>CM066921.1:24577354-25910203 GCA_033964015.1 Scolanthus callimorphus
TTGTTCAGCGTCATTCCCCACGCGTCCATTAAAATCACAATATTACCAATTGAAATCACAATACCTGTTCTCCCTGTCTGATAGGTACTCCAGGTTGTTCAGCGTCATTCCCCACGCGTCCATTAAAATCACAATATTACCAATTGAAATCACAATATGACCTGTTCTCCCTGTCTGATAGGTACTCCAGGTTGTTCAGCGTCATTCCCCACGCGTCCATTGAAATCACAATATTACCAATTGAAATCACAATACCTGTTCTCCCTGTCTGATAGGTACTCCAGGTTATTCAGCGTCATTCCCCACGCGTCCATCCAACACAAGTCCTCCTGGAACATCGTCTGATAGCCGAGATCTTTGAACTTCTTGTACAAGACTTCTACTCCGACTGACTCACCGTGCTTCTGTTTTACATTGCTGTCGAAGTTGAGATTTCCTAGAAGATACAGCATTTTATTGTGTCTTACTCGGATATGCCTGAAGAAACAAAATGAGTTTACTTGGCCCAAAAAATCTGACCTACAAACAGGCGATTAGAGCATAGGCGATTTAATGAAAAGTCTTCGATTTAATCTGGATTAGCGATTTGCGGCTTACCACTGTATGCATTGCTACGCGACCTCAAAATTCACTGTTGCGATGGGCGATTTTTAGCCGTCAAACAAAACTAAAACGTTGGGTTCGGCTACTTCGGTGGGTCGACATTAATTGTAAAATCAATGAAAATAATTGTAAGCTATCCTTTGGCTTTCTGTCCTAGAATTATGAACTTTCTGACTAGGAAAATTGACATTACAATTCCTTTGCTGAGAATCGCCAATCGCAACCGTGAATTTTGAGGTCGCGTAGCAATGCCGACGACCGGTTAGCGCAGTGATAGAGCGCGGGGCTTATGATCGGGAGGTTGGGAGTTCAAACCCTGGCCGGGCCAACACTCAGGGTCTTTTCTAATAATTGAGGAGAAGGTGCTGCCTTTGCTCTAACATCTGCAAATGGTTAGACCTTCGCGTCTTCTCGGATTAGGACGTTAAACCGTAGGCCCCGTCTCTCACATACACTACACTAACCGGAACCAGAGGGACGTTAAAGAACCACGAGGACCGTCGGAAGTTGCCCAACCTCAGTGTCACAGAACTCACAATGCTAACACACACTCATGTTTATAAAGCTGGTTCTATAGGATGAGTTATCCGTTAATGTAAAGCGCTTTGAACCGCGAGGATAAGCGCTATATAAGCACGGTTATTTTATTTATTTTTAATGCATACAGCGGTAAGCGATTTAAAGGCTGATCTACACGCGCCGATTTGTCGGTCCGAACATTCACTCTGTTATTTTTCTGCCGCATGATTCCGTCTGCGAAATCGAAAATCGGGCCCAGAAATAATCAAAACAGATTTTTAGAAGTCGGGCCGACATCGGGCCGGCATCGAATACAATAGTCGGGACGACATCGAATAAAATAAACAAAATGATCAGCCTGACAAATCGGCGCATTTGAAGTGTGCTGTAAATCCCGTAGAAGGTCTACAGAGTGAAAACAAGAGTCGTCGTTTTTCTTCGCAAACGAAGCGGAAACATTCTAGCGGAAACTAGAATGAGCTCGAACCAGTTCTCACGCTTCCACTTCGATCTTTCCTAATACAGGAGGCCCGGTTAGACCGCAAGGTACTGAAATATCTTCAAACAACAAACGCAATCTCGTTCCCAGAGCCTACTACGTTGTTTGTTGTTTGTCGTAGGCTCTGGCGCCAGGCAATCATTGGGCGATTCTGATTGGCCGATATTCCCGCTCGCCATTTTGAAATTCGCCTACCGACAAAGGCAGTCACCATATATGGAAAATCCGGTTTTATCTGCCACCAGAGCCTCTGACAGTCAGCATGACTGCCAGGTTCGGGGGACGAGAATGACATCAAACAGTACCTCTAATAACACCAGAAAATAACGCCCTGACGTTCTCAAAAGTGTGTTGTCCGATAGCCTGGAAAAGTTCATAGTCGAGCACAGTAGCATTCACCGATGTATCGTACACTACGTCACGCAAGGCGGAGACGGATCGTGGCAGCATTCGGTAGAAATGTGGGCGGGATATCGAGTCTAGGAGGACGATGTTGATATTAATACGCTTGTCAGGATTCCACGTCTTATTTTTCCTGCAAGGCACACAGATATACCGGTACTTAGTATAATTACTCAAGCGATTCCGTGCGCTAATTGGTCGAGACGTTCGTCATATTTTGCTACATACACCTGTAGGTGAATATAACATTGAAAGCATTGGGAATCGCGCGCACACTTTATTGCGATGAAACTAGATTCAGATTATAACAGTTAGTCACCTCAGGCTCGACTTTGTCTCTGTGACTATTCGTCGATATTTACGTCGCCAGAGCAGATTTTAGATGACTATCGACGAATATTTACAGCTAAAATCGTTGCATCGCGACCCACGTTTTCAAAACATCAATGTTTTTGGCTTTGCTGTTCCGCCAGTTAAATCTTATGAGCCAATCAGATTCTTGCCTTGTTTCGCCTAGTGAAGTCGCCTGGCTTTCCGTCGCGACGTCTGGTTTTAGATCAGAAGGAAGCCAGTTGACTGCACTAGGCGAAACAGGGCAAGAGTTTCATTGGCTCAGATAGTTTGATTGGCGGAACAGCAAAGTCAACAATCAAAACATAATTTGATGTTTTTGAAAACGTGAGTCGTGATGCAATGGTTTCAGCTGTAAACGCAAATACAAAACCACTAGCCAATCAGGCTGAAGCCATTCAATAGCAACCCAATCAGGAGACGAAGTGAGATTTACATCGAAATTTGATTGGCTGAAAAACGAAAGATTTAATATCGACCAATAGAAACACTGACTAAACGCAAGTCTGGCTTCCTTTCGGCGGTCATCTGAAATTCCCTTTGGTATCGTAATTCACCAGTTCACAGGCCTTTGAAATTGTATATAAATTAATCAGCGTTGGCCAATGATTCATACCAGGGACAGCTGAATTTCCCATGACACACGAATGGAAAGTGTTCGGCTTTGCCATGGAGAAACACATAGATGCCAATCACTTCTCATTCGATCTTGTACCATGGGAAATTCAGCTTTTCCCATTGTTTTTTTTTTTTGGTAGAAATTTCAAGTGTAGTTTATCGTAGATTTTCATCACCTCGCGGGGGAAGCTCTGAGGAAAAGGACTTTCTGCGCATGCCCGAACCTTCAAAATCAGCCAATCAGCGAGGGCCTCAGATGGTTGTCATCTGCCTCCGGGGAGCTCAACGACAATGGTTTCATCATGTCAAGTTGATCTAGTACTTACCTAATCGACGGTTCAAAGGTCAAGACCTGAATAATATCGTCGCATTTCAGAAAAGAAAAATCAAATCCGTCCTTTTGAGAATCGTTAACGAGTTGCATGATTCTCTCCGTTGAGAATGGGTCGATGCTTTTCCATCCCACGATCCCATTCGAGGAATTTACTGTCCCGTAAGATATATTTGATTTACCGCAGACCTTTGTGTTACAGCTCAACTCGACAGGCTCGCGTTTTGACTTGGATGGTAGGAAATGACAAATCTGTTCGTAGGCAGTTTCTTCACAGCGTCGCTCGACAGGCTTCTCACCAGGAGCACCATACCTCTCATTTGCTTGTTGGCAAGCTTCTTTGATAGGTCTGGAGAGGAAAGAAACTTTATCCACTGAACGGGTAGTGTCACGCTAAAAGTTTATTTTTCTTTCTAAGATGAAGCATAATATATGATTCTGGGTAGACGATGTAGACCACTCCTCTTATTTTATAGTTTTTTTGAAACCGTCGTACTGGGCCATGGCTGGCCATGGATAATTAAAAGAAAAGCACAACTTCAAGTTCTTAGTCTAGAAAATCACAACAATTCATCAGGTTTTTTTTATTCTCGTACCCAGAGCTTCCCAGCTCGTCACCTCACGGGCCGGGGTGGCAATCTCGTCCCCAGTGCCTTCGGTCGTCTGGCCCAGCAGAAGGTGATGAACCACCGCTAGATCCTTCATATATGGTACACTCTTAGTGTCCTTCTGTATATCCTCATTCTATAAGACATGGGAGATACTTAAACGGAGGACACCACTAAGGTGTACCGTTATATGAAGGATCTACCGAATCACCTTCCGTTGGCAAGACGACCGAAGGTTCTGAAGACGAGATCATTCTCGTACCCAGAGCTCCCCATCTGATCGGCATCTCGCGGGGGAGGCTCTGGTGACAGCCATTAAGACTGCATTCATTATGTATACTACATGGGGGGGGCATAGGATTTTGAGGGGGGATCTCAAAATTTAGCAACTGGAAAATGGGGGATGTCAAGTTTTTTTCATAACATTAAGGGGGGATGCATATTTTTGTTGAGGTAATATATATATTTTAACACCGAGTTTGAACCTCCTGAAGAAGTATCACTTGCACTACTATTCTCGTGTAATTACCCTCTTCAACTGATATGTTGAAAATAGCTGCGCGCTTCGCGCGCAAAGACTGATAAACTAAAAAATTGTAAAAGGCCTTCTTGTTTTACAACAATTCCTCGAAGTCCTCTTTAGTGACTTTTGTCTGCCAGACAAAAACGCCTTTGGACTTTTGATTAATAGTCTTGTAGCTTTATGTCAAAATTGCTGCACGCTTCGCGCGCACAACGGAGAACAAACCAAACAATCAAATACAAAATAAATGATACTCAGTCTATGTAGTAAGGTTTCAATCGAGAAGCGCACCAGAACACTTGGTAGAAAGTCACTACACACAAAAGAGTACAGCTACCTAGGATTTTTATTTGCATTTTTACGCTTTTTTTTATCATTGAGCCTTGTTCTGCATCTTTTGCCAAAATGTTATTGACGCGACCCTACCTCGACATATAAATTGAAAAAATGTCGGGGGGTATGTTTTTTCCTTTTGACTAAGAGGGGGGATTCGTAAAAAATATGTTGTGCCTTTGGGGGATCTGAAAATTTTGCATTGTCAAAAAAATCCTCTGCCTCTCCCCTTCCCTGTAGTATACATAATGAATGCAGCCTAGCGCATTTCTGAGCATGCACCGCCGTTCAAAATCGGCCAATCAACGAAGGCCCTCAAATGTATGTCCCCAGAGCCTCTGCGAACAGACGGGCTGGGGAGATCTGGGTACGAGACTGACGCATGCGCAATATTTGATTGCCATTCCCAGGACTGCTTCCCCGCCAACTTGCAGATTAACTAGAGAACATGCTTTTACAAGAACCAGGGCCCAGATCACCTACTCGTGCGGTTTGCAAACCACGCCAGGCCGCGTAGACATGTGACTTCCACGAGAGGCCTTCTTCCTCAGGCCCGTGTAATGACAAATGGTCTCGGCAGGAAATGAACCACCACGATTGTTCTCAAGGGACACGCCAGCTAAGAAATCCTTTCCTTTTACTCCTGCTGGAAAAATTATAATTTGAAAGTTAACATAAATTCATAGATATTTTTGAAATATAAATGCACTGCCGCCAAAAGGCTGAGTTACATGTCCTTGTCTTTCAGCTGTAGCGTGATTAAATTTATCTCCTGAAATCTTGGGAGTCCTTGCACAACGGCGGCCATTTTGTTTTGTTTGACCACCACTTCCCAGGCAGGAAGTGAAAGCGTTCGAAAAAGTCACGTGACTGAATACAAAGAATACCAAATAAACCCAATGACTGTAAAAAAAACGATATAAAATATGTTTGGAGAGTATATTGGAAGGTGATAGCGCCTTTCCCGACCGAGATATAAGGGTTTTAACAAACGCGATTTGTTGCAGTAAAAGTATGCCGCCGCTTAGGCCCAGCCACAAGTTGCCGATAAATTCCTAAAAAACTTGCCAATAAAAGTGACTAAAAGTTGCTGAATTTTCAAAAAGTTGCCGAAGAATTCACGAATTTAGCATTTTTTTTAACTTGATTTGGGTTTTTAAAATAGATCAAAATTCACGCATTGTTTCTCAACACAAGGTCATAGAGCGTTTTTTTACCGGTTTGATCGTCTGTATTTTCATTTCTATAGCTATTTTGGTTTTTCGGCGGTAGAAAGATTTGCCCCCACCTTTTATTAGCTTCTGCGATTACGTTTCACACTTGCTCAGCCAGTTAGTGTGCAGGTAGCGCATGTTTTGTTGATCATGGAGAAAAGTCTATTCAAGCGGCAAATCTATATTGTTCTAATTGGCAGGCCTAAATCTATACCAAACTAAGCGCTCGCCAACTGAAACAGACACCGACAAAGAGGTGCCTGCGCTCAAGTCACATATTCCATACTCTCTTACTGATGACATATTTTAAATTACGTGGCCATTTAAACTTCGTTTCACATTTTTTCATTATTTGAATTTCTCACTATAAAGTGATTTGTGTGCTCAAAAATTAAATATGATCTAGATAAACTAGCGGGCCGCTTTAATACTGTTTTGACCAGATCTGGGTCACGTGACACGGTCTGACGAACTTGATTCAAATTCGCGCTCTGTTGCCTTCAGTCTGTTACAAAGAAAATGGCGTAAACCAGGCTATGCGCGTGACTTACCCTTTCAGCGCGGACCCTAATATTGTAAACGAAAGAAAAACTAAAGGTTGGAAACGCTTAATCAAATATGAAACTGTGTGCTTTTTGAAGACCTGTCCAGTAGGAAGGCGGAATACAAAAACAAAGTCCCTCATTTTTTTACACGCGAAAGTATGAAATTTGATCCAATAGGCCTCTTGCGAGATGACGTCATATTCAAAATGGCGGCCTCCTGACAAAGGAATTTTACCCCCTATCAATCCCACAATGCACCACAACTGGTGCATTGTGGGATTGATAGGAAGTAAAAGTCCTTTGTCAGGAGGCCGCCATTTTGAATATGACGTCATCTCGCAAGAGGCCTATTGATAATTGTTTAGTAAGTATAGACTCTATTTCCAGCCCTTTATGTCTTCATTAATACGCCAAGGGATTAATTAAGCCCCAGAAGTCTTGATTAACAACAGTGAATTTTCTTGAGCGCGCCAGCCCAGAGCCAATCACTGAGCCAATCACCAAGCATATGCGAGAAATGTTTTCATCGCATCTCATTATCTCCTTGTGAGTAAAATGTCGCTCAAACAATAGCCATTCTGCCCCATGTCAAAATACGTCATCAGTATGGAATGTATTGCTTTTCCCTTAGCAGAGGCCTACCTCTTTTCTCTGCATTTTCGCTGGCTGAGGTTCGCGAGGAAAAGAGACCTCTGCGCTGGGTCGAAACTCGCTTTGTTTTGCCGCCGTCCACAACCTTGGACGGTTTGCTGACCGTTTCTGGAGCCCACTATATGCGCACGCATATCTACAGATGTTTTCCGCTGATATTATTTGAGCCCCCCAGCGGAAAACGTCTGTAGATATGCGTGCGCATATAGTGGGCTCAAGAAACGGTCAGCAAACCGTCCAAGGTTGTGGACGGCGGCAAAACAAAGCGAGTTTCGACCCAGCGCAGAGGTCTCTTTTCCTCGCAAACCTCAGCCAGCGAAATGCAGAGAAAAGAGGGCCTCTGCTAGCAGGGAAGTATTACTTGAGCTAGCAGACGCCTTTTTTGCCGGGAGTCTCTGTGACTCAAGTACCGATTGTATGTGCTTGTGTATGTCCACCGATGTTCTCACTAGCGTGTCGTGTGAGCCGGACAGTTATTGGCAGGTTTGCACTCCAGCCACACAAATAAAGAAACGTTGTCACGATGACGCCAACCACCACAAGGACCAGGAACATCCGAAACTATTGGGAGAGAATTACTGTCATTAATAAAACATTCTCGTAATTAGGGCTACCCGGCTCTACACGTCACGGGGGACGCTCTGGTCGCCCCATGTAAGGTAATCCAAGCAGATCTTGTATTCCGGATTCCAGCACTTGTATTCCCGATTCCAACCTACTGGATTCCGGATTCCATACAAGTGGATTCCGGATTCCATAACTCTCAAAGAATCCGGATTCTTTATCTGAATAAATTTCTAGGATTCCGGATTCTCAAGGCGTTTGGATTCTGGATTCCTGCTATATGGATTCCGGATTCCATTCTAGGGATTCCGGATTCCAAAGCTAACAAAGAGTCGGATTCCGGATTCTGGATTATCTTACATGGGGCGACTCTGGTGACAGCAGACATGATATCCAAATGAAAGATCCGATTATCATATTAAGATAAATGTTTCGTTTTTGTCAATGCCTACCCGTGCGTGACGCGGGCTACCTGTGTGGGTCTTTCCGGGCACGGGAGCCAAAACAAAGATGGTTTACACAAACAGCGTTTCTCTTAAAAATCTGACGACCTTTTTGTCAATTTACGGTAAGACATAAGTTAGGAAAACACTCGAATTCCAAATATGGTACGTAGAAATTTCCATATAAGAAAATTTTAGAAAACGACACATTTCAACGGGATCTATCTTGATATGACTCATCATTTTTGGGACAGGACTATATCCCAATTATTTTCGTTCTATTAATAAAACTATCAATAGAACACGTAAGCGTTATTTACGTTAGTAACGTTTCTATGATTAACTGTATTGGGTGGCAACGATAGCCGATTTTGTCCATGCCAATTCCGGTACCCAGAGCTCCCCCACTTCGTCACGTCATGGGGTAGGCTCTACTAGCAAAGCGCAAAGCGAGGGCATTACCATTCTCGTACTCAGAGCTCTCCCCCTCGTCACGTCATGGGGTAGGCTCTGCTAACAAAGCGCAAAGCGAGGGCATTAGCATTCTCGTACTCAGAGCTCTCCCACTCGTCACGTCATGGGGTAGGCTCTGCTAACAAAGCGCAAAGCGAGGGCATTAGCATTCTCGTACTCAGAGCTCTCCCACTCGTCACGTCATGGGGTAAGCTCTGCTAACAAAGCGAGGGCATTAGCATTCTCGTACCCAGAGCTCTCCCACTCGTCACGTCATGGGGTAGGCTCTGCTAGCAAAGCGCAAAGCGAGGGCATTAGCATTCTCGTACCCAGAGCTCTCCCACTCGTCACGTCATGGGGTAAGCTCTGCTAACAAAGCGAGGGCATTAGCATTCTCGTACTCAGAGCTCTCCCACTCGTCACGTCATGGGGTAGGCTCTGCTAACAAAGCGCAAAGCGAGGGCATTAGCATTCTCGTACTCAGAGCTCTCCCACTCGTCACGTCATGGGGTAGGCTCTGCTAATAAAGCGCAAAGCGAGGGCATTAGCATTCTCGTACTCAGAGCTCTCCCACTCGTCACGTCATCGGGTAGGCTCTGCTAACAAAGCGCAAAGCGAGGGCATTATCATTCTGGTACCCAGAGCTCTCCCACTCGTCACGTCATGAGGTAGGCTCTGCTAATAAAGCGCAAAGCGAGGGCATTAGCATTCTCGTACTCAGAGCTCTCCCACTCGTCACGTCATGGGGTAGGCTCTGCTAACAAAGCGCAAAGCGAGGGCATTAGCATTCTCGTAACCAGAGCTCTCCCCCTCGTCACGTCATAGGGTAGGCTCTGCTAACAAAGCGCAAAGCGAGGGCATTAGCATTCTCGTACTCAGAGCTCTCCCACTCGTCACGTCATGGGGTAGGCTCTGCTAATAAAGCGCAAAGCGAGGGCATTAGCATTCTCGTACTCAGAGCTCTCCCACTCGTCACGTCATCGGGTAGGCTCTGCTAACAAAGCGCAAAGCGAGGGCATTATCATTCTGGTACCCAGAGCTCTCCCACTCGTCACGTCATGAGGTAGGCTCTGCTAATAAAGCGCAAAGCGAGGGCATTAGCATTCTCGTACTCCGAGCTCTCCCACTCGTCACGTCATGGGGTAGGCTCTGCTAACAAAGCGCAAAGCGAGGGCATTAGCATTCTCGTACCCAGAGCTCTCCCCCTCGTCACGTCATAGGGTAGGCTCTGCTAACAAAGCGCAAAGCGAGGGCATTAGCATTCTCGTACTCAGAGCTCTCCCACTCGTCACGTCATGGGGTAGGCTCTGCTAACAAAGCGCAAAGCGAGGGCATTAGCATTCTCGTACCCAGAGCTCTCCCCCTCGTCACGTCATAGGGTAGGCTCTGCTAACAAAGCGCAAAGCGAGGGCATTAGCATTCTCGTACTCAGAGCTCAACCACTCGTCACGTCATGGGGTAGGCTCTGCTAATAAAGCGCAAAGCGAGGGCACTAGCATTCTCGTACTCAGAGCTCTCCCACTTGTCACGTCATGGGGTAGGCTCTGCTAACAAAGCAAGTGCATTAGCATTCTCGTACTCAGAGCTCTCCCACTCGTCACGTCATGGGGTAGGCTCTGCTAACAAAGCGCAAAGCGAGGGTATTAGCATTCTCGTACCGAGCTCTCCCACTCGTCACGTCATGGGGTAGGCTCTGCTAGCAAAGCGCAAAGCGAGGGCATTAGCATTCTCGTACTCAGAGATCTCCCACTCGTCACGTCATAGGGTAGGCTCTGCTAACAAAGCGCAAAGCGAGGGCATTAGCATTCTCGTACTCAGAGCTCTCCCACTCGTCGCGTCATAGGGTAGGCTCTGCTAACAGAGCGCAAAGCGAGGGCATTAGCATTCTCGTACCCAGAGCTCTCCCACTCGTCACGTCATGGGGTAGGCTCTGCTAACAAAGCGCAAAGCGAGGGTATTAGCATTCTCGTACCGAGCTCTCCCACTCGTCACGTCATGGGGTAGGCTCTGTTAATAAAGCGCAAAGCGAGGGCATTAGCATTCTCGTACCCAGAGCTCTCCCACTCGTCACGTCATGGGGTAAGCTCTGCTAACAAAGCGCAAAGCGAGGGCATTAGCATTCTCGTACCCAGAGCTCTCCCACTCGTCACGTCATGGGGTAGGCTCTGCTAACAAAGCGCAAAGCGAGGGCATTAGCATTCTCGTACCCAGAGCTCCCCCACTCGTCACGTCATGGGGTAGGCTCTGCTAATAAAGCGCAAAGCGAGGGCATTAGCATTCTCGTACCCAGAGCTCTCCCACTCGTCACGTCATGGGGTAGGCTCTGCTAATAAAGCGCAAAGCGAGGGCATTAGCATTCTCGTACCCAGAGCTCTCCCACTCGTCACGTCATGGGTAGGCTCTGCTAATAAAGCGCAAAGAGAGGGCATTAGCATTCTCGTACCCAGAGCTCTCCCACTCGTCACGTCATGGGGTAGGCTCTGCTAGCAAAGCGCAAAGCGAGGGCACTAGCATTCTCGTACTCAGAGCTCTCCCACTCGTCACGTCATGGGGTAGGCTCTGCTAGCAAAGCGCAAAGCGAGGGCATTAGCATTCTCGTACTCAGAGCTCTCCCACTCGTCACGTCATGGGGTAGGCTCTGCTAATAAAGCGCAAAGCGAGGGCATTAGCATTCTCGTACTCAGAGCTCTCCCCCTCGTCACGTCATAGGGTAGGTTCTGCTAACAAAGCGCAAAGCGAGGGCATTAGCATTCTCGTACCCAGAGCTCCCCGTCTAGTCTGCTCACAGGGGAGGCTCTGGTGACTGCCATTTGTTGGCCTTCGCTGTTAGTGGCTGATTTAGAACGTTTGGGCATGCGCAGAAGGGTGTTTCTCTTAACGGCTCTGTATTCTCAGACCCCGTCCACACTACTCCGTTTTTTTTTCAAAACGGCTATATCGTCCACACTACAACGCCGAACATGATCACCGAAAACGGATCAATCCGAAAACGCTCTCCAGAGTGGAGCGATTTGAAAACGAGCTGTTTGAAAACGCTGTTTTCTAGTGTGGACGGGTGAAAACGATGCTATCTGAAAACGATGACATCACCACAGCAAACCCGACCAATTTGCGGGCCAACAGATCGAAATGCGCATGCGTTGAGCTTGTTTGAGCAGGCCCACTGAATGAATCAATCTCGTTCCCAAAGCCCAGGGCAAGATTCAGGGCTCTGGGGAATCCGATTTGTGAGCATGCGTGGTAGGTCCAAAACGTATCGAACTTTCAACGTTAAAACCGGAAACCCAGAATTTGGGCTTTAAAAAAATCGATTCTCCCAGAGCTGAATCTTGCCGCTGGCTAAAAGATGACGGGCTATGGGTACGAGATTGGTGAATGCATAAGAGCGTTTTCTTACGCGTTGTAGTGTGGACGGGCGAAAACGATAAGTGTGGACGCAAATCTTTTTGAAAACGGAGCAAAAAGTATCCGTTTTCGTTTGAAAACGGTGTAGTGTGGACAGGGTCTCGGGGTTCGAGAATGTTGATTAACTTATTTTGGAGGTTTGCATGCGCAGACAGCTCTTTCTGTATCAAATATCGCGCATACGTTAGTCGGCTCTTTACCAGCGCCTCTCCCACGATCGAAGTCATGAGACGGGGAGTCCTGTGTACGAAAATGACCCATGCCTTAATCAATCTCGTACCCAGAGCCCGTCATCTTTTGGCCAGCGGCAAAGATTCAGGGCTCTGGGGGAATCGATTTTTTAAAACCCAGATTCTGGGTTTCCGGTTTGATTGTTGTATGAAAGTTCGTTACGTTTTTGACCTACCACGCATGCTCACAAATCGGATTTCCCCAGGGCCCTGAATCTTGCCGCTGGCCAAAAGATGACGGGCTCTGGGTACGAGGTTGTGCCTTAATATAAGCTACCTGACACAATATCAGCTTCATTTCGAGGAGTCAATTTTTCAAGGTTGTCGTGACGTGGAGTTCGGAGACAGATAACAGATCCAACTGTTTCATTCATATGACTATGTCTTTGTTATAGGGCAGGACGCTCTATAGAAGACTGCGGGGCCATACAACCTGTGTATCGATCGACTAGAATCCGGAGCTAAGACGTGGAAAGAAGTGGATGCTGCAGTGTCCCAACGAAGACATGTTACAACTACCTTCCTTGCGATGCCAGATGCTCTACCAAGAAATAAAATGTTTAAAGCATCAGCGTCACTCACAACCGACCAATGTCGCCCATAACTTACTACTCTTCTCAGTTGAGTGTGACAGGGCCGAAGTTTGCTGGCTGTCAAACCCTTAAAGTTTCCCGAGGAAAGACTTTGCTAGGTCTGGTATACTGAATAGCCTACAGGCAATTGCAGATTTAAAGAGCAGCATTTCCCAGCAGCAATGCAAAAAATAAATACCTTTAGCTCGCACAACTAAAATCAATGCATCGCGACCCGCGTTTTCAAAACATCGATTGTTTTAGGCTTTGCTGTTCCGCCAGTCATCAGAGTCTTGCCCTGTTTCGCCTATTGCAGTTGCCTGGCTTTTTTTAGGGACTGCGAAATAATTATCAGGAGGGGATTGAGAATCCAGGGGGGGATAACCTTCATTTATGCCTTGAAAGAGGGGGACAACGTCTGAGATTACTCAGTGAAGACGAGGGGGGGGGGGGGGGGGGGGGAGATGTCTTATTTTAATATACCAATAACAATAAGAAGAGGGCGTCCGCCAAGAATGACAAGACAACAAGAAGTTTATTTTGGAAATAAATAGAAAAGAGAAATAAGGTAACGCCATCCGCAAATAGAAAAACTAGTCGAGGCGGATGGCATTAGATTTACAAACAGATTATTATTAATATTTTTCATTAGAGCTGCATCACTTGTTTATACATAAAAGGGAAAAAGCGAAAAAGTAGAAAAAGGGGAAAGAAAATTAAGTAAGATGAATTTAAAAAGATGTTATTAAGCGAATGAAAGTTTGGGCATCCTCGAGATCATTTTATCCACACCAATATAATCGTTTTCAGTTTCTAACAAATGTATCAATATTTTTCTTAGTTGTTGCTTAAAATTCGTTTTATTCTCATTTCTCAAGCTTACTGGTAAACTATTATAAATACAGGATCCAGACCGTGAAAATGACAGTTTCTGGATCTCAAGTCTTGATGATTGACATAAAAATTTCCACTGCAAGCCGCCCTTGTACTGTAATTATGCACATCTTCTGTTTTAGTAAAAAGCTTCTGTATCAGAACCGGCGCAACTTTGTTGGAAACATCATGCATCATGGTAGCCGTTTTTTTCAAAATAGATCATTTGTATGATCTATTTTGAAATCTATTTTGAATGATCTATTTTGAATGAAACTTCAAAGCTTGTTTCAATGTAGTTCGCTTTATTCTCTGGCGATCTTGCATGAAAACTCCTCACGGGTAAGTAGTTGATTAGGGACGTGTCATTATTTACCGGGGGGGGAGGGCTCCCATTTTTTTCAAAAAAGGCTAAAAAAAGATTGGACCCTCCCCTTGAACATAACAAAAAAAATGTGACCCTCCCCCAGTCGTAGGTAAAAAAATTGTGACCCTCCCCATGTAATTTATATTTTCTGAAAAACCTGTCAGATAGACTCTTGTCCGAGTGATGCAATGTCTTTTTCTTTTCTTAATAGCAGAAATACTTTTTTTTTGCTTCTGTCAAAGCTGAGGAACCGCGGTCATTATTTATCGCCTCGATTATTTACGTGAGAGGATTTTGGGTAAACGGTAAAAATATGCAGTGATCCTCCTTCCATAAGTACAATGATTAACATGATCCCACCTTTCCCGTCCCCTATGTGACGAAGTACTGAAGACATTTTATATATTACAGAAAAAGGGGCTCGCTTTTTCTTTCGTTGCGCGCGAAGAGCGCCTGAATTTTGATAAACGCATTTCATCAAGCCACAGAGAAAGGGTAGATGCGCGCCGCAAATGACGAAGTTATTATTATTCATTATTATATGGCAACGATAGTACGCGCGCTCTGATTGGCTGTTACGAGGTCAGTAAATCCCGGCATGACCTCTCAGAAATCCCGTAATGACCTCGCAGTTCACGACTCGCAAAAATTCGAATCTCCTTCAAATAAAAAAAAAAAAAAAGATTTTCAGCGAAATTCACAACAAAGAATACTTGACACAGTATTTGTCTCTTGTAATACAAATCTTAAACATGTGACAAGAGGAAAATGAAGGCCTGAATATCAGAAATGACCTGTTTACAAAAGGCAAAGCAGAGCCAAAAAGTTACTCTAAGCTATGGGGGGGGGGGGGGGGGGGGGGGGGGGGGGGTTTCTAAATTAATTGAATGTTAAAATTCGCACCCCCCTCATTAAAAAGGCGATACAAAAATAACCCCCACATAACATCGACGTTCTAAAAAGCTTACCGCCCACCCTGTAACCAGATCCCCGTTTGAACTAATGGAAGACAATTTACAGAAAATTCTCTTTTTGTTGCGCGCGAAGCGCGCCCTAATTTTTATGCATGATATGAACGCATTTCACCAAACCTCAAAGAAAATGTAGATGAACATTCCATTTGCTGTGTGTAGTAAACAAAGATCGCAAATGACGTGCGTAAAGCAGGGTCAACATGACGAATCTCTATCCTCGTAAAGTGGAACTCACGCTTGCCTAATAATTAGGCCTTCTTTTTTCGAACTGAGACAGCTCCGATGCTTGCAGAGCGTCTTTTTGGGGAGAGTTAGTTTTTTCCCCTGGCTAAGATATTTTTGCTTGTTATGACATTCGTAGCCATTCCATTGCGAACATACTCAAAAATTATTTGTACATTCCGTTGCGCGCGAAGCGCGCCGAAATTGGCATACTTGCTATATGGCGTAGCGCTGTATGCCACGACGCGATAGCTTGTACATATTATATGTAGTTTGAACCACAGTGTCCCTGAAAACGTTACCCCCTCTTTTGAGAGAGGGTGCCAAAAAATTACCCCCCTAAAATCTATGTCTTCTAAATTTTTACCCCCACCCAAATTCCCCCGCCCCCCCGTAGACGTTATAAACGATCGGTCCCTTAGTTTTAAATTGTTCAAGTGAAGCATGTTCGCGAAAATATCTGTAAAATAATTGATTCCGAAGTATTTTGACATCCATACTAGTAAGAGATTGATCACTTTTGAGCAAAAGTGGCATGGTTTTCAAACATGGGTTTCTTGTCGAGCGAGTCGACGCGGGCGCGTGTTTTTGGAGTTACTTCGGTGGGAAAATGTACGAGGCGACTTCCGGTTACTAAAAGTTTGAGAAAAGTGCCATATAATAAACAACTTACTAACCTCTGCCGTTCGGTCGTTACGGGAAATATCAAACCTCAGCTTTGGTGCATCGCCGAAGACGGCTCGGTTGATGCACCAAAGCTTCGGTTTGATATTTCCCGTGATGACCTCACCATCGGTTAGTAAGTAGTAATGCGTGATCGCTGCCCAAATGACGAATTTCTATGCTTGTAACGTCGAACTCACGCTTACCTATATGGGATCTTCTTTCAAACATAGTGACCTCCCGTCAGGCCTATCATTGCAGGCATTTTGGGAGAGTTTGCTTTTCCTCATGAAGATACACTAATGTTCTTGTAAACGGCGTGAGGGTAGTGTCTTCGTTAGTGAAAGAGTACATTAAATGTCAATGTTAATGCGCGCGAAGCGCGCCGAAATTTTTATTAAGTAAAAGTGCAAATGATAGAAGTTGCTGAAATAACTACTATCGGCATCTGTTTCACTCTCTTCATCGTCCAAATGTTGTTTAAAAAATTTATGACCCTCCCCCAAACAGAAGTGAAAAAATTTGGACCCTCCCTTTAGACATGCGAAAAAAATTAGGACCCTCCCCACAAAAATAGGAGCCCTCCCCCCCGCTAAATAATGACACGTCCCTTAGGTATTCTTCTCATGGCTCTTATTTTTCGGTCATAGAAGTGGTGGTATGGCATAAGAACTTTTGTGTGTGAGGGGGGAAGTAAGTTTTCTTTCTTCGTGTTCTTACTTTTTACAAAGAAATGTATGGGCAAATACGTCAAGACGGCGATGCCCGCCCTGCAGCCTCGTTCCGATGTATTTTCGCATACATTTGTTAGTAAAAAAAATATGAGCCAGAATATGAAGCTTTGAAAATTCACATCTCATCTGTGGGGGGGGGGGGGGGGGGGTGATGTCTAACTGTTGAGCGAAGTTTTAAAGTGATTTGAGATGAAACGTGGATATCAACGAAGATATATTGTATTTTGGATCGAAACTACAATCACCTTGATGGAAACTGGCAACGATTTCTACGTATTTTAGGGCCTGTGATCGTCGAATATCCACTGATAACACAACAATAATGTATCAGAACTTGATCTGAAGGCTGTTCAAGTGACATTCCACAGATTAAGAGCGGCTGCCTGTAGGATCGAAAACCGCATTTCACCGACCACTTGTTCGAACTTTTGATATTTCGTCCAAAGATACCCTTTGGGGGACTGTATTCCAAAATCATTTTAAAAAGTTTCGGCGAATTTTAATTTTTCGAGAATCGAGAGAGTTTGAAAATGCGGCCTAGTTATAGTCGCAGGCCGACATATTATAGGTCCTTGGACGAAGCGCCGTAAACGGCTTGAAATAATTCCAAAGACCCTAAACTTCACACAAATCTAGATCAACTATCCTAGAACAAAAGTGAGTAAATTAAATTCCACGAGTCGCTCACTATTTTCTAGAGCTGGTGCGTTTGTAAATAATATCCGAAATCACCGTACAATGCAATGCTTTTGTTAAATGTACACAAAGTGCTCCTGGTACATTACTTTTCCAAAATCCAACCTAATGTATCAGTCAATTCCAGCGGTGACCATGCCCCCCCCCCCGGGCTTTTGGTCATTTCTAAAAATAAAACTGAAAATTCCCCGCCCCGGGCTAGCAAAATGCAGAATACCCCACGGCGGGGAACACAAAAAGCGGAAAAATGCCCCACCCCCGGGACGAGAAAAAGACGGTAACTCTGCGTGACAAAGCTTCACAACAAAAACTTCAACTCCATTTATACTGTCCGAGCATCTACAATTTGTTTTTAAATGTACTTTATTTGAACGAGTTCTCATTTCACTGAAAGTGAAACAAAATATAAATAAACAAGTGACATTCCTAGGCCATTCGCGGTTGTAGCCATTTAGCTGCATCTATCAATGCGAAATTTACCTTTATTCTATTTGCAGAGCAACTATTTCGCAGTTATGTTGACTTTTTGCGAAATTGGAACTCTGTTTATAGTGTCAATTCATTTTTATGTTTTTCCACTGAGACGAAATTGCGAAATCTGTTTCTTCTCTATAGAAGACGTTAACTGTGAAATGTGCAAATGTGTCAGTCTCCAAACTTGGTGTATACGGGCCATGCTCTGCATTATATTTTATGTGGCGTTATTTTCTGTAACTGGGTTGTAGTTCGCAAAACCCGACGCGCTTGAGATGAGAAAATCAAAATTCCCCACCCCCCTCCCCCGGGGAAAAACAATTCCCGACCCCGGGACCAGCAAAATTTTCAAAATTCCCCACCCCAGGGAAGGCACTGGTGTGCAAATGCCCCACGGTGTCCGGAGGGGGGGGGGGGGGGGGGGGATGGTCACCGCTGGAATTGACTGATACATAAACATTCGCAAGAAAAAGGATTGAAGTTTATTTGGAAAGTTTCAAGCTTTAATGGGAACTCCTTTCTGTTTTGCGAAGATCGCCAAAGTACAATATTAGCGGATCAAATTTCACGACGCACCTCAAACTTCATTACAACATCTTGACTTTTGACTGTCCTTGGTGTTATAAAAGTCACATATCTTGCCTAAGACTATATGTAACAGCTGTAGAAAACTGTTCAGAGTTTTTCAGGATCACAGTTTTCTTCCTTCTGTTGTTAGGGGTGGACCATTAGAAGTTGGGGGAGGGGGGGTGGCAATTCCCAAAAAAAAATTCGCGCAAGGCCAATCCTTCCCAAAAAAAAATCTTGCAGAGATTCAAGCTAGGAAATAAAAAATCCTACAAAGATATGGCTTGGGCTCTCATTAAAAAGATGTCCTAAGTAGTTATTCCAGCAACTTCTCTTGTGCATTTTTCTACTTCACTTAATAAAAATTTCGGCGCGCTTCGCGCGTATTAAAAATATAGTCGGTGAGAACTCACGCACCGAAGACACTGCCCTCGCGCCGTTTACAAGAACAGTGTATCTTGCCGAGGAAAAACAAACTCTCCCAAAAATTGCCCTGCAATAGGCCTGACAGGCAGTGATAGGCCTGGCAGGCAGTCACTACGTTCGAAAGAAGAACACTTAGGTAAGCGTGAGTTCGACGTTACAAGTATAGATTTGTCATGTGGATCGCTTCACACAAATGAATATTAATTTCGTAATTTGCGGCATCAATAATAAAACCTACAGGCATTGTTTACTATACACAAAAACCGGAACGTTCGTCTACCCTTTCTTTGAGGCTTGATCAAATGCGTTTATAAAAATTCGAGCGCGCTTCGCGCGCAACGGAAGAAATAAACCTCTACCATGTCAAATAGGGGCGGGGGGATGGCGAAAACGTTTGTAACAGCTTCATTCTTTTTTAACGGCGAAAAATATATATAATGAAAGGTCGACGAACAGCTTAAACGATGATTATTTAATACGATATTTCAATCGGCCATTACCGATCTTCTTCAGGTTTTGAAGAAGATCGGTAATGGCCGATTGAAATATCGTATTAAATAATCATCGTTTAAGCTGTTCGTCGACCTTTCATTATATATATTTTTCTCAGTTCAACTGGTTGACAGGTCCGTTTATCAGGATCCAGCTTGGCAAAATACCTCGTTCGCGGATTTTCATATTTTAGTCTTTTTTAACGGCAACCAATAAAAATATAGCATAAGAAAATTTGTTGTATCTATACATACAGCAACAAGATTTTCTTAATCCATTTCTGAACCAATATAGTATATAGTATAAGAAAATTTTGTTGATGCGTTGATGTGGATTTGGACGGCCTGTGGGAACGGAACGCCACGGGAACAGGTAGTGCTCGATGCGCAAGATACCCTCGTGGTTTATCCTTTTCCACTTTTTTGTGTGTGTGTCTGCGAAAAAAAAAATCGTACATGGCCTTCGAGTCCGAAAAAAAATTACATCAAAGTTAGGGGTGGACCATTAGAAAGTGGGGGAGGGGGGGGGGGGGGGGGGGGGGGGGGGGGGGGGGGGGGGGGGGGGGTGGCAATTCCCCCCCCCAAAAAAAATCGCGCAAGGCCAATCCTATCTTGCAGAGATTCAAGCTAGAAAATAAAATCCTACAAAGACATGGCTTGAGCTCTCGTTAAAAAGATGTCTGAGGCTCCATATTTAAAAACGAAAGCAGTCTGGATGAAGTAGCGAAACCTGAAGTCCTGAAAGGAGAGACCAAAAATTTCGGCGCGCATAGAACTATATAATTTCTTAGAACTCGCGCAACAAAGACATTGCCTTACAAGAACAAGTGTCTTGCCAAGGAAAACAAACTCTCCCAAAAATGCCCTGCAGTGATAGAGGTGGCAGGCAGTCACTATGTTCAAAGAAAGAACACGTAGGTAAGCGTGACTTCGACGTTACAAGTATAGCAATTCGTCATTTGGACTGCTTCACGCAAATGAATAATAATAATTTCGTCATTTGCGGCGCACAGTTGCGCGCATAAATAATAAACCTACAGGCTTTGTTTACTATATACATAAAAACGGAATGTTGATCTATCCTTTCCCTGAGGCTTGATAAAATGCGTTTATCAAAAATCGGGCACGCTTAGCGCGCAACGATAGAAAAATGCGATACCCTATATAAAATATAGCATATGAAAATTTGTTGTACATATACATAGAGGAACAGGATCTTCTTACTCCATTTCTGAACCAATATAAATATAGTATAAGAAAATTGGGTTGATGCATATACATACAGCAATAGGATTTAGGTGGCCTGTGGGAACGGAACGCCACGGTATATATCCACTGTCGGCTGTCTATGCTTCTCACTCTGACAAGTTTCGGTATATATGTATATAACGCGTTATGAATACAAGATATGTTGTGTGTGTGTGTCTGCTGAAAAAAAATTTGTACATGGCCTTCGAGTCCGAAAAAAAATTCTTGCACAACTTGATCACCGGAAAAAAAATTCATACGCAAAAATATTGCCACCCCCTCCCCCAATTTCTAATGGTCCACCCCTTAGTAATAAATCCCATTTCTTACCGGAGGGAAAAAGTACATAACTCTACATTTAAAACCAGTAAATAAATGCTTTATTGGATGAATAGCACAACGAGAGGAAAAAGTGAATAGGAAATCAAAGATTTTGAAATGAGAACTTCCTAGAACTCACGTTATTAGTGAAACGCGACAAATGAACCTGCTCTTTTATATTCAACTTACCATCGTCGTATACTATTGCCTTCCAATCCCATCGTCGTATACTATTGCCTTCCAATCTAGTAGTTGAGCAATAACATTTTGACCCTATTTAGCTTCATACGTTTCGAATAAATAAGAATATTAGTTGCAAGTTAATACGACAAATATCTACAACAACCTCGACTACCATCTGCATTCCTCAGAACTGTTGTTCCCAGTTCGATATTCACTTAATCGTGTCACGCTCGCGAGTCACGGTGCACGCGAGTATGTACAGTGAGTGGTTAAGCAAGTTACTTCAACTTCTTTCCTACTAACCGGTTGAAAAAAAATGTAGGATCGTTAGTTTTCAGACACAACAAAGACTAAAAATTTGGTATTTAGTAGAAATATGGTCGTCGATGAAAATGCCTGAAGGTATTACTTTAGGAGGCGGCAAATCTTGGTGTGGCGTTTTCTTTTCCATACCCAAATAACTTGATGATCACACATCCCTAAAGGTTAAAGGTCCAAAAACAATAATAACGGCAACAGTATAAAAATAATAATGTTGACTGAAAACAGAAACATATAAGGGAGTTGAAACGACCCTTCGCAAACCGACAGACACTTAGCGCTCGTCGAATATCGGTAAGCGCTAATTGGTGTCGGCTTTCGCAGGCCATATAGTTAATGGAGTTGAATGGTTGGGAATCCCGGCAGACTTCAAAGGGTCAACACAATAGCGTGGGCTGGATGTTGAGAGGGGCTATCACGTGTTATATCCCAGTGATCAATTTTAACGCGCGCTCATTGGTCGTAACGTATCACGTGGTGCATTTTCACAGGACAGATATCAGACGTTGTTATATAGCGAGTGCTCACTCCAACCGAGCGCGCCCTCTTATTGGCTAAATCAAGGTCACGTGGTGAAGTACAAATCAAATATTCCCCGATCAGTCAATATTTGGAAAAATTATTGACTGGTTGGGGAATATTGCTTTCGCGCGTCGCGTTTGAAAGCGGAAAAAAGAGAAAGTTTATTGTCAACACGCGAGTCTTTTTAAAAACCTTTGCTAATTTTGATCTCGATGTTTCCCTCGACTTCGTCTCGGGAAACATCGAGATTCTCGGGAAACAAAACTGATGTTTCCCTCGGGAGCAGTCATTAAGTGTATAATATTGTCCGTCGGAAGTGATATCCGTCCTGGGAGAAATGTTTTAAGCAAAAACTGGATATTTTCTGTTTAAAAAATAATGGAAAACAAGCAACCAAGGTTTTTTCTAACAATGTGTGATGATATACGGAAATTGGTGGCTGAGGCGACACCGGAAAACACAAAAAGTCAACTAAACACTTAAAACAGGCCGTGAATGTTTTGAATGGTTTACAAGTTGTTAGTTTTTTGTTGTTGTTTCAATCCAAGTTAATTCGGTTTGACATTCGCGAAAAAAATGAAAGAACTAAACAAAAAAAAGAGCAAAATGACGATAAAATAATTGTTTTTAAACTTACCATTTTGTCGTAGCTTGGTAAATAGAAAAAACAACTTGCAATCGGCTTAACCAAAATTCAACCACTTCGAGCCGACTTCCAAGTTCGATCAGCAGCGCTAAATTTTCCCAACTCTGCATTTCACGGCTGTAATTTATACTTATAAGGAATTAGACCCGAAAACCCGAAATCTGGGCTAGATTTCTGTGGAAAAGCACTGGGAAAGCACTAGAACTTGTGCGTTGTAAATTTGTTTTGTGAATTCGCAGATTAGCGGGGTGCGAACCCCGATTAAGGTTTCGGTATTTTGTTTTCCGGTCTCCGCTATTTCCATGCCTGGCATACCAGCATGGCTACACGATGATTGGTCTTTGCATAGCAACAACGCAATGCCGCTGTGCAAGTTCGTGTGTTTCTACCTCTAGTGTGGTTTCGATACAAATGCTGCTAAAGTCAAGTTTTAATCTAAATTTCTATAATATTCCTGTCTAGCTGACTTAAACCCAAGAAATATGGCTAAATTTAATAGCGGAGCTCCAGCGCGGGCCGAAGGCCCGCGCAAGCGGAGCACCATACCTAAGGGAAAAACGTATACCATCGAGTTGATTTTTGAACGTCACGGGCAATTTGGATCATTTTGATGACGTCATTGATGGCGTGAGGGAACGTGACTTTGGTGTAGAGTTCCTCTGATGCTCTTTGAAAGTTTGTCCAAGTTTGGCTTCTAGAGAAGCTTCCCTTCGGGAGATATGATTTTTTCTTTATTTTTCTGGTATTAAACCTATAGTGTCCGCCGTCCGTCCGTCGTCCGTGTACACATGGGAACCCTGTGGTATGCAAATAAAAAATTATATCTCCTCAAGGGAACATGCTAAGACAGCCATACTTGGGATATTTTGTCTATGCCACAAGGGGGGTTCTGTAGCACGGTCACGTGATGTGACGTCATCGATGACGTCATCTATGCTTGAAAAATGAATATCTCGTGAAGAGAAGACTCTAAAACAACCAAACTTGGGTAGTGTGGTCTAGGTCACCAGATGAGCGAAATGAAGTGGTCACGTGATGTGACGTCATAGATGACGTCATCTATGCTTGAAAAATGAATATCTCGTGAAGAGAAGACTCTAAAACAACCAAACTTGGGTAGTGTGGTCTTGGTCACCAGATGAGCGAAATGAAGTGGTCACGTGATGTGACGTCATCGATGACGTCATCTATGCTTGAAAAATGAATATCTCGTGAAGAGAAGACTCTAAAACAACCAAACTTGGGTAGTGTGGTCTAGGTCACCAGATGAGCGAAATGAAGTGGTCACGTGATGTGACGTCATCGATGACGTCATCTATGCTTGAAAAATGAATATCTCGTCAAGAGAAGACTCTAGAACAACCAAACTTGGGTAGTGTGGTCTAGGTCACCAGATGAGCAAAATGAAGTGGTCACATGATGTGACGTCATCGATGACCTCATCTATGCTTGAAAAAATAATATCTCGTGAAGGGAAAACTCTAAAAGAACCAAACTTGGGTAGTGTGGTCTAGGCCACCATATGATCGAAATGAAGTGGTCACGTGATATGACGTCATCGATGACGTCATCTATGCTTGAAAAATAAATATCTCGTGAAGAGAAGACTCTAAAACAACCAAACTTGGGTAGTGTGGTCTTGGTCACCAGATGAGCGAAATAAAGTGGTCACGTGATGTGACGTCATCGATGACGTCATCTATGCTTGAAAAATGAATATCTCGTCAAGAGAAGACTCTAGAACAACAAACTTGGGAAGTGTGGTCTAGGTCACCAGATGAGCAAAATGAAGTGGTCACGTGATGTGACGTCATCGATGACGTCATCTATGCTTGAAAAAATAATATCTCGTGAAGGGAAAACTCTAAAAGAACCAAACTTGGGTAGTGTAGTCTAGGCCACCATATGATCGAAATGAAGTGGTCACGTGATATGACGTCATCGATGACGTCATCTATGCTTGAAAAATTAATATCTCGTGAAGACTCTAAAGCAACCATATAAACCATGTACACATGGGAATCCCTTTCATTCACATAGAAAATTTTATAACCAGGAGCTCCGCTTTTAGCCAGTGGCTAAATCTATATATTACATATTGACTCTTGATAGAACAAATTCAGCTGTGATACAATGCCGTTTATTTACGAGTGCTCCAACCAAGAGATGTCGCAGGAAACGAAGGATTTTATCGAAACTGGCTAAAGAAGAGTCATTCCTCAAGCGAACTCAAAATGCAACTCGTTTCAATTGATTGTTCTTGTGAGTGTTGTGTCAAAGGATTTTTATTCTTCTATATTAATTCTTCTTCGACTTGGGCTCGAGTTCGTGAATGCATAAGTTCGTGTGTCTTTCTCTCTACATGATAGAACAAATTCAGCTTTGACTTGATCAATGCCGTTTACAGTATTTACGAGTGCTCGAAGAGGTTGCAGAGGAATTAAACGAAGGATTTTAGTATTCATATCAATGAATCATTTGTCGTTTTTGCCGAATGCACTTGGGAGGACTGGGTCGAGTCGCGCGGGCTAGCTGTGGGCTATTTTAGCGTGGTTACCTAGCCCAAATCAATGGTGGACAGATCGAGAACCGAGTCTCTGTGATTCCTGCAAGTTTTGATTCAAAATTTCACAGTTTTCTTGCTACATTTGCCGAAATTATTATCAAAAGAGGATCTCCTGTCACTCCCTTATAAGGTAAATGATTCCAAATATGGTTTTGGCCGTGAGGTGTTGAAAAACGACAATTTTTGGTTGGAGATTGTTTCATATGGTGTTTAATCGAGACTGGCTCAAGAAGAACCATTCATCAAGCGAACTTGTGTCAAGTGATTGTTCTTGTGAGTAAGTTTATGTTGTGTCAAAGGATTTTATTCCTCTATTTCTTCTTCGACTTGGGCTCGAGTTCGTGACTAAATAAAATGCATAGTATGTGTCAGTGTACAGCAAACTATGGATTGAACAGGTGAACAACAGGGAAAAGTTCAACTCACTATATTATTGGAGTTCCAAATTGGGAATTTGGTAGAATATAACTTTCGAGAGAAGCCTATACAGTCCTCTTCGAGCTTAACACGATGAAAGGATAATATGAAGGTAATCGCAGTGTGTACAGATCCAAGGCCAATATCAATCAAAGGGCATTTTAATGGAGCAACTTTTAATACAATGCAGATTGGTAATTAATTTGGTAATTGAATGGACCTTGATAATAATTGCGACAATTAATGTTAATGTAGAAATTTGCGAAAAAAGTCAATTTTCTGAACAATGTTGAAGTTCAAGTTTATTTCCACAAACAAATAAGCTAGAAAACTTAGATAATATTGTGCTGAATCCATGTGATTCAAACCATCCAAATACAGTTTTTTGTGCAGATTTGTTGGGGGCAACTGTTATAAGGAGGCACTTAATAATACCTACAGGTACACTAAATTTTGGTAGGCATTGACTAACCATCCTCACATAACCATAGTTTTCTCAAAACATATCATGTCAATCCCATCTGATAAGGGTCCACCTCGATTAAGAGCCTCGTAAGAGTTGCCCCCATGAATCACTTTCAGAACTAGTTTTTCAATGAGAAACAAATGGTGCACAAATACAAACTGTATTAGATGAACAGTTTGAATCTTCCCTGCTAGCAGGTCTCACGTGGCGAGAAACATGATAGATCCCTGTTAGCAGAAACAAAGCTTTAAAAAAAAAGATTAAAGAAAACCAGCTTTGTTGTTAGTGAATTTGTAGGACGTTTCGATGGCAATGTCCACTTCGGTCACCGTAACATGATGCACCTCAAGAAGCTAGCAGCAAAATGGGCAATTCCAGAAAATAAAGGTACCCTCCCCACGGGCAGCACTAGTTTTTGACCCTCCCCCATGCATCCAGAATTTCCAAAATGGTTTACCCCCCATGCAATCAGAATTCCGAGCTCTTAAACCCCCCATCCCATCGGAATTTCCAAATGCCCCCGTGAGGGTACCTTTATTTTCTGGAATTGCCCAATGGTGAATTTTAGACCGTTGCACAGTATTCAAACCATCTGGCTTCCTCATAAACATCCATGCATTGAAATTCCGGATCAGAGAAGGGGCACTTATTCAAAATCACGATTTAACCAACCTCATACTTTCAAAATGAAATTTATTATTATTTTGTTGGTAAATATAGCTAGGAAACTTGCATAATGACTGTAGAAAATGTGATAAACATTTGATTCCACGATTTGATACAAATACAGTACCGGTACATTGTCATACACCATGTGTTTCTCATTTATGTTTTGGGTAGTGCATGTGGGGTGTTAGAGGGGGTGCTTATTCAAAGGTGTGGCTTATTTGTTTCTCATTTACGTTTTGGGAGGTGGGTGTTAGAGGGGGCGCTTATTCAGTGCGCACAGGTAGGCTATACAGGCTTACCTTCTGACAGATCAAGCTGCACACAAACTAGACAACCATGACCATCCACAATAAGACAACATGAGAAAACATTTTATTATGCTTTATTTTATCAGGTGCAAAGTGGGTCTAGTATGTTATACTTTAATCAAGCTAGCCTAAGATTTTTACAATCCTGCTACAGTAGAACCCCCTGGTTTAACGATACACCATCGGGGGCAGAAAAATGACAAATCGGGAATTGTTAGATCAAGAGGTTTTCCATACAATTTGCTATAATCACGTAGACATCGTAAAACCGGAGTATCTTTAGATCGAAGCAATTATTTTCCGATACAGCCACTTTTACTTTCACCCCGCTAAACGCCTCCCAGGCGTCTTGTTTCTTCTAGCCCCACGTTAGGGTTTGATTGACAGTTTTTGTGTCAACCAATCACAGCTCGAATAAAAATATCTTAGCCAATCACCGCTTACGATTTGTCTTTTCGCGCCATACCGCAGTTTAGTGGTTTTCTCACGTTCGTTTTCTCTCTCGAGTTTTTCAGTGAAGTCGCTGGGATATAAAATAAAAACCCCTTCTTGGCTTGCTGTAATATCGGCGGATAATGTCCGCGGATGAAAAATGGTCCTCAAAAATTCACAGTTGCCCTCGAAGCTTCGCTTCTCGGCCAACTGTTCATTTTTCGTACCATTTTTCATCCTTGGACATTATCCGCCGATATTACAGCCGTCAGAAGGAGTTTATTTAGTAAATATTGACCCTGCACAGTGCACAATCATTTGTTTCATGCTCATCTAATATGCATGTCTGGTTTACACTAAATCTTACTGGCTGAATTTTGGTACTTATGTACCGTGTCCCTGCACAAACATAAGGATTCCTCTGAAAAAGTGAACAAAGAGATAGTACAATCACAGGGTGTCAGGTTTCTTAACCATTCCCCTCTATAAACTATGCGCAGGCTAAACTGAAAACATACTTCCTTCAGTCACTGGACAACCGCCGCACTGGTTGCTCAGAAGAGGAATAACGTTTCTTTAAACTAAAGTTAGGAATTTTCCCAGGATTGTCTACTCTAATCCAGGAATCACTGATTAATGGTTTCAATGTTGATATAAATGTATTATTCTTCCGCTGTAGTAGCCATGCCAACCCTGGATTAGCGAGTAAACCACTCCCAAACTGTGCGGTAAATTTAAGGACGGACCATTGGAATTCAGCCATTTATTTTTTTCTTCTTCTTCCACACATGGGAAGCGTGCTAGCCTGCTCGAATGTTTTTTTGGGCAATTTAAACTTGCTCGATATATATTTTCTTTGGTTTTTGCTTACACGGCACTTTTCTAATGGTCCGTCCCTTAACCCTCGGTTTGCCGTATTTTAAACCCGGCTTAAAGTTAATTCACTTTCCTGCAAGTCCACGCGTTGAAATTTAATCCTGAAATTAAACCGGATTAAAGTGAACTCCATATCTGCATGCTAGCCTCGCCGCGGGGATGAGAAGCGCCGGGAAGGGAATGGTACGTTTCATGATGATAGAACGGCGCTTCGCGCACTCATCGCAAGCCCCGCCTAAAAGGAGCCGTGTGTTGAAACAGTACTATTTGCCCACAAGTACACCTCTTCTGACAAAGGCTCGTTCCTAGACGTCTCAATTTGACATCAAACAGAAATGAGGCAACGAGAAAAAGCTACACAGTGGCAGGCGCGCGAACGCAATGCAACATAATCAGGGTTAGCGATCACGCAAAGGACGACGGGGAAAGATCACTAATGAGTCCTGCCAAGCCCCTTTGCGGTCCGAGGTATGAGGCAAAAACCAACTTGTCGTGACTAAGTCTTCCGCGCAGTCCGTCCTTTGTGGGAGGGAAGCGTTGCGTGACCGACACAAAGGACGTGCTGCGCGGGAGACACGTCGTGATTCTGGTCACTGCTGGTAAAGTATAGCCGACTATGAAGACTTAAACGCATCTTCAAACCTTCAAGATGTTACGCAAGGCATTCTGTGAGCACTTCTTCTGCGATGTCCTAGTTCACTGGAAACTTCCCTCCGCAAAGCCCACACGGGAGTGTGAGCTTCAAATAAGATATCGAAAAATGGCGTAAAGGGGCGTGACGTCGAAAACTCCGAAACGCCGTAGAAAACTAACGTTAAAAAGTGGGTTTTCTCTTACGTTTACTAGCACAAGTCCTAATTTCAAATCAGTAAACGTTCCATTCGAGTTCCATGAAACACCAAATATTCAGGCAGCCCAGGAGAAGAGTAATAAATATGCGGACGTCCGTAATGTCAGATTCGATCACACGCAACTGAAACCATCTGACGGCATGTCGCTTGTTTTAGGATCGACGTGCGCCAAAGCCAAGCTCCAGACATTCTCGTACCCAGAGCTCCCCGGCTCGTCTGCTCGCGCGCAGGGGAGGCTCTGGGGACATCGGTTTGAGGACCGCCGCTCCCAAAACGTTTATACGGGGATGCTCGGCCCAGATTCTGGACCCCTTACCCTTCTTTATACCAATTTCAGAGCAAAAGAGGTACCCAAAAAGGTAAAGCCATATATTTTTATAATTTTACTATGTATATAACGCAATTCAGTTTTTATAACTGCAACGTATTATGGAATTAAACTATCTAAACTATCTATCAAAGCCGAAAAAGGTACCCCTTTCTTAAAGCCTGAAAAATCGGATTTGTGCTCTGTTAAAAAAGAAAAGGTTTTGCTCGCACGTTGCGGTTGAAAAACCGGTGAAATACAGACCCTTTTTTATACCAAAATTACAGTTTTTCCTACAGTTTTTTATACCCAGTCGAGCCTGAAAACCCTACCCTTTTATACCCAGCCTGAAAACCCTACCCCTTTCTTATACCTCCAGCCTGAAAACCCTACCCCTTTCGGGCCGAGCATCCCCGTATAGTCCATATAGGGAGTACCTTTGGCCAGCGCGCTGGATTAGCCTGCGTAAATCAAGAGAAAGCGGCGCGAAATCGTGCGACACACCCATGTACAGCGTGACTCGCTAGCGTGACCCGGTTAAGTGAACATCGAACAACCAACAGACCCCAGAAACGTCAGCAAAACAACATTTTTCCACGGCGTTTAACATAAATCTCAACCTTTGGTTGTTGTTGTTCATGTTCACGTCTCCGCCGACGCATACCACCTAGTTTTCCCGTAAAATAGTCATACCATTAACTAATATACTAATTCTTTCAAAATATATGAAGCAAAAATAGAGTAAATATATTATTGCTCAACGACAGTATTGGAAGGCAATGCGGTAGTAGAATTGGCGCTTGAAAGAGCAATTTCATTTGTTGCGTTTCACTAAGACCCCGTCCACACTACTATACACTGTTTTCAAACGAAAACGGATACTTTTTGCTCCGTGTTCAAAAAGATGTGCGTCCAGGAGCACTTTGTGTACATATAACAAAAGCCTTTCATTTACGGTGATTTTGGATATTATTTACAAACGCTTCAGCTCTAACAAGAGTGAGCGACTCGAGGAATTTACTTTACTCACTTTTGTTCTGGATAGTTGATCTAGATTTATGTGAAGTTTGAGGATCTTTGGAATTATTTTAAGCCGTTTACGGCGCTTCGTCCAAGGACCAATAATATCGCGACCTTTCGTCAACACACGCCTAAATCGAGGAATGCTCACTGGCACTTAGAATTTTTTCTAAACAAGCGCTCACCTACAGAAGTGAAAAAAGAATTATGAAAATCATCAGGGTTCGAACCTGTAACTCTCCATTTACTATACCCTAACACCCTAACCACTACGCTACGAGTGAATTCGCTGGTTCGGACAGCTCGTTTTATTGATTGCGTACCTTAATAGTATTAATCTTTAATAGAACGAGGCATATACTATAAAAATATACTAAAACGATGTATTAACCCTTATCCTGACTAGTAGTCTTGATAGTTCAGATATTTTGAATGTTTTTAGGTCAATTTGAAGTAATATTATCAAAAATATCGTTAAATTATTCATGGTGAGCATTCCTCCATTTAGGAATGACGTTTCGTCAGCCTGCGACCATTACTAGGCCGCATTTTTAAACTCTCTCGATTTTCTCGAAAATTAAACCTCGATCGCGGAAACTTTTTTAAATGATTTTCGAGTATAGTCGCCCAAAGGGTATTTGGACGAAATATCAAAAGTGCGACCAAAGTGGTCGGTGAAATGCGGTTCTCGATCCCTACAGGCAGCCGCTCTTAAGGAGGCTGCCTACTATTTTTCTCGGGCTTGACTACTTGACTTTATGCGATTGTAGCTCCGAAATGCAAAAAGCTATTAAAACCAAACTTCGACCACTTACTGGAGAAAGATTGAAATTAGTAGTGATGTATTTTTTATTGTTATAGGAGTTACCATAGTAACGTTACAGGGGAGCACACTTTTGATTGACAGGCACCTGAAGTGCTATTCGATCTAAACTTTTGAAATGACACACTGAGCCTTACTCCTTACACATTTGTCTAGCCCTACACGAAGTTTAGACGGCATTCACCAAGCCGATTTCAAATAATTGAAGGCGACTTTTTTGACTGTAAAATTCTACTTTTTTGCGCGTCGTCCAGTATTCATGGAATATACTTGCTTTTTTCTACCAAATTAATAAGTTTCTGACAGCCAACGTATTCCCAAGATATTCAACTACAACTCTACCAATTTTGACGTCTAAAAGTGGTTTTGATTTTCCAAGATAAACATAAACGCAAACTTCAAGTTTTAGGGCGATTTCGCAAACCACACTTCTGAACACGAAAAAGGCTTCACAATGCAATTCTGGTGGCGAATTCTCTTCCTACTCACAGAACTTAAACTTAAGCATATTAGGAGGGCAATGTTCGCGCGAGAAAAAAATTTACTTTCCAAAGTCTCGCAGGAAAATTCCAAAGTTGGACCTCTTGCTTATCGTTCCGCTCTAGTCTCTTCAGCTAGTTCAGTTTTAAAAAGTTGTAATTTTCATGCAAATTTGAGTCAGTTTCTCACATTCCAGCAAGACAAATTTGCCTCCTGCTACGGCTCAATGAGAAAAACTTGCATAGTGTTCCCTTTGTTTGTTTGTTTTTATGCAGCCCAGATTATTGAACATCGCTGGCAGAAACTGTCTTATGACAGTATATATTATTAGTTGCGGAAAGTCAGAACTCATTTCAGTATTATTATTGTGGATTTTTACAAATTCATCAGTAAAATCATTGTGATAATCAGAATCCGCCAGGTAGACCAGTGAAAAGATGTTCAACTACGCGCTACAGCTACTGTATTAGCGTGACAGTTCTGGCTTATTTTAGACGTCAAAATTGGTAGAGTTGTAGTTGAATATCTTGGGAATACGTTGGCAGTCAGAAACTTATTAATTTGGTAGAAAAAAAGCAAGTATATTCCATGAATACTGGACGACGCGCAAAAAAGTAGAATTTTACAGTCAAAAAAGTCGCCTTCAATTATTTGAAATCGGCTTGGTGAATGTCGTCTAAACTTCGTGTAGGGCTAAACATATGGGTAAGGAGTAAGGCTCAGTGTGTCATTTCAAAAGTTTAGATCGAATAGCACTTCAGGTGCCTGTCAATCAAAAGTGTACTCCCCCCTGTAATGTTACTATGGTAACTCCTATGACAATAAAAAGTACATCACTACTAATTTCAATCTTTCTCCAGTAAGTGGTCGAAGTTTGGTTTTGATAGCTTTTTGCATTTCGGAGCTACAATCGCATAAAGTCAATTGGTCAAGCCCGAGAAAAATTGTAGGCAGCTTTTTGACACGAGAAAATAAAACTCATATCTTCAAGCCACCGTGTAATTTTCTTTTATTATAAAGACAAACCAGAAAAAAATATTCCAAATTCATTTCCAAGCACTTTTGTTTTGACCGATATCTTCATTAGTGAGGATATGGAAAATATGTCACTCAGGTCCGGATGTAGCTTCGTACGAGATCTACGAGTGGCGTATGTCCCAGTAAAACACTCGTGTCTATATAATAAATAGTTGTATGTCTCTTTTACAGTTTGTAAACAATTGTGTAATTCAGCCTACGGGCTGCAATACGATTTTTTAAATAAAAGCAACATTAAAGAAGATTACATAAAGAAACGTTGAGGCTACACACGAGGCTCCACACGAGGGTGCTCAGTGGAAAGAAAAACTTCTAGGATAAACCGAATAAAGACAAGAAGGGAAGAGTACTTACCAAAAAGACGAAAGACCAGCTATGCCAGTTCACGAGATCCTCAATAGAACGAAACAAATTGAACCTGCCAGAGGCGTGCAATGCCCGATGAGCCAGCGACAAAGGTGACAGGTACACAAAATGTATTATTATTGTACATTTTTACAAATTCATCAGTAATATCATTGTGATAATCAGAATCCGCCAGGTAGACCAGTGAAAAGATGTTCAACTACGCGCTACAGCTACTGTATTAGCGTGACAGTTCTGGCTTATTTTAGACGTCCAAATTGGTAGAGTTGTAGTTGAATATCTTGGGAATACGTTGGCAGTCAGAAACTTATTAATTTGGTAGAAAAAAAGCAAGTATATTCCATGAATACTGGACGACGCGCAAAAAAGTAGAATTTTACAGTCAAAAAAGTCGCCTTCAATTATTTGAAATCGGCTTGGTGAATGTCGTCTAAACTTCGTGTAGGGCTAAACAAATGTGTAAGGAGTAAGGCTCAGTGTGTCATTTCAAAAGTTTAGATCGAATAGCACTTCAGGTGCCTGTCAATCAAAAGTGTACTCCCCCTGTAATGTTACTATGGTAACTCCTATGACAATAAAAAGTACATCACTACTAATTTCAATCTTTCTCCAGTAAGTGGTCGAAGTTTGGTTTTGATAGCTTTTTGCATTTCGGAGCTACAATCGCATAAAGTCAATTGGTCAAGCCCGAGAAAAATTGTAGGCAGCTTTTTGACACGAGAAAATAAAACTCATATCTTCAAGCCACCGTGTAATTTTCTTTTTATTATAAAGACAAACCAGAAAAAAATATTCCAAATTCATTTCCAAGCACTTTTGTTTTGACCGATATCTTCATTAGTGAGGATATGGAAAATATGTCACTCAGGTCCCGCATGTAGCTTCGTACGAGATCTACGAGTGGCGTATGTCCAGTAAAACACTCGTGTCTATATAATAAATAGTTGTATGTCTCTTTTACAGTTTGTAAACAATTGTGTAATTCAGCCTACGGGCTGCAATACGATTTTTTAAATAAAAGCAACATTTAAAGAAGATTACATAAAGAAACGTTGAGGCTACACACGAGACTCCACACGAGGGTGCTCAGTGGAAAGAAAAACTTCTAGGATAAACCGACTAAAGACAAGAAGGGAAGAGTACTTACCAAAAGACGAAAGACCAGCTATGCCAGTTCACGAGATCCTCAATAGAACGAAACAAATTGAACCTGCCAGAGGCGTGCAATGCCCGATGAGCCAGCGACAAAGGTGACAGGTACACAAAAGGGATCTGTTCCAAGCCGCGTGGGAAAGTTTTGGACAGGTTTTGAGGTCCCTGGCGGGAAAACGCCCACATTTTTGGTCGGGATGATCAACGTTTTTTTAGGGGTTAAAAACGCGTTTCGGTCTCATGAATCACCAGAAAATAGCCCGAATCTTGTGACGAAGAAAGTTAGCTGCTTACCATTGTGTGCATTGCTACGCGACCTCAAAATTCACTGTTGGGCGATTGGCGGTTTTACGCAAGATGATTGTTGTCAATTTTCTTGAACCAGAAAGTTAAAAATTCGAGTCGAGGAAGCCCGCCGAAGTGGCCGAATCCAGCGTTTTGGTTTGACGGCTAAAAATCGCGAATCGCCCATCGCACAACATTCAATTTGAGGTCGCGTAGCAATGCATCAGTTGTAAAACCTGCCCTCCATCTTTACAATCAAGCTTTGTACCTGATATCTGAACAATTAGTCACCGAAGGCGACGTAAATATCGCCAATCGCCGATATTTACGGAGCCTGAGGCAACTTATTGTTTTAGTGTAACTACTCAAGTGACTTTTAAGATTTTTCGACAAAAAAGCGTTTAGGGGTATATATTTTGTTTCTCGTAATAAAGCGCACGCGCGATCGCCAATGGTTTCAATGTTATATTAGTATATATAATAGGACTCCATGCTGTCCAATTAACCCTATCCAGACTGGGGGGGGGGCTTTTCGAGCCCCCCCTCCAGTAAAATCCTGATTACTCTAAAACCACTGCAGCTATGATGGTGAAACTTCGTGACTTTTCCTAAAATTTATCTGGGGACATTTTGGTGTCAATGACATGTCAGTGTCAACGACCCAGTTTCCATGGCAACCACTTTTTGACATGCATGTTTTGCAAAACTCGAAAAAACGTGAATTTTTCATATTTCAAGCTTAATGTTGGACACATTGTCCAATTTATGACTATCGGAGCTTGTACTCCTTAGTAATTTATGTACAGGCTAGTTAATTTTTGACACAAAATCTTTGGGGGGGAGGGGTAGGGGGATTTTGTTCATTTTAACATATGGTCTAAAACTAGCTCTGGGATTCACAAATTTCCTTTTAATTCAACTTTTTGAATGTCAAACACTTCCTTGATAAGTATTTTGTACATTTTGACCATTTTTTTCTCATTGAGTATTTATCTGAAGAGTCAAATGGAAATTAAATGAAATCCAAGATGGCGGATCCAAGATGGCGGATCCAAGATGGCGGACAATATTTTCAAAAGTCGTCATTATGACACAAGTTTAATAAAATGTATGTGTTAATGTCACAAATCATTACATTTACATTATCTTGATGTTAATTAGTTGGCTTTTAGAGTATTATCTACCAAGTTTTTGGAAGTTAATTAAAATTACTTAAAAATTGATAAAACATTGAGAATGACGTCATTGTGACGTCACATTTTGCTCCCACGTGACAAAAATAGGTGTGGTGATTTGTCTAAGGCTCATGGTCATTGTGTAAAAGTTTGATGATCATAGCTCCAGTGGTTCCAGAGATATAGAGGGGGGCCGAATTAGCCCCCCCCCCCCCCCCCCCCCAGTCACAGATGGTCAAAAAAAGCCCAGTCTGGATAGGGTTAAGAAAAAATTGGATGATTCAGAGGAACTCCGAAATTAATTGGACAAGCATGGAGTCCTGTTATTTATTAATTATATAACATCCATGTTCAAACCCAAACTGTCCAATTTTAGCGCGAACTGTCCAATTAGAGCGCGCGCGATCCAATTAAAAATAATTGGACAATTCAAGAAAAATCGATCTGCCGGCACAATGGGATTTCGAGCTGGCTATATAATTAACCTATATAATAGGCTGTACTTTCATTTCCTCAATTGTTTTCCACAGAAAAGAAATAATTGTTAAGACAGATTATTTTAGAACTTCGAGCAATTTTGCCAGAAAGCGGCAACAAATCTTGTTACTCGAAATAAAAAAAGTTGTTGCTTTGAATTTAGTCTCATTTCAAAGGTCTTCATGGTAGTGTTCGTCTATTATCGCGCCGGTAAAAATTTTCCAGAGGAAGCTGAGAAAATAAATTTTAGTTTTTACAGATAGACGTATTTTTTGCACCTAAAATGGTGTTGTCAATCACAGCCTATATAGATTCTATTGAATTTTTTTCATTTTTGAACGCTTATTTCTGTGGCGGCGCGAACCCAGTCCTCTGTCTTTTGTGATATTTCGAAATGTGGACCACAAATCTACGAATTAAGCTAGAAATCATTGAGTAACAGTATTTTTGGCCAAACATAGCTCGAAGTTGTAACAGAAGCTGTCTTAAATAGAAAGTAGATTTCGAAAGTACGTATCTTAGGGAAGCGGTCAAAAGAGCTGTACTCGAATGGGACCCGATTTAAGGGGTGGGGTGGTGTATGCCGCAACCAACTTTGTTTTAGGGAAAAATGCCCGTTTTTAATTGCGAATATCTCCTAAAATAATAAATGAATACAAAAGATAGGCTCGCACAGTCTCCTTTACAGCGAGGGCACCAGATTCATGTTTTTGTATGCTGTATCAATATCAGTCTGTGAAACTTTTTGGTTTTATTTCCCCCTATCTACGGAGGTCATTTAAACTTTTAAACAGGGTATGAAATTTAGCCTCACCGTTGAGGTTCGGGATTTGCAAGTGTTCCGACTGATTTGCGTTTGCAGCTGTCAAATTTAAGATGACTCCCCCCCCCCCCGAAAAAAAAAAAGCCATTTTCAGACATTATGTATTTATGTACAGGTTACAGGGAACTTCTGCAGAAACCCATTCTTGGAAAAACACAATAATGGAAGTGTAAAGTTGTCCCATGGACAAACACGCGAATTCCAAACACTTCACATTCTTGTTTGAATAGAAAATCAGCTTTCTGAAAGGCTGAGTTTTTCTACCGAGATCGAAATTTTCAGCCAGTTTGCCTCGGTTGTCATCCTCCGGGATCCGGCAAAGTGGGCTGAAAAATTATTTAGTAATCGCTCAACGGGGCTAGCCCGGTCTCGCTTCGAAGAGTCTGCAAGCGCGCTCACAGTAGTTTCACTCACTGCCTGCTCGCAGGCGTTGAAGAGTAGATTTAGGTCGAAAAGCAATTTTGTCGCGAAATCCAAGATGGCGGCCACGCGAAGGCAAACTCGGGTTTTTCGATCTAAAAACTACTCTCCAACGGCTGCGAGCAGGTTATTTCACTCATTATCAATTTCATTCATTGTACATTATCCAGGGCAACAACATGCTATGAAGTTTGTAGAGAAGACATACATCGCAAGCTGCTGTAGTAGAAGAGCAGTAAGTGCTCTGCGAAACTTTCGCGCGTATGCCACTTTTTAACTACCGCCAAAGAACCACGATTCATCGTAGCAGGTCAGCTCGACACATGCAATACCGGGCTTAGATTGCGTTTTCAGCCCAAATACACCGACGTGATTGTCAAGTAACTTTTAATTCGCAGGTGTAGTTCATTTCATTGGACCAAAATCATCTACATGTCACTAATGAGCGATTATTAGAGTCGTTAATAACACCGCGGCAAAACGCATTTGCCATGCGCTAAAGATTCGCTTCCTGTGAAACGAAAACAAACGAAATAATCATACATAACAAAGATATCTCGTGCTCTGTTGGAAATTTGGAAAACGTAAGCTCCAGACACAAAACGTAAGGCCAAATTTGCAACTAGAATATGATCACATCTTTCTCTGAACTTTTGCACCTCGAAATTTAAGGCTTGCACACGAGGCGAAAATTCTGGTTTAAAGTCAAAATTTATCGTTCGCTGTTGTTATGTAGATTTTTTCAATGTCTTCATTTCACAGGCCAGTGAATCATTAGCGCATGTGAGCTGCGTTTTGCCGCGGTGTCGTCGTGATGCATTCGTGATGCATTCCTGGGAAATCATTTAGTTTTCCATATTAATGAGCTGTAACGTTCGCAGCACAGGTATCCCAACGTCGAGCTTGCCGTAAACAGCAGTGGAGAAGAGCTTCTGCAGCAACTCACTAGCATGTTCTGCAAATCAAAACATAGCTACAGTCAGGTTGTGGTTATGAAGGTGAACCCCTGTAACAAAATATCGCTTCACATTTCTTCTATCCTGTGGGCTGATTTTCATCCGCCACGGTGGAGTACGTTGGCACTTCCTATCTTCGCGTCTGATCAACGGTACGGGTTCAAGTGTTCTGTCGGGTCGATTTGGCGAGGAATCTTGTCTTTCATATGTTCAAATCGCTAAAAATTTACCTTTCCTTTGCCCAGACAACAAATTCTAACAGTTTGATTTTGCTTTCTTTCGAATAACACTAAAAACAGAGAGGAACATTCCCTCTAGCTATTTGATTCGGCGAAACTCCTGTAACTGTTGAGATATAAGCTTACGTCTGATTGGTCGATAGTAGTTGGAGGAAAATGAAAGCTTCGTTGTGATTGGTCCATATTCCCCACGTGATTCTCATCCATTACTTTTCACCCCGTGACGTTGATCAGACGCGGAGATAGGAAGTGACAACGAACTCTACCGTAGCGGATGAGAATCAGACCAGTCTTCCCTTCTGCCATCTAAACGTTTAGGAATAGCCCATACACCGATGACGCCTACTCCGGGTTTTAAGATCGCCTAAGATTGCTTTCGATGGCACAAGTGCGCATCAATATGTATCTCCACAAAACAGGGCAGCGCTAATATCGCCCAAACCACACCGCTTCCATACAACATTCCTTTTAATTGGATAACTTTATTTGAAAATGCAGATTCTTAAAGTCCCTGAGATATCAGGGAAATGGCGATACATTGTACCACTTTAACTCGTAGTCACGTTCAAAAAAGAGAACTCTATGGCGGTGAAAGCCCGTAATTCGCATCAAGTTAGGAAATAATGCGCTGTGCAATTAATTTATCGTTGATAGGTCGCACTGTTATAGTAAAGTGAAAGTGAATTGAAGCGTGGTTTCAGCCAAGGCCTTCTCCGGGTCCTAAGATCGCCTAAGGCTATCGCCCAAGATCGCAACATGAAATACAGAAATTAACAAATCACAAGATCACCAAGATTACGGCAATCTTAGGACACGGAGTAGGCCTACCAAATATACAATAATGGAAGAAAGGAGTCAGAAATTACCTCGTAATATATGGGATGGTCGTGGCTAGATGGGATACTCACAGTGGAGGTGATTAATAATTCATAGGTATAAACAATAAAACCAAGCTACATGGCATAACATGGCATATGTAGGTTCGTTCTACCGTGAAGCCTATTGAATTATTAATCACCTCCTTCTGAGTTATCCCTTCTAGCCATGACCATATGGGATGTCTAGTTTCATCAGTAATGCTGAAAAGCTCATTGAAACCTTTCGAGTTCCAGGTTTGTTGCGCGGACATTTTGAAATCCACAGGGAAACCTGTCAGTTGTTTGGTGATTAACCAACTCACCGTTGCACAGAATTACGAATTCAGGCAGGAATTTAGCGGCGGTCAGGACGACTTCCGGTTCCGGTGATGTCAGGCAATTCATGTAAGCGTCTACAAACCGTCGCGCCTCTCTGAAATGTCACAAATGGGATACAGTAAAAACCAACGAGTAAGAACCTATATTCAAGAACCTGCGAGGCTAAAGTTGCAATACATTCAGTAATCTATATTCACAAAAAATCATGAATTTGAACATATCTTACATATCTCACTTGCTATGCGACCTCAAAATTCACTGTTGCGATTGGCGATTTTACGCAAGAAAACTGTAATGTTAATTTTCTTGAACCAGAAAGTAAATGACATTCGAGGCAAGGAAGTAAAAGAATAGCCCAGAACCATTTTGGTTGATTTGGCAATCAATTTCGACCCACCGAAGAGGGCGAATTTATTTTTACGCCCACTTCAAGATGGCGGCTAGCTAGTATCTATATATTAATACCGTAAGGAAAATCGTGTCGACACTCGCTCCGCTCAGCCCTGAAGCTGTGCCGCCAAAAGAAGTTCGCAAACCCGAAGGGAAGGTGGAAATCTGGACCATGGGCGTGTTTTTGTTGGAAAAGATTCGCCTCGGGCTAAGTTCTAATTCAAGCGATTTCTTAAGCGAGGGACAAAGCCGCCATCGCCGCCATGTTGAAAATCTCCCACAGAAACTAAAAAAGAACTCGGTTCGCGCAGCCGAAAGCACCAAAGACGTTGAAACCTAAATGGTTCTCTTACAGATTACATACAGGAATGTGCAGGGATAATTCTAACTTCAAAGATTTGAGCTGAGAAAAATTTTCATTCAAGTTTCAACAAACGTACACACTTCTACCTTGCTTCCCTCCGAGCACGCGCTAAGTCATGCTAAGTCGAAATGACACATTTACAAAACAAAGTCCGTGAAAGTCATTAATAATCTTCTCTAAGTATAAATCCTGACGGCTCTATCGCAAAACGAAGGACACAATCCCGAAGAGAAGGAGGAAATCCCTCCAGTGGGCATGTTTTTGTTGGAAAAGATTCACTGTGGGCTAAGTTCTAATTCAATCTATTTTTAAGCGAGGGATAAAGCCGAAAAAATATAAATAAGATAAACTAAAAAAATTCTTATTCCTTAGAACATTTTTACTTGAACATTTTCTCCTCTCCCCTCACTGAGATATGATAAACATACAAACAATTCCGAAGTCAAATTGCGCTTTCGATTTTCACGGGTTCTTTGGCCGATTTGAGAGACGGACACACGCGTGATTTTGTCGCACCAATCAGGGAGACCAGTACAAAAAAAAGGTCCTTTTGGGCTCACTTCATTTATTTCGGCATGGTGGGACGGGGTACTCATGCTGATGGGAGGTTATTAGTAATGTAAATCCAGCAGTTTATAGAAGGGGGAAATCATGAACCCCTCCCCACATCCATATGGCCATTGTGATTTTTCCCCCCGTTTTTTTTAAACAGAGAAGACTTAAGTAAAATAAATTTCCCCCTTACACTCCGTGAATTTTTCACGGGCATCAGCTAGTAAATATTCATTATCATTCACATATTCTCGTTCTACGAGTGAATTAAAAGGAGCATGTTGACCTGCGAACTCTCTCGTAGCTCATGTGTAAGAAGTAGGGTTATGAATAGGTAATTTGCACAGGGTTGAGGGTTCGCAGCACTATGAATACTTTTTCCTTTTTTTCTCAATAACTTGCCTTAAAAATTTCTAAGTCCCATGAAGTGGGCGTAAATAAAAAAATCGCCCGAAGAGGCCGAATCCAGCGTTTTGGTTTGATTGACAGCTAAAAATTGCCCATCGCAACGTTGAATTTTGAGGTCGCGCAGTGATGTATACAGTGGTAATATGAGTACGTAAATGCGTCAGTTTTGATCATGTGCCTCTGAATGAAAAACAAAAATCAACATTAAATTACTTTAATGATTTTAGAAATAAAGGAGAAATGGGATACTACCATTTTCAAGCTACCGTGAACAGCAAACTTTTTTCAGAGATTTTACACGCTTCAAACGTGCACGTTTTGTCGAAAAAAAAAGTCACGTTTCTCTCTGATTGGCTGAAAAATAACGGTCAAAACAGCAGCCAATCAGCGTGCGAGAAACGTGACTCTTTATCGACAAAACGTGAACGTTTGAAGCGTCCAAAAACTCGGAAAAAAGTTTGCTGTTCATATGGTAGCTAAAAATCGCCAATCGCAACATAAAATTTTGAGGTCGCGTAGCAATGCATACAGTGGTAATGCAAATGAATCTACTATTACGAGATTTTCTCGCGTTTGTACGGTAAAATGCGCTAAACTGACAAAAAATAAAGCTTTTTTGTATCAAAAATGCAGGAGGCGAAGCATTGTTTTATGCTAGGCCCTCAATAAAAAAAAAACAAAGTAAGAAATGACACAAAGTAAAACCCAATGCGATACAATTCGATGGATTTTTTTCCTGCTAGCAGAGGCCTCATTTCTCTGCATTTCGCTGGCTGAGGTTCGCGAGGAAAAGAGAACTCTGCGCTGGGTCGAAACTCGCTTTGTTTTGCCACCGTCCACAACCTTGGACGGTTTGCTGACCGTTTCTTGAGCCCACTATATGCGCACGCATATCTACAGACGAGTTTCCGCTGTTTGTATTTGAGCCCCCAGCGGAAAACAGAGTTTATTTGACCATGTCATCGTAGAAGGCCATAGTACGGCCGTTTTCGAGAGATTGCTGAGTTAGAGTCCTTAACTAGAGTTGCGCGATACGATAATATTGTTTAATACAAAGTGAATTTGAAGTGAAGTGCAGTATTCTTTTAATGGATCTGCGCCACAAATTACGCTGATGATGGTACAATGATGTTGGTACAATGATGTTGGTACAATGATGTTGGTACAACGATGTTGGTACAACAATGTTGGTACAATAATGTTGGTACAATAATGTTGAAACAATAATGTTGGTACAATATTGTTGGAACAATAATGTCGGTAAAATAATGTTGGTACAATAATGTTGGTACAGTTAAGTTTGTATGATAATGTTGGTACAATAATGTTATTATTATTACAAGGCGTTAAATTACGACTATGATTATTTCTTAATAATCGGCATTCGGTCTCTGTCTTCTTTCTTGATCTCTTTCGACGCTTTTTTCATCCCTGTATCTAATGCGCGACGGGAAACAACCAATCTAAATGTAACAAAAGCATGTGAGTCGATTTCTGCATCCTGTTTTATGGAGTGGGCCAGCAAAATAAAAATATTACGTCAAGAATGTACACTACTGCTCTTCGCCAAATGAGTAATGGTCCATGCAAACACTAGGAAAGCAAACGACAAAACACACTACAATGGAATTTACTGACCTTGATAAATCGCGATTTCAGTAATAAGCCTGGTGCACACTAGCGACATACCGACATAAGGATGTTATCTTGCAACAAAAAAGCACGAGAAAATAATTGAATTAATCAGTATTTTCCACGGATCATCATTAGGTAGATTAATTCACCAAAGCAATGTTGTGTTATTTTTGTGGACTTCAACATTTGGAAACCACTAAATTTTGTTCGCTTGATATTTTTCTTATGTCGTTATGTCGCAAGTGTGCACCAGGCATAACATTAGATCAATCACTGTGCTAGAAAAAAGATATCATCACATTTGGCGCTCGCAAAAAGCCACTTATCTGTTCTGATTGTTCTACAAATCTTTTATGATCAAAATTATCTCAGGCTTGAGCTGAAAACCTTACATTCATACTTCTCTTGAAAACTTCTGCGGTTAACAGACAGGACATTTCCTAAGTGGAATAACCGCTATACCGTAGAACAATGAAGTTAATTATCGTTCTTGCACGGGCCATTACTTAAGTAATACTTCAGTAACGAACATTAGATATTTACCTTGCGTCTTCTTTTTCAAGAAGGGAAAGAAGATCATCCCCATTCGCCTCTTTTGCCGTCTCCTGAAAGAACTTAGCCTCTTCATCGACACTTTTAGGTACCCTTTTTGGTGGCATAATGACTACCAAGGATAGAAAGCAGAGAAAAATGGCCCGCACTCCTTGAGAAAAGCTATTAATAGCTATACGAAATTCAGCGCCCATTCTCTGAAAAAAGCTTCGTGTCGCTCTGCGATTGGTCACAATTTCTATAGACATTGTAAGTTATCTTTCATTGTTCTCTTCCTTTCAATCATCTTTCAGGTGCTGCTCGTGAATCGTCAATCACAATCTGTCAATTAGGTCTCTTCACGGACGGCTTCATGTATAAGCATGTAGAGACCGCGAACTTCGTGTAAGATCCAGCGGTTTCTTCCGTCTTTAGCGAAAGATACCCTAGATCCTTCATATATGGTACACTATAGTGTCCTTCGGTATATCCTAGTTCTATAAGACATGGGAGATATTTATACGGGGGACACTATAGTGTACCATATATGAAGGATCTACCAAAGATACGCTTGTGTAACTCTTATTTGATATACCGCTGACAATGCCGGGATGTTGCAAATTTCTTGCGATGATATGCGTTGCTAGGACACGCTAGCATTGTTGAAAACGTATTCAATATACAGAGGATATTACCAGGCCGCTTGGAGATGCGAATGAGTTTATCTTCGAGTGTTGAAAATTTATCTCACGAGTGAGCGCAATGTTTATTATATGAACATCAGTGAAATACCAAATCTACATTTATTGTAAAATCTGAAAACTAGAAAGCTATGTGTATTATAGTCTACACTGCGAAGAGTGAAGATAAATTCGCGCGAGAGATACCTTGGCATTTCACTGATGTTTGTGTAATAAATATCAATATTTATTTATCTGCCACTTTAAAATATAAGTAATTCACAAAATAACATCTTGAAGCCTAGAGTGATATGGACCATAGATTAATTCGACGAGAATTGTGATGACAGTAAGGACTCCGTTTATTGTGCAAACCAAGAGAAACACATAAGAAGTCTCCCTTGGCTGATGTTTGCTTTTTTGGTTGTTATAATAATAATAATAATATAACAGTTTTAGGGGCCATGGTTTGCCATTACAATCGAGTTAATAAGAATTAAAACCCAAAAGAAAATGAAATACTATAATATATTATATATATACAATAGGTTGAAATGTATAAAAATTGTTCAATAGTCTAGGATTAAAATGATTATTACTACTGTTATAATGTCGGCAAGCTCACAACATACCCTCGGGTGTGTGTTGTCTATGTTTCGCTGACTTCAATAGCGTCCCGTGGAACTACGGCTAGTTCCCTTAAGTCTTATGATTTTCTTTGTTTAAAAGGGGCTCTCGCACGTTTGCTGGCCACTTCTCTGACAAGAAAATAACTCAAATCGCAATCCAATTCCATCGTCTTGATAACAGGTCAACACAACCTAGAATTGCATTTGCCTAACACTTGAAAGGTTTTTCTATAATCTGGAGGATTATTTTTATTTCTACGGGCAAATGTACATGTGTTTTCACGGTTACAATTTTACTTATTTTTATGTCCACGGTGGAGGAATATTAAGCATGCGAGAGCCCCTTTAAGCTTGATGTATTATATATGAGTTTGAGAATAAGGGGATAGACAACCAATTTTTGGACTTCATCATAGAAGAAAAATCCATCCGGATTCAGAATTTTCCCAACGAAAACCACCCAATATGTTTGTTTTTCATTTCATGAAATTCATCCAGTTTGTTAACAAATCTAAAACGCACATATGTTTGAAAATAGATTTTTCCCCAAGAGTGCGAAAACTACAGCTGCATGTAGACACAATCCCCTAGGGAAAAAAAGAGAATGGAATATCTTTCTTATATATATTAGTCGTGGAAATTGCGCATTTTATGCTAAAGACTCAACATTTAGCTTGCAGACAGTTTTCAATGTATTATCAAATTTTAGATATGTAGCCACGCTAGAATTCATTTCCGCGAAAGCCAGAGTGAACAGCTGTTTTGCTCAATAGCAGCCATTTTGAATGCTTTGTTATATCGAGGTTAGGAGCTCTTAGCTGTGCGAACGTTCGAGTTGTTCTCTAGACTGCACAGCCATATCAACTCAACATTTACAAATTCTGAATCATGGGTCTGAGCTGACAGACTCTGGTTGAACGTCGAGTTACAATTTTCGGTGATTTATTATAAAAGTGCATATCACCCCTGAAAAGAGCGAAATGGGACAAATAGACATTAGAAGTAACTTACCGAAAACTGTTTTCGATTTAATTGAAAAATGAATATTTTAAAGATTTTTGAAATATTTCCTTCGACTAAGATGGCCGCGCTGAAAAGGGCCTGGGTCGAATGACGTGGCGAGAGGTATTGTTCTTTTATAGTGTCGACAAAACATTTCAAACATTCAAAATACGAAATAATTTACATATCTAGTTGTTGACAAGCGTATCAAAATAAGTTTCTCTTATGCATCCGTGGAAAATTATATATTGTAGTGCACTTTTCTTGAATCTACATTTGAGTGACAGCTGAAAACAATAACACCGGACACGTCACAAGAAAGCTCGACCCAGTAATCCCATTATCGGCCTGTTAGCCACAGGGTGACCAAAAGAGCAAAATCGGCTACTTTTGGCTGCACGTACTGAACTGGGGTTTTATCGCACGTATCATACATCAAGTTAAAGCTTGAAACGCGTATAATTCGTCCCATTTCGCTCTTTTCAGGGGTGATATGCACTTTAAAAGCATTGACTGTTTTATTGGGGATGTTTATAATTTAATTCACCTCCTTTTCACCTTTCCTTTTCACCTCGGTTTATTTTTCTTAAAATCACAAAGAACGAACGCGATAAACAGGAGCTTGATTAAGTTGAAAATAAAAAATATATAGCAACATGCATGCAACATGCAATTTCTTTCTTTTCAGATGAAATTTTCCACAATTCAAACATTGCCATCGTCAATATTTAGTATATACTTGCCCGAGCGCTGATCGTGTCAAAAAATCAAACAACCTGTACCAGCTTTGCGCCCACACGAACCGCTTATACAATGGATAATGGAAAGTGCGTGCGCTCAATCTCAATGGCACGTGCGCTCTCAAAACTATTTTCGCGGCTTCATTTGGTGATGTTATGTGACTCCATTATAAAAGGCGAATTTTAGTGGCAAAATACTGGTGCTTGCACATTACTGGGCCGATTCCGTGCAGGCTAATCAATAACACGTCGTGTTTGTTACAGGCTAATCAATAGTACCTCGGGTTTTGGCGAACATGACGTAACACCATGGTGTGCGCTTTGGTTCTACAAGTACAGTTGCTGTCGGACATCAGGCGGGTTAACTCTGGCTGGAGGGGGAAAAGGAACGCAGTTAATCTTAAAAGGAATTTCTGAAAACCAACCATCACTCGGCGAAAAACAGTGATGGAAATGCGCACGTTTTAATTTTTTCAAGGTTGAACCACAACTTGACTGTAAGTACTTGAGATGTGTTTTGAGTGAGATGAGTTTTGAGTGAGATGAGTTTTGAGTGAGATGAGTTTTGAGTGAGATGAGTTTTGATTGAGATGAGTTTTGAGTGAGATGAGTTTTGAGTGAGATGAGTTTAGAGTGAGATGAGTTTAGAGTGAGATGAGTTTTGAGTGAGATGAGTTTTGAGTGAGATGAGTTTTGAGTGAGATGAGTTTAGAGTGAGATGAGTTTTGAGTGAGATGAGTGATGATTTTCGACAGTGATGGTGACAGCGACGGCCAAGACGACGTTGATCATCCGCCTTTGTCACGCGCCGCCATTTTGTTTCCAGAACGACACGGCAAGCAGAAAGAAGCGAACGGCCACCTCAACGCAAGTGAGAACAAGACCGAGCAAGACAGCTTGCGTGAACTTTGGTTTCGTTTGGCCAGGGCTTACAATGCGACTACTCCAACCAAGGCCAAACAAATTTTCTACAAATGAACCAATCACGATCAAGTATTTGAACAGTAGATGCAACGCAACGCACGATATTTTACTTGAAATCCGTAAATATTTATAAGAATATGTTCTACACTAAAATTCACCAAAATTATGAATGTAAACATGTCTGTAAAATTCTGTTGAAGATCTGTTGGGGTGGCCTTGGTTGGTGCAGTCCCTATGTAAGGGTTGGTTTTCAGTACGACATAAGCAACGTAAGCATAAGAAGAACGGAAGACTTTGATCCTTATGCTTACGCTTATGTCGTAGTGAAAACCGCTCCTTATGCTTATTCTTACGCTTATGCTTATGTTGCTAGTGAAAACCAACCCTTAGACAATGTAACTTACTACAAAGTGTTGTAAGATATCCACTTTTCGCTTGGACGTCTCGTCTATGTCCACAAGAATCTTGAGAACCTCTAGAACGGTTAAACAACAAACAAGTTATCACACTGTCGAGGGGCATATCACAGGCGCTATCGGTAAAACAGCGTGCAATAACTTGAACGGACCCGGGTTCATAAAGGGCAAGTGGCTACACTTCTGTCATAGTCTGTTAGCCCTTTGCTAGGCTACATTCACCCGGACGATCATCACTTGAGGTAAAATGTAGAACAAGAACGACAACAACATCATTATCAACAACAACCGCAACAATAATAACAACAACACACAAAACAACAACCTCAATAGCAAAAGCAACAAGAACTACAACAACAGTCACAGCAACAATGCACCGATTCGATGTAATTTGAGGTAGCTGATTTACTTGTCTGATTGGAAAGCTTTTTCGACTAAAGGAAGAAACCTTTGAAACTAGTCAACATGAAACATTTGAAGTTCGTATCTTGCTCAGAAGAAAAGTTACAGCGTAATGAATTCTCGAAATTTTACAGAGGTTTGTATGCCTGTGCCATATAAAGGCCTGTAAAAATTATTGTATTCGCGGGCTCATAACTTCGCTCTCAAACAGGCTACAACCCTCAAACTTGACAATTTGACTACAGTCGAAGCTCTCGTAAGCGACCACCTCGGGAACTGAAAATTGCGGTCGTTAACGGAGCTGGTCGCTTACGAGAACGGCTCTCGTAAGCGACCACCAAGCGGCTTCCTACTTTAACAATAGGTGTTGGTCGCTTACGAGAGCTTAGTACAATAAATCTAGAAAAAAAATAATGTGATACTAATGCTTAAAATAGTTTGATATATTTCCCGACTTTAATTAAGAATAGATAACCGCAAATATGTACATAGAAAATAGCATTTCACCTGCGCAGCTTGTATCAGTTTAGATATTTATGAGTTGATGACTGATGTTTTAAAGACAAAAAGTACTATGGTCGCTTACGAGAGCTTAAAAACAATAGAAAATCTATGTTCGTGATTTGAAATTGTGGTCGCTAACGGAGCTGGTCGCATCGATAAGGCGGTCGCTTACGAGAGCTTGAAATAACAGAGGTTATGTGACATTTCAAACGGGGTTTCGGGAAAATGGTCGTTATGGGAGCTGGTCGCTTACGAGAGCGGTCGCACAGAGAGCTTCGACTGTACTTTCAGAGAGGTTTTTCATCGGTTCAAAACATTTTCCAATCAGACAAATACAAAATTACGTCGAATCGGTCTATAGCAGTAGCATTAATAACAGCAACAATAACAACAACAAACAAAACAACAACATTGATAGCAGAAGCAACAAGAACTACAATAACAACAACCTACAGGCAGTAACAGCTACAACAATAACAAACAAAACAACATCAATAACAACAGCAACAAACAAAACAACAACATTGATAGCAGAAGCAACAAGAACTACAATAACAACAACAGCTACAACAACAATAAAAATAATAACAAACAAAACAATACCAATAGCAAATTAAAGCAACAAGAACTACAATAATAGTAACAACAGTAGTAAAAACAATATCGCCACCATCACCATCACCATCACCATCACCATCACCATCACCATCACCATCACCATCACCATCACCATCACCATCACCATCACCATCACCATCACCATCACCATCACCATCACCATCACCATCACCATCACCATCACCATCACCATCACCACCACCACCAACAACAACAACAAAAAGAACAGCAATCGTACAAGTAAAAGTACAAAGCTCTCACCTTCAACTGGTTGTGATGGGGAAAGCTGCTGGACTGCAGGGGCTAATTGCGCGGGCGTCCACCCAGCGACGTCCAAGGGCATAATCATCGAGCGAAACTTGGTCGAATGAGGGGTCTGAAGTCCCGCGGGATTCTCGGGAGATGTATGCGTATTAGGCACCGATAAAGCGCTTACAAGGCACTTGAGTGGCGCAAGGTCGGGAAACTTGTGAAGTAGGTCACTAAGAGAAGGCAATGGAATAGCATTCACAAAAAGGGTTATTGCTGTTATTTTTTTTGAGGCAGCATTTTCATTGTTCCTCAAGTGCTAGGCCTAGCCACAATTTGCCACAATGTTCCCTAAAAGTTCATCGAAACACTGTTAAAAGTTGCAACTGCAAATTGAGCTTCTTTTTTCTGTTAGGTCATTGTAGAATTGTTATTCTAGAATCTCTAAATATACGGCTCAACTCAATTGTGTAAGAACTCACAAGGGTGTAAGAACTCACCCTGAACAAAAACGTCGTTTTTTTAAACGCTCACGGCAAAAAACAAATTTGGAAGTATTTACCTTATTTTGAAAATGACGGTAGATCCCCTTCTGATAAGAATTTCGGCGACATTTGCGAGAGAAACACTGAACTTTGAGCGAGAACTTCCAGAAATTTTAGCGACTCGACTTTTCGATGCAGCCCGGCCAGATTTTTTTTTTCTATTTTGAGCATAGGTATTTGGCAAAAATGACAGCTTATTTTTGATATGAAGCGCAATTTCTCTCGTCATGATGACGAAGAAACCTAACCCCACCCCGTCGTTAGTAACCCCAGACGGTAAAATACAGTCCGTTACAGGGACCTGATCACACTTACTTTAACAAAGACGTGTTGGCTTGTAACACTGGGTATGCTTCATCGGGACATCCCGTACAGTAATGATACAGGAACTCTGAAAACTTGGCAGTGATACCCGCCAACTCTTTCTGACCCAAACACGGCGACTGGAACAAAGTATGGTACACAAAATGAGATGGGCTTCTTGAAAGTTCATAAGGTCTTCTCAATTAGTTAGTTAGTAAGAAAGAGAAAAGGTACACAGCTTTGACCGAATGGCATTGCCGGGTATAATAAATTGTGTATAGCGTTTGAAATTAATTCACTGCATTGAAAAAGCTTTGTACAAAGAATAACGAGCGCACTCGATTATCCAGATAATTTTACCTGTTTAGGGACCGTTCATTTTTTATCAGGGAGGGGGGGCTGGTGGAAATGAGGGGAGACCCTGTATTTTTTTGGGTGACCCCCCCTTTGAGGCCGTATTTTTTTGGGTGACCTCCCCCCCCCATTTCCACCAGTCCCCTCTCCCTGATAAAAAATGAACGGTCCCTTACTTAATTCAGGGTTGCTGCGCTTTCTGAATGGCAAACATCCAGGACTTTCTAGGAGTTCTTTAGTTATTTCCAAGGAGTTTTTATGGGGTAGAAATGTCCCCATCCTAATAACAACATACACACTTTTAAAAAAGAAAGCTGCATTCTATATACGGAAATTTACATTTTTCTTTTCACTCTTGTAGTATATAACAGTGCTAATGTCATAATTTGCAGCCCAAAATAAGATTCGTGAAACTGACTCATTCAATCACAATTGAGTTCAAACATTTTTCTAGGATTTTCCAGGATTTTCCTTAACATTCCAGGACTTTCCAGGAAGGAAATGAAAATCCAGGATATTCCAGGATTTCCGGGACGCGTACGAACCCGGTTAATTTTTTAGTGACACACATTTGACCCTGGACAAAATGGCTTGGAAAAATCGTGAACCTGGTTATCTCACCTCAATTAAGTCGAAGAACACCTCTAGAGTCTCTCTCAGTCCAGACTCGATAAACTGCCGATACAAACGTGACAAACAATCATACAAAAAATATGTTGTTACAAACAACACAGAAAACAATATAACAATTAGGATATAATTGACTTTTGTTCCTTTCTTATATTTTCAGAATTCTTTTTGCAATTCCATTACATGTTGTCTAAATCAGTAAATAGAACTGACTTTCCAGGAATTAATTCCATAACTCATAAACACTATTTGGAATTAAGCTCCTTATTTTGTAACCCGGCCCTCCTAGAAAAAAAAGGTTGCTCGCTTTTTGACTCAAATTTTATGAATGAGCGTTAATGCATACAACTCCAGATTTAATCGAAGTCTATTCCTTAGCAGACGATCTCAAAATCAGTGTCAGGCATTTTTCATTTTCCTTTCCAAACATTCTTTATGTTAATTCTGGAGCCAGGATCGTGTAAGAATTCGAATTTTATACGTGATATTACCATTAGTATGCAAAATACGAAAAATCCCTTACACCGTTTTTCAAATTATCTATAGAAAATGTGATTTGATTATTTGTAGGTGGACACGCTTTAAAGCGAAGGGGCTGGACTCTTTTAGCAATGCCGGTGCTTTCTCTAAGGCCTAAAAATAAAATATTATAAAAGATAGTTCATTCTTTAAGGAAGCTTGAAATAGTTTTTCAGTGATGGTGCACTAGTAAGTTATTTGCAGTTCATTTCCTTGTGCTTCTACCAGTCATTCTGATCCTCCGCTATGATAATACCGGTGAGTATGTGTTGCAAATGCACCACAGCCTGTGACGAGAAATGTATCCATAGCAACGCACGGCACCCCTAAATATACCCTACTTTTTCACTTTCAAAATTGATATCTCGAAAAATCCGCGGTAAATTTTTCTCAACATCGCACACAATGAGCGCGATAAAGAGTAGTTTCACTAAGTCGAAAAAAAGAAAATTATCAGTAGAACATGCACACGTCAGGAAAACACGTTTTTCTTTAGCTAAAATTCGCCAAAAAATTGTCAACAGCTCAAACAGATAACAATTAAAAATATATCCAAATTTAAAAAAAAATCACCAGCAAGTTTTTATATAATTGCGCGCGCAATGAGGATGTCACAAAATAACACGAACTGCACCAAGCGCCTTCTGCTTACGCGCCGACTGTAGATACAATGGACACATTCTCGTACCCAGAGCTCCCCGGCTCGTCTGCTCGCAGGGGAGGCTCTGGTGACATCCATTTGAGGACCTTTGCTGATTGGCTGGTTTTGAACGTTGGTGCATGCGCAGAAAGATCTTTCTCTCAACGGCTCTGTATCAAATCTCGCGCATGCGTCAGTGGCTGTCACCAGAGCCTCCCCCGCGAGGAGACGAGCCGGGGAGCTCTGGGTAAGAGAATGACATTGGCAAGCGCGCGCGCTCAATTTCGCTAGCCAAATGAAAACTATTTCGAGCCTCCTTAAGCTTTGAAACAACATTTATAACATAGACACGATATAACGCGCGCTCTGATTGGCTGATTTTCTATGTGAAAGAAATGGATATACCATAGAGATTTCCCATAGAAATTACGTCATCACTCGGAATCAAGCGAAACGGGAGGCAAGATTGAGCTCGCTAATGTCACAAAAGCTGTCAAAAACAACACCCTGGATCTAAAACAAGCTCTGAAAATTGAAAGCAAGTGAAAAGGAACCTGTTTCAGATGGATTTATGTAGTTTGGGAAATCCGATGACTGATAGATAGGTTTATTTTTGCAAAATGTGCTCCTTTTCGTGCGAGTTTTGACGGTTTTGAGGGCTCTGTTTTGAGTGCTGTTTTTATTCAAGTACGAAAGAATTTCTACTTCAGCGGCTACAAACTGTCATGTGAAAAATTCGTGAAAGGAACAACTTAGCAGGTAAGCGAATCAATTGATCCAAATTACTTTTGTTTGGGATTAATGTTTTTAACCCTGAAATCAGCCACTTCAAATTTAGTAGTTTGCAATTTCAATTAGGTTTCCTTCGCTGCTTTCGATTTTCTCTCGTATTATTTTCTCTTGCAATGCCATGATTGTAAAATATGAGAATCAGAAAAGACTATGTTTTCATTATATTTTCTACGAAATAGTCAAGTTTGATTTTGTCATTTACCACTGTATGCATTGCTACGCGACCTCAAAATTCACGGTTGCGATTGGCGATTCTCAGCAAAGGAATTATAATTTCAATTTTCTTGAGTCAGAAAGTTAATAATTCTAAAACAGAAAGCTAAAGGATAGCTTACAAGTATTTTAGTTTATTTTACAATTAATGTCGACGCACCGAAATAGCTGAATCCAACGTTTTGGTTTTGATTGACGGCTGAAAATCGCCAATCGCCCATCGCGACAGTGAATTTTGAGGTCGCGTAGCAATGCATACAGTGGTAATTTGAAAAGAGTTTCCTTGTAAAATTTCAGTGCTGAATGCAACGATGTTGTTGAATTGCTTCCAATTTAACTTAAGTAAGCTTACACACAAAGCGATGTAAGTATCTTTCCCACCTCACAAAGCGGTGTGTTATTTTCCACTAGCTTTTGAAAAGTCCACTTACAGTGTAACTAAAACGGCTAAAAAGAGAGAAGAGATTTGTCAGTACGTGTGTATATTCAGTTCTATAATTTCAACCGTATTTTATTCCCGTTTGAGCATGATTTAAGCTTAAATTTTTCTTGCAAGTTAAGGGGGATTGTTGTTTGCGTGCGTTTTGTTTCCAACTTTATTTTGCGAAACTTCGTTGTCTATGTTATAAAAGCAATGGTCCATACTTAGCAGTGCGTATATCCAGTTCTGGAAGCACTTGGATAGTTGAGAGCACTCAGCTAGCTAGAGTCGCACTCGGCTAACGCCTCGTGCGACTCTTACGCTACCTTCGTGCTCTCTCAACTATCCGCGTGCTTCCAGAACTGGATATACGCACGCTAAGCATGGACCATTCCTTAAATAAACGATCCTCGTAGCATACATTTTGACGCGACACGGATATTTATCCGTGGACACCTCGTTTACGTGAAGCGTGCGAGAGCCCATTAAAAGCCCATCATCAACCGAGACCCTTTGCGGCCTATTAGCCAATCACAGCAATCAAAAAACATTTGAAAACAAAAGCAAACGGGACACAAAGGCTCCCGGTTGATGATGGGCCTTTAAAGAGGCACTCGCACGCTGGCCTAACAAGCAAATAACTCAAATTGCAATCCAATTCCATCCTCTTGATAATAGATAAAAACACGATATATTTGTATTGATTTAACAGTTAAAAGGTCATTTAACAAACCTGGACTGTTATTTTGGTTATTCCCTGTTACTTAAATGTATTTTTTGTGATTAGAATAATACTTTTTTTTGACAGGTTGTACAAAATTAAGCGTGCGAGTGCCCCTTTAACTTCTTTCAGGCTGAAGTGATAACGAGCGCACATCAATTACAAAACGAATATTCACCTTGTCTCTCGTGAAGACATGGGGTCTCAGTAGATCTAGAATGCCGAGGACATGCGAGAAGAAGAGCAGATGCTGCTGATTGTTGAACTCTTTGGACGTGAGATGAACTCGTCCGCGGAGAAGAGCGGCAGTCATTGGTAGATGCCTGCATCAACAACAACATTTCAGCACACTCCATAGAACTGTTCAATAAACGTAATGTAATTTCAATACACGGCTTGCCGACAAATCAGAGCACGCGTTTAATGTGCATTATTATTCAGCCATGCCACTATCTCGGTTCTGATTGGCTAAGAGTACGCAGCGAAACCTTGTTGGCGCGCAGTGCCTGACGTCATACTACAGACATTAGGATTGATACACTCTAATGACGTCATAACGCAAGCCAATAGGTTTGGCCGCCATCTTGGTTTTCATTTCCGAATTGAAAGCCGGTTTTGCGAATATTCTCGTTGAATCTGTTATGATTTTTGCCAAGAGATCATTGCTCAGGATATCTAAACATCAACTATGGCTATTTGAATTGAATACGAAAAGGAAAATACCAATGGACGTGAGATGTAGTTGAAAAACCGTGTCGCCGTGCACGGCCTCATCGTTGACTTCGTTTAGCTAGGTAAGAATTCTTGGTTGCTGAATAATAAAACACTTATTGAATTCGGTTTTCGCATGATAGTGAGATTTGTCAACGGCTCGAGTTAGTGTTAACCGCCTCAGCTTCGCTTCACCAGATAACACAAACCTCGGCGTTGCCAAATCTCACTATCATGCTCAACCTCATCCAATAAGTGTTAATTGTCGTATAATAAAGAAATGTCCTATGATTTTCCGTGGTATGTCCTCTTATACACCTATTTCAATTAACGTTGCTCTGCAAAACGTCAAACCATGAACCATGCATCATAATGAAGACGCTATTTCTCGTATTTTCCTCGAGTTTGGCAAACCAAACTAAAGTAAAACCACCCAATAACACTTTGTTAGCTACTTTGAGACGCAATTTGGCGTGAACCGCTTCGTTTTAGGCAGGAATTACCATTACGACTTATGAAGCATGGTTCATGGTTTGACGCTTTGCAGAGCAACGTTAATTGAAACAGGTGTATACCCCCGGAATGACGTTATACAGTGGTCAAAATGTTGTGGACTCACGAGGCGCAGCCAAATGGTGCCTAAACTAGGAAACATGTAGCGCGCAACATGTGTCCTGCATGTTTCCCCGAGTGGCTAAACTACGAAACATCGCACGCGTGTGTCTCGGACACATAAAATGTTTCTTGTCTCGCGAAGAAACATTTCTTTGTGTCCCGGCTACAAAATGTGTTGCGTGCGACAATGTTTCCTGCGTGGTAAACCAGTAAAGATGTGTCCGGCTACAATGTTGCGCGCTACATGTGTCCTAGTTTAGCCAGGGCCTTAGTTCTTAAGCGCGCGCACTGATGATAGCGCGTCCCGTTGTACACACTTTTATGCAACCATGGCAGAGAGCCAACCAGAATTCGAGAAACGTGCGTGTGGTATAATTACCAATAAGCTCACCGAAACTCTGGCTTGGGTACGAACACTACAATGACTCCATCATACCTTAGTAATAACATCCTGTGTGTGGCAGCTCACCGAAACTCTGGCTTGGGTACGAACACTAGAACGACTCCATCTTACCTTAGTAATAACATCGGGTGTGTGGCAGCTCACCGAAACTCTGGCATGGATACGAACACTACAATGACTCCATCTTACCTTAGTAATAACATCGGGTGTGTGGCAGCTCACCGAAACTCATACTTGGGTACGAACACTAGAATGACTCCATCATACCTTAGTAATAACATCGGGTGTGTGGCAGCTCACCGAAACTCTTGCTTGGATACGAACACTAGAACGACTCCATCTCACTTTGATAATAACATCGGGTGTTTGGCAGCTCACCGAAACTCTGGCATGGATACGAACACTACAATGACTCCATCTTACCTTAGTAATAACATCGGGTGTGTGGCAGCTCACCGAAACTCTGGCTTGGGTACGAACGAACACTAGAACGACTCCATCTTACCTTAGTAATAACATCCTGTGTGTGGCAGCTCACCGAAACTCTTGCTTGGGTACGAACACTAGAACGACTCCATCTTACCTTAGTAATAACATCGGGTGTGTGGCAGCTCACCGAAACTCTGGCTTGGATACGAACACTAGAATGACTCCATCTTCCTTAGTAATAACATCGGGTGTGTGGCAGATCACCGAAACTCTGGCTTGGATACGAACACTAGAATGACTCCATCTTACCTTAGTAATAACATCGGGTGTGTGGCAGCTCACCGAAACTCTTGCTTGGATACGAACACTAGAATGACTCCATCTTACCTTAGTAATAACATCGGGTGTGTGGCAGCTCACCGAAACTCTTGCTTGGATACGAACACTAGAATGACTCCATCTTACCTTAGTAATAACATCGGGTGTGTGGCAGCGATTTTTCTGCACAGCAGACTAGCGTTATTGGCTTTCTCCTCGTACTCAGACCCCTGGCGACACTCGGCCATGGTGGTCAACACGCGATGACACAACACATCGAGCTGAAGAAAATAAGGCATGAAGATTATACGAAGCCTCTCGGGCTGTCTGTGTTTTTTTAAATCTCGACCCAGGCTTTTCGGCCGAGGAAAACATAAAATGGCGACTAAGACGACGATGTTTCTCGAACATCTGCACGCTTTGGAGAATTTCCCTGCTGTAGTATTTAAGCATTAGAGAACAACTTTCCATGACTTTATCGGCGCAATGGAGCACGCGTGTTGCTGGAAGAGACAAATTGTAAAATCACGAGCCACAGGCGAGCGATTTTAAAATGTTTCGAGTGTCCCTCCCAACATCACAAGTGCTCTATTCGCCGACAAAGTCATAGAAAGGTGTGCTCTAATGCTTTTATGATAAAGCAGGAGAGAAATATTACTTTATTGGTAAAAGAAAGCATAGATTTGGACCAATCAGATCGAGCGTTATATCGTAGCTATATTATATTCGCTAAAATATGAGGTAATAGCGGAGCTCCAGCGCGGGCCGAAGGCCCGCGCAAGCGGAGCACCATACCTAAGGGAAAAACGTATACCATCGAGTTGATTTTTGAACGTCACGGGCATTTTGGATCATTTTGATGACGTCATTGATGGCGTGAGGGAACGTGACTTTGGTGTAGAGTTCCTCTGATGGTCTTTGAAAGTTTGTCCAAGTTTGGCTTCTAGAGAAGCTTCCCTTCGGGAGATATGATTTTTTCTTTATTTTTCTGGTATTAAACCTATAGTGTCCGCCGTCCGTCCGTCCGTCCGCCGTCGTCCGTGTACACATGGGAACCCTGTGGTATGCAAAGAAAAAATTATATCTCCTCAAGGGAACATCCTAAGACAGCCATACTTGGGATATTTTGTCTATGCCACAAGGGGGGTGCTGTAGCACGGTCACGTGATGTGACGTCATCGATGACGTCATCTATGCTTAAAAAATGAATATCTCGTGAAGAGAAGACTCTAAAACAACCAAACTTGGGTAGTGTGGTCTAGGTCACCAGATGAGCGAAATGAAGTGGTCACGTGATGTGACGTCATAGATGACGTCATCTATGCTTGAAAAATGAATATCTCGTGAAGAGAAGACTCTGAAACAACCAAACTTGGGTAGTGTGGTCTTGGTCACCAGATGAGCGAAATGAAGTGGTCACGTGATGTGACGTCATCGATGACGTCATCTATGCTTGAAAAATGAATATCTCGTCAAGAGAAGACTCTAGAACAACCAAACTTGGGTAGTGTGGTCTAGGTCACCAGATGAGCAAAATGAAGTGGTCACGTGATGTGACGTCATCGATGACGTCATCTATGCTTGAAAAAATAATATCTCGTGAAGGGAAAACTCTAAAAGAACCAAACTTGGGTAGTGTGGTCTAGGCCACCATATGATCGAAATGAAGTGGTCACGTGATATGACGTCATCGATGACGTCATCTATGCTTGAAAAATTAATATCTCGTGAAGAGAAGACTCTAAAACAACCAAACTTGGGCAGTGTGGTCTTGGTCACCAGATGAGCGAAATGAAGTGGTCACATGATGTGACGTCACCGATGACGTCATCTATGCTTGAAAAATGAATATCTCGTTGTTTAGGACGACTTTAGACTTTAATTTCCTGTATATTTTGACGGCAAAAGCTTGACAAAATCTGCTCGTGGCCCGAGCAAAAAATCCTTTTTTTTCACCACTCTACGTTTTTACCACGTTGTTCTTCTCCAAGCCCCGCGCGCTCCGACCACAGGGCCCCCGCGCTCACATATGGGGAATACAAAATACACTAACGGCGAAACAACAAAAGGGTTATAGAAAATCGTTCATAACACCCCCACCCGTGACGTGATCCGGGGGTAAAACGTCACTAATCTATCACAGTTCAATGTCAATAATAATACGATTACTGTTTTAGCTGTTCAGTGATAACATTGCTACTGTTCCTGGCTTGCTTCCAGAAGAGCTAACTTGCCAACAGGTCGGATCAATGTCCCCTTCTTGGTTGCGACTTCCGCAGATCGCACTAAACCATCAGCACTAGCAATCGGTGCTAGCACTCGTCCCAAGCGCCACTTGCCTCTCGGTACATCATGCTCCACGATTAACACAAGATCGCCACGACGGAGATTGCGCTTGATCGTGCGCCACTTGCTGCGCTGAACCAGATGTGGTACGTACTCCCTCCTCCACCGGCGCCAAAACTGGTCGGCCAAGTACTGACTGTGGCGCCATCGACGACGAAGCGACATATCTCTCTCGTTAAACTCGCCAGGTGCGTAGTTGGCACTCGCACATCCATGAAGGAAGTGATTTGGCGTTAGCACACTCACATCAGTTGGAGATGACATGCTTCCCCCGTACACGAGTGGACGCGAATTCAGCACAGACTCTGCCTCGGCTATTACCGTACGGAAGACTTCATCGACTGTAAGGACGTTTCCGAGCATCACTTTCATCGCGCGCTTGGTAGACTTGACCAATGCTTCCCATGCTCCACCGAACCAAGGCCCGTCCGGCGGGTTGAAATTCCATTCGACACCGTGCACACTGAGCTCATCTGTGATCCGTTCTTGACTTAACTCCTCGAGTGCCTCCCTTAATTCCCTTTCGGCCCCTACAAAGTTCGATCCATTGTCGCTCATGATCCGGACTGGATTACCACGGCGAGCGCGAAAGCGATGCAGAGCCATAATAAAGGAATCTGTATCGAGACTGTGCGCGACTTCTAGATGAACGGCGCGCATGTGGAGGCATGTAAATAGACACAAGTAACGCTTCTCCACTCGATTGCGACCAATACGAACTTGAAATGGCCCAGCGTAGTCTAGGCCTACACACTTGAACGGCGTACTGACACCAGCGAGACGAACGGCTGGTAGGTCACTCATCTTCTGAGTTATGGGCTGAACGCGACGACGATGACATAACGGACACTTAACCGTGCAGTTCTTCACCTCAGCTCGACCGCGCAGGATCCAAAATCTCTCGCGCAGATGATTAAATACGTGTTCCACTCCCGCATGGATGAGCTTGCGATGATAATCAATCACTATCAGGCGTGTGACGTCATGTCCATGGTCGAGGATTATCGGGTGCTTGACCTCCCATGGTACATCGGCTCTGTCTATCCTCCCTCCGACGCGGAGAACTCCATTGACAAGCTGTGGGTCGAGGCTTGCAATCCGACTTGTACGAGAAACTGGGTGTCCTTTCAACAACGACTCTATCTCGCTGGCGAACCTGTCTTTCTGTGCCCACTTGATCCAGTACAGCTCCGCTGCCTTCAACTCTTCTATGCTTAGTGCCCCCGACTTGTGCTTGTCTCTGTTGCGCAGATTATACCGGAAACGCAGAATCCAGGCCGTCACGCGGCGCAGTTTCAACCAACTAGAATACGCAGCGGGGTCAGTTAAAGGCGCGACTGTCTCTTGTTGCACTCTCAGGACCTTCTTTCTCATTTCAGCCTTTTCTGACGGCGGTGCAGTGGTTTGGACTTCATCTATCGGCCATGCTTGCACTGGCAGCCTCAGGAACTCCGGTCCTTGAATCCAGATTGATTGACCTTGTATGTCGCTTGCGGAAGTTCCTCTTGTTGCAATATCAGCGATGTTCAACTCCGTTCGTACATGATGCCACTGGATAGGGTCGCTCTCTGTCAATACCTCAGCCACACGGTTGGCGACGAACGGCTTGAAGTTTCTCGGCTCACCACGAATCCACCACAGCGCGGTAGTAGAGTCCGACAAATAGATCACATTCCGCATACTCAGACTGAGCTGTACACAAGCGGCCTTGGCGAGTCGTACGGCAAGCTGGCATGCCATCAGCTCTCCTCGCGGGATGGAGATCGGCTTCAGCGGCATAAGGCGCGTTTTTGCGACAACTAGATGACACGTAACTTCTCCGTCTGTCGACGTTGCGCGGATGTAAGCGGCCGCGGCGCACGCTTCCTCAGACGCATCGCAAAACACTGCTAATTGTTTCTTCCATAACTTTCTTGGCTGACTGTATATGTAGCGTGGGACAATGAAGGACTTAAGGGCAGACATTTCCTGCTCCCACTTGTTCCACTCGGAGAACAGATTTGGCGGCAGTATATCATCCCAATCTATACCACGTGACCATGTGCGCTGCAACATGACTTTGGCGCGAACAACATATGGACTTGCCCATCCTAACGGGTCATACAGTCCCGCTAGCTTCTTGAGGATACCTCGTTTTGTGGCTTGTGCGGGGGGTCTGTCGACGTGTGCAAACGCAAAGCCGAGGGTGTCTGTTTGCGGATCCCATCGTACCCCAAGAGCTCGCCCTTGCGGCAACTCTCCCATCTCTAGGGCCTCGTTAGGGACGGCTCGCTCTGCCTCAGGTACTGTAGCTAACACCTCGGTAGACGACGACATCCACTTGCGCATGGGGAATCCCCCTTCAGCCATCAGTGCGGTAACATCTTTGCGCAGCTTCACAGCTTCTTCAACACTCTCACAGGTCGTGTACAGATCGTCGACAAATATGTCACGCTTGATTGCGGCGGCAGCGTCCGGCCATTGCTCCTTGTTGTCATCCGCGGTGCGCTGAACGGCGAAATTCGCTTCACATGGCGACGACTTGTCTCCAAACACGAGACAGTTCATCTCGTAAACATCAGGCGGTCTGTCAGTCTCTAGATCTCGCCAAAGATAGCGATGGTACTTGCGGTCCTCTGGACGCAAGCGCACATGACAAAACATATCAGACACATCACCCGCGAGTGCTACGGGTCGCTCGCGGAAGCGCATCAAAATGCCTGGTAGGTCGTTATGCAAACTAGGCCCTGCCTCTAGACAGTCGTTGAGACAGATCCCATCATGCATTGCGGCAGAATCAAACACAATTCTCGGGAGAGGCTTGTGTGGCGACAACACCGGGTGATGTGGGAGCAGCCATTGCTCTGTATCTCCCGCCCGTTCCTCATCCGAGAGCTTGCGCGCAAACCCCTTTTCGACATACGCGCTGATTGCCTTGCTATAGCCTTGCGCTAGCTCCGGGTTCTTGCGTAAGCGACGCTCCACTGACTCTAAGCGGCTCAAGGCTGTGGTGTAGTTGTCAGGTAATGGCGGCCGGTTAGGTTTCCACAAGAGCGCCAACTCGTAGCCCGACTCTACTCGTCGACATGACTTCTCCAAGGCATCTAAGGCTTTCTGCTCGCTACGACTGTATGGCGGTGATTCCTCGACGCGGACGCCAAACGTGTCTACATCCCAAAACATACGCAACTGGTGATTTGTGTCGTCCTCGATTTCTGACACGCGCGCGCGGAGTACGCGCTTCCCCTCACCGCCGGATGTCAAAACTGGGCCCGCAATAACCCACCCCAGCGGTGTCTTTTCGGCATATGGTTCCGTGACCCCACCCCTTCTGACTTCCAATGGGGCCATTAATGCTGCTGCATCAAGGCCCAACAAAACATCAACTGTCCCATTGCCCGTGTTCTCTATTGGAACGTCACGCAAATGCGCACAGCGTCGCTTGACTTCTGACCAATCAACAGCATCAACAGGCGCGCAGATGCTTTTCATTGTCCATGCGCACACAGTTCCCTTAACAGTAGATGACGCAAATGGTAGGTGCACGCGCTCTGACTTGACCGTGGTACTAACCCCCCCTACTGTGTCAACGGTTAGGTTTTGCCTGGGACCTGACACCCCTAGTTGCTTTGCAAACCCTGTTCTTATGAGGGTAGTTTCACTTCCTGAATCCAAAAGTACTAATCCCATGATCACTTGCCCCGAGTCACTGGCAAATGGTACAGCAACAGTTTTCAGCGCGACTTTATTGACACTTGGCGTGCTGGCTTGCGCTTTCCCACAATGGACCCCCTTGTTCCCCTGGGGAAGTTCGACAACCAAGGGCTCTTCTGGTGGTTGTTTAGGCGTAAAGGAATGCAAAAGGTAATGATGCCCTCTTTCACAATCACCAACTCCACATTTATTGGATCGAGTGCATTGGCGTCGCTGATGACCCCCCCTGAGACAGCCAAAACAGACCCTTTTCTCCTTAACCATCTGCCAGCGCTTGTCAACGGTAGCTGCCAAAAGGGTTGGGCATTTTTGCTCTGGATGATCCTTTTCACACAGGGCACATTTTCTTTGGGGTTTTATGTCAGCATGCATTGTTTGGTATCTCGGTTGCCCTTTCTGCTGGGGACGCTTTTGCTGGGACACACCTTTAGCTGCAGGCAGTTCATTATATCGCTCGCGCATGCGCAGTGTTTTTGATCGTGCCTGTGCCCACACTGCTAACCCCTTAAGGTCCTCTTGCACCTGATCCCTTTCTACTTGCCGCACCCACTCATCCCTTTCTGCAACAGGCAATTTGCGCACTAACTGGGTGCAAAGCGGCAGACTTTTTAGCTCGTGTTGAAAGGTAGGATTGTCTAATGCAAACACTGCAGCCTGCAATGCATCAGCGAATCCCTCAAACCCTGTACGGTCATCATTCTTGATAGTGGGCCAATCAGTTATTCGATTTAAATGGGCCTCCACCACATCCCTTGGGTCCCCAAATCTCTCCTCTAATAACTTGATTGCTTTATCATAATCCCCAGGACCCCCTGTCAGACATGAGATTACAATCTTGACATTGTCAGTGAGAGAGTTATTCAAATGGGCTAGCTTGACAGGCTCACTGAGTGCTTTGTTTTCATGCACAAGGGATTTGAAAATACCCCAAAAATATGGCCAGTTTTCCCGATTTCCCCCGAAAACTGGAACCTGAACTCCCTTCAGACCGCTCTTACTGCTATTTCCTGATACGATGGGATTAATAACGCTACTATTTGTAGCGCCTGGCTTGGAGTTATCATTCAAATAATCAGTCACTTCTCCCATTATCTCACTTACGGCTTCTTCTAGATCTTGCAACCAATTTCCGTCCGCTTCGATCTGTTCTGGGTCGAGCTCCTCTAGCTCGGCTGTTATTTCACGGGCTTTTACTCTTACCTCTTCAAGATTTTTAGCGAATTGCCTGACCTTGGACTGGTTTCCCTTGTCTGGGATAAATTCCTTGATCTTGTTTATATTCCGTGTGCAGTTCGACTTGACAACTTTCCTTTTCGCTCGGCATTTCTCCGGGCATTTCTCCACGTTTGGCTGAGTTTCTGGCATTCTGGCTACTCAAAATATCGGCTACGAAGGACCAACTTGTTTAGGACGACTTTAGACTTTAATTTCCTGTATATTTTGACGGCAAAAGCTTGACAAAATCTGCTCGTGGCCCGAGCAAAAAATCCTTTTTTTTTCACCACTCTACGTTTTTACCACGTTGTTCTTCTCCAAGCCCCGCGCGCTCCGACCACAGGGCCCCCGCGCTCACATATGGGGAATACAAAATACACTAACGGCGAAACAACAAAAGGGTTATAGAAAATCGTTCATAACACTCGTCAAGAGAAGACTCTAGAACAACCAAACTTGGGAAGTGTGGTCTAGGTCACCAGATGAGCAAAATGAAGTGGTCACGTGATGTGACGTCATCGATGACGTCATCTATGCTTGAAAAATAATATCTCGTGAGGGGAAAACTCTAAAAGAACCAAACTTGGGTAGTGTAGTCTAGGCCACCATATGATCGAAATGAAGTGGTCACGTGATATGACGTCATCGATGACGTCATCTATGCTTGAAAAATTAATATCTCGTGAAGACTGTACGCGACTTCAGAACTGTGCTACGCAAATGGAAATTTGTTTACAAAAAGCCAGGGAGTACAAGACAATGTCTGAGCCGTATCTGAAGAAATCAGAAGAGTGTCTTCCTATCATCTAGAAGTCCAACCAAGATTTTAGCTCCGAGTAGAATGCAATATGGCTGTGCATTTCCTTGCGAAGTCATTCTTCATCTGGTCTCTCCATTTCTTTCACAAAGCCGAGGCGTTTTAATAACTGGGCAGTGACTTTTTGAAGAGTGAAATTAACTGGGAGAAGCCCTCATTTCCACTACGGCAGAAGCTATGAAGGGACGGTTTTATTTGTAGAAATAATTAGCAACACAAAAAGTCGCGTCTTTAATGGCCGTCGAGCAATTCGTGGTTCAAAATTCCTGGATAAAGCAGTGTTTAGTGGGAGATGGCAGGACATTCACAGTTCCGAGGTGTTTCTATACACGGGAGAAAAAACTACTCGGGATGAAGGTAGGAACTAAAAGTTCAAGCATTTAACTTTTGAATCCTAACTAGAAGGGCGGCTAGAACAAAGCCGGCGGCGTGACATTGAAACGCGAACTTGTTTTAGCTTCAAAATAAAATATGCATTTGAGTTAATATGCGACCCCGAAAATCTCCAGAATTCCTTTAACTTTCTAATAAGGCTAACTATTGCTTGAGCCGTGTGTGTTGAGAAAACATTAGGTTTCTGCACGCTCAGTGGCATTTCTTGAAATCAAAACAAGAACCACGAGGTAGCTAAAGAAAAGTGAGTTAAACAAACGCCTGTCAAGACTAACATATTATCATTATTCTGATTCACAGATAAATAAGAAAGCCGAAAAACGTACTGTATTGTATCGAGCGGCACACAAGAAAACCACTGCTCGCTGCTGATCCCTGCTGCTGTACATTTGGCTGGCAATCAAAACTACTTTACTTGAGAAGATGGTGATGGAGCCGTGTTCTCTTTGCTGCCTTGGATCTTCGGCAACAGGACAATGACTTATGGTACTGAAGTTGTTTACTTTAGCCTAGTTTCCATATAGTCTTATCTGTCGTATCTGTCTCATCAGTCGACCATGAAACAATTGAAAATTGGAATTCTCTATTTCATATCCTCTTATTTCATAGTGTACTACTCTGTTGCTGTTGTTGTTATTGTTTATTTATTTATTTATTTTCTTTATTGTTAGTTAATTATTCTCCTTTGTTTGTCTCTACCTTAACTATAACTCCTATGAATTGTAAATGACTATTATCTGCTTGACCACTGTTACCTAACTTGATTAACTCTGCTATTTTTAGGTAACTGTGATCCTCTAATTAAGTTAATACTTTAATTCATAACTTTTCTTGAACTGTATCCTGTTACTACAGAGGGCATTAAAGTATTGTTGTTGTTGTTGTTTCACGGTTGACTGATGAGACGTCAGATACGACAGATAAGACTTTATGGAAACTAGGCTTAAGGGTTTCTTGTGCACAGCAGAAGTTATTGAATTGGCACTGTCTACTATTTAGAGTGAATACATAAAACCTTATGATAATATGATCACAGTCTCGCATGGTGCAAATGATAAAGGGAGGGTCATTATTTTTTACGCAAATGTTGACACAGGGCCATAGTGATTATAGCGTCAGGGAGGCCTGTGCCCCCACAGTTTTTCCCCAGTAAATTCCCCCACACATGGGTTAATTCTACATGCTGGGCTGTAAATTTCCACCGCGCATCGTGCGCAAGAGATTTTAAACTTTCCCTAAAAGCTGACTTAAGTTGTTTATATGTTGTCTCCCCCCCTCCCCACTAGTTTTTTTTAGTGTTTGGAGACTAATGCTATGGCTGAACTACACTGAACTTGGCAAGATTTTAGCAACATAATGTACAGATGTATGTTAAACATAAATACACACATAAGAGAAATTATAAAATTCTGACTCCACCAATATTTCAACTGTACAAGATACTCTAATAGTATCACTCTACCCTACTTTATCTATCCAAAATATATTGGTCAGAATTTTTAAATTCTCTTGTGTGTAGTTATTATTAATTGAGAATTAATAGTCTGTTGAAGTTTAGGATATTTGTGAGTATTTTATGTAAAACATACGTACAGATGAAGTAACTTTCGGATTCTTTTTCCCTAAACAAAAGACATAATCGAATCTGCTATTATTACATGAAAATGGATTTTAGAAAGTAATAAAAATGTCTTTTTAGCAATATCTAGATCCAGTGAATGATGGGGGAGGGTCACCATTAATTATGTCACCACATTTGGGAGGGCCAACATTTTTCCTGCATCTTGTCAGGGGAGGGTTTCCAAAAAAAACATGTACATGTAGACCAAAACAGAAATGCACCAGCCCTTTCCCCCTCTAGTTTATGACCAGTCCCTTAGTTGTAATTGCACAGTGCACACATAGGTTGGTTTAGACATAGCTGCATGTTGACCTCATAGGATGCTCTGTTTCTTGCTGAAACTTCACCCTGGGGACATTGACTAGGATTCTCAGTTCTATCAATCAAAGGCGGACCTTCAGGGCCTCCTATCATTGGATGATGAATTAAGCCCCTTCTCATTGGCAGCAGGATTAGTTCAGGAACAAGATCGTGCCAATCATCTCCCCTTGAATAATACAATGTGATCATTCGGGAACTAAACCTGCTGCCAATGAGAAGGCGCCAAACGCGGCATCCAATGATAGGAGGTCCCCGAAGCCCCGCCTTTGGGACTGACGTTTTTGATTGATAGAACTGAGAATCCTAGTGAGTGTCCCCAGGTGAAGTTTCAGCAAGAAACAGAGCAAGACTAGAATCACTGAGGCAAAACGAACTACCATTGAATTCCCCCAAATACGACTTCAACTTGGTTCGAAAACACGGAAACTTCACCCTGGGACCAAAAATGGTATAACTTTCATTGATTTGGTGTGTGATACAAAATCATGTAGCACCCCTATAAGTGATACCCATGGGAATTGATTTTGTTTTGATTAATTGCTCTAGATTTCCATGAACTGATGGAAGATACCTCATATGAATCTCCATCTTCATAATCCATAATCTCATTGTAATGTGTAATGCATGGTACATAGACATAGATAGTACTGACTGTGTGTGGTTTCCAGAAAATATCCCCCCCCCCCCCCCCTCCACGGAAGGGATTGGAAACGCCAGAGTAATTGGGGGGTCAACTATCCTGACTTTTTCCATACAAATACTGTATTTTATTTTTTTATGATTTCTTTATTTATTTTATTTTTTATTTTTGGGGGGGGGGGGGGGGGGGGGGGGGGGTACTTTTCAACACCATTCCATGGGAGGGGGATGGATATTTTCTGGAAGGTCCACACAATGCCAGATTATCAAATACTCATCTCCCATGGTGGGTTTTGCACACATGGAAGGTAGTTTTATTTATTTCAAGGGGGTGGGGGAGAGGGGTGGGGAGAGGACTGGGAGAGGACTGGTGAATTTCAGCACTGTTTTCAATAAAGTGTTGGCCCTCCCTTGTATTTTTAGGGAAAACATCTCCCCCCCCCCCCCATCTGCAGGGGTCTAGGAAAGGTGCAAACCTCCCCTCACCTTGTTATACGTTTTGCTCCAAGGCTTCTGAGAAGACTATGCATCATGAAAAAAGTGTATATATAAAATAGTAGTTTAAGTTATGAACTAGGAGGTATTAAATGGACAATTAATTAAATGGAAAGTAACAAGCAAGAGAATGGTGTGCCCTCCCCTGAAAAGCTTTCATATAGGTATGGCCTTACCCTTGTGCCTCCGTAACCCCACTCCCAACCACTCAAAAAAAATGTTCCTTCCCTTACAATTGGAATTTGCAATAAATGTTACACAGAAATTCAGTCAAATTACCAAAATTGACAAACAACTACAGTATTCTGAATTTCTCTGCTTATTCATGTTTATTCATGGGTATTTTCTGGGGTGAGACATTTTAATAAAAATACAATGAACACGTAATAATATGGTACATGTATGGTATGTATATGTTGAAATATTAAAACAGCTCATGACAAAGAAAAGCTTTTCTCTTGATTACACTGTTGCACCTTGTTAGAATTATTCAATTGTGAGGGGTTAGTACCTTTTTTTTACCTTTCTTTCGTGCTTATTTTCATCTGCATCTCTGTATACTGTACATATTTAGAGACATTTTTTCTGAAAAGATTATTATAGTGACAAACCATGTACACAACCGGGAGCTCCGCTTTTAGCCAGTGGCTAAATCTATATATTAAATATGGTAAGAGCAACTTTGCAAGAGTAATTTTGCAAGAGTAGTTTGCATTGACGGCAAGTTTTTAGCGAAATTTTCTTGATATGCGGGAACTAAGTTATGGGGGTGATAACGGCTGCCGGACAGTAGGCATTGCGCGAGAGCAAGAATGCAGCATTGACAATAGACCACTAGTGTGATTTGAATAAAGAGAAATACTTACCTGACAACACGTAGCGCTACTGTAAGCCCCAGATTCCAGGAGCGACTTCAAATCTCGTAACCACGTGACAATGCGAGGTTGAGCGAGGTACAAGTGCACAAGGAACTGTCCCGTCAGCCAACGCGGCCACTGCGTACTTTTGACGACGTAATTCACGGCGGCTTTTAGCTGCTCTTCGTTACCATGGCAACACAATAGCAATAACGGCAACCTACGAGCTATCATCTTACCGACAAGTTCTTGGGCAGCTCTAAAATAAAAATAAAAAAACAAGAAAGCTGTGCCACAACTTTAGGGGTGTTTACAAATTAGGGAGCGGTCATTATTACATCGGAGAGGAAGGTGGAGGAGAAAAGGTGGACTACGCAAACAAAAGTTCGAGACCCTTTTGTAAGCGTTCAGATGTCCCCCTTCCCCCAAAATTAGGGGAAAAAACCAAGACCCACTTCCAAATGATGGAAGGAAAGACAGGTTGAAAAAGGCTATGCTAGTAGTAAATCGTGGCGAGGGAGGCGAAATAAGTGTTACGGATACTTGATATTTTTTCAATAGCGAAACAAACGTATAAATGCAGGAGTAGAAATGTATATTTTCCTAGGGGGGTCTGGCATGCTCCCCAGGTGAAATTTTAAAATTTCAGGCTTAAAATAATGGCTGGAAATGCCATGATATTATGGTTTGAAGGCTCCACTTGCTCCCTCTTTTGATACTTCAGGACTCCTTAAAAGAAAAAAGAAAAAAAAAACAATTCAGGGCCCCCCAAATTCTCCTCTCCCCTCCGACTTAAATAATGACCGGTCCCTTAGAAGTATTTCGTCTCACTCCCTCATACCTCCAGTCCTGTGCTCTGCTCACCTTAGATTAAGCTCGGTGTCTGAACCATCTGTATTCGAGTGTGCAATCATAGTCTCCACCATCTCTATGCTCATACCTGAAGCAAAGACACAGGAAGTCCATGGTTGATAAAACAAAACCAGGTTTAACTCGAAGCTTTTTATCATAAATTATCAAATAGCCATAAAATTATGATTATCGTCATTTTGGTGACATCGTTATTTGACATGCGCAAGTGTACCACTTGGGGGTCCCATACAAAGGGCGTAAGGTCTGAGCCTCCTAGGGGGTACGGGGGCATGCTCCTCCGGGAAAATTGGATAATTGGCATCATGTATTTTTATTTTTTTTCGCTTTAATATTGAAGTAATAATGAAGTTCACTGTCGGTAGCCGCCTTCTTTTGAAACCCTGCTCGTGGCTCTGGTGACAGCCATTGACGCATGCGCGAGATTTGGTACAAAGAAGTTGAGGGAAAGAGCTTTCTGCGCATGCCCCAATCAGCGAAGGCCCTCAAACGGTCGACACCAGAGCCTCCCCCGCGAGGTGAAGAGCCGGGGATCCTGGGTACGAGAATGGTAGGTTGCAGCAGAACACTATTATGAAGCACCCTGAAGGGTTGCAGTGGGAGGGCGTCTGGGGCCTGTCATTTTTTTTTTGTTGGGGGGGGGGGGGGGGTTCGCACAGTTTTGGATGTTCATTTATACAAATGCTTCGTTCCATTGATAGTGTTTAAAAGAAGATAATTGGAATATATAATCATGTCCCTAAAATGATGATAATCGTAATCGTAAGGCCATTTTGATAACCGTGATTTCAAGTTCGAGATCGTGTTGACAGTTCTGTATTGACAAATATATATTATTAAATCGTACTATTGCGCAGTGTATGATGAAAAACTCTTCTTTTGTCGCAGTTACGTATATTGTTCTAGAGTACAATGCACGTTTACCTTTGTGGTGTAAGAAGTCTTCCACTTCAGCTTTCAGCTCCGCGAGGATCAGACTGGTCACGAGACAAACTTGACCTGGCGCGAGTGAAAGAACTGGCATCTCGAAATCGGCCTGCAATAATCCCAAACAGGGATCAGTATTAGCTACCACTGGTTCCATAAGTGAGCAGGAACTAACACTAAAAGCGCAATCCAACTAAGTGTTAACACATGCATCCTCCCATTCCGACATTTATTATACGACTGTGACGTCATTTTACCAGATAAGGTCAAAATTGCAGATATGGAGCCGTATTGATGAGATCATACGCCAAAAGCCGTATAACACGGTTGAAAGCCGTATTACCTTGTAGCAAACCGGTTAAGAACATGTACGAACATTAGAATGACTTCCCAATCATGTGTTTGTCAAAACACGTATGTTTTCTAGACGTGAATCATGACAAGAAAAGAAAACAATTTTGCTCGTGCTCTCATTTTTCCTCACCCATGGGAGGCTCGGAAAAATACATCCGCAACACGTAAAATATCCGCCCGTATTACACGAAAAACAGAACTAATGTGATATATTTACATGTTTACATCTCACCGTGTTTGTGACGTTACTACCGACCGCTGTTGACTTCTGATCTCGTCCCTGCCACAGACGAGGAATGTGAAAACATGTCCACAAGAAGTCGAGAGCAGCGCGTGGGTTGAGTCTGGAAAAAAGAATCAGTACAACAAATGAGGGAGGTATTGAACACAGGTTGCCAAATCATCCAGGGACCAACATTGCATGCGATATACAATCCATGCAATCATTATCATTTTAATGATAATCATTGCATGGATTGTATGTATCAACATATTTTCCCGCTCCTTATTGGATGAGCGTTACCGGCGAGCGACTTATTTCATTGATGACGTTAAAGACTGGATAAGTTGAAAATGTTGCACGCGTGACGTCACGCGCTTGTAGGCAGGCTGGCAAACAGCCTACTCTCTCAGAGCGGGGAAATTAATTTTAAATGAATAAAACAATCAAAAGTTTGAATAAATAATAAAACAATTAATGAACTCAGCTTTCATATGAGACAGGTAATTATTCAGATCTCGAAGGGTGTTACCCACCCTCGGCCTTCGGTCTCGATGGAAAACACCCCTCGATCTAAATAATTATCCACTCATATTCATTTATTGATAATAGCATGCCTGATTTTGATGATTTATTGTCCTAGAATCCAGTCCAGGCAATCTTGTAGTGCACTGTACCAGCATTGGTATTGATGATATCTTGTCCTAGACTCTAGTCCAGGCAGTCCTGTAGTGCACTGTACCAGCATACCTGGTATTGATGATATCTTGTCCTAGACTCTAGTCCAGGCAATCTTGTAGTGTGCTGTACTAGCATACCTGGTATTGATGATATCTAATCCTTGACTCTAGTCCAGGCAGTCCTGTAGTGTACTGTACCAGCATACCTGGTATTGATGATATCTTGTTCTAGAATCCAGTCCAGGCAGTCTTGTAGCGTACTGTACTACCATACCTGGTATTGATGATATCTAATCCTAGACTCCAGTCCAGGCAGTCCTGTAGGGTACTGCACTAGCATACCTGGTATTGATGATATATTGTCCTAGAATCCAGTCCAGGCAATCTTGTAGTGTACTGTACCAGCATACCTGGTATTGATGATATCTTGTCCTAGACTCTAGTCCAGGCAATCTTGTAGTGTACTGTACTAGCATACCTGGTATTAATGATATCTTGTCCTAGAATCCAGTCCAAACAGTCCTGTAGTGTACTGTACCAGCATACCTGGTATTGATGATATCTTGTCCTAGACTCCAGTCCAGGCAATCTTGTAGTGTACTGTACTAGCATACCTGGTATTGATGATATCTTGTCCTGGAATCCAGTCCAGGCAGTCTTGTAGCGTACTGTACTAGCATACCTGGTATTAATGATATCTTGTCCTGGAATCCAGTCCAGGCAGTCCTGTAGTGTACTGTACCAGCATACCTGGTATTGATGATAGCTTGCCCTAGAATCCAGTCCAAGCAGTCCTGTAGTGTACTGTACCAGCATACCTGGTATTGATGATAGCTTGCCCTAGAATCCAGTCAAGCAGTCCTGTAGTGTACTGTACCAACATACCTGGTATTGATGATATCTTGTCCTAGACTCTAGTCCAGGCAATGTTGTAGTGTACTGTACTAGCATACCTGGTATTGATGATATCTTGTCCTGGAATCCAGTCCAGGCAGTCTTGTAGGGTACTGTACTAGCATACCTGGTATTAATGATATCTAATCCTAGAATCCAGTCCAGGCAGTCTTGTAGTGTACTGTACTAGCATACCTGGTATTAATGATATCTAATCCTAGAATCCAGTCCAGGCAGTCCTGTAGTGTACTGTACCAGCATACCTGGTATTGATGATATCTTGTCCTGGAATCCAGTCCAAGCAGTCTTGTAGCGTACTGTACTAGCATACCTGGTATTAATGATATCTAATCCTAGAATCCAGTCCAGGCAGTCCTGTAGTGTACTGTACCAGCATACCTGGTATTGATGATAGCTTGCCCTAGAATCCAGTCCAAGCAGTCCTGTAGTGTACTGTACCAGCTTCCCTGGTATTGATGATATTTTGTCCTAGACTCTAGTCCAGGCAGTGCTGTAGGGTACTGTACTAGCATACCTGGTATTGACAATATCTTGTCCTAGAATCCAGTCCAGGCAGTCCTGTAGTGTACTGTACCAGCATACCTGGTATTGATGATATCTAATCCTAGACTCTAGTCCAGGCAATCTTGTAGTGTACTGTACCAGCATACCTGGTATTGATGATATCTTGTCCTAGACTCTAGTCCAGGCAGTCTTGTAGTGTACTGTACTACATACCTGGTATTGATGATATCTAATCCTAGACTCCAGTCCAGGCAGTCCTGTAGTGCACTGTACCAGCATACCTGGTATTGATGATATCTTGTCCTAGACTCTAGTCCAGGCAATCTTGTAGTGTACTGTACTAGCATACCTGGTATTGATGATGTCTTGTCCTAGAATCCAGTCCAAGCAGTCCTGTAGTGTACTGTACCAGCATACCTGGTATTGATGATATCTCAAGTCCTAGACTCTAGTCCAGGCAATCTTGTAGTGTACTGTACTACCATACCTGGTATTAATGATATCTTGTCCTAGAATCCAGTCCAGGCAGTCTTGTAGGGTACTGTACTGGCATCGATGAGTCAGTGATGATAAAAGGTACGAACATGCCTCATTACTAGTGGTCGATGATCTCTCCTCGTTACACATTACTGGTCTGTCACTGATGAACAAAACGGAGGATATGTCATAGATAATCCTGATCTACTAAACACACTAACGCAAAAAGTATAAAGCTCTATTCTCGAACCCAGAGCTCCCCGGCTCGTCTCCTCGCGGGGGAGGCTCTGGTGACAGCCACTGACGCATGCGCGAGATTTAATACTGAGCCGCTGAGAGAAAAACCTTTCAACGCATGCTCCAATGCTCAAAATCAACCAATCAGCGACGGTCCTCAAATGGGTGTCCCAGAGCCTCCCCTGCGAGCAGACGAGGGTGAGGAGCTCTGGGTACGAGAATGATAAAGCTTAGTTTAGAGTCGAATCAAATACTTCTTCAGATTGCTCACTGAGCCTGTATAAAAAGACAATGTTCCGACAACTTCTCCAATGACGCACTTTCGGCCGAGTTTTTAGCTTGCGCAGAAAAATAATAAAATCGTAGCCTGTTTTCCGGGGGAAATTTTGGCTGAAGAGTCACTATATCGCAAACCCAACGCTTTCACTATATAAACATTTATCTCTGAATCGATAGTGGCTAAGGTATCCACACCTATCTATTACACGGTGAAATGTTGCGGGAAGTCCAGGCAGTCCGATAGTGACAAATCTGTGGAAATACTCTACTTTTTTGGCCCCTTTCATCTACGGGCCTAATAAATTGCTAGTTAGCGTGGCGTTCAAGTTATGAGAGTTGAAGTTAGTCAGTTAATTCTGGACATTTCAACTTGGCATTAGCATCTTACCAGAACAATAGCTGTCGTTGGGCTAATGGGTCAGTCTCGACTATCTCAGGATCCATAATCTCAAACCAATCCACAAACAGGCCGCTAGTCAGGTCCCTTTTACTGTCAGTTGTTAGAGGCGACGCCTTGCTCTCCTCTGAGAGAATCGTCGTTAGCAGATCGGCGCATTCTTTGGTAGGGAGAGACTGCTGAGGTGACCAGGGTTTGGCTGCAGGCTCACTTGGAGTTTGTCTAAGGAACTGCCTAAGTAGTACGTTGGTGAAGTCTTCAAGTAACCTGGGCTTGTGATGTCGCAGTTTGGAAATTACTGAAATGAAGGGAGGAAACACGATAAGCTAAATCTTAATATATATCTAAATTTCGAAGTCGCATTGTAGCAGTGTAGTCTTCAAATCGCAGCGGTTGTTTTTCTTGGGTCATTTATTATTTGTGATAGGTAGAAGCCGAATTACCCATGTATCATTCGCCGGTCAAGTGACTGGTCGTTATAAGTATACCTCAAATATACACCTACCTATTTCTCCGACAGGGTTCTCATTAACGGCCAAAATGCGGCTAAAACATGCTGCATTTAGTTGTGCCGATTACTCTTTGTTGAAATAGTATTCTCATTTGATTCAGCTTACACTAGCTTTTGCAATTCGTTTTGCCATCTACTCAAAACGTCCTTGAGGACCCGTCTGTGCTAACCAAGGCCTTAGGTCAGAATAAGGTCCTTAACAGGTAGGTCATGTTAATGCCGAATTGGATCGTGTCGTGTAGTATAATAATAATAATAATAATAATGGAATTTCTATAGCGCTTAATTATAAAAATATTCTAAAGCGCTTTACAATATATATAAATAAGAATAGATAAAAATGATATTACTTTGGATTTAAATGATTTAAAAATTACAACAATACTATATTCATATATATTTATAGGGTGATCTTAAAAATATTAAAATTAAAATAGCGAATATTATAGTCAATACCGTCCTTCTAGCTTATAAGCAGAAATGAATAAAAACGTTTTCAGTCTTGATTTAAAAGAGTCAACCGAGTTATTATTTCTAATTGCTTCTGGGAGACTGTTCCATACTTTGGGCCAGCAACTGCAAGCGTCCGGTCTCCAAACGTCTTACAGCGCGTACGGGGGACAATTAGTGTCATTTGCTACGACGACCGTAGAGTGTAGCGGCCTGCTTCTTTCACCCCAATTAACTCAGTCAAGTAATCTGGAGCGAGTCCTCTTAGGGCCTTGAAAACTAAAAGAGCCACCTTAAAACGGATACGGAAGAGAACAGTGAGCCAGTGGAGTTGTTGAAGTACAGGGGTGATGTGCGCGTAGCGAGGAACAAAGCAGGTAACACGGGCAGCAGCGTTGAGGACTCTTTGAAGACGATCAATCTGATATTGAGGAATGCCACAGAGTAGTGAATTACAATAATCCAGGTGAGAGGTGACAAAAGCGTGCACAAGTGTCTTTGTGGAATCTTCAGAGAGAAAAGAGCGGATTTTTCTGATGTTGTATAGTCCGCGAAAGGCCTTGCTACACACCTTGCCGATGTGGGTATTCATGGTCATAGAAGTATCGAACCATGAGCCCAAGTTCCGTACTGAGCTGACGGGCTTGATATTCGAAGAGCCAACATTGATGCCATCGATATTGACCTTAGCTAGCTGCTGACGAGACCCGAGTATAATAAATTCAGTCTTGCTATCATTCAGCATGAGTTGGTGAGCAGCCATCCAGCTTCGAATATCATCAATGCATTCCTCCATGGCTTTAACAGCCTCCTCCTGAGTCACGGTAGATCCCGGACGAAAAGATAGATAAAGTTGGGTGTCATCCGCGTAAGATTGTGCAGTGGGCAGATATTTTTTATGACATGAAATAAACGTGATACGTACATGATGAACAGTACAGGGCCCAAACAGCTACCTTGAGGAACTCCACTCGTGAGTTCAAAGTCCTTGGACTGATGGTGGTCAATACAAACCCGCTGCTTTCGCCCAGAGAGAAAAGACTTAAGCCAACAGAGCGCATCACCGGTGACCCCAAAATCGTCCTCCAACACGTTAGCCATGGTGGTGTGGTCAATGGTATCAAACGCTGCACTGAGATCTAATAGCACCAACAGAGTCACTTCTTGTCTGTCCATGTTCATGAGAATGTCATTCTGAACGCGGAGTAAAGCTGTTTCTGTAGAGTGATGTTTTCTGTAAGATGACTGGTTGGTTGGGAGAGGAGCATGCTCATGGCAATGATCAAGTAATTGAGGAATGCAGTCTTAGAGACAAGGGACAAGTTGCTGACAGGCCGGAAGTTGTTGAAAATCAAGTCAAGCCCTAACTTCTTCAAGAGAGGTCGAATGAGAGCAACCTTCCATTCATCTGGGACACATCCAGTAGATAATGACCAGTTGATCATGTTCGCGATGACTGGAGCAAGTTCATGTACACACTTCTTCGTCAGCCAAGTAGGAATTGGATCAAGTTGACAACTAGCATCGGATCCAGAAATAATAATCGTACGTACTTCACTCTCAGAAACAGCAGCAAAGTTCATAAGTTTACCTGTTGGAGCCGTTATCTGCAGATAGGGAGATTAGTATCGAATAGTATCGAATAGTATCGTTAGTATCGTATAGTATCGAACCGTATCACACGGTGTCGTGTCGTATCGAATCATGTCGTATCGAACTGCATCGTGTCTCATCGCGTCACACCCTGTTGTGTCGTTCCGTGTCTAATCGTATCGTATCGTGACTAACCTTTGGTGACGATATCCTTGTCGATATCGGATGCCGCTAGTGGTTGCTGCTTTGCACTCGATACGAACTGCCTCACACGATCCTCGTCCAAATCATCTTTACCAGCGAGTGATGCAAGGAGTTCTTTAGCTAAAGAAGCAGTGAAACGATTTTGGAGTTTATTTAGGTAGCTCAAATACAGTCAAATTCACAAGAAATAATACTTTTCCCGGGTCACGAAATAATATAGGATTCTGAGTTGTTAATGTAGCACACTGTTTTTTATAACATTGTGTTGAAACGATCGTGACATAGCCCCTTTAGAGCAATTGAGCAATCACTAGCCAATCAGAATCGAGAGAAATCACCACTTGCTCCTAAATGGCTTTTTCTCTCAGCCAATCACAAGCCGAAGCAATTACTAAGTAATTACGCAATTGTATTTACTAAAGAACTTGATTGGCTGAGAAAAACGAGTAGCCAATGAGAACGCAAAGCAATCGCAATTACATAACAAGGGTTGACAGTCATGTGAAATCCGCTCTAATAGGAGGATCTTTTGTTTACAGTTTGAGCTTATTAACATAAGCAGTATTCAAAATCAAACTGTTCGAGGAAGCTATAAAATGATGAGTAATGAATGTCAAGAGATCGTTTTCAGCGTTATATCAGATCTTTGTTCGCTAGATTAAAACAATTTCATTAAATGTATCTGAAAGAGGACTAAAAACTATGCAATTCTTCCAAGCTTTATCCGCAAAGAATATTTGGTATCCGAGATATACGCATTTGAATACCAATTTTATTTACAGTGAAATGTATGGCGGCGCCATCTTGGTGCACCAATGAAGATGGCCGCCAAATGATCGACTGTCGCAAAAGTGTACAAAAACGACGAATATTCACCCAAATTCAGCTGTAATACATAGATATTCACTTTTAGTCAAATCACACTAGTGGTCTATTGTCAATGCTGCGTTCTGATTGGTTGAGCTACTCGTAGGCTATAAGTTATAGCCTACTAGTAGCGAAAGTGTCGGATTTGAAAGCTAGAAACTGGTAAATGACCAGAACAAAATCAGTTTTTGACAATACAAATTGACCTACTAGTGTAATTTGACTGACAATAATTCCTCTCGCCCTCGTGGCCTCTGAGTCTGACTCAGAGCCCATTCGGGCTCGAGGAATAATTGTTAAATGTAACAGTCTGGAATAGTTTAGATTGTTAAACCAATGAATATGAAAAAAAGTATGGCCTACCAAAATTCGTGACAAGTATTGCGTGACAAAACTTGTTTTATTCGTAAGGCAAAATAACAGATGTTCATAAAATTTGGCATAGAAACTCGCTAGAGGTAGATAGAAATGACACGAAAAGCATAGAGGGATAGCGATCATAGTTTCAAAGTTAGAAATTGTATGACGTCACATGAAAACGATCTATAGAGGATGTGGATGGAATAATTGGACAATCCCTAGTTATGATAACATACTGACAAGTATGTAATGGGAAAACATTACTGCCCAAGCTGAGGAGGGCTAGTGATGATACTCACGTGACAGTTTCGGAGGATGCTGTTTTATACCAAGTTGTTTGGCGTACTGTCGGAGAGCACTTAGCACAGCACCACCTACAATGTACAACAACACAACAAGGATAGCTTTCCTAGTACAAATAAAATAGTACAAGTGTACGGAGCAAACCCATATTTGCATGCTCCTAAGAAATACTAATTATTTAAGTTTTACACGTAAAATTTGTGACTAACTCGGTGATAGAATATCTCAGGTACCTAGGATTGATGCAAGCTTTTGTTCAACCACAGTAGTTCCTTTGCATTTCTTACCTAAAGTCGGCCCAGCTAACAAGGCTTGTACAAGGTCGGAGAACTCTGAACTGTCTTTTGCATGTCTGTGAAGGGCAGTCTATAAACAATCGAGAACAAAAACAAAATCACAGGTTACATGATTAGGAAGTTTGGCAACCTTCAGACACTTAGGAGGCCATCACGTGACATTGACGTTCACGCGACTTGCGAGGTAAACATCCTCGGGAATCCAGGGCGGGGCGGCAATTTTCCCTTTCGTAAACCATCGTTTCCTTTTGGACGGCACTTCACGTATAGTTTCGTTGTCTCAGTAAAGGTAACAGGAAAACAATCATATATTAATTCTACCCTGTTTAGAAGGCTTAACCCTAACTGGTAACCCGATTAATAACCCAAACCCTAACTAGCATGCATAGTGAACTCGCTGGGTTTGAGGTGCTTTTTAGTTGGGGAATGATAATGACTAATAGCCCCAAGGGATCAGAAATGGCAACGACCTTTCTGAAATGGCATCGACCGTTCAGAGACGACCGTTCTAAAAGGCAACTGTCAGCCTCCATTTTGTCAGCCTAGCAACATACCGAGACAGAGAAAGCATCTATTTCCATCGGCTGATTTAGGGAATGTAGTACATATTTTCGATTGAATTCGATAAATGAATAATAAAACTTTGTTTTTAGAAGATTTCTACACGTAATTCGTTGTCTGATATCGACTGAAATCAATAACAAAAGAGTGGCTGACAAGGGCTCTTTAAGGGAAACTAGCGGCAGCGCGGTCCCACGGTGCAAATGTGTGCGCAGGAGTCCGAAGAGGATGTGGCTGTTGACGAACCTGTCTTGCCATGAGCAGTCTGAACACGGCAGTAGAGAAGGCGATATTGGTGAATATAGACCTTGTGACGTCATCACCACAACTCGGGTCACGTAGTAACTGATAAAATATAAAGCGAAAACAACAAGTCAAAAATTCAGCTATTTCAAGAAACGTTGTCGGTAGGGAATATGGGTAAAGTGCTAACAAAGCAATACAAATATATATAGATATCTCAGAGCACTCTTTTAGTCCCTTATTCACGATTCGTTTTCTTATTCTCTCACAGTTTAACACCTGTTCCTGTAGTGCTGTAGTGTGGTCGCGTTTGCTCCGAAAACCTTTATTGAATTAGCTGTATATCCATCATTGAATTCATCTTCATAATTTAGGACTCAGTTCTGATTTGTATTGCACTATTTTTTCGTAACGTTTGTGTTTGTGTGGGCCAAACCGTATTTTCTTAATTGTTCTGGAATTTTAGCCTCGAATTTAATTAACATTGCTTTGAGAATGAAGTCTAATATCACGTGGAAAATAACAGGGACTGACATACTTGTGAATGGTAAGGTGTGATACAGTTTAATTATTATTATCATCATTACATAACAAAATACATTATATCACTATAAGTATAGCGGAATGCAGTAGCAAAGATTAAACAGAAAATTAAGAGGTCGCTTATGTTCCTATATTTATTTTTTCGGTTGCTCACGCTTCAACAACTTTCCCCAGGCAATAAATTAACTAGTCTGGGAACAAGACTTGTACTTATCAATGCACGGAAAAGACCTTATATCTAAACCGGCAGATAGAGATGAATCTTAATATGGTACTTCACGTATTTTCCACAGTAAAATGCCCTGCTTTTGTTATCAAAGAAGTGTTCACTGTAATGCAAGGCTTTGATACAGCAGATTTCGTATGGCTGTGAAAAGTTCCGCGACAAAGTTGTACCACTCCGCGACCGTGTCCGCGCCGCGACTACGCGGTTTCGTTCGGTATCTACAGCAGGCCACGTTCCGTACCGCCACCGCGACAGTACCGCGCCGTGTCACGGTACTTTTCACAGTCATGTGAAATCGGCTCTATTGTGACACAGTATACCACCATAAGTAAAGTAGGTGCTGATGGAATAGTTAGTAGCACAAGCTAAACTACTCTAACACACTCAACTCTACTCTAACACACGAGTGTTCCACGCAACTAGTGCTGGCTGTGTGTGCCTCACATCACAAGGTGATATCACGTACATAAGTCACGTGACACTGCTCTTAGTAAACAACCTCTGGTAAACAAGTTTGACGTCATCACGAATGATGGAATGATGGGAATTAAGAACATGTGTTGTTTATATCAGAGATTGTTTGTTAACAATATGTTCGAGAAGAATGCTAATCCGGTTGAAATGTGACACAAAGCTTGGTATTCGAACATGCTTGCTTAACGTGTACAATTGTGTATCTTATATTTGGACAATTCTATAACAGGTATATTACGCTGGGTCCTAGCTGCTGAAATAATATTTACAACAATCCTCTAGGACCCGCATTGTACAACTCGGACTTTTACTTCCCTGCATAGTCTTTCAAATGGTTAAAAAAAAAACAGGATAAAAGAAAAACAGAATAGAAACAGTACCTCTTTCTGCATTCACAGAATTTTCGAACAATGATATTATTTAATTGTTTAGTGCGATCAACAACAGTTTAGCTCAATCTTACCAATCTTTTTTGCACTCAACTAACATAACTATTTCCGTTTCAGCCCGTATAACTAGACATCACGCACTGAGCATATACTGTCAACAATATGTGAAAATATGACATCGCGTGTATACATAAGTGTTTATCACGGCCAATATCATCGCAAGTCACTCAGCAGTCACTCAAGCGTCCAACGTAAGAAATAACTGATCCTGTGCACTAGAAGTTGAATCCATTTGATAAACAACTTGAGATGCGGTCACGTACTGGAAATCACGTGATCCCTGTCCAAGCGAGTACGCATGCGCAAGGGCGTCATCATAAAGGAATGAAGTGATTTTCGTTCGTAAACAATTTTGCAGTAAATTCGCTGTTGCCCTGCGGGTTTTACAACCCAGTTCGAGTTCGAACTTGATTATTTTAGCGAAATAAGATCTATTTATTTGTTTATTTAGAGGCTTCTGCCACGCTAAATTACAAGTTACGAGTACGAACTAGTGCAGGACGAAGGCGCAACGAGGGATGGGGGGGGGGGGGGGGGGGGGGGGAGCGAACGGACGCGAGGTCCCAGCGAGGCTTCCTCCAGTAGATGCAAATAACAAATAACAAAAAAAAAAAATCATAAATAAAAGCTACGGGCGCTCTGATTGGTCCCAATCTATGCTCTGTTTTACCGATAAAATAGGTTCCCCCTTCTTGTTTCTCTCGACATCTTGCGTGCTCTATTTCGCCGATATAAAGTCAAAGAAAGCTGTGCTCTAATGCTGAAGTCAATGATGGTTATGATCCACAGAAAACCCCTATATAAACACAATTGTGACTTGTAATACAGAACTATTAAATCCTACGATTTCCGCACATTTTACTTGCGAACGCTTTTTGCCATTTTTCGAAAGCTTGTAGTAAACGCGAAAACTAATATCAAAGACCCTCTTGGAAAGTGAAGAGGAGCTGCCAGATTATATCTTGCTTACTTAATTCCACTAGCCGACATAAAATTCCGCTATACTTGCGTCAAACAAACGGTCACCTCATAGCCTATATGGAAAGTATGTTACAGGGTCGGTTTCCTGTGGTAGGCCGACGGGTGTGCTGGAATGTCATTCGAATATGCCGCACCGGTGTGGTCTGGACTACCTGATTACTTGTCTGACTTACTTGAGGCAGTTCAGAAGAGGGCCTTGCGCATCATTTACCCGCATACAGATTATGACATGGCCTTCGCAGCTCAGGGCTAGGGTCCCTTTCAGATCGCCGCAATTTCCTCTGCGCTAAATTTGCCACAACTAAATGTTTCAGCCCAGCTATCAGGACCAGCCATGTAGACAAAGTGGCCCTCAAAGAGAGATGGGGGCGGGGGTAGGAGTGGGGGGAGTCTTCATGGAGAGAGATGGGGGTGGGGGTAGGAGTGGGGGGAGTCTTCATGGAGAGAGATGGGGGTAGGAGTGGGGGAGTCTTCGTGGAGAGAGTGAAGGGGGGGGGGGTAGGAGTGGGGGGTCTTCGTAGAGAGCTCTTAGAGAGAGATGGGGGTGGGGGGAGTCCTCGTGGAGAGAGAGATGGAGGTGAAGGTCGTAGAGGGGAGTAGAGGGGAGGAGGGGTGAGTGTGGAGGAAATTGTATTCGAAAAAGGGATTCTCACAAAATTCTCGACTATTGATTTCCACATATTCATGGAATATGGCACTATTGTGCCTTCTCACTCATTTTGTATAATATTATTGTCATCGGCAAGAGCCTCCTTGATAATCTGAATAGCTTTTGAGGCAATTGTCCTTAAAGACTGATTAAAAAAAAGAATATCGTCCTTGCCTGAAATTTGCGCTGAGCAGCAAAATATCATGAAAATAGTCCCATTACCACAGCTACTTTTCTTACTTCATAGCTCGTTCTGTTTTATAACCACAATGAATTCCATATTACCAGCGGCGCAAGATCAGATGAATTTCTCAAATAGCTGTTCAATCAAGTCTGCCGTGTACGTGTTGAGTCTAGCGTGCACAATATCACATTGTTTGTTGCCGTGACGGAACGTGCGTGACGTGTCACTACGACTGATGCGTGACGCCTGTCACACAGCAAAGAGGTGCATACAACACATCCATTAGCACGGCAATGTCATTCTCGCTCCCAAGGTCAACATGAGCGATCAGAACCCGGAACAATATGATGTCTTATGCTTTTGGGAAAAACCTTTCTGCACGGCTCATATTTTGTGGAAAAGGAGAAATAAATCGTCAATGCTTACGAGGAGAAGTAAAAATCATCAGACAAACATACACACACCACGCAAAATCACTTTGTTAAAATATCTTTTAATAATTATAATATTAAAATGCTTCTTTTTTTTCTTTAGCGGGCTGCATTTCAATAAATAATTCTATAAACTCTGTCAACAGATAAATAAAATGTGATGTACTTAATCCTGAACATGGATTCAAATATCTACAATAATCTACTGAAATTTGTACGCGATGAAATAAAGCTACACTTCTTTCAAAATGTCTGTTTATCCAAAAGCTACAATATTAATTCATAAGGTGAGCAATCTCGCAATAAATAACAAAATAGCCAAGGGAAATGCAAATATAAATATCTGCATAGCTTAAATACTCTATTTTTATGCTTCAAAACCAAAAATTATGAAAATGTATATATTGTTTTTTTTTTCTTTCAAATATATTTATAGAGAGCGATAGGCTAGCAAATCGCATGGTATTTTTCAATCTAGCTGTTATGAAATGTGTCTATGTCCATAAGAGGGCAACGGTGGGACAGGTGTCCCAATCCTTATGGTGGTTTGGGTGTGTCAGTTTGCATCCCCACGGCAAATATCCAAGGGGGGGTGGAGTGGGGTATAGTTCTCCCATAGTTCTCTCCCATCACGGATGCTGAACCACCCTTCTTTATAGCTGTTCTGAGCGTGGGTGGGGCTAATTCGTAATGCCCACCTAGTAGATACACCACACCTTCGTATACGCAGAACAAACAGTAGTAAATGGTACCTGACGCATCAGGTTAGTCCCTAGACCACCATACATGCCGAACCACCCTTCCTCCATCGCTACAGTTCTCAGTGTCTGTAGACAAGTCCGGTATCGTTGCTTACCCAGTACATCACTTTCCTGCTGTCTTAGTCTAGTTCTGATCACCTCGTAAGGATAACACATGCCAGTACTAAGACCTTAGCACCACCGGCCGCTAACGTACACTCCACTACTGAAAACTCGTGATCACTCGTTTTACCGTGCAACGCTACCAGCTGCTGCTTAAATTTCTCGTAAAACGTAAAGTGCAGTCCAACTCGAGCATTCCCATATAGGACGCGGTTAAACCGCGATAAAACGCTCGAATGCCTTCTGACCTGTACGCGTCTTGTACAACGCGTAAGGCCTTACTTCTTGTCCCTTTCAAAGTTCAACTGCATTCGCGTCTTGAGGAACCAAAGAGGTTTGTGACGGTGGAGTTTACGAACTGTGCGGCAGCACCTGACGTCAGGTAGATCGCTGAACTATCAGGCGAGCACACCCCGCTTTTGTTCACCAGTCCTTTACTTTCTTATACGTCGTGAAATATATAGCGCGCGAAGGCGTCACGGCTAGTAACGTAGGGCTGAGGCCCTAAATAGCGACCTCGTGCCCTCAGTTCTCGCGATAAAACGGCCATAGGAGAAAACTCCATAAAAGTTTGTAGGTTTAGAGATAGAGCTCGCCTCGATGCTGGCCATGTTGAGGCCCAGGCCGTGTGATATCCTCTGCAGGCGGAACGCTGATGACTGGAGTCTCGTTTGAATGACATCTAAAGGGCACGTAAGAATTACCCCAGTAGATCCACCCAATCCCCTGCTATTAAATCCACCATCATAGACCTTTCTCTCCCCTCTTGTGACCATGTGCCGGTTTGGTTTCACTCTCTCGGGCATACCTCTTGGTTTAGCTGCTGGCGATGCCTGAATGTGTATTGTCTGCTCAAATTCACTGTCAAATAATGGTTCTTTTGGGAACATCTCGATCACGTCGAATTTCTCCGGAGCATCTCAATAAATACGTTAATATCAACCTGCAGAGAGAAGAACACAACGGGTCAATAACGTGCTAGAGGTTTTATTGAAGCACTTGACAACGGCGGCTTTCAAAGTTCATTTATTCATGTCGTTAACAGAGACAAAAGAAGGGAGATTTAAATATGACAAATAACACACGAGACATCACGCAACGCTAACATCTTTTCACAGCAGGATCACGGGCATTAAAATCAATCAGGTTAATCAGACATCAAAATGAATAAGTAGACAAACATATTTGCGGTGGAATGACTAAAACACTGACTCACTGACCTAAGAATTGCGAAACTGTATTTTTCTTAATCATGATATTATCACGGAAATTTTTCAAGGTTTCCTTGTTTTGTTTCTCGTGGTTTAGACGTCAGACACTTAAATAGCGACAATGTGTGCAATACTCGGGATGATTTCAGTATTATCTGTCAGCTCAAACCCAGATTAATATACAAACACGAAAAAGCGCACACAGCCGCGGGGCTTTCTGAGCTAATCGTCCATAAAAGGCCTCTTACGCTATCAGTTGTCAATCAAACGATCAGCACAAAGATAAATCTCTTACGTCATGACGTCACTACTAAATAAGTTCACGTTCTGATCACGTGGACACCCTGCTGCCTAGTTATTATGTAATCTTTTTTTATAGTTCGCTGGCCATGGCTGTCCTTGGCCAGCTTGTTCACGCTTTATGTAACAACCGCGGAATTATTGGAATTACTGGAATTTTAAGACTTTTACTTCTAGAAATTCTCTTTTTATTTCTCTCATTTTTTTTTTTTGCTATGGAAGTTTGTGGGAAACACGGACATTTTTTCTACTTAATGTTAGAGAACTGAAATAGAATTAGAAACCGGAGTTTCTAGGATTTGATCTCTCGAAAGTGTCATATCAACTTCCTTAAAAAAACCTTTCCTTAAATAAAAAAAACGATAAAACTTTCTAACATTTTTTGCGTAATTCTGCGCATTTTCTCGGCAACGCGTGGGTCGGTGGTTGATGAAAGCCAAACTCCTTCGCCCTCGCTAAAAATATTACAAATGCACCCTGATTGGATTGCGCATTTCTCCTCGCGCCACACCGAAGTCCCAAACGTCCACACAGGCGCGGACAAGTAGCACTCTATGTACACGATTGAGTTTTGTGACCAGTTTCAAGGAGACCGAAATATTCATTACAGTAAACAATATTCGTGGCCTGTGTGAGTCAAAGGCTTACTCGGGACCCGAAGAGACGTTGTTTTTTCAATTTCAATTTTAAAAATTTTGGGTTTCACATTAAAGTTCATATATTGCAACCCTTTTAATGTTCTATTTTTGTCTTTGTTTTCCCAATGTATCGCGTGAAAGCCGCGCCTTTCTGACTGGCATCACACCACGCTATCCACCACACACCCAAGATCCTGCGGGGTCTTAGTTAAAACATTTCCCTTCCGCCGCTACTCGAACCACTTATAGTCAGCACTTTTTTGAAGCGAGAAAACACGAGAAACAGAAACAAAAAGAAACCATAATTTTAGGAATCTAACCGAAAAAAAAATAAAAATAAGGAGAACCAAAAAATTAGAGAATAAGAAAATGTCTTATGTTTTGTAATATCATTGAATTCAAATTCAAATATAAAATGGACATAGGAAAATACAGGAGAAAATATAAAACCGAACAGAATATCTCAGGAGCAGACGGTGAGGATCCGGCAGTATAATTTTCTACCCACTCTCGACTCAAGTTGACAGTATGGTTTATACGTTTATATATTTTTTGTGATGAGGTTCTGTCTAAAACGAAGGCTCAAATCCAGCCGTTATGTTGTGCTTGAGAGAAGCAGACTAGTTATACCGCCGTCTGTGAATATTACAATAGCTAACAGATAGTTAAAAGTACAGAATTCGGCCTTACCTTGTTTAGTCGCTTGCTTGTCAATGAATGCATACACAGTTGGTTGCGTGCTAATTTATACCACGCGTGACGTCATAGCGCTAACGACGTCACAAGTGACCGGGGAAAGTTCGAGCACGTTTGATATCAGTTGTATGTTTGCTCGGAGCCCGTACGGAAACAGTCGGTATTTACTCGGCGTATCTACACAAACAGCGTTGGCAGCGACACAGTAGGTAACCAAGTTCACATAGATGTGTCATTTAGGGAAAGTCAGGAGAATTATAACGGCGCTCGCTCCTTTTTTCGTGAGTTCACAGGAGCGCGGATTCCGACCGGGTCTCGCTCGAACTATTATCGGCATTCACTCGAGTGATTCGTCTCATGATTTTTTACAAGTGGGGGGTCACGTCCATTAAATAGCTCGTGACAAGAGTAACGACACAGGAGCTCTACACAAACAATCGACAGCCTTGGTAAATACATGATAAATCTGAGTGGATTTCGGCCAATAGGAGAGAGTTCCGCTAATGCTCTGAGAAACTGCTTAAGGAACAAAGTGAAAACTACATCCGATGCAACATTTATTGCATTTTATGGATAAACGCTTCAAGGAAAAGACTAAAATAGAAGAACATGATATAAATAAAACACGTCCACCACGGCGTTTTATACAGCTCTCTGAACTACTCATTAATGTCATTAATGACAATTTTGCAGTCGCGACTCGTGCGATATCGTTTTTCGCGTGAAAATTACCGTGGAATTCACGAGACGAGTGATGATTTTTCTTGAATCCCATAGCAAAGATTTGATATTATTTTAGTGAAATGATTCGAGCTTGGAACTTTTTTTTGCAGTGTTTTTAGCCAATCAACGCGCGCGTAAGAATTAAGAATTGGGATTCTACTTCTCTGTGTTCTGGCAGACGGGCGGAGCTAAAAAAAACTAGTAGCGCCAGCTGTGATCATCTTCAAACCACCAGCCAACTACACAGCACGCGCCTTATAAATTATACATAGATACCGGTTTCCATTCTTCAACTTCCCCTGCCCTCTTTCTCTTCGGCGAAAGACAAAATTCCCCGGAAGGGTTAAACCTGACTTCTCCATCCCCGGAAGCAGCTCGTTACTTATCGTGCTGTGATCGGCATGTGGTCCGTGCATTTTCCGAATATGTCCCGAAAACTAGGAAAAACCACACGACTTTTTTGGGAAGTAAGAATGCTATTTTAGCATTAATCGTATTAGCGTGACGGCGAGATATCGCGAGGGCGTGACTTCCAATAGCGTGACCGTAATGATGTCGTGGGACCTAGTCGACAAGATTTAAAAAAGATGGCGTGACCACCTCATAATTTCTGTTTGTTTCAACCACACAGGAGGTGAAAGCACACACACAAAAGCGCCGAGCGCAGTGACACAGTTTGCGTTACAACATTTTGTTTTGTCATATAATACGAGAAGCCAAGAGATCGCTGGCGAATAACGTTGCGAATAACGCAGTTTGTAATCTATGCATTTGGCCTTGTTGCAGCCATCTCTATAATGGTCTTTCCAATAACGAAGCAAAGTTGCTCGTAGCTCTCACGTGGTTGTTTTGTTTTCTGCAAATCAAATATGCGAACCTAATAGACACGACGGCAGCTAGATGATAAAAGCCTGCTAGAAAGAAACCACATTTCATTTTGGAGTCGATGAATATTCTTTAGAGTTTGATTAATGTGAGCGAATTTTCAGAGTTGACAGATAAAGGAGTAAGACCTGAGCCAAACCCGTCGGACACCCCCGCTTTGGATCCGTTTTCCTGCACCTCCCGGATCAGAATCAGTACTTTATTTGCACTATTTGGTGTACATTACAATAGCGTCTAACAGATATGTGGAAAAAATAGAAAGCAGTTTAAATGATTTTTTTACAAAATTGGTGTGCGTAGCGGCCAAAGGAGCATAGGCTTTCGAGTTGGCCGCTACCATAGGTAAGTAAAACCGTGTTTTACGTTTCTTAATTGGAGAGAAGGAACAGAACGAGCAGAAATAAACAAATGAAAAGCAGAACTTGGCAGAACTAATTATTTTGATCAAGTATTATATGTTTTTTTTATATCAAATTAGTATAGGAAATCATACGACTTCGAGTTCAATTGGAATTTATTTGCACGAGCGGGTTTTTCAAAAAGTATCAAAATTGCACGAGCCGCCGGCGAGTGCAATTTGAGCTTTTTGAAAAACCCACGAGTGTAAATAAATTCCAAATTGAACGAGAATAGTCGTATGATTTCCTTTTAATAATACACATGAAAACATTTCTAAGGAGTCATTCACAAATCTGCTTACAAACTGAAGCCGCACGCATTTTTCCTTGATTGAAATCTGGACCAAAACCTGACAGAATTTGAGCATGAACAAAAACCAAAGTTTCCATAATATAGCTCTATGTTATCAAAATATTTTAGCATTTCAAAAGAAAATTTGCATTTTTTACCATTTTTGCACTTTGTTACCTTTTTTTCGGCACTTTGTTACCTAAAAACTGCACTGCTCTCAGCCAACCAGAATCCAGAGATTTTTTCATGTGTATTATTAGGAAGATAACTAAATGTGACTGTCGAGAAGTACATTTTGAGCCGATTTCTAAATGAATTGAAAGGGAGAGATTTTATTCTGCAGGGAAGTTGTTTCCATATCCTTGACCCGATAGCATTAAATTTTGAAAGACCAAAATTGGTTCTGGAAACTGGTCTATATAAATTACCTTGTGATGCAAATCACGTGAGGGCTCACGCCCTTACGTCCCGCCATCAAGGGACATGGTCAAAATTTGAACATCGTCATTATCAAAATCACTCACTCGGACTAGTTAAGAATTTTTTCGACAAGATATGGTGAAAAGTGAGATGATTTCGATGTAGGATCGTAAAGATATTCGCGGATTGCAATTACAGAGACAGAGCTGAAATGACCAAAATAAATGTCTAACTTCGCCATATTTCAATATATAAGCTCAAGTTTCCGTGACAAAGAGTTTCTGTGACCAAAAGCTTAATTCCAATATTTAAAAAATATTTAAAGATATTTAAGATATTTAAAGAATATGACTTTTAGATGGTCGAAACAAAGTTTGCATAATTCCTGATCAAAGTGCTAATTCTCCCATAAACTGGCACAGAAACAAAAGTTTAAAGCCTCATATCTCAAAGACGGATGCATTAGAAAAAGTAATTTTGATATTTTGTGTTTCATCAGACAAGGAGTCTGTATGCCAAAAAACAAGCTTATCTGAATTAACCCGACCTTACTATTTGAAATTAAGTGATTTTAGCAGGTTTTTCCGCTCTGTCAATTACAGATCACATGAGGATTCTATTGAAGGTGAAGTGCTATTTTGGTTTTGGGCGTGAGAGGGAAATACGACAGTAATTATTGTCACAAATTAAATATCCTCAGAAATTGAAAAACAAGCAGTATGGAAAATTTCAGATGATTCCGATGAAAGATTGTAAGATTTGTGCCAAAGAAAAGCCGATGGAAATGGATGCCTTTTCCAACTGCTGTATGTTGTATGTTTGCTACCCTGGCCAAATGGCGCCTGACAGAGGCTAGGATGAATAGGCCTCTTCACGGTTTCCGCTGCCTTTTTGTTCAGTAGGCAAGCCGTGCAGAATCCCACATAAACTCTGCAAACGAAGTGAAATCGTTGCGAAAATATCAAAATGTGAACTGTAGCATTGAGAGTGTGGCTGAAACAGTTTACCTGTAAAGTTTGGAGGTTATAGCTACTGCCTCTGAATCGAGCAATTGCGTTTCTAATTCTTCATACTGATGCCTGTAAAATCTGTGTGAATAGATGCGTAAAAAAGCCTGTCAAAAATACAGGAAGATGTGGGAAACTAAAAACTACAATTGCTCGCTTAGAGAGCGTAGGAAGCTGAAATTCAGTAAAATGATTGTTTCGCCAAGTAGAATAAATTTACGCTAAGTACTTTGTTGGTGTGTGCAATATTTTCGGAACGGTTTCACTTCGCGTTTGCAGAGTTTGTGGTGAGATTTTGCACGGCTTGTGTACTGAGCAAAATGGCGGCGGAAAATTGGTCCAGTACTAAAGAGTTCCAGCCAACACGTGCAACACGTGAAAGAGTTTGCTCTAGTGAGGAAAAACAACGAGTAAACGTTCTGTCCTGGGGATATTGATACTATAATTGATATCATGGCAATTAAGTGTAGATAAGCGATAGGTCATAACGAAGCAATCTTGAAAACACAGTCTGGTAAACAAGCGATAAAGACAAAATAAGGAAATGAAATGCAGTCGGCATTCTTTGCAAGAGCTATTAGCATGATCTATTCATTTTACGAGATGCGTTATCCTGCTTGCAGGCGGTGAATGGTGTTTTCATCGCCGAAAACCTCGGAGATGGCGCCCACGACCACGAAAACTGGGGTTTTCCGCGATAAAAACACAATCTACTTACCGAAATGAGTGAAAGGGGAAAACTAGAAAATGAAAGGAAAAACCGCAGACGCATATCTCTTGAAAAAGAAACGCACTTTGGTTTGGGCGATCTCAAACTACAGATCTCAAACAGAAAAAAAAACTGCATGACGAGTTCAGATATTACTTTTTTATGAAATAACTAAAATAAGTACGCGCCCTCTGATAGGTTGAGAGCTGTGCATTCCCTCATTATATACGCACGGCGGATTTCCGTGGTTTATATTGTGATAAACGCACGAGGGATGTTGGAAAAACACTTGAAAAGTTTGAAATTCACGAGCCGTATGCGTTTATCACATTTTATAAAAGCTAAGATAGTACGCGCGCTCAGATCGGTTGAGAGCTGTACATTCTCAAATTATAAACGCACGGCAGATGCAAAGCTATTTTATAAAAGCAATAAAAAGGGGATTTCTTTGGTTTATAATAGCCGTATTCACACTATGGACGGAAAACTCGTGTCAGACGAGTATTTCGTCCGGACGGAATACTCGCTCTAGTAGTCGTATTCACACTAGAGACGGAAAACTCGCCTAGTGTGAAACCGGGACGAGACAGATTTTTGACGGGAAATCTTAGTGTGAAACCGGGATGATACGGATTTTTGACGGGAAATCATCTGAATTCATATCAGACGGAAAACTCGTCAGACGAAAAACTCGTCACTACGAGTTTTCCGTCCTCTAGTGTGAATACGGCTAATGTGATACACGCACTTGGGATGCTGGAAAAACACTACGGCTCGTGAGTTTCAAACTCTTCTCCTGTTTTTTTTCCAGCATCCCAAGTGCGTTTCTCACATTATAAACCACGGAAATCCGCTTTTTATTGCTTAAATAAACCCCAGAAATGCGTTTAAATAATCTACGGAGGTTTGATCGGACAGTCACACGATATCATATACATATTCATCCCTCTTGTTTCAATCTAGCGATAAAAATACTCCCTGATACAGGCTTATCTAATTGAAAAGAAATAATATTGTTTTTTCTCCACTTATGCCCCTCGGTGTTTACGACTTTTATGATTCCCTGTTGACAGCGAACATATCATCTGCCACGGGGACTCAGGCGCATGCGCGTGCTTTTTTCACGCTGTCATTCTCGTACCCAGAGCTCCCAGTTGATCTGCTCGCAGGAGAGGCTCTGGGGGCATCCATTTGATGATGTCGCTGATTGGCTGTTTTTGAACGTTGGGGCATGCGCAGAAAGGTCTTTCTCTCAACGGCTCTGTATTAAATCTCGCGCATGCGTCAATGGTTGTCACCAGAGCCTCCCCCGCGAGGAGACGAGCCGGGGAGCTCTGGGTTCGAGAATGTCACGCTGTTGGTCTGCACACTGATAAACTAATACACAGGATCACCAGGCGACGGCAAATGAGAAAACTACATTGTCTGAGTTGTCTGAGTTCATTTGGATTAAAATGACCTGTACTTTGTGTGAGGTATTTTTCTAATTATTTGCTCGTGCAGTAAAGATTGTTAAAAAATGCTGCAAGACTGCAACACCCATAAAAAAAGAATCTTCCTTTGCCCCTCTTCCGCACCCTCCACCCCCATTTACTTTATTAGGCTGAGGTTTCGCTAGTCCAAGTTAACAGCCGCAGACACCAGCGTTTTCGGATAAAAAAAGGAAAACAAATATCGCCAGCTACAGTTCGATAAGACCACTTGAAAAAGAAAAATCACAGCTATATTCTACAGAAAAGATATTTGTTAATCACCAGCTGCAGATTGATGAATTATTTAGAAGATTGTCGAGAAGCAAAATCACAGATATATTATTCTACAGAGTACGTGGACGAATCTAAATGATAACGAATTGCATAGAATGTGAGTTGTGCGATAATTATTTAGGTAAAATGTAATGTAAAACTTCCCTCGCTTACTTCGGGTAAACTGTTCCCTTCGGGTACCTGGGTTCTCAAGGCACACGCATGGGAAATGTTCGGAATTCACATGGATAGCCATGGGAAATCCGAACACTTCCCATTTATCTACCATGGGAAATTTATCTTTTCCTATGGATGGGTTTCTGCAGAAATTCCTGTATGTGAGAAAGACGTCTGAGCAACGAAGTACTGATGAAGTAGGAGTTCTCCTTTCAAAGCTTATTAAGCGTCCATCTTCCATATATATGTTTTGTAGCATACACTACAGAACCCTTCTTGAAAGCAGCTGATTTGTTGTTTTAGAAATATCAAGTTGTGTAAGGTGCGCATGTCAAAAGAGAGCAAGCAACATAATAGAACTCACAAAATGCGTGACCCACAGGAAGAATAAAACGCGAAAGTTAGGGTGTATACCTCTTTTTAGTATCTTCCATATATGTTTTTTTATGTAGCATACACTACAGAACCCTTCTTGAAAACATTTTATTTTTATTTTGTTAGAATGATCAAGTGGTGTAAGGTGTGCATGTAAAAAAAAAGATGTGTATGTAGGATAGATGTGAGAACAAGCAACATGTAATAGAACTCACAAAATGCGTTGCCGACATGGTTAAACCACTAAAGGGTAGGGAATGTACCTTGTTTAAAGTGCCGATAAGGTTGTCCGATACACTCATCTCAGGTCGCTCGCCCTTGTTTGCCATGATTACCTCCTTTGTCAGGCGCTGGTGAATAAATATATGTGTTATACTAGTTATACAATATGTATGTTATACTAGTTATACAATATGTATGTTATACTAGTTATACAATATGTGTGTTATACTAGTTATACAATATGTATGTTATACTAGTTATACAATATGTATGTTATACTAGTTCTACAATATGTATGTTATACTAGTTAGACAATATGTATGTTATACTAGTTCGACAATATGTATGTTATACTAGTTAGACAATATGTATGTTTTACTAGTTATACAATATGTGTTATACTAGTTAGACAATATGTATGTTATACTAGTTATACAATATGTGTGTTATACTAGTTATACAATATGTATGGTATACTAGTTATACAATATGTAGTTATACTAGTTATACAATATGTATGTTATACTAGTTATACAAGATGCATGTTATACTAGTTATACAAGATGTACGTTATACAATTCTTTTGGGATGCTTACAGGAAGCACGGTTGGCTCAGCGTTAATTGATGTCCGAAAATCTGACGAAAAAAAATGAGCGCAATACACTCTAACCCAAGAAAAATACTTTTAGTTTTAAAGTAAATTCTAGCCTGCTTGCAGGAGGATTGTTGGTGTTTTTACGACGGAAAATTTTCGGATTGTGAACACGGCCGCCATCTTGGACGCGCGCGAAAAATCGATCTGGGGCGAGCGACAAAAGGAGAAAGAGGAGGGAGGGGAGGTATTGAAGAAACAGGCAAGTGCATCAGTGACAGATAGGAGGGCCAAATTCGAGTCATGGAAATTTAAAGACGGGGATTTGTGCAGATGAAGACTTTCATCACTTTTTGCAGCTGGCGAGCAACTTGTTTTAGTCCATGCGTGCATGACATCGTTACATTCAGACGTGACATTGTCCCATTGTGTGACTGCTCACCTGTTTAATCTGACACGCGACCTTGTGGCTCCCTTCTTGTCCGTAGAGCTTTGCAAAATCTACACACCAATGAGGAATACGTAGAGGTTAAAGTAGATACCAAAGTCCACATATTCAATAATTATTATATAATAATTCAATAATAATTAACATAATAATACAATAATAATTATTATATTAATTATTATAGAATTAGTATATTAATTATTATTGAATTATTGTATTTTATATAACCAGCTCGAAATCCCATTGTGCCGGCAGATCGATTTTTCTTGAATCGTCCAATTATTGGATCGCGCGCGCTCTAATTGGACAGTTCGCACCTAAAATTGTACAGTTTGGGTTTGAACATGGATGTTATATAATTAATAAATAACAGAACTCCATGCTTGTCCAATTAAGAAAAAAAATTGGATGATTCCTCAGAACTCCAAATTGGACTCGGCCTGCGGCCTCGTCCAATTTTAGAGTTCCTCTGAATCAACCAATTTTTTTTTGGACAGCATGGAGTCCTATTATATATACTAATTCAATAATAATTAATACCGGTATATTACATTCTCGAGTGGAAGGACAGTTTCAGCAGAAGACGTGACCTATAGGACTTACTCTTTTAATGCGAAATTGAAACATCCAGATTCCAATCTTCTTTAGCATGGCAAAATACCTCAGAAAACCTCAGAAACATTAGAAATAGAAAACTATGCTCCCTTGGGCTTCACATTAGGGGTTTACACAAGAAAACATACCTCTTTCGCTTAAGGGCGTAATGTTTCTCATTTCAGATCATGTCGCATTCCTATGAGTATTCTGTTTTTCTTTTTCTGCTACGCATCAAAGGATCAAAGGATCATCAAAACTTAAACAGGGGCGGAACAGGGGGGGGGGGGTGGTCATTATTTTTATTTGTTGGAGGAAATTTGAAAATTTTCGTTCCATGTTTTCACTATCCGGCCCCCCTTTCTGAAATTCCTGGATCCGCCCCTGTTAAACGTTAGCCAAGATGGCATACCTTAAGTATGACGGTCTCCAAGGTATCGAGTGATCCCAACACGTCAAACCTGACGACAACAAAACGCAAAGATACAATTAACTAATGCAAACCGGAAGGGGAAAAGAAACCATTTGCACGACACTATATTTCCACAGTTTATCGACTCACATTCCTCTGAGAGTATGCCTTAATTTTGAACAGCAGGGGCGTCGATAAACCCGTTCCCAGTTGGCAGTGCAGTCAGAATGTTTTTAAACAGGAGGTTATTAAAAAAAGTAGCCGGCCCAGTTTGGCTAATTTCAGTGACTCAATTAAGCTTTTGTTTGGGGTCCGATGAAAAGTGCCGGCAGTGAAACGTAAAATAGTGTTACAGCTAAAATCGTTGCATCGCGATCCGCGTTTTCAAAACATCGATTTGTTTTTGGCTTTCCTGTTCTGCCAGTCAAATCTTATGAGCCAATCAGATTCTTCCCTGTTTCGCCTAGTGCAGTCGCTGGCTTTCCGTCGCGACGTTGTCTGGTCTTAGTTCAGAGGGAAGCCAGTTGACTGCACTAGGCGAAACAGGGCAAGAAATTTATCGGCCCAGATAATTTGATTTGCGGAACAGTAAAGTCAAAAATCCAAAAATAATTTGATGTTTTGGAAAACGTGGGTCGCGATGCAATGGTTTTAGCTGTAAGTAGCCAGCGGAGCTCAGGTGGTCGCCGGTTGTTCTGACAGCACTGAGTTGGCCCCGCGCACTTCAAGCTAGACTTGGAGGCGCGCACTAAAGCAGAACCAACAATACATCTCGGAGCGAGATCGGGGTTTCGCAACAGTTTTGTTTACTTAAAAAGACCCGACTTTAAGTATTATTTAGCATTTTAGTCACCATGTCCCCCCCCCCCCGAATTAATGCTGCTGACAGCGAATTTTAAGAACGACATTTATTAAAAACTACAGACTAACCATTTGACGACTAAGGCTGAAATTTTTATCGCCGAATCCGAAATTCATATTAACGCAGACATCTTGTATTTTTACAATGAAATTGCCAAAATGCATTTACGAAATTGTAATGCGTCCCAGGACGCCAGAGCACCTATTTGGAAACAATTTTTTTTGTATTTATCTTTCATAAAGGGACCCAATTTGACATGTGAGTTCCAAGGACCCATTGAAAAAATCTTAGCGCAATCCCTGGTTGCAATATTTAGCCCTGCTTTATTTATTTGTTTGTTTGTTTACAGCAATCCCTGGTCGCAATGTTCGGCCCTGCTTTATTTGTTTGTTTGTTTGTCTGCTTATTTGTTTGTTTGTTTACAGCAATCCCTGGTTGCAATGTTGGGCCCTGCTTTATTTATTTATTTGTTTGTTTGCTTACAGCAATCCCTGGTCGCAATGTTGGGACCTGCTTTATTATTTGTTTGTTTGTTTGTTTGTTTACAGCAATCCCTGGTCGCAATGTTGGGCCCTGCTTTATTTATTTATTTGTTTGTTTGTTTGTTTACAGCAATCCCTGGTCGCAATGTTGGGCCCTGCTTTATTTATTGTTTGTTGTTTGTTTACAGCAATCCCTGGTCGCAATGTTAGGCCCTGCTTTATTTATTTGTTTGTTTGTTTACAGCAATCCCTGGTCGCAATGTTAGGCCCTGCTTTATTTATTTGTTTGTTTGTTTGTTTGTTTACAGCAATCCCTGGTCGCAATGTTTGGCCCTGCTTTATTTATTTATTTTTTGTTTGTTTGTTTGTTTACAGCTTACCTAGCAGGCTCTTCCTTGGCTGTCACCGGTGCTACAGAGGAATGACGGTGAGGGGACTGAGGCGACCTTCATCCGTCAGTGAAGTCCCTGAGTTGTAACAAGAAGAAAAATGCATTCACCATAATTATTTTTATTATATAGACACGAGTGTTTTACTGGGAAATACGCCACTCGTAGATCTCATACGAAGCTACATCCGGGACCTGAGTGACATATTTCCATATCCTCACTAGTGAGGATATCGGTCAAAACAAAAGTGCTTGGAAATCAATTTGGAATATTTTTTTCTGGTTGATCTATATAATAAAAAGAAAATTACACGGTGGCTTGAAGATATGAGTTTTATTTTCTCGTGTCAAAAACAATACTTTACTCATTCGCTGCGCTCATTCGTAAAATATTGTTTTTTTATTTATTGTTCTTGCCACTCGAAAATAAAACTCATATCTTCAAGCCACCGTGTGATATCCTCTATATTCATCATAATCACATTGCATAGTTCTTTGTTTGGTCGATGTATCTTCAGAGCAACCACTTTTTTTCTTATGATATACACCTTGAACTATATAGGAGGCAAAGCCAGGAACACAATCTTCACACGAAAGCGGCGGTAAAAAGAAACAAACACAGCATGCATGGATCTACAGTCTGAAATGTCTAGTATGCGTACTGTCCTGTTAACTGTATGTGTGTCCTGTTATCTATATGGCATGTGCTGTTATCTGTGTGGTGTGCTATAATCAGTAATGAACGTCCCGTTATCTGTATGGGGTGTTCTGTTATCTGTATGGGATACAATACAATACAATCAGCTTTATTATGCCTTACACAGAAATAATTAGGAGATAAAAAAAATTAATACAAAAGGCAGACATACTGCCACCTACAAATAACTAAAAACCTTATCTGACAGATCTATACAAAAAGTGCAATAATTTTAGGGAAGCCAGCACATATACAATAGCAGACGTTCAAGGAGCATGAAAATATACACACGGACAAGGAAAAAAAGAAAAAATATACGGACAAGGAGCATGAAAATATATACACGGACAAGGAAAAAAAAAATATGTAGAAGAGACCAGAGAAAATTAAGCGCTGTTATCTGTGTGTGGTGTGTTGCCATCTGTATGGGGTGTGCTGTTATTTGTATGGGGTGTCATATTATCTGTATGAATGTGTGCTGTTATCTGTATGGGGTGTCATATTATCTGTATGAATGTGTGCTGTTATCTGTATCGGGTGCGATGTTATTTGTATGGATGCGCTGTTATCTGTATGTGGTGTGTTGCTATCTGTATGGGTGCCCTGTTATCTGTATGGGGTGTTCTGCTATCTGTTAAGGTGTCCGCCCTGTCACCTTACCCTGAGGTTTGAGCAATGGTTCGTCTGTGAGCAGAGAACAAAACACGTCACCTCCAGTCGCTCCTCTCAATTGTTGCACCTCTACCAGCTGTAACATGTAGCCTAATCATGAAAATACAGTAATATTAGGTATTGATGGTGTTTCTGGAAAAGATAAGTCAAGAACCTCCTGGATACGTCAGCGACAGGGCGGAAATGACCTCCTAAAATCTTTGGTTTCTGTACCATTTTATGGGAGAATTAGTACTTTGAAATCAGAAATTATGAAAACTTTCCTCAATCATATCTAACATTCATATTCCTAAAATTTCTTAAAAATTTGGAATTAAGCTTTTGGTCATCGAAACTCCTCGTATACGGAAACTTGAGCTTACACATTAAACTATGGCGAAGTTTTTGATCATTTCCGCTCTGTCTACAAATCTTCCGTTGTTGTGAACCTGTGAAAATCGATCCTAGGAATTATTTAGAGTTTGAATAATCTGACAGCATTCTGAGGGGTGAAAAAAGACAGAACTATGGCTGAGGCCAAATCAGAGTTCAACATGAGCATTTAAAGCGGGACTGTCACGGTACGCGCATGTGCGAATTTGGTCACTTTGGTCCGGGCCGGAACGATGGCTGTGAGAGGGATAAATTACGCTGGTAGAATCCGTTCGAATCTTGTTGTTTCGGGGTCCATCTACCCTTAATTCTTAACGGGTATTCTCTCCTGAGATCTCCTTAGTATCGTGACCAAATTTGGAGTCGATGCAATATTGTTTGTCGTTTTAAATTGAATGAGACTCGAGCGTCATTTTCACTGATGGCTGCCCAACAAGAAAGGGCTAATCGAGGTCGTCCTTACGCCAAAATGGCTTGGGAACACAATAACAGCAGGATCTGGATATCGAAAAGGGTGCACGAGACATGGAAATTGTTCAAGGGCTACGGTATCTTCACCTCAGACCACGATTTTGCAGCTCATTTGCCTAAAAACCCCTAAAAACTTACCATAATGTCGCCTCCTGACGAATGAACTCCAAATTATGTTTTCCCTGAGGCGACGTCGCGCGGGGCATTGGTACTTTCCCGCGATAACGAAGTGTCCCGTGATTGGTTTATTTTAACAGGGAATCCCCGTTTTGAATGATAGCATGCGCGTACCGTGACAGTCCCGCTTTAACATCGATCGCATGAATCGCATTATTCAAGGGGAGACGATAAACGCGATCTCGTTCCGGAACAAATCCTGCTGCCAATGAGAAGGCGCTAAATTCACCATCCAATGATAGGAGGCCCCGAAGCTCCGCCTTTGGGACTGACGTTTTTTATTGATAGAACTGAGAATCCTAGTGAGTGTCCCCAGGATGAAGTTTCAGCAAGAAACAGAGCACAACTAGAATCACTGAGGCAAAACGAACTGCCATTGAAAGAACCCAAATACGACTTCAAACTTGGTTCAAAAACACGGAAACTTCACCCTGGGACCAGGGCAGGGCTCGACATACCTTTGTCCAGGACAGCCTCCGCCATTCCCACAGCATCTTCTTGTGCAGTCATATCTAGCTGCTGAAGTAGTTTACTGAAACAGCAATATTCACGATATAGTTCACAATAGACTTGACTAGACAAAGAGAACTATATTCACGAGAATAGATTTAGCAAATTCTAAGGAATATAATGTGCAAAGTCACACTAGACTAGACTATAAGCCTAGTTGGAGTTTACATTTCGTGTTCAGTGCGCATGCGATTTTAGTCCGAATCTTTTGTTTAACTTCTCTTTGTGTTTGTTAATCAAAAGAAATCAAGAAATTCGGACTAAAATCGCATACGCACTAAACATGAAATTTAAACTCCAACTAGGCTTATTGAAAGTAAAGTAAAAACCCCCGTGTAAGAACCTACATTTTTCAAAGTTTGGCAAAACAGGTTCCTATATTTTGGGGTAATTATTGGCAGTTTAGCCTAAGTAGGTTCTTAATTTCTTTTTATTTTAGTCACATCAATATTGCCAAAAATCTATTGAATTCTTTATTAAAAAGATTACAAAAAGTAATAGAGAAGATGAAAAATGCAAAAAAGTAGTACATCACATATAATATGTATATGTTTTTGGGAAATTCTATTTTGCAATCTACGTGAAAATGTAACCCCACATAAAATCCTGTTTGTATTTGCTGTGCTAAACAGGTTATTAGATTTTGGAGTTATAAGAACCAGCAGCTTCTTAAACCATAGGTTATTACAAGCGGGTTTTTACTGTACTGGTTGTTCAACACTGAGTAGACGTTTAGCAAGTCATATTCTAGGCATACTGTACCCAGGACCCGGGGGGGGGGGGGGGGGGGGGGACTCTATTTTTTAGTCGGGGATGATCGTTGGAAATTTTCAGTTTCACCCCTAAAAGATACCAAACATGGCGGGCCATAGCGTGGCTCAAAAAAATTACTACCCTAAAAGATACCCCTAAAAGATGAGGCCTTATATGCCAAGTAGGCGCAAAGAACACAGGTAACAGGTGAAAGATACCCATTAAGAAATTTCCGTGTTTGTTTCTAATTTATCGTCTTCTCATCGAATAATCTGTCTTTCTTACACGGTTTTAGAAGCACCATCATGGGAAATAACAATTTGGACACAGTTTCGGCCCTAAAAGATACCAATCTGCCTAAAATTTATTGAAGATCACCCCGAAAAGAGACCAAACCACCGTGATTTTAACCCGACCCAAAAATATGGGAGTCCCCCCCCCCTCCGGGACCCAGGATCACCTTTCCCAAGGGTGTTTTTCATTAACACAGAGAACGGAAACGAGGTAGTGCAGAATATAACTCCACTATAGCGGCAGTAAATACGCCTACCTCATGCTGTATACAGGTATCCCAAAGGACTGCGCAAACAAAACAAGTTGCGCGGGAACCAAATCCGCCACCGCTAAATAGAAAAACAAGAGGAATAATTGTATTATGAACATGGGCCTCGCGCACGGTGTTGAGCAAATTTGACTTGACCGAGAAATTGAGCTCAAATTTGTTTTAGATCTGCTGTGTTTTCCGAGATCTTGCCTAAAATGCTCCAAAAATAAAAGGAAACAAAAGCCCAATGATCGCAGTTTCTTTATAAAAACAATTTTTTAATCACAGATCAAAAGAGATTGGAGTAAAAAATATTTTTTCAAATGGTGTCATGCTGAAAACTAGAAAGCCGTGCGTAACATTTTGTCTCTCAAACAGCGTTTTTTCCGTTTTTACCTATCGCGCAGGCAAATTAGCCTTTTTTGCCTTATTTGTTTTTGCCTTTTTTGCTATTTTATTCCTCTTTTTGCCTTTTCGCGCATAGATTTTGCTTAGCCTTTTTGCCTTTTCACGCATAGATTTTGCTTTGTTCTTATTGCCTTTTCGCGCATACATTTTGTTTTGCCTTTTCGCGCACATAGATTTCGTTTTGTCGTCTTTGCCTCTTCGCGCATTTAATTTTTGCCTTTTTGTAGCGCAGAGATTTTGCCTCGCAGTTCTTGGCCTCCCTTTGCATTTTGTGCCTGTTTTGTCTTGTCGTGCTTTGGTGTCTACTGCCAGTGGTTTTCTTCGCCTGTCTTCATTTTTGAAAGCCAGTTAATGTCGTCGTTTTTTCTCTTTTTGTTTTGTTTTATAAAATTGATTTGAACGCTCCCTTTGTTGCTCTTTTTTCTCTCCTTAGCTTGTAAGAGCCGCTCGCGAGCCGTCGATTTGGGCATTTTTATGATGTGTAGTTGTCTAAATTGTGTACCGAGCATACAGCTAAATTCAAGGCAGCCTCAAGGTGCAGCAGGCAAAAAAACGGCAAAAATGGGCACGACAAGGCAAAAATGAGCGCATAAGGGCATGGCAAGGCAAAAAAGTGTGCAAATAAGCGAAAAAGGGCACGAAAAGGCAAAAAACAGCATAATAAGGCAAAAATAGCATAACAAAGCCGGGGCGGATTTTAAACGAATGTTTGAGTGCTAACCACAATGGCTTCTATAAAACGATGTTGAGCTATATTCGAGATGAGCTAATGGAAGAAGTAGAGAGTTTGAGGGAACTTGAGAACGAGATTATGAAGACACTCAATCCGCTCTTAGAATGAGTGTTCTCTGTCTATTAAATTAAAAGCTCTATCTGTTTGCACTATACAAAAATATTGGATTGAACGCATGTTGTTGTTTTCGATTTTCTTCAGCTTTTCCGTTCCTCTTTCTCATTGTTTTCGCGCAATTGCAAAGACCATATAGAGGACCACAACTAATAACTACTTAAAGAGATGGAAGCAGTAACTGCGAGCGAATAAAAAGGTTGTGAAACATAGCAAAAATCTGCCAAAAAGACAAACATTGCGCGGGTAAATGGCATCGGAAGCAAAAAATGCATGCAAAAAAGTATGTAGCGCAAAAAAGGGCGTGCAGGGCAAAGAGGCAAAATAATGCATGAAGCAAAACGGCAAAAAATGCAAAAAAAAAGGAAAAAAACCGGGCAATAAGATGCGCAAAAAAGATAAAGCAAAAAAGGGCACAAAAAGGAAAAAAAAAACTGCGTGTTTGAGCAAATCGAGGCAAAAAAGTGCGCGATAAAACTGGACGTTTCTTGTCTTCTAACTTCAAAATAAATTCTAACGCTACTTATCGTGTGTTACTTCATTCCCTTACATCATCTTTCTCTACAAGTAATTAATTCTGAAACAGCATTTCAAGTGCATCCTTGGCGTGTTTTTTTTTTTCAGGCAACAGATAATAAAAGCACAAAAAATTGTATATTTTAAAACGTGCTCGTAAGAACACGACACCAGATTTGATCTGCTTTCACGACACGCTTTTTCAATATGAAGTTTTCGTGGTCTTTAGAAATTCGAAACGCAATACAGTCTACAGATTGTGCGCAAATTTGCATAACCATTGTCCGTTGCCGTTTGCCATTTTTAGCTTGACAACCGATGACGCTTTCATCCTAAAAATACCGAAATGCAAACATGAAACTCCCGCGCTCATCGCTTGTATTTTGAAGGAGACAAAAGGGCATAGCGAACAAGTATAAGGGTTGAGCTATCGCATCACAACAATTTAAATTACGAACACGCATTCACAGCAGTAAGATTTAGCGATAACAACAGCGTCGAGTTTAAAAGCTTCAATTACTGTTCTTGTCCAAAAGTTGAAAATTTGAAGTTGTAACTCCTGCGCTTTGGCAAGAATTTTCAACAAAAATGAACACGCACTGTTTTGAACCTACGCGCGCCTCGCTGACGAGCCGCGAAGTTCTGCTGGTCACCTTTTATATGTATATTTTGCACAATAAAACAAAATAGTCTTAAATTCTGCATGCGACGACTACCGAAAAGTCTTTACAGAATATCTCAGGCAGTTAAAATTACAACAACTCTCTCTGTACAGAGCAAAATATTTTTTTATAGCCAACCATCCTGTCTACGGTGGTGCGAATTTGTATATATTATTTCGTCTAGCTAGCAGCTCGCAATTTTAGAATAAAAACATCCTATTAAGAGCATTTCCTAGGTCAAATGAGAGCATTTAGGACAGGCTGACATTTAAAATATGTTAGAGACCAGATTTATGTTGTTTCTCGGGGATGTCAACTTCAGTTTCGGGGAAATTGCACAGAAGTGACAATAATGGAGAAGAATCGATGGCGCGCGCTAGACTTTAAAGGACGTTCGAAAGCTGATTGCGCATTACGGCGTTTTTGTCAGCGTTGGTGAACCGATCTCCATATCGAGTAAGTTAGCTCCATTTACGACCTTAGTAGTCGATTTTCCAGTCGGAAGACGATGTCGAAATCCTCGTCATTTAATCAATAGTTTGCCTTTGTCCTTGGCGGTTGATAAGTGAAAATGCCAGGTCGAAGATTACAAAGCACTATCGAAAGTTTTGGACGTTCTTGTGACCTCTCATCAGGTCTGATCTCCGATTTATTTACAGTAAACTGAATATAAGTATATCGCGTTCTGGGTGAACATTTAGGAAGACATACAAGCAGTTTAACTTGTCACACTAACGAAGAATTCAAAACACTGCATGTCGCGGTCATTGACGCGTGAGTTTTCTTCGCTTGTTTTAAAAGTCCAGTCAACCGAAATGTTTGATCGAATAAAATTAGCATAAACTGGGAGTTAAGCATAAAAATTGGACCTTAATAAATATATTTTTTATGCTTGAATATAAATGTCATTCTTCCAAAATAAGTGCTTGTCGGATGGTTAAAAGTATATTCTCTAAGTTATTGAACATTGTTATGCACTTCGGACATAAAATGTCGGAGAAAAATATGGTTCACTTTCATCCCCTTTCCTCGCTGAGTTCAATTGAAGCACGCTGGAATGCACTGTCGTGTGACAGAGCGGAAATGACCAAAAATTAAATGTCTAACTTAGCCATATTTCAATATATAAGCTCAAGATTCCGTATACAAAGAGTTTCTATGGCTAAAAGCTTAATTCCAAATTTTTAAGAAAATTGAAGAATATGAATTTTAGATATGATTGAGCAAAGTTTGCATAATTCCTGATCAAAGTACTAATTCTCCCATAAAATGGCACAGAAACCAATGTTTAAAGCCTAATATCTCAAAGACGGATCCATTAGAAAAAAGTCATTTTTGATATTTTGTTTTTAATCAGACAAGGAGTCTGTATGCAAAAAATCAAGCTTCTCTGAGCCAACCTGACCTTATTATTTGAAATTTAGTGGTCTAAGCAGGTCATTTCCGCTCTGCCCTGTCGTGTTATTCGTTTGTGCGAAACTGACATCTGATCAAGATCAACATCTGATGTTTTCTATACGGAATAACTCTACTTTGTAGAAAAAGAGTTGTGGCAATCGTAACTGCTTGAGATATTCTACAAAGGATATTCGATAAAATGTCACATAGAGATTTAATTTGTGTTTTGTTTCTCCTGCGATATTCGGATACGAAGTTAACTGTGCTTCGCGGCTGAACACTGTTAAAAATAGCGCGTGTACAGTTCCGTTCAAATTTTTTTGCCAAAGAAAAGGAGTTATAACTTCAAATTTTCAACAGTTGGACAAGAATAGTAACTGAAGGTTTCCTGTAAATCGCAGCTCTCTACTCTATTCTTAACATGCTGTACAAAAATTCCGAATATTATCAAGTTGTCGCTGTTCTTGTCGCTAAATCTCAGCGCTGTGAATGCGTGTTGGTAATTTAAATTGCTGGTAGGCGATAGCTCAACCCTTATGCTTGCTCGCTATGCCCTTTATTCTCTTTCGGAGTACAAGCGATGAGCGCGAGAGTTTCATGTTTGCATTCAGTAATTTTAGGATGAAAGCCTCATCGGTTGTCAAGCTAAAAATGGCAAACGGCAACGGACAATGGTTATGCAAATTTGCGCACAATCTGTAGACTGATAACAAATTCTTTTTGGGGTGCACATTAGTTAAACATTATTTATTGCAAATTTCAGAGCTGAACGACAGTTCACTTCCGAGATATATTGCAAAACCCAGCGTTAGAATTTTTGTTACGCCGCCGTGCACAACATCGTGCGCGAGGCCCATGGCGATCTGAACAATACGTTCTTGAGTGTCCCTATCAGCACGGCAGATAGCGGATGTTCACCGCCGGAGACATTTTTTTTTAACAAGTTATTTCGAACAAACATTCTGAAAGAGAACTATATCTTCAAAAGATTTGCCAAGTTGTAGACTGGTATCTTATATTGCAAGCGAGATATAAGCGAACAAATGTGCAAACTGTTTACTGTAAAATGTATGGCGCCGCCATGTTGGAGTCCCTCGGAAGGAATGACCAAATGTGCCGTAAGGCCACAATATGAGCTAGCATTGTCCAAAATGTGATTTATTTGCATCTATGCACATATTTGCACTTATTAGCATGTTTGCTTTTACCGAATGCCCCAAACGGGAGAATTACCTGAAATATGGCGCGAAATCAATGCCTAAAGAAGCGTGACAGAAATTGCAGCACCGATATCTCAGGAGTTAAAAACAGGACTCCGGTAAAATCTGGTGTGAAGACTCCTATTGGGGAACTGTAACTGGTATGGAAAGCACAGTTTCATAGAGTCCATAGCTTTAAAGTTAGGATTTTGATGACACCAAGAATTGAGGTCCGGCAGGAAATCAGGTTTGGTTTGTCTTTGCGTTCACTTCGCGCTCTTAATGGAGAGTTCCAAGAACCCTGCGCTAACAGGAGGTTCAGTATCATGATCTTACCAGCATCCACCACACGCGGCACGTCAGCCCTGATCATGCGCAGTCGTAGCCATTCTGGCAGCAGCACAGCCTCCTCTCCAGTGTCAGTCAAGTACACCTTCACGTGACCACTGCATGGGCACCACGTGTCCATTAGTTCAAGGTACACGCTTTGATCACCTGCAACCACCAACACATTATTGGCTATTCTTATGTATCCATGCCATTCTCTCGATTCTGATTGGCTAACAGCACGCAATGAAACCTTGTTGGCGCGCTTTCCTGACGTCACTTTGCCGTCACTAGATTTGATGCACAGCAGTGACGCCATATTGTAAAAAAAAATAGGTTTTATGAAGACGGAATCGACACAGATGCCATGTTTGTTTGTTTTAAAGGGGCAGTGTCGCGATTTTAGGGCTAACTTAGGTAGCTTAAATGTAGCCAAATTCAAAAGAAATGAGCAAAATAATCATCTAGGTGCTAGATAACTGCTAGCTAAGCACAAATTTGGAGTATTTTCGTGTGTTATCGAGCGGATGGAATTGGATTGCGAAATGGTATTCTTGATTTCTTACCAGGCTGAACAGTTTTCAAACTTGGAAATTTGATAGCGAAAGCTATAAAATCTAACGTAAGAATGCCTACACAATACACTTTTCAGTTCATTTTCTTTCAAACACTAAAACAATAGTATAATATAGGATTCTGAGTTGTTTATGTAGCCCACTGTCTTATTTTATAACATTTTGCTGAAACAACCGTGACATAGCCCCTTTAATTTCAGAATGGGCCAAATCCCTTTGTGATTTTTGTTGTGATTTTTGCCGAGACAGCTTTGATCGGACTGTACGTCGGCTATGGCTATTTCAACCAAATAACATGAGGATAATGCCATGGAACTTAGCTAAGAATCACCCCATAGTTAATAAAATTATATCAAGTCAAAATGGGATTTTCAGAAAAAAGTTCATCACTCGACTCGTGAATTCCACGTTAAATTTTCGTAGCTTCGCGACTCGTGCGATATCGTTTTTCGCGTGGAATTTACCGTGCAATTCACTCGTCATGTGATAAATCATCTATAAAATTCATCTTCACACAAACCTCGGCATTGGCAAATCTCACTATCATTCTCAAACTTGTAGACCAATAGTCCTTGTCCCAGTTCCTCGCTCTATTATGATTCAAATTGGAATTCTAGTCTGAAGTGGAGTCTACGGTTGACCAATGTATTGTGTGGTCAACGGTAAGACTCGACTTCAGGCTAGTCACAATAAAGCGAGGAACTTGGAAAAGGACTATTGATAATCCGTGGAATTTCGTGTCCATTGCGCAACAGTATGAATAGTTTTACGGGAAAACTAGATGGTCTGCGTCGGCGGGGACGTAAACATGAACAACAACAACCAAAGGTTGAAATTTATGTTAGAGCAGATTTCAGATGACCATCGTGAAAGTAAACGCAATTGTGCAATCACTAGCCAATCAGAAACAAGAGTAATTACAACTTACTGCTGAATGGTTTCCAGCCTAGCCAATCAGGAGCCGAACCAATTGGCTAGTAATTCCTTGCTTGTAATTAGTTCGCAATTTGATTGGTTGATAGAAATAAGCAGCCAATGAGAGAGCAAACCAATTGCAAACACGACGGTCATCTGAAATCCGCTCTAAACACCGTGGAGCATTGGTGTTTTGCTGACGTTTCCAGCGTTGAGCCCTTCGTCGTAGCAAAGAGAGGAATAATTCAGTATCCAGGTCATGTTCATACGAGCCTGTCAACCTGGCTAACCGACCTGGCTAGCCCGTTTTACAGTTGTACTTTAGGTGCGGGCCATGTGAGTAGCACTATAGCGGCTTGGATCACCAAAGCATGTAATGTGGCAGCATTTCCCGCGTGAACGGTGTCTTTAGACCACTGAACAAACAGCTGGTCTTGGTTGTCATTCTAAAACGACAATAAATATAAAGACAACATGATGCCATTGGTGTTGATGTTGCTGGTTTTTTTTGTAGCGGTAGAGCATGATGATGGTACGGGAGGTGGTTTTGGTGCTCTCAGTTGTTACTACGGAATTCACCGAACCGTGGTTCGCGTCAAAAAAAGTAGACAATTCTGCCCGCTCGGGCTCATGTTTTTGTCTGCATTCCTTTCTCCACGGGCTTACATTTCTTGAAAATAACAGTCACGACTGAGTCGAAATAGAAAACTCACATGTTCCAATCTTGAAATATGAAAGCAAAGCGACTTTAAGTTTAAGAACTTTAACTCATGGCTTTTCACAAAATATTTCATTCTTTCAGAGAAGTTTTCGAAAAGCATGCCGGCCCGTGGAGAAAGGAATGCAGACAAAAACATGAGCCCGAGCGGGCTGAATCGTAGACGTTTTTTTTTTCGACGCGAACCACGGTTCGGTGAATTCCGTAGTAACACCATTCTCGTACCCAGAGCTCTCCGACTCGTCGCCTCGCAGGGTGGGCTCTGGTGACGTCCATTTGTGGGCCTTCGCTGATTGGCTGAAATGACGCGCACGCGTACATAAAAGTAGCTTAATCTCGCTTTATGAAAACGTATCTGTCAAAATAACACTGGCATTCGTTTCCTAGTCATCTTTTCAACCTTTGCCTCCGCCTTGAACGCTCCAAAAGTAACTATGAGGCATAAAACCACCATTTTCTTATACGCATGCGTTGGTGGCTTTCACCAGAGCCTCCCCCGCGAGGTGACGAGATGGGGAGCTCTGGGTACGAGAATGTAGTAACAACTGAGAGCACCAGCACCAACTCCTGTACCATCATCATGCTCTACCGTTACAAAGCTCTAATGATGGAGTCACGAGTGCACACCAGTGCCACTTACCTCGAAATACGCGTTATCCTGTGCATGTATCGCATGGGAGACAGCAGTGTTATACATGGAGAGAATGGCTTGATGTGTCTCCTCCCCGCACTCGCTCTCACTCAGTACTTGACTAAGCACGGTAGGTCGCTCGATAACAAGCTGAGAGATCTCCTGCACAACAAGTAAGTATTTTCACAATTATTATATAGCTCGTGTTTATTCGATAAAAGCGCTCGAAAGATCCTCTTTCGACAAGAATTTCGGCAAAAGTAGCAAGAAAACGGTGACATTTTGAATGAAACCTTGCAGGAATTACAGAGACTCGTGTTCTCGATCTGTCCGCCATTTATTTTCGCTTGGTAACCACGCTAGAATAGACCACAGCTAGCCCGCGCGACTGGACCCAGTCCTCCCAAATGCATTCAGCAAAAACGACAATGATGGATTGATTGATATGAGACCGATAGCGAATAGACGGCTGAAATTCAAGCCAGCATCGTCCTTCACTGTCGTAAACCATAATTTCCGGAACACTGCACCTTACAAATAACATTAACAGATGAAGACTGTCACGGGAAAATACGTTGGCTTACCAGGATGGCTTCGGCAAAATCAGCATCACTTGGGCTCCCTGTGTGTTGTGCTAGGAACACCAGATAGGCCTGTAATCTGAGGGGGGTGATCTCCACCTGACAACACTGAAGGTAAAAACAGGTTAATCCGGTTAAACCGTCCAGCTCGTACAGCCAAAAGACGCGTAAACTTGGGCGGATAAAATCTACATTAGTCAAATCACACTAGTGGTCTATTGTCAATGCTGCATTCTGATTGGTTGAGCTACTAGTAGGCTATAAGTTATAGCCTACTAGTAGCGAAAAGTGTCAGATTTGAAAGCAGAAAATGGCAAATGACCAGACAAGAAAACATTTTTGGCTGTACAAATTGACCTACTAGTGTGATTAAAACAGTTATTCCTCTCGCCCTCATGGCCTCTGAGTCAATAGTCCCTTCGGACTTTGGCATCATGACTCAGAGCCTGACTGACTCTCAGAGCCAATTCGGGGTTAATAAGATTCACTATTGGTGGAGGGGTCTAAAGTGTTGTTACCGCGCCTCACCGGCATTGGCACAAAATTCGCCGATCCTGAATCCATTGCTCTACCTTTCTAGTCACTGTTGCTACGTCGGACACGCCAAATGTTTTTTGACATACAGCATGGAAAAGGCATCGTTTGCAGAAATGGTTATCAACTGCCTTAGAATATGGAAAAGTTCGATAATACCCCTAATCCGGGGGGGGGGGGGGGCTTGGCTTGATATAGGGTTGGTATGTGCCGCTGCGAATTTCAAATGCGGACCCCGTTCTAAAACGATTTTTTGAAGAAGCAGGACACAGGAATAGAATGTTAAAGCTTGTTGAATTATTTACATCTAATAAAACAATACGTGACCGCAACATTTTACTGGGTGGTCTTCATGATCGTACCCCGTTCTAGAGGACGGTTCCCGAAACGATACCCCGTTCTATCGGCTGGAGGAAGAAATCGGGACCCCGTTTGGCGGCACATACCCGTATAGCTCTTGTAAGGGAGAACCCCCCCTCCCCCCCCGGCCCCTAATCAGCTAACGGTGTTTACGTCTTGTGCTCACCCAATTCAGATCAAGTGATGATTCATTTGGGAGAATACCATTGTTCACTTTCATACAAACAACCGTGTATATGCAAGTATGTACAAAATGAACAATGGTTTCCTGTCAAATGGATTATTACGTGATGTGAATTCATAAAAAAAATCCAGCTTTTTGGAAAGGCATTTAATATAAAGAGCCTGTGTCAGCCACTCCTTTGTTATTGTTTTCTTTCGATATTAGAAGACGAATTACGTGTAGAATTCTCTCAATCAACATCTAAAAACAAAGTTTCAGATTTAATTTACCAAATCATCCGAGAAAATTACTCTAGATTTTCAAAATCGGCCGATGGAAATGGATGCTTTCTCCGACTTGGTATGTTGCTGTGCTGCCAAAATGGCGGCTGACACAGGCTCTCAAAACCTGGAAAGAAACTGCCCTTAACAGACAGTGCATTATAAAACGCAACAATTGGAGAAGAGAAGAGAGTTTTACAATGGCTAATGTTTTGTTCATAGTCCGAGTAACTCAAAAAAGCCACCCTGTGTATTGTTATGATAATCAGGTATGGGGAATCGCTCTGGCCTGTGACAAGCCAAGGCCAAGCGAAAGAGGGAGGAAATAACATCAACCTGATTAACTCGCAGGGTGGGTGTGTGGTCGCCAATCGTCTCTCTTGCTGATTGAGTGAATGACAAGGGGTTGTTGGCATAATACCTCTTTTATATTATAATCACTAGGGAGTCATTAACAATGCAAAATGTGTTTGCATAGCTCACCTGTCTCAAGGCGAAACAACAAATAGAGCGAACGTTCTCAAAATAAGGCAGGCTAGGCAGGTTCACCAGTAACCATGGTAACGAGGACTTGAGTTTACTTCCACTATCGTCTGGATTATCTGGATCATATGGCATGGTTGCCATGGTAACGTCGTCATCCATACTTGTCACTGATGATCGACCCTCGTTTGTAGTGTTCTCAGATAGAACTTTCTTCAGACCCTTGTAACCAGAATATATATTTTACTTTGGTCTACTATTACTGAAACTCTTTCCCGCTGAGAGTTACAGCAAATAGACGAGTTTCGTTCTCCCAGGTGCATCAGGGCAAGGAAGCGTGAAATAATTCAGAATCGTAGGGGAAATGACACCTTCCCTGCTAGCAGAGGCCTCTTTTCTCTGCATTTCGCTGGCTGAGGTTCGTTTTCCGCTGGGGGGGCTCAAATAATATCAGCGGAAAACCTCTGTAGATATGCGTGCGCATATAGTGGGCTCAAGAAACCGTCAGCAAACCGTCCAAGGTTGTGGGCGGCGGCAAAACAAAGCGAGTTACGACCCAGCGCAGAGGTCTCTTTTCCTCGCGAACCTCAGCCAGCGAAATGCAGAGAAAAGAAGCCTCTGCTAGCAGGGAAATGACACCTGAAAATAATCACCTCAAAAGTCTAAATCTTAGAGTTTCTCCAATCCGGACATGTCTTACAAAAGAAAATCGATTTCAAGTCCATAGCTGTTTCTGCAATATTTATTTCTGCAAATATATTTTCATCCTTTTCTGTATTTTTATGCCTGCTAAATGAACAAGGATTGTATGAAAAAAATGGTTCCTTGGAAACATACCATCAGAAACAGCTATGGACTTGAAATCGATAGCGTCACTTCTATACGCCCATATGATAACTTTGGAATGGGAAACGAGCGGGAATTATTAAAATAAAATACTCTTTCATATGATTGGCTAAAACAAGCCATCCGACAGGGTGTTCCACTTTCTGATTGGTTACCTTGGAGGCAGCTTTTCTCTCTGACGTCACGGACGAGGAAAGCCTTCTCATGAAGTATTCCAATACTTCAGCAGTGGACTCAGCACTAGCACTGCTGCCGAACAGTAGTGATCGCAGGCGCGTAAGTACATGGGCCTGGATATTCTGCAGAAAACGAAAAGATTAGTTTATTTATCACGTGACATGAGAGGCCAACCGTAATTGCGAATCTACTTGAGCTATTGCCTAGAGGGGGGTCAAAATGAACTCCTGTTAGGTTTTTAAAGGCCCATCACCAACCGACAGGACTCTTAGCCAATCAGAGCACCCGAAAAACAATGGATCAATTTGAAAACAAAAGAAAGGCCTTTAAAGGAGCCAACGCACCCTTCCCGCAATGCACTGCTTCGTCGCCATTTTTGTTATCATCAAAATTCAGAGACTTCGCAAAAGCTTTATATTTTTGTCCGTTGGCGCATTTTACAATACAAACGAACGAAAAGCTCCTAAAGGAAAAACTCTTTCCATCAAGTCTGAGTTCTGATGGTAATGAATCATGTTAACAAAAACAAAGCAATGCATTATGGACAGGGTTAACCGGCTCCTTTAAAGAGCCTGTGTCAGCCGCCATTTTGACAGCATAGCAACATACTGAGTCGGAGAAAGCATCCAGTTTCATCGGCTGATTTAGAGAATGTAGAGCAATTTTCTCGATTGAATTGGTAAATCAAATATGAAACTTTGTTTTTAGATGTTTATTAAGAAATTTCTACGAAAACAATAACAAAGGAGCGGCTGACTGCTTAGTGGGGCTATTCAATGGGCAAGGTTAGCGAAAACAGCAGAACAGGAACTAAGTTTTCTTACTTCATCGGGCAAATGTCCAATAAAACGTTTTTCTTGGCTGTGTCTACTGGAAAGTTGGGCAGACATATCTGAAAATTAGTCGGACATTTGGCGATTTTGAACGGAAAATGTCCGATGACCGGCAGTAATTTCCAGCTCTGAAAACATCAACATTTGAACATCAAACGTTATAAGAAAAAAATCACACCTCGGACTAGTAAGGAATTCTTACTTTGAACATCATGTCGATCACCACAGCTTACAAAGAGGAATTTTAACTAATTTGAAATCGGTCTACCTCAGCCGTTTCTGAAACACTCATTTGCTTGATTCTTTGTAGCCTTTCAACGGAATTAAATCCTCTAAAATTTTCCATACTGCTTTGTGTAACGTAACTCTCAATTTCGAAAACATTTCTTTAGCCTGATACGTTTCGCAACAACCCCAGGAACCTAATAAGCTGGGAAATTGCTGTTAGTTCGTTCAATAACCAGCCGGATTTCCATCTCTAACTTTATTTTTGCGATTGGCTCCAACTCAAGTGCCTCGTCTAATAATTTGCTCCACACTTTTTTCAGCGCTTGCAAAAGCGGCACTGAATACTTTGAGCTTAGAGAACTACGGTGGGTCAAGTCGGACCTTACTATCGTTTTCCTTTCTCTTTTTTTTTTTTGTTTGTTGCTTCTAGTTTAGTTTTCTCATGATTTTACGTGAAATTCAAAGTCGTCAACTTCTACTGACCATTTTCTTGTCTTTTGAATCCTTGCTACTCTCGGCTCCCCCATCTTTGCTGGATTTTCTGCTGGCAGATTTCTCCATCAGTAGAAACTCACACAAACATTGTACAGGCAGTACGTCTAGAGATCCCTCTGAGGACTGGACTAAATCCGCTAGCCATGGCATGCTTTGGGACGCGCCCTGTAGACCAACAAACTACGTTAGTTGGACGGTAGAATGTCTGCAGTCCCTTTTTGGCGAACATCCGTAAATACCACAAAAAAAAATATTAGTAGTAGTATCATATCGTTTGGGTGTCATGCTCAGTCCCCTGTTGTGCGCAAAAAGAGAAAAGGGCCAAGCGTTGCACCCTGTGGAATTCCGCAAGTAACATTTCTCAGGGAAGATTCAGACTCGTTAAATTTGGCTACCACGCACAATTCCATAATGATTTTTTCTTTCTACTTCCCAATCTGATTTCTTCGTATTTGTACTTCAAAACAATGTAATTGAATAATGTAACGAATGCGCAATAAATTGAATTGAATTGAATTGCGCTGAGCATGATTGGAAACTTGAAACTCAAACAAGACGCGTAGGTAAATAAAAGCGCGCGTAGAAACGTATTTTCTATTGTACGTACGGACGTTCGGAAAAATAAGGGACTGCAGGCAGTCTAACTGGAAGTGTTTAAAAGGCTCGAAGTTGCGCCGATAAAGGCGTTAATACGCCTAAAACGTTTCTTTTTACGACGTGTTCTCCCAGTATTTGCATAAAATTACTATTATTCTTAATTTCGAGCCCTCAGAGACTGTATGGTTTATATCGTCGTTCGATATTATTTTATTTACACTCCAAACTCTCCCAATCTGATCTACCACAGCAGATTTCGCAGATCAAACAATGTACTTTCAAAACTCACAGTAGCCCGTATTCATATGGCCTTTTTCTCATCCGCTACGGTAGAGTTCGTTGTCACTTTACCTCCTCGTCTGATTAACGTCACGCTTATCGTGGCCTAAGCAAGGTTAGTCGTGTACCCTGTGGAGAGAAGTTTGATTCTCATCCGCTACGGTAGAGTACGTTACACTTCCTACCTCCTCGTCTGATTAACGTCACGCTTATCATGACCTAAGCAAGGTTAGTCGGGTACCCTGTGGAGAGTAGCCTGATTCTCATCCGCTACGGTAGAGTTCGTTGTCACTTCCTACCTCCTCGTCTGATTAACGTCACGCTTATCGTGGGCTAAGCAAGGTTAGTCGGGTACCCTGTGGAGAGAAGCCTGATTCTCATCCGCTACGGTAGAGTACGTTACACTTCCTACCTCCTCGTCTGATTAACGTCACGCTTATCGTGGCCTAAGCAAGGTTAGTCGGGTACCCTGTGGAGAGTAGCCTGATTCTCACCCGCTACGGTAGAGTTCGTTGTCACTTCCTACCTCCTCGTCTGATTAACGTCACGCTTATCGTGGGCTAAGCAAGGTTAGTCGGGTACCCTGTGGAGAGAAGCCTGATTCTCATCCGCTACGGTAGAGTACGTTACACTTCCTACCTCCTCGTCTGATTAACGTCACGCTTATCGTGGCCTAAGCAAGGTTAGTCGGGTACCCTGTGGAGAGTAGCCTGATTCTCATCCGCTACGGTAGAGTACGTTACACTTCCTACCTCCTCGTCTGATTAACGTCACGCTTATCATGACCTAAGCAAGGTTAGTCGGGTACCCTGTGGAGAGTAGCCTGATTCTCATCCGCTACGGTAGAGTTCGTTGTCACTTCCTACCTCCTCGTCTGATTAACGACACGCTTATCGTGGGCTAAGCAAGGTTAGTCGGGTACCCTGTGGAGAGAAGCCTGATTCTCATCCGCTACGGTAGAGTACGTTACACTTCCTACCTCCTCGTCTGATTAACGTCACGCTTACCATGACCTAAGCAAGGTTAGTCGGGTACCCTGTGGAGAGTAGCCTGATTCTCATCCGCTACGGTAGAATTCGTTGGCAGTTCCTACCTTCGCATCTGATCAACGTCACGGGGTGGGAAATTCTGGATGAGAGTCACGGGCCAATTAGAACAAGCTTTCATTGTTCTGTAACTACTATCGACCAATCATAATAGCTGATATCTCACCAGCTACAAGAGTCACGCCGATTCAATGCAGGGATGGCTTCCAAGAGGGACTTCTTCTTTTTTATGTTTCATTTTTTGCAGAACACTTGACCCCGCGACTTTTTGGATGTAAAAAGTGTCGTACCTGTCGTTGTATAATGTCCAGTAGGAAATCCGGTGAGCGACTACGGCAGAGCAATTGCCCAAGGCGAAGGGACTTATTAGTGGCCTTCAGCTGGTCAAGTACAGTCTGAGGGGGACGTCGAGCTGGACCTCTGAAGAAAATAAAATATAGAGATAGAAACGGACCAAAGCGTCTGGGGCAAACAGTGGACCATGTTCTGTGAACAGCTGTTCAATGGAACATGTTCGACTGGATGAACACTCCACTAAACATCGATGTGCATGTTCAATGGATGTTCATGTGGCTTCAAACGGTGACAAGGAATATAAGGAGACGTTTTGATAATTCACAAGGTGCGACCCTGTTCTGTAACATCTGTTCAATGCGGCATGTTTAACCATGAGCTTCCATACATGTTAAGCTGGTGAACTTTCCGTCAAACCTCGTCGATGTGCGTGTTCAATACGAAGGCAATTATAGGAGAGGTTGGCACAATTTTCAAGGTGCGTACAGTTTTCACGATTGCTCAAGAGCTTTACATATATGAAAGTTCGACTTATAAGGTGACTATATCATACATGGTTTATATGTATCGGTCGCTACACTATGCAATGTTGACTTTAACGGGGCCCATGCTGCCAAAAGCTGACCTATTAACAGGAATTTGTGACTGACTTAGAAAGGTCACAATAGTTCACTATCAGGTCTATACGGTCGACTTACACGGGTTACATACTGGTGAGCTGACTTGTAAGTAGTTTGTAAGTTCGACTTGTAGAGGTCGTGACAGGTAAATACAAGGGGTCACTATGTCAAGCAAGGTCGACTTACACAGGGTCCATGCTGATTAGCTGGCTTATTAACAGGGATCTGTGAGTTCGACTTATACAGGTAGCTATATCATCTATGGTCAATACAGAGGGGTCACAATGTTATACAAGGTCGACTTACACAGGGTCCATGCTAATTAGCTGGCTTATTAACAGGCTGTTGCTCTCGGTGATGTTGACGCCAGTGGTTGCCGCAGCAAGGTGTGTTTCGAACTCAAGGATGTCCTCTTTCTCCAGTTGTACGAGCTGGTAATAATAACATTAACAATCACAGTAATAATTAAAACCACAGCGATGAGAACAATCATTTTTCTTCATGAGCTGTGTAAATGTTAAGTGGGTTTCAAACGATCATGATAGTTCGTGATAGTTCATGATAGTTACAATTATCACGCACGTTTGAAAGTCAACTATTATCAACTATCAATGAGTTGGAACATGTTCAAATTTCACATGATAGTCGATATAGTTTTTATCATTTTAACGCATGATGATAGTCGAAGATAGTTTTTCGGTCAGCCTTTAAAGGGGCTCTCGCACGCTTGCTGGCCACTTCTCTGACAAGAAAATAGCTCAAATCGCAATCCAATTCCATCCTCTTGATAACAGGTCAAAACAACCTAGAATTGCATTTGTCTAACAATTGAAAGGTTTGTCTATTAATCTGGAGGATTATTTTGATCACTACGGGCAAATGTACATGTGTTTTCACGGATACAATTTTACTTAAGTCCACGGTGGACGAATAATATATAGATTTAGCCACTGGCTAAAAGCGGAGCTCCCGGTTACATATTTTTTTTAACGAAACAAAAAGGTTGCCATTGTACATGAACAGATAGCCTTGCACCGTTATACCACGTGACTAAGCACTTGTTCATCCAAGTGTGGTTATCTAAGGTTCATCCCTTCAACGATGTAAACCTTTTCACGTTTGATGACGTCATCAATGACGTCATGCCACGTGACCATGCAGTTGTACCCCCCTTGCCACTTAGACAACTTCACCCAAGTTTGGTTGTCTGAGGTTTTCCCTCCTTGAGATATATTATGTTTCTCCTATGATGACGTCATCAATGACGTCATACCACGTGACCATGCAGTTGCACCCCCCTTGCCACTTAGATAACTTCACCCAAGTTTGGTTGTCTGAAGTTCATCCCTTCTTGAGATACATCATTTTTCTGCTATGATGACGTCATCAATGACGTCATACCACGTGACCATGCAGTTGCACCCCCTTGCCACTTAGACAACTTCACCCAAGTTTGGTTGTCTGAGGTCCATCCCTTCCCGAGATTTGTTAATTTTCTTAGTATACCACAGGGTTCCCATGAGTTTCCGCGTACGGCGGACGGACGGACGGACGTACGCTATACCTTTAATACCAGGAAAAAACAAAAAAAATCATATCTCAAGAAGGGAACAACCAATGGCAACCAAACTTGGACACATTCATCTTTTGGGCGATACCATTTTAACGCCCTAATCATTTGACTTGGCGCCGTCAATAACGTAAGCAAAATGAGCAAGAAAGCCCGTGACGTTTGAAAATCAACTCCATAGTTAGACGTTATTTCCTTAGGTATGGTGCTCCGCTTGCGCAGGCCTTCGGCCCGCGCAGGAGCTCCGCTATTAAGCGTGCAAGTGCCCCTTTAAGGGGCTCACAAAAGTACAAACATTATCGCCGCCATCTTTATTTACGTTTTTGAGTTACAGGGGACTAGGCACTAGCGACTGATCGCGTGATTTATTTTGAACTATCATCAGCTATCATGGCTCGCTTGAACGCAAGCATGAAGGTCAATGATAGTCAATGATAGTTTTCAGCCCAAAGCTATCAACAACTATCATGCACCGTTTGAAAACCCACGTTAGAGGCCGACTCCCAAGACTTGCAGCTCGTAAGCCGAACTAGGAGGGGACCCAACGGCCCAACTGGTAGCCAAGCGGCCATAAGAACATATACTGAGGGTGGCCTCTGTTCAAGGGCGTATTTAGCGGGTAGGAGGCCGCGAAGATTTTCCCATGCAATTACTGTATTTGCTGAAGGACATTTGCAATTTTTGGTCCTATATTTTCACTATCCGACCTCCCTTTCTTAAATTCCTGGATCCGCCTCTGCTTCCGTGGGTTGTTTACGTCCTCAGTGGTCCTTAAAGGTTCCCATGGAGGGGAAGTTAAGGCAAAAGGAGGGGAAAGTAGAGAAGTAGAACAAGAGTCTAACTCATAGTATGAACCAGTTTTGAACACGGTCCGAGCAGAAAGAAAATTCCCACGGACGTCCTGGCCGGGAGTCCACCCTGGATCACAGTGGTCGGTGCCGTAACCCTAAGCCCAACGTGCCGCTTTTGACTTGAAATAAATGCAGGTCAACTAGAAGTTGCTTCAGATAATTGTTAGAAAAGATTAATAATGTAATAGTAAAGTCCAAACCTGGAGGTCTTGAGACAAGATCTCATCTCTCTCGTCGTTACTTGAAGCCAAAGTTGGGGGAGGGAAAACGAAGTTACTGAAAACAAAGAGGCGACAGGGAAATTTAATTAAGAGCATTGATATTTGAATTCGAACATCTTAAGTCTGACACTTCAATATCATGGAACCCCGCTCTTCATTTACTTTCTATTCAATACACTATTATATGATTTTTGCTTTGCTCGGTGTTCATGTCGGATCCGATCGCAAAAAATGTAAAATAACCCGAGTAACTCTATAGCCAAAAAGGTATTGCAACAGGTGCTAGAGATATAAAATCGTGTGTTAGAAGCATTTGTTTTTTTTCTTCAGTGACAGTTCTCACGTTTGAGAGTTGAGTTCCTTTTAACAGCATCTTTTTAGGTGCATACTCTCATATTCAGATACATAACGCCAACTTTGAATTCGCACAGTTTCATACTAAGAATGACTCTTTAAAGACCCTGTGTCCGATGGGTGTGACAATGTTATGATTGGTTTGTTGTGTTTATCTAATACGTTAAGAAACTTTCAAAATAACAGCATTAGGTTGTTACTCTATGACTTCGTATCAAGTAAATCAGTTTTAGACCAAAGGATGGATCGAAATTCCACGAGATGTTAACGGATTGAGTTCAAGACGAATGACTAGAGTGGGCTCTAGGGAGATTGCAAAGCTCCACTCAATTACTTACTTTGTTAATATCATCTCCATCATGCACTTCAGCATGGGGAAATTCTCCCAGCCAGCGTGACCTGCAAGATAGTGTGAAATCATGAAACTCGGCCCGTAAAACAACTGAGGCACAATGAAACTTTTCACGCGTACAGAGAAGGTCATCTTGCTGAAACTGGCCTCTGGCTCCTAGGTGTTTTTTACGTGGTTAAATAAACTATTATTATTGTTATTATTATTGTATAGAAGTCATTTAAATTTTCGGCCGCCATTTTGAAAAAAAAAATCGACAATCACGTGAATGGGATGTAAAAATTACAAGCAAACAAGCATGATAGTCAGTAATCCTCGTATAAAGAGTTTAATCCAATATATAATACTAAATAATAGTACATTCGGATAATTAAAAAAGTACATTCGGATAATTAAATGCCACAAAATACATACTTGTATGCGAGGGGTAGGCTGTTTTGGAAAAAGTAAAAGTAAAGTAATGGTGGACAAAAATCGTTGACACACACACACGCACATAAAATTGGTCGGCTACGTCGAATGGCGTCTCTCAGGTAAACCATCCTGTTTTCGCCACCTCCCCTTTTCAATGTTGAGCTCCGGACCCCGGTACAACTTTTGCCACCCATGACCAACTTTGAATGGGTGGGGGAGTTGGACTGAACCATTTCTGGTTTTAGTAAAACTGAAGGATAATGGGTGCAAGTGTCTCAACACTTTTGTCGACCATTGTAGCAAGGCCCCGACATTAACTTTTTTTCGCTAGGAGCCATTGGCGACCAATTCAACGACTTTTAGTCGCCAGAAAGCAATATTTAGTCCCCACGTAAGCGTGCATCTTAGCTGAAGTTAGAAAGACGGGGCGCCATGTGACGACTAGCTTAAAAATTTTGGTCGCCAAGCCCCCAAATTAAGTCGATATGGTCGCAACATATCAAGAAAGTTCTGTCGTTTTTATGGCAATTCCGCGCGGGTTGCCTGTGGTGTTCAACACGTGACTCAGGCCCCTCGGCGGGAGGTAAAAACAAAATGGCGACCAAGAGAAGGATGTTTCTCGAGTTTCTGCAATTTTTGGTCAATTTTCCTGCTTTTTTTCGCTAAGATATGAGGAAAAGGACTTACAGACCTTCCAAATAAGGTAAGGGGGAATTTCCTAATAAGGAAGTATTGCGACGTCGGCAAAACGACAGCTTTTGGCGAAATTTTCTTGATATGTGTCGGACCCTGCAGTAGGTTTACCTATAGAAGAAGGGTTGAGCGACGCCACGATGGCTAGAAGAGACCAGGCTTTCCAGTACAGATTAGCGATAGCTAGCTTGGGAGGCAAGTAGCCGGATGGGAGTTGGATGTCTTTGGGGTGATGATAGGCGCACAGGTTCAACACCGCGTCTAACAGCTCAAGTCTGCTAACGCTCACAGTCGTCACCCTAGAGATCAGCATTAAAATCATCATCATTTAAAGGGGCTGTGTCACGGTCATTTCAGAAAATTGTAAACACAGCTCTAAATTTGTATGTTATCATCCCCAAATCACTTATATCACTTGGTATTAGGCTAGTAGGCAAGTTTTAGCGGCGAGACTGCCGATTTACAAGCACATTTTGATGTAAATTCAAACTTTGAAAACCTTCATCCTGACAAGATTTCAAAAACTCATTGTTGCAATCCGTTTCCATCCGCTCTGTAATAGGTCCATAAAGCCTACAATCATGGTCGATTTGTAGTTAAAGGGCTATTTAACAAACCTAGACTAGTATTTTGGCTATCCATCAGTTATTTGTATGTTTTTTGCATCACCAAAAGTGTGCTAAAACAAAAGCCGACACCACTTAGCGCTCGCCGAAAGAACCAGATCTGGTAAAAAGAATACAAATCTTCAAATTCGTAGATCGGCAAAATATTTATTGTGGGAATCCTGTGTCACAAGCGCGCGCGCAGAAATTTAGGCTGGTAAAAAATCAGCCAATCAGAAGCGTTTCTCGAATAGAAATAGAGGAAAAGATATTCACTAACCTGATTTGATGGCGGCTGCTCTTCTCGTTAATTTGTCCGCGATATCGAGGGCCTCAGGGGCATTAACCGGCAACTCAGTAGAGAGCCCAATAATAACGACCCTCATAAGAGTGTCCTCCTGAACAGGGACCTCACTAGCCAGATTGTACAACAGACTACAATGAAAAACGGGTATAATCATATATCGAGGGCCTCAGGGGCATTAACCGGCAACTCTTTTAGTAACAATATTTTTGGTCAAGCATTGCTCGACTCTATAAAAAAACCTGGGTTAAGTATTACCTTCTGTCTGCTTCGGGTGGCCAGTTATCTTTGCCGCTGTAGCTTTCAACAGGATCCAGGAAAATCACTTTTTGTAGGCTGGCGAATGAATCGTATAATTGTATAATAATCAGTTCATCCAGCACAGGGGTGCAGGATTGAACGTTTCAGGAGTAACCTGTGCTCGGCAAAGTAAAGCAAGTTAAATGGAACCAGAAACCTATAACTTATATGTTTCTGATGGAACATAATAAAAACTTAGCTAAACTTGATTAAATAAATTTTACACCGTGCAGTAAACATTTCGGACGGTTACAAAATTCGAACGTATCAGATTAGCCAACAGGAATGCAGGATACAACACAGATGTGAATGTTGTAAACTGCAAAAAATGTTGAGATGACATTCATCGCTTCTAGTGTCCTCTGTTTAAATTTGGCAGAGAAACTTAAGATAAGTTTCATGAAATTTGCTATGCAAATTAGTTACAACCACTAGTGGTTGTATCAGGTTTACAACACGCTACGGTCCCGTGATTCTTATTGTGTTTCAATTGCGTTGATCTTATTAATTATTCATGATTTTTTTAATACTTATTACTACTGATGACACTAACCATGCGAGGTACTCCTTGGCTGAAACGTTGAACATTTTAGGTACAACCGTGTGTAACCACCACACAGCATCTCGTTGGATCGTCGAAACGTTCTTCTGGAATTGCTGTAGGACTGAAAGGTCTGCAACAATAATTAAGAGAGAGAATCCATCAAGAAATCGAGTAATTTTAGCAGAATATGGAAAAAAAATAGACAGAGAAATTTAAAATCAACTTGTTTTGTCTGTGATAACATCAAAAATGTAACTCTTATCGAAACTTAAGAAAATATATATTTTCAAAGTTCTGAACGAGTTGTTTTCAAGGGAGCGTGTCACGCTACGCGCATGCTCCAGGAGCGATCACTCTGATTCATCAGTAAAACTCATTAGACCATCCTATCAGATAACTATTTAAAGGGAGCCTGTCACGATACGCGCATGCTCCAGGAGCGATCACTCTGATTCATCAGTAAAACTCATCAGACCATCCTATCAGATAACTATTTAAAGGGAACCTGTCACGATACGCGCATGCTCCAGGAGCGATCACTCTGATTCATCAGTAAAACTCATTAGACCATCCTATCAGATAACTATTTAAAGGGAGCCTGTCACGATACGCGCATGCTCCTGGAGCGATCACTCTGATTCATCAGTAAAACTCATTAGACCATCCTATCAGATAACTATTTAAAGGGAACCTGTCACGATACGCGCATGCTCCAGGAGCGATCACTCTGATTCATCAGTAAAACTCATTAGACCATCCTATCAGATAACTATTTAAAGGGGACCTGTCACGATACGCGCATGCTCCAGGAGCGATCACTCTGATTCATCAGCGAAACTCATTAGACCATCCTATCAGATAACTATTTAAAGGGAGCCTGTCACGATACGCGCATGCTCCAAGCCATCACTCTGATTCATCAGTAAAACTCATTAGACCATCCTATCAGATAACTATTTAAAGGGAACCTGTCACGATACGCGCATGCTCCAGGAGCGATCACTCTGATTCATCAGTAAAACTCATTAGACCATCCTATCAGATAACTATTTAAAGGGAACCTGTCACGATACGCGCATGCTCCAGGAGCGATCACTCTGATTCATCAGTAAAACTCATTAGACCATCCTATCAGATAACTATTTAAAGGGAGCCTGTCACGATACGCGCATGCTCCAGGAGCGATCACTCTGATTCATCAGTAAAACTCATTAGACCATCCTATCAGATAACTATTTAAAGGGAGCCTGTCACGATACGCGCATGCTCCAGGAGCGATCACTCTGATTCATCAGCGAAACTCATTAGACCATCCTATCAGATAACTATTTAAAGGGAGCCTGTCACGATACGCGCATGCTCCAAGCCATCACTCTGATTCATCAGTAAAACTCATTAGACCATCCTATCAGATAACTATTTAAAGGGAACCTGTCACGATACGCGCATGCTCCAGGAGCGATCACTCTGATTCATCAGTAAAACTCATTAGACCATCCTATCAGATAACTATTTAAAGGGAGCCTGTCACGATACGCGCATGCTCCAGGAGCGATCACTCTGATTCATCAGTAAAACTCATTAGACCATCCTATCAGATAACTATTTAAAGGGAGCCTGTCACGATACGCGCATGCTCCAGGAGCGATCACTCTGATTCATCAGTAAAACTCATTAGACCATCCTATCAGATAACTATTTAAAGGGAGCCTGTCACGATACGCGCATGCTCCAGGAGCGATCACTCTGATTCATCAGTAAAACTCATTAGACCATCCTATCAGATAACTATTTAAAGGGAGCCTGTCACGATACGCGCATGCTCCAGGAGCGATCACTCTGATTCATCAGTAAAACTAATAAGACCATCCTATCAGATAACTATTTAAAGGGAACCTGTCACGATACGCGCATGCTCCAGGAGCGATCACTCTGATTCATCAGTAAAACTAATTAGACCATCCTATCAGATAACTATTTAAAGGGAACCTGTCACGATACGCGCATGCTCCAGGAGCGATCACTCTGATTCATCAGTAAAACTAATAAGACCATCCTATCAGATAACTATTTAAAGGGAACCTGTCACGATACGCGCATGCTCCAAGGAGCGATCACTCTGATTCATCAGTAAAACTAATTAGACCATCCTATCAGATAACTATTTAAAGGGAGCCTGTCACGATACGCGCATGCTCCAGGAGCGATCACTCTGATTCATCAGTAAAACTAATTAGACCATCCTATCAGATAACTATTTAAAGGGAACCTGTCACGATACGCGCATGCTCCAAGAGCGATCACTCTGATTCATCACTAAAACTAATTAGACCATCCTATCAGATAACTATTTAAAGGGAACCTGTCACGATACACGCATGCTCCAGGAGCGATCACTCTGATTCATCAGTAAAACTAATTAGACCATCCTATCAGATAACTATTTAAAGGGAACCTGTCACGATACGCGCATGCTCCAGGAGCGATCACTCTGATTCATCAGTAAAACTCATTAGACCATCCTATCAGATAACTATTTAAAGGGAACCTGTCACGATACGCGCATGCTCCAGGAGCGATCACTCTGATTCATCAGTAAAACTCATCAGACCATCCTATCAGATAACTATTTAAAGGGAGCCTGTCACGATACACGCATGCTCCAGGAGCGATCACTCTGATTCATCAGTAAAACTCATCAGACCATCCTATCAGATAACTATTTAAAGGGAACCTGTCACGATACGCGCATGCTCCAGGAGCGATCACTCTGATTCATCAGTAAAACTCATTAGACCATCCTATCAGATAACTATTTAAAGGGAACCTGTCACGATACGCGCATGCTCCAGGAGCGATCACTCTGATTCATCAGTAAAACTAATTAGACCATCCTATCAGATAACTATTTAAAGGGAGCCTGTCACGATACGCGCATGCTCCAGGAGCGATCACTCTGATTCATCAGTAAAACTAATTAGACCATCCTATCAGATAACTATTTAAAGGGAGCCTGTCACGATACGCGCATGCTCCAGGAGCGATCACTCTGATTCATCAGTAAAACTCATTAGACCATCCTATCAGATAACTATTTAAAGGGAACCTGTCACGATACGCGCATGCTCCAGGAGCGATCACTCTGATTCATCGGCGAAACTCATTAGACCATCCTATCAAATACCTATTTAAAGGGAGCCTGTCACGATACGCGCATGCTCCAGGAGCGATCACTCTGATTCATCAGTAAAACTAATTAGACCATCCTATCAGATAACTATTTAAAGGGAGCCTGTCACAATACGCGCATGCTCCAGGAGCGATCACTCTGATTCATCAGTAAAACTAATTAGACCATCCTATCAGATAACTATTTAAAGGGAGCCTGTCACGATACACGCATGCTCCAGGAGCGATCACTCTGATTCATCAGTAAAACTCATTAGACCATCCTATCAGATAACTATTTAAAGGGAGCCTGTCACGATACGCGCATGCTCCAGGAGCGATCACTCTGATTCATCAGTAAAACTCATTAGACCATCCTATCAGATAACTATTTAAAGGGAGCCTGTCACGATACGCGCATGCTCCAGGAGCGATCACTCTGATTCATCAGTAAAACTCATTAGACCATCCTATCAGATAACTATTTAAAGGGAGCCTGTCACGATACGCGCATGCTCCAGGAGCGATCACTCTGATTCATCAGTAAAACTCATTAGACCATCCTATCAGATAACTATTTAAAGGGAGCCTGTCACGATACGCGCATGCTCCAGGAGCGATCACTCTGATTCATCAGTAAAACTCATTAGACCATCCTATCAGATAACTATTTAAAGGGAACCTGTCACGATACGCGCATGCTCCAGGAGCGATCACTCTGATTCATCAGTAAAACTAATTAGACCATCCTATCAGATAACTATTTAAAGGGAGCCTGTCACGATACGCGCATGCTCCAAGAGCGATCACTCTGATTCATCAGTAAAACTCATTAGACCATCCTATCAGATAACTATTTAAAGGGAGCCTGTCACGATACGCGCATGCTCCAGGAGCGATCACTCTGATTCATCAGTAAAACTCATCAGACCATCCTATCAGATAACTATTTAAAGGGAACCTGTCACGATACGCGCATGCTCCAGGAGCGATCACTCTGATTCATCAGTAAAACTCATTAGACCATCCTATCAGATAACTATTTAAAGGGAGCCTGTCACGATACGCGCATGCTCCAGGAGCGATCACTCTGATTCATCAGTAAAACTAATAAGACCATCCTATCAGATAACTATTTAAAGGGAACCTGTCACGATACGCGCATGCTCCAGGAGCGATCACTCTGATTCATCAGTAAAACTAATTAGACCATCCTATCAGATAACTATTTAAAGGGAACCTGTCACGATACGCGCATGCTCCAGGAGCGATCACTCTGATTCATCAGTAAAACTAATAAGACCATCCTATCAGATAACTATTTAAAGGGAACCTGTCACGATACGCGCATGCTCCAGGAGCGATCACTCTGATTCATCAGTAAAACTAATTAGATCATCCTATCAGATAACTATTTAAAGGGAACCTGTCACGATACGCGCATGCTCCAGGAGCGATCACTCTGATTCATCAGTAAAACTCATCAGACCATCCTATCAGATAACTATTTAAAGGGAACCTGTCACGATACGCGCATGCTCCAGGAGCGATCACTCTGATTCATCAGTAAAACTAATTAGACCATCCTATCAGATAACTATTTAAAGGGAACCTGTCACGATACGCGCATGCTCCAGGAGCGATCACTCTGATTCATCAGTAAAACTCATCAGACCATCCTATCAGATAACTATTTAAAGGGAGCCTGTCACGATACACGCATGCTCCAGGAGCGATCACTCTGATTCATCAGTAAAACTCATCAGACCATCCTATCAGATAACTATTTAAAGGGAACCTGTCACGATACGCGCATGCTCCAGGAGCGATCACTCTGATTCATCAGTAAAACTCATTAGACCATCCTATCAGATAACTATTTAAAGGGAACCTGTCACGATACGCGCATGCTCCAGGAGCGATCACTCTGATTCATCAGTAAAACTAATTAGACCATCCTATCAGATAACTATTTAAAGGGAGCCTGTCACGATACGCGCATGCTCCAGGAGCGATCACTCTGATTCATCAGTAAAACTAATTAGACCATCCTATCAGATAACTATTTAAAGGGAGCCTGTCACGATACGCGCATGCTCCAGGAGCGATCACTCTGATTCATCAGCAAAACTAATTAGACAAACCTATCAGATAACTATTCAAGAATATGTAAAGTTAAAAAGAATGGTCCGATGGATCGAGAAATAGCGAGATTATAAACGATTGTTTTCGAGGATTTTAGCCTTCGCTGGCCATCGTTACGGGACGACACTTCTTTGTTGGTGTCCACAATGCCATCAACAAGGAGGATGTGTGTCCACAATGCCATCAACAAGGATTGGTGTCGACAATGCCACCAAGATGCATTTGTGTCCACAATACCATCAACAAGGAATGGTGTCCACAATGCCACCAACAAGTATTTGTGTCCACAATGCCATCAACAAGGATTGGTGTCGACAATGCCACCAAGATGCATTTGTGTCCACAATGCCATCAACAAGGATTGGTGTCGACAATGCCACCAAGATGCATTTGTGTCCACAATGCCATCAACAAGGATTGGTGTCGACAATGCCACCAAGATGCATTTGTGTCCACAATGCCATCAACAAGGATTGGTGTCTACAATGCCATCAAGATGCATTTGTGTCCACAATGCCAACAACAAGTATTTGTGTCCACAATGCCATCAACAAGGATTGGTGTCGACAATGCCACCAAGATGCATTTGTGTCCACAATGCTATCAACAAGGATTTATGTCCACAATGCCATCAACAGGGATTGGTGTCTACGATGCCATCAACAAGGATTGGTGTCCACAATGCCACCAACAAGTATTTTTGTCCACAATGCCTCCAACAAAGATTGGTGTCGACAATGCCACCAAGAAGCATTTGTGTCCACAATGCTATCAGCAATGACTTATGTCCACAATGCCATCAACAGGGATTGGTGTCCATAACACATTGCGCACTGAGTTTCAACCTAAACCATCTACTTGAATTTTGAACGAGCGACTGTGACGTCATATGACACCCGAAATTGATGCCACGAATGTCAATCAGATCTCCCTCCCCACCCATATGTCCATATGTACCTTTTTTCTCCCCCCTGGCCCAGGCTGTGGCTACATCCTTTACGGCTGGTGTAACAGACAACATTGTTGTCATGACAATAAGGTCTGCGATGGAAACCAACATTCTCTCCTGCGAACAACAACATAATATAGAAAATGGACTGGTTCAAGCACAGGTATACCGCTATTTGCGTTGGCATCAAATACTTTCCGCGTAGTTTCGGGCGCAAACGTTTCTATGGGGTAAACGATAATAATAATAATAATAATAATAATAATAATAATATAATAATAATAATAATGGTTTAATAGCAGGTACTTCCTCTTCGCCCTATATCTATGTTAAAAATCAATAAATTGAGAACTCTATATATACTAATATACTAAAATGGTAAAAAAAAAATAAATATATATAAAATATAAATATGTTATAATAATGCTACATTTTATATATATACATTTTATATATATACAAGTATTTACAGGCATTTGCGCGCATTAGATCAAAGTAAAGACCTTAAAGAGAGAGGGAATAATTTAAGAAAAAAGATCTTTAATTTTCGCAATAAAGAGTCCATGGTCTGAGCAACTTCTTATCGTGGCTGGCAGTTTATTAAAGGAGGTTGCTGCCTGGTCTTGGAAGGTATTTGTCTCTTTTTTAGTAGGAATTTCTAGCTTAGGAGCAGTAAGAGACCTTAGATTATAAGACTGCACAGAGTGAAGCTTTAGCTTAATTGGGCAGTCCGTTGAGTATAATGACTTATGAGTCAATTTTAGTGTGTCATATTCAATTCGTTTTATAATTGGCAGCCATCCGAGCCCTCTCAGGTCATCAGTTGTTGCAAACTTAGAGAGAACAAAGCCAGCGCAAGAATTTTGGACCCTTTGTAAGCGTTTAAGTTGATAGTCGGGAAGAGGACTAAATACTACATTGCAGTAGTCAAGTTTGGATAGTACAAGGCTTTCAGCCAAGCGCTTACGAATATGGAAAGGTGCGAAACTGCACAGTTTTCGCAAAACAGATAAAGTTCCATAGCATGCATGAAGATAAAAGTTTCGTGATGTGCTCGTTCCATGATAGATGTTGATCTAAGTGGAGACCCAAGAGCTTAGAAGTTTTGGTTCTTTCAAGTTCCTTTTCACAACAGCGGATGCTGATGTTGTCCAATTCGTCAAGAGAGTGTACAGTGGATAAACGCTTGGTAGAAAGCATCATCCATTTAGTTTTGGTTGCGTTGAGGGCGAGACAGGAGTTGGTAGAATAGTCGCTTAGACGTCTGATAGTTTCATTTAGTTCATTGGCGCAACAATTTAGTTCCTGCGGTTTTGAGTGCTTGAGGAGGGTTGTGTCGTCAGCGTATTGATAGCAGCGACACTTGAGCTCAGATTGCAAGTCAGATACATAAATATTAAAGATTAGAGGGTCAGGATCGAGCCTTGGGGGACGCCTAAACAAGTTTCAAGTTTGTCGGATGATTGATCATCAATTTGTACGAATTGGAAGCGACCAGAGAGATAGGACAGAGTCCAACGTAAGAAGTTTTTGGAGAACCCCATAGCGTGCATTTTATAAATGACAGATTTAAATTCGACAGTGTCGAAAGCCTTAGAATAATCCGCTAGAACCATCAATGTTACCTCACCACGTTTCATAGCCCGAATGATATCGTCTCTAATGCCCAGCAGGGTCGTGACTGTTAAATGACCTTTTCTGAAACCAGAGATGCTGTCACCAAAAAGCGACATCTCCTCGATGTGAGAAATGACCTGATAAGCAACGAGACGTTGCTACGATGTTTTGAATGATCATGACGTGCCAAAACGCTCGAATAAAAGGTGTCTTATCCTAAAAACCCTTGGACTCCACGTTTCTTGCGATCTAAAATGGAAACAACATATCGAGGAAATTACCAAAAAGGCAATGAAGCGACTCTATTGTGAGTAATATACCCGTTTAAAAACTGCGATAAGGCATTGTGTAAATCCGGTAGCCTTGTAAGACTGTGTGAGCGCCTCGAGATGCTCGCGAAGAAGCTTTTCAGCAGGATATTAGGAGACACTAACAACAAGTTATACAAGCTGCTCCCGCGACAAACACTTGTAATACACTTTAAGAATGTTTATTGCAAGCTTTAAAACGAAGTTTTATCATACATAACACACTAAAGGCCTGACAATCTTATAATGTAGTTTTAGCTTCAACTTTTAGTTGCAATGGAATTTAATAAATACTTTCTATCTATATCTCTAGTCTCCGCCAAACAAATCCAAACATTTTGAAAGGTCTCCACGAGGTCGGTCCGGACGTGAAATACCATGCCAGAGGTCTTGAAAATACTGACCTCCACCTCTGGTCTCAGTTTCAAGGCTGAGGTTCCACTTTTGAACCGGACCTCCAAGCCGGTAAAACATATATCGAATTCCAGGAAGTTCAGAAAGGGTGGGGCGGATAGTGAAAATATGGGACGAGAATTTCCAAATTTCCTATCAGCAAAAATACAGTAAATGTATGGGAACATCTCCCGAGAAAGGGGCTGCCCTCCCCCTCTCCCTCCCCCTCCCCCCTCTAAATCCGACGCTGATAGCTTCAATATTTTAGGATGATTGCATACCTTGAGAACTGAATCTAGATCTGTAAACTGACTCTCAGTTCTCTCGCTCATGAACCCACGACACAGTGCTACACAGTTGAGCTCATGTCTCAGTGCTCTCATTACTTCCCTCAGCAGAGCTCGGCAAGCACGCAAGTAGTCATCCCTAAAACAATAGCAAATATTGTTCATCAGGCTAGGGTACTAACAAGTCCCAGGGACTACTTTTTAAAAAGGGAGGTTAGGAACTGGAGTACTTTGTAGGTAAAATATTTCACTGACACCACCAAGAGTCCATTGCTAAAATTAAAAATATTATATTATATAAACTATAGTGTTTTAATATATAGACACGAGTGTTTTACTGGGAAATACGCCACTCGTAAATCTCATACGAAGCTACATCCGGGTCCTCAGTGACATATTTTCCATATCCTCACTAGTGAGGATATCGGTCAAAACCAAAGTGCTTGGAAATCAATTTGGAATATTTTTTTCTGGTTTGTCTATATAATAAAAAGAAAATTACACGGTGGCTTGAAGATATGAGTTTTATTTTCTCGTGTCAAAAACAATATTTTACTCATTCGCTGCGCTCATTCGTAAAATATTGTTCTTGCCACTCGAAAATAAAACTCATATCTTCGCGCCACCGTGTAATATCCTCTATTTATCAGGATTTCGGTCACTGAGAAATATCGTAATTCCAACGTCTGAAAAATTACGATAATGCCCACTATCGCGAAATTCATTAAATCGAAAAATTCTCACAAAAAAGTTTATATAATAAACAGAATAATACATGGGCGCTTGGAGATATGAAATTTATCTTCTCGTGTTCAAATTTGATTTCTCGTTCGCTGCGCTCACTCGTGAGATATCAAAATTTGAACACTCGAAGATAAATTCCATATCCCCGCGCGCCCATATATTATTCTCTCACATCAGAACCAGAAAGTGTCTTATTTTTAGTAACATATTTTCATTGTTTTCTGTGTGATTTTTTATTTGCTTCCCGCTGTTATTGCATTTTACTCGGTCTCTTAAAATATACAGTTTTCTGACGTTGAAGGGGATATACCTTATATGGGATATTTTTTTACTCAAAACAAGTAATGCCTTGTAAAACTTGAAAATAGAAAGCAAGCTGCACTGTACCTATTGGCCAGCAAATCTTGAAAGACCATGGCAAGAAGCTGTAATAAATAACAGAAGACAGAATGTTATCGGCACAATGAACAACAGATGAAATGCACCAACAGTGTAGCTGGCAATGAATTATCAATCACGACACCGTTTTTTCCTTGAAATACAAGGTCGGTGATGGAATGCCAGTTTTACTCCTATGACAGTCTCTAGCTTGTGTTATTACATTATTGGCAGCAGTGAGATTGTGCTGCTTCTGCTTTGTAATAATGACAGGTTACCGTGGCAACACATTTCGATTGACAGCATGGTTATTACACCTTTGCCTTTTTATATCAAAAGCGACCTTGGTTACACATTTTGATTGACAGCACATCTCACCTTAGCAACAGCTTCTGGCTTGTACTGATACATCATTCCCAGTAGAGACATGTTGTTCGGATTACGTGTGTTGGACAGCTCATTGTAGATGACATGTTTCAACACAGTGCCTAGATTCTCATGATGTTGGCCAATCAGCTCTCTGCAATTAAAAACCAGTAAAAACAGCCATCTTTGTGTAAAAAATGACACGGAAATGAATTTGGGCGTTTCCTTTGTAAAGGGACGTTGTATTTGCTGCAGGTTCGGATCCAGAAAAAACGTTTACTGGTCTCCCAAAGCCAGTTTAGGAAGTGTCTCGCGTCGTTCTCCCAGCTAAATAGTGATTTTGTTTATTTTTGACATGTCTCGTGTGATTTCCAAAACGCTAAATTCATGTCTTCAATTTCAGAAAAAAACATGAAAACAAACTTTTTCTGATGAAACTAGTACAGGGTTCCGACGTTTTCAGGCTTTCAAAATTCCAGTATTTTCAAGGACCTTTCCGAGGACGTGTGAAAAAATTTAATGACATTTCATAATGAAAAATTCAGGTTTTCGCGCATTATAAGAACAACATGGCCATCCTTCGTTTCATAGCACGTTGATTTGATAGTTTTTATTCAGGTTCCTTTATCTATATTATTACAATATACACACTCAACATCTTGTAAATCTTTCTTCAGGAAAATAATCCATGACTTTTAATGACTTTGATAGGTTTTTGTAAAAATTCTATGACTTTCCAGGCCTCGTAAAGAACATTTCTAAAATCCATGACTTTCCAGGTTTATAAGGACCCGTGAAAACCCTGTACTACTAGAGAAAAGCAGACTTAACTGACTTGAGATTTTTATCTGTTTGCATGAGAGCAAGTTATTACTCATGGTACAAAAAATCATGTAACTATTAGAAGTACGGATCTCACCGAATTGTGGCACTGCCTTGAAAATTCACGCCACTACCACACCCACAAACATCTGCGACTACCCTTCCACCCGGGGGGGGGGGGACCCCCCTACTTTTTGGGCGGGGGTGCTCGTCGTACCTTTTTTGGGTTTTTTTAAAAAATCAGACCTTTTAGGGGGTAAAATTCGAAAACGTGCATTTTTTTCCAGATAGGTACCTTTAAGAGTCCGTTATAACAAATTAAACACTTCTTGGTAGCCTGATTTTCAGAAGTATTTTCCCTCGTAAAAAATACGAGAGAAAACTACGAGGGAAAATATGTCTTGTTGGTACCTTTTTGGGGTCAAAATCAACTAAAGCCCCATTTACACAACAGAAATATTTGGCACGGCTCCGATAAAAATGGTTCTTGGACTACCTCGCCACGTAGTCCCGGCTCGGATGAAATTTCGGTCCGGCTCTGTGAAAATCCAGTACGGCAGAGCCATTTACACAGCGCAAATATACCCGAGCCGTACCATTAAATTTGGTACCCGTACTGCTTTTTATCCGAGCCGTGCCAAAAAATCCCTGTCGTGTAAATGGGGCTTAAGCGACGCCATTTTAGGTACCTTTTAGGGGTAAAATCGAAAGTTCCCGACGAGCACCCCCGCCCCAATCGTTCATGTTTTGTCTGGATGGTGTAACATTTCTGTCTGCTATGTTGGTTTTTTGGTGGGAATTAACAATTCATGTAGAATCATTAACAAGACTTTTTTTGGCTAAGATCTGCATACTTTGGTGAATGACTCTTTGACTTCCAGCTATTTTAATCAGCATTGATAACCATTTGGTGGCGTCAGAAACATATAAGTGAGTTGAAAACTAAGTTATATGTTTCTGGTGGCGTTGATGATGCGAAATGAAGCACTCCAATAAAACACCATGTAATCTGCCGAGCGTTGAAATCCACGTGAGCAAAAGAATGTAGGCGTTGTAGATGTTTGTGGGCATTGTAGCAGCACAAATTTCAAATGCCAAAGTTTGGTGAGATCTGCCCTAGTTATGATTTGACAAGTTTTCATAGCAGGGTTCGTACGGTTTCGGAATGACAAAAATCCAGGATTTCCAGGAAGTCTTTAGTTATTTTTCTAGGAGTTTTTATTGGATAGAAATGCCCCCTCCTCCCAAAAAATATGATAAGTCTGGAGGATGTCATAATTTGCAGCCCAAAATCAGATTCACGAAATGACGGATTCAACCACATTTGAGTTGAAACATTTTTCCAGGACTTTCCAAGAAGGAAATGAAAATCCAGGATTTCCAGGACGCATACGAACCCTGTCGTAGCTCCTGGATGTAGTTATTGTACCTTATACAGGAAACATAGTGATTGGCTAGCGGCTTGGTCTTGAGTCTCATGCGGATCAGGTTACTTATCACCTCAATGTCCTCATGACTGTGAGTGTTACAGTTCAGAGCTAAAGACATCAAGAGCTCTTGAGCTGGACGAGTAAGCTAGGGATAAGAAGTAATGGAATCGAATGTCAACAATAGAATGGCATACAATAAGCCTAAAAAAACGTTGAGCCTATATTTGAGACCTGGGACTCGTGGAAGTCTATTAATTGTAGATGGGTTTCTGTGCGATAATCATAAACGTTTACACCAGGCTTATTGATTTGGTAACAAACCTTGGGGTTTTGTAGCCAGACCTCAATCCTCTGAGACACCAGCAGTCTAACCTGGCCATACCCACATGTGGCTGTTAGGAATCGCAAGAGATTCCTGGAAATGTTATCAACAGCTTGCCGCCTGGTCAGCTGGTCCTGGACAAGCTCCATGATGTATGTGCTAATGTTGTGTTCCACAGATGATGTCAGAAACCTGGAGAGAAAGGGAGACTATAGGATGACATCTGCTTTTCTTTACTATTTCCAACATTTACTTGGTGAATGTGGCAACAGACTGCCATTGGTATTGGTCACATAACTGCATGCCGTATAATCACAATGATCACATGACAACATGCCAATGACTACATGCTATGATTACCATGACTATGCAAGGATATTCATGACTAAATATCATTATCACATGACTACATGCTATGATCACATGACTACATGCCATGATCACATGACTACATGCCATGATCACAGGACTACATGTCATGATCACATGACTAAATGCCATGGTCGCATGCCAACAACATACCATGATCTCATTACTAACATGACTACCATGATCTCATGACTAACATGTTCACATGATGACTACATGCTATGATCACATAACTACATGCTATGGTCACATGACTACATGCCATGATCACATGACTACATACCACGATCACTACAGTATCTACATACCATGAGTACTACAGTATACTTGCCTTGGTATTATGGGAATAACATCATCCTCAAGACATGTCATCATCTCCACTTCCTCTAGCAGGCCCTCTTCCTCTTTTGGCATCATGATGGCAGTGCTTGCTAAAAAATGAATAAAGTAGATCACTTTCTCAATTCATTAAAAATTAATCAAGCTTAAACAAAGAGAATAATAAGCGTGGAGAAAGTCTGAAAACGTGGTCTTAAAGAGCCTCTGTCAGCCTCCATTTTGTCAGCCTAGCAACATACCGAGACAGAGAAAGCATCCATTTCCATCGGCTGATTTAGGGGATGTAGTGCAATATTTTCGATTGAATTCGATAAATGAATAATAAAACTTTGTTTTTAGAAGACTATTTCAAGATTTCTACACGCAATTCGTTGTCTGATATCGACTGAAAACAATAACAAAGGAGTGGCTGACTAGGGCTCTTTAATTTGCATAGAATTTGAGGTCTTTGTTCTTTCTCTTTCTCGACATTAAATCATTCTTTTGAGAAGTAATATCAAACACTCAATAGCGTTTTTCAACAGGATTTTAAACCCCTCGAACTCGGTTAAAAAAGACTTTTTAACCCACTTCTCGGTGTTAGAAATCCTGATGAAACACGCTCTCTAGTGGTGGATACATTACAAGGAATAATATTGTTATTTTGACATTACGATCCCTACTGCCAAAAAATAGTTCCAATTCGGATCTTGGATCATTAGATCTTCATTACAATTCAAAGCAAAAGCTGGAAATTAAGGCTGTTCATCAGACATTGTCCAATAAAAATAGACATAATATGTCCATTTAATCAATTAATCAAAATAATTGCGATATGGCTGATCATAATTTCTTCGACAATCTGCTTTGGCTTCATTAGTCGAATTCACACTAGAGACGGAAACCTCGTCTGAGACGAGTTTCTCGTCAGAAAAAGTTCCTATCTTATGTCAATTCTACTCGTAAACACTTGCTTTTTATCTTTCTAAACTGTCTCCTCCAAAACAATTTTTTTCGCGTGATCACAGAAGAACAGGGAACCATATTCAAGGCGAGAAACTCGTCTCAGACGGGAAACTAGTCTCCAGTGTGAATTCAGCTATTTACGTTTTCTGAGCCCCCAAGGTTTGGTTGACTGCGCGGTATTGCCAAAAGAAAACAGAGATTCTAGACTTTTGATCATTGAGATACAAGAAACTCAACTGTAAGGCATGGAAAGCCTTAAAGGCAGGCAGGGTACATACAGGGATAAAAATTGCGACCGTACAATATGAGTTGTAATATGGCATCTGGTAAAGTGCGGTGAAAATCGGAAAAAAGTGCGGCATTTTTTTTTCAGAATAGTGCGGCAGAAAGTGCGATAAAATGCGCGATAGTGTGGCCATAGTGCGGTACTTAAAAACGTTTTTTCGTGGGTTTTAGCGGAGCTCCTGCGCGGGCCACCATACCGTATAGTATACTATCGAGTTGATTTTTGAACGTCACGGGCATTATGGATCATTTTGATGACGTCATTGATGACGTAAGGGCATGTGACCTTGGTATAGAGTTCCTCTTATGGTCTTTGAAAGTTTGTCCAAGTTTGGCTTCTATAGAAGCTACCGTTCGGGAGATATGATTTTTTCTTTATTTTTCTGGTATTAAACCTATAGCGTACGCCGTCCGTCCGTCCGTCCGTCGTCCGTGTACACATGGGAACCCTGTGGTATGCAAAGAAAAAATTATATCTCCTCAAGGGAACACGCTAAGACAACCATACTTGGGATATTTTGTCGCAGTGTTTGACCGCTGTGTGCTCTAAGACCAATCTCGTTCCCAGAGCCCGCGTATCTTTTAGGCCAGCGCCAAGATACGGAGCTCTGGAATAATCAAGTCGTGCGACGATTTTCATTGGCTCGTCATTCCTCTCCACTGCCCATGCGCGCGATTTGAATTCAGAGAAAATCTAACAGAAAATATTTTTCACACAAGCATCACCTGTTGGGCGAAAACATATTTCCGGTATCAAACCCTGCGCTTCAAAGTCTTTCCACTTGTAGATCTATTCTTATGAATTTTCGTAAGCATTTCGTAAGATCAATTTTCCAAAACTACCGTTATAACACGACAAAATCATGCAACAAAAGTCTTGAATCTGAGGCAAATGTTTTGTTGTTGACAAAATTTGTCGCGCGCGCTGCTGACGAAGATCACGCCACTTTCGATGTCAAGCAGAACGCGCGCTGTTTTGCTAAAACAAAACCTGCTCAAAACTTAGTGAAATATCTCAGTAATTCATGTTTTTAAAGCACTTTTTGGCTGGTTTTATAACCACGACTGTAAAATGTGAAAAATTCCTATAACATATTGAAGAACTGTGTGATAAATCCATGATTTTAGCAGCGGTCAAGGTCAAACGCTTGCGCACTGAAGAGTACCCAGATTTTGGGTATAAAAAAATTGATTATTCCAGAGCCCTGTATCTTGCCGCTGGCTCAAAGATGCACGGGCTCTGGGTACGAGATTGCTCTAAGACAACCTACAAACTTTGGTAGTGTAGTCTAGGTCACCAGGTGAGCGAAATGAAGCGGTCACGCGATATGACGTCATCGATGACGTCATCTATGCTTCAAAAATGAATATCTCATGAAAGGAAGACTCTAAAACAACCAAACTTGGAAAGTGTAGTCTAGGTCACCAGATGAGCGAAATGAAGTGGTCACGTGATGTGACGTAATCGATGACGTCATCTATGTTTGAAAAATCAATATCTCGTGAAGGGAAGACTCTAAAACAACCAAACTTGGGTAGTGTAGTCTAGGCCACCAGATGAGCGAAATGAGGAGGTCACGTGATGTGACATCATCGATGACGTCATCTATGCTTAAAAAAATAATATCTCGTGAAGGGAAGACTCTAAAACAACCAAACTTAGGTAGTGTAGTCTAGACCACCAGATGAGCGAAATAAAGTGGTCACGTGATATGACGTCATCGATGACGCCATCTATGCTTACAAAATGAATATCACGTGAAGGGAAGACTCTAAAACAACCAAACTTGGGTATAGTCCGGCGGATTAGAGCAAATTTTCGAGGAAATTGCGCATTTTAGGCTAAAGCTCCAATTTTTTGCCAGGTGATAGTTTTCAATGTATTTTTAAATCGTAGATATGGAGGCACCCTAGAATTCATTCGTAGCGAATGCTAGAGAGGTTTTAGGGTGAACAATTGTTTTGCTCATAGCAGCCATTTTGAATGCTTTGTTATTCAAATGAGGTTTAGAACTTAGCTTTGCGAACTTTCAAGTTGTTCTCTAGACTGCACAGCCATAGCAGCTCAACATTTGCTAATTCTGAACTATGGATTGGTTTGACTGACTTCGGTTGAACGTCTCCTTAGAGTTTTTGGTGATTATTAAATGTTACGACCAGTTTATTGGGAATGCTTATAATTTATATTGTAAAACAATAGCCTGACTGAGATTTGATGAAATGTTTCAAGAATGACCAACAAATTCTAAAAAATATCAAGATAATTGGTACCTCCTGTGTCGAATGTGTAAAAAGAAACTTGTCTCTGCAATTTTCACATGATATTTTCTTCCTAGTACTGTGCTATACTCTATAAACACGGACGATAGAAGATTTCACTAAGTGCCGCAGAGCTCATGAATAACAAAGGATTCAAAGATGGCTGCCAATGGCAAAACAATGGTTCACATTAAAACTGTTCTAGCTTTCGCTACGAAAAAAATTTAGCGTGCCTCCATATCTTATCTTCAATAAACTACTAAAAACTATTGACATGTTTGGTGTCTTTAGCCAAAAGTGCGCATTTTCTACGCTAATCCGCCGGACTAGTAGTGTAGTCTAGACCACCAGATGAGCGAAATAAAGTGGTCACGTGATATGACGTCATCGATGACGTCATCTATGCTTAAAAAATGAATATCACGTGAAGGGAAGACTCTAAAACAACCAAACTTGGGTAGTGTAGTCTAGACCACCAGATGAGCGAAATGAAGTGGTCATGTGATATGACGTCATCGATGACGTCATCTATGCTTGAAAAATTAACATCTCGTGAAGGGAAGACTCTAAAAGAACCAAACTTGGGTAGTGTAGTCTAGGCCACCAGATGAGCGAAATGAAGTGGTCACGTGATATGACGTCATCGATGACGTCATCTATTCTTGAAAAATTAATATCTCGTGAAGGGAAGACTCTAAAGCAACCATATAAACCATGTACACATGGGAATCCCTTTCATTCACATAGAAAATTTTATAACCAGGAGCTCCGCTTTTAGCCAGTGGCTAAATCTATATATTAGTGAAAGTCAGTTTTATTTTACTTTCGCAAGGAAAACGTACCATGTAACATTAGATCCTTTTCTCGCTCTTTCTTCTGACTTCTCTGCGTGAGGCCGGCTAACCTTGCAATGTCGCGTAGCGGAAAACATTCTCGTCTACGCGCCTCAGTAAAAAATGTCAACGAACTGTCCCAATCAGAGGGGACTACAGTCTCCCTTTCTTGCAGCAGTCTAAACGCAACTGTATATTTCCTCACTCACTACTTCTGAAGCAACACTGGGACTGTCTTAGGCCGAAATAAGATTACCTTGGTCTGAAAAAATATACAATACTAGTTGATTGCCCGTGAATAAATTCTCTCATGCTGCCTTTGAAGGGTGTTCGAGTGGATGGCAAAGCAGATTGTTAGCAGATTGTTAACGATGTTTACTGAATCCCAAAACAGCGACTTCAGTTTGTTGATTTTCTATTGGCGGCACGCACTTGAAAATATTCACACAGCTTTTTTTGTCCAAGGGAAACTACATGGTGATGTTTGGGCGCAAAGACCCATGATTAAACTTTTAGAAGTGCAGTTTGAACTTTATAATATTATTTCAAAGTGAATCTTGACTTCCTAAATATTTTCTAACAAACACTGCCACGGATTGCAATCTTATCGGCTGCAGTTTGATTTTATTTCAAGAAAAGGTTTTTACAAAAATGAATTTAAGGTTATTCCCCCGTTTTGCACGGCGCACGCTGTTCTGCGCATGGACGCGCGATCAATTCGTTCGAAAATGACGCAATCGAGCGTGCGCGCGCAAGCTAAATATCCCCATTTGAGCGAGAAACACCCAGAAAAAGTCGCTTTTTGGGATATTGCGCGAAAACAAGATTGGGCACCCCCATTTTTATTTTACCATTTTGATAAGACTATCATTCCCCTGTTATAAAAAAAGTTTAAAGAAATTTCCACGACAAGTTTTTGAGCTATCGTCATAAAAATCCCCAAAATGAGACACCAAAGACTCAAATTATCACGAGCGGTGCCGCACATTTTTGCACATTTTCAAGAGTAGCGTCAACACGCACAGGAAATTAAAGATTCCAATGTTCGTCCTAGGTAGTAAAGCATCCAACAGTTCTGTTCAAACTTGCAAGCGAACTGGATTGCTTCATTAGTGAGCGTTTTATCACAATTTTCTTGTTTCACGTATTCCTTCACAAAATAGCCCTCAGGCACTAAAAATGGGGTATGTTTGCGCCATCACAGTTTCTAAACGAGCATGGGCACCCCCTCTTTTTATTTCATATTTTCATTCCTTATATACTAAATAGTAAATAGACAAATTGAGAAAACAATTCTACGACAAGTTTTATTTCAGGGGAATTACCTTAATAATATTTCAAAGTGAATCTTTCACTTTCTCTGCCAGGGATTTACTTCAAGCAAGCAAAGTCTTCTGGTGCTTCGACTTTTGAAATCACCCCTTCTAGTGTTTTTAGGTACTGATTGCTTACTGATTTGAAAACATTTCAATGATCTGAAAACCCAAAACGACTTCAGTTTTCAGCAGCAAGCAACTCAGCTCGGAGTTTTTGCTTGTTTTTCTTTTGGCGCGAGCACTGTAATGGTTTCCCAGGCGACGTTCATGTGAAGAGAAATGGAGTTCGGCGATATCACTTTTTTGCCAAACAAAGCCTAAAGCAAAAACATTTGCCAGGGTTTAAGCTACCAATTGTAAAAACAAAACTCACTTTAGATGGATAACTGCCGTTAACGGAAATGGTTTAAATTTCAACCTTTCATTCACGGAAAATTTAGCTTTGTTTGTGAAGCAACGCCAAACATGGCGGACAGCGTCTTCCCGCTAAAGAAAATGCTTCAATAGTAGCTTCTCTCCTCGCATCGATTTAAAAAAACTAACACCAGCTTGCACCCCTGTGAGTGATATGTATCACATCCACGGTGGTTAAGTTAGCTCGACAGGCTTTCCACCTTGGAGCCTTTTCAAACGGCTTAAAATACGTATTAAAACATAGATTTTCCAGGATAGTGCGGCATAATACGGAAAAGGTGTGAAAGTGCGGCTTTTGGTCGATAGTGCGGAAGCACACTGGCACTACAAGATGCCCTGTAGAGACCAGAATTTTCCACTTTGCGACAAAAAATGTCAGTTAGTTGCAAAATATCAACTAATTTTGTAATAATTTTTTTTATTGTTTGCCTTCAATTGTGCAATTAAAACTCACTAAGCAAGTTGCAAAATTGCAGCCATTCAACCCCTTTTTTATACTAAAAAGCATGTAGTGAATGACCTGGCATTTTGCTGAGTACCTGGTAGTTGAGATGTTGGTGGTGTCACACCCTGCTCTGTTGCCGTCGCTTTGGATCCTGGGTCACTACCTTGCCGTGTTACAGCTCTTGGTGCCATCTTTGTCCCAAATGCAGTCAGGATGTTATCAACAAATAACTGACAGGATTCACTGTCTACCCATACCCGGTCCCCAAGGGAATCTTCAACATACACTTTTACGAATGACTCTGGCCATTCATCATCTTCTTGGTAGACATACAGTAGTATGTTGGCAGCCATGATGGATACAAGAGAGGCTGTGTTCTTGTTCACTTTGAGGTTGATGGAAATGTCACGCTTTAGGATTGATGTCAGTGCCTTAAATAAACAATAAAAAGGACAGTTGTTTTCTGATGAACTGCCATTACTTTTACAATTGTGTACTGTACTCTATAATTAACTTTTTAATAAGACCTGTTATGCTTATTTAGCACTAACAATGGTAATTTATTCTTTTCAAGTTATCTTATATATTAAACTTATTTCAATAGTATAATTTGTAAAAATCAGGTAAGGGACTATACGATGAAAAAAATCTATATGAATTAATACACTGACAATAGAAGCAAAATATGAAATTGTGCGATTCCAGAAAAATTCCATACCCCACCACGGAGCCAATTGGAAATTCCAGAGGGGTGGGGTGGGGTGGGGTGGGGGTCAAAAAATAACTGTTATTTTCCATGCAAATACTGTATGAAAGAAATCTATGTATTTTTATTATTAATTATATTGGAGTTTCGCCTATGTAAAATATTATTTACATGGTGCCAATAAATATTTATATTCTATATACTGTATTTTGGGTGGGGGGATCTTAAAAGTGCATTCCCTCCATGATGGGAGTATGGATTTTTTTTTTCTGGAATTGCACATTCAGACTTCACAAACCTCCAAAACACGACTGCTTGAGAACAGGTCCGGTTTGCTTTTTGCTAAGCACATTAACCCAAGGTATGAGACAGCATCTGGCTTGTTACGGTTGGCCTTTAAACCCTTAATGGCTCCCAGTAATAGACCATCCACCCTTAGCCTATCTCCACTGGCCTCTGCATCAAGCACATTCTGCTCGAGATCAGATGGGTTAACTGTTAAGAGAAACAATATTAATGAGCCTGTGTCAGCCGCCATTTTGATAGCATAGCAACATACCAAGTCACAGAAAGAATCCATTTCCATTGGCTGATTTACAGACAGCTAGCAGCCCCTACTTTGGCGCTTCGCCAGAGAAGTGCGTGTGAACCCTGGACGAATGGGGGTTTGCACGCACTTCACTGGGGTTGTGCCAAAGTAGGGGCTGCTAGCAGTCTAGCTGGTTTAGAGAATAAAGAGCAATTTTCCTGATTGAATTTGGTAAATCAAATCTGAGACTTTGTTTTTAGATGATGATTTAGAGCTTCCTTTCTACGCGTAATTTGTCTTCTAATATTGACATGGGCTGACACAGACTCTTCAATGCTAATTATTATAAGTCATGTATAGAGAAGATTTCGGAATGACTGTCAAAAAGTTGCCTTTTTTATTAACTCGTGAATGTCTGAAGGACAGGAACAAGTTATACTCAGGCGGCGAAAATGGTGTTGTTGTTAGCATGGCCACAAGGGTATGGTAACTAGATTATGGCTGCACACATGACCTCTCACTACAGGAAACCCATCAAGACTGGAATGATGGCAAGCCATAGGCTAGGATAGCCAGAGGGCCACCAAGTATTCTAAGTATTTAATTCAAGATAATGTGTACATCACTGATTATCAGTTTTAACTTTAGGCATTTGACTGCAAAAAGAGTACAATGTAGTATTAAAGTTTTTGATGTCTCACCATTCACAAGTTCGCCATTGAGGCGGTTTGATTTGATTTTGAAAAGTGGGCTCATTAGCAACTAAAATAATATAATGATCTGGAGCAAATCACAATATTGACTAAGCTCGACACAGGACACCCAAGCTATTTATAAAATACCTTCAATTGGTGTTAGGTGAATAGGAGAAGACTGGGTACTAGTGCCAGACCTCTTGCTACTTTCAGGTTCCCCAGCTTTGGATGAAAGAGGGGAAAATGGGGAGAGGCAAGTAACTTGGGTCTTTTGGAGGAGGCAGCAGGCTGTAAGGGGCTACTTGGTTCCCGCTTGCTTTCTACAAGACCAGGAACTGTTGGTTTCTTGGTTGTAGATGGCTGTGGTGGTTTGAGAGGTTGTAAAGGTTTGAGCTCTGTTTCAGGAGCACGTGGACCCTTGGGACCTGGAAGATTGCACTTTGCACTTAAGATTTCAACTTTTGAAATTATTGAAAATCTGTTACTAGTAATGAAGTATAAAAATAAACAGTAATTAAAGTATTGTATCCAATAGGCCCTGTGCAGTTCTTCTGTCACATGGGATGGTTGTACCTCGCCCTAAGTAAGGGGATCCAGGAACCAGCTAAATTTGAGGTTTGGATTTGGGATCCAGAGCATGGGATCCGGGAAACAGAGCATGGGATCAGGGATCAATGGGTCGGGATCTGGGATCCATGGGTCAGGATCCAGGATCAAAGGACTGGGATCCCAGATCCACGGGTCGGGATCCAGGGTATCTACTTCATCGCTGAATGCCATATAGTCGTCTTCTAATAGAACGAGCCATAATCAAACCATTCATATTCAAATAAGGTGGCTATTGTGACATTCAGCGATGAAGCATATACCCGATCCAGGATCCAAAACTTCTGTGAATCTCTTTACATGGGGCGATGTACTGGAGAGCAAAATATGAAACATAGTTCAAGATCTGTAATGAAATCAATTTGAATATTATGCTGGACATAATTTTGACCCTTTTCTCTTAACTCCTGGCTCAAACCTGCATTTTTCAAACTAAATCTAAAAAATCTAGTGGCCAACATTAGTATTTTTTTACTTGATGCATTGTTTGCAATTTGGAGCATGTCAAAGGATCACGATGCTTTCATTGTGTACTCACCAAGAGCAATAAAGTCTCCAGTTGGAAGATGACCTGTAATATTGCAATAAATATTAATCAGTATTGCCACATTATACAGAAGGAAGGGTTTGACAACCTTAAATACCGGACGGTGTAATTTGCAGGTGCAGGTGTGCAGGTGCGGGTGTGCAGGTGCGGGTTTGCAGGTGCAGGTGTGCAGGTGTGAATGTGTCTATAAATAGTCTATAATCTAGGTACAGGTTATATTGATTCCAACTAACCAATTTTCCGCAATTCGTCACCAAGTACAAGGCAGTCAAGAGCTGTGAGCAGTCCGAGCGCAAATGCTGTTTTTTCATCAAAGTCGTTTTTGTTGGTACTTCACAGGAGTGAAGTACCAAACTTCATCGAACGTTTCTTAGCTTAGAAAGAACAGAAACATCGAAATGCCACCGAGTTACGGCCATTTTGTTTTGTTTACACAGGCAACCCACCTTAACACGATAAGGTGGGTTGCCTGTGTTAACAAAATGGCTGAATCTCGGCGGCGTTTCAATGTTTCTCTCGCAATAGGGCTAGTTAAGACGCCGACTGTTCTTTCTAAGCTAAGAAACGTTCGATAAAAGGTAGCCCCATTCCTGTGAAGTATCAAACAAAACGACTTTGATGAAAAAACAGCATTTGGCGCTTGGACTGCTCACGGCTCTTGACTGCCCTGTACTCGGCGACGAACTGCGGAAAATTGGTTAGTTGGAATCAATATAACTGTACATAGATTATAGACTATTTATAGACACATTCACACCTGCACCTGCACACCTGCACCTGCAAACCCGCACCTGCACACCTGCACCTGCAAATTACACCGTCCACCTTAAATACTTAAATAAATAAATAAATGTTAGCATACCAGTATGTATAATATGATCAAATGTGGTTTACATTTATGAAATGTCTGATCTCTAAGATGTGGACTGCAATTTCATACTGCAGTTTACAATTATTGTGGGTGGGAATTATATATCATAGTGTAGTAAGTTCTGTAGTATGTTTATCATCCCTATATACAGGTAAGGTGTAGTGGCAATAATATAGAGATGGGACCTTGGTTTATTGTTTCATCCGAAAGACATGGAACACAGGAGAAATGACAATAAATCATTTCCCACCCACAATGAGCACCCAGGTCTGAACACAACTCAAGCAGAAGAGAAAAATTATCCCTAACACCCAATCCAGTTATCTAACCAAGGTGACAGCGGTGAGAATAACCAAGGTGACAGCAGTGAGAATAACCAAGGTGACAGCAGTGAGAATAACCAAGGTGACAGCAGTGAGAAAAGAGCCATAACCCCAGGGGGCTTTCTCCGATATAAAAATAAAAATGATGGGGGAGGGGGGTCTGACGTAAGAAATTTGTAGTAAAAGTAATTTTTTGGGGTTGAAAATTCTACCAGGTTTTTTTTGGGGGGGGAGGGAGGTTGAAAAATCAGTGGGTATTTTTGGGGGGTTGAAACTTCTGACAGCCTAGTTGATCATCAAGATACTGCCGTATACTGGGATGGGCATCATGTGTATGCTGGTACATTAAAATAGCCCTTTTTAGGCTTAAAAAATTGAGTAATTTTTTTTTGGGAAAAAATTTGGGAGCAGGTTTTTTTGGTATAAATTTTATGGCTTGGGTATTTTGGGGTATGAAATTTAGAGCTCTGCCATTGAGTATCCCCCTTGGGCCATAACGCTATGCCACCCGATCTAGTATACGAACGAGTATACGTCCCTTCGACGAATTTTGCGCGGAGGATAGACAACGAATGCTTCTTTAATAGCAGTTTCGCTTCAGAGAAAAGAGAGATTTTTAAATGTCAAAACACAGAAGTTAATTTTACTACATTAAATGTGATTAATTTATTGTAGAAAGCATGAACAACGTCTTTTTACCGAAAAACAAACATTCACGCAAAACTGAGCATGTTTCCAACTCGGTACGAGAAATGTGGTTTGCAAACCATCTGGAATTTTCATTATCTCCTTTGACCCCCCAACCCCTTTGGAATTTCCTAGGCCTTTGACCCCCCCACCCCTCTGGAATTTCCAAACCCTTCTGTGGGGGGGGGGGGGATGGATATTTTCTGGAACCACACAATCTAGGCCAGAATCCATTAGGAGAAACTGCAAAGACTGAAAACACCAAAAAAATTCTAGGCATATTTCGGTCTGTATCGGGCACAATTTTAAGCCCTGTTTTGTCTCACTAGATTGCATACAACTTCAGGATTCTTCTTTGTTTTGTTTTTAAATCTGCTTGAATCCCTCTGTGTACTTAGACATTAAGTGTTTGAAACATTTTGTGTGATTTGGGAGAAGAATAGTGAAGACTTTACCACTGGCCAACCCAGTCAAAGGGCTCAGTAGCTAGGACCGCTGACCGGCTCAAAAAGGAGTCGGCCATCTTGTTTCGGGACAGTGAATTGATTATCAATACTGGAACACTCTCTATTCACTCGATTCCTATAAGTCGTATTACTATATTATTGTTCGTTTTATCTAACTCATGTGTGATTTAGAACTTTATTGTATTTCTCGTTGTTTGTACTATCGTAGGACTCCTTCATCGTTGTTAATTAAACACCATATAACAATCGAGAAGTCGTATCTCTTCAAATAGTGACGAATATCTTGGAGATTTCTCTGGCTAATTACACGTAAAACTTCTATACAATCTGCAATGTTTACTTTAGCAGTGGCCCTTCAGAGTTTGACAGCCTTGCGTTAGTGCATATAAGTTGTTAAATTTTGGATGTGATTATCCTTATAGAGCCAGGCAGAATAAAAAAAGGATATTTTCATATTCAAATAAGTCGCTCGCAAGAATCTTCCTCTGGAAGGAGGTAGACCCACCCTTAAGAAGAAGAAGAAGACCACGTATACTGAAGTCTAGGGCAATTATTTTGGCCATGTAATTTACAGGAAAAAAGTCTGTAGTACTCAAGGCTGTACCTAGAACCTTTTGTCTAGAGCCGGGGCAACCTAGAGCTGGGGCAAGCCTTGGCTGTCCTTTGCTTTTGCTAGGATGGCAAACAGGTTTTTTCCCCACTGTTGACACTTAAATATTTTACTTCACTCGGGAAAGGGGAGGGTACTATGGTACTTCCCTGGGGGCAGCAAGCTTGGCCCTACTGGCTGCCCGGTGTAACAAATCGATAAAAATCGATCATCGAAAACTAATCGATGAATCTATATTTGTCGATCAGATTGACCGATCATTATCGATTAATATCGGCAATCGATAAAAATCGATAGTCACAGCCATCCCCAACAGATCGATAACAATCGATATCACTTGATATCGAAAGTATAGCATAATAACACTGTTCCAAAGATAAAAGTTTTTAAAATTTATTGTGTCTCGACCAAGAACGCAGCAGACGAGCAGCAAACTATACCATACTATTAAGACAAAGATCCAAGAAGATCCTGGACTACTATATACCCCGATACTGTGGGGACCAGAAGCTGAAACTCTGCCCGCTCACATTTTTGTTGTTTCTCAGGAAACTTGACCTTTAATTCTTTGGACCTCAAGCCTCTGGTTTCCAGGGTAGACTACCCAAGACTAGAAGTGGAATTTCTTCTATTAGCGGCATCTTTTCAAAGAATATCAATACATTAATCAATCCTGTGCCTGTCGATAAAAATCGATGAAATCGATATAATTATTAAAAAATCGATAATCACAACAGAGCTAGCGATCAATTTTTATCAATTACCGATAAAATCAATCGATTAAAATCGATTAGTATCGACAAATATCGATTTTATTGGGTTATCGATTTATTGATTTGTTAGGCGGGGTGGCTGGGACTCGAACCCCAACTTCCTCACAACCACCGGTGCTTAACCTTCTCAGCTAGCCGGCGCATGGTTATCATTGACAATGGCTGGTTATAAAAAGTGCAATTAACACTGCATTCTTGGTAAGAATGTTTACACCATACATGTGTGGAATACAGAAGTTTTAGCTCGTTCTGTAGGTACCGGAGCTGACCGGAGCACAGTTGACGTAATTCAATAGAGAAGGACCCGAGACAAAGGACTCCAAGTAACACAAAGAACGAACCTAACACAGAAAACAATAGTCTCCGGTACCTACAGAAAGACCAGAAGTTTTAAACAAAAAGACTGTAGTGTACTCGACAATCCAGTCACATGCCCGCCAAGTTCGCTTGTGTTCTGTCGAGATAACCAAAGTCATTTATAAACAAAAAAACAAGAACTGCTTACTTCTAGCGCTGGTCTTGGGTCGCCTGGGCGGTCCTCCGCTGTTTCTATTCATGTTCACGGTGAATTTTGCGACAAAACCTCTCCTGTCTTGTCTTCCTACGAGGCCGCCATTTTGGATTGGTTTCTTCTAGACCCAGGCCTTCGAATGGAATCACAAGCCACAGGTAGCCCGTCATAGACCAAATTCTCGACCAAATCTGTTCAGCTCTGGGAACGAGATTGTGCCTTCAGAAACCAGTATTTCAACCGGTCTAAATTGTCCATGATTACAAAGCACATATATTCTATAATTGGTTCTTAGCGCTATTAATTGTGTCAAAATTTGCCTTTGGCGAATAAAAGTGATACTAATTTATTATGCTTCTGTCAAAGTTAATTTGCATATTTTTTTGACCATGATCTCTACAAATCTGGCTGCACGGACTGTGTAGTGTATTGTTCATGAGTTGCGTCACAAAGCCTCTTTTGTTTACTAGAACGAATCAGGATGAAATAACTGAACACAACAATGATGTCCTCTGGGAATGGTTCTTACACGGGGGTAAACCCGCAAATCTGGCTACACATTTTGTTTAGGGGTGGACCATTAGAAATTGGGGGAGGGGGGGGGGGGGGGTGGCAATCTTTTTGCGTATGAATTTTTTTTTCGGGGATCAGGTTGTGCAAGATTTTTTTTTCGGACTCGAAGACCATGTACGAATTTTTTTTTTCGCAGACACACACAAAATATCTTGTAATACACGTTATACATACATACCGAAACTTGTCAGAGAGAGAAGTATAGACAGTGGGAAAGGATAAACCCACGAGGGGTAGAGGGTAGACCTGCGCATCGAGCAAGACCTGTTCCCGTGGCGTTCCGTTCCCACAGGCCGTCCAAATCCTAGTGCTGTATGCATACGCATCAACAAAAATTTCTTATACTGTAGGTTTTATTATTCATGCGAGCAACTGCCCGCCGCAAATTACGAAATAATTATTATTCATTTGAGTGAAGCGTTCCAAATGAGGAATTTCTATACTCGTAACGTCGAACTCACGCTTACCTAAGTGGTCTTCTTTCGAACATAGTGACTTCCTGCCAAGCCTATCAGTGCAGGGCATTTTTTGGAGAGTTTGTTTTTCCTCGGCAAGATACACTTGTTCTTGTAAACGGCGCAGGGGGAGTGTCTTCGTTGCGTGAGTTCTCACGGACTATATATTTGATGCTTGAATGCGCGCGAAGCGCGCCGAAATTTTTATTAGTATTAAGTAAAAAGTGAAGTAAAAGAATGCAAATGATAGCGGAGTTGCTGGAATAACTACTCCAGACATCTTTTTAACGAGAGCCCAAGTCATGTCTTTGTAGGATTTTTTTTTTCTAGCTTGAATCTCTGCAAGATTTTTATTTTGGAAGGATTGGCCTTGCGCGAATTTTTTTTTGGGAATTGCCACCCCCCCCTCCCCCAACTTCTAATGGTCCACCCCTTATAGTTTGTATTCAATATCCTAGTTCTTTCCTCCTCTTATTTAGCTGACCACATTTTATCACAAAAATAATTTAGATTCTTATGTTTGTTTGTTTGTATCTTTATGCTGCAGACAAAACAATGAAACAGTATTTATAAACTAGATTTTTTTCTACTTTACAGCTGTCTTCTGTCCTCCAGTCTCCTTATGAAGTTGCTTGCCGTAGATGCCTCTTTGGATGGTCGACTTGAATTTCAGCTTTTTCTTTCCAGGAAGCTAAATTGCACATAATAATTTGCGCGATTTAACCAATAACGAAATTTCAAACTTATTCAATCTCATAATAATTGGGCTCGTTGTATTTAACCTTCGTTTTAAGATTGTAATTAAAAACTTAAAAGTTAAAAATATAGACAAAAAGATAGTATGTTTAACTCTTCTGGCTCACTGTGCAAAAAGCCGAATATTCGGGCCCGTATACGCTTGAATACGGATGGGTATACTTCAAGTGTTCAAGGATCTTCTGAAATTTTCAAACCAGATTGTCGTCACGTCACTCTAGAGTATGAAACTTGAATTCGCCGCGTTTTTCCGAATTCAAATGCATACTCTTGAATTACTTCAGATATTCCAATGGGATACGCTTGAAAATGTGAGGTGCTTCGCTTGCATAGTTAAAAAAACCTTACATACGCTTGGCGTGTTCCGTCTGAAATCGTGATGACCAACGTTAAACCAGCCATCAAACGTCCGGATATCTTACGTATGCTGCCGTGTTCAGTTTGAAATCGCGATGACCAACATGTACCAGCGCGCAAACGTCCGAACATCTTACGTATACCGACGTATTCAGTTTCAATACTTCACGACCAACGCGCAACCAGCTCGTAAACGTCCGAATATCTTACGTATGCTGCCGTGTTCAGCTTGAAATCGCGATGACCAACTAACTAGCACGCAAACGCCGCCCGAATATCTTACGTATACAGGCGTATTCAGTTTGAAAACTTCGCGACCAACGTGCATGCAGCCCGCAAACGTCCGAATATTTTACGTATACTACTGTCGTGTTCAGTTCGAAATCGCGATGAACAACATGTAACCAGCGCGCAAAAGTGTAAATGTGGTGCCCTTTCGGTGAGTAAAGTTTGGTACTGTTTTGGGTGGCTATTTTGGTCTTTTTTTCTGGGCCAATTTGGCCCTATTACAAGTTTGAATTGGATTCACTTTTGGTAGCGAGTCAGTGGCTTTTTGGGTCGAGTTGAACTTAAGCGGGGCTGTGCGAGTTCACAGTAACTACGGCTTCTCAGAAAATGGCCCACTCTCAAATGGCAGATTCTACCCCTGAGTGGGCCATTTTAAATGGTTAATCATTATTGATTAGGTAATGATAGTTAATTGTTAATGGACAGTTGATCCGTTTATATTCTCGAGCAAGCGTCCTCTGACCCCAGTCATAATCTATTTGCTCGGAGGACATCAGCTTTGTTTTAGAACACAGCCATCTCTACTCTCTCTACCTCCATCCTCGCTCAACCATGGCTCAACCTCAACCTCGACGCTCGTCTCGCCTGAGCAAACCGAAGACCGACCCAGATTTCGCCTACGCGACCCAGCAACTCGCTGCCCTCGAACGGGAGGTAGAAGCCACGCTCGCTTCTCCTCTTCCTACTCCTAACCAACCCACCCCATCGCCGGCGATAGCACAAGCCACTCCAGTTCCAGGTCGTCGTGCTACCGCCGACCAGCTCAGCATATTAAATGCAGAGAAGGAGAAACTAGCCCTAGAGCTACAAGTTCTCAAACTAAAAGCAAGCATGACGACTCAACACTTCTCGGAGGGGGCGGATCCTCAAACTTCAGCCAACCCAAGCGGCAAACAGAGGAAAAAGCAGGCCATCGATTGGCCTCAGGAATTTTGTGCAGGTGTGGTGAATCAGGAGTTCGAGAAGCTGGAGATGTCCGACTTCGTTGCGGGTTTTTTGGCTATGGTCAAGACCTACGAATCCCAGCGAAAGTCGGATATGCTTCAGTTGCTCGAGCTTCTGATGATAAAAGCTTCGAGCTACACGTGGAAGAGCGTTCGCGGGTTCTACGGCGCAATAGCCCGGCAGGTAGAATTGTGCCGCCTGGAATTCTCTGATTTTAATGCCATTCGGGATGTGGCATCCACTTTTTTCAAGCATTCAGACCTCCGTGTTTCGCACCAGCCGCGCGAGTACAAAGGTTCACCAAAAACCCAACAACAACAACAATCACGGGCTGACCACAAAAGGGCATGTAGGCAGTGGAACTACACCGGCTCGTGTCCTTGCGACGCTACTGCGGCGGGGTATTCCGGCAACCATAAGTGCCGTGTTTGCGCTAAGGAGCACCCAATGCTCGAATGCCCAAAGCGGCAATCCGAGATTCCGGATGTCGATTTCTCCAGTATTTTTCCCATCCACCGTCTCTTGTGTGTGTCGAGGAAAAACAATTTATATACATCATAACACTTTTTCAATAATAAAGTTTATTTAATGGTAATCATATTTAGTCGTTATATACATGGTTTAATGAACATGTGTCTAAATCTAAATCCTTTCGTGCTCTTCATGCGCCAAAATTCAAGTTCTAGCGTGAAACAGTAAAACATAGTGAGTATGTCAGGGGGTCATAGATTTTCTTGAGCAAAATGTATGCATGTTAATCAATCTAACCTAGTTTAGGACCTTTTGACAATTACATGTGAAGTAAGTTTTTATTCGCTCTTCATTTTTTTGACATAATGTGTTTTTGAATGCCTAACACCTCCAACTGCCCAAAATCATGGTGTAAATTAGGACGGTACCTGCCAAATATGATGCCAAGACCAGCTTTTGACCTGTACTAAAAAAAACGATGTTTAACCGATGTTGATTAAATTTGAATCAAATGTTGAGCTGGTTTGGCCTCTCCCTAGAGTGACCTAAAACATCAAAATCTTTAAATCACCAACTAGAAGCATTACAACTGAAACTAGTAAAGAACGTTTTCAGCATCAAAATCTGAGGTCATTTCGATGTAAAGGATTGCAAAAGTTATTTTCAGATTTTAATAATCTTAATACCCTTAAATCTTAGCAATCCTTCCTCAAAATTCCCATCTGGCACAAAATTAGGCAGAGGTAGCTGTGTAGAACTCTTGAATAATAGGCCGTTATCATGCAAAATTGATTAATAATATTTAATAATTATCAGAAAATGAAATCCAGTTTTCAATTCTACACATCTGTATTAGTAAAATTGCAAAGTTTGATGAAGATTGCTTGAAAACTGACTGAGATATGAATTTTCAAAACTTTGTGTTCTGGCTTATTTTTTTTGCAAGAAATGTATGGGAAATACATCGAAACGAGACAGGATGGGCATGGATGCCTGTCCAGCGAGGATTTGCCCATACATTTCTTTGTAAAAGTAAGCCAGAATACAAAGTTTTGAAAATTCATATCTCAGCCAGTTTTAAGGAATTCTTTTGAAACTTTGCAATTTTACTAATACAGATGTGTAGCTGAATTGAAAACTGGATTTCATTTTCTGATAACTAATAAATATTATTAATCAATTTTGCATGATAACGGCCTATCCTAAGTATGTAGCTGTGTTTTTCATAATTCTGTGAACTCTGAACTTTTAGCAGTTTCCTTAGATCCCACACACAAAAGCTACTAGGTTGCTTACATGTTTGATTCTACAAGAACGCTCGGAAAACACAATTAATTACCCAGCAAAGAGTTCACAGAATTACAGAAACCACATTACTATTTAACAATTATTCCTCGAGCCAGAATTTGGTTGATGGAATATTGACTCAGAGGCAATGAGGGCGAGAGGAATAATTGTTTTAGTCAAATCACACTAGTTAGGTCAATTTGTATAGCCAAATAATGCTGTTTAGTCAAATCACACTGGTCTATTGACAATGCTGCAGTATTGATTGAGCTACTATGAAAAGTGTCAGATTTGAAAGCCAGAAAATGGCAAATGATCACACCAGAATACGTTTCTGGCTATACAAATTGACCTACCGGTACTAGAGTGATTTGAGTAAACAATTATTCTTCTCAGCCTCATGGCCTCTGAGTCAATACCAGTCCATTCGGCCTTTGGCATAATGGGCTATCGGCTCAGAGCCCACTCGGGCTCAAGGAATAATTTATCTCCACTTTCAGTATTCAGCTGTTGAACCAGCTTTGGTGTCACTAGCCTGAATGTTCAGCTATTTCTCTCCCAGCACTCAGACACTCTAGTATGATGTTCTTCCTCCCTAAAAATATACAAACTGCATAATTAGTTAAATTGTCCTGAATTATTTTGACACTTCATTTATGCTTTTACATTCTCACATATTGTCATGTCCTGCAGTAACACACTGCAGTAAAAACCCGCACGTAAGAGTTTATGACCATATTTGGTCAATAATGAACTCTTGCCTGCTTACCCAAGCAGTTTCCTTTTAATAATATTTCATTTTTTTGCTCAAATAAAGTAGAGCAACAGTGGTAAGTAATAGTATACTAACATTTAACATCTTGAAGTCTTGCAACAACATCAAAATCAGTTCAATTGTTTATTCTGCAGCTTGGTACTAAAGTGTATGTTTGTTACACGTTTCAACTTTCTTTTATATGTTTCTGTTTTAGCCTACCATGTTCTTAAATTCTAGGTTCTTAGAATGGTTTTCATTCGGCTGTGAAATAGATACTAACAAATATGCACTACTATACACTATGGAGGTAATTTTATTGTATTCTCCTTTGGAATTATGACTAGTAGACGTTTCACAGCCGGTTAGGGTAAATAATCTCTTACAATAGGTCATTTGCAAATGGCCTATTAATGTATATTTTTACCTTTCAGGCTTTCTGAATCTGAGACACCAGTCAAACACAGCCTGGGGTCATGGCCACTGATTTATATTTCCATCGCTCTGTTTAGAGAAGTCTGTTCATAATGTTCACTGCAAGAGTGACAATAGAGCAACGATTAGCATAGAGACACAAAGAAACTAGAATAACCTTAAACATGTCAGTTAGTTAACTTTTGGTATGGGCAATATCAATACCGTCTACTGTTCGCCAAAAATCGGAAATTTTAACTAAAAATAACTTCCAAAAGACTCTTTTCTGTACCAAATATATGTAGCATACATTTCTTCACCGGTTTTGTAGGTACAATTAACGCAGGGACGTGTGAAAAAGACGAGAATTCAATTTCAGGGAAACTGTAATTCGGGCCTTCCTATGTAAACACACAAACATTCGACTTACAGAATCATCAAAACAAAAGCAACTATCAAGTAAAATACTTACCGATTTTGTACTTTCTTACTTGAAGATAAGCATCATCGCCCTTTGCAGCATATTATGGCATATTTCCGTGGAAAAGACCGTGAAACATCGCAGCACTAGTTGAAGTAAACCGGCGAAAGAGCAACGAACTAAATCTGAGCAACTGAGCAGCCGCCCCTGAAATTTGAAATGAAGATCACGTGACGATATCACAGGAAGCCCACCCGATCAACTTGAAAAGCTCGAATCTTCCTGTCGAACATGACCAAACCTATGAAAAGCATTATTATTTGAGCCGTACTGTATGATTATTTACAATGCCAGAACTTTCACTTGTTTTCAAAATGCTCTTATGGCGTAAATATATCATGTTCAACCCGCATACGCTTGAAAGACTTGACGTGTCATGTTATGAAGTATACCGGTCGTGAGATAGAGTGACACTGCGGTACGCCACGTATACTAGCGTCTTCAAATTGAGCAACAAATGGGTCGATTTACCTTGAATTCTTAAGTGTTCCAGGCCAGAATAAACTGATTCCAGCAGGCTGTGTGTAGAATGTGAGGTTTTTTCATTTCTTAGAGTTCGAGCGTGTGTACCTATGTTCTTATGTTTTTTCGCACATCACACATAGCACATAAAACCATCTCATTTTTGACCCGCATCATACCGCATACGCTCGAAAGACTTGGCGTGTCACGTCATACTCTTGAATGATTTGAGACGTGAAGTATACCAGTATGTCTTGAGCCCGAGTGTCGAGGTACGCCACGTATACCAGCGTCTTCGAATAATAATACGGGACAAACGGAGCGATTCACCTTGAATTATCAAGAGATATCCCAGACCGTGTCTAGAAAGTGAGCTTTTTATTTCTAAGAGTTTGAGTGTGTACCCCTATGTTTTTTTACTTTACCATCATATTTTTGACCAGCATACGCTTGAAAGACTTGACGTGTCACGTCATACTCCTGAATGATTTGAGACGTCAGGTATACCAGTTTTGAAAACTCTAGAGTGACACAGTACGCCACGTATTCAGCCGTGTTCTGAATGAATACTCTAGACTGACGTCAAGTGTGAAGTGCGACTTGAATACTTTAGACTGACGTCAAGTCAGCCAAGAGTATACCGTACTTGAATTTTCTTGAATATTCCACTTTTTGCATTGACATCTTCATAAACCTGACAACGCGGCGCACACTCCGTATTAGGTGCACTGTTTCCCTACTGCCGGATATAAAGTACGAGGAGAAAAATCCCGCGAAAGCGGACAGAGTTCGCGTCATTTCGTCGCCCACAAACGAAAAACATTTCAGCGATTTCTCGTTTTACGAGCCAGCGATTTGTTCAGTGACCAGCGAGCGACCAAGCGCATACCAAGTACTGAATCCACTTGTTCTATCAACACCATTATCTTGCAGCTCTCAAGGGAGCTCAAACTTTTGAATGAACCAAACGAAAATCGAAGAGGAATCTGGTACATCAAAATGTTATGGGGAACTATCAGTTGAAAAAAAAAAACAATAACGGGGGGGGGGGGGGGGGGGCAAGCCAGTTTTTTTTTAACAGTGTTCAATTCATCTGTTTCCCTCTTCCTTGCACTCTGAACGGGGAGTTGCGTATTTGGCTCGGTCAGTGTTCTGCAGAACAGCCTCACACACTCTGAGGAGTCAAAACGGGGCGCAAAGCCGCTCCCAGTTGGTGATGGGCCTCAAAACGAGTTTTCCACATATAGCTGCTGATTAAAGTAACTTATTCAGAATTTTGAACTAGAAATTTGACCGCCCAATGGCCCAGTAGACCAACACAGTGACCATGGCGCTCACAATCGGCACCCGAAAAGTAAGTAAAACGGGGCGCAAAGGGGCATCAAAACGAGTTTTCCACGTATAGCTGATGAAATTATTCAGACTTTTGAACTAGAAATTGAACCGCCCGAGGGACCAGTAGACCGGACAACCTTAGTTTTTGGGCCCGCCGGCGGCCTGCTTCAAATTGGATTGTGACCACGTGGTCAATACTTTTAGGTGTTTTCTTCGTTTGACAGCAACAAAACAAAGGATTCTCAAACTTATCTCCCAAAAGTATCGATCACGTGGTACATAAACAAGGCATCACCTCCGCATCAACTAGGGCCATTCTCGTTCCCAGAGCCTCTCGGTCATGCTGACTCGGGAGGCTCTGGACGCAGACGAAATCTGAAGTCCAAGAATATTGTCGGTTAGACAATAGCGAGCAGGAATCTCAGCCAATCAGAATCGCGCTGCGATTGTCTGCCGCCAGAGACTTGGGAACGAGACTGCACGCAGGGCTCGAAATAGGCCAGGTTGGAATTACGCTCCAATGCTCACAAGACAAAAGCTTCAAATCGAGGCTTTCTCAAAGTTCTAATACATTTACAGTAATTTCAGAAGCCTCGACTTGAGGTTATTGTTTGTAGGCATTGGAGCGTAATTCGAACATGTCCTATTAAGAAATTATCAAAGTAATTCTACCTATTGTACCAACATAGGCCTATTTCATCAAAAATCTAGGCGTAAATCCACTATGAGTTTGCGGGCATCATACGAGAACAGTAGAACCTGAAAACACAGTCGTTATTTTACGCCGAAGTCTAAAAAGTTAGGCGTAAAAGGACAATTTTTAGGCGTATTTACGTCTGTATCGAGCGCAATTTCAAGCCCTGTCACTTAGTACATAAAAAAACAAATAAAGTAATAGACCAAGCTGAATATTTTCCAATTGTGTTTATTTCATTTTATCCCATAGCTGACATTAGATGTTTATTCAGCACCAGCGGCAAGCTCCTTTTCGCGGTCTTTCTTGAGAAGGCCCATGAAGGCTCGTTTTTCAGCAGGGTGTTGGAAGCGACCATGACCAAACTTGGACGAGGTGTCAATGAACTTCAATGTGATCTTCTCAGACGCTGCACGGCTGGTATGGACAAGCAGGGACTAGAAACAAAAGATGACATGAGTTTTCTCTAAATGCACTTTCTAGTACTCAAGCCATCTCTTTTATATCGCAAGTTGGATGACGTGCAGTGTATAATGAAGTAGGGTGGAACTTTCCAGTTTTTAAACTCATTTTGGCGGTGGGTGCCCTGTGGTACGCTACACGCACGTAGCAAAGACGAATTTTCTCTTGTACATAAAATTACGGACAATCACCAAATATAGGGCTGCAAGCAGTCTATAGTTAAGCCAATCACAAAATGATTACACCATTTCTGAATAAACCTAGAAGAGTGTTAGTCACAAATTAATACGAAATCGCCTATTAAGGACCATATTTTTTTTCGATTGCATTCTTCTATCAAATAACTCACCTTGCGAAGGGTAAGGACACGTTTCTTGGGTCCAACAACACAACCCTTGAGCATGACAAAGTCCTCACTGACTTCTCCATAGTGAGGGAATCCACCCTGAAGAAATAACAGGCATGAAGACAATGAGTCTTGAGAAATCAAACCAACAACTTTACGGAACATTTAGTGTGGATCTCCAAATATGTGAATGAATAGAAGGGGATGGGCACACAATACGGTAGCCTGCGTAGTGCCTCTTAAAGGGGAGTGGAGGGAGTCAGGACAAGCAAAAACCAGAACCCCTTGTGACCCACGCTATTTCTGGTTTTCGCTCCCCCCGATTCCCTCCCCTTCCCCTTGAGAGCCGCTATGCAGGCTAGAAATATAGTAGCCAAGAAAACAATGAATCCTTGATTCTTCAAACTGGTCAAGGTACATGTTTAAGTACATATGTATTGTGTATTCAAAAAACAATCTGCACTTTCTCTGTTCTGCAAAGGATTTTAACAGTATTTGTATGTGCAACCATATCTTACCATTGGAGTAATGCTCTTGTCGGTAAGGTCATACTCTGTTGAGGCATTATTCTTGACAACTTTGCCGTCCTTGGTATGGATACCTTGGCCAATACGGTAGATCTTCTTGTTCAACTCTGTACGGTGATGGTACCCAGACTGACCTGCACGTGCGACCGAGTATGACACACGGGCAGGATGCCAGGCACCAATACAAGCCACCTTGCGCAGACCCTTATGGGTCTTACGGGGTAGTTTCTTAGTACCCCATCTGTAGGTCACGCCCTTGAAGCCATGTCCTTTGGTTACACCAATCACATCAATCATCTCATTCTCAGTGAAGACCTTGCGGATAGGAGCAGGGTTCTCAAGGCGCTGCCGGCACCAGTCTACTTTCTCGGTGATATCCTTGCCACCGTTGACCTGGATTTCCATGATATGGGCCTTCTTTTGACGCAGTTTCACAAGCTTTTGCTGAAATAGAAATGTTAGGCAAGGTTAGATTTGTGGTTGTCACACTGTACCCAGAGCTCAACTATTTATCACAGGGTTCCTACACTCAGAAATTGGGAGTTTTAAGGAGCTGTTGCAGGCTTTTTCCAGGAGTTTTCCAGCTTGTCAGTCCATTTTCGAAAACGTTTCAAGCTTGAAAACAATTTTTAGAATGATTATATTATTGATTTTGTGAATGAGGAAATTAATTTAATTTTTCAAATTCAAGGATTTTCCAGTAGTACAATAACAATCCAGACTTTCCAGGAGCCATACAAACCCTCTTGTCATTTCGTTGGAGGCTCTAGTAACAGCCATTGAAGTCTCAAAAACTCTTTGTGCTGTACATGTACCGGTACTACCCTTCCTATTTGGTGTCCGTAATGGGTGCAAAGATAACAATCATTGTCCCATCTTTCTGCCGTACCTGGGTGTGACAGAGGACACGGATGACTTTGCAGTACTTCTTCATCATGTTGAAGTCCTCCTCAATACTTTTCTTGCCTTCATCATCGGCCCATTTTTTGCTGGACTTGGTGAATGCCTTCTTCTTGGACTTGCACCTTTATGCCGCCGGACATACAGTGATTGGACAGGACATATGAAGAGAGGGAAAAGAAGGACCAAGCCTCATGAGTGGAGATTCACTCAGCGGAGGGTCGGTGCTGGTGTAGCGGCAGTGTTAGGGTTATTTGTGACTCTCTAAAATACTACTGTACTATACAGAAAGTGAATCTTAGAGATTGTTTTTCAAAGCAAGAACATTATTATTAAAAGTAAAATTCTGCAGGTATTGTACAAGAAAGCTGCTCACTATCAATTTATGTGATTATAGATCTGACAAGTGACCATTACAAAGTTGTGTTGTCATGATAAATAAAATACTTCTCATATTCAAAATGTCCAAACAACAAATACTTATGTATTTTGATTTTTAAAAATAAAATAACAAATACCACACTGCCTTCCTTAATTCAGCCTTTGGAAATGGATACTTTCTCTGATTGTTATTCTGCTAGGATGACAAATGACAGCTGACTCTTTAACCATTCAATTGCTTATAGTTGCAGCATTTATAAACCAAACCAGGGGGTTTGAGGACCTACAGAAAATTTTCCAGGGGAGCATGTATTCCTAGGGAGGGGCATGTCTGGTGCTTGGAAATCCCAAGGGGGAGGGGGGTAAGAAAAGTTTCTTTCCAGGACATTTTATCCCGCAATGGATTTTCCAGGGTATTTTGCCAGAAAAAATGGGCTTCCAGGGGAGGGGTCTGATTTACGAGTAGAAATTCCTGGGAGGGGGTCTTTTGAAGGGCGTCCTCAACCCCCTGGTGCAATTTAAGAATGCAATCAGCCAATAACAAAAGTATGACTAAGCTCACCAATTCTTATAGAAGCGGCGCTTGCACTCCTCACTCAATGTTCAGCCCAGACAGTCTTCAGGACTCTCATGCCACGAGGGGTCTCAATATACCCGACCACACCCACTACCATCATGGGTGGTGTCTCGATGATAGTCACAGCCTCAACCTTCTCCTTTTTATGAAGTTCTAATCAGGCAAAAATTATCATTAATTTCAGCAATCAGGGGCGTAACCAGGAATTTTTGAAGGGGGGGGGGGGGGGGGGGGGCTATTCCCCTGTCCCTACCTATACATTTCACGGGGGGAACACAATAGGCCCCAGCCATACATATTTTCTGTGAATGACGTCAAACATATTGTTTTGAAATGTGTTCAATAGACCAGAAATTGACAAAAATTAATTAATTGATTAAAAATATATGTTGTCTAAAAATAGGGGGGTTCCTATTATTACATTCCTGTGTTTTTCACATGTATGACCTTGTAATGCACCAGTCAATTGACAGCCCCGCACCCCCCCATTCGCGCATTAGCAGGGTACTAGCGGGGCTTTCGTACAGAACTCACACTACATTACTGCCCCAGTGGTCGGGAGATGCGCTTTCTTTCACGGCTTTCACACAGTACATCAAGCGGGGTGTCACTCTCTTCCCTGGGACACGAACACAACAGAAACCAGCCCGCTTTCCGGGCTGTCTCACCTCCATATGAATAGTGCCTTACTTCACAAAAGACACGACAAATGTTTAGTCAAATCACACTGGTCTATTGACAATGCTGCAGTATTGATTGAGCTACTATGAAAAGTGTCAGATTTGAAAGCCAGAAAATGGCAAATGATCACACCAGAATACGTTTCTGGCTATACAAATTGACCTACCGGTACTAGAGTGATTTGAGTAAAACAATTATTCTTCTCAGCCTCATGGCCTCTGAGTCAATACCAGTCCATTCGGCCTTTGGCATAATGGGCTATCGGCTCAGAGCCCACTCGGGCTCAAGGAATAATTTATCTCCACTTTCAGTATTCAGCTGTTGAACCAGCTTTGGTGTCACTAGCCTGAATGTTCAGCTATTTCTCTCCCAGCACTCAGACACTCTAGTATGATGTTCTTCCTCCCTAAAAAATATACAAACTGCATAATTAGTTAAATTGTCCTGAATTATTTTGACACTTCATTTATGCTTTTACATTCTCACATATTGTCATGTCCTGCAGTAACACACTGCAGTAAAAACCCGCACGTAAGAGTTTATGACCATATTTGGTCAATAATGAACTCTTGCCTGCTTACCCAAGCAGTTTCCTTTTAATAATATTTCATTTTTTTGCTCAAATAAAGTAGAGCAACAGTGGTAAGTAATAGTATACTAACATTTAACATCTTGAAGTCTTGCAACAACATCAAAATCAGTTCAATTGTTTATTCTGCAGCTTGGTACTAAAGTGTATGTTTGTTACACGTTTCAACTTTCTTTTATATGTTTCTGTTTTAGCCTACCATGTTCTTAAATTCTAGGTTCTAAGAATGGTTTCATTCGGCTGTGAAATAGATACTAACAAATATGCACTACTATACACTATGGAGGTAATTTTATTGTATTCTCCTTTGGAATTATGACTAGTAGACGTTTCACAGCCGGTTAGGGTAAATAATCTCTTACAATAGGTCATTTGCAAATGGCCTATTAATGTATATTTTTACCTTTCAGGCTTTCTGAATCTGAGACACCAGTCAAACACAGCCTGGGGTCATGGCCACTGATTTATATTTCCATCGCTCTGTTTAGAGAAGTCTGTTCATAATGTTCACTGCAAGAGTGACAATAGAGCAACGATTAGCATAGAGACACAAAGAAACTAGAATAACCTTAAACATGTCAGTTAGTTAACTTTTGGTATGGGCAATATCAATACCGTCTACTGTTCGCCAAAAATCGGAAATTTTAACTAAAAATAACTTCCAAAAGACTCTTTTCTGTACCAAATATATGTAGCATACATTTCTTCACCGGTTTTGTAGGTACAATTAACGCAGGGACGTGTGAAAAAGACGAGAATTCAATTTCAGGGAAACTGTAATTCGGGCCTTCCTATGTAAACACACAAACATTCGACTTACAGAATCATCAAAACAAAAGCAACTATCAAGTAAAATACTTACCGATTTTGTACTTTCTTACTTGAAGATAAGCATCATCGCCCTTTGCAGCATATTATGGCATATTTCCGTGGAAAAGACCGTGAAACATCGCAGCACTAGTTGAAGTAAACCGGCGAAAGAGCAACGAACTAAATCTGAGCAACTGAGCAGCCGCCCCTGAAATTTGAAATGAAGATCACGTGACGATATCACAGGAAGCCCACCCGATCAACTTGAAAAGCTCGAATCTTCCTGTCGAACATGACCAAACCTATGAAAAGCATTATTATTTGAGCCGTACTGTATGATTATTTACAATGCCAGAACTTTCACTTGTTTTCAAAATGCTCTTATGGCGTAAATATATCATGTTCAACCCGCATACGCTTGAAAGACTTGACGTGTCATGTTATGAAGTATACCGGTCGTGAGATAGAGTGACACTGCGGTACGCCACGTATACTAGCGTCTTCAAATTGAGCAACAAATGGGTCGATTTACCTTGAATTCTTAAGTGTTCCAGGCCAGAATAAACTGATTCCAGCAGGCTGTGTGTAGAATGTGAGGTTTTTTCATTTCTTAGAGTTCGAGCGTGTGTACCTATGTTCTTATGTTTTTTCGCACATCACACATAGCACATAAAACCATCTCATTTTTGACCCGCATCATACCGCATACGCTCGAAAGACTTGGCGTGTCACGTCATACTCTTGAATGATTTGAGACGTGAAGTATACCAGTATGTCTTGAGCCCGAGTGTCGAGGTACGCCACGTATACCAGCGTCTTCGAATAATAATACGGGACAAACGGAGCGATTCACCTTGAATTATCAAGAGATATCCCAGACCGTGTCTAGAAAGTGAGCTTTTTATTTCTAAGAGTTTGAGTGTGTACCCCTATGTTTTTTTACTTTACCATCATATTTTTGACCAGCATACGCTTGAAAGACTTGACGTGTCACGTCATACTCCTGAATGATTTGAGACGTCAGGTATACCAGTTTTGAAAACTCTAGAGTGACACAGTACGCCACGTATTCAGCCGTGTTCTGATGAATACTCTAGACTGACGTCAAGTGTGAAGTGCGACTTGAATACTTTAGACTGACGTCAAGTCAGCCAAGAGTATACCGTACTTGAATTTTCTTGAATATTCCACTTTTTGCACAGTGTATTGACATCTTCATAAACCTGACAACGCGGCGCACACTCCGTATTAGGTGCACTGTTTCCCTACTGCCGGATATAAAGTACGAGGAGAAAAATCCCGCGAAAGCGGACAGAGTTCGCGTCATTTCGTCGCCCACAAACGAAAAACATTTCAGCGATTTCTCGTTTTACGAGCCAGCGATTTGTTCAGTGACCAGCGAGCGACCAAGCGCATACCAAGTACTGAATCCACTTGTTCTATCAACACCATTATCTTGCAGCTCTCAAGGGAGCTCAAACTTTTGAATGAACCAAACGAAAATCGAAGAGGAATCTGGTACATCAAAATGTTATGGGGAACTATCAGTTGAAAAAAAAAAACAATAACGGGGGGGGGGGGGGGGGGGGCAAGCCATTTTTTTTTTAACAGTGTTCAATTCATCTGTTTCCCTCTTCCTTGCACTCTGAACGGGGAGTTGCGTATTTGGCTCGGTCAGTGTTCTGCAGAACAGCCTCACACACTCTGAGGAGTCAAAACGGGGCGCAAAGCCGCTCCCAGTTGGTGATGGGCCTCAAAACGAGTTTTCCACATATAGCTGCTGATTAAAGTAACTTATTCAGAATTTTGAACTAGAAATTTGACCGCCCAATGGCCCAGTAGACCAACACAGTGACCATGGCGCTCACAATCGGCACCCGAAAAGTAAGTAAAACGGGGCGCAAAGGGCATCAAAACGAGTTTTCCACGTATAGCTGATGAAATTATTCAGACTTTGAACTAGAAATTGAACCGCCCGAGGGACCAGTAGACCGGACAACCTTAGTTTTTGGGCCCGCCGGCGGCCTGCTTCAAATTGGATTGTGACCACGTGGTCAATACTTTTAGGTGTTTTCTTCGTTTGACAGCAACAAAACAAAGGATTCTCAAACTTATCTCCCAAAAGTATCGATCACGTGGTACATAAACAAGGCATCACCTCCGCATCAACTAGGGCCATTCTCGTTCCCAGAGCCTCTCGGTCATGCTGACTCGGGAGGCTCTGGACGCAGACGAAATCTGAAGTCCAAGAATATTGTCGGTTAGACAATAGCGAGCAGGAATCTCAGCCAATCAGAATCGCGCTGCGATTGTCTGCCGCCAGAGACTTGGGAACGAGACTGCACGCAGGGCTCGAAATAGGCCAGGTTGGAATTACGCTCCAATGCTCACAAGACAAAAGCTTCAAATCGAGGCTTTCTCAAAGTTCTAATACATTTACAGTAATTTCAGAAGCCTCGACTTGAGGTTATTGTTTGTAGGCATTGGAGCGTAATTCGAACATGTCCTATTAAGAAATTATCAAAGTAATTCTACCTATTGTACCAACATAGGCCTATTTCATCAAAATCTAGGCGTAAATCCACTATGAGTTTGCGGGCATCATACGAGAACAGTAGAACCTGAAACACAGTCGTTATTTTACGCCGAAGTCTAAAAAGTTAGGCGTAAAGGACAATTTTTAGGCGTATTTACGTCTGTATCGAGCGCAATTTCAAGCCCTGTCACTTAGTACATAAAAAACAAATAAAGTAATAGACCAAGCTGAATATTTTCCAATTGTGTTTATTTCATTTTATCCCATAGCTGACATTAGATGTTTATTCAGCACCAGCGGCAAGCTCCTTTTCGCGGTCTTTCTTGAGAAGGCCCATGAAGGCTCGTTTTTCAGCAGGGTGTTGGAAGCGACCATGACCAAACTTGGACGAGGTGTCAATGAACTTCAATGTGATCTTCTCAGACGCTGCACGGCTGGTATGGACAAGCAGGGACTAGAAACAAAAGATGACATGAGTTTTCTCTAAATGCACTTTCTAGTACTCAAGCCATCTCTTTTATATCGCAAGTTGGATGACGTGCAGTGTATAATGAAGTAGGGTGGAACTTTCCAGTTTTTAAACTCATTTTGGCGGTGGGTGCCCTGTGGTACGCTACACGCACGTAGCAAAGACGAATTTTCTCTTGTACATAAAATTACGGACAATCACCAAATATAGGGCTGCAAGCAGTCTATAGTTAAGCCAATCACAAAATGATTACACCATTTCTGAATAAACCTAGAAGAGTGTTAGTCACAAATTAATACGAAATCGCCTATTAAGGACCATATTTTTTTTCGATTGCATTCTTCTATCAAATAACTCACCTTGCGAAGGGTAAGGACACGTTTTCTGGGTCCAACAACACAACCCTTGAGCATGACAAGTCCTCACTGACTTCTCCATAGTGAGGGAATCCACCCTGAAGAAATAACAGGCATGAAGACAATGAGTCTTGAGAAATCAAACCAACAACTTACGGAACATTTAGTGTGGATCTCCAAATATGGAATGAATAGAAGGGGATGGGCACACAATACGGTAGCCTGCGTAGTGCCTCTTAAAGGGGAGTGGAGGGAGTCAGGACAAGCAAAAACCAGAACCCCTTGTGACCCACGCTATTTCTGGTTTTCGCTCCCCCCGATTCCCTCCCCTTCCCCTGAGAGCCGCTATGCAGGCTAGAAATATAGTAGCCAAGAAAACAATGAATCCTTGATTCTTCAAACTGGTCAAGGTACATGTTTAAGTACATATGTATTGTGTATTCAAAAAAACAATCTGCACTTTCTCTGTTCTGCAAAGATTTTAACAGTATTTGTATGTGCAACCATATCTTACCATTGGAGTAATGCTCTTGTCGGTAAGGTCATACTCTGTTGAGGCATTATTCTTGACAACTTTGCCGTCCTTGGTATGGATACCTTGGCCAATACGGTAGATCTTCTTGTTCAACTCTGTACGGTGATGGTACCCAGACTGACCTGCACGTGCGACCGAGTATGACACACGGCAGGATGCCAGGCACCAATACAAGCCACCTTGCGCAGACCCTTATGGGTCTTACGGGGTAGTTTCTTAGTACCCCATCTGTAGGTCACGCCCTTGAAGCCATGTCCTTTGGTTACACAATCACATCAATCATCTCATTCTCAGTGAAGACCTTGCGGATAGGAGCAGGGTTCTCAAGGCGCTGCCGGCACCAGTCTACTTTCTCGGTGATATCCTTGCCACCGTTGACCTGGATTTCCATGATATGGGCCTTCTTTTGACGCAGTTTCACAAGCTTTTGCTGAAATAGAAATGTTAGGCAAGGTTAGATTTGTGGTTGTCACACTGTACCCAGAGCTCAACTATTATCACAGGGTTCCTACACTCAGAAATTGGGAGTTTTAAGGAGCTGTTGCAGGCTTTTCCAGGAGTTTTCCAGCTTGTCAGTCCATTTTCGAAAACGTTTCAAGCTTGAAAACAATTTTTAGAATGATTATATTATTGATTTTGTGAATGAGGAAATTAATTTAATTTTTCAAAATTCAAGGATTTTCCAGTAGTACAATAACAATCCAGGACTTTCCAGGAGCCATACAAACCCTCTTGTCATTTCGTTGGAGGCTCTAGTAACAGCCATTGAAGTCTCAAAACTCTTTGTGCTGTACATGTACCGGTACTACCCTTCCTATTTGGTGTCCGTAATGGGTGCAAAGATAACAATCATTGTCCCATCTTTCTGCCGTACCTGGGTGTGACAGAGGACACGGATGACTTTGCAGTACTTCTTCATCATGTGAAGTCCTCCTCAATACTTTTCTTGCCTTCATCATCGGCCCATTTTTTGCTGGACTTGGTGAATGCCTTCTTCTTGGACTTGCACCTTTATGCCGCCGGACATACAGTGATTGGACAGGACATATGAAGAGAGGGAAAAGAAGGACCAAGCCTCATGAGTGGAGATTCACTCAGCGGAGGGTCGGTGCTGGTGTAGCGGCAGTGTTAGGGTTATTTGTGACTCTCTAAAAATACTACTGTACTATACAGAAAGTGAATCTTAGAGATTGTTTTTCAAAGCAAGAACATTATTTTTAAAGTAAAATTCTGCAGGTATTGTACAAGAAAGCTGCTCACTATCAATTTATGTGATTATAGATCTGACAAGTGACCATTACAAAGTTGTGTTGTTCATGATAAAATAAAATACTTCTCATATTCAAAATGTCCAAACAAACAAATACTTATGTATTTTGATTTTTAAAAATAAAATAACAAATACCACACTGCCTTCCTTAATTCAGCCTTTGGAAATGGATACTTTCTCTGATTGTTATTCTGCTAGGATGACAAATGACAGCTGACTCTTTAACCATTCAATTGCTTATAGTTGCAGCATTTATAACCAAACCGGGGGGTTTGAGGACCTACAGAAAATTTTCCAGGGGAGCATGTATTCCTAGGGAGGGGGCATGTCTGGTGCTTGGAATCCCAAGGGGGAGGGGGGTAAGAAAAGTTTCTTTCCAGGGACATTTTATCCCGCAATGGATTTCCAGGGGTATTTTGCCAGAAAAAATGGGCTTCCAGGGAGGGGTCTGATTTACGAGTAGAAATTCCTGGGAGGGGGTCTTTTGAAGGGGCGTCCTCAACCCCCTGGTGCAATTTAAGAATGCAATCAGCCAATAACAAAAGTATGACTAAGCTCACCAATTCTTATAGAAGCGGCGCTTGCACTCCTCACTCAAATGTTCAGCCCAGACAGTCTTCAGGACTCTCATGCCACGAGGGGTCTCAATATACCCGACCACACCACTACCATCATGGGTGGTGTCTCGATGATAGTCACAGCCTCAACCTTCTCCTTTTTATGAAGTTCTAATCAGGCAAAAATTATCATTAATTTCAGCAATCAGGGGCGTAACCAGGAATTTTGAAGGGGGGGGGGGGGGGGGGGGGGGGGGGGGGGGGGGGGGGGGGGGGGGCTATTCCCCTGTCCCTACCTATACATTTCACGGGGGAACACAATAGGCCCCAGCCATACATATTTTCTGTGAATGACGTCAAACATATGTTTTGAAATGTGTTCAATAGACCAGAAATTGACAAAAATTAATAATTGATTAAAAAATATATGTTGTCTAAAAATAGGGGGGTTCCTATTATTACATTCCTGTGTTTTTCACATGTATGACCTTGTAATGCACCAGTCAATTGACAGCCCCGCACCCCCCCATTCGCGCATTAGCAGGGTACTAGCGGGGCTTTCGTACAGAACTCACACTACATTACTGCCCCAGTGGTCGGGGAGATGCGCTTTCTTTCACGGCTTTCACACAGTACATCAAGCGGGGTGTCACTCTTCCCTGGGACACGAACACAACAGAAACCAGCCCGCTTCCGGGCTGTCTCACCTCCATATGAATAGTCCCTTACTTCACAAAAGACACGACAAATGCAGATTTTTGTTACTTGAATTACAGGTATTAAATTTTAATCTACACTAGCGAAAGTACATGCAAGTAGAAAAAATATGGTTTATTGCGCTTTGCGATTGGCTGCGGCTTGCATTGAAACTGGGCACCATTGACTGACTCTTTTCAGTGAGTAAAAATTCTTTGTGTTATTTTTCTAAATTCGTTGTGCAAGGAGCGCATTCACTCTTAATTGTTACCCTGGGGTTGGGCATTCACCCCTCAGATTGTCCCCACAACCGAGGCGCTCACTGCCTTTCACTTGCCAAAAAGGTGAATGCCCCACTGATGCGCGAATGGGGGGGGGGGGGGGGGGGGATGCGGGGTTGTGCAGTTGACTGGTGCATAATATGTAATGCAAACTTTCCATTGAGGTGATTTATTCCACGAAAAACCCCCCCCCCCCCCCCCCCATTCTCTATTGTTGATAAAGAGTACCCTCCCACTGAAGGGCTTGGAAATTTCAGAGGTGTGGGGGGTTAAATGCCTTTGTAACTTACTAGATCCAGGTTTCTCTACTTCTCGGAGAATGTGGGTCATGCCAGCCTTGAATCCAACAAAGGCCGTCAGAGGGGGGGGAAGAGTGTTGTCGTCCTTGGAAAAAGACTTGACTTTGCCGCGTTGTCGTTTGCATCGCTTGCGCGGCAGAAAACCAAGAGAACCGTGCCGAGGTGCCTCGAACTTTCGGTTGAGACTGAGATAGAAAGAAAACGCGTTATCCACCTTGTAAATCTAAATTAATTGGGTTCCATGAATCGTATTCACATCGTGGAAGCTGTCGAAACTATCATTCTTAGTCTACAAATGACAGTGAAATTCAAAGAAAGAAGCCAATATTGTTCAAGATGTAAAATTTCCAGTTCGGGGTACCGCAATTTCATTTACGTTTCGAACCAGTATCTCATAAATGTTACTGTATTGCATTGAAATAACGGCATAAATGCAAAGAACAATCTTTATTCTATTGATGTTGTGTTTACACTATCAGATTGCAAAGAGAACAGAACGATTTCGAAAGATTTATTCGCCGTCCATGATACACTCACCATCTTGCTTCGAGCACTTGGGAAAGAGAACGAATCACACGTGAGACATGAATATGTAATGAGGCTGGAGGGTGGTCAATACATTACAAAATTCATTTCTTACTACCCTAAAATATTTCTGCCAGCAGTTACTAGTTGTAGCGCATGCTCTATGTGGCGGCCGCCATATTGGATTTGTTGGGGTTGGAAGTTGGTCTCGTTTTTCTCGTAAAAATACAGCTGTTTTCGTTAGAAAACAGGTAGGATCTCAAGTCCTCATCATAGATTGTATCTCCATTATCACAGACTGATTTAAGTTTGAAATTTGCTAACAATTATAGTGCTTTGCTCATACTGTACGGTTTGCACTCCTTCACAATCACACTGACCAATTTTATAAAGGGACTGAAACAGTTTACCTGCAAAGTTCGGAGGATATCTGAGCAGTTATACTTTTATTGCTTTATAGTCATGATCATGATAATAGTATGTGTAAAAGCCTGTCAAAAATACAGGGAAGATATGTGGTAAACTACGTTGTGTGTTTCCAAAAAATATCCATCCCCCCCCCCCCCCCCACCACCAAGAAAGGGATTGAAATTCCAGAGGGGTGGGGGGGCAAAGGCCTAGGAATTCCAGAGGGGTGGGGGGTTAACGACCGGAAAAAACATTTCCAGATGGTTATTAAACCGCATTTCTCATACGGAGTCGAAAACGCACTAAGTGTTGCGTGAATGTTTTTGTTTTTCGCTGAAAAGACTTTGTTCACGCTTTCTTTAAGAATTAATTACCTTTTCAAAAACAATGAAATATAGTAAAATTAACTCTTGTTTTGTCATTTGAGAATCTCTCTGTTTTCTGTAGTGAAACTGCTAAGAAGCATGTTAGTTGTCTAGAAACCTCCACGCAAAATTCGCCGAAGAGACGTAACACGTTCGAGAAAACTAGTGATTTGCCCTAAAGAAGCTGTGATTTGGCTTTCTAGTCCCAAGTCTCAAGTATACAGAAATGTATTCCTTGCCAATAATGTAGAATATCAAGAAAAAACTCTGAATATCAAAGAAAAATTCTGGTCAAAGAATTAATTTTACGTTAGCGATGCGCTATCAGGGTGACATTTGGCACGATCATGTTCACCAAGGGAATAATAACACAACTGAATGGCTCCCTAGATTTTGCACACCCGTTAACTTTTTTGCAATCTATTTTTATTGTTATTTTTGTTTAAAACGAGACCATTGTTCAGGTTACATTCTTACTATATCTTTATTGACGTTTCTGTCTAAAGCGGTTTGTGAGTTGATGTTTGTTGTATGCGTGAAATTATGAGAATGCATAACGTGGCGTCTTGCCCAGTTCATCTTTTTTGACAAGAACGCAATTATTTACACAAATAGCAACTCTCTTTTAAACTCCTAATTACAAACGCTGAAAGCATTTTTTTCGCCCTGTTCGCAATTTGTGAAATGCTTAAAGTACGATTAGAAAATATTGTTACACCTATTCGGAGTGCGCTTTTGCAATTATACCCCCATGTAGTGCTGTTCACGCTGACGTCATCCATTGTTATTAATGTGCCAACCAGGATCGATTGTTCACAGAACAAAGGGCGCTATTCAATCTACGGTTGGCACATTAGCATTACAATGGCAATGTTGATAAACAGTGAATAGCGCTATACCTCATATTCAGTCGATTTCGACGTTTTTTCCACATCGAAATTTCCTGAGGGGGGTGAGGGGTAAAAATTTTACGTGCAAAAATTCCAGAGGGGTGGGGGGTAACAACCAGGCACCAAAATCGGAAATTCCAGAGGGGTGGGGGGGGGGGGGGGTCATCTGACACCTTCCGTGGGGGGGAGGGGGGGATGGATATTTTTTTGGAAAAACACATTAATCTGACATTTGGATACACTGTACTGTAATATGTACTCTTGATGCTACTTGAATTTGCATGGGTGTAGCTGGTAGCTGGGGGAGGGGGCCTGGGGTGCCTGTGAACCCCTCTATAGAAGGAAAAATACAGTAAACATTAAGAAAAAAATTAGAAAGCTGAGAAGGGGCACGTATATTTCTAGAGATGTGATCCTCCATTCTCAAATCCTGGTACCCCCAGTTTTAATTCTTGTATTTCTTAACTATAAGCTCATTTGTGCATGTTTTGCCTGAATGTGCTGACTTTTAAAAAGTTATATATAGAGGATATTACACTGTGGCGCGAAGATGTATTTTATTTTCGAGTGGCAAGAACAATATTTTGAACGAGCGCAGCGAGTGAGTAAAATATGTTTTTGACACGAGAAAATGAAATCCATATCTTCAGCCACCGTGTAATGTTTTTTTATTATATGGATTAGAATTGACATAGCGGCAAAATATTACAAATGAACAACTCACTTGGTAAAGTCGATAGTGTTTATTCTGTGAAATGCTCCTCAATCTTTCTGATTCCCGGTGTCGTTAAGAACTAATTTCCCTTTTGTGTTGCTGTAGCTTTCTCTGCCTAGTTGAAATAAGGTTTTTCTCTTTACAATACTACAAAAACTTAGTTTTGTGGCTTAAAACTTGTGTGACCGAGCGAGCGAGATTCACTGCAGAGCGAAGTCAGGAAAACAACACTGCAAACGCACACATCCGGGACATTCGGTACATAACTTTTTCATATTTTCACTAGTGAAAATGGCATCCATATAATAAAGAAAAATATGTGTACTGAAAAATTGCTCCGAAAAAATCCAAACCCCCAGCAGGAATCAAACCTGCAACCCTCCTGATGCGGTAGTTCATTGAACCTTGAGTGTTACCAGTATGCTTATTAATGTTATAAGTTATAACCCTTACCTGCTACGGCGCTCACATGAGTCTCTATAGCTCAGTGGTAGACCATCCGACCGACATCAGGAGGGTCGTAGCTTTGATTCTTGCTTGGGGCTCATGTCTTTTTCTGAGCAATTTTTCAGTGCACATCTTTTCCTACCTACTCCTACCCATCCAGTATAATTTATGCACTATTTGACATGTTAGTTTGTCTTTTTTTGTCAGATCATGGGTGACAAATATTTTAAGAGGTACTCCGAGAGAGCCAGGGCACCATCATTGAAGAGATTGATCGGCGCGACCCAGTAGCATTCTCAGAAGCACGAGAGCAGTGGGTGCTGGATCGCGTAGAGCTAGAAACAGTGAAGAGAGCTGAGAGACCGGGTTGGTGATTGTTATAAGAAAGAAGAAGTTAATGCAAGACAAAACTGCAGAACCATTGTTCATCAATATATGGAAGCATTTAAAGCATACAAGAGCAAAGGTATCAATACAATCTCGAAGAGCCCTAAGTTGGCCCAGCCCTTTGTTACAGTAGTGTTTACAATTGGTATTAGGTAGGGCTCAACATTTTGTACTTGATAGTCAAGTACACCTAATTGACTAACATTGCTTACCTGTTGCCACCCAATTCAGATCACATGATTATTTATTTGAGAGGATACAATTCTTCAAATTCTCACACACAACCAAGTGCATACATTGTACATGTTAGTTCTTTTCTATAAATTACACTTAAAGTGCCTCTCAAAGCTGAATTTTAATGGCTTATTTGATCGCCCATTCAAAGTAAGGAAAAAAGAGCCATTTATTTGACATTGATAGCTCTTTGGTTATCAACAGATATTCAACTTTTTCTCTTATGCAATTTTTGTGCTAATTTGCATATTGTTAAAAATGTGGAATATCTCTTGAAGGAAGAGAGCTATCAAAGAATGAGCAGCATTTCTTACTTATTTTGAATGGGCTATCAAATAATCCATGTGGCTCGAGGGGCACTTTAAATATATGACAAAGGTAATATCCAATTCTTGACTTGAAGTACTCTTAGATAGATAGATAAATAGATAGATAGATATAGTTTATGTGCTAAGAAATAATTCCAAAGTTCAGTTGCTTTCAGAGCATCCGTTTGAGTGTTTGACTGTGTTCTTTGTTTGGCCTGCTGTAGCTTTCACAGTGATTTTTTCTTGAATCAGTGTGAAAGTAACATCATTCCAAAGTGACAATTAACCACTCATGCTCATCACTTCTCTGCAAAATTTGCTGCCAGAAAGTTCAGCTTTTTAAGCTGACCCCCACCTATGAAGTCTAGTGTGCGTAGCAAGTGTTTCTGTGGAGTTTACGGTCAGAGAAAAGAAGTATGAGAAATGTCTGATGACTTGGCCGCGCAAAAATAGGGGAGTGGCCAAGAAAATTGCTCACACGTTTCTCTGACCTCTTAAACCCATAGGAAACTCTTGCTATGCAGGCTATATTCTGTCAGCTTAACTTTTAATTTATGTTACTTTATGAAAAAGATTCATGTTTGGTGCACCCTTAACATTATTTTTTCTTTTCTATTTTAGCCTGGGGCAACACACCCGAAGGCAACTGGAGCAAGTGGAAAGTGCCAGCTGATAGTTATTGATCTCTACTTATGCCCTCTCACTCTCCTGTCTGAGGTGTAAATTCCAAGAGAATATTTTGTACAAAGGAGTTATGATGTTAAAAAGTTATTGTCAACCTGTTATCTGCAATTCATGCTTAAAATGTGGACTTTCTTCTCCGGTCAGTTTTGCAGCCAAAAATCTTAATACATTGCCTAGAGACTAAAAGCTATACTAATGTGTAATAGACAATAAATCGCTCCAAATTTTATTGTCCGATTTTTTTGGGAGATATGCATTAAAAAACAGACACCTTCTGTTATAATTTATGTTGTATCTTTTTGCTGTATTTCTACTCAGACCTCATGTATTGTGTTCATAGTTGACTTTGTAGAGTCTAAATCAGATAATATGTGGTGTTCCACCTTCCGAAGTATGTTGCATGTATATAACAATACAGGGGCGTAGCCAGATTACGAGGAGAAGGGGGGAGGGGGGATGGTCACACTGTACAATGTATAGTGCCCCTTTCAGCTTTCCTATTTTTTCTTAATATTTGTCTGTATTTTTCTTCTAAAAAAGGGGGTGTCACAGCTATGCCACTGCTAGGGAGTGCTTTTACACAGATGAAAACACGAAAGTATTCCTACCTATAGTCAGTTAGCCTGCTAGCTGGCTCTCTAGTGGGTTTTTTCAGAGACAACCAAACTTGGGTGAAGTTATCTATGCACGCTCCTACTTATGAGCTTCTGGTTTTTTCGAATATTTGATTTTTTGGGCGAGTGGTATTCCTGTGTGGGAAAGCCGCGCGCCAACTAAAAATCAAAATATCCGAAAAAAAAACACTGGAGAATACAATACAATACAATTTAGTCCTGAGGGCTCGCACTTTTTTAACCTGCGTAGGGGCTAGCAGGCTAATAGTCAGTTAAACACGGTGAAATCATTAGCACATTTTACTAAACTGTTTTACACGAGTACTGTGTGGAAAACCCGACAATGATAATGCAGGACTTCCTGTTTGGAAATGACTGAGTAGTTTTAAGGAATTGATATAGGTTAATTTGCTAACATTGGCAAAATTACTGTTTTCGATTATTATTGACGTAGGGCTTTCTCAGCACATGCCTCAAACAGTAAGGGACGGAGCTAGCCAACCAACCGCGAAAGCCCGGAAAAAGTTTGGAGGGAGGTTTTTAAGCGATTCGATTTTGATGAAAAATTTCTACTTCTCGGAGCTCAAGCGGGCCAGGAAGGTCATCCATAGTTTTGTGCCAGGCAAAGAGAACTTGTGATCAGCTAGTTTAGTAGCCTGGTAGCGGTTCTCCAGTGTCTTTTTATTTTGGCGCGCGGCATTCCTATGTCGCGGGGACACAGCAATCCCGCGAGCCAAAATAATCAAATATCCGAATACCCCATACTGACGAGCCGGCTATTAGTTTGGCATGCGAGGAGAACAAGTTCCGGCCGGAGCAGCCATGCAGAGATTTGTATCCCAAAATTAGTTTTGCTTTGTGCGACGCGAAAAGTCCCAACCTGTCTGCGAGTGGCGGCACTTGGCTGGTGGTGTCAAAACAACGACCTCTCGCATGATTTTGCAGTGTTTGGATTTTGTCATGACACAGGCGGTCAATGCTAACTACATCCTAAGCTACAACAATCGCAATACACCAATCGGTGGCGCAGGACCATAAAAAGTGGGGCTGCTCTAGCAAGGGTGTATGGGAATAGTGAAAACACAATATACAGTAAATGTGGTGCGGATAGCCCGACACCTTTACACTTAGAAAAGCTTTAGAAAAGTAAGAAGAACGTAATGAAATATTATGAAATTAGTAAAATATTAACATCAAACAACATTAACATTTTCAATAAATGGGTAAGAAAACAACTTTTAGGTAGAAAACGTAAAGCTCCAATCGTAGGAAAGTGTGTTTATTTATGGTTTATTTGAAGTTTTAGTAATTAGAAAAGGAAAATATGGAAAATAGGTTAAGAACCATGGGATGCGCGACCGATATGCGCGGGGAACTACTAAGCTGCGCAAAATAGTGGAAGTGTTACATAGCACTCACAAGCAAATACGTAATTAAAACGTGAAGAAATAAAATAAAAGAAAAGGCCAAATGGTTTAAGATGTCAATATCAGAAAACACAAACTACATCGGTAAAGAATTTGAGTTTTGATTTAGAGATTATTTCCCGTGGGACGTGCTTCATGCACATGAATAGTAAGAATGAATAGTAATGAATAGTCATTTGCGGCGCGCAGTTGCGCGCATGAATAATATAACCTACAGGCTCAGGAGCCCATCAATAGGAGCTTCCATCTAACCTATATTATAGTCGAGGTAGCATATTCCTGGGCTCCTGACAGGCTTTGTGTATACACATAAAACGGGATGTTCATCTACGCTTTACTTGAGGGTTGATAAAATGTGTTATCAAAATTCGGGCGCGAAACGAAAGAAAAACGCGACACCCTTTTTCGGTAAAATGTCTTCTACTATGTAGGGGGATCACGTTAATCATTGTACAATAGAGAAGAATCACCATGCTCCCTGATTTTTTGGTCGGAATGATCTTCGGAAATTTTCAGTCTCGCCACTAAAACTGGTTCTAAAACTCATGAATAGTCAATCAGGCAAACACAATGGAAATCAGGACCATGAAGGCCGTTTGTATATCCGATAGAAATTAGCATTTTGGGGAGTCCATGAATATTTTCAGGGAACAGCTGTTCTGATTGGTTGCCATATCATAATGGTGCTCAATCTGCCAGAAACGATATAGAACTGCTGCGCACTGAACTGAATCTGATATAGAACTCCGGTGACGTCAGAGTTCTATATCAGATCCAGTTCAGTGAGCACAGTTCTCTATCAAGTTTGGCTCATTGAACATCAGTAATGATAGGACAACTCACCAGAACAGCATGTTTCCCCGATAATATTCATGGAGACCCCATCTCTTACAAACGCTCTGTGGTCATGATTTCCACCTTTTCCTGTAACCTACGAAAAAAGAACGCATGTTAGAAATGAATACGTGCATTTTGTAAAAACGATAGTTCATTTATCGCACTTATTAATTTCGGTGGCCATGATTTTTATGTTTAAACATCCCACAACGACTCGGGCAGTGCCGACCACCCTTCTGTGAACATTTCGTGAAACGAGCCAAAACGAACATCTTTGACAATATTTGGCAATACTTGAGTTGAATTGGGCTCAAAATCATGCACAGATAAACGAATTTAACTCACCCGTCCAAGTTACTCTACTTGGCGAGTCCGTACGAACCGCACTGCTTTGTTAACCGAGAATGAATGGGCAAATTGCATATGATGCATTACGCGCATGACAAAGAAAATTTCGTCAAAAAAATTTGAATCATAAAAGAATAAAAAACAATAGGAAACACTGCCCCAAAAACTAATGACATAGCACTTTATTTACAAAAGCCAATCAGAAAGCTCTAGCATTATTATAAGTAGCTGGTATCGCTAATACATTTATTTCTTTTCTATGACATTTGAACGGCATTTCTTTTGCTCATCATAATTATAGGTAAAAAAGTGACAGCTATTCCAAAGGGAGTTCTTCTCTTTTGAAAGTCATGTAATTATGAACAGACCTTCACCGTGGGCTGGGGAACCATTGAAATCACCGGTTTTAATTTATTCAAAGTTTCCGTGCGCCCGCGTAAGGTCCGCGGTTAATCGCAACAACTACACGAATTCCAATATGGCGGCTGGCGCAGCTTACGGGAAAGTGTTCTCTGCATTGGAGGATTTGAGAGAGAATCCAACTATGCAGAGAGAAAGAGAGCGGCTGAGATAAAGGGTGAGCTTCTGCAACTAACCAGAGCCGCTCTGAAGAAATATACCTTGAGGGATGAGGAAAAAACGAAATACTTTCTCGCTCAGCCATCCCGAATGCTCGAGCGAGAGATAAGGCATTGGAACTGTGTTGCTTTGAGGAGGATGAGGCCGACCCCGAACGGAAGGAACCCCTGGAGGATTTCTTCGCAAGAAACATGCCCTTCGAAGTGTTTGATGTTCTGAAAGTGAAGTGCAGGCTTTCAAATGCTACAGTTACTGGGACAAACAGACGATGTAAAATCACGTTCATCAGTGTAGAACAAGTGGAGTCTCTCTTGGAGCACGGCAAGATCAAGCCTAAGGCAGATTCACCACATCCTATGCACAAGATCTTCAAGAACAAGGACTATGGCGCCCTCAACTGCAGGCAAGACCGACCTTTCTGCATCACCTACTCCTTTTCTCGTGAACTCATTTCCGTTTCATTTTTTTATGGTGTGTTTAATGAATTTGGAATCCCCAAGCACATTTAATAAATTTGGCTAGATGCACACTTATATTTTAGAAGAAGAAAATACTGTAAATAGATTCACAAAGTAGATTGTATTTAATTTTGTTTATATTAGATTTCATGTATACATTGCTTGTGGATTCCAAATTTATCATTATTTTTCTTAAAAGGAGTAGGTCCATAGTTCTTGTTATTGAATATCTTGTGTAATGACTCTGCCTTAGGCAGTCTCCAGGGAGACTCCAAATTTCCTGCACTGATAGAACGATTTTTTTAATGTTGTCACAGTAACTGTAGCATACATTTTTGTGCTTCACTTTCAAAACATCAACCATTTGCAAAATTCTTGTGAAAGGAATCAACATAGCCTCACTCTCCTCAGAGCAACGCATTCTAAATGCCATATTCTTCCTGCATTCAGGATGGTAAAATTTCTCATCCCTCAAAGTTTATTTACGAAGACCAATTTAGTTCTAGAAGCTCGCCTTTATCTCATATGGCTAAAAAAATGTTTGCTTACCTGGTTGGATACTGCCTCAGAATCCTCACCAATGCACAAAATTCACATGGTTTCCCAATAACATACAGGCTAAAAAAACTTGATGATAATATTGCCCTTGTCCATTTTATAAAAATTCCTGTGACAGAATGAATTTCATACTGTAATTTATGCCTTGCATGACAGATATTTTTTTGTCACAGAATCAAATAGTAGTATTTTTCTGAATATAATATTAATATGTACAATGCCTAACACAGTTCTGTTGTGTGTTGGTGTTATCACCCGAAGCCCATTTACTCTTCAGTGCCCATGAGGGAGGCTCTGGCAAATGTCACGTAAAAGGCCCTAAACTGATTAGTATTGGAACATGCTTAGAAACCACCTAGACAATGCAGCCCTCTGTTTTGTGTATGCTTCTGTGGCTGTAAGCAGAGACTCTTGAGAGGTCTGAAGAGTAAACAAGCACAGGGTTTACGAACATTCTCTGTACAGAAATGTATCTGTATGTCTATTTTTTTTTTCTTTGGTGCATTGTCTGGATCACTGTTTCCACACTTATAGCTACCTATTTACATTACTATTCTAATAATACCACTCCCCGGGGGTTGGTTACCCCAGCTCGTGAAGTTAAATAATAATTTACTAATCCCCAGGGATTGGTTACCCCAGCTCATAGTACTAAAGAAACTATTTACCTAGAAATTGGTATTGCAGCTGTATTAATCAAGAGAGCATCTCTGCACTATTAATGTTAAGTACTTGATCTCTATACATCCAAAGCTATTTAAATAAGCTATTTAAATGCCATAGGCGCCCAGGCTGCATTGCAGGCACACAAGAATAAAACGCAGTTGAGAATTCGATGCAAATTTTCAGTTTGAACTTGTGAAATACGAAGAACAGTAGGAACCCCTTTGGGACCTACAGTATCAGCCAATCACAGCTGTTGGATAACAATAGATCCAACGGAAAACAAAGCGCAAAGGTTCCCGGTTGACTATGGACCTTTAACTGCACTTGTACCTTGATCTTCAAATCTGATATAAACATTATGTGCAGAGAGAACTCACCAAATTGATACAGTAGCAATAAAAAGCCCCCAGCAGCCATCATCTGCTTGCAATCTAAGCAAATCATCAGATTCTAATCAATGTTCACAATATTACAAAATGCACAAGACTGTAAACATAATGATGATTGCTGATAGGCTAGACTATGCTACCAAATTATTTGGACCTATTTTCCTAAGCTTAGTTACTCAAATAAAAACCCTTGCCTTTTTTGAACATGATTTTTAGTCCTGTAAAAATCGATGGAAATTTGAATGTAAAACCTAGCAATCTGGCAAAAGATTGGAGGTGCTGAGCAGCTGAGCAACCCTGAGATCAAGTTTGCCACTTGCAGCACTTTTGAGATAGACACCCTTAATGGGTCTAGACAAAATGTACACTTATTCTGATTTTCCTCTTTTGAGTAGCCACAATAGCACATTTTGTCTGTGTTTGCCAAAGGGGGGATGTAACTTACGTTCTTGTTCTTGTATAGAGAACAGTGTGGATCCTGTTCTCTCATATAACAGGTGGTTATAAATTCATGCCTGAAAACAAGCTCCCATCTATTAGCTGGCAGAGAATGTTCAGCATACTTTGCTATGCTGACATGTTTTGCCTCACGCCCTTGCATTGTATTAATGCCAAGACCCATGCCAAATTTCCTGACAACAATGCCAGCATGGTAGGGTATGGCATACCCTATAGTCCAGACTGTTGGTTGATATGCCCAATGAACATCTTGGCGGTGTTAAAGAATGTCATGCACTTATCAGATAGTTCACTTATGTAGTTCTCATTAATGTGCACCCTGCTGAAAAGGGAAACAGCATCTCTCAGTGCTAAGCCGAGGTGGGCAAGAGAATGAAGTCTGATAAGGAAGGATGGACTTTCACTACAGACAGACAAGGTAGCTATTAATTGCATGAAACCCAAACAAAAACATTTGCTTTCCTTCCCTGTGAATCTGTACTCGAATTTTTTTCCTTTCTGTTGGTAAACCATTTCTTTATCTTGCTATAGAGCAAGCTACATTGGAGTTTCTTTTTCACAGCTGTCAGATAGAGTTTGAATGGGTCATCATCTTGCAGCTGGGCAACAGAATTAATCTTATCAGGAATATTTGATAAGTCAAGAACAAGATTCATCATATTTCATTGAAATATTTCCATGCATTGTTCATGTTATGCAAAGGCTCAGCATAGGCTTTGTTTACTAGCTTTCCCAAAACAGGAATAGATTCCTGACGAGACTTCTCTGATCTGATTAATTTCAGAACCTTGGCATGCTTGGTGGAGTCAGCATTAGTGGAGGTCTTAAGCTTAATTTTAAGGTTTCCACCTTTTCTGCCACTCTGACTCTCTCGTCATATGGCCATGGCCTCCATGTATCATCAGGCCTATCACCAATTGTGCCCCCCATCGTTCCTTTGTCTGAATCACAGACATTAGCAAAAGTTGAAAAATAATGGGCTGCATTATTTAATTCTCCAGCAAAGGATGCAACCCATTTCATGTCCCCTGGTACAAGCTCAAATTTGAATGAAATCGTTTGGTCTTCAACTGTGTAGGTCTGGCTCTCAATTTGCTCTATTTGGGTTACGAGATCTGTGGCATACCTTCTCATTACAATGTGGTCCTCTTTACAATTGGCACCACACAGTAAAAAATTATCTGATGGGCAGGCCACCCTCTTTCCAACATTCAAAAAACTTATCAGCCATGCTGTGGCCTCAGACTCTTTGCCAAATGGAGCACCATCTGACCCTATGGCAACCTTAAAATTACCAACACCCTGGTCAAACCAGGTAAGTAGAGGGCTGTCTGCAGAATAGTACTTTTCATTTACAGTTAAATACATTTTGGCAGTTCTCAGAAGCAGAGTTTCAAGATCTCTAAACTTCCCATCTACCTTTTCATCATCCTCTAAGTCTTCAGAGTAGCTATTCAGGTCATGTAAATGCCCAGTATCTAAGCTATTTCTGTATTTGACAAGTTTGTCATAAGGGACTGCTTTTGGGATAGGTACCCCCTCTATAAATTCAAGGCAACTTTTTTTGGAGTTTTTGGTCCCAACCTCATTGCTCCTCAAACCAGAGTCTCTCCTCATATCCTTGTATTTAGTTTTACCTATTAAACCCCACTATACAGAAGTTTCAGGCTGCGGTCAGCATTTTCATTACTAGACTCGAAATCATGGACCTTCTTTTTCACAACTGCTGGCAATACCTTATTCATTATCTTGGGGGTGTTTTCCAGGTAACTAGTAAGTTGGTTAACACTAGCATTGGCCACAAAGGTACTCCACAAACCATCAAGTGCTGGTGTGGGGTTGTGGGGAGTTGCCCCATGAAGGGATGAAACAAACCCAAAAGTCTCAGATATCCTTTCAGCCCCCCTCTGCTGATCTAAATCTAGCTTTGCTGAGTTCCCTATTTTAACTGAGCTAAGATTGTGCTGCCTAGCATTTTCCTTCCTCGATGTAACTGATTTTACAACACTGGTCTTTCTCCTGAGGGGTTTGTTATTCATCTCATCTAACTTTGTGATCTGTTTTGAAAAATAAAAATTACCAGTATGGTATAATCAAGGCAGTCATGTGCAACACTAACAAATCAAAAAACATAAAACAAAAATGTCATGAGATTATTGCTGTCATTGGAGCAATAGTACTGTATTAATCTTCAAGAATTGCACAATTCCTATATAATATTTTTCCCCAGATGATGCACAGGCAAACAGGATATAGACAGGCAAGAATTCAAACAGGTGACTTCTTCAAACATGTAATTCCTGTCAGAGCACCAAGGGTAATATTTTTTAAGTGTGGAAATATGAAAAGAAAAATTGAATGAGAATTTCTTCACAGAAAAAAAACACACAGGACATTAATACACACAGGACACAAAAACATTTAATAAAAATATGTATGCTCGAATGTATTAATCAACTGTTGCAATTACTAAAACCCTGCTTACAAGAACCTAGTGATTTATGCACCAACAGGCTGAAATATGGCAGTTAAATACCCAAATCTATGAGATGGTCAAAATTTTGTAATTAATTTTGTGAGAAACAGGTGTTAAACCATGTTGAATTAGTTGATCAATATTTAGTCAGTGAAGGATTAAAGAATAGGAACCTATGAAGAAACTAACAAGCCTGAATTGTGAAAAACTACCCCAAAATATAAGAACCCATGTTCTGCTTAACCAAGAAAATTCTAGGTTTTTATATGCAGGTTTTTACTGTATTCAATTATTGTAGTACTGTAAGTCTAGGATTTGTTGCCATCGCATGTTTGGCCCACACTATCACACGTAAGATATGCCTTTCCAGTTTCCGTATGTGCAGAAGATAGCAATTTCACATAATAATAAAAAAACAGATAATATTATTTCAATGTTTCTACCTTTGCCTTAATGCGACGAGCTTTTTCCTCCTTGCTCTGCAGAGCCTCCTCAACTTTGTCAACTTGCCTTGTAACCTGCAAACCTCTTGTCTGTCTTTAAAAACTTTATGCCTGTTGTTCTTTTTCGTTCTACCCATCTCCACTTCCTGTCTCTATCTACACATCGGTCAATATCTATAAATAGGTATTTTTAAAGGAAGAAAGGCAAGAAGAAATGAATGAATCAAGAAAGAGAAGCAAGCCCTGATGATTGACTGTCCCGTTTAGGAACTGAACGCTAAACAGAGCATGATTATGAACAATGAAGTTATTTGAACATGATTCAGGATGCAAGTACAGCCTAGACATTGCAAGAAGTAATAAGTTATTGTAAGCTTAGAATAGAATCTGAAAGAACTAAAGCCATGAAAGATAAGAACAGGACTTCAAACAAGATCGAGTAAAGCAAGGAGTCAAACGATCGCAAAGCGCTCCAAGATCGAATAGGAGACCGCCGCTGTCGCTGTTGTTGTTGCAGGACTCTTTCTTGGCGAAGACTGCTCGCAAAATTGAAATAACCTCCAAACCACAAATCTAACACGTTTGAGACTAATGCAATGTTTACTTCCACCAAATGTAAACAAATTGTTCTTTTCAGAATTTCATTGTTCAGTCAAATAAAATCTCAATGGGTACTTATTCGTGTCCATTCAGTCTGTCAAGTTCTTGTCAGCCAGCAAAACCATTCACGCGCGCGAAACTCTCGTCTTCTTCTTCGCCTCCTCGACCAAGATGTCTTCCTTTGGGTTTCCCGCCAAGACAGGGTGAACATCAATATCTGTTCGGTCTGTAGCCGAAAAATTATCGATGGTTGCAAAGAAACGATAGGAGGGCAGCAAATCTTCGTGGAGTGTTCGGAAATCCGTCGGCGGTTCAATATTCCGATGTTTTCCCTGGCAGAGCCTCGACTTGTAAAGCTAATAACTTTAGAAAACATGGGAGAAATCTGCTGATTTTTATATTAAATGTATTCAGAAAAATAATGAGCAAAATGTTCTTTTTAGATTTTAAAATGATTGTATAATATTTTCCTCCTAGGTTTCTTGAAGTTCGGGGTGTTTGAATCGCGCGCTATATAAATCTTGACAACCGCCGTCGCGCGAAATACGATGCTGTAGTAAAAGGTCGCCAAAGAAAAAATAAAACTTTTTATTTTTGAAACATTGTTTCTTCATTATCGAAGAAGGATAATAACGTTGATCAGACATGGTTTACTTATTACAATCAGGTTTCGTTAAAGGTCAAAATAACACTCTTTTGCCGAACGTTCGTTGCAGCCGCGCAAGCTTTACGCCTGAAACTTTCTCGCGCCCCATGGTAACGTAAACAATCCAAATCAAGGAAAACTTGCCACGTTTTAAAACCGGTGATTTTATGCGCCCGCGAGCCCACGGTGTTCGTCCCAACACAGAAGATATGTCAATTATTCGGAACGCCTCTCTAAATACACTATTCGTAATGAAAAGCTCTCGTTGTCGATCTTTTGTTTGCCATTTCAAAATAGCTAAACATGCAACTTGAAGCCAGTCTATATCAGATTTCTTATTCTCGATTTCAATGAAGTAGTTCTCACAAATTTATTTCCTTTTTCTAACTAGCTTGGAATTATGAATTATTACTGGCAACCGTTTTAGAAGTAGTTTACAAAACTCGCTGGAGTGTTTTATCAGCAGATAGAATCACTAGGCTTCGCCTCGTGTTTCTATCTACTGATAAAACACTCCAGCTCGTTTTGTAAACATTACATACCAACTTATGCATGGCGTGCTCAAATAATTCGTTACCCTAAAAGGTATCCATAAGAAATATCGGCGTGTTTGACTAAAATGCTGCCTTTATATTGTCTCATTTATCGTCTTCGAGTAGTCTCTTTCTTGCACGTTTTTATAAAGCACCATCATGAGACAAAACTAGACGCAAACTGCGTGAACTCGGGCTTCTGTCTATATCTATCTTTATTTAGTATAATTACTCAGTGATTATAATAATTTCCGCGCGCTGATTGGTCGAGAAGTTCATTTTCTCTCGCTATAATCACCTACAGGTGATTATAACATTGAAAGGATCGGAAGTGCGCGCGCGAGTTTTGTTATGATCGTAAAAAAGTCCCAACAAAAACAGGTTTTTTGTCTAAAAACCCATGAATCACTTGAATAATTATACTGAAACTTCGTCTCGGTGACTATTCGCAGATAATCACGTCGCCTTTGGCGACTAATTGTTAAATAGAATTGGGTGAAAAATTGACAAATTCAAGGCGTAGCTACTTGGTGATATATATAGTCCGGGCTTTATTTGTGACGCAATCCATGGAGGATTCTATACGAGAGACACGTGACTCGAAAGAACCGCACAGGTCAAACACGAAGATTAAACATCACAGATATTCCATTTTCGGTATTACCATGTTCATAACATTTCAGGGCAGTGTACATTCAATTAATTTAGATGCATTTTCCACGAATTGACAAAGCCCAGTTTGTTCCAATGCAGCGTTCAGAACGCAAAAATGACGAATGAAGACTCGATCTTGCATCTTGGATGGGTTGACGACTCGTGGATTATGCATAGATTTCAATTCAACTTCATTGCACACTCGTTTATTAATGCAATAACAATCTCCTCACTTACATGTGGCTTCAATCATTTAACGTATTTGAATGATTACTGTTGTTATTACGATAAACTATAGTATATAGCGCGGGTGATGATGTAGCATGATGTCATAATGACACGATTACAGGACAATGGTTTAAAACATATATAGCATTCCATGAGCTTCTGTGGCAGAGTTGGAGAGCGAGCTGATAGTATAATTTACTGTTGTTATTACGATAAACTATACACTCCCATCGGGGATGATTGTAATAACCCCACGCTACAAAACTGCGTTTTGCCAGAAGAAAAAAAATAACAAAAATTACACATTAAAATATCACGGGCACAAAACGGATCTGTTCCGCAAAATATCTGTTCCGCGGCCCCTTCTCTTGCTGGCTGGGAAAAGTTTGATAAAGAGATCTGCTGGAAAATGTTTTTTCTGACAATGATCTGCTGGGTAATTTTTTCACGTTTCTTAAAGAAAACAATCCTGTTGTCGATTGTTTTCTGCTATTAATTCCTCGTTGCTGGGAAATTGTTACCTTTCTACCTCTTTTCCGTGGTATTTTCTTCAAATTACGACTAGAATCCCATTTTTTTATCTCCTGGCTGGGAAAAATTGGGGCTGAGGTTCTGCTGGGAAAAAAAAGGTGTCTCCTGGGAAAAAGGAACAGATAATGTTTCCCAGCAACTTTTAAAACTCATTTTATTGAACAGAAACCCGAGCAAACGTCAAAATAAGCCATTTAAACACATTTAAGGAGGGGGTGCTCGTTGTGTGCCCGTGAAATATCACAGCCCGAGTAATGATGCAACTTAACATAAAATTTTTACACATCGATTTCATCAGATGATTCAAGAAGTAACTAGTCTGCAAAACAGCCGCTACTTCAGGTGTTTCTACTTCAAGCCCGAGTAACAATTTGAACACATATTCGGCCCTAAAAAAACTATGGAACTATGGAATGCTTTGCCTGAGACCGTAAGGAATGCTTCTTCTATTGCACATTTTAAGTCACGTCTCAAGACCCATCTTTTAAACATTTCTCTTAGTTTTCTTAGTATTGTACTTGGTTTTATAGTTGCTTGTTGTATTGCTTCTATTTAGTATTTCTTAGCATTACTTGGTTTTTATAGTGGCTAGTTTTATTGCTTATACATTTTTTAGTATTGTACTTGGGTCTTTTATAGTTGCTAGTTGTATTGCTTATAATTTTAATTTGATTTTAATTTTTTAATCTTATATTCAATCTTCTCTATAGCTACAATGTTTTTGTTTTTAGAATATTTGTAAATCGATATATTCAAAATTTATTGTTAATTGATTGTATATTATACTTTAATTGTAAGAGCATTGAGACTTTGTAAAATGCCCCTAAAACATCATCATCATTATTATTATTATTAAAAGATACCAATCTCCCAAAATTATTGAAGATCACGATCACCCCTAAATGAGACCAAACTCCCGTGATTTCATCCCCTAAAGATACGACAGTCGGAAAAATATAGGAGTCGCCCTCCCGGGCACTTTTTTTTTACTGTGTATTACACGAAATCCTCCGAAATCAAAAGACTCATCGAAAAGCAGAGCACTTCTTCAAGAAAAGGACAAATGTTTTTAATAAAACTCCCCTGCAGAGGAGAAACGTGTTTGGCGGGGAGGGGGTGGGAAGGGTCCCATGTGTCGTCGGGCGGGGGTGCTCGTCGTATCTTTTAGAGGTTAAAATTCGGGATCTAGGTATCTTTTAGGGTAAAAGACGCTAATTTTCCCAGTCGAAAATGGTACCTTTTAGGGTGTTCGCGGCGAAAATACGCACGCTAGTACGGGTAGGCTGTCCATTGTTCTTTTGTGATTGTGGCGGGAATTTGAGAGCCATGTTGAAAATGGTTAGACAACGCCTAGATTGGTATCTTTTATGGTTGAAATTTCATTTTAGCGACGAGCACCTCCGCCCGACGACATGTGGGAGTTCCCCGGGAGTGTTGGTTGAGATAAAAATCCATAGCCTGGAATATTGGTTTAAAAACTTTTTGTAAAGTTTCCGACTGTCAAGAACGTTTGCATTTTTCTTATTTTTGAAATGCCCGAAAGCCAGTTATCAACTATATATCCACGAAAATATGATTGCACGAATCACAAGAAGACCGTTTGGTATTGCGTTTACGGACGTTTGGAAAAGTTCTAAAAAATACTCAAGAAACATCTAGTTAGTCTTAACTATAAAATAAATCTAAACAGGAGAGTAGATATGTTGGGAGAACTGATAAAAACTGGAGCTTCACAAGCCGCAGGGTATTTCGAGATTTTTCCATTTTGAATGCAAGCTAATTGGATTCTAAGAGATAATTAAGGAAAGAGAAACATTCCAGAACATCCAGATGAAAACAATGAGTTATAATTTAATCGCTGAAAAGGTACGTTAAATATTGATGTACGTATGTCTGCCCTTAAGTCACGAAACGACAGCCACACCACAATATTACGTCTGGGTTGTAAAAGTGTCCTCTGTCATCAAGTACATCAAGGTAGGTAGAAAAATCATATCACTTTTTAAGTAGATGAGTTAAATAGAAACAAGAAAAAAATATCTTGTCCAATGACCCTGCCTTTCTCAGACGGTAACATGGTGACGAAGAGAGCGCACCACTATATGAATCGCGAGTAGTATATTTTGTTATTTATTGTCCGTATTCTAGACCATCTACTCGTTATAATGTTGATAGTTGACGTTGATAATAATAACAATAATAATAATAATCGCAATCATCATCAATATTGCTCATCATTACGCTTGACATGCTAACGTTCAACAACGATACCTGTCAAGGCAAGATTTTCAATTTTGTCTCGTCTATACACGGTCAATTTAAAGGGGCACTGTCACGGTTGTTTCAACAAAATATTATAAAATAAGACCAGTGGTCTACAGAAACAACTCAGAATCCTATGAATACTGTTATCATGTCCTAGAAAGAAAAAGGAACTGAAACGTGCATTATATAGGTATTCTTACGTAAGATTTAATAACTTTCGCTATCAAATTTCCAAGTTTTAAAACTGTTCAGCCTGATACGAAATTAATAATGTCATTTCACAATCCAATTCCATCCGCTCGATAGCACACGAAAATACTCCAAATTTGTCCAAATTCATCTTGTAGCTGAAAGGTTATTTAACAAACCTAGACGATTATTTTGCTCAATTCTTTTGAATCTGACTGCATTTAAGGTACCTAAATTAACCCTAAAATCGTGTAAAATGGTGACGTGCCCCTTTGTTTAAGGAAACATCGTCAAGGAAAAATTGCTCGTGCACAAGGCGCTTTAATCAAAGGCACAAAAATTTTTGTCGAGTCTTGCAGGTCTTGGAGATTCTTGAGAATTCGGGAAAGGATTTACATCATAATTTAACAATATAAAGTTCGATGTTATTTTTCGAAAATTATTGTCGAAATTACCGTGGTTTCTTCAAAGTTATTATCTGTTATATAGCGCGCGTCGGGGATATATATTAACTCAAAGATTTTTCATTTTGAATTGAGCTCTAGGTGGAAACTAAAAGATAACTTCAAGGAGAGAGAAACATTCCAAAATACATTTTTAGACATGCAGATAAAAACAATGAGTTCTATTTAAGGTCTCTGTAAGCCCGCGATGGGTGTAACAAAGAACTAAATGGCTGCTAACTTCTCATTTCTGTTTCTGACGTTAGAGTGGGAATTAACGGCAGACTTACAGCTAGGAATTTAAAGTGTGGATTTCGTACAATGATGGAAGTTTTGGATACATTTGATCCTTGAATGAGGGATTTAGATGCGTATAAGTTCGCAATGTTTTACAAAGGACGTGAGCAGCAGGGGAACAAAATGCAAAATATCGGGGTGTTGTCCCACAAGCCAATCTGTGCGATAGGAATCAAATTGAACCTAGGCATTTTCCTGTGTCTGCGCGTTGGTGCTACGACGCGATTTTTTTCCGGTCGCTGCTCCTAGACTATAAGACCAACTTTTGAATTATATGTTATCCCATAAAATATATATTTTAAACGTAATAATATATTCATAGTAGTCTTAGGCCTACGGCAAACGCCGAACTTCAGCCGCTCTTCTTCTGTCGAACTTTTCCTTTTTGAAAGGATGCCGCTTCATTAGACTTTATAATCAAGAAATTTCTATTGTTTTGTATTGGAACGGCGCGACTCTGGCACGGCGTTTGCCGTAGGCCTTAGGCTGCCGTTCAAACTTGGTGCCCTGGCACTAGAGCTATGACGCGCGCCAAGAGAAAAACGAAACAAAAAAACTCCGCGCTCAGTTGTTTGCTGCTGAAAACTGAAGTCGCGTTTGGATTTCAGTTCATTAGAGCGGAATTCAGATGACTGTCGTGAGTATTCGCAATTACTTTGTAATCACTCCTATTCTTGGTGTGCAACCATTCCTTTGGGAATAAAATAACAAAAGCGCGGCGGCCATGTTGGATGAAAGAACAAAGGGAGCAAATAAACTTTCTTTTGTTCTGTTCATCCAACATGGCCGCCAGTGACGTCATATGCACACCAAGAATACGTTTTATTCAGAAGTGATGCAATTACTCATGCGATTGGTTTCACTACAGTCATGTGAAAACCGCTCTAAATTTAAATCAGTAAGCAATTAATCGGGGGGAGGGTTGGAGTGAATAGGGTTCCTCAAATCCGCCGAACCGTTCAATATTTCATGAAAATTCGCCGTGTTATGGCCCAACACAGGGGCCCCAGAACAGAACAGTCAGTTGACGGACACCATCCCCCTCCGTAACGATTGTACATGTTTTAGTGGTTGTACTGAAATCCCATAAAGAAAGTGTTGAGTTCTTTACAGCGGTGTTTCTCTTGGGCTTCGCACTTGGGATATAACACGCCGATCCGCACAAGGTTTCGACTCAATCCGAATCTGCAACGTTTGATTTATGAAAACAAATTGATAATTAGAAAAAAAAATACCTTTCACCGTATCGCTTATACACAAACATCTCTCACTGAGGGACGTGTCATTATTTAGCGGGGTTTTCGTGATCCCCCATTCCACATTCATCAAGCCTCAGAAAAAGGGCAGATAAACGTTCTGTTTTTTTTTTTTGTATAATAAACATCTAAACAAAGCATTTCAGGAGCCAGGAAATGCGCTACCTCAAATATGTATGAAAGCTCCTATAGAGTAGTCAAGTGATGACGTCACAAAAACAAATTTTCGATTTAGCAATATTTGTCCCTGGTTTTGGTAAGAGCATAATAAATGAATGCTACACGCCAAAAATGAGGCAAATCGGCTGAAACGAGACCAAGATATGGCAACCTGAATACATAGTTTTCTTTAAGAAATGACTGTATTTTGGTTGCGTTCATAACGTTTTGAACGCAGTCTAAAATACAGTCATTTCTTAAAGAAAATTATGTATTCAGGTGGCCATATCTTGGTCTCGTTTCAACCGATTTGCCTCATTTTTTGCATCCGATCCTCTGTCCACTTTGTCTTTCATTAATCGTGGACTAAAATTCGAAATTCAAGATTTTTAAAATTTATGACGTCACACTTGAGTACTCTATCGATGGGCTCCTGAGCCTGTAGGTTATGTTATTCATGCGCGCCGCAAATTGATTTATGACGAAATTATTATTATTCATGTGCGTGAAGCGCGGTCCCAAATGACGACTTTCTATGCTTGTAACGTCTAACTCACGCTTACTACCATTTTCGTGCAGCCCTGAAGCGTGACGATTTTTTCGCGTTCGGCACAATCCGTAGTTGCGATTATCAGAATCCGAAATCCGAAGTCGACTTTTCAATAGATCCGTGATCCGGTACGTTTTGAGAAACCGGAAATCCGCTCAAAATTTTTCTTAAAATCCGTAATCCATGTGCTATTTAGGCCCAAATCCGCCGATCCGCAAACTATTCACCCCCCCCCCCCCCCCCCGCCCCCCCAATCAGTACCTCAAAACGCTAAAAGAGGCGATTTCAAAAGTCAACGCAGTATAAGGGAAGATTTGTTTTTACATCCATTCGAACGGTCACCGCTAAAAGGGATAACTCAGAAGGACCTGATTAATAATTCTTAGAACATGACCAATGCCACTCAGCCAATCAGCAACCGGCATTTGGCGTCCCCTATATCCCATAGAAACTAAAGCGTCAAGCGGCGAGGGCATTGAACAATAGGGAAAATTAGGGGTTTGTACATAGTCATTAGTATTCATGCTCATAGTCATTAATATTCTCTGGTTGCACCTTGCATTTTCATTGTTCTCCTGAAGAAGAACAAAGAAAACCAAGGTGCAACATAGAGAATACTAATGACTATGGGCATGAATACTAATGACTATGTACAAACCACACCCTGTTCTTCCCTCGCCGCTTGACACAACCAACTCTGCAAAATAAAGGAAAACATTGGCTTCATTGTCATCTTTTGCAAAATAGCCCTTTATTTCAAGTCTCTCTCCAACATCTTTCTATAACAAAATAAACAAATCAAAATTAGTACATTTTCAACATTGCAATTTGTTTATAATAACCACGTTTATAAGAATTCGAAGTTTTATTAGGCAAAAAATTAAGAACCTTAAGTTAAGTAAAATAGTAACCGCAAAAAACACATGCATATTTTCCCGTAGTAATCAAAATAATCCTCCAGATTTATAGAAAAACCTTTCAAGTGTTGGACAAATGCAATTCTAGGTTGTTTTGACCAGTTATCAAGACGATGGAATAGGATTGCGATTTGAGCTATTTTCTTGTCAGAGAAGTGGCCAGCAAGCGTGCGAGAGCCCCCTAAGAACATAGCTTTTTGTTCTGTAGTTAAGCATAGCAAATACCTAAAAGTTTCTCCACGAACATTTTGCATTTTGATGTTCCCTTTTCATGTATAACGTACTGTATTTTTAAGGAAAAAACTTCCACCTTTCACATCGGTTTATTGGCTGATTCACTCAACTCTTGGCTGTCTCGAGGCATTTGAAAAACATTTGAGTCTCAAATTGCTAAAACAACTTCGAATTTTGCCAGCCTCGAACATCAGCGCTCTTGTAATTCTCATAAGAAAGCCCCGGGAAGAAACAGATTGTCAATTCAAAAGTATGTTTTACCAAATGTTCCGCTGTAATGCGACTTCTGAGTTCAATTCCGGTCTTCGATCAAAACTTTACGGATTTACGAATTCTGATAACGAGACCGAGATTTTATGTACGCTTTCCTGTTTCTCCCTTTTCCTTGGGCCATAGGAGTCGAGGAATCCATTACAAAAGCTTGCGATAGAATATTTTCATTTCTTACCTGACTTCGGGAACGAAACCTGTCAGCAACTCCAGTATGGCCAGTTTCAACTGCTATCGTCTCAAAACAAACACTTGGAAATTAATTAGAACAATTCATGCACTCAAAACAAACCGCTTTGTCGGTAGATCTTTTCATTCACACACACAAGGCTTTGATTGGCACTACTATTGTAAAAAGCCTTGGATGAAGTATGGCTCTGAACAATGCTCTGTAATGATGTTGATATGTCAATGACAAGCTAGCACAAAAACTTTCAAAATACTTTCTTCGTGGCATTGATCATGTTCTAAAAAAGTTAGAGAATGGACGCTCGTGTCCTATGGGAAATAGACCACTAATGAACAAAAATCTGCTCGCGCTAACGCGCTCGCAGATTTTTGTTCATTAGTGGTCTATATCCCATAGACACTCGCGTCCATTCTCTAACCCTTACATAGGACAAACAATAGAACGAAGCTACATTGCATAACATGGCATATGTAGCTTCGTTCTACCGTGAAGCCTATGAATTATTAATCAGGTCCTTCTGAGTCATCCCTTTTAGCCACGACCCATTCGAACACCCTTCAAAGCCGCGGTATGCAGAGTGAATTTATTCACGCACGGGTAACCAACTTATCACTTATGACGACGTACGTTCAAGAAACGTCTAAAAATACCTTTGCAATTGCAAACAAAAATAGGAATTCGTGTCTTGCTTCATTTGCAAATCTACTCCTTGGTGAAGTTCAGTGAGGACAAAGAGCCCTAGCAACCGACCATCGTGATTGTTTTTCGGCTGCTCGGATTGGCTAATAGCACACAAAGACTGTCGGTTGATGATGGTCTTTAATCTCCTTTTTTGCAGATGTTGCCGTTTTTGTTGCTCGCAGCTTCCGCCCTGAATACAAACTACATAGAAGGTTGGTACATCACTCAATAAAACATGTTTTGTTTTTTGTATAACAATTGCGAAACACCACAATTTTTTTTTCGTTCGCTTCCAGGTAAGACAGGTTAATAAGTGGGACTAAAGTTAAAGTTAAACTTTAACTTGAGCTTTAACTTTAACCTTAGCTTTAACTTTATGTTGATAGGCCCATCACCAAACGAGAGCCTTTGCGGACTCTTAGCCAATCAGAGCAGCCGAAAACAATGGATCAATTTGAAAACAAAAGAAAACGGGGCGCAAAGGCTCCCGGTTGGTGATGGGTCTTGACTTTACAATGTTAATTGCCACTAGCAAGCTAATCCGGCAATAAGTGGTCAACAACAAGTGCATGAAATAAACAAAAAAGACAATAAAAGATGCATAAATAGATAATAATAACTACGACAAAAATAAGAAAAACAATTTAATAGAACATTTTTATATTACATATGACAGCCATTACCGAATTAGCTCCCTATGGAAGCCTGATTGAAAATAAGTTACAGAAGGGAGCCAGCTTTTATTGAAAATCAAGAAAAATATTTTACGCAGGATTTTGCAGGTATCTACAGACTAAGCTATTAATGCAGTGCACTACTTGTACCACATAACCCTTTCCCCTAAAAATCGACTAGGTCAATCGACTGCGTACGCCATCAGTTTTACCAATTGTATTCATCACCAAACGAGAGCCTTTGCGGACTCTTAGCCAATCAGAGCAGCCGAAAAACAATGGATCAATTTGAAAACAAAAGAAAACGGGGCGCAAAGGCTCCCGGTTGGTGATAGGCCTTTAATCTTGTCATTCTAGCTGCATCTGTCCTTCGTTATGGTCTCTTAATGGCTCAGATACTAATATCACGTAAGTACTACGATCAGAGGTGTTGCTGTTTTGGCAAACGTATTTAACGTTGCTTATAACTTTTCTAAAATATGAAACAACTACTACAGGGCACTACCGGCATTTTTCAATGGTCTCGCGTTACACTTGAGCGACAAATTCAAGAAATTTAACTTCAGCTAGAGGGTGTGTTTTTCACACATGAATTTGCGAATCATCCGATGTCTTCTAACCAGTTTCAGGTGGGGAAAATAATCTGCTAACAATAATCTGCTAACAATAACCTGCTAACGATAATCTGCTAACAATAATCTGCTAACAATAATCTGCTAACGTAATCGCCTAGCAATAATCTGCTAATAATAATCTGCTAACAATAATCTGCTAACAATAATCTACTAACAATAATCTGCTAGCAAATCTGCTAACAATAATCTGCTAACAATAATCTACTAATGCTAATCTGCTAACACTAATCTGCTAACTAACAATAATCTGCTAACAATAATCTGCTAAGTCTGTCTGTCACTTTCTATCTATCTTTTCTATATCTACTTTAGCCTTCAGGGTGGACCGACGTACGAAGAAGGTCGCTATCCCGAAAGCAAAGCTCTTTCATTCAGTGACAACAAATACGCTACCATACCATCTTTCGACATCTCGCAAATCAGCTTCACAATAGCATGCTGGATTCGTTTCGCTCGTTCTCCCCACTTTCAATCCATTTTAGTTGACTGGTATGGGATTTCTGCGTTTTCCTATGGTATTGCTTATGGTACTGGTACTATGGGAAGATTGTATTTCAAAAGGATTCTATCAAACGGTAACAAAAACAGTATTGCTAGTCTGGCAGTTATATCTGTGAACAAATGGGTTCACGTAGCCGTGACTTGGGATCGTCAAGGCAATGTTGTCAAGTTGTGGCAAGATGCTAAGATGATAAAGGAATCTGCCGGGATTGCAGACCTCAAATACCGGGGCCCCGGTGCGAATTTCTTCTACGTTGGTAGATTTTCTCAGACATATGACGACACGTTTTACGGCAAAATCATGGAGCTGTATGTCCTCGATGGAGCCTTAGATGGCCAGGCGCTTGAAAGACTTAGAGGTAAATGAACGATCTGATCATCTGTTTGTCCCTGCAACCGCTCACCCTATAAGACTCTTATATTTTTAACAATTAGACCTCGAGGCCGAATGTGCTAAGATATCATATTGATATCATAGCACATGAGGACGAGAGGTCTAATTGTTTTAGTTTAAACCAACTACAATTATGTTAAAAAAGCAAGTATTCTTGCAAAGAAAGGTGGTGGTTTTGCCACTATGTACGGTCTATCACTAATAGACTTGTAGCTCAGCCAATCAGAATGCAGGATTTGTAATAGACCATTACTTAGCTGGTTCATACTAAAGCCCCTTATCACGTTATTAGAAAATAGCTACCATATGAACGTGCGCTGTGATAGGTCCAGAACTATGCTCTATTACACCGATTAATGGTTCTCCCCCGTTATATCATAACAGCATTAGAGCACAACTTTCTATGACTTTATCGGCAAATAGAGCACGCGTGATGTTGGGAGAGACACTTAAAACGTGTGACACTTAAAACTTAAAAATCACTCGCCTCGCCAACGTTCTCGTGTCTCTACAAACATCACGCGTATGGTATGGGGCCCAGTATCCGACCACTTCAGTTTGTAATTCTGATAACTTTGATTTCCTTCGCATTTGAATGCTGTGACTTATGTAGATGATTGGTAATTTATTGGTGAATGTTGTACTAACATATGGCTCAGATAGCTTTTAGCGGTCTTCACAAAACTGGGGGTCCAATAGACAACGGTAGGGTGCCCAGTATCCGACCATGTTACCACAGTATCCGACCACGGTGAATTTGTAGTAAATGAATCGGGATTTTTGCATGACTTTCGATTCAAAGGATGTCTCACTCTTAAACATAATGTAATACAGCTCAGGGATATTGGACATTTATATTTGAATGGTTTTAACCATCAAGTCTACAACGAGCGCCGTAGCCGAAAACAAATTGACCAAGGTGAAAATATTATCAGATTGCTATTTTTTCCCTTGATTGTCATTTTTCCTCAAATAAATCATACACAAATGTTAAAAAGGTTAATCATGAAAAGCATTCACAATTACACCCTGTTAAGGCCTATTCCGAGTCTTTGACTTTAGATCGCCCAAAATCGCCCTAAGATCGCTCACAGGCTCCCCATGTCCCCAGGATCATTGAGCGAACTCCAGAGTTGCATGATAGTTTGCAGTTTTCTTGTGTCGCTGAGTGAAGTTTGACTGAGTTCGATAAGCGCTAAAATGAAAGTACCTACGAAAAATGAAAAATTGTAAAACGCCATTATCTAGTCCTTTAGTACCTAAATACACAACATATAGTAAGAGTAAGAGGTGATAGTAAATTGGCTAAAACTCGGCTGAAAGTGCATTTCTTACCGAATAAATGTTTGTAGTGGTTTATTTAGGTACTAAAGGACTAGATAAGGGCGTTTTTCCATTTTTTTTATTTTTCGTAGGTACTTTCATTTTAGCGCTTATCGAACTCAGTCAAACTTCAAACAGCGACACAAGAAAACTGCAAACTATCAACTCTGGAGTTCGCTCAATGATCCTGGGGAGCCTGTGGATCGCTCTGTCTTTATTAATATGGCGTGGTTGTTTCGATTTGCGCCCGAACAAAACTTTGCTAGCTAATGAAAGACTGACAGAAAGAAACCTCTACTCGCAGGGTAATTTATGCTCAAGTCAAAATCATGCAAGCTCCAAATCGGTTTCAAGCATCGCACTAGTAGCAACACAGAAAAACAGCTAGATTAGTGAAATGAATTTCTAATATCCAAACTGAAATGCCAGCAATGTTTCCAAAGTAAACTGTTCGACGTAAACCAACCTTCGATCAGGCGATCTTTTCGAATTATTTGAAAATTCCGCATAATCTGCAAAGAACCTAAATATCAAGACGTTTCCGCGAAATTCTAAGGTTTTAGAGACGAATCTACACCTGAGGTAGTTTCACTGCGCAGTTAAATGCACCAAATGAATAGAAGAGCTGCGAACTCACCTGTACAAAACAAAGTGCTTCTCGTCTCTTTGAGAGTTAGAATTCCCGCCAAACCCACCATTGGAAGGTTCAATCTTCGGCTAAATTTCGGAAGAGTTCGTTCGTGTAAAACAATACTCGCGAAGAGAAAATCTGAATTTTAAACATTTTGGTCGGATACTGGTACTGGTCGGATACTGGTACTGGTCGGATACTAAACTCACCTAAACAAAGTGCTTCTCGTCTCTTTGAGAGTTAAAATTCCCGCCAAACCCACCATTCGGAAGGTTCAATCTTCGGCTAAATTTCGGAAGAGTTCGTTCGTGTAAAACAATACTCGCGAAGAGAATATCTGAATTTTAAACATTTTGGTCGGATACTGGTACTGGTCGGATACTGGTACTGGTCGGATACTGGTACTGGTCGGATACTGGTACTGGTCGGATACTGGTACTGGTCGGATACTGGTACTGGTCGGATACTGGTACTGGTCGGATACTGATACTGGTCGGATACTGGTACTGGTCGGATACTGGTACTGGTCGGATACTGGTACTGGTCGGATACTGGTACTGGTCGGATACTGGTACTGGTCGGATACTGATACTGGTCGGATACTGGTACTGGTCGGATACTGGTACTGGTCGGATACTGGTACTGGTCGGATACTGGGCCCCATACTGTACTGCTCTATTGCGCCGATAAAGTCATAGAAAGTTGTGCTCTAATTCGGGGGTGGAAGCTGAAAAGGCGTGATACTAGATATGGTAACGTGTCACATCGAATTGGTTTATCAATCTATTTTAGAAACTGCATCCCGCGAGATCCCGCAGCAATCAGCCAATGAGCGCCCGGGAACAACTAGCCAATGAGAATGCAGCACTTTCTCTGCCCTTCGCGCCTTTTCAAAGTTTGCAAAGGGAGATGAAATCCACTCTCCTTTTGCACTAGTTTTAACAAAGATTTCGACTTAAATGTAGACGAGAATCCAGCTAGTCATCTGAATCGAATGATCTTAGCGACCATGAAGGCGATTGAGATGGATGGAATGGAAGAATCTGGCAGCGATGAAGACTGTTTGAAAGAAATGAAGCCTAGTACGTGCAGGCGGCAAACCTTACGATCAAATTCACGACAACACAAGAAAATAGAGGATATCACAACAAATCAACAAACTTGAATGGAGAAGAAGTTACACCGTAATATCAGAGCTCATAAGCTCTTCTGAAAGAACTGAACAAGCAGGGAAAAACTCCCCTGCGAGATTCTCCCTGGGTTGTTGCCGTTGGATTACTGTAATCGCTAAAATCATTTTTGATTCAGATGACTCGCTTCATTGAAACAAAACATAAACTAAAGCATATCAGAAGATTCTCCTACGCTTGTATGGTTTCCATTGGAGTTCAAATAAGATCTCATTGCCTTGAATCATCCAGTTTAATTCTCACTATCTGCATAACTCACGGGCAAATTATTATTATTTTTTCTTTCTATGACAGCCTTCACGTAAGCCTTTCTCTTCTGTGACAATTTTGTGACTGCCTTTTCTTATTTCATAAAGACAGACTGCGAGACTGATCAGTTTTGCATGGAAGTCCAGAGGGTTTCTAGTTTCTCTCTGCACTTGCTTGGCTGAGCATTGAAAGTTTTTCTTCTCCGCAGTTTTCCCGCTTCTTCGTCCGCCGGTTTGTTTTCGGAGTGTGTTGTAGTTCAAGTGAAAAGCCCCTTTTTTACCCTAGAAAATGTCGTGTTCTGTTTTTCTCTTTTAGGGATACATGATCATTGTTATATGTGTTTCAAGTTACAGATGTCAGAAGTCAATGCTATAGTAAACAAAATACAAAAAGTTGTAGATCACAACCGCCGCCATCTTTGGGTGTTTTTTAGGCGGACGTCGGAGAAAACAGATCCCGTTCCCCGCGGGATTTGAATCCCGCGGGATCTAATCTAAAAATAGATTGATAAACCAATTCGATGTGACACATTACAGTATCGAAGAGTCACGCCCCATCTAATTTGCCCCTTTCATAGTCCATGACGGGTCTTACGAAGAAATAAATAATGAATAATTGCGTCGAAAAGTCGAGGAATAATGAATAAGAAGTTCCTACAATAAATGAATAATGAATAATCCTTGTGTGAATAATGAATAACGCCTAGATAATAAAAAGGAATAATGAATAATTGAAGAAAAATGTCAAAGAAAGGAATAATCAAGGTCCACTTATTCAGTTTCCACCCCTGACTCTAATGCTTATAGTCAGATATCCTTTTGTGTATTATACTGTATGGCTTTAATTTATTTTACACAGAAATTTCAATTGTGTGATGTATAGAATTTCAAGTTTGGGTACATGAATTTATGGCACTCAAGAAATTAGGCATAAATTCATTTTAGGCATAAATTTCTTTTGTGCATATAAATTTCTTTTTGAGCATATTACCACTGTATGCTTGCTACGCGACCTCAAAATTCACTTTTGCGATGGGCGATTTTTAGCCGTCAATCAAAACCAAAACGTTGGACTCGGCTACTTCGGTGGGTCGACATTACGGAGCATTCATTATTTATTCCGAGGGGTGGGCTGGTAAGATTTTTCATACAGCCCCAAAAACCTCTTGACCCCCTCCCAAGTATCAATAACAATTTCAAAGCCCCATCAGGCAATTTTTATAATAATGAAAGCCCCCCCCCCCCCCCCAGATCAGAATGAAATGATACCAAGACCATTTCCTGTATTTAATTAGGACAATTAGGAATTTCCTGTGATTGCAGCGCATGAACAGTTTTGTTGTAATTTTACAGGCGTGCATCCTCTTATTAAATTAATGTCACTGCTTCCAAAAATGTAGATGACGACCCCTCACAGAAGTTTTCAAATTTTCTGGTGACCCCCTTACTTGAACGTGCCGAATTTAACATGCCCCCCTAGTCTTGTCAGCCCACCCCCTGGCATAAATAATGAATGCTCCCTTAAATGTAAAATCAGCTAAAATAATTGTAAGCTATCCTTCGGCTTTCTGTCCTAGAATTATGAACTTTCTGACTCAAGAAAATTGACATTACAATTCCTTTGCTGAGAATCGCCAATCGCAACTGTGAATTTGAGGTCGCGTAGCAATGCATACAGCAGTACAGTGGTAAAATAAAATTTCTTTTTGTGCATACAAAATTTCTTTTTGTGCATATACAAATTTATCCTGTGTGTTTATACATTTTTAGAAAGCATACAGCAATCAGTCGCAACATAACACAACACTACAGCTAGTTATAGACACACAAAGTTCCATCGTAGTGTATACACACAAACCTTTCAATGTGTGTTTCTCGAAGACATGTTCAAAACATGTTCAATAATGTTGAGCCGTTCAACATTCGTGAGTGCTTTTAGCCATTGCTTGCTAACAATAATTTGAAATTTGCTGAGCATCCTACACTGTAAGCATCGCTGAAACTTTCATATTTTTCCAATGCTCTAATGCCAAAGAAACATTTCGGTTTGTCCGACGTAGAAACAGTAAGGCCTACTGCAAAGCGCCGTGACAGAGTCGCGCTGTTCCATTGAAAAATTATGACCAAGGCCAATTTTAAATCGGTTAACAGAAACGTTTTGATGGCCAGATCATTGTCACTTGCTTTCCTTCCCAGGTTCCCCTACATAACATCTCCGCCAAACAATTTTGTTACCAAATCTACCGACATCGTATGCAAAGCCTCAGGTGTCCCATCCCCCACGTGGCCTGGATTTACCTACCCTCAGGGTGGTATTAGTCAACACAACCTCTCCTTCAAAGACGGTCGGAACGCGTGGTGCTGAGTACGCATGCGTGGCATCAAATTATATCGGGACAAGCAGAGTGGATGTGAAAATATTATGTAAGTAAAAGAGTCTGAGTAGCTGTAGAAATCAAAGCGGGACTTACAAGTAGTAGTATAGGAGGGCCGAATTAGCCGTTTTTTTAGGCGGAATACTAATTTTGAGGCGGAATACATAATGAGCTTTGCGGTTGATTGTTGACACAGGTGTTCTTTTGTTCTTTACTGCGGCGGAATTAATGAGCGTCCCCACGCGGAATTAATGAGCTTTGTGGTTTATTGTTGACACAGGTGTTCTTTTGTTCTTTACTGCGGCGGAATACATAATGAGCGTCGCGGTTGAATTAATGAGCGTCCCCACGCGGAATTAATTAGGTTGTGGTTGATTGTTGACACAGGTGTTCCTTTGTTTAAAAGTGAGGCGGAATACATAATGAACTTGCGGTTGGATGTTGACACAGGTGTTCTTTTGTTCTTTATTGCGCCGGAATTAATGAGCGTCCCCACGCGGAATTAATGAGCTTGCGGTTGATTGTTGACACAGGTGTTCCTTTATTTAAAAGTGAGGCGGAATACATCAAGATTGTTGACACAGGTGTTCTTCTGTGTCAACACGTGGCTGCGGTTTCTTTTGTCTCTACCATGTGCTTGTGGTTTCTATTGTTCTCAGAGTCTATAAAACCAGAGGTTTAGTGGAATAAAGTGAAAATATGTGAGGTTAACATCATGAAAATTTACAGAAAAAAAAATATTACGCAGGATCACGTTAAGATTCTGTTTTCTTATTATACATTTCATTGTCCCTTCTAAGAACACTCCGACACAAACAGCCCCAAGTCCTTTATCTATTTTTATTTACCTAAAAACGCGCTTAGAAAAAAAAGACAAATAAAATGAATGCAATACCAACGTGACATGTAACTTATACAAGAAAAATAAACGGGGACAAAAGGAGACAAAAGGTGACAAAATGGACAATCATATACTTGGTGAGTATCCTAAATTTATATTTAAAATACTACATTTTAATTATGTTACACTTCTCAGGGGTAGGGTAGGGAATTTGTTTCATAAAATATGGAAAACATTATAGGGAGGAGGAGGAGGATCATTCTGAGAGGAGGAGGATTTTTATTCAGTGAGGAGGAAGGGCAAACAAAGGGACATTATAAACGAGCGCTGTCGCGGGCGTTGACGGCCATCCTTGCGGGCGTGACGGGCGTTGTAGCCGGCGTTGACGGGCGCTGTAGCGGGCGTTGACGGGCGTGACGGGCGTCTTGCGGGCGTCCTGCGGGCGTGACGGGCGTTGTAGCGGGCGTTGACGGGTGCTGTAGCGGGCGTTGACGGGCGTGACGGGCGTTGTAGCGGGCGTTGACGGGCACTGTAGCGGGCGTTGACGGGCGTCTTGCGGGCGTCCTGCGGGCGCTACAGGCATTGCTGTGATGTATTGCGGTATCCAGGGTTTCTGTGGGGTTTCTCTAGGGTTTCTGTGGGGTTTCTGTGGGGTTTCTCTAGGGTTTCTCTAGGGTTTCTCTAGGGTTTCTCAGGAAGAGGAGGAGGAGGAGGTCTTTTTGTGAGGAGGAGGACTGTTTTGTGAGGAGGAGGAGGAGGAGGAGGAGGAGGAGGAGGACTATTTTGTGAGGAGGAGGAGGAGAGGGAGGTCTATTTTGTGAGGAGGAGGAGGGCTATTCTGTAAGGAGGAGGAGGAGGACTATTTTGTGAGGAGGAGGAGGAGGACTATTTTGTGAGGAGGAGGAGGAGAGGGAGGTCTATTTTGTGAGGAGGAGGAGGAGGAGGGCTATTCTGTAAGGAGGAGGAGGGCTATTCTGTAAGGAGGATGGTTACCCCGTGGTTACCCTTTGGTTATCCCGTTGTCATTAATCTCCGATGCGCCCACTACGGGCGTCTTGCGGCCGCTACGGGCGTTTTGCGGGCGTCCTTGCGAACGTCTTGCGGCATCCCATCGACATCCAATCGACATCCCATCGACAACCCATCGACATCCCATCGACATCCCATCGACACCTCATCGACATCCCATCGACACCCCATCGACATCACATCGACATCCCATCGACATCTCATCGACATGCCATCGACATCCCATCGACATCCTGCAACAACGCCCAGGACTCCCGCAAGACGCCCGTAGCGGGCGCATCGGAGATTAATGACAACGGGATAACCAAAGGGTAACCACGGGGTAACCATCCTCCTTACAGAATAGCCCTCCTCCTCCTTACAGAATAGCCCTCCTCCTCCTCCTCCTCACAAAATAGACCTCCCTCTCCTCCTCCTCCTCACAAAATAGTCCTCCTCCTCACAAAATAGTCCTCCTCCTCCTCACAAAATAGTCCTCCTCCTCCTCCTTACAGAATAGCCCTCCTTCTCCTCACAAAATAGACCTCCCTCTCCTCCTCCTCCTCACAAAATAGTCCTCCTCCTCACAAAACAGACCTCCTCCTCCTCCTCTTCCTGAGAAACCCTAGAGAAACCCTAGAGAAACCCCACAGAAACCCTAGAGAAACCCCACAGAAACCCTGGATACCGCAATACATCACAGCAATGCCTGTAGCGCCCGCAGGACGCCCGCAAGACGCCCGTCAACGCCCGCTACAGTGCCCGTCAACGCCCGCTACAACGCCCGTCAACGCCCGCTACAGCACCCGTCAACGCCCGCTACAACGCCCGTCAAGCCCGCAGGACGCCCGCAAGACGCCCGTCACGCCCGCTACAGCGCCCGTCAACGCCGGCTACAACGCCCGTCACGCCCGCAAGGACGGCCGTCAACGCCCGCGACAGCGCTCGTTTATAATGTCCCTTTGTTTGCCCTTCCTCCTCACTGAATAAAAATCCTCCTCCTCTCAGAATGGTCCTCCTCCTCCTCCCTATAATGTTTTCCATATTTTATGAAACAAATTCCCTACCCTTCCCCTGAGAAGTGTAACATAATTAAAATGTAGTATTTTAAATATAAATTTAGGATACTCACCAAGTATATGATTGTCCATTTTGTCACCTTTTGTCTCCTTTTGTCCCCGTTTATTTTTCTTGTATAAGTTACATGTCACGTTGGTATTGCATTCATTTTATTTGTCTTTTTTTTTCTAAGCGCGTTTTTAGGTAAATAAAAATAGATAAAGGACTTGGGGCTGTTTGTGTCGGAGTGTTCTTAGAAGGGACAATGAAATGTATAATAAAGAAAACAGAATCTTAACGTGATCCTGCGTAATATTTTTTTTCTGTAAATTTTCATGATGTTAACCTCACATATTTTCACTTTATTCCACTAAACCTCTGGTTTTATAGACTCTGAGAACAATAGAAACCACAAGCACATGGTAGAGACAAAAGAAACCGCAGCCACGTGTTGAACACAGAAGAACACCTGTGTCAACAATCTTGATGTATTCCGCCTCACTTTTAAATAAAGGAACACCTGTGTCAACAATCAACCGCAAGCTCATTAATTCCGCGTGGGGACGCTCATTAATTCCGCCGCAATAAAGAACAAAAGAACACCTGTGTCAACATCCAACCGCAAGTTCATTATGTATTCCGCCTCACTTTTAAACAAAGGAACACCTGTGTCAACAATCAACCACAACCTAATTAATTCCGCGTGGGGACGCTCATTAATTCAACCGCGACGCTCATTATGTATTCCGCCGCAGTAAAGAACAAAAGAACACCTGTGTCAACAATACACCACAAAGCTCATTAATTCCGCGTGGGGACGCTCATTAATTCCGCCGCAGTAAAGAACAAAAGAACACCTGTGTCAACAATCAACCGCAAAGCTCATTAGGTATTCCGCCTCAAAATTAGTATTCCGCCTCAAAAAAACGGCTAATTCGGCCCCTCCTATACTACTCATGTGTATTCCTACTCAGTGGCATTAAGGCATGGCTGTAAAACGAGGGCCTGCTTTTTGGTAACTTCGTTATTTTTCAACGAAAATATTTCAAACTTGGCCCCCACAAACAAGTTTTGGAATTCTGACTTCCATTAAGTTGTTTTTGCCATGGTTACGTGGTAAGCGTTTCCATGGTAACAAAATATGTTTAGACATAGCTATTGTTGAAATTATTGTTCTGACCAATTTTGATGATGATCCATAGTATACTAGAACACGAGTTATGAAAAATAATCCCTTTTTGAGGCATGAGCTATGCCTTAATGTCACTGAGTAATAAAATATTTGATGAGCAATTCATACCTAATTTAAAGTTCAATTTAAAGGCTCCGTGCTCCGCTTCTCTGCTAGCAGAGACCACTTCTTTCTTTCTATGTTTTGCAATCTCGTCACAATCTGATCGTCCAGGATCGTGGACGTACTTGGTTTGGCTGGTTTAACAAGAATGGCGTCAATGTTGTTGTTCGCTCGAAAACATCGCACGCTTTCACGAGTAATTTCTCGTTCAATTGCTTTTAATCTTGTCATTGTAGCTGCACCATCTCTCCTTCGCTATTGGTCTCTTAATGGTTCAGATTCTAATATCACGTAAGTACTACTATCAGAGGTGTGGTTGTTTTGGCAAACGTATTTAACGTTGTTTCTAACTTTTCTAAAAGATCAAACAACTTCCTACCAGGGCGCTACCGGCACTTTTCAATGGTCTCGTTGACAATTGACCGACAAATTCATGAAAATTTAACGGCAGTTATTACAGGGCGTGCTTTTACATATGAATTTGTGAATCATCGGATTACCTCTTACCAGTTTCAGGTGGAAAGTAAATAACCAATTGAGGACACTCCTCTTATCTGCTAACAACCGCTGCTCCGGCTTCTCAAAATAGGCAATTCCTCCAACATTGTTAGTATTCTCGGAAGTACAAGGGAGGAGAGATCCTTCTCATCTAGGGTTTCCGGCGATACTTCCGTCCGTCCGTCTGTCTGTCTGTCTTGTCTGTACGTCTGACTTTCTATCTATCTTTTCTATTTCTACTTTAGCCTTAGGGGTGGACCAACGTACGAAGAAGGTCGCTATTCCGGAAGCAAAGCACTTTCATTCAATGACAAAAAATACGCTACCATACCATCATTCAACATCTCGCAAATCAGCTTCACAATAGCATGCTGGATTCGATTTGCTAATTCTACCGGCTTTCAACCCATTTTAGTTGGTTGGTCTGCGCTTCAACCCGCGTTTTCCTACGGTATTTCAAATACTACTATGACTGTGGGGAAATTGTCCTTTGGTAGAGCACTAACAAACGGCTCCACAAAGAGCATCGATAGTCCTGCAGTTATACCTGTGAACAAATGGGTTCACGTAGCCGTAACTTGGGATCGTCAAGACAATGTTGTCAAGTTGTGGCAAGATGCAAAGATGATACAGGAATCTACCGGGATTGCAGACCTTGAATATATGGGCCCCGGTGCGAGCTTCTTCTATGTTGGTAGATTGTCTGAGAATTCTGGCAGTCTGTTTAACGTCAAAATCATGGAGCTGTTTGTTTTCAATGGAGCCTTAGATGGCGAGGGGCTGGATAGACTAAGAGGTAAATCAACGATCTTGTCATCATGTATATGTCCCTATACAACCATTCGCAGCCTACTATTTTTGATCACGTTAATATGATATGATAATGCGTAAAGTTATCAGGAAATAAAACGTGTTTTTCAATTCTAGATATTATCCGTATTAGTAAAACTGCGAGGTTTTAGAAGAACTACCTGAAAATTAGCTGAAATGTGAATTTCCAAAGCTTTTATTCTGGCTTACTTTTTACAACGTGTGGGCACATACGAGGCTAATATGGATGCTAAGGGACCGGTCACTCTTTATCGCCTGGGGGGAATTTGGGGCAATACACGGTCAAAATGAAGTGATCCCCCTCTATAGGTACTATGGTTTACACGACCCCCCTCAGAGCTGTCAAAAGTTTTCGTGATCGCCCCCCCCCCCCCCCCCCCCCCTCCCTCCCCCAACACTTTTAGAGGAAGACGTTTTGGTTGTTCTCCTTTGTACGAACCTGAAACAACTCATAAGACGTCACTGCTGCTTCGTGGTAGAACGAATCATGATGAATGGAACCCCCGACGTTTTGCAGAAAGAAAGGATCGCGCCTAGATTTTAACAATCTAGCCTCATATAAAAAGGTTGATGAACATTTCATTTCTTTTGGAGAGTAAACAAAGGCTGTAAATTCTTTATGCGCGAAAAGCGCGCCCAACGAAATTCTTATTATTCATGTGCGTAAAATGCGACCCGATGAATTTCTATGCTTGTAACGTCGAACTCACGCTGACCTAAGGTGCCAGACCTAAGGTGCAAACATAGTAGCGACTGCCTGCCAGGCTTCTAAGAGTGGGATTATTTTTGCGAGTTATCGGCTTTGTTGCGCGTGTTCTCTAAAACTGTATTAGATTTTAAATGCACATGATATAGAACTTGCTGGAATCAAGTGCTGGAATTTTCAACCAATATTGTCGATTTGGTTGAAAAAAAAAAAAACGAGTAGCCAATGATAACGCAAAGCAATCGCAATTACATAACAAGTCTTGACAGTCATGTGAATTCCGCTCTATGACGAAGGTCAATTTTGATTCAGTTACAGCTGTTTTGAGTATGCTAGGAACTCTCGAGATCGATTTCCAACCGTCAAACTGCTTTTTGGCTTCCGTCAATCAAACGCCTTAAATTAACTGTGTAGAATACGTATAATTCAGTTATTCGCCATCCTAGTGAAATGCCGCAACACACAGCTGCATCTTTTACTATCTTTTTCTAAACAAAAGACGTAACTTACAATTGGCTAAGACTCAAATTGGACCAGAGAGTTTGATTGACGGAAGCCAGATCGCCATTGGAAGTCGAACGCGAGAGTTCGCAGAATACTCACAGCTGTAACAGAAACGCTTTTGCTTGATGGCCAGATCACTGCTTTTCTTCTCAGGTTCCCCCTACATAATATCTCCGCCAAATAATTTTGCTTCCAAATCCACCGACATCGTATGCAAAGCTACAGGTGTCCCCATCCCCCAGGTGGCCTGGATTTCGCTACCCTCGGGGGTGGTACTAGTCAACACAACCTCTTCTGCAAAGACGGTCGGAACGCGTGGTGCTGAGTACGCATGCGTGGCATCAAATTATCTCGGGACAAAAAGAGTAGATGTGAGAATATTATGTAAGTAAGAGAGTCTGATTAGCTGTAGAAATCAAAGCGGGACTTTGAAAGGAACGTATATTCCTATAGTAAACTATTTGATGAGCAATTCATACCTAATTTAATTAGGTCCCGCTTCGCTCCTCTGCTAACAGAGACCACTTCTTTCTTTCTATGTTTTGCACACAAATGCCACAACCTCCTCCAGGATCGTGGACGTACTTTAACTGGTTTGGTTGGTTTTACAACAATAGCGTCAATGTTTTTGTTCGATAACAGCGCACGCTTTCACGAGTGATTTCTCGTTTAATGACCAACATAAAACATTTTGCACAAATCTCGAGAGACAGAGAAATGACGTGTGTGCAGAGGCTAGCTACTTTTGGTAGTTGACAATCACGAGAAACAAGTGAAACACTAATAAAAACTAAAGAAAATGCTGCGAGATAGAAAGGATGAGTTATCCATAAATTTCAAAATTTCCTCAATTATTCATCAGTCATGGCCAGTAGAAGTACGTATAATCTATCACGTGCATAGGCTTTATACCCGATAAAGCACCCGGCTAACAGTGTGCATATTATAAAGTATTAATGAATATGAAACATTATATGAAGTGTCATGTCCATTAGTATGCGTAAAGCACGCCAATGGCCCTGCACATTAAAGGCCCTTCTACTAGTCTTTGCGCCGTGCAAAGGAAGATTGTAGGAACTGTTCCGTGAGAAGACACATGACCTCTTTCGGAGAAGAGTCGAAAAACAAAGGTCAGTATTCCAGACCTTATATATGTGCGCCTCCAACTTCCATGTGGGACAGACTTCATGGGCAAAATCTGGATCTTTTCACAAGTGACGTAATCAAGTAAAGGAGTAAAAAATTATGATAACTTTTGATTGATACTTCCTTCTACTGGTCAGATGAATAATTGCTAAGTATTTGAAGCCATTCAAACACTCACAGCAGTGTTTTAAAAAGTACGTAAAGCGCTTAGAGCCACGAGGGTAGCCGCTATATAAGCACAGTTACTTTACTTTACTTTTTAACACAGACAACTAACATTCGCAAAATAAAGAAAACGTGCGCTAATTAAAGTCCTGCCATGTAAGAGTATAAACGTTAATATTATACACTTAATGACTGCTACCGAGGGAAACATCAGTTTTGTTTCCCGAAAATCTCGATGTTTCCCGAGACGAAGTCGAGGGAAACATCGAGATTCGAGGGAAACAAAACTGGTGTTTCCCGAGGGAACAGTCATTAAGTGTTTTGTTATATAGCAGAAAATTTACTGCAATTATTAAGTCAAAACAAATGTAATTCAAGAATGAAAAGTGAAGTTACAAAGTTTGCGCGCGACTGCATCATGTAAAGGGAAAACACTCATAAACAACACAATTTTCTTGCATTATAAAATAATAATAATAATGGGTTACGCAAATCGGCTCCACTAGGTGGCTCTTCTTCCGTTGCGGGGCCTACGGTTTAACGTCCTTATCCGAGAAGACGTGAAGGTCTAACCATTTGCAGATGTTACAGCAAAGGCAGCACCTTCTCCTCAATTATTTAGAAAAGACCCTGAGTGTTGGTCCGACCGGGGTTTGAAACTCCCAACCTACCGCACATAAGCCCGGCGCTACCACTGCGCTAACCGGTCGTCGTGCATTAGCAAAAATTTATCAAAATTAGCAAAGGTTTTTAAAAAGAGTCGCGTGTTTAGGGACGTGTCATTATTTAGCGGGGGGGGAGGGCTCCTATTTTTGTGGGGAGGGTCCTAATTTTTTTCGCGTGTCTAAAGGGAGGGTCCAAATTTTTTTCACTCCTGTTTGGGGGAGGGTCATAATTTTTTTCAGCATAATTTGGACGATGAAGAGGGTAAAACAAATAGCGATAGTGGTTATTTCAGCAACTTCTCCATAAAAATTTCGGCGCGCTTCGCGCGCATAAACAATGACATCTCACATACTCTTTGAGCAATAATGATAGATACTACCGTTGACAAGAACAAGCTATCTTGACGAGGAAAATCAAACTCTCCCAAAATTTCCCTGCAAATGATAGGCCTGGAGGGCATGTCACTATATGTTTGAAAGAAGACCCCTTAGATAAGCGTGAGTTTTCGACGTTACAAGCATAGAAATTCGTCCGTTGGGCCGCGCTTCGCGCACATGAATATTAATAACTTCGTCATTTGCGGAGCGCAGTTGTGCGCATGAATAATATAACCTAACCTATATAGTTGAGGTAGTGTACTTCCTGAGCTCCTGACAGGCTTTGTTTACTATGCCGTACACAAAACATGTTCATCTACCCTTTCTCTGAGGCTTGATGAAATGCGATGAACAAACAAAAAAACGATGAACAAACAAACAAACGTTTATCAAAATTTGGGCGCGTTTCGCGCCCAACGAAGGATATGCGAGCCCGTTTTTCTGTAAAATGTCTCCAGTACTAGGTCAAACAGGGAACGGGAGATGTGGGATTACGTTAATCATTGTACTTGGAGGGAGGATCACTGCATTTTACCCGTATATTACCAAACATTCTCACGTAAATAATCGAGGCGATGAATAATAACCGCGGTTCCTTATGCACAGTCAATTGACACCCCGGCCCCCACCCCCGGAACAGGGCGGGAAAGTAACGCGGTCAGGCCGGGGATTTAACACATTATTATCTACGGAAGGGCAGGGAATTTAACACGGACCTTCTATAGCGGGGATATTCAGCGGGGAATTAACGCTGAACCAGAAGTTCGATTATCGTGCGAAAATGTATTGGTTTAAGGACCGAGGTCGGAGGATTTTGGGAGGGATCACTTCATTTTTGGGCGAGTGAAAGGGGAGGATCTCTCGAAACCTGAAGCCTTGAAAGGGAGACTCCAGCAACGAGTTCTATATCATTCTCTAGTTTTATTTTACTCATTATGTTGAAAATTTCGGCGCGCTTCGCGCGCATAAGGAATGACATCTAATCTAGTTTTAGAGTTGCCCAAAGAAAATACGCTTGTGGCGCTTAAATGGAATGCGTACGGATGTCGTTACAAGCATGTCTATCTTGGCAAGGACAAATGAAAACCCCCAAAAGCCCTCCAGTGATACGCTGGTTGGCAGTCTATATGTTCGAAAGAAGTGAGTTCGACGTTTAATACAAGCTGCATAGAAATTCGTTTTTGGGCTGCGCTTCACGCACATGAATAATAATAATTTGTAGCGCGTGAAGAATAAAACCAACAGGCTTTTTTACTACACGCAGAAAATAAAACGTTTATCTTTTCACTGGAGGCTTGATGAAATGCGTTTATCAAAATAAAGGCGCGTTTCGCCATGTTGCAAAAGTGTCCCCGGGGGCCTAGAGCTTTAACAACGACCATGTCCCTGTTGACCGGGAAAAAAGTAACATTTAACACTTAGTGAATGTTAAATCGGGGGCCGCGATGTCAATTGACTGGTGCATGACAGAAGTCACTTGGACAATAGTCTATCTAACAGGTTTTTCAGAAAAAAATTGCATGGGGGAGGGTCCCAATTTTTTTACCTACGACTGGGGGAGGGTCACATTTTTTTGGTTATGTTCAAGGGGAGGGTCCTAATTTTTTTAGCCTTGTTTGAAAAAAATGGGAGCCCTCCCCCCCCGGTAAATAATGACACGTCCCTTACAATAAACTTTCTCTTTTTTCCCGCTCTCAAACGCGACGCGCGAAAGCAATATTCCCCGACCAGTCAATAATTTTTCGAAATATTGACTGATCGTGGAATATTTGATTTGTACTTCACCACGTGACCTTGATTTAGCCAATAAGAGCGCGCGCTCGGTTGGAGTGAGCACTCGCTATATAACAACGTCTTTTATTATCCCAGCTATACTCATTATTTCACCGACAACCAACAACTCGGTCGCTTACGAGAGTGAAACCGTGGAGTGCAAGGCAGAGGGCAATGTCATCAGCGTAGCCTGGGTTCTCTCGGGGGTGGTGTTAGTCAACGAGACCTACTCAGCCACGATCAAGGTCAGCACACCTGGTGCCCAGTACGCATGCGTGATTTCGGGAACTTCAGAGACCCACAGAATCATCGTGAATGTTAATAACAGAGGTAATTGAATAACGCATGCGCCGCATACGCGAACTTGCCGCAGTACTTGGCAAATGCACTGGAATCCGTACAGAAGCGCGCTCTTTCTATTATCTTTCCTGGCGTACCTTATGCAGACGCACTGGACAAATCTCTTCTGCCGTCATTGTGTGCGCGTTAGAAATATTCTGTGCGAGAGGTTCTTACAGGTATTGTGAGGGAAAATCCCATATATGAACTAATTAACGCCAGACTCGTAGACGCACCTACTCAGTATATTCCGAGAAGAGGAAATGAACCGAAGCAGGCCCTTTGCAATACTCTAAGGTTAAACAACTTCGTGACCGTTAAACATGGCTGGAGCTTAGTTAGACACTAACGACTTATTAGTGAGAGACTGATAGCTTTACACCATTTATCTATTTATATTTTGTACATGTATTCCTATCATTGTTATCTGTTGTCTACTGACCCACCTGTAATTCAGTTCAGTTGCGAGAGGTGGATAATAAACGAGCTATTATTATTATTATTATGTTATTGTAACATCAACAGTAGTTGTCGATGTTTTATTACGTTTGAGCATAGTTTATAGTTAAGAGTGTTATATTGCAACAAAAAGTGCATGGGAAAATAATTGAAATAAACAATATTTTCCATGAATCATCATTAGATGACTTCACCAAATTTCCTGTGAATTTATGCCTCTGAGTACAGCACAGCAATTATTATTTCCTGGTTCTTTTTGTTTCCCTTCCAGTAAATTTGGAACTGTGCATCAAGAAATATCTTCCTCTGGACGCTCCCGACATAAGTGCTATCAACAGCACACAATGGTATCGACTGAAGTCCCCGAATCAGATTTCTACCACCTTCAAGGCCTGTGGTTTGGAGGTAAGGTATACCCGAGCGATACCATAATGTGAATACCGCTGAACGATGAAAAATGAAGTCGATAGTACACCTGAGTTCTACTTTGAGCTATTGAATTCTTCCTACGCGATACCTATGGTGCTCCGCTCTGCGGCCTTCGGCCGCAAAGGAGCTCCGCTATAAATATATATTCTTCGTTTTTTTTTTAATTTTCCTTAGTTCAAAAGTTTTGAACTAAAATTGCGATTAGCATGGGCTTTAGCCTCTAATCTTTACTCATAACTTTCCGGGTTTCACACAGCCCCATCTCTTTTTGGTTTTGGCGGAGGTTTGGTGTGCAGAGAGGTTTGATTTCTCTGTTCTTGGATATGTTTTGTTATGTAAACTTCTGAGAAATAAAGCTCTGCGTCAAATCAGAAGGAATGTCGTTGTGTTTGTTGGTTCTTCGAGACTCTGGATAATTATGTTTTATTTAGAGTCCTCTATAGATATTCAGAAGTCATCATTTTATAGCTCTGACTCTGAATACTTCCTTATTCTAATGAGCTCAATTGTAAACAAAGGATCCTCCTATAGAATCAGTATTTTCTTTTCTCGAAGGAATTGTAGCAAAAAAACTTAAACATCATTCATAATTTCTTGTTTGTTTTCGCAGTACTCTGGCTGGCTAAACACCTCCAATCCCGCAATCTATGACGGCATCGTAGCACGCATGATCAACTTCGCCACTAGTGCGCATGCGCAATCTAAACTTCACGTGTTGGTTAACGTGCGCAGATGCCTTGGTTACTTTTGTATAAGTTTAACGAACTAAAGGGGTTAAATGGGAAAGCTTGTATTGGAACCGTCCAACAGTCCGGAAAAGGTACTGTGACGAGGCAGCAGTGTGCGGGGTTTGCTGATGTGGGAAAGCGAAATCTGATGCTAGGATTTATGGTACAAAAGTTGACCAAGCTACCAAAAATACTCCTTATTTGTTTTAGAACCAAAAAGATTATTTTATCATTGCTTTTTTCTGCTTTGCCGGGCGGAAAAAGTGGGCAATTCCAGAAAATATATGTACCCCGGGGACGGGTTGGCACCCTAGTATTTGAACCCCTCATGGATCCAGAATTTCCAAAATGGCTTAACCCCTATGCATATAGAATTCCTGAGAGGTTAACCTAGCTTCCAGTTTCAATAACCCCCCATGCAGGCAGAATTCCGAGCTTGAAAAACCCCCCTCCCATTCAGACCCACCTCCCCGGGGTTCATATATTTTCTGGAATTGCCCAATGGTGGATCCATGACAAAGGCGAATTCTCATTAACTTTGAATTCCTATAATCCCGGCATAACTAATCGAACGTTCGGTAATCGAACTTAATCGAACACCAATCGTTCGATTGATTTTGATTGAGTTCGGTAATCGAACATAATCGAACTCACCAAACTTTTTTTCAATCGAACATAATCGAACGTTCGATTACCGAACAATGTGCTCAATCAAACCCAATTGAACTTCAAATGAAACACAGGCATTTTTCTAAATCGGAATCAATCACTAACCAAGAGTAGCACCTGAGTTCGGCTCGCCTGGCGCATACTGGGAACTGCACCGCACATGAACTGCAGGTGTTAATGAGACGTTAATCCAATAGTAGTCCCGAATAGTTTTGTTGAAGTTGTTTTTTTCTTATCATATCCCTCATAGGTCTGTAAAAGTAATAAAGACTCAGGCACCAGTCATGATTGAACTATGGGTTTGAGTGATTTTACTTGGATTTTCTTATAAAACTGAGTTTTTTCAGGTTTTGTTGTTATTTAGAAGGCTAAGTGTCCCAGCTGAAAATGAAATTTGAATAAAGCTAACAGTTATGTTAACTGTTCATGGCCGTCTATTTGTTGTGTACTACCCCATTACGTGTCACTGATGAGTCTTACCCAATTTCTAAAGTCATGCAAAATTCCGAACAAAATCGAACTTAATCAAACCAATCATTTTGATATGTTCGATTGAGTTCGGTAATCATACTCACCAAAAAGTTTTGTTCGATTATGTTCGACTACCGAGCCCAATCAAAACCAATCGAACGATTGGTGTTCGATTAGGTTCGATTGAAATTTTGTTCGATTAGTTATGCCGGGTATAATTCAAAGACTTATTGCCTCAGTCTAGTCCCTGGTGTTCTGGGCGGGCTTCCTGATACGAGGAACCGGCCTGGAACCAGCCTGCTATTGCCCCTGACACAGAGAACAAAGATATGGTCAATTATATCTAAAAGTATGACGAATAATTTCGCAATTCTGCAAACCTCGTCAGAACAGGTATTCGAACGCGATGCGATAAATACTGAAGCAAAAACAATGCTGATCGCTGTAATTACTTTCGCACAGTGAAGTTGAATACTGGACTTACATGGTTTCGGGATATGAAGCTGAACTTCCCACTAGATGAGGAAAAATACGGCCAAAATCAGACCGTCATGAGCTTCCAATTTGCGTCTGGTCCATCTCTGCTGTGATCCCTGCATACGTAATTAGTTCTTTGTTCTTCAAAGGTTGGATCTGCGCATGCACCAACTTAATTTCCTCATTAAAAATTCCATAACACCTGTGCCTGAAAGACCTTGTCGATTCTCGAATGAAGCTAGCCTGTGCAGTAGCTTTGGAATCGGTTCTTTGCTCTGAATAAAACACATTGCATATCAAGAAAATTTCGTCAAAACTAACTATTGTTAGTGCCGACGTTGCAAAACTTCCTTATTAGGAAATTCCCCCTTACCTTATTTGGAAGGTCTGTAAGTACTTTTCCTCAAATCTTAGCGAAAAAAGCAGGAAAATTGACCAAAACTTGCAGATACTCGAGAAACATCCTTCTCTTGGTCGCCATTTTGTTTTTGCCCCCCGCCAAAGGGCCTGAGATGCGATTTGAACACCACAGGCAGCCCGCGCGGATTTGCCATAAAAACGACAGCACTTTCTTGTATGCATATTTATTTTCCCTTATTTGTCTTTGTAGTTGCCAATGAAGGAGACGCTCTTTTCCAGCCAATCGGCAAGAACAAGCAGTTGAGAGGTCACGTGATCTTAAGTGAGACCGGGATAGCTAGCGTAGAGGACTGCCTGATGTATTGTTTGCTCACAAGAGGGTGTGTGTCTTTTAATAAATGTCAGGGGGAGTCAGTATGTGAGCTGAGCAACGCCGTCCATGGGGACCACCCTGAGGATCATGTGTCAAGTACTGGTTGTGCTTATTACGAGAAGTTGTCGGTTATCGTTCAAGAGATACCATGATTTGAAAAAAGAAACAGCCTGCACGAGAAACAGGTCCGGAACTAAACTGTCAATAGCCTAGACAAAAGAAAGTAGGGTCGCATAGCAACGCTGTGACGTAGATCACTTATAATGAGCTCCTTTACCACTTCGCATGTCCATGAAAATATTGTTTAAAATTTTATTGGTGGATTAACTTTCTTTACAAGAACATAATGAAATATAAACATCATGGAAATTTAATGCATGTTATACATCGAGGCCGCCACGTACCAAAAAGTGTTTCACAAGAGCTGAATCTCAAAATCCGAAATGTCGAAGCATCCGCAAATCTATAAGTATAATTTAGCCTTTTGGGCTGCAACACTTATTGAAGATAAACTATCTATCTCCGATCATGAGCGATTTGCAACTGCATTTGTTAGTATTATTTTTGTGTCATATGAGAAGAAGCCCATTTTTTGATCCATTATGGTGGCCCTATTGCACAGTTTAGTTCCGGGCCAGTTTGGCATGTGTCCGCTCATTATAAGCACCATAAAAGAGGCCCTGCTCCGGGGATCTTTATTATAGGTTTCTGTTTCACATTTGGACCGGCCCAAGCCGGTAAATAACATATTCATATTTGTTTACACCCTGAAGCAAAACTGGAAAAATTCAAAGAAATTAAATTGCGCACCACAGAATTCAGTGTGCCGCCGGACCACTCACGGGCAAATCAGAGCACAGTGTGATTTGGAATTTCGAACAGGCCTTTTGAATCCGCAACTTTATCTTAAGCCGGATAGGAAATATCAGCGTCCGCACGTAACGTGATCATAGCGTATTCAAATCGAATTCGTCCGTCCACACTATTCTGATTCACTCCGGATTCACTGTAGTACCCATGACAACTCTCTAAATATTGGTTACGAGGCATGCGCCGCGCCATTCAGGCTTGTATTTTTTTTAAGCTAACACAAGGGGGTTCTGAAAGGCGAAAATGGCAGCTCATAGGGGGGTCTTGAAAAACAATTATTTTGGCTATATCAGCAAAAAATCTATATTTTTCGGCTCGCGCTACGTGCTCGCCATCTACTGCAATCTTAAGGGACGTGTCATTATTTACGGGGGGGGGGGGGGGGGGGGGGCTCCCATGTTTTTTCAAACAAGGCTAAAAAATTAGGACCCTCCCCTTGAACATAACAAACAAATTTAGACCCTCCCCCAGTCGTAGGTAAAACAAATTGTGACCCTCCCATGTATTAAATTTATATTTTCTGTAAAACCTGTCAGACAGACTCTTGTCCGAGTGATGCAATATCTCTTCTGTCAAAGCTAAGGAACCGCGGTCATTATTTATCGCCTCGATGATTTACGTGAGAGGATTTGGGGTAATACACGGTAAAAATGCAGTGATCCCCCCTCTATAAGTGCAATGATTAACGTGATCCCTCCTCTCCCGTTCCCTATTTTACATAGTACTGAAGACATTTTACAGGAAAAAAGGGGGTCGCACTTTTCTTTCGTTGCGCGCGAAGCGCGCCCGAATTTTGTTAGCGCATTTCATCAAGCCTCAGAGAAAGGGTGGATGAACATGTTTTGTGTACGGTATAGTAAACAAAGCCTGTCAGGAGTGCAGGAAGTATGCTACCTCAACTATATAAGTTCGACGAAAGCTTCTATTGATGGGCTCCTGAGCCAACAAGGTTTATTATTGATGCGCACAACTGCGCGCCGCAAATGAAGAAGTTATTATTATTATTCATGTGCGTGAAGCGCGACCCAATGACGAATTTATATATGCTTGTAACGTCAAACTCACGCTTACCTATGAGGTCTTCTTTCAAACAGTGACTGCCCGCTAGGCCTTTTATTGCAAGGGCATTTTTGGGAGAGTTTGCTTTTCCTCGTGAAGATACACTTGCTCTTGTAAACGGCGTGAAGGTAGTGTCTTCATTGCACAAAGAATATATGAGATGTCACTGTTTATGCGCGCGAAGCGCCCTGAAATTTTTATTAAGAAAAAATGCAAATGATAGAGACCTTGCTGAAATAACCGCTATCGGCATCTGTTTTACCCTCTTCTTCGACGTTCAAATGTTGCTAACATTTATGACCCTTCCCCAAACAGGAGTGAAAAACAATTGGACCCTCCCTTTAGACACGCGAAAAGAATTAGGACCCTCCCCACAAAAAAGGAGCCCTCGCCCCGCTAAATAATGACACGTCACTAACACTCCTGATCATTTTAAGAGACCCTGATACTGGCTTCAGAAAAGAGGGTGAGGTATTAGGAGGTTTAGTAGCTTGCCATAATAGCCATTGTGAGGTACTTATGTTAGGCTTGGAAAAGGGGATTAGATCACTGGGGACTGGGATTTGGCCAATAGAAAAAGACACCTGACATAGACCCCTGAGATATCGCATTTAATGGAAGTGGTCAAAACATTTGTACTCGACCGGGACCCGATTTTATCAAGGGAAATGTTACGTCCCGGGTTGTACCACCCAACCAAACCCCCACCGTTTTTTCAATGCCCATTCTTCTATGCTCAAGTAAGGGATGTTGGATGTTATTGCATGGATGTGTTTCTTTCGCTATAAAGAAGCTGGTGCTGAGCCTTACCCCCCCCCCCCCACACACACACACACACCCTAAATCGGGTCCCGGTCGAGTACAACTGTTTTGCCCGTTTCCCTCTGTAACTAATGTTATTACTTATGCTGTACGAGGACCCAATAAACATGATCGTAGATTTCGATGAATGTTTGTAATTTGTTTCAGTTAAGCAGCCATTTGGAGATCTAGCAATTTACTACTGATTTCTGGAGTTGATAGATATAGTAGATTATTATATAGCTCGTATTTTATTCGATCAAAGCGCGCGCTCTGATTGGTTCTATCATGGTCACGTGGCGGGCTACAAATTCAATCTAGCCCGCGCGGGGTCCAATCAAAAAATTGTTGCCCGCGCGGGCGACATCGCTAAAGCGAGAAATTTCGGCGGACAATTTTTACCGTATTTTCTGTTTGCTATATAATAAAACACTTAATGACTGCACCCTCGGCAAACAACGAGTTTTCTTTTCCTTCGAATCTCCATGGGAAACATCGAGACTCGGGAAAACAAAACTCGCTGTTTTCCTCGGAAGCAGTCATTAAGTGTATAGTGTTGGAAGCAGAAAGATTATCCGGGTTAGTGAGAGTAGTCCTGAGAAGGACTGTTGGTGGTGACTGACGTATCGAAAACCTGAGCGGAAGTCATCTTCAGAGTGAAGTGAAAAAAGTATATCTGACGGATGGGCGTATATATACCGCATGGTGTTGTGCAATAGCGCGGTGTTTGCGTAATCGGGGGCACCGTCCAATTAGTGCGCGCCGGCTCTGTCAACGTGTCGGTATCTGTTTTTTTCCTCGAGGGCACGGTAACGAATTCTGCATTCTGATTGGTTCTTAGAGCGCGCGCGCGGGGGCAATATTTTCTTATCTCTGACCTAGGTCACAGTAACCATTTTCGCGCGCTTATTTTCATCGGAAAAATCAAATTTTTGAGTTGGAAAAAATAAATAAGTCATTTACTGGCTTTAGGTCGGTCCGTATAGGGAAAAAACTATGACATCGACCTGGAAAATGTTGACCTCGACGACCTCCGGCCTCGTCAAGATTTTCCAGCCCTCGGTCACTGTTTTTCCCTATACGGACCTCCCAGCCGGTAAATAACATATATGTAAGTCGTTTGTAAGGCGCGGGAAGCTTGATTGAGCGGTTGATGGGATTTTGCTCAAGTTTTGTGTGAACCAATGCAACTTTCAAGCACAAGACTCTGCTTTTTTATCTCTCTGCTCCCAGCATTACCTCACCTACCTGGGTTCAGAACATTCGCTTTAGGGGCCGACCATTTAACTTTTGAGGGGGGAGATGGGTGATTTTGTCCGTGCAAGATTTTTGTTATACCTCTATGCGGCGAGAAAGTTTTTTTCGATAAGAAAGAAGAGTTTTACTCACCATTTTGCTGTATACGATTTTTTTTCTGCTTTTTCTTTCAAAATCACCCCCTCTCCCCTGAAGTTAAATGGTCAGCCCCTTATATCGTATAGTAAGAGGTGGCAATAAAATTAGCTCAAAACTTGGTTAAAGTGCCACTCAAGGCTGAAACCTGAAATGGTCTACTTGATCGCCCATTCAAAATAAGGAAGAATGCCATTTATTCGACGTTGATAACTCTCTTGGTTCAAGAGATATTAAAGATTTTTATACTTATTCAAATTAGCAAACAATGACGTCACAAACAGTCGCTTAGGGTACAAGAAGCCAATAATGTTTTATGTTTATCTATACTATTATAATCGGGTTGTCTACGCAACCGATTTGCTAGACCACTGTCCATCTAGCAACACTGAAATGGCTCCCCTAAACATGTTACACGGGACAACTCGCAACAAAAACTTTCCGCGCAACATTGTTGCACGAAAGGTTGTTGACGTCGAATTATTCGGCAACGGGCATGTTACACGAGAGAACTTTTAGCGCAACAACAACTGGCAAACGACCGTTAAAACAACTTTTAGCGCGAGCTGCTGCTGACGAATTTCACGATTGCCTCGCTTCCAAGCAGAAATGTTGCGCGGAAAATCAACGGTGACATGTTACACGATCGTCAACTTTCTGAATATTCGTCATTTTGTGTTGCGTGTTTTTGAAGGCAAATCAAAAACACGCAACATGTTGCCGAGCTGGATGTTGCGCGAAAAATCGTCCCCCCGTATTACACGGCGATCGAATTTTAGCGCAGCACTGTTACGCGCCAAAATCGACGTTGCGTGTTGTCCCGTGTAAAACATATAGCCTTTAGTCACGTACAACACGACGATGTGCCGCTAAAAAATATAAATAATAAAGCATAACTAAGAAATCCCTGCATAAAGTAATTGTTTAATTAAGCAATAAAAGTACTTTCCGCGTGCTCTCTGCTTTCTTACAAACACGAGGGGGATGTTGGGAGAACTGATCAAAACTTGAAAGAAACGAGCCGAAGGCGAGTGTCTTTCAAGTTTTATCAGTTCGACCAACATTTCCTGAGTGTTTGTAAGAAACCAGAGAGCACGCAGAAAGTATTTTTATTGCTTTTAGAAAATAAAATACACACGCGCGACAGCGTTGCGTGACATTCGTGTTTCTCAGGTCTCTTAAACACGCTTTTTAACCAATCAGAATGCGCACATTCACAATACAACATAGGTGTTATTTTCTAATGTGCTTTTAAGGTACTACAGGAGGGTTGTCAAGGGCATTTTTGAAAAGTTATTGCTTGCCTGTTATTCATGTTACATGCCTATATGGTTCTGCACAAAAGTAAGATGTATTCTCATATATTCCCTGCTAGCAGAAGTGGCCTCTCCACACAAATGTCACAACGTCGTCCAGGATCGTGGACGTACTTGACTAGTTTGGCTGACTTTACAATGGCGTCTGTGTTTTTGCTTCGAAAACAGCCCGCGCTTTCATGAGTGATTTCTTGTTCAATGACCAACACACAAAATGTTGTTCAAATTTCTATAGAAAATAAAACGATTTCCAGAGAATTCTCAAAGGCAAACTTTAGAATGAGCATCAGAGCTGCGTTTAAGAGTCTTTAAATTGAGTAAACGAGCCATTAATTGCCCCAAAAAGTGGCTTTTGTGTAAGTTGTAGAGCAGATAAATTGATATTTTCTTGCTCGCGCACAAACTTAATCGACCAGTTTCTCCAAGCTCACGCCATTTTCTCACACATGCGCGACAGAGAAATGACATTTGTGTGCAGAGGCTACTTTTGCGTAGTTGAAAAAGACAAGAAAACATTAAAAGTAAAAGAAAATTCAGGGAGATAAAAAGTAGCCTCTGCTCGCAGGGAAAAAGATATACTGCAATTGCCGGTATTATTTCGGTCCAGCCGCGCCCTGTTTGTATAGTATTCGTTACCATAACAACATCCAAATTTGAAGAAAAAACGTTTTTTTGCTTGAGGTGTGGACCTGAATTTATAAAACAATAATCAAGTGATTATTGGAAAAAAAATATAGTATCCTAGCCATGCCCCGCCGGTGTTTGGCTCCGCTACTCACTATCTATCATGCATCACATCACGAAAACGCTAGCGCAAAACTTTCAAAAACCATGAAACATAAAGAAAAAAGTATCCGTTCTCGTTTGAAAATGGTGTAGTGTGGACGAGGTCTAAGTGTGGACTTGGTCTCAGAGCTGGTGCGCCGTGTGTTGTGTAAATTTGGGTTGCCTTTTATACATGAATTCCACATGCGCGACCGAGAAATGACATTTGTGTGCAGAGGCTACTTTTGCGTAGTTGAAAAACACAAGAAATCATTAAAAGTAAAAGAAAATTCAGGGAGATAAAAATAGCCTCTGCTCGCAGGGAAAAAGATATACTGCAATTGCCGGTATTATTTCGGTCCAGCCGCGCCCTGTTTGTATAGTATTCGTTACCATAACAACATCCAAATTTGAAAAAAAAAACGTTTTTTTTGCTCGAGGTGTGGACCTGAATTTATAAAACAATGGAAAAAAAAAATCTAGTATCCTAGCCATGCCCCGCCGGTGTTTGGCTCCGCTACTCACTATCTATCATGCATCACATCACGAAAACGCTAGCGCAAAACTTTCGAAAACCATGAAACATAAAGAAAAAAGTATCCGCTCTCGTTTGAAAATGGTGTAGTGTGGACGAGGTCTAAGTGTGGACGGGGTCTCAGAGCTGGTGCGCCGTGTGTTGTGTAAATTTGGGTTGCCTTTTATACATGAATTCCACATGCGCGACAGAGAAATGACATTTGTGTGCAGAGGCTACTTTTGCGTAGTTGAAAAACACAAGAAAACATTAAAAGTAAAAGAAAATTCAGGGAGATAAAAAGTAGCCTCTGCTCGCAGGGAAAAAGATATACTGCAATTGCCGGTATTATTTCAGTCCAGCCGCGCCCTGTTTGTATAGTATTCGTTACCATAACAACATCCAAATTTGAAGAAAAAACGTTTTTTTGCTCGAGGTGTGGACCTGAATTTATAAAACAATGGAAAAAAATATCTAGTATCCTAGCCATGCCCCGCCGGTGTTTGGCTCCGCTACTCACTATCTATCATGCATCACATCACGAAAACGCTAGCGCAAAACTTTCGAAAACCATGAAACATAAAGAAAAAAGTATCCGTTCTCGTTTGAAAATGGTGTAGTGTGGACGAGGTCTAAGTGTGGACGGGGTCGCAGAGCTGGTGCGCCGTGTGTTGTGTAAATTTGGGTTGCCTTTTATACATGAATTCCACATGCGCGACAGAGAAATGACATTTGTGTGTGCAGAGGATACTTTTGCGTAGTTGAAAAACACAAGAAAACATTAAAAGTAAAAGAAAATTCAGGGAGATAAAAAGTAGCCTCTGCTCGCAGGGAAAAAGATATACTGCAATTGCCGGTATTATTTCGGTCCAGCCGCGCCCTGTTTGTATAGTATTCGTTACCATAACAACATCCAAATTTGAAGAAAAAACGTTTTTTTGCTTGAGGTGTGGACCTGAATTTATAAAACAATAATCAAGTGATTATTGGAAAAAAAAATAGTATCCTAGCCATGCCCCGCCGGTGTTTGGCTCCGCTACTCACTATCTATCATGCATCACATCACGAAAACGCTAGCGCAAAACTTTCGAAAACCATGAAACATAAAGAAAAAAGTATCCGTTCTCGTTTGAAAATGGTGTAGTGTGGACGAGGTCTAAGTGTGGACGGGGTCTCAGAGCTGGTGTGCCGTGTGTTGTGTAAATTTGGGTTGCCTTTTATACATGAATTCCGCAAACTCGCTAAATAAAACTTATAGAAGTCAAAACCCAGTGGTTCTCGTGCAAATCTCTCACAGATGTGCAGGTAAAAGCTTCGAGGAAAGAGCCATGTACAGAGAATGGAACAGGTGACTGGAGAAGTTGCCATTCCAGCATTCGCCCCATGTAAGGTAATCCAGAATCCGGAATCCTCCTTTTTCTTAGCTTTGGAATCACGAATCCGTAGAATGGAATCCGGAATCCATATAGCGGGAATCCAGAATACAAAGGCCATGAGAATCCGGAATCCAAGAATTTATTCATAAAGAAATATTGGAATCCGGATTGTTTGAGAATTATGGAATCCAGAATCCACTGGTATGGAATCCGGAATCCAAGGACTGGAATCCGGAATACAAGATCTGCTTGGATTACCTTACATGGGGCGACCAGCATGCTCAGGTGTGTTAAGGCCTGACTGAAAGGAGGTTTAATCTCATACGTAGCATTTTTGCCAATAACTACATTAGTAAAATAGCTACTGAGATCGACCACTTTGTATGAGTAACACGTCGTCCCCCCCGACCTTAACTGTTCCATGTATCTGTAAGTACCGTTTCAAATCAGTTTTCAATCAAAAACGGGGAAACTTACTGCCAATTTTCCTACTTTTTGACCCTAAATTCGTGATCTTCATGAACTTCTGCGGTTGACAGTGTTTCTTTTTAATCGTGTCCAGGGTCACGTGATCGTGACAACTGTGATTGCCTTGGCAACAACGGTTCTCGCCTATCTGCTTTAATTTTCAAGGTGGTTTGCCTTAAAAGGCGCTATATTGAAGGAATCAATGCAGTAAAGGAAAATTCGATGGTATTTTCAGAATAGGTTGGGGTTTTGATCTGTTCTCCCATTTTAAGTCAAGTCCCAAAAAAAGAAAACTACGGTGCACGTAACTTTAGTTTGGTTGTCATGGAAACATCAACTGTCAAAATTTTGCTGGTACTAAATTAACATTGATGCAATTTTTCGTTGCTCGAGTTATATTCGCTTATTCGAGATATTGGCAATATGCCGGCGTATAAGCCCCAAGTCAGGCCTTAACACACCTGAGTGGCCTCACGCGCCATGTCTGTTGTCTGCACAATTTCCATGAAGGAAACCTATAATAATTATTTTAGTGAAATGGCAGAAGTCATACTCGGTTTTAATGACTTGGCTATCTGCTATCTGAACAGTGCTATAGTCTATAAAATTGCCTCATTTGAATAACAACAGAATCTCATTAAAATAAAAAAACTCTGGCATTTTTTTTTTCGACATAGAAGTATGTCAGGAGCCCATAAGTAGGAGCTTTCATCTAACCTATATAGTTGAGGCAGCGCATTTCCTGACCTAGTTATTTTTAGATACGAATTTGCATTTTAAATTTGTTGCTGGTTCCCCAAGAGGTCCGCACAGTGCCGAAACACAAGATTGCGGTGGAGGCCAAAACGCGATTTTGCTGGGTACTTTGAGGTTAGAACTTCTGCTATAAATGTTATCCCAGATACCGAACCGAGTAATAAACTACTATAGAGATTTACTTGTGGAATTTGACTCGCAGAGTCAGTCTTCGCTTCTTTCCGCCATGTTTATCGATGGAGATAATTTATACAATATTGAGACTTGGAAGCTGCCTGGACGCTGATTGGACAATTTCTACAACGTTTCGCGCCAAATTTGTTCTAAAAATAGATAGGTCAGGAAAAACGCTGCCTCACGGACCCAGTACCAAAGATGAAAGCTCCTACTTATGGGCTCCTGAGTATGTCTCGTTACTAGTTCCGGCATGGCCGTAGCTAGCATAGGGTCAGAGGGGGCAGTTGCCCCCAAGCGAAGTAAAATTTCTAGTGTCAACATGTGGGGAAAAACCTGCTTGCCCCCACAGCAAAAACAAATAATGACCAAGGCTTGCCCCCCAGTCAAAAATTTCTAGCTATGGCCTTGTCCGGAGGATGCTCGTGGACCCCCTCTACCGACTAGACTATACCCTCGGCAGCTTTAAACTATTTTTAGTGAATCGCGGTGCTCTAATTTGCCTGTGAGCGGTCTGGTCTGAATTCTGTAGTGCGCACTCTAATTTTTATTTACGGCTGGGGGCCGGTCCAGATTGTGAAATACAGTAACCAAATAATAAAGATCCACGGAGCCGGTCCTATTTTATGGTGATTAAAGAGCCTGTGTCAGCCACCATTTTGACAGCATAGCAACATACCAAGTCGGGAGAAAGTATCCATTTCCATCGGCTGATTTAGAGAATATACAGCAATTTTCTAGACTGAACTTGGCAAATCAAATCTGAAACTTTGTTTGTAGATGTTGACTTAGATATTTCTACACGTAATTCGTCTGCTAATATCGAACGAAAACAATAACAAAGGAGTGGCTGACACGGTCTCTTTAAGATGACTCCACGAAAGTCCAAGCGCATTTTCTGTAAAAGTGATAGCAAAACATTTTCAGAGATGTCTAGAGTGGAACAAGGGGGTCCACTGTAGCTGGGATATTATTTTAATAATACTTTTAAAAAAAGTATTAAGCAAATAAAGATCGAAGTATGTTTTAACATACTTAAAAGGTATTGCTAAAAGATGCCTCCTGCTCAGTTCTCCAAGTTTGATATTTGTCACAGTAATATTATAAAATTTATATTTACAGAAAATGCGCTTGGACTTTTCGTGGAGTCACCTTATAGCTGTTTCAGTATCACGCGACGCAGCGAGTTCGCGAGGGAGCTTTTGACAGTTGGGCTTTCCTGTGTAGTTAATCAAACCATTGTGAGCCAATCAGATCCTTGCCTAGTTTCGCCTAGTGCAGTGAATTGGCTTCTGTCGCGACATGTCTCGCAAGGGAAGCCAATCGAATGCACTGAGTAAGGATATATTGGCTCACACGGACACGGATTGCATTGATGGACAGCACAGAAAACCCAACTGCTAAACTCTGGCGGCAACGGTGAAGTCGCGTGTTACCTGGTACAGCTGTAAATAATGAGCGGACAGGCTGTTTTTCTTGTCCTTCAACTTATGGTGCCTCTTGAACAATAAAGAACAACTTCTCGTAATAAATACAACCAATACTTGACACATAATCCCCAAGGTGATCCCCATAGACCACGTTGTTCAGCTCACATACTCCCCCCTGACATTCATTAAAAGACACACACCCTCTTGTGAGCAAACAATACATAAGGCAGTCCTCTACGCTAGCTAACCCAGTCTCGCTTAAGATCACGTGACCTCTCAACTGCTTGTTCTTGCCGTTTGGATGGGCCTGGAATAGAGCGTCTTCTTCGTTTGCAACTAAAAAGAGAAATAAGGCAAAAGTGAATATGCAATATGTTTTATGTTTTATCCAGAACTGAAAAATATGATTTTTAAACAAACGATTTCAAAGCTACATGCAATGACATACTAGCTTCATATAAGAGTCAACATCTTTTCAAGGTGGCGGTCGGAAGTTCAATGAGAATGAAGAAGCAAAAGATTTGCTTCTCGTGGTGCGATATCAATGAATCCTTGTCGTTTTTGCTGAATGCACTTTGGAGGACTGGGTCGAGTCGCGCGGGTTAGCTGTGGGCTATTTTAGCGTGGTACCAAGCCAAAATCAATGGCGGACAGTTCGAGAACTCGAGTCCCTGTGATTCCTGCAAGTTTTCATTCAAAATCTCGCCGTTTTCTCGCTACATTTGCCGAAATTCTTATCAAAAGAGGATCTCTTGCCACTTCCTTATAAGGTAAATGATTCCAAATATGGTTTTGGCCGTGAGGTGTTGAAAAATGACAGTTTTTGGTTGGGGATTGTTTGATACGGCGAGTCAGTCTACAGTAGGAGAGAGCGCCCCAAAGGGGTGGGGGTGGGGGTGTTGAAGGCGACGACATTTCACACAGATGAAAAGGGGGCGAGAGAAAACCCGCATACAATACAAGAACCTGGATTTTGAGAAGCTGTTAGGCTAGAATTATCCATGTGAACCCCATGTTTCCTTGTATTTCAAATCAAACAAGAAACTGTTTATATTGTCCTCTTCCCTTTAAGAGATGACCTAAATTGGGCTGTCGCAGTTCTTGCTCGTTTACTGGGTCACGCTGGGGCCAACCGCCCCCTAAATGAGTCATCAAAAGTGACCAAAAATCAAATCTCGCCATAACTTTCTACCTGTGTCTATTTTACCAAACTTCGTACATTGGATGACATTATAAAGATAAACATTTTTCATGTATTGAGTGGTCACCATGGTGATTGTGACGTCACTGGCGATAACGTATTTATTGGACCATTTCTCGTAATGTTGAATCTGCTTGTTTTTTGTACCGGCAATGATAGATTTCAACAAGAAAAGCTAAAAGTCGAAAACCGTTTGCTTTTAGGATTTATATTAGCTGAGTTATGATTTTTCATGATTTTCGATCATCTATTTTCCGTGTTTAAAATCCAAAAGATGTATACTCATGACGTCATAGATTGTGACGTCACAATATAACAATCCTTTATATCTTCGCTCTAAGGACGAAATTCAAAATTTCAAAATCATACGACTTTAGATACCATTTTGCTTGACACTTAACAAGAGAAATCGGTTCAATTGACTAAAAACTAAAAAAAAAATACCAGTGAGTTTGTTTTCCCATACATTTGCTACTGTAGCAAAAAAAATAGGGGAGGGGAGGGGAGGGGGTCATTCTTTGAAATATAAAGTGTTCAAATGCTAGAGCTCAGCTGTTTTTTATGCTATCAACAAACGGTTTTCGGCTTTAACCATCTCTTGCTAAGGTGTATCATCGCCATTACAGAAATAGTGCATATTCCAATTCTTAAAAGTGATCAAACGATTGCGCAATCTCTGGTGACGTCACAAAGCATCATAGTGACGTCAAAAGTAGTGGAATCGTAATATCATCGTAATGTTATCCTATCTACCAAATTTGGTCAAAATAGCCTCAGAGGATGGAAAGTCATGTTGAGTCAGAGTATGAATGACGCATTTTGGGGGGTGGTTGGCTCCAGCGTGGGTATGAATAAAACAAGACGATTGTTGGAGTTAAAATGGCTGAGGGCGATAGCCCAAAGCCACTTTAATCGAATTTTCTGAGCCAAATCGAAAATACGAAATACGAAGATGTCGTTTTTACAGTGCCCAGTAAAGGTGAGGGCTATCAAAACGCAATCACCATCATGTGGAAGGCTAAGGGAGGAGGCGGGTCAAAGGAAAAAACCAGCGTGCTCGCTTCAAGGTCTCGACGAATGACCACGTGACCACGTGACCGTTGATTGTTACATAATCAATCGCTTGAGTATAATGGCTACAGATTAATAACTAGTAGATCGCGATAGGCGGAAGAGAAAATATAAAAATCACATTCGCTCCTGAAGGCTCGTTTGTATACCAGAAAATATAATGACGCGTGGCCTCTGCAGTATGTCACTCGAAATCATTGTGTAACTAGTATATATTCAACATCTCTACCAGTAGTCCAGTCATTTTGTGAAATGACCCACAACTAATTGCAACAGAAAGTTTCTCAACGGTTTTAGGGTCATAAAGTCAACCTAACAAACATACTAAAAGTCCTAAAAAATCCATGTAGGGGAACATCTCAAAATTCAAGCTTGAAAAGACGACACAATTTTCTTTTGTTGGCGGCCATCTTGTCCTTTGTTATTAATGAGTTTTGCCGCACTTAGTTTTGCGAAGCTTTTGATATTCGCTATACAGTACAGTATTCCCAGCTAAGTGTTTAAATTTTTAGTGGTTAAAAATGGACTCATTCGTGTTGTATATACTTTGTTAGGTATGTTATTTTTGCAAACTACGCTTTCACTAAGAGAAATTTCCAATATCATAATTCCAATACAGTGCCTGACTAGGAGTCTTGAAACACGTTTCCATAAACAACTCATAATTCTTAATAATGAATTCGGTTGGCAAACTTCAATAGACTCTATACAAGGGGTAATTTCTATGTAAAGGAAAGCGTTAGAATATTTACCTGTAACGCGTTACAGTCTAGAACTAGTTTCATCGGCGTAGAGCTATAAGTGCCGCAAACCTCATTAATAACGAAAGCCAATATGGCGAAGAAAGCTGTTCCCGATTGCTAAATCCCTTTTTTCGAGATGTTGCCGTATCGGGATTTTGGACGACTTTTGATATGTTATCAAGTGAGTATAATAGAGTCTAAATCCGTTGAGATTTGTACTGTTGCTGTTGCAATTTGTTCCGGGGTTAGCCTTATTATTCACGTAAAATGACTGGACTACAGTTGAACAGCACCTTTTCCGGACTGTTGGACGGTTCCAATACAAGCCTTCCCATGTAATCCTTCAGGTTGTTAAACTTGTACAGATAGTAGCCAGGACATCTGCGCACGTTAACCAGCACGTGAAGTTTAGACGGCGCATGCGCACTAGTGGCGAAGTTGATCATGCGTGCAACGATGCCGTCATAGATTGTGGGATGAGAAGTGTTCAGCCAGCCTGAGTACTGCGAAAACAAACACGAAAAGTGATGTTTCGCTTTTTTTCTTCAATAGACCAAATCGGCTAACGGTGTTTACATGTTGTTGCCACCCAATTCAGATCATGTGACGATTCCTTACACACACTCAGGCTGCTACAGAGGAGTGATGTTAATAGCGGATGTACACAGGCTAGTCATTTCGGGTTCAGCTTATTATGCAAATTTTTTTTTCATTGCGTGACCTGAACACGATTAATAACGGGATTTCACAGACACTACTAATCCTCTTGGAAGTTAGTAGCGGATGTACACAGGCTAGATGTAAACACCCGTAGCCGATTTGGTCTATTCCTTCGGGAAGCGAAAATACTGATTCTATAAGTATCCACCATGAGCTTCCTTGGGTATCGTTTTGGCCAATCTCTGTAGCCGAGAAAAAAAAAAAAAACGTTACATTACTTACTTTTTTCACAGGTACAAATCAGAAAAATCGGCATTCAAATGAGAAAACAAAAAATTCATTAACCCAAATGACAAAACTTTTGAGCATGGCCGCAGCTGCTCGATTTCACGCTGCGGCCGGCGAAGAACAGCAGGAAGCACTGGAGATTTCCAAGCCATTCTGGTATACCTACCTGCAAACCACAGGCCGTGAAGATGGTAGAAATCTGATTCGGGGACTTCAGTCGATACCATTGTGTGGTGTTGATAGCGCTTATGTTAGCAATGCCCAGAGAAAGATGTTTCTTGATACATAGCTCCAGATTTACTGTAAGGAAAAAATCAAGAAGATCGCAGTCATGAAAAACGACAAAAATGCTAGCAATTCTTTTTCAAGAAAAAAACGAAAAAAGAAATGCTCGTCCCCCCCGCCAAAAAAAAAAACATCGAAAAAAATGCTAGCATAATCGAGAAAGGCCTGCACAATGGTCTGGCTGCTTAATTCTTCCTTCCGCGTTCAGTTGATCTTTCGGCACGAACGACCAACTCATAAGTACGCTTCCGCGCTAGTGCTAGCGCGTTAAGCTTGAATAATAATACGCCAGAACTAGCAAGAGGAGCGTAGCAGCATTCCGTGCATAGTTTAAAAAAGCTACAGCGCAATATAAAATGGTGGTTTTCAACTATCGCCTTCGTAATAGTGTAGGGAACGTATAGAGAGCGCATTGTGGCTAGATATGAAAATGGTGCTTCGCTTTTTCGAAAGCGATGGTTGAAAATCACCATGCTCAAACATGATGAGATAACATCGACAACTGATACGATGTTAATACCTCTGTTGTTAACATTCACGATGATTCTGAGGGTCTCTGTAGGTCCCGAAATCACGCATGCGTACTGGGCACCAGGCGTGTTGACCTTGACCGTGACTGAGTAGGTCTCGTTGACTAACACCACCCCTGAGAGAACCCAGGCTACGCTGGAGACATTGCCCTTTGCCGTGCATTCCACGGTTTCACTCTCGTAAGCGACCGAGTTGTTGGTTGTAGGTGAAATGACTTGTATAAAAGCTGAGATAACAAAGGACGACATTAGAGCAGTTTTGAGATGACTGTCGTGAATGTTACCGCAATTGCGTAATCACTTAACAAATAAAACACAGTTTCCGTGACTGCACAGACTTATGCAAACCGAGATGTGGTTGGGAGAATTCGAGAGCAGATCAGTGGAAACACGAGCCGCAGGCGAGTGTTTGCACCTGCTCGAGAATTCTCCAAGCCACATCGAGGTTTGCATAAGCCTGTGCAGTCACGGAAACTGTGTTTTATTTGTTTCATAAAATAATTATCTACATAGATGAAAACCGCGTGGACAGGAATAGTAAGTTTTTGAAGCGGATGAGACTCTAAATTCTCCATACAGATGAAAAGGCTGCATCAGCCAATCAGAGCGCTCCGTCTATCGCATGATTTGTCAATCTCTTTCTGATCGGACTGCAAGTTTTCTGAGATGGCGGCAAGCGAAGCGGATTTAAAATGACATTCGTGGCTTAAAATGGGGGCTTCTTCCTTTCAAAACACAAAATAATTACGACAGCAAGTGAACAGAAGACTTAAACTACAGAAGCCGTTGTTTTACATGTGTGTTGGCCCAGTTTCTTCGTCTGTGAGACAATTTCTCCCGAGAAAGAACTTGCATGTGACAGCGGAATTGCTTGGAAGAGCGTATTTGAACGCTTTATTTACGGCAAGCATGGAAAAGAAGGAAGGAATCCACTTATTTGTATCTTATGTTCTTGTCAAACAATATACGATGATAGGATTAGTTTTTGGAAGCATTTTTTTCAAGATCTGCAGAACATTACCCCCCTTTCCATTGAGTGCCCTGATCATTAGCATTTCACAACAACAGGTTTGAAACCTGCGACCAGTTAGCTCGCATGCAGAAGAAAATTAGAATTCGCGACAATGAAACATTCAACTTTAAGTTAAACCTGCATAATAGCTTTCAAAAACATTCAGTTTAATTCCGTGATATCTCTTTTGATACAAAACATCCAATTTTAAGGGACGTGTCATTATTTACCGGGGGGGGAGGGCTCCCATTTTTTTTCAAACAAGGCTAAAAAAAATTAGGACCCTCCCCTTGAACATAACAAAAAAATGTGACCCTCCCCCAGTCATAGGTAAAAAAATTGGGACCCTCCCCCATGCAATTTATTTCTGAAAAACCTGCTAGATAGACTATTGTCCAAGTGATGTAATGTCTCTTTCTTTCTTCTAAATAACAGAACTACTTTTTCTTACTTCTGTCATGCACCAGTCAATTGACATCACGGCCCCCCAATTTAACATTCACTAAGTGTTAAATGTTACTATTTTCCCGGTCACCAGGGACATGGTCGTTGTTAAAGCTCCAGGCCCCCGGGGACACTTTTGCAACATGGCGAAACGCGCCTTTATTTTGATAAACCCATTTCATCAAGCCTCCAGAGAAAAGACAAACGTTTTATTTTCTGCGTGTAGTAAAAAAGCCTGTTGGTTTATTCTTCACGCGCTACAAATTATTATGATTCATGTGCGTGAAGCGCAGCCCAAAAACGAATTTCTATGCAGCTTGTAACGTCGAACTCACTTCTTTGGAACATATTGACTGCCAACCAGCCGTATCACTGGAAGGCTTTTGGGGGTTTTCATTTGTCCTTGCCAAGATACACATGCGTGTAGCGACATTCGTACGCATTCCATTTAAGCGCCACAAGCGTATTTTTTTCTTTGGGCAAGTTCTCTAAAACTAGATTAGATGTCATTCCTTATGCGCGCGAAGCGCGCCGAAATTTTCAACATAATAAGTGAAATAAAACTAGAAAATGATATAGAACTCGTTGCTGGAATCTCTCTTTCAAGGCTTCAGGTTTCGAGAGATCCTTTCACTCGCCCAAAAATGAAGTGATCCCTCCCAAAATCCTCCGACCTCGGTCCTTAAACCAATATATTTTCGCACGATAATCGAACTTCTGGCTCAGCGTTAATTTCCGTTAATGCCCGCTGAATATTCCCGCTATAGAAGGTCCGTGTTAAACTCCCTGCCCTTCCGTAGATTAATGTGTTCAATCCCCGGCCTGACCGCGTTACTTTCCGGTGGGGGCCGGGGTGTCAATTGACTGGTGCATATATTATTCATCGCCTCGATTATTTACGTGAGGATGTTTATAATACACAGGTAAAATACATACATCCTCCCTCTAAGTGCAATGATTAACGTAATCCCACATCTCCCGTCCCCTGTTTGACCTAGTACTGTAGACATTTTACAGAAAAACGGGCTCGCATATCCTTCGTTGCGCGCGAAGCGTGCCCAAATTTTGATAAACGTTTGTTTGTTTGTTCATCGTTTTTTTGTTTGTTCATCGCATTTCATCAAGCCTCAGAGAAAGGGTAGATGAACATGTTTTATGTATGGCATAGTAAACAAAGCCTGTCAGGAAGTACACTACCTCAACTATATAGGTTAGGTTATATTATTCATGCGCACAACTGCGCTCCGCAAATGACGAAGTTATTAATATTCATGTGCGCGAAGCGCGGCCCAACGGACGAATTTATATGGCTTGTAACGTCGAAAACTCACGCTTACCTAAGGGGTCTTCTTTCAAACATAATAGTGATTTGCCCTCCAGGCCTATCATTTGCAGGGAAATTCTGGGAAAGTTTGATTTTCCTTGTCAAGATAACTTGTTCTTGCCAACGGTAGTGTCCTCATAGCTAAAAGAGTATATTATGTCATTGTTTATGCGCGCGAAGCGCGGTTAAATTTTTATGGAGAAGTTGCTGAAATAACCACTATCGCCGCATTTGTTTTACCCTCTTCATCGTCCAAATGTTGCTGAAAAAAATTATGACCCTCCCCCAAATAGGAGTGAAAAAAATTTGGACCCTCCCTTTAGACACGCGAAAAAAATTAGGACCCTCCCCACAAAAATAGGAGCCCTCCCCCCCGCTAAATAATGACACGTCCCTAAGATTAAATTTACCAAGTGCGGCATGCCATAGATTTCTGGTTTTATGCCCCAAACAAACAGTGCTTCTAAAGTTAAGTGGTTTGGATTTAAAGCAATTGCTCTTAACATATAGTTTGACATGCATCTAGGTAACTTGTCCCAAAAATTGATAGGTTGAAATGCTTTTATTATTGCACAGGAAATTTTTACATTCATGCCTTAGTGAAAGGCTTAATTTGTGGTGCGTCTTCTACATCGACCTCGCTAATGTCCTATTTACACGCGCCGATTTGTCGGGCCCGATTTTGTTTACGTTCGTTCGGTGTCGGCCCGACTTCTAAAAATCTGATGCGATTCAACAGATTTTTGTTGTCGGGCCCGGTTTTTCATTTCGCAGATCAAAGCAGAGGACCGACAAATCGCAGCGTGTGAATGCACCGTCCGACAATCGGCCCGACAAATCGCAGCGTGTAAATGAGCCTTAATACATTTCTGACCTACGAATTTTCTGAAACTTGGCCAGATGAAAGTTCAAGTCTTCTAATGAGCATCGCCAATATTTAAGCCGAAAATATCTGCAATAATTTTTTATGAGAGGGCATTAAAAACTGGTCGTCTTTGTATTTAAGAATTGTTACTTAGATGAAAAAGATTGCAAAGATCGGAGAATTCGCAGATAATCTAGGGTCATTTGTGCTTGATTTACAAAACTAAAAAGACAAAAAAAAGACGCAAAAGTTATAGCCCGATATGTATAACCTGGTAGTTCAGCTCTGGACACAGATGAGCGCACAAACCATTTCGAGCGAGTCACCTTAAAGCATAATAATACGAACGGGGTTTGCATTTCCTCTAATATATAGATAACGCTTAGCCTTATTGCACTAAGAAACTACAGATGTGTGGTCTAGTAAAATTGCAGTCATTTGGTCTATTGCTCGGACTTATAGCCTATTTTGTGTATTTTGAGAGAGTTTAGGAATGGCGTAAAGTTTACTGAAAGTTTTGTCCCCCACTTCAAAAAATGTACATATCTAAACAAACGACAGCACAAATGTGATTGCTACCGAAGTTTGTTTCTAATTTCTTCGTTTACATTTAAAAAAAATCAAGGTTTTTTTGCTCAAACTATTTAAACATATATCTGAGATTTCATTCGCGCCGACGAGGTAGATTTCGGCTATAACACACGAGATTTAAAACTCACAATGTTATTTTGTAATTATGCAATTCGGAAGAAATTCATTACAGTTTAGAAAAAGTTCTTCATTTTTTCTGTTTTTTTAGATAATTTTAGCGCGCGATTAGTTTCACATTTATCGCCAAATCAACGGGAGTTTATTCAAGACAATAGGTATCTTAGTAGATTTAAAGCGTTGTCTGTATTTTGCAAAAAAATCGGTATTTTGAACCATTGCCATTGCGTGTATTAATAAAAAACTAAGAAAATTTGCTACATAAGGTGGCTTATAGCAGTTTTTAGTTGACTCTTCGGTCTGGTATGGCCTGTATCTCAAGTGCTATACATACACAGAAGGCGAGCCACTTTGCAAGAAACATGCAATTGATCGTTATATGTGTTTACATGTTTTGTTTAAATTGACGCTTCCATGGCAACGAAATGGCGGCCCTCCATTTTTTGAGTTGAAGAATCCACCCAGACATGCAAGATAACTTTTCGCAATACCTACAACGCCAATGAGGTCAGACTATAAGTTTGAAGAAATAGGCCAAGAGCGTTTCGAAGACCTTTTTTTGTCAAGAAAACCAAGCGTAGTCAATCAAACTCGTGAGTCAATCAGATCCTTTCCTAGTTTCGCCTAGTGCGACATGTCTGTTGCGACATGTCTCGAAAAACAAGCCAAAGGAGTGCACTGAACAAGGATCCGATTGGCTCACACGATTGTGATTGACTACGCAGCCAACGTAACTGCCAAAGGCTCACTAGATTTGAACCTACAGGGTCAGGTGTTATCAGAAACACTTGCTAATGACATTTCTAAAAGAAAGGTTTTTATTATAAACGTTGTGACTGGTGATTTTTCCAACTGTTATGTACCGTTCGAATTTTGATATTGGGAGAGTGCAAGTGGTTTATTTTGCAAAAGAAAGGAATCTTGCGTTTGACTAGTTACCAGGCCCCACCCGGTAAGGAGATAAAATTGCTCATATTATCAGAAATATTTATCAAAGACAGTTGAAAAGTAGATAATTCGACGTATTTCTCTATAAACCATAGTGCAAAGTAGCCAAATGCAAAACGTTATAAGTAAAGAAAAATACGTCGCAAAACTCGCATGTGACGGTAGTGAGTACCACCTCGCTGCTTCTCCAGTCACTACGCTTCGCAACTGCCGACTGATACCGCCTTGTTTTTAATGAATTGAAGGACGTTTTCAGGAAAAGCTGCCCAAAGTTGAAGGGTACGTCGTTCAAGCGCTTCTGCAAATTTGCCAAAGTGTTGTCGTGCTGCTTGTTCAATTTCGCGATGAGGGAGTTCATTTTGGTTGTATTCTAACAGAGAAGCTCTTAAGAATGAGTGATAAAAAAGTCAATGTTAGTAGTAAACGACGCCACGTATGCCAAATCAACCAATCAGCGATTGGGTTAAAGCGAATTTATTGCCGGCGACTTGTAATGAAATCGTTATTGTGAAAATAGAATAAATAATGTAGTGTAATGTTTCACTTTTATGTCGACCTTTTCCTACGTATAGTGTTTTGGGGAAGAAAAGTTTATTTATCATGGATGTGTTAGTGATGTTGGGGAACAGAGGAAGTTGTTTAACTTTTACAAATGCTATATAAAAGTACAGCAAAAAGAATACAAAGTAATTGTGAATACGGTATTTAGATTTCATTGCGTTGGAACAAAGGTTGTGTGTTCGTAAAAATCGTGAAAAACGTTATCAAACAGTACGAAACGATTTCCATGGTCTCCCACACGAGAACCACGTAAACCAGCGTTTTTGTATAAACACAAAAGAGGTATGTGCTGTCATTAATATGGGAAGGTTCTATATTTTAATCCATTGTTAACAATTTCTGAACGCGCATTAGAACGCAAAAATTAGGGTGTAAATATAATGAAAATTCTTTGCCGATTCCAACATTGGCAAGTGATTTCACCGGAAATAAACCCAAGTGTCCCGGTCATCGGGTAACAGGCTAATTTGTGGCTAAAAGAGAGGGCTCTGTAGTGAAATAGATAGTGATATCGCAATGAATATAAAATAGTAGAGCGAAAACCTGCAAATTGTACGTGCATTTCATCCCGCCTGTTGTATGTTGATTTGGTTAAGGGATTTTAGAGAGTGAATTTTCATAGAGAAGCCGAAACTATTGTAATTGTTTTGTTAGACAAAGTTAATTGAGAAGGTTTTTAGAGCCATTTCTCACTTTTATGCAATTTAAGAAGAGCGAAAACACAAAAGTATATAGAATTATTTTCTGTCAGTAGCTGTAGAGCAGCTAACATGGAAGATAAAAGTATCCAGGTCAACACTTCCCGAAAACTGACAAAAAATGAAAGCACACAAACGGAGCCAAAAAAGGAACGAGATCTAGCGCGGCATCGGATCGAAATCACAAGATTCGCAGTTTAAACTAAGGCCCTGTTTACACTATCGCGTTTTCAAAAGTATTCTTTTTGAAACTTATACGGATTCGCTGCGTGTTAGTATTCGGATTCAAACGAAAACGTTTAGTGTGGACATATCAAGAAAATTCCCTTAAAAATTGTCGACTTTCTTCAATTTCCTTATTACTAAGTATCTGCATACCATATTTGGAATCCCAGTAAGTTTTGCACTATTTTATTGACGTAGAATACTTCAAACTCAACCAGAACTCAAATACACTCAAGAAAATATGTTATGTGCATTTTCCGCTGTGTTTTTCACGGTCAAGAACCTGGAAACAAGGTAGAAAAGACACCACAGGAAGCCCGCTCTATCTCTAGAAAGACTACAATGTTTTCTTGATATGCGGGGTGTAAAGCATTTCTCAAGTCTATGATATGCATTGTTGTTATTGAAAATAAAGTTGTTAATCCACCGTACCAGAAACTCGAAAAGAATAGTAGGGCGGCCGCCGGGCGGCCAGAAAATTAGCAAATTAGGACTGCAAGTCATGAGACCCATTGTGCAATGGAATCCTGGCGCGTTGACAGAAACAGGGCCAATTTTTGGTATGTTTTTAAATTATTATTATTATCATCTTTACTTAAAAACGTTTTCTCGTATTTACGAAATTCTACGCGAAAAAGCCGACCGCAAAATTTTCCAAACAGAAGAAAAAGCGCAATTGAAAGGTTGTCTGAAAGCTCGTATCGGAATTACCGATTGGTCTTGTATAGTTTGGAAGCAACCAATAGAAAAGCACGGATTTCGATCCGAGACTGGCTTGACTATGTATAAAAGGGTATCCATGCATGAGGCCTATGTAATGAGAACTTTAAAAGGCTCTGTTGAAACAATGTTTCCTCTGCAGTCCGACATCTGCTTGTCCGAATGAACCAATAGGAGTCGGAGCATTTCGATCCGCGTCTCAAGGTATAAAGGATTAAACAGAACGCTGCCACCATTCTAATGCTCCACGCTGTCGACACGTCGATACCCACACCGTACGAAAAAATTATTCTTAAGTCAAACTTCAAATTGTACTTATAATGAGCGAAAAAGGAGTGCATGTTTCTGTAGTAACCGACGATATTCAGCTCTCTGGAAACGCCTATGCCCCTGCTGATATTTTACCGTTTTACGGTGGAATGTAGTTATTTGAGCTTCTGGCTTAGCCGCGAAATGCGTCTTAAGTAGGTGAGTAGTATATGGTCGGGATCTACACTACTAACCACGTGGTCGGGGATTGACACTAGGAACCACGTGATCGGCGATTGACGCCTCAAACCACGTGGTCGGGGATATGAGTTGCTGATATGAATCACTAATTATGAATCACTACTTTATGAGTCACTAATTATGAGTCACTACTTTATACGCCTATTGGTTCTGCGCCAGCACTTTCTACGCCAGCACTTTCTACGCCCCGCATTTATACGCCCCGCATTTATACGCCCCGCATGTATACGCCCCGCATTTATACGCCCCGCATTTATACGCCCTCATTTATACGCCCCACTTTCTACGCCTCACTTTCTACGCCCCACTTTCTACGCCCCACTTTCTACGCCCCACTTTCTACGCCCCACTTTATACGCCCCACTTTATACGCCCCACTTTATACGCCCCGCATTTATACGCCCCACTTTATACGCCCCACTTTATACGCCCCCACTTTATACGCCCCCAGTTTATACGCCCCGCATTTATACGCCCCACTTTATACGCCCCACTTTATACGCCCCACTTTATACGCCCCCACTTTATACGCCCCCACTTTATAGGCCCCACTTTATACGCCCCACTTTATACGCCCCGCATTTATACGCCCCGCATTTATACGCCCCGCATTTATACGCCCCGCATTTATACGCCCCGCATTTATACGCCCCGCATTTATACGCCCCGCATTTATACGCCCCGCATTTATACGCCCCGCATTTATACGCCCCGCATTTATACGCCCCGCATTTATACGCCCCGCATTTATACGCCCTGCATTTATACGCCCTGCATTTATACGCCTCACTTTCTACGCCCCGCATTTATACGCCCCGCATTTATACGCCCCGCATTTATACGGCCCGCATTTCTAGGCCACCATCTATAAAAGCTTGTGTTTGAGGTATTCAGTTTTGCAGAGGTTGTAGAGTAATGAAGTGTTTTTGTGATTACGAAGCAAAGCAAGTAGGAGACGTGTACAAGTGTGGTTGTCCTTTGGATTATTCGAAGAAGGTGATTGGTTGTCATGTTTACTTTACGGCATCGAACGCTAAAGCTGTACGAGAAGCTTTTCCTGAAGGCACATCCCTGAGTGTGTTTCCAACGTGTGACCACGACTTGATTTGTCGCGTTGGTGTCGGGAAAAGAGACTGGAACGAAGGTCGTGTGTATTTTGCTTGTGACGTCCGTGCTCCAAATCCCAAGTGTGATTCGTTTGTTTGGGCTGAAGAACCCAAGAAGAAGCGCCAGAAAGTATGGAACCCGAAGAAAAAAAGTTAGATGATGAGCAAGCGGATATGGATGTGTTGAATTCGTATTCGATCATGGAACTGTTGGACGAATTTGTAGTAGCCATGATATGGGAAGGAATGCATGGTATAAGGAATGTGGACTGTGAAGGATGTAAAGTTGACCATCCCAGTCAGAATCGTCATCAGTGTTTGAAGTTGAACGGGGACGATCTATGGCCAGAGTATTACAATGTGGTTCGTGATATGTTTCGCAATTCCACGGAGAAGGTCTGGGAAGGAGTGCAAAAGTTGTCGGCTGGCATTAAAGTCACGATTCAAGAGAATTGGCGCCGTTACATCGAAGGCGAATTGGAATTCCTTGGCTAAATGAAAGCAAAGGATCTGTTTAGCGAGTTGTTTACTCCTCACACGGCTGCTATATCGAAAGCAGCCGAGGAGACATGTATTGAAGTGTTTAATAAGGACGATTAAGATCGAACACGTTTTTTTAATATATAGATTTAGCCACTGGCTAAAAGCGGAGCTCCCGGTTACATATTTTTTTAACGAGACAAAAAGGTTGCCATTGTACATGAATAGATAGCCTTGCACCGTTATACCACGTGACTAAGCACTTGTTCATCCAAGTGTGGTTATCTAAGGTTCATCCCTTCAACGAGGTAACCCTTTTCACGTTTGATGACGTCATCAATGACGTCATGCCACGTGACCATGCAGTTGTACCCCCCTTGCCACTTAGACAACTTCACCCAAGTTTGGTTGTCTGGGGTTTTTCCCTCCTTGAGATATATCATGTTTCTCCTATGATGACGTCATCAATGACGTCATACCACGTGACCATGCAGTTGCACCCCCCTTGCCACTTAGATAACTTCACCCAAGTTTGGTTGTCTGAAGTTCATCCCTTCTTGAGATACATCATTTTTCTGCTATGATGACGTCATCAATGAAGTCATACCACGTGACCATGCAGTTCCACCCCCCTTGCCACTTAGACAACTTCACCCAAGTTTGGTTGTCTGAGGTTCATCCCTTCTTGGGATATATCATGTTTCTCCTATGATGACGTCATCAATGACGTCATACCACGTGACCATGCAGTTGCAACCCCCTTGCCACTTAGATAACTTCACCCAAGTTTGGTTGTCTGAGGTTCATCCCTTCTTGAGATATATCATGTTTCTCCTATGATGACGTCATCAATGACGTCATGCCACGTGACCATGCAGTTGCACCCCCTTGCCACTTAGATAACTTCACCCAAGTTTGGTTGTCTGAGGTTCATCCCTTCTTAAGATATATCATGTTTCTCCTATGATGACGTCATCAATGACGTCATACCACGTGACCATGCAGTTGCACCCCCCTTGCCACTTAGATAACTTCACCCAAGTTTGGTTGTCTGAGGTTCATCCCTTCTTGAGATATGTCATGTTTCTCCTATGATGACGTCATCAATGACGTCATACCACGTGACCATGCAGTTGCACCCCCCTTGCCACTTAAATAACTTCACCCAAGTTTGGTTGTCTGAGGTTCATCCCTTCTTGAGATATATCATGTTTCTCCTATAATGACGTCATCAATGACGTCATACCACGTGACCATGCAGTTGCACCCCCCTTGCCACTTAGATAACTTCACCCAAGTTTGGTTGTCTGAGGTCCATCCCTTCGTGAGATTTGTTAATTTTCTTAGTATACCACAGGGTTCCCATGAGTTTCCGCGTACGGCGGACGGACGGACGGACGGACGGACGTACGCTATATAGTCCATGAGCCAGCTGATTTTTCATTACCAAATTGCAAACAAATTGATAGTGGTATCAATTTAAAGGTTGTATTGTGCAAAGTTAAAATTCATATGATAGTCAATCTGAATTGGTAGCTTTCACTCGTTAGGGCGATTTCCTTGATTTGCACCGCGCATCTCTTCTGCGCACGGACGCGCGCGCATTTTGTTCGAAATAAGCCCGTTGAAAAGTGCGCGCGCTGGCCAAACAAACAACATAGAAAAGCTTAGGATTTATGGTTATAGCCATTACTACCCAATTTGTTTTCTCTAAAATCGATCATCATACCACTACTGATAATATTTCCAAAGTAGAAACAAATCGAGTTCGTAGAACATGTATTATTTTCCATAATTTGCGCGAATATTCAGTTTGAGCCAATTCAAGATGAAACAGCTGTTCTTGGTATCAAGGAATGAATGAATTCTAAACTGAATTATAATAAGAGACAAGAAAACAGCCCGTCACTTCGTGACGCTAGAAGACTCAACCTGAGTTCCCCCTTCCATAAACTGCTGATTTACATTACTAATGATTACTAATGATAAATAAATGAAGGTGAGCCCCCAGAGCCTTTTTTGTATGTTTTGCACTGGTCGTGTGAGTCAGTAAGGCTCGGAAATCTGTCTAATAAGTCCGAAGAACCCGCTAAAATTAAAAACGCAAGCCTATTACACAGAAAAACCATTTGACTTCGGAATTGTTTGCATGTTTATTATATCTCAGTAAGGGAAGAGAAGAAACAGGTAAAGTAAAACTGTTCTAAGAAATTTTTAGTTTATCATGTTTTTTTTTAGAGAATTTCATTCGTGCGCTCTGTAGGCAGTGGCAGTAAGTTTGTTCAAACTTGAATGAAAATTTTTCTCAGCTCGAATCTTTCGAATTAAAATTATCCCGGCACATAATAGTAAGTAATCTGTAATAGAACCATTTAGTTTTGAATGTCTATGGTGCTTTCGGCTGAGGGAAATGAGTTATTTTTTAGTTTATGTGGGAGATTTCAACATGGCCGCGATGGCGGCTTTGTCCGCTCGCTGAAAAAATCGCTTGAATTAAAACTTAGCCAAAGGTGAATCTTTTCCAACAAAAACACGCCCACTTGAGAGATTTTCTTCTCTTCGGGTGTGTGTCCTTCGTTTTGCGATACAGCATAAGGATTTACACTTGAGAATATTATTCATGGCTTTGCTTTGTGTAAATTTGTCACTCATTTCGCCTTAGTGCGCGAACAGGAAAGCAAGGCACTGGTGTACGTTTGTTCAAGCTGAATGAAATTTTTTTCTCAAGTTAAAGCTTTCGAATAACAATTTTCCCTGCACATTCCTGACAGTAATCTGTGACAGAACTATTTAGGTCTGAATGACTATGGTGCTTTCGGCTGTGCGAACTGAGTTCTTTTTTAGTTTCTGTGGGAGATTTCAAAATGGCGGCGATGGCAGCTTTGTCCCTCGCTTAAGAAATCGCTTGAATTAGAACTTAGCCCAGGGTGAATCTTTTCCAACCAAAACACGTTCACTGTCGAGATTCCCACCTTCTCTGCAGGTTTGTGAACTTCTTTTGGCGACACAGCTTCAGGCCTTAGCGGAGTGAGTGCGAACGATTTAGCCAATCAGAAACGTTTGCGCAGACAACCCGATTATAATAGTATAGATAAGTGTTCTTGATTTGCAAAATATTTTTTAAATATTACATTCTTAACTTAAACTTATTTTTAACGTTTTTTCTTCTGGAAAGTTACTCAGAAAATCAACTAGGAAAAGAAAATCAAACATCCCGCACACGGTTTTCTAAACACTGCATGCGTCTATCATCTCCACAAATTTGATGCAAATTTAAAACATGTCCCACCTAAAGGTCCAAGAAGTAGAACACGGAATTTCACGGTTGGTGGCTAGCTCCGCCTCATGTGCTGAGATAGCTACGTCACGAAGAATAATATTATCGAAAATCGTAAATTTGCCAATGTAGTCTAAATTAAGCTATACTTGTACCTTTTTATAACCTCACCAGGTTTATCCTTCTAATATTCAGTAGTCTTTCCACAATTTTCCAGTGCTCCTTCACTCCATGTTACAAGTATCTATACTTTTTCAGCTACCTACTTGTGCCAGTGGCTGCCGACGATTCATCTTTATCTTTTCTGAATTTCGTTTCTTGGACTGAAATGATACAATATCTTGCTCGCTACAGGTCAAATGTGGCTGAAACTCCTTGGATGTCCACGTCTAGCAAGTTTTCCCAACCCTATTCCAAATTCTTACAAGCTTTCAACAAATTTTAACTGACTACCGACATGCGGACCCCCCCCGAAAAAATCCGGGGGTGGGGGGGGGGATCCAATATTTTTGGGGCGGGGGTGTTCGTCGTACCTTTTAGGGTTTAAAATTAGGCCTCTGGTGCCTTTTAGGGGTAAAATTTGAAAACTTTCATTTTTTTAAAGATAGGTACCAGTTAGGGGCCCGTTCTAGCAAATCACGCTTGTCTGAAGCCTGAATCAGACGTATTTCGCTCTCAAAAAAATACAAGAGAAAATTACGAGGGAAAAATCGTCTTTTTGGTACCTTTTGGGGGTAAAGTCGAAGTTCCCGACGAGGTTATGATTGGGTGTATGCATATTGTTGTGTGTTAAGTCCGAGGATTTACCAGGTACTACCTCCTTGATAGTAACGACCCATGCATACATGTCAGTATGGCCAAGAAGAGTGACCCATGCTAATACACCATGGTGCATCCAGTGAGATACAAGGCTTTGTAGACACACCAGAGCACCAGATGATCAATGTAGAAACCAGCCTGACCAGCCATGAAATACAAAACGACAATCACCATAAGAGGCCACCAAGATATATCTCATGAACTGTATTTTGTGTATGATACTAGGTGCTGCAGTATGGCAAAATTTATGAGCAAGAAATTAAATATTATGTCGGCCTATGTAAAGGGAGGAGACGGGATCCGGGATCCAGCTATATGTGAGGTTTGGGATCCGGGATCCAGAGTATGTGATCCGGGATCGAGAGTGTAGTCCGGGATCCAGCGAAATTTGAGGATTGGGATCCGGGATCCAGAGTTTGAGATCCGGGATCCAAAACTTCTGTAGATCCCTTTACATGGGCCGACTTATGAAGAGAAAACCTGCTTGGGTAAGCAGGCGAGAGTTCATTATTTACCAAATATGGTCATAAACTCGCCACGAATAAGGTTCGCCATTACATGTTTCAACTAAGTTATATGTTTCTGGGCCTTTCTGGTGTTAAATAAGTAAGTTCGGTAAGTTTAGCCCTCCCCTCCCCGCTAAATTATGATATATCCTAAGATAGTAGGGGCAGATTCTCAAACGTGAGGCTCTGAGCCTCCCCACCCAATTATTATTATATTGGGCTGTTCCGTTACCGGTCGCTGTGTCTGACTCTGGAATTTCCAGAGGGCCATTTTTTACCTTGGAATCTCCACAGGGTATTCATTTGCAACTGGCGAATTTCCATTGCGCGCCCACAAGAGAATGATAAACATGGGTTGCTTCAAATTTCCACAGGGGTTGTACTGGAGCCCGGAATTTCCACAAGGGTAGACTTTTTTGAAAATTTGGAGTTCCGCGATAGGGGGTACGGTTTATCGAACAGCCCATTATCACTAGTCTCCCTCGCAGCCCATTCTTTGTGTCGGCCATGCAAAGTTTCCTTCCGACACAAAGAACGGGTTACGAGGGAGACTACCAATTCTCAAAACGGCGAAAAAGGAAAAAAAAAACGCTTAATCTGCAGAAGTTCAAACCGGGTTCTGTCACATATAAGACTTGCAGGTGCATGTAGAAGTTTGATTTTCGAACGGAGATAGAGCTAGTGCAACAGTCATAGATTTAATCTGGGCCGTCCTGCAAAGCATAAAGCAAACGGAGAAGCAAAATGCAAAAAAATATATTGCCGATTTCAGCTGAAAACGTTTTCTACAAAAAAGCTTCAAAACATGTTTTTTTTTTTCAAGCCCAGCAGATTTCAATGTTGCGTGTAATATGATACTTTGGCCTGACGTTTGGATGAACGTGATTTAAAAATTACTGTAGACTGTGTTGCTTTGTTTGTCATTACGGCTTCATTCGTGTTTCTGTCTCGGCCCTGAATTCCGATCTGGCAGGCCAAATAAAAGGGTGAAGAAATGTATTTTAGCCAATATCACTTTTTCTTAACTTGCTCTGATAAGCACGTGCTCTAGGGATCTAATGCAGGTTCATGACCTTCCTTTATTGTTATCAAACACTTCCAAAAGGTTAAGGGGGCATGGATCACGGAAGGTTCAACGGTTACATAATCCTGTGAATTGGAATTCCGAAAATATAAGCCAATACAAATTAAACAATACTTAACTAAAACGTCTACAGCAACTTAAGGTTCCGGTACAGTTTTCCATAGGCCCGTTGCCTAGTAACCAAATTATATTTGAGTTATATTTGTTACGTGCATAAATCTGCATGTTAGTTTATTTGTGTACAGAGCCATTTTTCAACAAAAAATATCACCAATATACTAGAGGTTTTAAAATTTTATGTTTTGTTTAATTTGGATGTTTGTTTTAATCACTAAGGGTGGTCCGTATATACGAAACCTGTCACAATGTTAAAGTTGTCAATCAAGGTGGCTGCCATATATGTTATACATACTTTTCAAGTTCCACTATAAAGTGCAAACGTTTCAAAAGTATTTCCAAAAAAATGACGAGACTTTGTTTGATTTCTTTGGTAATAAACTGACAAATTTATAGCTTAAAAGTTCTTGTCTCCTAGGGAACCGTTGCTTTGGTAACGTGAAATATGTATAATACAGGTCCAAAAATAAAGATTGAATTGTTTTGTAAAAGATGCCCAAATAAGCGCCTAACAATTTTGCCATATATTTCAAAAAAATATACAAAAGCCTAAAAATTGGGTTTCCCTGGACACCGTTACCATGGCAACGTCAAACGGGGAAATAAATTGTCTCAAAAGAAAGAACTGATAGATTAAGACATCATGTCTAAGTATTATTGGTTTGCATTACAGGATCAAACAATTTTAAGTATTCAATTCTTATCACATATGCTTTCCAGGCCGATAGGTTGCTTTTTGACAACTTTGGTGGTCCATATTCAAACGCCGAAAAAGTAATAAAAGCTACCAATTCAAGAAGTCTATCATACACGAATATGAAGTACAGATACTAGGTATTTCAAAAAGGTATGATAGCCCTTGTTTGCAATTTGGTAATGAAAGGCCAAATTTTTGGTCCTAGCTCATGGACTAATACCTTTAATACCAGGAAAAAAAAAAAAAAAATCATATCTCAAGAAGGGAACAACCTATGGCAACCAAACTTGGACACATTCATCTTTTGGGCGATACCATTTTAACGCCCTAATCATTTGACTTGGCGCCGTCAATAACGTAAGCAAAATGAGCAAGAAAGCCCGTGACGTTTGAAAATCAACTCCATAGTTAGACGTTATTTCCTTAGGTATGGTGCTCCGCTTGCGCGGGCCTTCGGCCCGCGCAGGAGCTCCGCTATTAAGTATAAGTTGTAATACAAAGGAGTATTAATAAAAGTGTTCTTCTCAAATGGTGTTTTTTTTATCGACGTAATAGGCGATTAAACATAAGTAGAGAGTCGTTCATGTCGATGGCGACGACGACGAGGATAATTCATGAATAATGCTTGAGATGCAGGTATGGTGAATAAAATGTCAAAAGTAATGATTCCACTGTCATCAATCGCTCCATTATCTATATATAAAAAGAAAGAAAAAAGTTCACATAGGTACAATTCTGATACCCCATTCGGTCATTGCTTCTGCCCCTGTAAGATAGTCCCATGTCGTAGACGTCGACTTGTCACGGGGATTATGACATCAGTCACTTTATAATAATGCCGTTGATACTGCCCATCATTACGGTGTACACGAAAGGAGATGGTGTTATCGCCATAGACTAAAATCCCATCGTCACGAAATCGTTCCCTCAGTATATTATTGGCAAATATGATCCATAACATTCTTTTGGCCTGTGCGTAGCTGCCTTAAAAGATACGGGCAGCTTCTCATTTCTGAAGGAAGAAAATCGAAGAGTTCATCAAGATCATTATTTGATCGATCATCCAGTATAAATGGTGGAGGTTCATCATCAGCATCATCATCATCATCCGTAGGAATATAATCAGTAGTATAGTCATCATCATCCGTAGCATTCCTACCTACGGAGAAACAGAGTTCATCAGATGGCATCATATGTGATTATCCATTCGGATTCTGGTTGTACATCTGTATAGATGACAGTCCCTGTTGTACATTCAGTTGTTACAGGGATTGTAACATGAGTCACTTTTAAAAATGTCGTGACCATCGTCTACCATCGATGTATACAGGTAACGAGATGGCGTATTTGTCATGGTATATTTCAACTCCATCCTCACGAAATCTATTCAACAGTTCCCCTGCTGAAAATTGCGACCACAATCCTCTTGCGCCCATTCGTAGCAGACCGGTTAGATAGGAGCTCCTTCTCATTCTGAACGAAATGAACTGAACAGGTAATAACTACGTCTTTGACGACTATCTTCAAGTAAAAATCGTGTAGGTTCGATAGGTTCGATTGGAGGCATGGAGGAATGGATTGGAACGGCGGAGGAATGGTACGTCCGTATCACAACGTCAGAGGAATGCTTCTCGTCATCATCCTCATCATCTGTAGCATTCTTACCTTCGAACGGTGACGAGGGAGGTGATGGTGGTTGCGTTGGTGGATCTCCTCTTCGGCGCTCATACATTTGGTGGCCATAAATTGGTGCTCATAAAGTGCTGTACTCATAAAGTAGTGACTCATAAATTGGTGCTCATAAAGTAGTGACTCATAAAGTAGTGACTCATAAAGTAGTGACTCATAAGTAGTGACTCATAAAGTAGTGACTCATAAAGTAGTGACTCATAAAGTAGTGACTCATAAAGTAGTGACTCATAAAGTAGTGACTCATAAAGTAGTGACTCATAAAGTAGTGACTCATAAAGTAGTGACTCATAAAGTAGTGACTCATAAAGTAGTGACTCATAAAGTAGTGACTCATAAAGTAGTGACTCATAATTAGTGACTCATAATTAGTGACTCATAAAGTAGTGACTCATAATTAGTGACTCATAATTAGGGACTCATAAAGTAGTGACTCATAATTAGTGACTCATAAGTAGTGACTCATAATTAGTGACTCAAAATTAGTGACTCATAATTAGTGACTCATAATTAGCGATTCATAATTAGTGATTCATATCAGTAACTCATATCCCCGACCACGTGGTTTGAGGCGTCAATCGCCGACCACGTGTTTGCTAGTGTCAATCCGCGACCACGTGGTTAGTAGTGTAGATCCCCATACTATACTACTGACCACAAGTGTCTTCGTTATTTCATATCTTCGTTCTTAAATTATTCATATTTCGACCTCAGCACCGCGGACCACGGTGCCAGTGATTAAAGTATCTTCGTTATTAAATAATTCATATGTAAATAATTCGTATCTTCGTTCTTAAATTATTCATATTTCGACCTCAGCACCGCGGACCACGGTACCAGGGATTAAAGTATCTTCGTTATTAAATAATTCATATTTCGACCTCAGCACCGCGGACCAGCCCATGAGAAGCGGTTAAAAATAGAAGACGGGTATTCTGCAGTCTAGCCAAGTCAGACTTGCTAAAACAGATCCTCTCGTCTAGGCAAGGAGCAGTTCTCAACTATTTCACAATTCTTGGACTGTGACACTTCATTGCTGGCAATGTTTTCAAATCGCTTTTCCAGGCCTGTCACCACAAAGGGCAGTCATGGGCTGCTTTGCTGACGTCAGTGCTTAATCACTAACACCTAGTGCGTTCGAGTTATCAGCTATATTTTGACGACAACATATAATGAAGAAAGCAACTGAAGGGTGGTCAGTCATGGGCTGTACTCGGAGGTTGCGTGTCTCGGTCGATCTCTCTCTCTGCGCCTGGGTGGGGTGGCCACAGATCTATGGCTTGTGGCGGTTTTTTCTTCCCCACCTTTTGCTGAAGTGATTCAGTTAGTACTGTAATCCAATTTACATAATTTACGAGTTGAAAAATAAACGTCACATCTAGTGGCCGAAAAATCCCAACCGTGCGAGTAGGTGTTTTGGTCTTCCTCCCTCCAGCAAAACGTAGCACGGCGCATAGCAGAGCTCGCACCTTCCGCTTTTCCATATATCTTGCTAAGAGAAGTGCTGAGATAAAAACAAACATTATCTGGCACAGATAATGACATTTATCAGAGCACGTATCTTTCATACTGTCAGTTGGTAGACAAGCTGGCGCGCGGGCTGTCAGTGGGAAAATACCAAGCAATTGTTTTAGCCAATCAAGGCAGAGCACTCGCGTGGTTCCATTCCTGTATGTATCGGCTGACTATTGTAGCATTTCAGTTAAGGTTATTCTTTGGAAGAAACAGCGACAGCCTTCAACCAAAACTTCTTCAGTTCAAAGTTTTTTCCCACCGCCTCCCCAACTCCAGCCCACTTGTATTGATCTTATCTTGTCAACATTGTTTCGAAGCGAGTCCGCAAGGTTGAGTATAGTATATATGTGTATAGTCTAGATAATGTGGGTGGCGGTTTTTTCTTCCCCACCTTTTGCTGAAGTGATTCAGTTAGTACTGTAATCCAATTTACATAATTTACGAGTTGAAAAATAAACGTCACATCTAGTGACCGAAAAATCCCAACCGTGCGAGTACGTGTTTTGGTCCTCCTCCCTTTAGCAAAAGGTAGCACGGCGCATAGCAGAGCTCGCACCTTCCGCTTTTCCATATATCTTGCTGAGAGAAGTGCTGAGATAAAATTCATTATAGCACAATATCTCAAGGAAACATTGATAACAATTGTGTGAGGTTTCATTTCGTTGGTAAAATACCGAGTAAGTAATAAATTGCGGAAGAAAGTTTGTACGCGCTTTGAAGTTTTTCCAGATAACCACTGATTTGCATAGCAACGCTTTGAGCAAAATTATTCATCCTACGAATTCTCGATCTTTAAACATTCCACTGCATGGGATATTGTCATCTTTCTTCATAATGTCTGGTTGATTATAAGGCGCCATTATTTCTGGTGCAGGGAAACATAAAGGAAAAAACAAATGCTCTCACTCATGTTGCTATGCTCCGTTTAAAAGTCCGCCTTCTAAAGTTGAATACTAATTTGTCTCTTGAATCAATTAAATGGTGCTTGGACGTAGTGTGCAGAAGCGCACTTAATCTCTTCATTAACTCGGTTCGTAACCAATGTGCTCCCAGCCGGTAAATAACATACATGTATATATCTGTTCCACAACTTACTCAAATTCACTTTTTGTGACTTTCAGATGGCTTGTTTACTCTACTATTCCTTTAAACCCGCTAATAACGCATGCTTTGATCAGGGAAGTGTTTGATACTCATTCTTAGGTTTGCCTTTGAGCTCTTGGGAACGTTTTGTTTCCTATCGAGATTTGCAAAATGTTTTATATTGGTCATTAAACGAGAAATCACTCGTGAAAGCGTGCGCTGTTATCAAACAAAAACATTGACGCTATTGTTGTAAAACTAACCAAAACAGTTAGGGACCGGTCATTATTTATCGCCTGGGGGGTGGGCAGAGGATTTGGGGGGGGGGGGGGGGGGGGGTGGGATCACTTCATTTTGGGGCGAGCGAAAGGGGGGATCTCTCAAAACCTGAAGCCCTGAAAGGGGGGATCACAAGAAATTTTGTAAGTAGTTATTCCAGCAACTTCTCTATATCATTTGTTTTTTTCTACTTCACTTCACTCAATACATAAAGATTTCGGCGCGCTTCGCGCGCATAAAGAATATCATTTAATGTACTCTTTGGTTACTCGCGCAACGAAGACACTACCTTCCCACCGTTCACAAGAACAAGTGTATCTTGGCGAGGGAAAAAAACTCCACCAAAATGCCCTACAGTGATAGGACTGGCGGACAGTCACTATGTTTGAAAGAAGAGTAAGCGTGAGTTCGACGTTACAGGCATAGAAATTCGTCATTTAGGCCGCGCTTCACGCAAACGTTAACCTGGAGGAGGTTGTGACATTTGTGTGCAAAACATAGAAAGAAAGATGGAGCGAAGCGGGGCCTAATTAAATTAGGTATGAATTGCTCATCAAATAGTTTACTATAGGAATAAACATGTAAGTAACGCTTTGATTTCTACAGCTAATCAGACTCTTTTACTTACATAATATTCTCACATCTACTCTGCTTGTACCGATGTGATTTGATGCCACGCATGCGTACTCAGCACCACGCGTTCCGACCGTCTTTGCAGGAGAGGTTGTGTTGACTAATATCACCCCCGAGGGTAGGGAAATCCAGGCCACGTTGGGGGTGGGGACTCCTGAGGCTTTACATTCGATGTCGGTGGATTTGGCAACAAAATTGTTTGGCGGAGACGTTATGTAGGGGGAACCTGGGAAGAAAAGCAAGTCACAATGATCTGGCCATCGAGCAAAAACGTTTCTGTTAACCGATTTTGTCAACGTGAAACTAATTTTCCAATTCCACATTCATTGTTCTACCTTTCCACTTATGCCTACGGCGAACGCCGAACTTCAGCCGCCCTTCTTCTGTCGAACCTTTCCTTTTTCAAATGATGCCGCTTCATTATACTTTATAGTCAATAAATTTCTATTTAAGCAATAAAAGTACTTTCCGCGTGCTCTCTGCTTTCTTAAAACACGAGGGGGATGTTGGGAGAACTGATCAAAACTTGAAAGACACGAGTGTCTTTCAAGTTTTATCAGTTCGACCAACATTCCCGAGTGTTTGTAAGAAACCAGAGAGCACGCAGAAAGTATTTTTATTGCTTTTAGAAAATAACATACACACGCGCGACAGCGTTGCGTGACAATCGTGTTTCTCAGGTCTCTTACAAACACGCTTTTTAACCAATCAGAATGCGCACATTCACAATACAACATAGGTGTTATTTTCTAATTGCTGATAATGTCATAGAAAGTTGTGCTCTAATGCTGTTATGATATAGCGGAGGAGAACCATTACTTTATCGGTTAAAATAGAGCATAGATCTGGACCTATCACAGCGCACGTTATATCGTAGCTATATTCTAATAACGTGATAAGGGGCTTTAGTATAAACCAGCTAAATGGTCTATTACAAATCCTTCATTCTGATTGGCTGAGCTACAAATCGTCTATCAGTGATAGACCGTACCTGGCAAAACCACCACCTTTTTTGCAAGAATACTTCATTGCCAAAACCGACAAACTATATAGTAGTTGGTTTATACTAAAATGAGTAGACCTCTCGTCCTCATGTGCTATGATATCAATATGATATCTTAGCACATTCGGCCTCAAGGTCTAATTGTTAAAAATAAAGGAGTCTTATAGGGTGTGAGTGGTTGCAGGGACAAACAGATGATCAGATCGTTCATTTACCTCTAAGTCTATCAAGCGCCTGGCCATCTAAGGCTCCATCGAGGACATACAACTCCATGATTTTGCCTTTAAACGGATCGTTATATGTCAGAGAAAATCTACCAACGTAGAAGGAACTCGCACCGGGGCCCCGGTATTCAAGGTCTGCAATCCCGGCAGATTCCTGTATCATCTTTGCATCTTCCCACAACTTGACAACATTGCCTTGACGATCCCAAGTCACGGCTACGTGAACCCATTTGTTCACAGATATAACTGCCAGACTATCAATACTGTTTTGGTTACCGTTTGCTAGAATCCTTGTGAAATACAATCTTTCATAGTATCAGTACCATAAGCAATACCATAGGAAAACGCAGAAATCCCATACCAGTCAACTAAAATGGATTGAAAGTGGGGAGAACGAGCGAAACGAATCCAGCATGCTATTGTGAAGCTGATTTGCGAGATGTCGAAAGATGGTATGGTAGCGTATTTGTTGTCACTGAATGAAAGGGCCTTGCTTTCTGGATAGCGACCTTCTTCGTACGTCGGTCCACCCTGAAGGCTAAAGTAGATATAGAAAAGATAGATAGAAAGTGACAGACAGACTTAGCAGATTATTGTTAGCAGATTTTTGTTAGTTAGCAGATTACTGTTAGCAGATTAGCATTAGCAGATTATTGTTATCAGATTATTGTTAGCAGATTATTGTTATCAGATTATTGTTAGCAGATTATCGTTAGCAGATTATTGGTAGCAGATTATTGGTAGCAGATTATTGTTAGCAGATTATCGTTAGCAGATTATTGTTAGCAGATTATTGTTAGCAGATTATCGTTAGCAGATTATTGTTAGCAGATTATTGTTAGCAGTTTATTGTTAGCAGATTATCATTAGCAGTTTATTGTTAGCAGATTATTGTTAGCAGATTATTTGCCCCACCTGAAACTGGTTAGAAGACATAGGATGATTAGCAAATTCATGTGTGAAAAACACACCCTCTTCCTGCCGTTAAATTTCTTGAATTTGTCGCTCAAATGTAACGCGAGACCATTGAAAAATGCCGGTAGTGCCCTGTAGTAGTTGTTTCATATTTTAGAAAAGTTATAAGTAACGTTAAATACGTTTGCCAAAACTGCGACACCTCTGATCGTAGTACTTACGTGATATCAGTATCTGAGCCATCAAGAGGCCAATAGCGAAGGACAGATGCAGCTAGAATGACAAGATTAAAGGCCTATCACCAACCGGGAGCCTTTGCGCACCGTTTCTTTTGTTTTCAAATTGATCCATTGTTTTTCGGCTGCTCTGATTGGCTAAGAGTCCGCAAAGGCTCTCGTTTGGTGATGAATACAATTGGTAAAACTGATGGCGCGTACGCTGTCTATTGGCCTGGTCGATTTGTAGGGGAAAGGGTTATAGTCCAGTCAATCTGTGGTTTGAGTCTAAACAAATTGCAATAGAATTTTTCTCAACGGATTATAAACCAGTAAGGGGAACCTAGTTATCATACTAAAAGTCCTCAAAAATCCCTTCGGTGGAACATCCTGAAATATGATAATTTCTAAAATCGCTAAAAACCACAGGGTACCCGCCTCAAGAAAAGTGAAAAAATTGTAAACAACCTTCGGAATAAAACTTTCTCTCAATCATTATTTTGCAGGAAATCTCTTTTGAGGACCAGATAAATGTGTTATACATGAAATTGAGTCAATTTTTCAACACTTTTTCTTCTTTTTAGTGTGTCTTACATCATATGGGGCCGCCATTTTGTTCGGAACAGCAACTAGTCTAGCAAAGTGCAAACAATATAAATAAGCTTCAGAATTGAAAATATTCGCATTCTACAACATCTATGTTGTAGTTAGCAAGTAATTGCGTTTTTTTTTTCAACGTTTCACTTTTTTTTACATCGCTCACTGCCGCTGGCGCTGTAGTTCTCGCAGTTTATCATCTGACTCATCGCCACCCTCGAGTTTCTCATTACGGCTAAAGGCTTATCTAAATTAATTGAAGTATTTGCCAAATTGCCGAGAGAAGCATATTTGACGATTTGTAGTAGTCAGTTCATGCATACAGACTGAATGTAGCTATTTCACCCGGGGGGACTCCCCTTTTTATGGGCGGGGGTGCTCTTAGGGTTTAAATTCAGGCTTCTGGTGCCTTTTAGGGGTAAAAATTGAAAACGTGCAATTTTTTTCAGATAGCTACCAAATCTAGCAATGCTAGCAAATCACGCTTGTTGGTAGCCTGAATTTCAGACGTGTCCCTCGTAAAAAAAATACAAGAGAAAAAATAAGGTAAAATACCTCGTGTTGGTACCTTTTAGGGGTCAAAATCAACTAAGCGACACCAAGTAGGGTACCTTTTAGGGGTAAAATCCAAAGCACCCCCGCCCCAACATAGGGGATCCCCCCTTCCCCCCGGCTATTTCAGCCCTGTTCTTGTGCACGAGACAGCACACGCATTTTGGCATTGCAGTCAACACGCGCAATGAATTTTGCCTTTTTATATCATGAAAGTCGCGTTTTTTTTTATTATAAAAATAAAATAATTAAAAACCTCGGCGCCATGTACTATACTATTGAAAATGGTACCCCTTTTATATAGTACAACCAGTGGTAAAACGCGAAAAAGCTCCCCTTTATATAGTAAAACGCGAGACTCAAGAACAACACCACGGTATTAGTGATTAGCAAATGTGCGCCGTGATTGATATCAAACTTGACTCGGGCTTACTGATAGAGCTGACTGCCGCAGGCCTCTCACTATACTATCTTTTTTCTCTAATGGCCAAGTCACATGCACACGGTCTTCTAACGGCGTTCGAAAGCATTCCACAAAAGCGATCCATTGCCCTCCGTTCGACGAGCATTTCAGAAATCGGGCTGTATGTTGGTTTTAGATTGTACGCCCTGACTCTTAAGGCCTGGGCTAAACGGGGGGCTGGGGATTTCCTTCTTTCACTTCATTTTGGGGTAACCGAAAGAGGGGATCTCGATACCTGATGCCCTGAAAGGGGAATCACAAGAAATGTCCTAAGGACTGATTCCAGCAAGTTCTATATGATGTGCATTTCAAAATATCGGCAAAAGGACTTCTAATATAGTGTTAGAGAACACACGCAACGAAGCCTAAAACTCCCAAAAATCGCCCGCTTAAAAGCCTGGTGGGCACTCGCTACTTTGAAGGGACTGGCACCTTAGGTCAGCGTGAGTTCGATGTTACAAGCATAGAAATTCATCGGGCCGCATCTTACGCAAATGAATAAGAATTTCCGTTTTAGGACCTGAGTGACATTTTTCCCATATTCTTACTAGTGAGGATATTGAGTCAAAACAAATTTGGAATAATTGTTTTCTGGTTCGTCTCTATCATAAGAAGAAAATTAAATGGCGGCTTGAAATGAGTTTTATTTTCTCATGTCAAAAACAATAGCTTACTTATTCGCTGCTACTTTACTCGTTCTTGCCACTCGAAAATAAAACTCATATCTTCGCGCCACCGTGTAATAGCTCATACCATACTCTGAACATTATAAATATAAAAATAAATAAATATACAAAGTGACAATGTGTCTATTCATTCCTCGGGAGTCTCCACTTCAATACCAATATGCGCTCGCGGGAAGCTTTTGTCCTGCTTTTTTTGAATGTTTACTAGACGCCGGAAGTTTAAAACTTTACTTTGGTTTTACAACGAATCAGTAGCTAAAGGCTTGTTGATTCCTATCATAGAAAAGCAACATCGATCAATGTTAAAATGTATTTCTGTGTAAAATGACTAGTATAGGGCCGCTTACCCAAAAATTCTGGTAGAGCGCCACGCTCATATCTTAAATGCGGTATGACCTTTGTATAACGGGAAAGTTTGAAACTACTCTTGGAATTTCCATTTTCATATGATTATGCCCAGGATTATGCCATGGTGCCACACTTATTTTCAGCAAAGAACACTATCAATGCAAAAGCAATAACTCTTGGACGAACCAAGCCGGTTTGACCTCGACAAAGGAACAGTAAAAGGAAATAAAACGGCTGCTGCTGTTCCGAACAAAATGGCGGCCCCATATGATGTAAGACAAAACAAAAAGGGAAAAAATGTTGATGAATCGACGCAATTTCATGTTGAACACATTTATCTGGACCTCAAAAGAGATTTCCTGCAAAACGAACTGGAGAAAGTTTTATTCCGAAGGTAATTTACAATTTTTTCACTTTTCTTTTTAGCGATTTTTGGAAAGGCCTTATTTCGGGATCTTCCACCGAAGGGATTTTTGAGGACTTTTAGTATGTTAACTAGGTCGCCTTACTGGTTCATAATCCGTTGAGAGAAATTCTATTGCAATTAGTTTGGACTGAACCCTCAAAATTTCGTAGATTGACTGGACTATTATGTGGTACAAGTAGTGCACTGCATTAATAGCTTAGTCTGTAGATACCTGCAAAATCCTGCGTAAAATATTTTTCTTGATTTTCAATAAAAGCTGGCTCCCTTCTGTAACTTATTTTCAATCAGGCTTTCCTAGGGAGCTAATTCGATAATGGCTGCCATATGTAATATAAAAATGTTCTATTAAATTGTTTTTCTTATTTTTGTCGTAGTTATTATTATCTATTTATGCATCTTTTATTGTCTTTTTTGTTTATTTCATGCATTTGTTGTTGACCACTCATTGCCGGATTAGCTTGCTAGCGGCAATTAACATTGTAAAGTCAAGACCCATCACCAACCGGGAGCCTTTGCGCCCCGTTTTCTTTTGTTTTCAAATTGATCCATTGTTTTCGGCTGCTCTGATTGGCTAAGAGTCTGCAAAGGCTTTCGTCTGGTGATGGGCCTATAAAGTTAAAGCTAAGGTTAAAGTTAAAGCTTAATAAGTTAAAGTTAAAGTTTAACTTTAACTTTAGTACCACCTTATTAACCTGTCTTACCTGAAAGCGAACGAAAAAAAAAAATGTGTTTCGCAATTGTTATACAACAACAAAACATGTTTTATTGAGTGATGTACCAACCTTCTATGTAGTTTGTGTTCAGGGCGGAAGCGGCGAGCAACAGAAACGGAAACATCTGCAAAAAAGGAGATTAAAGGCCATCATCAACCGGCAATCTTTGCGTGCTATTAGCCAATCCGAGCAGGCGAAAAACAATCACGATGGTCGGTTGCTAGGGCTCTTTGTCCTCACTGAACTTCACCAAGGCGTAGATTTGCAAATGAAGCAAGACAGGAATTCCTATTTTTGTTTTCAATTGCAAAGGTATTTTTAGACGTTTCTTGAACCCACGTCGTCATAAGAGTAGGTTACCCGTGCGTGAATAAATTCACTCTGCATACCGCGGCTTTGAAGGGTGTTCGAATTATGGATGTAAAAACAAATCTTCCCTTATACTGCTTTGACTTTTGAAATCGCCTCTTTTAGCGTTTTGAGGTACTGATTGCTTACTGATTTAAATTTAGAGCGGTCTTCACATGACTGTAGTGAAACCAATCGCGAATGAGTAATTGCATCATTTCTGAATAAAACGTATTCTTGGTGTGCATGTGACGTCACTGTCGGCCATGTTGGATGTACAGAACAAAAGAAAGTTCATTTGCTCCATTTGTTCTTTCATCCAACATGGCCGCCGCGCTTTCGTAATTTTTCGCCCCATGTAAGGTAATCCAAGCAGATCTTGTATTCCGGATTGCAGTACTTGTGTTCAATACGTGATCAAAACTGGCAATTCTGCTTTCGGCTTGTTTGCCCTTTCGATTTCCGATTTTCACCTGTTTATTTGAATTTCTAGATTTTTGTTATCTGAAATCGGAAATATATTTTTTTCAATTTCCGAGATTCAGAAAATTACCAATACTTTTTTCAGATTTTTTTCCAAGAAAATTTTGAAAAAAAGTTCAAGCTCTTTTCTTAAACGTGCAATCATTTTTGCCTATTTTTCCGATTCCTCCGCAAATAGTATTTTATTTTCACTGCATACCTATTACCGCATCATGGTAAGCTAAGTTATGGGATGTGTCCGCGACTACCATGGGCAGCAGTAGGCATGCAGCGAGGGCGAGGAGCATGTAGTGTCCCCAACCGACACCAGGGGAGGTGGGTGGGGCAAAAAACCGCTTGACCACCCGTTACGCCGATAACTGACAACGGAACACAGAAGACGCCGGAAATTTAAACTATAGGGGCCGCAAAGCATCATGCACGCCAGTATGCAGCTAACACCGATTGATTGGGCGATTCCGATAAACTTTCACGATGCGCTAATTAATATGCAGATGGAAATAGTATTTTATTTTCACTGCATACCTATTACCGCATCATGGTAAGCTAAGTTATGGGATGTGTCCGCTCCTACCCATGCCCTTGCAATATTCATTGCTAAATATGCGAAAGCCACAGAAAGTGGAAACATCATAAGATCATGGGATAAAATGATAAGATAGGATTGGATGATAGCTCTTTAAAAGACTTCTCTTCCAATACTCAGATTTCCTCTTTAACAAGACAGAAGGTTCTATGGTGCCTCTTTAGCTCAAATATCATTGAAAGAATGAACTGTTTTCTCCAAAGCGGACTGTTGTCGCTATTGCTTTACCACGCAGAAGTACTAGTAAATTGTTGGAATAGTAGGTAATATAATAATAATACTATATGGACTTCTATAACGTATATGCATTGCTGTTCTAAGCGCTTTACAATATAACAGTTAAGTTGGGTGGGTTCACACTCGGCTGAATGACAAAGCCGGCAAGAAACATGACGAAAGGTCGCCAAAGCGACTGAAGCGAAGCAAATGCAACCTACAGCCTTCAATCACATCGCACGGCGAATGCAAGTGTGTGACGGTTTTGAGTTTTCGAAAAGGGTAAGGTACTGTGCGTTATACTTAGATCGTACTTCGGTAGCTTTGAAGACGCGGCGTAAACATAACTACAAAGTATCTTACTTGAGCAGCCAACATGGCGTTCACACTGAAAGTAGTCCGAAGCATACTCAAGACCTCCTTACGAGCGTTAGTGTGAACCCACCTAGTATGAAAAGTATGGCGTCCTCGTCTATGTCACTTGTGCGGCCACAGACGGCTGTGAGAATGGGGCTGTTCCACGTGATTGGCTGGAATTAGCATCCGCGTCATTAGGGTACAGGCAGGTCGTACAGCGACGCGCAGGTTGAGTCTAACAATCTATGAAAACGGAACTGTGAAAAGCGGCCTAGAAAACACCGAAAGGCCAAAAACCTCCGCTGAAGCACCCCAGGAAACTGTCAAAAGCAACGCACTGAAGAAAGGCCAACCATTAACGAGGTAACTAGTTTTACGGGAAAACTAAGTGCTCCTTTTGGATAAAACGCAGGGGGTCCTTTTGATTTCAGGGGGTGTAACCAAGATTAAAGGCGGAAATACATATACATAATATAATTGAGTCCATTACAGGAAAAGGCTAAGAAAAGACTTTAATTCCCTGAGAGACTGGTGCAAAGGTAAGGACACGCCTGTAGTAACTATTAGTGAGAACCATGTGATCCACCAATTTCCATGCCTTTTCCGAGAGCGTACAGTCAAAGTCGTTACCCAGTGTTAACCAGATTCCCTACCGCCGCTTTAGGGTTCGGTTATCGGTGTGTGTGCCCATTCCATGAGACTTCCAAAAGAGTTAACATCCTCTGAAGTGCCTTTCCGGTTATCTCGGGATCGGATCTCACGTCCGGGCGTGTTGAGGAGGAACCCCGCCCCAAGGGCGCTTAGACATGTCATGGAGACAGTCATAGAGAAAGCGCCAGTTCTGGATTTCCGTGAGGGGCCTGCCCCTGTGATTAGTGGAATACATACCAAGAACATTTCGCCAAAAACTGTTGTTTTGCCGACGTTGCAAAGCTTCCTTATTAGGAAATACCTTCTTACCTTATTTGGATGGTCTGTAAGTACTTTTCCTCATATCTTAGCGAAAAAAGCAGGAAATCTTACCAAAACTTGCAGATACTGGAGAAACATCATATTCCTGGTCGCCATTTTGTTTTTGCCCCCCGCCGAGGGACCTGAGACACGATTTGAACACCACAGGCAACCCGCGCGGATTTGCCAAAAGAGACGACAACACTTTCTAGATACGAATATGCGATGCCCTGGACTACCTCTCGCACATACAATCTGCAAGATGGGAAGCTTAACTGAAAGAGACGATTAAGTGTTTGAAGGGATACCATGGCGGATGACAAAATGCTCTCTCTGAGGGCTATGAAAGCATCCGTTTCATCCTGCGGGACGAGAGAGCCGCATATAACCCTAAAAAGCTTGCAGAAGTGAAGGAGATGTATTTCTGAAATGTGATGAAATACCCTGCTTCGATAAGGATCGATAACAGACGATATATGCCGCGGCTTCGGCATTCTGATGGCTCGGGGCAAAACCAAAGTGCGATGTAGGGGAGGTAATTGTATCACGTGACGGACATCGATATACTGCGAGAGCGGAGTTAGAGCGGCTTACAAGGTTGTGGTACAAGAAGGTGCTCACTTTCCAACCGAAGGGCAAAGTATTAAAATGTACAATAGAGGTAATCCAACTGAAAATCAAAGCACATCTCGGAAGAAGGGTTAAATAACACATAGTGCCGCCTTTGACCCAGAAGTATGAATCTTGGCAAATAAGACACACAGATGATCCACCTTGAAAGGGAGATCTCTAGTCCAAAGGTAACAACAACCTCTCGTCGTGGCAGACGACTCGGTGGCATCATGGCTGTAAAACGTTGGCCTGTTTTTAGTGAATTGGCTCACAAAAACATTTTGAAATTCTGATTAAGTTTTGTTGCCATGGTAGCGGTGACTCGCAATCCGCCATATAATAAATATTATAAATAGCGAATAGTTTGTACGCTAGTCTTTCTGTAACCTAACTAGATCTGTCTTAACAAAGACATTTTCCAACAATATCATATATTACAAAAGCAAGTGAAAGAACAATATATGTGAAAGACAAAATATATATATTTTTCCATTTTCTTAAGAAATTCCAAGTTATCCAATTAGCTTTACCTGAAGATAGTTGTCCTTTATAAATAGATGACAACCTTTAAATTTCACCTTCTCCTGTGCGAGTTAAAGAGGTCTAAATAAAACAATCCAAGATAGCCGCCACTGAGTCACGTGATAAGCGCCTCCATGGTAACAAACTAGGTTAAAATATAGCTCTTCTTGAAACTATTGTACTAAACAATTCCAATGATGATCCATAGCAACATGAGATATGAAGAACAATCCATTTTTTCAGGCAAATGCATTTTGAGCCATGCTTAAACCCACTGAGGAGGTCTCGAAGGCTAAACAGTAAGTGAGAGGCTAAGTATGGTTGGAAAACATTGTCGACCTCTCCCCAAAACAAGATATCTCCAGCGGTTATAAAAGTCGATAATTAAAGGCACAATAGAGAGTTATAACAATGGGCGGTAAAGGGGCGTAGTAAAATTTCTACTTGAATTTTTTCTTCAAATGGGTCGAAGAAATGCCCTACCCGGACGCCGTCGCGAATGATTCGGTGAGGATCTACACCATGACGGTTAACAAATAGGCAAGAGACTCCCATACTGGTAAGTTACCGTGACCATTCCCGCCTTGAAGAATTTTGGGTCACGAAATTAATCGGAGGGGCCAACGAAGGGTTGGGTTCCCTGTGTGATACTACAAACACGAGTATCCGTTGAGTCTTTCTTATTTCTGTGGCAGCCGTTACGCGCGAGATGAAAAACAAAATTACCGCTTGCTTAACAAAAAGAAACAAAACGATGCGATAACTAAAAGGGAACCCAACCCTTCGTTGACCCCAGCCCTGAACACGAAGAACAGGGTGGTATAGAACACAGAGCAGGCTCCCCAGGGTCAACGAAGGGATAAAGGGTACACAAAAAGTATAGAACCTATAAACCTGACAAATGTTTTCTAAACGACCAGCGGGGTCCCTGTGGTGGGAAATCTTTTTTCACCATTGTTGATAGAAAGCACAAAGATACCGTCATTAACAGCCTAGCTGTATGTATCCTCCCTGTGTAGAACTAAACGAGATAGCATAGGGCGCGTGGTGGGAGAAAAGGAAAAATGTGTCACACTGTAGTGGCTGTATCCGAAGTGTTTTTATTTTATATTTTTTTTATAATAAATATATTTGCATATTCCAGCAATGGTCGAGGAAAGTAAGAAAGAAATGACAAATAATGCAAGCAAAGTACTTCAGTTTATTATTAAACACAAAGAACCTGCTCTGGGTAAGCAGTTTACTACGAGTCCAAAATCCATAACCATAACTGGACCTGGTACGTTGACCACCTGGTACGTTGGCGGCAGCTTCTATGGCAATTTAGTTAGTACAAGGTCTAATAAGATCCAACATCTCCTGGGGATCAGTAAATACCACTGAGCGCGCGCGGATTTAATACGAGCTGCAGCAAATTTATCGGCCTAAGCATGAGTTTTTTAGTATGGCACAACGGTGCCTCCTGTGTTTTCAACTTGCTATAGCGCCTTAACTGTCCTTTACGGACCCTATGGTGGATAGGACAGAACAGGAATATGAATGCTGTAATTATACGAGTAAAATAATAATCTTCACAGTTCCCTATCCCCACATGGTGAAACGAGATTTAAGTACTATCTTTTTGGTAATCCTCTGGCTAACCCTTGAGTGGCGTGCGTCATGTATAGATCACATGTCTTTCTTTCTTCCCTTAACAAAGTACTATGTTTGGACACACACAACACTTCTAAGACAGCGCACGCTTGAAGAATGACCACGGATGACACCGCTTGTTAAAGTGCGAAAAACCTACAATGACCCTTTAACGCATGACTAGACTGACTAGATAAGACAATAGCGCTGTTAACGCTGACGTCATCTATTGTTATTAATATGCCAACGAGAGATCGATTGGTTAACAGAACAAAGGGCGCTATTCAATCTACGGTTGCAACTCATAGCATTACAAAGGCAATGTTGATATACAGTGAATAACCACAGAATATATCTAAAAACACTCGTAATTGCAAGCTACATGCATAAATTGGAGTCCGTATCTAAGGGATCAGACATTACATCTATAAACCGCAACTGAAAATTGATACGGATATTTGCGGTATACAAAATATACAAACATTTACCGTATATACTGTAACTACTAAAGACTACAGGTGGCGCGTAATTTAAAAATGCGAAAACGCTGTCGAAGTTAGCACAGAACGAAATATATGAGGCAAACCCAGAATCCGGATAATCATACAGAAAATTCGAAAGCTGCAAAATTAACAAAACTATATCAGCTCTGACACACGACGAAGGCGGACCTCGATGAGACTTGTGATAACAACTCTATAGACCAAAGACCAGTACGTTCAAAGAGCCACGAAATAAAATAAACAGGCTGGAAATATGTACGTAATAGGGTTAAAACTGTACGAAAGACTACTAGCCTAACGAGCAGACATCAAACAGCTAGATAAACAACAGTGTGTGAAGCAATAAAACAACCGAGCCCTCGCCGATGAACTGGAAACTTTTCTTAAGTACGATATAATTTCAAATGGCAACTAGTAATAGACAAGTGATGCAGTGAAACAAACGCATTATGAACGAGCGTATAGCTCATAGACGATAGCGTATCAATCAATAACTTTATTCTTTCTATTCCACTCTACGTAAAGTGTCAGTAGAAATGTACACCTAGGAAAAACGCTGCAAACAAACTTAGCCTACAAGCGGCTTCAAAATAGGATGAAAGCATCGCTAGCTAACTAGCGGAACCAGAAACACAGATCTTCGCCTACGAGCAGTATCCATAATGTAGCGTCAATATACTCTTCGCCAACCAGCGGTATGCATAATATAGCAGGAATGTACCTTCGCCGAGCGGTATCCATAGATATCCGAACTGTATTCTTCGTCAATTGCGGTATTCAGAGATATATATAGACCTTCGCCTAAGAGCGGTACCAAATTTACTCTTCGCAAACATGCGGAATTCAGACATAGATCTTCGCCTACGAGCGGTATCCGTAGATGCATCCAAATACTCTTCGCTAACATGCGGGATTCAGAGATAGCTAGATTTTCACCTACGAGCGGTATCCAAATAACAAATGATATACTCATCGCCAACTAGCGGTATCCAATGAGATATAGATCTTCGCCTACGAGCGGTATTCAAAATAGAGCAAAATGTATTCTTCGCCAACTAGCGGAATCCAGAGAAATAGTTCTTCGCCTACGAGCGGTATTCCAGAAGATAAGGCATATTTTTTCTAGGCCAACTAGCCGAGTTAACAACGAGTTAACAACGCAAATATATTGAACGTGAAATAACTAAGACTATAGTTACCTCAACCTGTAAACGTCTGGAGAGCAGCAGGACAAGTCACGGCTGGAATTAGGAGCGACGGGAGCAGGTAAAGAATCCTCCATTATAGATAGGAGCTGGTGTCGGTTGGGAGGCTTAGCAAAAAACCAGGCTTGACCACCGTTACGCCGATAACTGACAACGGAACACAGAAGACGCCGGAAATTTAAACTATAGGGGCCGCAAAGCATCATGCACGCCAGTATGCAGCTAACACCGATTGATTGGGCGATTCCGATAAACTTTCACGATGCGCTAATTAATATGCAGATGAAAATAGAAATTGATATGTCATGGCAGGTGCGTGACATTCTATTCCAGTGTACCAAGTCTAACATAACAACATCCACGGTATCTCTCCGTTATTACTGTAACTATCGAGGCCTGGAGGTGAGGGCGCTTCAGCCTCTGATGACTGGTCCCAGCAGTAGAGTAGGAGGGTCGGAGAACAGGAGGGGACGCAGTAACCAGATCCTCCAGTACTTCCACCTCTCAACAGAGGCAACTCTGATCCCAGCTTGCTCAACAGGCACTATAATAGCAGGGATTTTTGAGTTTGCGAGGCCGGCGCGCGAAACGCGTTCCAAATCAGTGATCACGTGAACACTTTTTGTGCACCACGTGATGAGGTGTTTGGCTTGCTAGCGCTTGTTTCTGAAGAGGCTCGAAGAGAAAATGAAAGAGGATCAGCATAAGAATCCGTGGCAAAAATCGGCAATTCCGCTTTTCTGCTTTTTTTAATCTTTGATCTCTGAAAATTGCCCTGTTTCTCGATTTGAAAGTTTTTCTTCAGTCATAACCCGAAATATCCCCAACATTTTTCGGAAATTTTCTAAAGTCCTGAATGCCGAGAAAAGCCCCACTTTTTCGAAAAAAACTACCCGACATATTTTGGTTTTACGAAACACACCAAAAATCCGAAAATTCCCCTAGTAAATTCGATTTTCTTACTACAAAATCTCCGGAAAAATCTCCCACACTTTTTCTTAAACAACTTGCCGTTTTCCGGCAATTCTAGGCACCTTCATTTTTGAATTTCTAACTCTAAAAATTGAAAGAAAATCGGGAAAATATATCACTTATTTCCAAGTTTACCAATAATAAATTGTAGAATTAAGTCCACCTTTTTTTCGAAAAAAAGATATACGTTTTGCGACACAGAACAATGGATACACCTGAATCAAACACCTGTCCCCTATCGTCCCTAGGAGTGTATCTGTCTCAAGAGCATTGTTACGAACGCTGCATCTATAGTACCCCATATATGGCCATTCCCCTGGTGATGTGTCATATTATTTCAGAAAAGGTTGCACCAGAACTGTCCGTTGTTGCTTGCGATGCGTCATAACTCATGGACACTGTTTTTTTTAATATCCATTATTTTTTATCACCCTGCTTATACATTGCTCGCAAAAACATTTTGCACTGGCTAACACGAAAATTAACTTCTTTTTTCTACCTAGTTTCTCCCGACGCACGCTATAATAGGCAGCTGTGACGGTGCAAGCTTTTCTAAAATAGGTGTATGTATTATGCTTACGACACAACACAGACGGCAAATGCACCGAGCCGAAAGGATGTTGGATATTTGGCTAGAGGAGGATGGATACTGTATAAAACTTACTACAATGTGTACATACACCGTACACATAATAAGGGAATGGTCATATAGGGTACTCTGGTACTGATCCAGTGTTGTAATGCTCTTGAGGTTGATACAACTCCTAGGAATAGGGTGGGGGAGTAGCAGGTGTATCTAGTGTATCCTATGCTCTGTGTCGCAAAACGCAAGATACACACAGCCTTTTTGGAAAAAGGGGGACTTAATTCCACAATTTGTTCTTGGTAAACTTGGGAATAAGGGGTATATTTTCCTCATTCTCTTTCAATTTTTCGAGTTAGAAATTCAGAAGTCAAGACGCCTAGAATTGCCAGAAAACGGCATAATGTTTAAGAAAAAGAGTGGGAGATTTTTCCAGTGATTTTGCAGTAAGAAATTCGAATTTACTAGGGGAATTTTCGGATTTTGGTGTGTTTCGTGAAATCAAAATATCTCGGGTAGATTTTTCAAAAGGGTAGAGGTTTTCTCAGCATTCGGGATTTTAGAAAATTTCCGAAAAATGTTGGGGATATTCGGGTTTTGACGGAAGAAAAACTTTTAAAATCGAGAAATAGCGCAATTTTCAGAGATGAAATATAAAAAAAAGCAGAAAAGCGGAATTGCCGATTTTTGCCACGGATTCATAAGCTTACTTTGTTCGGATACTGACATGTCTCCCGACCGAGAAGCTGATGTGACCTTGGAATAGAATGTCACGCAACTGCCACGACATATCAGTTTCTATTTGCGGAGGAATCAGAAAAATAGGCAAAAATGATTGCACGTTTAAGAAAAAAGCTTGATCTTTTTTCTAAAATTTTCTTGGAAAAAAATCTGAAAAAAGTAGGGGTAATTTTCTGAATCTCGGAAATCGAAAAAATGAAATTTTGAAGATAGCTATTTGAAAATGAAAAAGTGGCACTTTTTCCGATTTTCGGAAAACCTGAAAAGAGTAATCCGTGGCACAAACCGGCAGTTCTACTTTCCACTTGACTTTCACTTCTGATTCCAGAAAATAGCATCTTTTCCTACTTTCCATATTTGTCACTTCTGAAATCCATGAAAATACCCGACCTTATTCGGGATTTCTCTTTCAAACAAATTCTCGGAAAAGATCCACCTTTTTCCAAAAATAAGTCCACTATTTACTTAATTTCAAGATTGATCAAACACAAGAAAAAATCCTACATTTTTCTAGTTTTGTACAAGCTTTTCCGGCGGGGAAAAGTGCCACCTTTTTTCCCTTCGAAACTGACCCATTCCGCATTTACAAGGGCTTTTAGTCTTCGATGAAAAAATAAGAATGTTACAGCCGATTGCGTTTGAGCGTTTTATCCAAACAGTTCGGACGTTACGTTTGAACGTTGAAAGTTGCGTTGTGAGACAAAAAGTCGGACGTTTCCAAGGGCAACCGCCATGTGTATTTTTCACTGACCAATCAGAGAGGACAGAACTCTTTGGTTCGCCATAGAAACGTCTCGTTTCATCCTAGAAACACAACTTTTAAACGTTCAAACATAACGTGCGAACTGTTAGGGTAAAACGCTCAAACGCAATCGGCTGTAAGTTTTGAGTTTCTATATTGAATATTGGCCCACCTAGCTAGCCAGTACCCCGGACCATGGGTACAGTCTATTGACACTATGCTTGTATGATGTATCGATTGCGTCGCACCGCGTGAAAATGTAGTTAAATCTCTCTTGCCAAATACACGACATACACCAAGTTCAATTCATATAAAGTGACTATGTACTTGTTCCCATTTGCTATTAAGAGATCAACCGCCAAGTTTGGAAGGTTGATGTTGAGATATTTGTTTATTTCTGTTTGATAACGTAAACGATGACACCACATAAACGTGACCATGTAGTTGCCTCCCCTTGCTACTTCGACGACTCATCCCCAGTCTTATTTTTTAACCGAAGAAAAAAGCCCTTGTAAATGCGGAATTGGTCAGTTTCGATGGGGAAAAGGTGACACTTTTTCCCAGCCGGAAAAGTATGCAAAAACTAGAAAATTGTAGGGTTTTTTTTCTTGTTTTGATCAACCTTGAAATTAAGTAAAAAGTGGCTTTTTTTTGGAAAAAGGTGGACCTTTTCCGAGAATTTGTTTGAAAGAGAAAATCCGAATAAGGTCGGGTATTTTCATGGATTTCAGAAGTGACAAATATGGAAAGTAGGAAAAGGTACTATTTTCTGGAATCAGAAGTGATAGTCTGAAGGAGTTTGCGTGTTTTTCAGTCTGCTAAAATAGCGTTTTTCAGAAAGAAAATAACGTCATTTCACGCGCGGAAAAACAGTCTTCGCCGCCATTCGATAGATAGAGAATGCGTGTCAGTTCGTACTGGTCCCTTCTAAGACAGAATCTCCATAATTTTCTACTGATTTCGACTGTTAGTTCATCACGCAGCAGGTTCAACTTTGTACAATCACACATTGAAATTAATATAAAGGATGTTGGCGATACGGGATAAGTTGAGCTTGCATGGACGCGCAACTTTCACCAAAACCCGCCGCAACTTTCCCTAACATTTCTAATGAAATCCCGGAACAACACGGTATAGTTTAATAAACGTTTCTCAAAAATGGTACATGTAATATGCATGTTTAATAATATGTTTTTCTTTTACTCCTTTTTAGAGTTTCTATATGGGTTTTTCCTAAGCCTCAAATATTCGAAGATCCGCAAAAAGTAACAACTAGGCTTTCCAAGCTTGCTAGCTCATTCTAATGTGTTTTCCTATTGGTAATATTTGGAAAAATTGTTTTAGAAAGCGATTTGAAAATGTGTGTTGCAAGTAAATAGCTTCCATTTGAAATGTCTATTCCTCCATTTCACGATCGAATGGCGAAAGTCTCAAGTTTTTCCGTGATAATATCATCCGATTCTTTGCCCCTACAATTCAAATCTTACAAAATAGCCAGTTAGATACTAGTTAAACACGCTAAAAATGTAGAGCTCATATTCAGTGGATGTTGTGAATGCCGGTGGTATTTTTTTCTTCAAAATCAAACTATCATGCTCTGTATTAATATTCTGAAACAAGATTATGCGCTTTTTGTGTTTTCTTTACTTTGCAAATTTAATAAATTCCCGCAACAACCCCAGCAACTTTTACCTTTTTCTCCGCAACGTTTCCCTCTCGCAAATTTTTACTTTTTCTCGCAATAATAAACAAGGTGGTGATTATTTGGATTCCGGAGGGGAGGGGGGGTAAAAGTTGAAATTTCTGAAGGGGAGGGGGGTTAAACCTACCCGGAATTCTATATGCACGGGGGGGGGGGGGGGGGGGGATGGTAAACCATTTTGGAAATTCTGGATGCATGGGGGGGGGGGGGGGGGGGGGGGGTCAAAAACTAGTGCCGCCCGTGGGGGGGGGGGGGGGGGGGACCTTTATTTTCTGGAATTGCCCAATACTTAATATTGCAAAGCCCGCGGTGTTTGCTTCATATTAGACCACAGGTTCCCAAGCTCCGTGGGAGTTTAAAATAATCTAATAAAGCACAAATTCGAATGTCTAGAATCAAGCGACCACGTGATAAATTCAAAACAGGCTGCCTTCGCCCCTGCCGCCAATCAGAGGCGAGGGCAGCCTGTTTTGAATTTATCACGTGGTCGCTTGACTGTGTAAACATGCGAACTTATCGTGTTTTTCAACGGACTTTCTGCACGCCTAATTCGACGTACGCCTTATGAGACATGGAAAGAACAAATTTTTGACCTGAAATTCCTAAACAACGTACGTTTTGCACCGTCGGTCGGTTGAGATGAATAGTTCTATCCTTTCGCCATGGCTCAGTGGTGATTTTGAGCGGATTCGAGGATTTCTTTCGAATTTATGGCTGGTTTCGCTCGGGTGGTGGCGTGAAGTCTCCTACCTTGGAGAGATTTTTTATAGAGGAAAGAGAGGTGAAATAGAAATCGCTAAAAACGGACTCAAAACTCAAATTTATCGGATGTAGAGGATGGCTAAATGAAAGTTTATTATTGTACTGTTATTTCTCTTACAGAAGGGATATGTGATGACTCAATACAGTCGCTAGTGAAGCACAGCTCATGTAAGTGAAGTCAATAACAAACATTACGGTATTGAAACTACTTTAGCTTTATTCAAATAGATTAGAGCAGATTTCGTATGACTGTGAAAAGTACCGTGACACGGCGCGGTACTGTCGCGGTGGCGGTACCGAACCTGGCCTGCTGTTTTCTGCTGTAGATACCGAACGAAATCGTGTAGTCGCGGTACGGTCACGGCCGCGGCGCGGTACAACTCTTTCGCGGTACTTTTCACAGTCATACGAAATCTGCTCTATTTTAAACTCCCACGGAGCTTGGGGAACCTGTGATTAGACCCCGATGCGGTAGACATATTCCGTCTTAGTTGGAGTGACAAATACGGTATTTTAGGACTTTAAAAAGTTGCTGCTCAATAGAGGATGGCCGCTTAATTGAGGTATCACTGTAATATATTGATATAACAACGCTGACTTATTAAAACTAGGACGTTGTATGGTGATTGTCATTTATTACACTAAGGGCCACTTTTTATTACACTTGGGGCCTTCATTACACTTAGGGCCAGTTATTACATTTAGGGCTTCTACAATATAACTGACCCTAACTGAATAAAGGCCCCAAGTGTAATAAAAAGTGGCGGGCACAAAGGCTCCGGTTAAATATGATCCTTTAAAGCTACGCTCATACTTGCTGCCCCGGCGTGGTGGTGCCGGAGTATGGGTACTTTAATGAGAACACACCGGTTTTTAAATTCTCGGCAGGTTTTCAGTAAAAAGGTCACCAGGTTGCCCAATTTTACACCAGGTCTGTGTTTTTCCCACCAGCGGGGCCGGTTCCGTTTATCCACTTCTGCGGCAAAAGTGCAGGTGAAGTCTGTTACAGAACATTACCTTACACCGTTTTGTTTATTTAAACGCCTATAAAACACACACACATATTTAACCATTATCCTGCGAGATTGCGCAGAATATCGTCTGATACTTAGCCGACGAGGGACGAAGTCCCGAGTTGGCTAAATCAGACGATATTCTGCAAATCGAGCAGGATAATGGTTTTACTATTCAGCACATCGATAGCACAAAAACCCTTGAAAAACATTACTTTTGTGTATCATTTACGAGCTCAACACATCATATTTCTCTCAGGCGACGGCGATATCGCAGGATATATGTCATGTCAAGAGTGGATTACCAAGAGTTTCCATATTTACTATGTACGCCCGAATCACAGTCAGAAAAGTGTCTATTTTTAGAACTAGGATGCCCGCGAAAATTCGTCATCCACAGGGTTCCCACTTTTTCGCCACGCGAACAGTTGTGAGATCCAGCCTAAAATTAAATCGCAGATCAATGGAAAAACCGTTAAAATCGCAAAGATAAGGTAGGATATTCTCTATTTTGTTGTGTATTGGGTATACGAGCATTCGAGCCTGAGCATTCGAATACTTTCGCGCGCGAAACTCAAATCTAAAAATAGACAATTTTCTGACTGTGATGTGGACAAATACAGTAGGGAAAGATTCTAACTCTTGTTAATCCACTCTTGGTCATGTACAGAAGACAGCTATTGGCGTTCCAATGACCATATTTGGGCAGTGCAATCGATGTGCTGAATAATAAATATATTAGTATATACCAAATCAGTGAATAGTCATTTTCGCGCGCTCTGATTGGTTCCTCATCTAGTAGATATCCAGCACTATTTACTGTTTTGAGAAAACTCTCAAAATGACGGGTCGTTTGGTGCGCGATATTGCGTTTGAACATTTATCACCGTATTTTATTCTACTGATTTGGTACATACTAAAACAACTATCCCCTCAGGGTCGGTGCCTAGCGGTGGATAAATACCTCGGCGCTTCGCGTCTCGGTATACATCCACCGCTATTCACCTCCCCTTCGGGGGATAGTTGTTAAATATACGTAAAATTATTACATGGTAAGAGCTTGATATCGTTATCAGGCCATGTAAAATCTTTAGAAAATAACACCTATGTTGTATTGTGAATGTGCGCATTCTGATTGGTTGAAAGGCGTGTTTGTAAGAGACTTGAGAAGCACGATTGTCACGCAACGCTGTCGCGCGTGTGTATGTTATTTTCCATATCAAGATAGTTGCCTTGAAAAAGTGTCGACATTCTCCAACTTCCTTATAAGGAAATATCTGCATACCATATTTGGAATCCCAGTAAGTTTTTCACTATTTCTATTGGCTTAGAAAGCTTAAAACTCAACCAAAACTCAAATATACTCTAGGAAAGATGCCATGTGCGTTTTGCACTCTCGTGTTCACGGTCAAGAGCCTGGCAATAAGGTAGACAAGATACCACAGGAAGCCCGGTCAATCTCTAGAAAGGCGACACTGCTATTTTGATATGTAAAAGCAATAAAAATATATACTTTCTGCGTGCTCGCTGTTTTCTTACAAACACTCGGGGAATGTGGTCGAACTGATAAAACTTGATCAGTTCTCCCAACATCCCCCTCGTGTTTGTAAGAAAACAGAGAGCACGCGGAAAGTACTTTTATTGCTTAAATATATAATGGCACACCGCGCTGAGATGATATATTTGCCCGGTACTGTCCCTTTGAAAAATCTAAATGTACAAATTTAGTACCCAGAGAAAATTCGCGCTTTGGATTATATTTTGGGGAAGAGTTTTCACAAAATAAAGTAATAAAAACTGTTCGAAGAATCACTAAACTCCGGCATTTTCACAAGCGATATGATTGGCTTTATAGATACCGCTCTTGCTGGCACCAAGCCGCGCGGTGTCTAGCCAGAGAACCATGGGCGTTAGGACATGAAAAACGTAAAATCATGCAGTCGCTTGGGGAAAATGCACTGGGACGACAGAGCGGAAATGACCAAAAATGAAATGTCTAACTTCGCCATATTTAAATATATAAGCTCAAGATTCCGTATACAAAGAGTTTCTATCACCAAAATAGTATAGGAGTATAGGTTTTCGTAGCACCCTTCGCGCAGACCCGGGAAAGTAGCATAGGATGATAGGTATGTGTATAAGGTTTAATTTAGACCGGATGTTACAAATGAGCCGATGGCACAACATTACGATTTCGGGCACTTTTGTTAGAAGATGCTCACATGTTCTTTGTAAAATTCTAAACTATTCAAAGCCTGTAAAATTCAAAATCTTACCAAGAAACACATCAAACTCGGCATACTTGTAGAAGTAAATGCGTTTCAAATGGTAAGATATAAAATTGTGCCGTAATTTTCGTACGTATTGTAAAGTGAAGGTTAAAAAGATATCTGTGACGGCGGCCATTTTGAACCTTTTGTTATTCATGAGGTTCCTTTGTTATTCATGAGTTCCTGACAACTGAAAAGTCAAGAATGACATAGACTGTACAGCTTTCCCGCCTAATGTATATAGTTTAATGGTCTGGTATCTCTTCACCGACATTGTCTGAATCATTTCACTAGGTAATTCGAATAAAGAAAATGTTTTTGGTATTTTCTAATAAACATATAATGTTTTGTTTATGTCAGCAGAGATCACAGAAAACATACGAAATCAGTAAAATGTCCACATAAGTGTTCAATGCATTGCGAGGGATATATGTTGCCAACGCACACATTTAGACACGCTGTACTTGTAGCGCTACAGCCTATATCTATGTCTTCAGGAGAGGAGGCACAACTCATTAGAATAACAAAGAACTAATATGGGTGCCAACTTCTAATTTCTATTTCTGGCGTTAGAGTGGGTATTAAGGGCAGATTTACAGCTAGGAATTTAAAGTGTGTGATTTCTTACAATGATACAAAGTTTTGGATACATTTGATCCTTGAATGAGGGGTTTAGAGGCATATAAGTTCGCAATGTTTTGCAAAGGACATGTGAGCAGCAGGGGAACAAAATGCCAAATATCGGGGTGTTGTCCCACAAGCCAATCTGTGCGATAGGGATCAAATTGAACCTTAGGCATCTACCTGCCTTTCTATGTTATTTTCCTGGGTCTGCGCGTTGGGTGCTACGACGCGACTTTTTTCCGGTCGCTGCTCCTAGACTAAAAGCATAATTCCAAATTTTCAAGAAATTTGAAGAATATGAATTTCAGATATGATTGAACAAAGTTTGCAGAATTCCTGATCAAAGTACTAATTCTCCCATAAAATGGCACAGAAATCAAAGTTTAAAGCCTAATATCAGGGTCTGGATGGGGGGGTCCGCATGTCGGTAGTCAGTTAAAATTTCAGTAATTTGTCGGTAGTCAGTTAAAATTTCGGTAATTTGTCGGTAGTCAGTTAAAAATTTCGGTAGTCGGTAAATTTAAGTTAATAATTAAAAAGTAGTAAAATTGAAAATTAAAAACAATGTTAGTTACTCTCAGGTTCTACGATTTGAGTCTCTATTTAGACATTTTGCATTTTTCTGAGTAGTAAGCGCTGCAAATCAGTAAATAATCATTTTCGCGCGCTCTGATTGGTTCCTGAAGTAGTAGATTTCCAACATTAGCATAATTTTTTGCAGTAAATATAGGGATTCGAGCCCCTGATTGGCCAATAATTTTAATTTATTCAGCTTGCTAGTTTATTTACTGGTAGCAGGGAAGTGTGAGAGAACTGTTTCAAGGTTGCTGCTGCAAACAGATTGGCAGAATTAACAGAAGGAGAAACATTTGAAATGAAAAAAAACTCATTTGTGTATATTTCGTTTTGGAGACGTTATATCTGTTATCCCGTGTTTTATGTTTCTTTTATCTCAATGATAAACAGAGATGTCCTAGCCTTTTCAGCACTCGTTTCTGCAGCTCTCACTCACACAATGATAAGCTACACGGGAGCCGTAACAATAAAACCCGGGCTGTTGCAAACCTCCAAAAACTGTGGGGCACGGTAATAAAAACCCAAGGAAGCTTGTAGAGAAAGTTGATTAAACTCAAAAATCGATTAAACTCTTTTGCGCGCGAAGCGCGACGAAAATTTAGAGCCCAGCATGTGAAGTTACCCGCATGCAGGGTGCACAATCGCAGAATTTTGTCTTTTACTCTTCTGCTTTTGCATGATTTTTTTTTCTGGGGAACGTAGCTTGCAGGATATTTTTTTTGGTCAATGGTCGGCCCCTAACTTGATCAAAACTTGCATTCTCGTTTGGCCACCTCAGCGCAAGTGAACAAAAGTCTGTGCAAGTCACAACTTGCATCGACGTGTGTGAACTTGCGTTTCGTTTGGTCAGGGCTTTATATTCGATTTATATAGAAGCGCTCGTGTAGTAGATAGTCGAGTTCGCAAGAATATAAATTAGCATTTATGTATGTTGACGATAGAAATGAAGAGTTTATAATACGGGCAATCATATATTGTCGGTAGTCAGTAAATATTTTTTGTCGGTAGTCAGTAACTTTTCCCCCGTTTTGTCGGTAGTCGGTTATTTTTTAGGCCGTTTGTCGCTATTCGGTTAACCCCATCCAGACCTGTAATATCTCAAAGACGGATCCATTAGAAAAAAGTCATTTTTGATATTTTGTTTCTAAAAAGACAAGGAGTCTGTATGCAAAAAATCAAGCTTTTCTGAGTTAACCTGACCTTATTATTTGAAATTTAGTGATCTAAACAGGTCATTTCCGCTATGTCCACTGGGACAGTACCAGGTCAGTCGGAATTTGTACCAGGGAAGGGGAAAATCTGCCAGGGAGATTTTGAAAACACAGCAGGTACCAGGGAAGCAAAAACTCCACCAGGTAGGGTAAAAATCTCCACCAGGTCGGGTTTCACCAGGTCAGTGGTAGAGGGGTGTCTGGAAAGTCACCTTTTCTACTATACCCCTTCCCCTTGCAATTTCCAGTCTCCAGAGACACCCCCTCCCGTGGAATTCCCAGAGTCCAATACAACCCCCTGGAAATTTCCGTAGGTCCTCAACCATTTGAGTCTAAATGAACTTTATAAAATGTGGCACAGATTACCATACCTCATATATATTTGTGTTCATGTAGAGGAAGTTCACCTTTGATTGAGTTAAAATCACTACTGGACTTTACTTTATAACATTTTTTGAAAGTGAAAAACTCCCCTTGCCAGGGACAAACTAACTGATCAGTAGATTTATTTTCTTTTTCTAGTTTGCAAAATCTACTGATTCAAATTATATGATATGATTTTCTATCCATCTTTATTTGTCTGGGAAGGACACCTAAACAAGCCAAATGTCATTTGCCGTTTGTAATGATGTAGTCCTATTGTTCTATGACTTCAAGGGCAGGGACACAGAGTAAAACTATTTGAATTAGATTTCTTATCCGTTTTCCAGTTCACAACATCCAGAACATCTACTCATACAAAATGACATGATTTCTCTACCTACCTTTATGTGACCGAGAAGGACACTTTAACAAGCCAGATTTGATAAGCCGTTTGTTGTGGTAGTCCTGTCGTTCTATTACTTCAAGGAGGGCAAGGACAGATTAATATTTAACGTTGCTTTTCAGCGATTAAATTACAACTCACTGTTTTCATCTGCATGTCTAAAAACGTATTTTGGAATGCTTCTCTTTCCTTTGTTCTCTCTTAAGTATCCAACCAGAGCTCAATTCAAAACGAAACAGTCTTGCAGTGATATACCCCGACGCGATATTATCTTGAGCCAGCCAATAATTTCGAAGAAACCACGAAAATTATATTTTCGACAATAATTCTCGAAAAAATTAAGGTCCATACTTTCTAGTGTTAAGGTGACTCACTCGAAATTCAAAATGCACCCAACTGTGTCTAGAGCGCAAATCTGCGTCGTCAAACTAACGGCTATAACTTTTGTGTCTTTTCCTCTATTGTTATAATTATTTTTTCAAATCCTACTTTAATGATGTATAAATATTCTACTGGGAAGCGATTTTCTTGAAAACATTTTTAGAAGTCACAATCTAAATTTTTGTGAGGCCCTAAATTCATATTCCGGTCGTACTAGAAAAAAAAATTGCCGGTCTTTTGGCTGAAATTCCAGAGGAATCGATTCCAGTTGTAGTGATCTCAAATCAAGCGAAGTTACAGAAAATTCGTCGGAACAGAAACGCGGTAATAAAAATAACGTCAGTTATGGTCAACTATTGCCAAATTAGAACGCTGATTCTGCTTGGCTTGAATTGAATTTTAATAGTGCTCCGAAAATCATTATTTTGGGCTCTTCCGCCGGCATTATGTTGTATAGTAATGTATTAAACTTTACGAAGGTCAGATTGTAAATACCATGAAATACTAAAATGTTGGGCATTATCTACCGAGGAAAGAAATTGTGAAAGCGCAATGAATTTATTACAAGAATGTCGAGTTAAAATGTGTTGATATTACGTATTATTTCTTGCTAAGATGTATATAGACGAGAAACTCGTGGCATTGGTAATACTTAGTAAGCAAGTTTGAACATCATGCGTGCTTATTTGATATAGATGAAAATTGTTAAAGTTACGGCGGTCGCCCTCTGGTCATGCACGCAGATTTTAAGCTGTCTTATTTTTGAATGGTAATGAAATCTCGCATTTTGCCAGGGGGAACACAGTAGGCCAACTCTAATCCTCGAACAAAGAAAACGTTTATCGTCGACTCTTTTGTTCCATAGGGACTTATCAGACAATTGCTATTTTTGGAGCGTGACTGCTATTGATTAGATTTGGCCTAATGAGCTCCCCCTGGAAAAACTTCAGATTTAAAAACAAGAGAGCTTCATTCAAATCTGCGTGCAAAACCAGAGGGCGAATGTCGTAACTTTGTAATTTTCTTCTATACCAAATAAGCAAATATAATGGTCAAACCTGGTTACTAAGTTTTACCAATGCCACAAACTTCTCGTCTATATAAACTTTAGCAAGAAATAATACCTAATAACGGCACATTTTAATGCAACATTCTTGTAATAAATTCATTGGTCTTTCACAGTTTCTTTCCTCGGTAGATAATGTTCAAACAGTTTAGTAGTTCATGGTATTTGAAATCGGACCATCGATAAAGTTTAATGCATTTACTATACAACATAGTGCCGGCGGAAGAGCCCAAAATAATGACTTTTCGGAGCACTATTAAAATTCAATTCAAGCCAACCAGAATCAGCGTTCTATTTTGGCCACAGTTGACCATAACTGACGGTATTTTTATTACCGCGTTTCTGTTCCGACGAATTTTCTGTAACTTCGCTTGATTTGAGATCACTACAACTGGAATCGATTCCTGGAATTTCAGCCAAAAAAACCGGCAAATTTTTTTCTAGTACGACCGGAATATGAAATTAGGGCCTCACAAAAATTTTGATTGTGACTTCTAAAAATGTTTTCAAGAAGATCGGTTCCCAGTAGCATATTTATACATCATTAAAGTAGGATTTGAACAAATAATTATATCAATAGAGGAAAAGACACAAAAGTAATAGCCGTTAGTTTGACGACGCAGATTTGCGCTCTAGACACAGTTGGGTGCATTTTGAATTTCGAATGAGTCACCTTAAATGGTGAAATCCTTTCCCGAATTGCCAAGAATCTCCAAGATTCGATTCGGTTAATTAAAGCGCCGTCTACACGATCTCTAATCATCAAACGATTGTTTACGGTTGCCATGGCATCGTGTGTATATACAATGCTGTCTTTGTCGGCTCCATCTCGGATCCCTACGGAACCATTGATTTATTAGAATCTAGCGATTTTGGAGCGGCATTTTGGAGCCATTTCAGGTCGCGGATCAACTTGGCATAGACGTGCTTTGATTATCCCCTAAAGGCGTACTAACAGATGAATAATGCGATGCATAATTTTTTTGGGACGAAAAAAATTAAACGAAACGTAGAGAGGTTTCTTTTCTGTACGGTGCATGGGTCGGAAGCTGCATACCTTCGGGTAATGAAGATAATGAAAGGTGGAGTGAGTGAAATTTCAATGAACTGTGGTAAGGCCAGAAACAACTCAGAAGACTCTAATTAGTCCCACATGAGAGGTAAATAAGTCAACTTTATTTACTGATATTCCCCTGGTTTGCCTGTGCTCTAGTCGAAAGAAGGTAATCTGAGGTGTTCCACACAGTTCCATTTTAGGTCCCCTGATGTTCTTTATCGTAGATCATGAATGACCACAGATAACACACACAGATAACACACGACATTATCTAACATCCCCAAGTCCGCGTCTCTAGTCAAAGAAGGTATTCCGAGGTGTTCCACACAGTTCCATCCTAGGGTCTGGTGCTCGTTTTCGTAATAAAAGACCATCCTAACTGTCTAACTGTCCACACTAACGCGTTTTCGTTTGAATCCGTATATACTTTTCGATACGTTTAGACCTTCCGTCCACGCTAGCACGCTGATCGTTTTCATCGAATCCGAATAGGGCCCTGTCCACACAAAACGCGTTTTCAAAAGCATTTGTTTTCAAACTTATACGGATTCGCAGTGTGTTAGTGTCGACGGGAGATTTAGCTCCAAACAAGCGATCAGTTTTTATTTGATGTTGGCGTGTGCAAGGACAGTCTCAAATTGAGTGGTACAGTTGACGTCATCGTTTTCATTTCTATCCGGATTCGACCGTCCACACTGAAACATTTTGTATACGGATTCGTTTTATCCACTTCGAGGGCGTTTTCAAACTTATACGGATTCGAAGAAAACGATCAGCGTGTTAGTGTGGACGGAAGGCCTTAACGTATCAAGAAGTATACGGATTCACGTTAGTGTGGACGGGCGCTAAGTTTGAAAACGCTCCCGAAAGTGAACATAAGGAATCTGTATACATATCGTTTTGTGTGGACGATCAAATCCGGATAAAAATCAAAGCGATGACGTCAACTGTTTTTTACTTACTTTGATACTTTTCTTGCACGCGCCAACATCAACTCGAAAAGTGATCGCTTGTTTCGAGCTAAATCTCCCGTCCACGCTAACACGCTGTTAGTTTTCATCAAATCCGTATAAGTTTGAAAACAAATAGTTTTTGAAAACGCGTTAAAGTGTCAGGGCCTACACAGATAGCACACGAAAATGTCCAACATACTCACGTCCCAAGCAGATCAGAGAAACTCTACTCAAAAGTAGGTAATTTGTGTTCCACATAGGTCCATGTCGTATATAAATGACCTGCCGAACTGTCTTAACACCATGCTTTTACACAGATTATCACGAAAATATAAAACTTCCCCCAGCACTGTGCAGATCAAAAGGGGCCTGACCGATGATCCAACCTCAGTCGCAGAGGCCAGTCGCCGTACCGGCTTGCAAAAGAACATGCACCTAGAGTTAAAGGCCGATCACCAACCTGGAGCCTTTGCGCCCCTTTTTCTTTTGTTTTCAAATTGATCGATTGTTTTTCGGGTGCTCTGATTGGCTAAGAGTCCGCAAAGGCTCTCGGTTGGTGATGGGCCTTTAATGCTTGAGCAAATAGCGAACTTTTGTCAAATAATTTCACGCAACACGATCGTCAAAAATTCCACGTCCATCAATTCCATTTGGCAGGCCATCCGGGCCAATGGGCTTCAGTCCACCGGAACCAATTTCCTAGACCTTTCTTGTATAAAGCTAGAAGTAGGAGAACGACCGGAAGATTTGTTCCAGCGTTAATGTCTTTCAACGAAGACAATTTACTTGTTGGTAACGGGGGGATTACCCACCACGGTGAGACAATAACAATTGACGAGGAGTGAAAACATGATTGTTTTGACCTGGCTAAGACTAATCCACCAAGACTACTAACCACCAACCACTACTCGTAAAACAGCGCTACGGTACTGAACTTAGGTCTAGAACTTTGGCCTCGCTCAAACCTGAGATTTCACAAGCTTTACATTCTCTACTTGAGGAGCTTCGCACAGCCGCTGACTCCAAAGTATTCCGGGCGACTGCATCGCGTTTCAGACAAGCCCCTCACCGTACTCCCCAGAGATCGAGCGCACAGTTTTCACATCAGAGCAGGGCAAACAAGTCATGCCCCCTTTGTAAACAAGCTGACCGTAGCCGTACACTAGATACCGGCGCGGAAACGAGTATGATTAGATCATCCGTTGCTCGCTCTGTCGGCGCACAGGTGGTAAAGTCATCACAACAAGCATTCCAAGCTGATGGCGTGACCCCCCTTTTTAAAACTTTGGTTCTTGAAGCGTTAGTCGTCGATGACTTGGACGTAGACGTCCTAGCAGGCACGCCCTTTTTGATTTCCATATCACAGTCCGCCCCGCACTTAGTCAGGTGCGCATACAAGACTCTCAGACCATTTATTACACACCAGGAGGTAATTCCGATAGTACGCCGCACGCTGTCCGTCGCGCACAGAGTTTGTTCTTCGCTCGTCCACGCCCTCCACCGTTGTATGGCCAGGCGACTACATCGAACTTGACGTCCCTCACGAGCTAGATCAAGACAGCTTTATCGCCGTCACACCCAGAAACGATAACCCATCATCCCTTCAAGACAAGTCACGTGACCTTTGGCCTGAACCTCAGATCCTGGAAACCGTTGGACATAAAGTACGGATCCTCAACACTTCCAGCGAACCGAAGGCCGTTTGTCGCCACGAACACATCTGCTTAGCCTTCGCCACCGACGACAAACCCTACACAGACATCCACCGGCCACCAAGACCATCGCCACGCCACTCCCCCAAATAGGGCTAAGTCACCATTTTCGGCTACCACTTGCCTAGACCCCGACAAGATTCTAGGTAACACCACTCGACACACGTTTCGTGACGTCATGCTTGAGTTCGATAACGTGTTCAATCCCTCTATCACTGGCTACAACGGCGCCGTGGGCCCTCTTGAATCTACAATAAATATCGGGCCTGTACAACCCCCGCAGCGCAAGGGACGTGTGCCGCAGTACTCGTACTCAGCTTGAAGAGTTGCAGGCAAATTTTGATGAGCTCGAGCGTGACCATGTTTTCCGCCGCCCAGAAGATATTGGCGTCACAGTAGAGTACCTTAACCCGTCGTTTCTCGTCAAAACACCCTCGGGTGTCTTCCGCCTGGTAACCGCTTTCGCAGACGTTGTTCGCTACGCCAAGCCACAGCCGTCATTAATGCCTGACGTAGATTCGACCCTTCGCACAGTCGCCCCCTGGAAATACATAATCAAGACCGACCTCACTCAGGCGTTTTATCATATCCCCTATCGTCGTCATCCCTGAAGTACTGCGGTGTAGCCACCCCTTTTCGCGGCTTCCGTGTTTATATGCGTTCAGCCATGGGAATGCCTTGGTCAGAGACTGCACTGGAAGAGCTGATGTGCCGGGTACTGGGTGATTTTATCCAAGAAGGTTGCGTAGCGAAGCTCGCTGATAATCTTTACTGCGGTGCAGAAACACCCGATGCCCTTCTTTCTATCTGGCGTCGCGTACTCGAGGCACTTGATCACTGTAACCTCAAGCTTCTCCGCCAGAAAGACGGTCGTCTGCCCACGTTCAAACATCTATCTTGGGCTGGATTTGGTCCGAGGGCAAGCTGTCCGCTAGTCCACGCCGCATTTATTTTCAGGTTGTCTACGTGTCCTCCCCCAGATAACGTAAAGGGACTCCGATCCTTCATCGGTGCTTACAAGGTTCTCAGTCGCGAACTACCTAACTGCTCTGAAGTTATCGATCCTCTGGAGTGCGCAATCGCCGTAATGCTGTCTCAAGACTCACTAAAGTGGGATGACGATCTCAACACCAAGTTCAAAGCTACACAGCAAGCGCTCACAAGCCACAAGTCTATTGTTCTCTCTCACTCATCTGAAACCCTTTGGATAGTCACCGATGGATCTGTAGTAAAGAGAGGCTTTGGCGCAACGTTGTACGTAATGCGCGATAACCGACTCCGCTTAGCTGGCTTCTTCAGTGCAAAACCAAGGAAACACCAGGTTACGTGGCTCCCGTGCGAAATAGAGGCTCTGTGCATTTCCGCGGCTGTCAAACACTTCAGCCCATTTATAATCCAGTCCATCACCCAATCGCACGTTCTAACCGACAGAAAGCCATGCGTTGAGGCCATTGATAAGTTACGTCGTGCTAAAGTGTATTAAATTAAGGTGACTCATTCGAAATCAAAATGCACCCAACTGTGTCTAGAGCGCAAATCGGCGTTGCCAAACTCAAGGCTATAACTTTTGTGTCTTTTCCTCTATTGTTATAATTCTTTTTCAAATCCTACTTTAATGATGTATAAATATGTTACTGGGAACCGATCTTTTTGAAAACATTTTTAGAAGTCACAATCTAAATTTTTGTGACTCCCTAATTTCATATTCCGGTCGTACTAGAAAAAAAATTTGCCGGGTTTTTTGGCTGAAATTCCAGGAATCGATTCCAGTTGTAGTAATCTCAAATCAAGCAAAGTTACAGAAAATTCGTCGGAACAGAAACGCGGTAATAAAAATACCGTCAGTTCTGGTCAACTGTGGCCAAAATTGAACGCTGATTCTGGTTGGCTTGAATTGGATTTTAAAAGTGCTCCGAAAATTCATTATTTTGGGTTATTCCGCCGGCACTATGTTATATAGTAATGTATTAAACTTTACCGAAGGTCCGATTGCAAATACCATGAGCTACTAAACTGTTCGAACATTATCTACCGAGGGAAGAAATTGTGAAAGCGCGTCGAGTTCAAATGTGTCGTTATTACGTATTATTTTCTTTTTATAGATTGACCTAATGAGTCCCCCTGGAGAAACGGGAGATTTCATTATCATTCATAAACAAGAGATCTTCAAATCTGCGTGCAAAACCAGAGGGCAAATGTCGTAACTTTGTAACTTTCTTCTATACCAAATAAGCACATATAATGGTCAAACCTGGTTACTAAGTTTTGCCAATGCCACAAACTTCTCGTGACTATATAAATCTTAGCAAGAAATAATACGTAATAACGGCACATTTTAATGCGACATTCTTGTAATAAATTCATTTGTCTTTCACAATTTCTTTCCTCGGTAGATATGTTCAAACATTTTAGTAGTTCATGGTATTTGCAATCGGACCTTCGGTAAAGTTTATTACATTACTATACAACACAGTGCCGGCGGAAGAACCCAAAATAATGACTTTTCGGAGCACTATTAAGCCAACCAGAATCAGCGTTCTATTTTGGCCACAGTTCACCAGAACTGACGGTATTTTTATTACCGCGTTTCTGTTCCGACGAATTTTCTGTAACTTTGCTTGATTTGAGATTACTACAACTGGAATCGCTTCCTGGAATTTCAGCCAAAAAAAAACGGCAATTTTTTTTTTCTAGTACGACCGGAATATGAAATTAGGGCCTCACAAAAATTTAGATTGTGACTTCTAAAAATGTTTTTAAGAAGATCGGTTCCCAGTAACATATTTATACATCATTAAAGTAGGATTTGAAAAAAGAATTATAACAATATAGGAAAAGACACAAAAGTTATAGCCTTGAGTTTGGCAACGCCGATTTGCGCTCTAGACACAGTTGGGTGCATTTTGAATTTCGAATGAGTCACCTTAAGGCCAGGGTCAGCTCAGAAAATCGACAAAATTACACAATTTCAAATATCTTTGCTAATCATTAATGAGTTAACAGTCGTCGAGTGAAATGTTTTAGTATGGAATTTGGGCTGATACACTGGTCATGTGGCCAGTCACGTGACATTTTCATGTTTCAAAGTTCAAAAATTTCGCCGGTGGTGAGTTTCACTCCTTATGGAAAAGTTGATAGCTAACAATATTTCTGTTTTGGGGTTCTATATAGTGGTGTCTTAGCTGGTGGAAAAAGTTTGCTCCTTTAAGGTGTTTTAAGGGGCTGATATGTCGATTGGGTCACGTGACCTGATTCCGACCCTTATATCTCGTAACAGTAAATGATAGCTCAGCAGCCAAGACAGTAGGATGTTTCCATTCCTGAGGCCTATCCATTTTCACCATAATTGTATAGCTAGATGTTTTCTTCATCACTGGAAAAGCAATTTACTGTTTAGTCACGTGACATGGCTTGTGACGTCACTCCGTACTAAAAAATGACACCAAAATTTTAAGTTCGTCGAGTTTTATCACTGTACCAAAAATTAGCCTGCCTTAAAAAGATTAAAGCAATTTAAGGCAAATTTTACGTTTTGGGGGACTAGCCCCAAGCCCATTTAGAATCCCAGGCCTTAACGTGCTGGAGTGGAGAGTTCTCTGCGAGTCCTCGTGTGACGTCCTTCTTAACCACGTCAGCCGCTATCAAGTTTCTTCTCAACACCTCGCAGGGAAGGCAAATCTCCCATCCGACTTCGCCAGCCGGAATGCACCCGAATGCAGTGAGCCCAGGTGCCAGATATGCACATTTATTCAGTTAAACGAGGACTCGGTAGTTCGTAACCTTTCTGTACATAAGATATTTTAGCTAATAACGCCCGGCTTCCATTCGAATCCCGCAACGCGTGGTGACAATTCAGAACGCCTGCCCCGACCTTAGAAGAGTCCACGCTTACCTCAGTCGGGGCGCCAGGCCTTCGCGAAAGGCCACATCTCTCAAGGATGTCAAACGCTACATAAACACAGCGTCCATAGCGAGAGACGGTGTTTTGGTTGTCAAACGCAACCAACCCTTCACAGCACCTTGAGAGACTATTATCGTACCCCGTACGGTCCTCGAAGGTTTACTGACCGCCCTCCACATTAAGTTGAATCATCCTACCCGTCACCAATTTCACGTTGCCATCCAACGACAGTTCTACGCTTTGGATTTACAAGACGCCATTAACTGGGTCACTTGCTCTTGTCACGACTGTGCTTCCCTCAAAAAGGTACCCGAGACCTTAGCGACACAGTCGTCCGAAGATCCCCAGAAGTCGTGGGCATCTCCTTCGCTGCGGATGTTATCAAACGGAGCAAACAATTGGTATTAGTGCTGCGCGAATGCAGTACCTCATTCATCGCGTCTTCACTGATCATTGATGAAAAACACGATACCACGCGACGCTCTCACTCTTCTTATTGTTGAGCTTCGTCCCCTGGACGGCCCACGATCGGTGATTCGTGTTGATCCCGCCTCCGGTTTCCGATCCCAAGCATCAACGATTCCCTCAGGCACATTAACGTCTTTGTCGACCTTGGACGAGAGAAAAACAAGAACAAGAATCCAGTGGCTGAGAAAGACGTTCTCGAATTGACGGAAGAGCTACTCCGTCAACAGCCCGGCGGCGGTCCCGTCAGTGATGTGACTCTCGCTTTAGCCACAGCACGTCTTAATTCGCGTGTATTCGCCATTTGGGCCTTTCTGCACGCGAACTGTGGACTCAACGCAGTCAATATACCAACGAACAGCTTCCGATCCAAGACCTTCAAGTAATTTTAGAAAAACATGCGACTTAAAGACAAGACCAAGGCTCGCAATCGCTACCTCGTAGTGAACATTGATTCTCCTTCGTGCTTTGTCAAGACGTTTTTTGGAGCTCAACTTCGTGCTACGTCATACAAGGTGAAGCTCACTGAATGCTACACCGTCCCCGCATCCGTGGTCTTCTCCGAGTTGCCGGTCAACGACCCCATCCCAGAGGAAGAAGAGGATCCTCCCCCAGGCCGGGTTATACCTCGTTACCTCTGGACACGCCCGTCGCCTCCGCTCCTCCTGAAATAACTACGCTCCCCAACCATACAGACCCCACCGTTAGCGCGCCCGTGTCCGCCATCCCCCAGCTATCTTCAGCTGATCCAGATTTCCACAAGAATGTATCTACCCTCGATGCAGACACTGAGGAGTCGCTACCTTCATTACCTACTATCTCCAGGCTCCAGCGACAGAGAAGACCACCCCTGTATTTGCAGGACTATGTTACCTTATGACTATTTTTTGTATAGGTTGTCATACTAGTCTGTTCAGCTTTGATTGACAATTTTTCCCGCTTGATACCCTTCGCCTACGGTTAAAATTGGAGTTGCTGGTTTGAGCTCTGGTCAGCACCCCCGCTAGTCAGCCGTGAAGGACGCCCAGTCAGTTAGTTAGTTAGTTAGTTAGTTAAGAAGACGAACATTTCCTTGAAAAGGAAGAAGAGGTCACGCCATGGCCAGTAGTTTTTGTTTACCGGCTCGTGATTGGCTGACGCGCCTACATGTTGTACCGCTGGCCTAGCGCTCTCTCGGCATCCGCCATCTTGTCAACTTGTTGATAGTGTTTTTCCGCTGTATTAAAGTTACGGTTACTTCGCTCGTTGTATTGTGGATCGCTTCTACATTGGCGCTCTTTTATCACTTCGTAGGCGTTTGCGTGTCTGTGATGTCGCGTAGGTCGAGTTGTCACAGACACGTGAACGCCTACGAAATGAGAAAAGACTCACAGGAGAAAGCTCTGCTCGCAGTGTACTGATCGAAATAGTGATCCATCAAAAACACGTGAACGAAGTAATACGTTATCTGAGATATATCACCATGTACTTCATGCTCCTGGCTCTCTTCCCACTCAGACAACATATCAAGATAAATGTGTCGTTTTTGTCAATGCCAACCCGTGCGTACGTGGCGCGGGCTACCTGTCTTGGAATTTCCGGGCTCCTGGGGCCAAAATAAAGATGGCGGCCTACACGAACTGCGATTCTCTCCAAAACCTGCAAGTTTTGGCGATCTTTTTGACAATTTAAGGCAAGAAATAAGCTAGGAAAACTTCTGGACTTCCAAATATGGTAAGTAGAAACTTCCATATAAGGACATTTTAGAAAACGACACATTTCAACGGGAACTTTCTTGATATGAGGGTTCCCCAAAGATTGGTTGTCCAAGGGTGATCGTTTCCTAAGATAATTGAATAAACTTTTAACTTTAACCTGTTGCCCGTGGTTGAGCTAACGACAAACGACGCACAACACCAATAACTTGTCCCGATGCTTCATATATCCAGAAGTTAATACAAAGGTATGGAGAAAAGATAATCATTTAAGACTTGACTCATAACTTGACTCATGACTCATTTGACTCATAAAATAGTTCGACTCTGCAAATGACAAAGTAAAGCTACTGTAAAGCTACTGATAAAACGAATTTGATTGGCTAGTAAAACAAAAACCTTTACAATTTTAGTAGTAAACCGTTCTAAATAATACTAGTAGATGGACGCCTTTTCGTGTTTATAATTTTTAAAGAGTTTTATATTAAACATTAGAGCACAACTTTCTTTGACTTTATCAGCGAAATAGAGCACGCGTGATGTTGGGAGAGACACAAAATGCGGCTCGTGATTTTACACTGTTTCGAGTGTGTCCCTCCCAACATCACACAAGTGCTCTATTCGCCGATAAAGTCATAGAAAGCTATGCTCTAATGCTTTTATGACATAGCGGGAGAGAACCATTACTTTATTGGTGAAATAAAGCATCGATTTGGGCCAATCACAGCGCGCGTTATATCGTAGCTATATTATAATATGTTTTATAGGGATTCGGAATTCATCAAATCGCGGTGCTCTGATTGGCTCGTGAGTGATCAGGAATCCTGAATTTTGTTGTACATGTGCTTATTTTTTAATGCTGCCTCAGTGTAAGCAAAATATGAATACTACATTATTTACCGGCTTGGAGCCCTACAGATCATGAAATACCGTGTAAGTAAGTGTTGCTATTTAGTCAGTTTTTTTGTGATATGAATAAAACAAGCTTACAAATATTGTAGTACAAGTTAAGGTAACTCCCCTGAAATAAAACTTGTAGTATAATTTTTTCTTAATTTGTCTATTTACTATTTAGTATATAAGGAATGAAAATATGAAATAAAAAGAGGGGGTGCCCATGCTCGTTTAGAAACTGTGATGGCGTAACATACCCCATTTTTAGTGCCTGCGGGCTATTTTGTGAATGAAGTGAAACAAGAAAATTGTGATAAAACGCTCACTAATGAAGCAATCCAGTTCGCTTGCAAGTTTGAACAGAACTGTTGGATGCTTCACTACCTTAAGGACGAACATTGGAATGTTTAGTTTTGTTGTGTTGACGCTACACTTGAAAATGTGCAAAAATGTGCGCACCGCTCGTGATAATTTAAGAGTCTTTGGTGTCTCATTTTGGGGCTTTTTATGACGATACCTCAAAAACTTGTCGTGGAAATTTCTTTAAACTTTTTTATAACAGGGGAATGATGGTCTTATCAAAATGGTAAAATAAAAAATTGGGGTGCCCAATCTTGTTTTCGCGCAATATCCCAAAAAGCGATTTTTTCTTGGTGCTTCTCGCTCAAATGGGGATATTTAGCTTGCGCGCTCGCTCGATTGCGTCATTTTTGAACGAATTGATCGCGCGTCCATGCGCAGAAAAGGGTGCGGCGTGCAAAACATGGGAATAACCTTAAAAATCTGAATAAGATAAAAAAAAAACAGCTAAACCTTATGAATACACTAAGCGAGTGACCCAAAGAAACAGGGTGGTAACTTTTTTTTAAGAATGCAGGGACGCCACTAAATGCGCAACTGTTCAGGTAGTGCGTCCCAACCAAATGTTCCCCATTAACTTATTCTGTCTTTGCCATAATTTGCTTTTGGGAGGGGTAACTGAAAGTTGGAGTTACTGCACCTCAGATTATAATGTGGGCTGACGCACGAAAATCTGTCGAGGAGATCAGCAAGCGCTTGTTTATTATAAATGTGTGACCTACGGAATGGGCTTATTTGTATATATAATAGGACTCCATGCTGTCCAATTAAGAAAAATTTGATGATTCAGAGGAACTCCAAAATTGGACGAGGCCGCAGGCCGAGTCCATTTGGAGTTCCGAGGAATCATCCATTTTTTTTTCTTAATTGGACAAGCATGGAGTCCTGTTATTTATTAATTATATAACATCCATGTTCAAACCCAAACTGTCCAATTTTAGCGCGAACTATGCAATTAAAAAATAATTGGACGATTCAAGAAAAATCGATCTGCCGGCACAATGGGATTTCGAGCTGGCTATATAATTAGATGGGCTTATTTGATGGGCTTATTTGATGGGCTTATTTAATGCGCTTATTTTATGGAATGGGTTTATATTATTTCGTGCTACCGAACATGGTTTGAACGACTGTCAATCTATGGTATCTCTTGACCAATAACGAACAACTTCTCGTAATAAATACAACCAATACTTGACACATAATCCCCAAGGTGATCCCCATAGACCACGTTGTTCAGCTCGCATACTCCCCCCTGACATTCATTAAAAGACACACACCCTCTTGTGAGCAAACAATACATAAGACAGTCCTCTACGCTAGCTAACCCAGTCTCGCTTAGATCACGTGACCTCTCAACTGCTTGTTCTTGCCGTTTGATGGGGCCTGGAATAGAGCGTCTTCTTCGTTTGTAACTACAAAGAGAAATAAGGCAAAATAAACATGCAATATGTTTTATCCCGAGCTGAAAAATATCGGTTTTAAACAACCGATTTCAAAGCTACATGCACATACTAGCTTCATATGAGAGTCGATATGATTCGGAGCATAGGATCTTTGAAGAATTGGAATTCAAGGTGGCGGTCGGAGGTTAATGATAATGAAGAAGCAAAAGATTCGGGAAAAAAACCTTCGGCGAACGGCCGTCAGTCGAGGGGGCGAGCGATTTGCTTATCGCGGTGCCGAGTTCTACAGTAGGAGACAGCGCCGCAATGGGGTGGGGGTGTCAAAGGCGCTCTCGTAATAAGTGACGACATTTCACACAGTTGAACAGGGGGCAAGAGATGTGTATTCTCTATATGCAGGAATGGCGTTGTATATTCGGCGATATTCCACTCAACCTTCCCAATGTGCACTGCATTTACGTAAAACGTTGCGTTTTGTAGCGTGGTATAAAATATTTATGCAATGAATTCTCGCGGCATACTGCAGAATATCCCACTAGTCACTTGTAGTTTCCCACCTGAAGGCTGGTGTGTATACCAGCAAATATCAAAGTGATGCGTGACCTCTGCAGTATGCCACTCGAAAGCATTGTGTAAATAGTATGTCAATATCTCTACCCGTTATTAAACAGTACCTTTTCCGGACTGTTGGACGGTGCCAATACAAGCCTTCCCATGTAATCCCTTCAGGTCGTTAAACTTGTACAAATAGTACCCAGGGCATCTACGCACGTTAACCAGCACGCGGTGTTTAGACTGCGCATGCGCACTAGTGGCGAAGTTGATCATGCGTGCAACGAAGCCGTCATAGATTGTGGGGTGAGAGGCGTTTAGCCAGCCAGAGTACTGCAAAAACAAACACGAAATTAGGTGATGTTTTAACGGGTAACGGTGTTTACATGTTGTTGCCACCCAATTCAGATCACGTGATGATTAGTGCCGGATTCGAATGTTAGTAACGGATGTACACAGGCTAGTCATTAGTCGGGTTCAACTTATTATGCAAATTTATTTTTCATTGCGTGACCTGGACACAATTAGTAACGGTATTTCACAGACGCTACTAATCCACTTGGAGGTTAGTAGCGGATGTACACAGGCTAGATGTAAACACCGTTAGCCGATTTCGTCTATTCCTCCACAGTTTGCAAATGTACCATACTCACGAGCTCATCAATAGCCATTCTCGTACCCAGAGCTCCCTGCTCTCGCAGGGGAGGCTCTGGCGACATCCATTTGAGGACCATTGCTGATTGGCTGGTTTTGAACGTTGGTGCATGCGCAGAAAGATCTTTCTCTCAACGGCTCTGTATCAAATCTCGCGCATGCGTCAGTGGCTGTCACCAGAGCCTCCCCCGCGAGGAGACGAGCCGGGGAGGTCTGGGTAAGAGAATGATCAATAGCCCCTTTTATTTTCGCGCATGCGCATTACGATAATAGAACGTGAGGCGATGTATTTTTCGACTGGCCGTCGGCATGCCACCGTTTGATTAATACCCGTTTGATTAATTTGGTTTCTCGACGAAGCGAGCGTGCTCTTTCACAACATGTTCGTGGAATTTCAGAGAATATCGGTAAGTATTCTGAATCACTTTAGTTCTATTCTTGAAAGCTGTTGAAAGTTCTATTCTTGAAAGCATGTTATTCACTGGTATGAGATCATTTTCACGCTGACTTCTAAGACTGAAATTCCAGAAGGAAGATGACGATTCGCGAGCCCGATGGTGGCCATCGAACACAACTACACACGAAATGCAAATCCGTGTTTGCTAAATGAGCGGTAGTTTTCTATCGTTTTCCATTGAATTTTTGACACGTAATTATAAACCTGACATGGATACAAATAAGTATTTATACTGCAATGCCATGAGCTTACAGAATAAACGCAGCATTGTCAACTGAAATTACCAGTGAAAACACTACCTTTGAAAGCTGTGATGACCTCATTATATACACAGGTCTGACAGGTTGATGAATCTCTATCATGATAGTATGCAGAGTTTTAGATTCAGATTAAGCTCTGCTAGAAAACTTATAAACGATTTCATGATACAAAAGAGGGGCAGTGAGCCATCTACATTTCCAGAGCAAAAAATAATGCAACTGTTTAAGCTTATAGGAAGGAGAAAAGCTTCACATTATTGCAAGTAATTACTAAACATTGTTTTGCAGCTTTTAGCTTTGAGCAAACGAAATTTGAAATTTTTCAGTGTTAAGTATATTTTTGTGAAAATGAAATTAGTAATGTGCAAAACTTTAAGACAGCCATTGTAGTTCAGACTTTTAAAAAGGAGGTGTTTGCTGTAATATAGCAAATAATCAAAGGAGTCTTTCTTTTTCCTCATTTTTAATGATTTTTCTTTTCCGACCATGCACAGTGGTCAGAAGTTGCCATCTGCTGACTTCACTGGACAATGATATAAACAGGACTTGAACATGTATCTATACGGGAGCCCAGTCTTCTGCAGCGAGCAACAAATATCGTGGCAGAGAAAAAAAAACAGTTACAGGAACCAAAATTGATTATTACATGGCTATCCAATGTAATGGATATGTACAAGGAGGTGTTGTGCAATTATGAAGGGGCCAAGATATTATATTTTATGAACAATGATGACAAACAATGTGGAAGCTTTTACAGAGCTGAAAACACCAAGCATAGAGCTGCATGTATGGGAATAATTATTTCAAAAATGAATGACTTGTCAAATAATAAATAAAAACTTGATGCTGTATCTCATGCATGAAAAGTTTAAAGCTGTTATTAATATTTAACTGGAACATGTCCAAACTGAATCAAGAAAATGGCTGCAAAGCTAGTATATACAACCAAAACAAGAAACCAAGCTACTGCAATTGAAAAATCCTGCTTTAGAAATTTTATTTCAGACCACAAACCTGATTCCTGAAACATTTATGTACATTGATATTTAACATGAAATTATCTACACCCCTTGTATAGTTGGATAATTCCAGCAGAAGTCATACTACCAGGAGATTTTCACATGTTTATAGAAATCGTTGTGCAGAAACATTGGATAATAACAATGCCAGCATGCATTGCTGTTCTGTGTGCCTGGATCAACTGTTATGTCCAATATTGAGTACAATTCTGAACTGTTTGTGAGAACTCTAGAAACATTCCAGAAGCAGCTACAAAAACAGTTGATGTTATGCAGCCTTCAGATACAAATCACAACACTAATCAATAACATTGAAAATAATTATGTATACAATTTGATAGAGCGGATTTCAGATGACCGTCGTGTTTGCAATTGGTTTGCTTTCTCATTGGCTGCTTATTTCTATCAACCAATCAAATTGCGAACTAATTACAAGCAAGGAATTACTAGCCAATTGGTTCGGCTCCTGATTGGCTGGGCTGGAAACCATTCAGCAGTAAGTTGTAATTACTCTTGTTTCTGATTGGCTAGTGATTGCACAATTGCGTTTACTTTCACGATGGTCATCTGAAATCTGCTCTAATATATTAAATTTCTTGCGAGGTTTTACAACATTCAGATGACTCATTTTTATAAACTAGGAAAGAAAACTCTTTCTAGAAACAGTAGCTTTTGGCTCGAGCACTTCACTATCTAAATAGATACTTCTAGTTCTAAAAGTATCCACGAGCTTCCTTGGGTGTCGTCTTGACCAATCTCGTTGGCCGAGAAAAAAAAAATACTCTTTCACAGGTACAAATCAGAAAAATCGGCATTCAAATGAGAAAGCAAAAAAATTCATAAAACCCAAATGACAAAAATACGGAGCATTGTCGCAGCTGCTCGATTTCTTGTTCACGCTGTGGCCGGCGAAGAACAGCAGGAAGTGACTTGAGATTTCCAAGCCATTCTGGTATACCTACCTCCAAACCACAGGCCGTGAAGGTGGTAGAAATCTGATTCGGGGACTTCAGTCGATACCATTGTGTGGTGTTGATAGCGCTTATGTTAGCAATGCCCAGAGAAAGATGTTTCTTGGTGCACAGCTCCAGATTTACTGTAAGGAAAAAATCAAGAAGATATCATTTGCTGCAGATTCATGACGTCCATAGAGAATTTGCCATACATTTGCCAAAATCCTTATCAAAAGAGGATCTTCTGCCACTTCCTATAAGGTAAATGATTCCAAATATGTTTTTGGCCGTGAGGTGTTGAAAAACGACAATTTTTGGTTAGGGATTGTTTCATATGGTCTGGCTGCTTAATTCTTCCTTCCGCGTTCAGTGTTCGAATCCGGCACGAAAGACCAACTCATGAGTACGCTTCCGCGCTTTGTGCTAGCGCGTTAAGCTTGAATAATAATACGCCAGAACTAGCAAGAGGAGCGTAGCAGCATTCCGTGCATAGTATAAAAACAGCTACAGCGCAATATAAAATGGTAGTATAAAAACTGCTACAGCGCAGTATAAAACGCCTTCGTAATAGCGTAGGGAGCGTATAGAGAGCGCATTGTGGCTAGATATGAAATGGTGCTTTGCTATTTCGAAAGCGACGGTTGAAAATCACCATGCTTAAATTTGATGAGATAACATCGACAACTAATAAGATGTTAATACCTCTGTTGTTAACATTCACGATGATTCTAAGGGTCTCTGTAGGTCCCGAAATCACGCATGCGTACTGGGCACCAGGCGTGTTGACCTTGACCGTGGCTGAGTAGGTCTCATTGACTAACACCACCCCTGAGAGAACCCAGGCTACGCTAGAGACATTGCCCTTTGCCGTGCATTCCACGGTTTCACTTTCGTAAGCGACCGAGTTGTTGGTTGTAGGTGAAATGACTTGTATAAAAGCTGAGATAACAAAGGACGACATTAGAGCAGTTTTGAGATGACTGTCGTGAATGTTACCGCAATTGCGTAATCACTAGCCAATCAGAAACAAGAGTAATTACAATTTGCTGTTGGATGGTTTCCAGACCAGCCAATCAGGAACTCAACCAATTCAAGATCACTGAGTAGTACGTTTTGGAGCTTTAACGCTTGAAGCAAGTGATTTAGAAGAGCTTTAAGAATTTATAAGAAAGGGGTGCCTTTTTCTCAATTCAATATATTAAAATGGTACGTCTTTTCTTATTTTACTATGTAAAAGGTTAAGGGTCCAGAGTCTGGGCGGAACATCCCCGTATAAATATTTTGAAGTATTTACCCCCCGGGACATTCGTGGTTTCTCGAGTATCCGCACGCTCCCAGAACTGGATATTTGCACGATAAGCATGGCATGGCTTTAAGACCCTGTGACTGATGGGCGTGACGATTAGTTTCGTAGCCCATAAAACTCTATGCTAATAAGAGATAATCTTTTTGCTCCGACGAAGGGCTAACTCGAAACGTCAGCAAAACACCATTTTTCAACGGCATTTAACATAAATCTCAACCTTTGGTTGTTGTTGTTCTGTGCTAAAAAGGTAACGGTAAAAGTAGTGAACTCAATCCGTTAAAATCTCGTCACGCTGGGGCCAACCACCCCCCTAAATGTGTCATTAAAAGTGACCAAAAATTAAATCTTGCCATAACTTTCTACCCCTTGTTTCTATTTTTACTAAACTTCGTACATTGGATGACATTATGAAGACAAACATTTTCCATGTATTGAGTGGTCACCATGGTGATTGTGACGTCACTGGCGTTAACGTATTTATTGGACCATTTTTCGTAATGTTGAATCTGCTTGTTTTTTGTAGCGGCAATGATAGATTTCAACAAGAAAAGCTAAACTTCGAAAACCGTTTGCTTTCAGGATTTATATTAGCTGAGTTATGATTTTTTCATGATTTGTATAAGGTTGGATCTACCTTACAGTTGAAAAAGTTTACAAAATAATTAATTATTGCACGGTAACATCATTCCACATACAAATATCTTAGTTATAGGTTATATTAGTTGACTACAAAATAATTGCACACATTTCCACTTTCGATCATTTATTTTCTGTGTTTAAAATCCAAAAGATGTATACTCATGACGTAATATAATATGACGTCACAATATAACAATGCTTTATATCTTCGCTCTAAGGACGAAATTCAAAATTTCAAAATCATACGATTTTAGATACCATTTTGCTTGACACTTAACAACAGAAATCGGTTCAATTGACTAAAAACTAAAAAAAAATTACCAGTGAGTTTGTTTCCCATACATTTGCTACTGTAACAAAAAAAGTAGGGGAGGGGAGGGGGTCATTCTTTGAAATGCTAGACCTCAGCTATTTTTTATGCTATCAACAACGGTTTTCGGTTTTCAACATATCTTGCTAAGGTGTATCATCGCCATTACAGAACTAGTGCATATTCCAATTCTTAAAAATGATCAAACGATTGCGCAATCTCTGGTGACGTCACAAAGCATCATAGTGACGTCAAAAGTAATGGAAAATATTTGTCATCGTAATGTTATCCTATCTACCAAATTTGGTCAAAATAGCCTCAGAGGATGGAAAGTCATGTTGAGTCAAAGTTTGAATGACGCATTTTGGGGGGTGGTTGGCCCCAGCGTGCGTGGAATTTCGATCCATCCTTTGGTCTAAAACTGATTTATGTGATACGAAGTCATAGAACAACAAACTAATGGTGTTTTTTTGAAAGTTTCTTAACGTATTAGATAAACACAACAAACCAATCATAACATTGTCACACCCATCGGACACAGGGTCTTTGAATGGGCAATGTATAACTCCCGCTCTGATATTTTTAACTAGCGACACAGCTCGTTTACTTACAATTTAATATGGTCACATCTACTCTGCTTGTCCCGATATAGTTTGAAGCCACGCATGCGTACTGAGCACCGAGCTTTGCGACCATCTTTGCAAGAGAGGTTGTGCTGACTAGTACCACCCCCGAAGGTTGGGAAATCCATTCCACGGTGGGGGTGGGAACTCCTGAGGCTTTACATTCGATGTCGGTGGATTTGGCAACAAAATTGTTTGGCGGAGATATTATGTGGGGGGTACCTGAGAAAAAAAGCCTCACAATAATCTGGCCATCAAGCAAAAAAGTTTCTGTTATTGGTTTGTCATGCAAAATTTTTCAACGTGAAAGGAGTTTATCGATCCCGCATTCGTTGTTTTCTACCCTTCAAGTTCCTGTTGCTACGTCGGACAAACTAACGTGGCACATTGACATAGAGGACAGTGGAAAAACATCAAATCCAGCGATGCTTAATGGGTACTTAGCAAATTTTAAATTGTTAGCAATGGCTAAAAGCATACACTAATGTTGAACGGTTCAACATCATTGTTATTATATATTATTTACCAATATTTCCACAGGATATGCCCCTTCAGACTAAAACTGGAACCGCTGGTTTCACAGTTTCGTTTTCAGTTTTCAGAAAACAATAAACATACATTAGACAACGTTAAACACAAAAACTCGCTGCATGCATTGCTCAACTATTTACCGACTTTTGTCAGGAATCTCAAACTCATTAATAATTCATCAAGTTTGAACCATAGTAATGAAATTACAAAGTGAGGCTAATGCCCTCCCAGCCTCGACTTGACGTATTTGTCCATACTTTGTAAAACGTTAGCTCTGTAGTTCTTCTGAAACTTTGCAGTTTTACTAATACGACGGAAGTGTAGAATTAACAAGTTTCATTTCCTGATAATTTTAGATATCATCAATCAATATTAACGTGATAAAGGCCTACAGAGTGAGTGATTTCGGCCAATGTAAAGGGATCCGGGATCCAGCTGTAAATTTCACGTTTCGGATCCGGGATCATCCAGAGTATGGGATCCGGGATCCAGAGTGTGGGATTCGGGATCCAGCTAAATTTGAGGTTTGGGATCCGGGATCCATTGGTGTGGGATCCGGGATCCAGAGTGAGGGATCCGGAGGGATCCAGAGCAGGGTGCCGGGATCCATGGGTGATCCATGGTTTGGGATCCAGGATCCAAAACTTCTGTAGATCCCTTTATATGGGCCGAGTGGTTGAAGGGGAAGAAAGATGAACATACCTCTAAGTCTATCTAGCGCTTGGCCATCTAAGGCTCCATTGAGGACATACAGCTCCATGATTTTACCATAAAACGTACTGACAGTAGTCGCAGAAAATCTACCAACGTAGAAGACGCTCGCACCGGGGCCACGATATTGAAACTCTGCAATCTCGGTAGATTCCTGCATCACCTTTGCATCTTGCCACAACCTGACAACTTTGTTTTGAACATCCCAAGTCACGGCTACGTGCACCCATTTGTTCACAGGTATAACTGCCGGACTTTTAATGTCCTTTACGTAGCCGCTTGTAAGAACTCTATTATATACCAATTTCCCCATACTAGTACCAGTAGCATCGAAAATACCGTAGGAAAACGCGGGAATCACAGACCAATCACATAAAATGGTTTGAAAGGCCGTAGAAGTGGCAAATCGAACCCAGCATGCTATTGTAAAGCTGATTTGCGAGATGTCGAAAGGTGGTATGGTAGCGTAGTTGTTGTCACTGAATGAAAGAGCTTTGCTTCCGGAATAGCGACCGTCTTTGTACGTCGGATTACCCTGAAGGCTAGAGTAAGAAAATAGAAACGTAAAACGTACAGACAGAAAGACGGACGGACTAAAACCTCTTAAGGTGACTCATTCGAAATTCAAAATGCACCCAACTGTGTCTAGAGCGCAAATCTGCGTCGTCAAACTAACGGCTATAACTTTTGTGTCTTTTCCTCTATTGTTATAATTATTTTTCAAATCCTACTTTAATGATGTATAAATATGCTACTGGGAACCGATCTTCTTGAAAACATTTTTAGAAGTCACAATCAAATTTTTGTGAGGCCCTAATTTCATATTCCGGTCGTACTAGAAAAAAAATTTGCCGGTTTTTTTGGCTGAAATTCCAGGAATCGATTCCAGTTGTAGTGATCTCAAATCAAGCGAAGTTACAGAAAATTCGTCGGAACAGAAACGCGGTAATAAAAATACCGTCAGTTATGGTCAACTGTGGCCAAAATAGAACGCTGATTCTGGTTGGCTTGAATTGAATTTTAATAGTGCTCCAAAAATTCAATATTTTGGGCTCTTCCGCCGGCACTATGTTGTATAGTAATGCATTAAACTTTATCGAGGGTCCGATTTCAAATACCATGAACTACTAAACTGTTTGAACATTATCTACCGAGGAAAGAAACTGTGAAAGACCAATGAATTTATTACAAGTATGTTGCATTAAAATGTGCCGTTATTAGGTATTATTCTTGCTAAAATTTATATGGACGAGAAGTTTGTGGCATTGGTAAAACTTAGTAACCAGGTTTGACCATTATATTTGCTTATTTGGTATAGAAGAAAATTACAAAGTTACGACATTCGCCCTCTGGTTTTGCACGCAGATTTGAAGCTCTCTTGTTTATAAATCTGAAGTTTTTCCAGGGGGAGTTCATTAGGCCAAATCTAATCAATAGCAGTCACGCTCCAAAAATAGCAATTGTCTGATAAGTCCCTATGGAACAAAAAGAGTCGACGATAAACGTTTTCTTTGTTCGATGATTAGAGTTGGCCTACTGTGTTCCCCCTGGCACAATGCGAGATTTCATTACCATTCATAAATACGACAGCTTAAAATCTGCGTGCATGACCAGAGGGCGACCGCCGTAACTTTAACAATTTTCTTCTATATGAAATAAGCGCGCATGATGTTCAAACTTGCTTACTAAGTATTACCAATGCCACGAGTTTCTCGTCTATATACATCTTAGCAAGAAATAATACGTAATAACAACACATTTTAACTCGACATTCTTGTAATAAATTCATTGCGCTTTCACAATTTCTTTCCTCGGTAGATAATGTTCGAACATTTTAGTATTTCATGGTATTTACAATCTGACCTTCGGTAAAGTTTAATACAGTACTATACAACATAGTGCCGGTGGAAGAGCCCAAAATAATGAGTTTTCGCAGCACTATTAAAATTCAATTCAAGCCAAGCAGAATCAGCGTTCTAATTTGGCAATAGTTGACCATAACTGACGGTATTTTTATTACCGCGTTTCTGTTCCGACGAATTTTCTGTAACTTCGCTTGATTTGACATCACTACAACTGGAATCGATTCCTGGAATTTCAGCCAAAAAAACCGGCAAATTTTTTTTCTAGTACGACCGGAATATGAAATTAGGGCCTCACAAAAATTTAGATTGTGACTTCTAAAAATGTTTTCAAGAAAATCGGTTCCCAGTAGCATATTTATACATCATTAAAGTAGGATTTGAAAAAATAATTAAAACAATAAAGGAAAAGACACAAAAGTTATAGCCGTTGGTTTGACGACGCAGATTTGCGCTCTAGACACAGTTGGGTGCATTTTGAATTTCGAATGAGTCACCTTAAACGTATCGCCGGAAAGCCCTAGAAGGAAGGGTCTCCCCTCCCTTGTACGTCCGAGAGTAATAACAATGTTGGACGAACTGTCTGTTTTGAGCAGCCGGGGCAGGAGTTGTTAGAAGATTATTGCCCCAGTGGATTTTGCGGCCAAGGCCCCAGGATAACAGGAGTGTCCTCAATGGGTTATGTACTTTCAACCTGAAACTGCTGGTAAACCTCATCCGATGATTTGCAAATTCATGCGTGAAAAGCACACTTTGAAACTGCTGTTAACTGTTCATGAATTTGTCGGTCAAGTGTAAACGAGAACTTTGAAAAGTGCCGGTAGCGCCCTGTAGTAAGTTCTTCATCTTTTAAAAAAGTCAGAAACGACATTAAATACGTTTGGCAAAACAACCACACCTCTGATCGTAGTACTTACGTGACATCAGAATCTGAACCATTAAGAGACCAATAGCGAAGGACAGATGCAGCTAGAATGACAAGAAAAGGCAATTTCAATTGGTAAAACTGGTGACGTACGCAACATATTGGCCTTCAATTTTTTAGGGGGCTCAAGTCCTTTGGTACATAAGTAGTGCAATGTACTATGAGCTAAACCTGTAGATACTTTCAGAATGAAGCATGAAATATTTTTCATGATTTTCAACGCAAGCACAATTTGCTTCTCTATCATTCACACCTGCCTTTTTTCAAGTGCCATAAAGGAAGAAGCCAAAACAATGGTAGTACTTAGGTACCCGATTTTGTCAGAGGTGTTAGGCAGTCAGGTGGCGGGTCGAAGTGCCCCACTCCATTCCCTGCTGAATTTTCAGCTATTTTCTCGAATGGTTTATGTTTCTTCCCCTAACATGAAATTGATGTTTTCCAACTTAGGCTCAAAATAAAGGCACCCGGCCGAGATACATCTTATGACAAAGAATGAGTGTTCTTCAAAGTATTTTTTCTGGCAGCTATAATATTGAGAAAGGAACGACCCACTACGAATGCTACTGTTTTAGTTTGCCTAGAGTTTGCCCATAAAATCGTTCGTGACTAGCGATTACATCGTAAACACAAGCCAAATGCAATTTGCTGCTCACGTTCTTGAAGATACGATTCCAGGTGAAGTAGCATCCTGGCTTGGAATGGCTTTTTAGATAGCCTTATGAAATCTCATAATACTTTTAAAATATTCTTATCCGGCGCTCAAAAAATTATGTGACCCTCCCCGAAATGTGCCACAAATGTGCCGCGGCGGCCAAAATTAATGAGCCTCCCTAAATGGGCGGCCAAACAATTATTGCCCTCCCCCCAAATTAACCGGTCCTACCCCACCAATAAATAGTGAACGCTCCCCTTGTTTGGTGTTTTGCTATTGTTCATGGAGTGATCTACCAACCTTCTATGTAGTTTGTGTTCAGGGCAAAAGCGATCAGCAACAAAAACGGAAACATCTGCAAAAAGGAGATTAAAGGCCATCATCATTCTCGTACCCAGAGCTCCCCAGCTCGTCTGTTCGCAGGGGAGGCTCTGGGGACATCCATTTGAGGGCCGTCGCTGATTGGCTAATTTTGAGCGTTGGAGCATGCGCTGAAAGGTCTTTCTCTCGGCGGCTCTGTATTAAATCTCGCGCATGCGTCAGAGGCTGTCACCAAAGCCTCCCCCGTGAGGTTATGAGCCGGGGAGCTCTGGGTTCGAGAATGGGCCATCATCAACCGGCAGCCTTTGTGGGCTATTAGCCAATCAGGGCAGCCGAAAAACAATGAATACGTTTTTGAAACAAAAGAAAAGGGAAAGGCTACCGGTTGATCATGGGCATTTAAAAGTTCAAGCGAGGGGAGCTCTGGGTTCGAGAATGGGCCATCATCAACCGGCAGCCTTTGTGGGCTATTAGCCAATCAGGGCAGCCGAAAAACAATGAATACGTTTTTGAAACAAAAGAAAAGGGAAAGGCTACCGGTTGATCATGGGCATTTAAAAGTTCAAGCGATTTGTATTAGGTCAACCTAATATCTTCAGAGGGGAACTACACTATAGTAATTTACATAAAAATTAGCAATTTTCTGAATTGTCCTCACTTTGCAGAAAAAAATTGTCAAATGTAAGGCAAGGCACATGAATGTATTCGACCGACGACCGGTTAGCGCAGTGGCAGAGCGCTGGGCTTATGTGCGGGAGGTTGGGAGTTCAAACCCCGGCCGGGCCAACACTCAGGGTCTTTTCTAAATAATTGAGGAGAAAGTGCTGCCTTTTCTCTAATATCTGCAAATGGTTAGACCTTCGCGTCTTCTCGGATAAGGAAGTTAAGGTTACTGAGAAACTTCGCGCACGTGCTCGAAAAAAAAACATACACGTCCTTAGTTTAACCAAAATATGTCAACCTATATATCGTTGCAAAGCTTATAAAATGGACTAGCGGGCTGTGGCAAAAAGAAATAATTTTGTCATAAATATAATTTTTTTTAAGGTTTTATTAAAAATTCGGTTGTGGCATTTTCAAGAGATAACGCTGTCGAACTGCTGGACCATGACTCCCAAGTAACACATTGTTTTAATCCTTAAAGGTGTTTCTCAAAAAACTGTGTCTGCGTTTTTTAAAATTTTGCGTTTCTCAAAAGTTATACAGCTTTTAAATTTCAAAGGTCAAATTTTATAGGATTTTCACGCTCAAAAAAATTAAAAAAATTCATAACTTTTGAACTGAACAAAATTAAAAAAAAAAAAACACAGACACAGTTTTTGAGAAACACCTTTAAGGATTAAAATAACATGTTACTTGGGAGTCAAGGTCCAGCAGTTCGACAGCGTTAGCTCGTGAAAATGGCACACCAAAATATTTAATAAATGCTTTAAAAAAATTACAGGTAAGTTCATTCTATAAGCTTTCCAATGATATATAGGTTGAGATGTTTTGGTAAAACTAAGGACGTGTATGATTATTTTTCCGAGAACGTGCCGCGAAGGTTCTCAGTAACTTTAACCTTAAACTGTAGGTCCCGTCTCTCATATACACTACACTAACCGGAACCAGAGGGACGTTAAAAAACCACTAGGAAATCTGAAGTTGCCCAACCTCTGTGTTACAGAACTCACCATACTAACACACACTCATGTTTATAAAACTGGGTTCCATTGGATGTGTTATCCAAAAATGTAAAGCGCTTAGAGCTTTGAGGATAAACACTATAAGCACCTACTTTACTTTACTTTACTTACTTCTAGAAACTAGCTTTTGCACCAGAACCAAAATTTAACCGGGTTATTTTTGCATTTATTGAAACCGAAGTATTTTTGTATACTTTGAGGGCCATTTATACCTTTATTCGACATGAAATTGGGTTTAGTTTTCTTCTGGACGTTCAATCATGCAAACCTTCTTTTGTTAGGCCGTCTTGACCGCCAAAAATAATCCGTGCCGATGTACGATAAAACAAGTAGACAACACAAAACTTTTCCAGGAATGTGAAGTTTTTAACGCTAAGATAAACTGACAAGCCAGCCCTCAAGTTGATGAACGCATGCGCTATATAAACTTCCCACCTGCTAGCCTAGCCCTGCTACCTGATTTTATTATATAAACGCGAAAACCTGATATCTTGACATTTGAAAACAACATGTTATTTCACATGTGAAATAACAATCTTGCCCTTGCTCAATGCTCACTCTTAAGGCTTACTCAAATAACATTTCATTGATGTTAAAATAATAAACAGATTAACATTACATGGCCGCTAGGGCTGCATTCATTGTGTATACTACAGGGGGGGAGGGGGCAGAGGGTTTGATTTGACAATGCAAAATTTTCAGATCCCTTCAAGGCACAGCGTTTTTTATGAATCTTCCCTCTTGGTCAAAAGGGAAAAAACATGCCCCCCCCCGACTCATTTTTTCAATTTATATGTTGAGGCAGGACGTCTGTAGCGTTTGCTCGCGTAGCGACTGTTGAAGAGCCAAAATATGTCACCGGCTAAACAACCTTTCGCGGCGATCCACGGGAATAGCTTTTACAGGTCGACGAAAGTCGGAAAACCACAGAAAACCGGAGGTGATGATTTAAGGTGATTTAATGGACATTAATCGATCGTAAACTGAAATACAATGCAACAAGCAATTCTAATTAAAACATTTTACAATAGTGCAATTCATGAGCAGATAAATGGCATGCATTCCAATCATAGTTTTGGTTTGTCGATAATCATTTGGTAAAGTTTAAAACATGTACAACAAACATTACATATCAATGAAAAACAGCGAGCGTAAATCATAAATGGCTTAAACTAAGTATAGGTTCTCGTGATACATTTAAACTATTACATTGTGAACTAGACACGCTCATATAGGTGTGCCACAATGGGTAATCACGCGATCTAAAGAACGTGGGCTAAATATACTCTGAATACATGAATATGGATCTGAGACGAGACTAAAACAGCGTATAACGCTAAGAAGCTTACAATTTCCAATTATATAAGGCCTGGTGATATAACTAAACTCGAAGAATTATGGGCGTTGCTACGTGCTTAGGCAACAACATAAGTACAATGCAAAACGGTCTTAAAGGGTGCTAAACGTGTAACATTGATAGGCAAGGGCTTGTGTATAAATAAACTAAAACTAGGATACTTACATATCAGTTCCCGCTTGCCTCTAAGTGCCAAAGGTAGCAACGAACTTAAACAATTACTAAATCCAATATAATCCAACACTCACGATACTAATTCAAAAACCTAACTAAAAGGGCGCTGTCCCATGCCGTGATATGCAGGACTAACAAACTGGAATCATGTTACAAAATACACAAAGGGGACGAATCACCGAAAACTGCTTATCGCTAAAAATAGAAATCGCTAGAATCGTTCGGTATTCTTTACATGGCTCCCCTGAAATATCAATATATTTCACTAACTACTATAATCATTGTTCATGAAGCTATATTAACTATAAATGTTCATATATATCAGTGTCCTGACCTGAGAGTTCAATTAACAGTTCTTCACTTACTTGTAGGCTCCTAGGCCGGGACTTCCCCGGTCTCACTCACTTGATTGGTATGGTCGCTTGCAGGTAACAGCAGTACTAGTTTCTGGACTGGTCGTTCCAGATAGCGCACTGGGTTCGCTCTCCTACCCTTCTTGTCCAGGCGGCCATCCGCAAGGGCCACCTGGACCTTGCGTACTTAGCCGTCTTGACTTGGATATACTGAAGCGACACGGGCGAGTTGCCATACGCTGCGTGGAGTATTAGCATCCTTGACTATAACGATGTCACCTACGCACAGGTTTCTGCGAGGGCGTGTCCACTTCTGGCGTTCTTGCATATGCAAAAGGTACTCCTTGCGCCATCGAGTCCAAAACTCGTTTGCTAGATGTTGTACGCGTCTCCAACGCTTACGGGCATATACGTCTGCTGGCTCGAAGTTTCCGGGGAGTGAGGTGAGCACCTTGGATTTCATCGTCAGGAGGAGATTCGGAGACAGCGGTTGAGGCGAGTCAGGATCTGTGAGCTGATTGACTGTGAGTGGGCGGCTGTTAACTACGGACTCAGCCTCGCACATCAGAGTCCGCAAGGACTCGTCGTCGAGCTGCTCGCCGTTAGCGGTTAGAACAGACGACAGAACAGAACGCACGGATCTGATCTGTCTCTCCCACACTCCTCCCATGTGACTGGCTGCCGGTACATTCATCTTAAACTCGATCCAGTCGCACTGGAATTTTAAGAGCTCTTCTCTTACGCGTGTTTGATCCATCTCCGTTAGGGCTTCTTTCAGTTCTCTGCTAGCGCCAACGAAGTTCGTACCTTGATCGCTGCGGAGTTGCCTGACGGGGCCTCTTCTACACACAAAACGCCTCAGCGCGTTCAGGAAGGCGTCTGTTTCGAGCGAGGTCGCAGTTTCCAGATGAATCGCTCTTGACGACATACACGTGAAAAGGACGCCATACCTCTTGACTCTCTTTGTACGACCTTCTTTTATCACATAGGGACCAAAATAATCCACGGCACAATAGGAGAACATTGGGCAGGACTCCAGGCGATCTTCTGGGAGATCGGACATCTTCTGTTCCATGACAGAGCCACGAAGCTTACGACATTTCACACACGACGCGATCGCGCTGTTGACTGATGTCGTGCCTCCAATAATCCAGTAGCCATTGCACCGTACTTCGTTTAGTGTAATTCCTTTGCCTTGATGCATCGCGCGCTCGTGGAAGTGCTTGATTATCAGGGACGACACGTGACTCCTTTTCGGTAGAATCATTGGATGTTTGACTGCTGTGGGCAGATCTGCGCGTTTGAGTCGCCCGCCAACGCGCAATGTACCATTGATGTCAACGAACGGGTCTAACTTGCAAATGATACTGTGCAACTTCAAGTTGTTCGGGTTTTCATTCTCGTCTTTTCCTAGGGTCTTAATCTCTTCTTGAAAGGCTTGGCCTTGAACAGAGCGGATGATGAGCATTCCAGCTTCTTCTAAATCTAAAACAGTAATAGGCGTTTCTTCGCTTTCTTTTTTGCTTGCTCGATTCTTTAGTTTCTTTAGATACTTCACGCAAATGGCGACGGCGCGTTTATTGCGATGCCAATCCGAGAATCGCTCGACTCTCTCTGCAAGGTTAGGATAACTGACAGCGGATGTCGTCGCCATGGCGACGGACTTCTTGACGTTTGGATCGTCTTGTGAAAGAACGAAGTCTTGGTCGGATTTGTCACTTGACGGCCACTTACTCCGATCTTCCCACAGGAATCCTGGTCCTGATATCCATCTTGAGCTTGAGAGGTCTTGAGCCTTTACTCCTCTGGATGCTTCGTCAGCTGGGTTTTCTTTCGATTCTACATACTTCCACTGAGATGGAATAGTGTGGTCCTGGATCTCTTGGACGCGGTTTGAGACGAACACGTGAAAACGCCGGCTCTCGTTATTGACGTAGCCGATGACCACTTTACTGTCCGTCCAAAAGTAATCTTGATCTATCTTGTATTCCAGCTCTTGGTGGATTTGTTCGCTGACTCTGACAGAGCACACGGCGGCGGTGAGCTCCAGTCGCGGAATCGTGACTGGCTTCAGTGGAGCTACCCTGGACTTGCCCATCACGAAGGAGCAGTGGACTCGCTTATCCTCGTTTTCGAGTCGCAAATAGCTACACTGACCGTAGCCCTTGACACTTGCGTCGGAAAAGTGGTGAAGTTCGGCTCTCACGACGTGTCCAAAATCGACGGGCTTGTAACATCTAGGGATTGAGATGCGCTCGAGTTGCAACAGCTCTGTCCTCCACCTTTCCCACTTAACTTTAACGTCGTCTGGAATTGGATCGTCCCATCCTAAGTCCAGACTGCATAACTCTTGGAGGATAGACTTTCCTTGTAACAAGAGCGGGGCAACGAATCCGATAGGGTCGAAGATAGAGCTGACAGTCGATAGAATACCTCGTCTTGTGCACGGCTTGTCTTGTAGTGTTATGCAAAACTGGAAGCGGTCTGATTCTACGCACCACTGGACTCCGAGGGTGCGTTCTAAAGGAAGCGAGTCTAAGTCCAGGTTTAACTGTTTAACACCTTCGGCCCGATCTGACTCTGGGATCCTTCTTATGAAGCTCTTACTGTTTGAGGTGAATTTGTGTAGCTTGAAGCCTCCACTTGCGCACATTTGTTTCGCCTTCTCGGCGAGTTCGGCTGCTTCTTCGGCCGTGGGGAGAGACTTCAGGCCGTCGTCTACGTAAAAGTCGTTCCTGAGGAAATGTGCCGCGTTTGTACCAAACTCGCTTTCATGGTCGTCGGCGGTGGTCTTAAGTGCGAAGTTTGCGCATGCGGGAGACGACGTGGCACCAAACAAGTGTACGGTCATTCTATGGTCTACTGGTTCTTGATTCATGTCGCCGTTTGGCCACCAGAGGAAGCGCAGAAGATCTCTGTGCTCTTTGTTTACTTTCACTTGGTGAAACATTCCCTCGATGTCGCACGTGAACGCTACTGCTTCTTGTCGGAACCTGAGTAAGACACCAGTTAGATTGTTCGTGAGTAAAGGGCCTTGGAGAAGGTACTTGTTGATGGATTCTCCCATGAGCTCCTGACTGCAATTAAACACGACTCTTAATTTCTTCTTTCTGGGATGGAATGTGCCATGGTGATTGATGTACCAGGTAGTACCAGGGGGAGAATGAACTTCGTCACTTGGGATTCTCTCGGCGAATCCGTGTTTCATCATCTCTGACATAAACTTAAAATATTCTTCTTTGTATGCTAGGTTGCTAGGCGACTCCATTCTCTTTTTTAGTTGGTTCATTCGGTGCACTGCTGTATTTCGGTTATTCGGCAGACCCTTAAAATTCTCTTTCAGCGGCAGGGGGAGTTCGTAATGGCCGTCGCACCTGTGTATACCTTGCTCGACAATAGTTAGGAATTTCCTGTCTTCCTTAGAAAGACTCTTGGGGGTTTTCTTGTGCTCTGCGAAGTCTAGATTGAACATTTGTGCCACAGCGGACGGGTGAACAATTTCCTTTGTTTGTTCACTGATAACGAACTTTAGCTCTCTGTCCTCGCTATTTGTTTCTTGGGCGAGTATTCTATTGCAGGAAGATTCTTCTAATTCGCCGTCATTCGAAGGGACGTGAGGGGCACTGACCGGTCCGACTATGCACCAACCGAGCAATGTTCGGACGGCATACGGGTCTTCGGTCTTGCCAGTGATGACTTCTTTAGGCTTGGTTGCTTTCGGGCAATTGCATCCGATAAGCAGGCCTATTTTCAAGTTCTCGTCTAGTCTTGGGATCTTGTCTTTGATTCTTCGCAGATGTGGCCAATTTTCTGCCATGTCGGGGGTCGGTATTTGGTCTCTTCTTGAAGGAATGTTTTCCCTGGCATAGGCCCGCGGGAGTTCTACCTTCGCACGTCTGTCTGTGCGTTCTGCTATTAAGCCGTCAACTCTGGTCACGGATATCACTTGGTTTCCATGCATCGTGGATAGGTTCAGGTTTGTTTCCACTCCCTCGATTCCAAGCTCTTCTTTCACCTTAACTGTCACGAAGGTTGTGTCGCTCGCGTCGTCGAGAAGTGCATAAGTCTTGACCTCGACGCTCGGGTCGTCTTTGTGGTGCAAGACTACAGGGACGATTCGACAGGCGGTGGTACAGCCTAGACCGCTGGCTGAACTGAGCGAAACACTAGTGGCGTTAGACTGCGCGGCTTCCGTGGCGGGAGGCGATTGCGAAGACCGAGCTGAAGACTGGGCACTAGGTAAGTCATCACGTGACTTGGGTTTAACTCGTGCTCCGTGCAAGAGGGTGTGGTGACGTTTTCCGCATTCTTCGCAGCCAGACGAGAACGTGCAATTGGCTGAGAGATGACCAGACATGAGACATCGGAAGCACCGTCCCTTGGATCTAGCAAACTCAAATCTTTCATTCACAGGAGCCTCAGCAAAACTGCTGCATTTTGCCAGGGCGTGCTTAGCGTTACACTTTGGACAGGGTTGTTGTTGCGTTATTGCGCTTGATTGACCGGGTTGGCTAGAGCGACGCGGGGCAACGCTTTGCGTGGTACTAGTTGCGAGGGCTTGGCTTGAGCTAACTCCAACTGGCTGTCTCGGCCTTCCACTTCGCGTATCTCTAGGGTTATTTTTTCTTCTTTCTTTTTTGAGCACATCAGGGGAGAACACTGGATCGTTGGCGAGCTCAGATTCTTGTTTCACAAACTTAACAAAATCTTTAAATTCTACTAGTCTCTGTTCTTTGATCTGTAGCTCGTGTGCCAACCTACACCACTTAATTCCTGAGTAGGAAGGTAGTTTAGCGGATATGCTCTGAAGAATTTGAGTCGAGCCTAGCTCGGTTAGAGACTTCATGGTTTTCATCGCCTCCTCACAGCGAATTAAGAAATCTGAAAAGTCCTGAAGCCCTTTACTGTCTCCATCACTTATCTGCCGCCAGGTACTTAATTTAGACTTATAATTCTCTGCGACAACCACAGGGTTACCGAAACGCCGGGCCAAGAGCTTGCGTGCTTCACGGTAGGCATTGTCAGAGTTGGTTGCTAGGAAACCCTTTATGGCCTCATTTGCCTTTCCACTCGTATATTTTTCTAGGAAAAACATACGGTCCTTATCTGAAAGGACATTAGCGGCGATAATAGAATCGAAGGCGGTGATGAAAGCCGGGTACTCGAAAGTGTTACCCGAGAACGTCGGCGGCTCCTTTACGGGGAGATGAAAGGATTTCTGTTGATTTATCAGTAATGAACTAAGCTCTGTTTGACGAGCTTGAAGGCTGACAAGCTGATTGAGAGCGAGGCTCATATCAGATGGTTGCTCAGCGTTCTGTGCTGAAGTAATTTGCTGCTGGGTAAGACTATGTGGTGGTTGGGAGGCGAGAACTGCAGGCTCTGATTTTGGGGCAAAGGAAGGACTATTAGGGTCCATTTTCAATTCGTGCAAGCCAATTTCCTGTTTGACAGATTTCGTGACCTCTGGCATTTGAAAGTTTATCTCGGGCTTGATAACTACATCCCCTGTTTTCACTTCCTGTTTCATTTGCGCGTCAGGTTTTTCGTCTAAAATGTCTTTGAAAGCGCTTTCTTCTGCTTTAGCGAGCGCATAGTCTTTCTCCAACTGAATTCGTCTGAGCTCGTTTTCTTTCTCGAAATAGGCCAATTCAATTTTCGCTTTAGCAGCCTTTGCAATGGCATCTGCTTTAGCTAGTGATGCTGAGCGCAGGGAAGACCTACATGACTGGCTGCTTTTATTTGTCTTCGCGTCGCTCCTATGACTAGATTTGACACTCGACTCGGAACGATAAGAAGCCCTTTCGAGAGATTGTATAAATTCACAAATCCTAAGCCTCTGTTCTGTGAACTCGCGATCTCTGGCATCGAACCACTGATAGGACTGATCCTTTTCCAGAACAGTGTCTAATAGTTCGTCGTGTGCAAAATGCGCATCGTTAAGTTGTTCCTTTAAGAAATCTAACCTTTGCCGCCCGTCTTCTAATGATTCTAAATTAACTTGTGGGTCGGCACAAAGTTTTTTGACGCGTTCGAGCTCCCTTTTCAACCTTCGAAATGCGCTTTCCCTATTTTTTTCCCTTACACCTTTCAGAAAGGCCTTTCCTCTTTCGGAAAACTTCTGTTTTCGGTGAGGCGAAACATACTGAAATTCTGATCTAGCCACGGGTGCTTCTTTGGAGCGATCGTAACTTGTTTTATCGTCGATTAAAGCCAGCTCTTCCGGTGCGGACAGAGCACTCATTGTTCGACGGTCACGTTTATTCAAAAGTTCACAAAGTCCACAAAGTTCTGTTGAGTTCAACTACCGATGGTCGACATAGGGTAGCCTTGATATTTTACTGTAGCGTTTGCTCGCGTAGCGACTGTTGAAGAGCCAAAATATGTCACCGGCTAAACAACCTTTCGCGGCGATCCACGGGAATAGCTTTTACAGGTCGACGAAAGTCGGAAAACCACAGAAAACCGGAGGTGATGATTTAAGGTGATTTAATGGACATTAATCGATCGTAAACTGAAATACAATGCAACAAGCAATTCTAATTAAAACATTTTACAATAGTGCAATTCATGAGCAGATAAATGGCATGCATTCCAATCATAGTTTTGGTTTGTCGATAATCATTTGGTAAAGTTTAAAACATGTACAACAAACATTACATATCAATGAAAAACAGCGAGCGTAAATCATAAATGGCTTAAACTAAGTATAGGTTCTCGTGATACATTTAAACTATTACATTGTGAACTAGACACGCTCATATAGGTGTGCCACAATGGGTAATCACGCGATCTAAAGAACGTGGGCTAAATATACTCTGAATACATGAATATGGATCTGAGACGAGACTAAAACAGCGTATAACGCTAAGAAGCTTACAATTTCCAATTATATAAGGCCTGGTGATATAACTAAACTCGAAGAATTATGGGCGTTGCTACGTGCTTAGGCAACAACATAAGTACAATGCAAAACGGTCTTAAAGGGTGCTAAACGTGTAACATTGATAGGCAAGGGCTTGTGTATAAATAAACTAAAACTAGGATACTTACATATCAGTTCCCGCTTGCCTCTAAGTGCCAAAGGTAGCAACGAACTTAAACAATTACTAAATCCAATATAATCCAACACTCACGATACTAATTCAAAAACCTAACTAAAAGGGCGCTGTCCCATGCCGTGATATGCAGGACTAACAAACTGGAATCATGTTACAAAATACACAAAGGGGACGAATCACCGAAAACTGCTTATCGCTAAAAATAGAAATCGCTAGAATCGTTCGGTATTCTTTACAACGTCCCTGGTTGAGGTAGGGTCGCGTCAATAACATTTTTTCAAAAGATGCAGAAGAAGGCTCAAAGTGATGAAAAAAATACAAAGCGTAAAAAAGGAAATAAAAATCCTAGGTGGCTGTACTCTTTTGTGTGTAGTGACTTTCTACCAAGTGATCTGGTGCGCTCCTCGATTGGAACCTTACTACATAGATTGAATATCATTTATTTTGTATTTGCTTGTTTGGTTTGTTTTCCGTTGTGCGCGCGAAGCACGCCGCACTTTTGCCAATGAAGCTACAAGACTATTAATCATAAGTCCACAGGCGTTTTTGTCTGGCAGACAAAAGTCACTGAAGAGGACCTCGAGCAGTGGTAAAACAAGAAGGCCTTTTACGATTTTTTAAGTTTATAATTCTTTATGCGCGCAAAGCGTGCAGCTTTTTTCAACATATCAGTTGAAAGAGGGTAAATACACGAGAATAGTAGTGCAAGTGATATTTCTTCAGGAGGTTCAAACTCGGCGTTCAACAATTGAGCGTTCCCTCATTTACTTTCAAACTGCACAACCTTGTCTTAAATATATACAATACCTCAACAAAAATATGCATCCCCCTTCATATCATGAAAAAAATTCGACATCCCCCCTTTTCCAGTTCCTAAATTTTGAGATCCCCCCTCAAAATCCTCCCCCCCATCCTGTAGTATACATAATGAATGCAGCCTAGTGAGATACGAATTTCATCTTCTCGAAGATAAAATTCGTATTTCCGAGCGGCCATGTACTATATCCTCTATATTATGGGATAACATAATTTTAACGCTGATCTAAAAATATTCATATAATATACGAGAAGGAAACATTACTTTGAAATTAGTAAAAAAAAGTAACAGTAGGGATATTCAATTCGATCGCGAAAGTTTAAGCTTTTTCTAGTTCTGCATTGGCACGTGAACTTTCGTTCTAGTAATTGAGTCAGAAAAGAACTCTTTAAATTTGTGGCACAGATATCACACTTCATATAATTGTTGTTCATGCAGAGGGAGTTAACCTTTGATTGAGTTGAGATTACTGGATTTACTTTATAACATTTTTGAAACCGTGAAAACGCAGAAACTCTTGCGAATGCCGTGAACGTGAAAACAAGCTAGCCAGAGACAAGCTAATTGAGCGTTAGATTTCTTATTTCTTTTTCTAGTTCGCAAAATCTACTTGATCAAATTACATGATTTTTCTATCCATTTATTTGTCAGGGAAGGACACTTAAATAAGCCAAATGTCATTTTCCGTTTGTAGTGATGTAGCACTATTATTCTATGACTTCAAGGGACACAGAGTCAAACTAACTGAACATTAGATTTCTTATTACTTTGTCCAGTTCACAAAGTCTACTCATTCAAAATGACATGATTTCTCTACCTACCTTTATGTGACCGAGAAGGACACTTTAACAAGCCAGATTTTGTAAGCCGTTTGTTGTGGTAGTCCTGTCGTTCTATTACTTCAAGGAGGGCAAGGACAGATTAATATTTAACGTTGCTTTTCAGCGATTATATTATAACTCATTGTTTTCATCTGCATGTATAAAACTTATTTTGGAATGTTTTTTATTTCCTTTGTTATCTCTTAGTATCCATAGAGCTAAATTCAAAATGAAAAAGTCTTGCAGTGATATACCCCGACACGATATTATGTTTTGAGCCAGCCAATAATTTTGAGGAATCACGGAAATACATTTTTGACATTAATTCTCGAAAAATAACGTCCATACTTTCTAGAGTTCAATGGTGTAAATGCCCGAATTCCCAAGAATCTCCAAGACTGGATACAATCCGAGCTTTTGATTAAAGCTCCGTTTACACGAGCAATTTTTCCTTGACAAGGAAACTTGCTTCTGTAGCAAGCGGGAAATAAAAATAAAACATGGACTATTTTAACCGTGTATTTTTTTTGCTATATAATAGCGGAACTCCCCGTGCCGAAGGCACGGAGTGGAGCCCCATACGTATCATTCAACGTCACATGAGAAAGCAACCCATCCAAGCCAAAACGATACGTTCAGCGGCTTACGAAAACATCGCGGGCTCTTATTTACGCATGCGCACTTGTGTTAGTGGCGACCGTGTATACAGCCAATCACAGTCCGTCTTGGATCACTGAGCGCGCGCGTCATTTTGTCCTCCAGCACAGCGCCGCGGGGCAGGGCTGAAAAACGTCTACGCATGCGCGAGATCTGACGAGAACAAACAAGTTTGAAAGCGTTCTAGTTCTCGAAGGCGGGAAGGTTTTTCTCGTCATATCTTTCAAGCGCCGTTTGGTTTCATGTTCATAATCATGTTTTCATCAGTCTCAGTGGAGGAAGCAGCAAAAATCATTGCCAACGATAAAGGTAAGCGGTTGTTACACATTGCTGGACTGATTTGTTTATTTGAAATTTGCTTCTATTAAAAGGGAATGCGAGATTTGAGGTCAGAAAGGAGACAGACATAGCTTAAAGGTTTATTTTTATGGGTATTTTGTCTTCGTGATTCACACAAACACAAAGCCTAGTTGCAAAATGGCACAACACTGCAACAATAATTATGGTAGGCCTAATAATGTGATCGATGAATTTTGAGCTTTAAAGGATTTTAAAAGGAGTAAAATTCATACCTGCCAACCTCGAAAGTTCCAAAACCTGGAGATTGTGTTTCAAATGCAACAAGTGTATGAAAAAATTTCGAGAAATTTACCCTGGAAATACACAGTAATCCCAGGAGACCAAGGGTAAAAACCTGGAGTCTCCGGTGAAACCCTGGAGAGTTGGCAGGTATGTAAATTTTATTAGAAGTCTTTACTTAAGCTTATCTTTACTTGCTATAATATAAATTGAAACATCAGAACAGTTGCAAATGTTTATACATCACATGAAATTCAATAAACTTATTGTTTCTCCATAAGCTCGTTTACATTAATTTTGTTTCAAACAAGGAGAAATTAAACAAAGATCCCTCCCCCCTTTAACTTTACTTGCTTTGCTTTGTTCATTTACAGCTTGTTGCAGATGCAGACATTATTTCAATGGCAAATGATGGGTATGTCACTGAAAATCAACAATGGTGACTGTGCCTAAGCTGTGAGGAGTCGATGTGAATTCCTTAAACCAAGCCAACAGGTCCCAGCTAGAAGTAGCTTGTGCTATGGCCAAATATGCACCAGACTGCCCATGGAAATGGCTGTCAAAGAGAATTGTATGCGTTTGTGTTGGAACAAACACCACAGTTCTGTTGTTTATTACAAGGATGCATACTGCTTTTGGTGAGGTTCTTGTCTGGTCAAAGTAGTGTGGGAGACAGGCAGTGGGATTGGGATCGGGAGTTATAGACACCGGAAGCTCCATTGACAAGGATATTCTTCCCAAGGCGTTGGTGGCATTCATCTTGGTGGCTGCTTCCATCACACCATAGAGATGTGGGCTGTCTCCGGATGCTCGGTCATAAAACTGATTCCCAATTATCATTGAGCACAGCATTTTATATATCCATGTCTGGCTGAGGTTGCTTGAAGAGAGCGGGACTTGAGTAGGATAGCTGGCAGAGAACAGTCTACCAAAGGTCAGTGCTATAAAAGTACATGCATTGCTTCCAAGGCGGCCATTTATTGTTGACTGGGAAAACTGTGGCGGTAGGTGCCATGAGATTACTCCATTAACAGATTGGTGGGGAGGAACTGCGATTTGAGGAACCAGGTTGTGCGTGTTTATTGGTGTAGAGGAGCTTTGGGTTTGGTGGACAAAGGTTTCAGTGTTCAAATATTGTGGAGTTGCAATATCAGGAAAGCCACCAATGACTGTATTTATGTGTGAATTCCAAGCTTGAGACATGTAGTACTGTTTGTGCTGTGCTGTGGAGTCCAGTGAAGGGGAATTATGGTCATCATCAGAATTAGGTTGATGAGCAGTAGATGGCTGGCCAGAGGCAGGCAACTTAACATCAAGAAGCTTTTCATTAAATTTGGTTATCTGATCTTCAACCAACTTCTTCAGTGGCTCTACGCAGATTGGGCAGCAATGATCTGGGGGCATGCACTCCAAGTGAAATGTGTGGAAACATGCAAGACGAGCAAAGTTATTGTTATTGTGAGAACTGCAGGTAGGAAGATCACAGCACACATGTGGATTTGGCTCCAGTTGCTCATTTCCAAGACTGTATGAAAGTGGAAAGCACTTTGTGTCAACTTTGGTGTCAAACGTTGGGAGAAAGTAGTTTTTGTACTTTTTGGGTTTACCATTCTTGTAAGTCTCCCGTGGAACCTAGTTAATTTAACAAAAAAGAAGCAAAAAATCAGCAAATGCAGAAAATACTCGCCAAACTATAGTGTACATGTATAGCTCACCAACATGATGGCTACAGTACCATGCATTGGTACTGTAGCCATGAGGGTGATAGAAATTGGGTTGATACATCTATTTAAAAAAAGGTTGCTTTGGAAATATTAGTCTTAGGTTGTTGAGCATTATTGTTTGGTTGTCACTCATGCCTAAAATTCAATTGTTTTCCATAGTTCACCAACAAAATCCCAAGACAACATTTATTGAATTATGTGTACCGGTATACATGTGTTACTTTTAAAAATAATGAATTCAGCTAAGTAAGACTGAAAATTATTCAGATCAAGGAGGTGGATAAACCCCAAGATCTGAATAATTCTCCATAAAATACAAAAGCTGGATTCATTAGCAGGAAAATAATGTGAGTGAATAATAACACATATGGTATTGATGTCTGTTACAAATTACCCTGCTAGCAAAGGCCTCTTTTCTCTGTATTTCGCTGGGCGCCAAGCGAAATACAGAGAAAAGAGGCCTTTGCTAGCAGGGTAGTTACAAATGGACTACATGGGCTAACCTCACATGACTCTTTTGTATTTGATGCCACTGTCTTGAATAACTTGAGTAGGAATTCTGCTGTTTTTCCTCCTATGTACCAGTAATCAAACTGTGACTTTCCCCGTTGGTAGGTTGGAACAAAACCACGAATAAAATCAGACAGAAATCCACTTGATCCAATAGCCTTTGCAGTTTGGGTAATGCTATCTCCATCATCAGAGCTAGTTGTTTTGCTCGCAGGACAGAGTGCCATATTTCAATTTTCTTTTCTACAAAAAGATAAAGCCATTGTTGTTTTCTCTGCCAGTACTGGGGAAGGAATGTTTGTTGGTAGTCACAGTCGCTCATGTAGGATAGTGTTGATTTGTTAATGTTTTCTCCTCCATATTATAAACAGGATAGCCATTTGTGCCATCAGTGACATGTACAGAGTAGTATCACCAGTGCGGAAAATATAATACTGGAAGAAGACTAATGGAACAACATCCTCCAGCAGGTATAGCATCGAAACAAATTCTGGAGTTTTACACAAACCAAACTTTTGCAGAACGCTATCCCTTATCATGAGCCAGCCCAGGAGAGTTGCAGTGATGCATAAAGATGACTGATGGGGTTTTGGGGATTTTGGGAGTACACCTCCAAACAGGGTTGAGAATAGCTTGTCAAAAAAGTGTTTAAAAATGATGACAGTGTCCTCCATTGAATTCAGTGAAACATGAAATTGTCCTTGTTCTGGTATAATAGACCTGTATTCTCCAGTGTCATCTGTTGCAATCAACTTTTTAGGGTAATACCACCCTGGCCAGTCAGCTGGAAATGGTAGAAGATTTTTCTCAAGATATTCTTTGAATTCTGGATATGAATTTCTGACTTTGTCTAAAGATTCTTTGTAATCATTCAAGCTTTTCAGGTCATGCTCAAATTCATCAAGTAGTTGACATGATGAGAGGGTCTCCAGGTCCTCGGTTTGTGGACGGTGATAAACTCTGAAAAATAAGTGATACATTTATATAAATAAAAAGTCTGTTTAAGACCACATACTACTCTCATGGCTGGCATCTCAACACTAAAAATAATGAGCCTAATTTTTAATGTTAAGTCTTCAAAATATTGCATAAAGGTTCATGGCCCACTGAAACCAGTGTATCAGTAGTTGTAAAAAGTATTTAGTAGTATTTATGACTGCATTTGGCTCATATTTCTAGCCTGCTGGGGCTGGCCTGGAGTCCTAATTGGTTGTAGCAAGTTTATAACATTTGCATGTCACTTTCAAGTCAATATGCACTGCACTTAATGTACTAACCTGAAGTCTTGAACAAAGTTTTGAAAGTTTCCTGGGTTAATTCCCCTCATTTGTAGAGGCAACTGGTCAATGAAATGGTTCTTCATATCTTGAAGGCCTTTTACAATCAACTTGTTTACAGCTGTAGTGCTGGCACCCCCCCGACAGAGCTTCCTTTCATTGCCATGCCCGATGTAAACAAGTCTGTGTGGACTAACAGATGTTCGTTTTATAGCAGGAATGTGTGGCTGTATGTCCACCATAGCAGATGCCATGTGTGCAACCTAAAAATGAGAATAATATTTTTTCACAATAATAACACTAATACTACTAAAAAATATAATGCTAACAATAAAGACAGTTGAAATGAAAATCATTTGCAATAATAGCCTTTGTTTTCACCAGATCAGTGGGGACATGTTTCGTATGGATATTGTGGTAGTCATCCAAGAAGTTGATCATCAGACAGTCATACTGCAAACAGGTAAGACAAAAGATTGATACAAATAAGACATAAGTAATAAAATTTTGTTCTGTAGACTGCTAGACGTAGTACTTTTCAAAATCTATTCAGGTCATGTACTTACAGCAAGCATTTGCTGTAATTGTTTAGCCACTTGACTACGATGGGTGGAAGCCATGTTTTTTTTAAGGTTCTGTATAGTCCTTGGGTTTACTGAAAAGCCCATCACCTGGCCAGGTGCCAAACCCTGTAGAGACATTCCACTCAATGCTGCATGGAGCCCACTATCCTTTTGAAGAGCGCAGGTTTTTTGAGATCTACAATACGAAAATATTGGATGAATGTCTGGTATTATCCTAGTTTTAATTATTCTCCACTTTTGAATGCTTTTGTGTTATAAATTTGTTTAACTTTATTGAGTCACTTTTTATAGCATACATAGTAATATATTGGAATAAACACACAATATAAGAAACTTCAACATTACATTAATTTGTTCCTATAGAATTTTAAAATATTTCCCCTTTTTACCTGAAATAAGCTAAAATGTGTAATAATGACACAGTCCTTTGATCCTGCAGGGCATCTCTTTCCTCCATTATTCTGCTATCTTCTCTGGAGATTGATTTCAACAACAACTCAAACAACCCAGGAGCATGTTTGTGGCAGAAGGCCCTCATTATTGATGGTTCATAAAGTGGTGTGCTTGAGTCTGAACTGTAGTGGTGGTACATTGCTGTTTGGCATTGCTGGACCAGTTGATGAAAGGCAGGCACTGATAAGAATATTTTAACAACAGCTGTTAGTAATCACACAACATTTGAACCTGATTTTTATTACAATGACATGGTAATGGAATGCTAAAACAGTATGAAAGTGTTTCAGTCTGGGGTAGGGTTGATTACATAGTAAAGTGAAGTAAGTAAAGTAGGTACATACTACATCTCAGAATATTTACCTCTCTTTTCTAATAATATCACAATAATAAATAACTGTTAACTATTAATTAAAATTACTCAGGTATATTAAGGCATGGGTGTTTTTCAAAAAAATGCGAAAAATACTGAAAAAAATTCTCTAGGGTAGATAAAATATCTTCTGTAGAATGTTTTTCGTTAAGGTTGGTACACCCGGTGAGATATTTCATTTGATGTATTTGGTTACCATGTCAACGGGTTGCGTGACTTGTAAGAGCGTGACAAAGGAACAATTTTCTTTCAGTCCTCTGCATTCGATGGGGGTCATACCAATGGATTCCCAATGGGTCTTATTATGACCAGTGTCGGGCGTATATTACCATTCCAACGAGGATGGGTGTCCAAGTTATCCACATTTTAAGAAAAGGAGAGGTATCATATTACATTATCACAAATAAGGCTATCCTAAAAAACATTTCCAGCTGTCCTCGTTGGATCAATAATCTACACTATATAACAAACACTATAATGCACTCTGGGGAACGATTTCGCTTTTCCCCATTGAATGCAGAGGCCATTTTCCTAGAAATTAAATTTAAGGTCAGAGGTCATGCATTTGTTGCCATAGAGACCAACATTGGTGAAAATGATTGAGAATGATCAAAGGTATTCAAATGTAGATTGTTTGGATCCCTCAGAAGCATTGGTTTTGAGATGGACCACCCCCCTCAGTTTTACGTCCGCCTTTGGATCGGGCTTCCGCCCAGGCCTTAACTTACCTGAGTATATTATTATTGTTATTATTATTAATTATATTTTCCTATCATTACTCCTGATCATATTAGTTACCTGGGCTATGGCTAACCTCCCTATCTGTTTGCTCAACTACCAGACTTGGGGCTTGCTGCTGCAGCTCATTGTCATCCTACAAGACACATGCAAGGGGAAGCTGATGCATGTAGTTAGGTACCGGTATTCATTATTTCAGGCAGCATAGATGATTACAACTAGCTAAAGTATTGTATATTATCCTGTTATTTTTATACATTTCAATGAATCCCCAAGAATAATAAATTATTTAAAGTACCTTTTCTACTTCCACAGCATGCCTTTTTGGTCTCTACAGAAAAAATGTTTTTGATTGTTAGAAATCTTGAGAAAAAAAATATATATTTGGTGTTAATATTAAGGCATTTATTTGACTTGAGTTTTTCTCATGGTGACTCATGAAGGAGCTCAAAATATCCTCTACTTTCGACAGGGGCCCTGGGCATTATTGTAATCAAACAGGGGCAAAAAATTATTTATTTTATATCAAATAAAGTACCTTTGGAGGAGGAACGTAGTTTGGTTCTTGTTTGAACACCTTGTCCGCTTCTTTCGCGCATTTGTGGCACCATCGATATCCAGGACGGTATCCTGGCATCTTTTCTCCAACTCGATCAAATAATGGATAGAGACGTTTTGGGATGGGGCACTTGTCGAGCTCAGAAGAGTGTTGAGGAAGTGGGCTAGAGCAAAAGCCATTTACTTCTCTGGATGCTCTCGCCCAATGCCGAGTACAGGCCCAGTTATTGCCCCCTGACACCGCGAAAGTACGATTCATCGCTTGGGAAAATCGCCGTAAAGCCCCTTCACATTGTTCCCCAGAACGTGTTTTGGTTCTGAACCAACATGATTTCTCGTGAGGTGACCCATGTGCCTTGAAAACAACGCTGACACAGAGTAGAAATATAATAATCATCGTGCGCGATCGTATTGCCCTTTTGACTTGAGTATGAAGTAACTTCGCTTGCAAGTTTGAAGGCTTTTACAGCCTTAAACACCCAGTGTACAAAAGCTGAGCCACTCGGTAATAATTAAAGAAAGCCCATTTAAAAAATAGGCCTTATGTTTGCACCTGGCTTTTTCTTTTTACGTTTTTCTTGGGGTGCCTTTAAAATTTTTGAAAACACCGCCATTTTCCGATTGTTGCCATAGTGTTATGTTGTCGTTCCTAGTTTTCCTGGCGTGCGCGGTCACGCATGCGTAGACGTTTTTCAGCCCTGCCGCGCCGCGGTGCTTTGACGCGGTGCTTGGCATGGCAGAGAGGACACGGACCGGAAGTCGCTCCTTCATTTTCCCGCCGAAAAAACTCACAAAACACGCGCCCGCGTCGGCTAACTCGAGTTCATTCAGTCGAAATATTGGTTGAGTCAAACTGAGACAAACTCGTGGGTGCGAACCACGCCAAATTTGCTCAAAAGAATTCTCTAATGATGTCAAAATACTTCGGATTCGATTCCTTCGCCGATATTTCATAATGTTGTTTAGTCATTTTGGAGAAACTATGAGGGAGTTGCAAAAGATTCAAAGGCTAGATTGCAGAATACCCGGCCCACGGCGAAGCAAGACTTCGGCGTTTTTCTGAAGAAAAACAACAGTTTCTTTCGTAAAAGCTGCAAACGACGTGTTCTTCGAATACTCATATGAGATCTACGAACAGGGAGCCAGAACTGGATTGAACAGGATTGACAATAACAGAAAAATATTGCAATGGTTTTAGCCGAATAACATGTTTGGGAAAATTGGCTTTGTGCAAAAGCTTGCCAAGTAAGAATGAATTCAACTCAACACGACGGAGACTTTCGGAGGAAAGAAACGATTTCACTATCAGTTATCGGTAAGCACAAAACTTGAAATTGCTTCTTATACTATTTATATTTTTAGCTTCCAAGTTTATTGCATTCCTGATGAGAAAATTCTGTCTTTACATGTAACTTTTACGTTTTGCTGCTTTAGTTGGCTCCCTCAAGGTTTCTTTTTCTCCGGCTAAACTCGAATTATAGTTTTGAGTAAGCTTGACGTTTTGGCCCCCTGCTTTGCCTTATGTAAACAGGTCATTTCTGATATTCTAACCTTGATTTTCCTTTGTCACATGTTAGATTTAGTTAGTACAATGAGACAAATACTATGTCAAGTATTCTTTGTTGTGGATTTCGCTGAAAACCTTATTTTTCATTTTTATTTCAAGGAGATTATCTTTTGTCGGTCGTGAACTGCGACTTGTTAGCATATCAGAACGCGCTAATACCATCATTGCCATATAATGGTAACATGAATTTTCTTGATTTAAACTGTAAAGGTGAGCTCCCTGTGAGTAAGATGTGGGATGTGTAATTGGAGTTCCGCTTTTAGGCATTGCCTAAATCTATATATTAAAACACTTAATGACTGCACTCTCGGGAAACAGCGAGTTTTTCCCCCTCGAATCTCGATGTTTCCCTCGACTTCGTCTCGACTTCGTCTCGGGAAACATCGAGATTCTCGGGAAAACAAAACTCGCTGTTTCCCTCGAGAGCAGTCATTAAGTGTATATTGTTCCCTTTCAGACGCATCGGTTCAAGTTTCGAGAGCTCCACGCACGCCGATTTACGATGCTTTGGCTATTTAACAACATTTTACTAAAAAAACCGTGTCGATTTCAGACCATTTTGTGTGCCCGCTAGGTATTTTTTATCGAAGAGTATACGAAAAATCTTAAAAAAATCACAACTTGAAAAGAAGATCGAATTTCCAAAATCCCCGGCACGTTTTTTTAGACCACATCTTAGTTTACCATCTTAGCCAATGCTAATATGGTGTCAATGAATGAAAATAGCGTATATTCGAGAGGGTGGAACTCAGTTCAAAAAGTTGAACTGATGCACCGGAAAGTCCATTAAAATTTGGGTTTTGTAAAATTTAGCCCAGGACATGGAGGTAGTATCATTTAATTCTTGAAATTATGCCATTTTAACGACAAAGCTAAAGTACCCCGAAGGTAGTCTGTAACCTTAGTAAACCCCTGCACAATCCAGTCCATGTCGTTTTGTAGTCAGTGTGAGTTTTTTGGGTGACTCTTGTCAAAAGTTTTGAGGACCAAAATCAAATTGCCGAGCCGAATTAGAAGCGTCTATTTTCAAACAATCGGTTCATGTCTGGGTGTTTCTTCAAATCTAAAATGCCATATTTTCCTTCAAACTAGAAAAATCACCCTGTCTCCTTTGTCCAAGCACATTTGTCCGCCTTTGGTCATGCACATTTGTCGGCGGGAGCTAAACTTGTCAGGCATTTCAGCGTTAGCCTTAGAAATGATCCCACGACGAAGAAAAATAAAAATTAATCTTGTACGTACAATTTGTTTTGTGTTGGCTAGCTATAGTCTAGCATAGTCGCCCGCATCAGTCGAATAAGCGCGCGAGGATCCATAGTTTCCCCCTCTCTTGTGTTTATTTAATTCCTTTGAATATCATAAGGGACTTCGGCGTTGGGAGAACATATTTTTAAGTATTGGTTTCCGTCACTGGGCGAATCCGCCAAATACGGAAAAGGTAAATTATCTCCAAATTAGCCATGGGCGATATTTTGAGGCATCGCCGTCTCAAAATCATAATTTGTTATTATGTATTTGCTGTATTACTACTCAGACCTCCTGAATTGAATCAGACTGTAACAATAAAAGGTTGACAGCCAACTTTCTAGGTAAAGAGTAATCTTTGTGGTGTTCCACACAGTTCCATCTTAGGACCCCTGGTGTTGTTATCGTATGAATGAACTTTTGAGCTCTCTTATATAAACAGCACCATGCTTTTACACAGATAACACACGAAGTTATCCAACATCCCCAAGTCCCGCGCAGATCACTGAGAAACTCTAGTCAAAGGAAGGTAAGTCACGGGTGTTCCACACAGTTCCATCTCAGGTTCTTTCTGGTGTTGTTTATCGTATGACCTTCCAAACTGTCTTAGACATATAATGCCATGCTTTTACACAGATAACGCACGAAAATATCCAACATCCCTAAGTCCCGCGCAGATCACAGAGAAACTCTAGTCAAAAGAACGTAATCACAGATGTTCATAGGGGCGTTCCTCTAACGATTTATATTCTTGATAAGGCGTTTTGACATACCTAGTAACTATAGCAGAGACAACAAGAAATCAGTGCTTGCACGTGCATATCATGCAAATGACAGCCGTCTGTAAAGCTACTGATAAAACGAGTTTGATTGGCTAGTAAAACAAAACCTTAACAATTTTAGCGGTAAAATCGTTCTAAAAATAATACTCTAGAGACGCCCCTCCTCGTGTTTATAATTTTTAAAGAGCAAAACTTTCTATGACTTTATTGGCGAAATAGAGCACGCGTGATGTTGGGAGAGACACAAGAACGTTGTAAAATCACGAGCCGCAGTTGTGCTATAATGCTTTTATGATATAGCGGGCGAGAACCATTACTTTATTAGTGAAATAAAGCATCGATTTGGGCCAATCAGAGCGCGCGTTATATCGTAGCTTTATTATAATATGCTGTATAGCGATTCGGAATTCATCAAATCGCGGTGCTCTGATTGGCTCGTGAGTGACCAGGAACCTTGAATTTTGTTGTGCACGTGCTTATTTTTTAATGCTGCCTCAGTTTAAGAAAATTATGAATATATTATTTACCGGTTTGGAGCCGGTCCAGAACGTGAACTATCGTGTGACCAACGGAATGGGCTTATTTTATGGCCTTACGTGCTACCCGTATTGTTTGAACGACTGACAATCTATGGTACCTCTTGAACAATAAAGAACAACTTCTCGTAATAAATACAACCAATACTTGACAGATAATCCCCAGGGTGGTCCCTGTAGACCGCGTTGCTCAGCTCACATACTCCCGCTTGACCTTTATAGTTAAAAGACACACACCCTCTTGTGAGCGAACAGTAGATCAGACAGTCCTCTACGCTAGCTATCGCGATCTCTCTTAAGATCACGTGACCTCTCAACTGCTTGTTCTTGCCGTTTGGGGGACCTGGAACAGAGCGTCTTCTTCGTTGGTAACTACAAAGGGAAATAAGGCAAAATAATTATGTAATTGGCTTTAACCATAGCTTTTATAAACAATCGATTTCACAGTTACGTGCACAGGCTAGCTTCATTCGTGAGAGTCGACATGATTTGTCACGAGCAATAGGTCTTTGAAGCACTGGAATTCAAGCTGACCGTCGGAAGGTGCACTCGTGACGCATTCGGCGATCACACGTGTGACAGGCTATCGGCGGCAACATTTCGAGTTTTACGATAACGACGATGGAATTTTCGGTACCCTTCTAAAATCGCGATCCCTAAGAGTCGGAGAGTACCTTTTCCGGACTGTTGGACGGTGCCAATACAAGCTTTCCCATTTAACCCCTTCAGGTCGTTAAACTTGTACAAATAGTACCCAGGGCATCTGCGCACGTTTACCAGCACGTGAAGTTTAGACTGCGCATGGGCACTAGTGGCGAAGCTGATCATGCGTGCTACGATGCCGTCATAGATTGTGGGATTGGAGGTGTTTAGCCAGCCAGAGTACTGCGAAAACAGAGCAGGTATTTTTGCTAAGGTTGAGCATATTTCAAAAGAGTGTCAATAGTAATTCAGGCTTTCTTCGCGCTCCTATTAGTCCAGTGGTTGGGATTTTCTTTCAGTCAATCAGATTCAGGGTTGACGCTTTCTGAATGACAAAAATCTAGGAGTTTTCCAGGAGTTTTTCGGTTAGCAATGCCCCCTCCCCAAGGAGGATGTCATAATTTGCAGCCCAAAATCAAATTCACGAAACTGACTGATTCAACCACATTTGAGTTGAAATATTTTTCCAGGAGTTTTCCAGGTTTTCCTTAAAACTCCAGGATATACAAGGACTTTCCAGGAAGGAAATGAAAATCCAGGATATTCCAGAATTTCCAGGACGCGTACGAACCCTGGAGTTCAGCAAACTAAAACCAACCACACGATAGATGAAATCTATCAATTACATCTTATTGACACCAATGCGATGATTCCTTTGGGTTGATACGTTTGATCGTTCTACACATACACTAGTCATCCTCGGAGATCCAGGGAATTTTTCCTCTGCTCCCCGCTCGCGAGAGAAAATAACCCCTGGGGAACAGTAAGGAACGAACTTGGTCAAAAGCCGACACGGCCGATGCGACGCCAGTTAATACCCTTGGGGATTAAGTAATTAACCTTTCCTGTCAAAACTTGTCATCCACTCATCAGATTGTGTAACGCGATACGGCAAATACGAAATCTTTAAACGCGCGTACTCTCGATATTGTGCTGTTTTGTTTCTCAAAACATTCATAAACGATAAACGGTTATCTTTGACGGTAAATGAGTGTGACCCCAAAGAAACCTGTTGGGCATTACTGCCGTATTTGCGGTGAAACTGTTGTAGATAGCAAGAGAAGACACAAGTTGTTCGGCTCGCAGTCTCTCGGCGAAAAATTATCACTACTAACTGGACGAAATGTCTCGCTGGATGATGGATTTTCGGACTTTGTTTGCTCATTTTGCAAACCGAGAACAATTTGTTGTCACCAGATGAAACAAGACGTCCCTTTTTAGCAGACTACACGATCGAACTTCCTGAACTTCGTCCTTGTCCTTTTTCTTTTAGAATTTCGCACATTTGACTTGGCATATGAGACTCTCGCCAAATCCCGTCGGGAGTTGTGCAAAGATAGATAGATTTAAACAGGGCAGGGAAGTGAACCTGAACAGGGTAAACTCAATCAGGTAAACTCATTCAGGTAAACTAATCTTGTCGCTTGTAAAACCTCTTCAAAACTAGTAGCTGCTCTGCTTTCAACGACGTGATACCGAATCTATCCTTGATCACTATAGATAATTCTGTTCCCTGCTAGCAGAGGCCTCTTTTCTCTGCATTTCGCTGGCTGAGGTTCGCGAACCTCAGCCACCGAAATGCAGATAAAAGAGGCCTCTGCTAGCAGGGAAATAATTCTGGGAACGTGATGTCTACGGCAAGCCGCGCCGGCAAGTCATGTTATTGCCCTTATGCAAATTTTCAGTTTTACGTTAAGTCCATTGCTCAGGACTCGCGCCTCTGTGATTGGTCGACCTCCCGAGGTCGACCAATCACAGGCCGGCATAGGTTTCGAATTTTGACCAAGTTCGTTCCTTACTGTTCCCCAGGGGCTTTTTTTCTCGTGAGTGGAAACGTCGGGTCTCCGAGGATGTACACTAGTGCACTCCGTCGAGTTAGAAAAATTTGACAATGTAACACACAATGTAATCATCATATGATCTAAATTGGTTGGCAACAAGATGTAAACAGCGTTAGCCGATGTGGTTATTACTTACGCTTTTTACTGAAATTCTCATTGTTTTCATTCTTCTCTCCTCCATACCTATTTTATCATTGGCAACTTGAAAAAGTTGTAAAGACGTCTCTTAAATCAGGGTTTTGAAAGACTTCCATGTAGACAAGCAGGATGGTATTTGAGAAAAATTAAAAAGCGAGTGCATTTCAATACACGTTTCTGGAAAGGGCTGAAAATGGTCAAGTGATTTGCAAAATGACAGCACGTTCATCTCAGGAACAAACGAAAGTCGCGAAGACTTTTGTACAAGATTAGTCAATCTACAATCAAAAAAGGCCGAACCTAGAACTTATTTTAAGATAAGGTTGACGTTGTGGATGTTCGAATTGTTTGTTGAATTAAAATAATTCCCTGACATGTTGTGTAAACGCAACATAATTATAGACTGCACTGGGAAATACTACGCTGCCTTACGTGGATCGGAAAAGATAAATAAGGAAGCAAAGAAATTTTGATTTCCAACTTCAATAATGAAAATAATAAAAATGTCTCTTTCAGAGGAACTCATATCAAAATTCGCAGCTGCTCGATTTCCTGTTCACGCTTCGGCCAATAAAGGGAACAATAAAAAGCGCTGGAGATTTGCAGGCTCTGTCATACCTACCTCTAAACCACAAGCCTTGAAGGTGTTAGAAATCTGATTCGGGGACCTCAGTCGATACCATTGGGTGGTGTTATAAGCGCTTATGTCGGAAATGTCCAGAGGAAGATGTTGCTTGATGCACAGCTCCATATTGTCTGCAAAGAACAGCAAGAATGTGTCTCGACATTGTTTTAAAAATGCATAAACAAATAGATCTCATTTGCTTTATGTTAGATATGACGCCATAGCGTGTCACGAAACAACCAGTCACACAACTCGATTGCTTCTCGTCGCGGACGTTTCGTTCAGAATATGCAATGACGTCATCTGGGCACCATTTCATGAAGACCTCGAGCCGGAAAAGGGTTACGGGTCCATACGCCATGAGGCTGCAGGTGGAATTAGCTATTCATCCGTAGCCCTTAAAGGTGAGGTCTAACTGTTTTAGTATCACCCAAGCAGTTGAACAAAAAACATTGTATATCAAAATCATCAGCATTAAACCTCGTCAAAACGAGAAGCGGCCGACATTGTTCTTATGTACAAAATCGGCGCTTTCGCTACTAAGAGGTCTATTGAGTCTCTATTCCCCTTAGTAGTGAAGCCAGTCAGAATGCAGAATATTATCATATTATATCATATCATATTATTAATAGAGTACAGACTCTTTTGATTGGTTGAATTGGTCCCGTATTCACCTATTTCAAAAAGCTTCCCCTTCTCCCACTCCACTTATCGCCTCGAAAATAATGAGAAAATATCGGCAACTATAATGCAACCTTACCTCTTTTATTAACATTCACGACGATTCTGAGGGTCTCCAAAGGCCCCGAAATCACGCATGCGTACTGGGCACCAGGTGTGCTGACCTTGACCGTGGCTGAGTAGGTCTCGTTGACCAACACTACCCCTGAGAGAACCCAGGCTACGCTGAACAGATTTCCCTTTGCCATGCACACCACGGTTTCACTCTGGTAAACGACAGAGTTGTTGGTTTTCGGTGATACGACTTGTATAATAGCTGAGATGACAAATGATAATATCAATGCCCGCAACGCTTGTACTCCAGCGCTTCCACTTTCTACTTCTTTTTTGTCAAATTGCATTATTGGATATTGTTAAATGCTGCGTTCTGATTGATTGGCCTATAGTGGGCTATAAGTTAAAGTCTACTATAGTAGCGAAAATAATGTCAACATTATATATTTTCATATTCAACAAAATGTACTTTTCTTTTCAAATTATTATTCTCAAATTAATATATTTTGTTTTCCAATCTTTTCCTATTGTAAACAAAAAATAATAATCATGTCAAAATATATATAATTTTTAGATCCCACTAAATGTACTTTTCTTTTCAAACTATTATTTTCAAATTAATGTACTTTTATTTCATTACCTAGTAGCTAGGGGAGTAGTATAGTACGTATGGAATTATCCTGTGTTTTTGCGGGGGAATACTAATTTTTGCGGGGAATAAATTATCTCTGATGACGTCATGACCTATTGTGTTCAAAACAAGAGAGGCAATATCAGGATTAACACTGGAATTCTTTTGTCCAGGAGGGATTAGGGAAACAATATCAGGATAAACACTGGAATGCTTTTGTCCAGGAGGGATTAGGGAAACAATATCAGGATTAACACTGGAATGCTTTTGTCCAGGAGGGATTAAGAAACTAATCCCAGGATTAACCACTGGAATGCTTTTGTCAAAGGGAAACAATACCAGGATTAACACTGGAATGCTTTTGTCCAGGAAGGATTAGGGAAACAATACCAGGATTAACTAACGGAAGCTTTTTGTCATGAAGGGATTAAGAAACTAATCCCAGGATTAACACTGGAATGCTTTTGTCTCTCTCGGTGGAATGAATGATGACGTCATGGGTTGTATTTCGCAACTTATTGTTCTCTTCTGTGATCTGATTGGTGGATGATGACGTCATGGATTATGTTTAGCAACGTATTGTTCTTTTGAGTGCTCTGATTGGTGGATGATGATGTCATTTTACCATCCTATTGTTGTCAAAGGGTTTAAATAGGAACCCCTATCCGCTCGAGTCATTTTACTCCATACTGACAATATCACCCAAGTTGTCAGTAAGTTCAAGAAAAGAGAAGTAAAAAATGGAAGAGCAGTTACAAGCCGAGCTTGACGAAGCCGTCTCACGACTTTTAGAAGTAACCGCTGAAATACAAGCGGAAGAAGCTCCCAATGAGTGGGATTTTAGTCGATTTACCTTGTTAAAAGACTAAAATCAAAAAACAGCCAGAGATGGATACTATATTTATCAGTAATACAAGTATTTTACAGTATAGGTATACAGGTTTTAAAAAACTAAAGTATTCTATGTAATATCAATATATAACATCACAGCTTCAAGCGGATTAATTCTATATAAGCTCACATCAATCCGATCTTTCCTATCTTATCTTATTTACTAAAATAAGGGAGGAGAAGCATTTGTACATAGGTAAACGCTGCATCTCCCATGTAAAAGTCTATAAACAGTCCAATAGAGTTTCCCAAAGTTTGAACGCTGCTTCGAGTAGAATGAGGGACAAACTGCAGTGCTCGGCGGGTGAGCATGCGGGTGAGCTTGGTGGTGAGGACCCTATTGTTTCCGAATGCAATAGGCTCCGCTTTGTTTATCCTTTAGTTACCCCGTATTTATAAATGTCCCTCCGTAAAGGGTTCTAAAATACGCTATAGCAGGCGTGACTTGCGTTGTAGCGGGCGTGACGGGCGTTGACGGGCGCTGTAGCGGGCGTGACGGGCGTTGTAGCGGGCGCGACGCCGCTACAACTCCCGTCACGCCCGCTACAACGCCCGTCACGCCCGCTACAACGCCCGCTACAACGCCCGCTACAACGCCCGTCACGCCCGCTACAACGCCCGTCAACGCCCGCTACAACGCCCGTCAACGCCCGCTACAACGCCCGTCACGCCCGCTACAACGCCCGTCACGCCCGCTACAACGCCGGTCACGCCCGCTATAGCGTATTTTAGAACCCTTTACGGAGGGACATTTATATATACGGGGTAACTAAAGGATAAATAAAGCGGAGCCTATTGTATTCGGAAACAATAGGGTCCTCACCACCAGACTCACCCGCATGCTCACCCGCCGAGCACTGCAGTCTGTCCCGCATTCTACTCGAAGCAGCGTTAAAACTTTGGGAAACTCTATTGAACTGTTTATAGACTTTTACATGGGAGATGTAGCGTTTACCTATGTACAAATGCTTCTCCTCCCTTATTTTAGTAAATAAATAGGATAGGAAAGATCGGATTGATGTGAGCTTATATAGAATTAATCCGCTTGAAGCTGTGATGTTATATATTGATATTACATAGAATACTTTAGTTTTTTAAAACCTGTATACCTATACTGTAAAATACTTGTATTACTAATAAATATAGTATCCATCTATGGCTGTTTTTTTATCTTAGTCTTCTTACAAGTAAATCGACTAAAATCCCACTCATTGGGAGCATCTTCCGCTTGTATTTCAGCGGTTACTTCTAAAAGTCGTGAGACGGCTTCGTCAAGCTCGGCTTGCAACTGCTCTTCCATTTTTTACTTCTCTTTTCTTGAACTTACTGACAACTTGGGTGATATTGTCAGTATGGAGTAAAATGACTCGAGCGGATAGGGGTTCCTATTTAAACCCTTTGACAACAATAGGATGGTAAAATGACATCATCATCCACCAATCAGAGCACTCAAAAGAACAATACGTTGCTAAAAATAATCCATGACTTCATCATCCACCAATCAGATCACAGAAGAGAACAATAAGTTGCGAAATATAACCCATGACGTCATCATTCATTCCACCGAGAGAGACAAAAGCATTCCAGTGTTAATCCTAGGATTAGTTTCTTAATCCCTCCATGACAAAAAGCTTCCGTTAGTTAATCCTGGTATTGTTTCCCTAATCCCTCCTGGACAAAAGCATTCCAGTGTTAATCCTGGTATTGTTTCCCTTTGACAAAAGCATTCCAGTGGTTAATCCTGGGATTAGTTTCTTAATCCCTCCTGGACAAAAGCATTCCAGTGTTAATCCTGATATTGTTTCCCTAATCCCTCCTGGACAAAAGCATTCCAGTGTTAATCCTGTTATTGTTTCCCTAATCCCTCTTGGACAAAAGCATTCCAGTGTTAATCCTGGTATTGTCTCTCTTTGTTTTGAACACAATTGGTCATGACGTCATCAGAGATAATTTATTCCCCCGCAAAAATTAGTATTCCCCCGCAAAAAAAACAGGATAATTCCATACCTACTATACTACTTAGGGGTGGCAAAACTAATAAACAAACAAACAAACAAACGTGTCGGATTTCAAAGCCAGCAAATGGCAAATGACCAGACCAGAAAACGTTTTTGGCTAAAAAAATGACCTACTAGTGTGTCATGTGATTTGACTATTAAAACTATCAGTCCTCCCACCTACTATGCTCTCTGAGTCAATAGCCCTTGAGGCCGGAGGCCGGGCTCGAGGAATAATTGTTGAATCATTCTCGCCAAAGTTTGTAAATTGTATATTAGTTTTCGAGAGTTTGAATTCTAGCCCACAATTATTCTAACTTGCTAGCCAAAATTTCTCTTCACCTAACAAACATATGTAAAATTGACCGATACATTTCGATCTTCGCGCTGACACATCGAGAACATGTACACCAACTTTGCGAACTTTCTCATTTTGGTGCCCTCTTTCCAGCCGTGGATATTCTCTCTGTGACCACGTTAACAAAATAAATAAAAACCTCGAAATGGTCTGCCTTACAGGGGGGGGGGGGGGGGGGGGGGGGGCTTAAACTGCGAGAATTCTATTACTTACAACCCGATATTGTCACATTTACTCTGCTTGTCCCGATATAATTTGAAGCCACGCATGCGTACTTTGCACCGATCGTTGCAACCGTCTTTGCAGGAGAGGTTGTGTTGACTAATACCACCCCCGAGGGTAGGGAAATCCAGGCCACGTGGGGGGTGGGGACACCTGAGGCGTTGCACACGATGTCTGTGGTGTTGATGACAACATTGTTTGGCGGAGATATTATGTAGGGGGAACCTGTGAAGAAACGTTTCCACGATAATTTGGACAAGTAAAAAAAATTGATAGCACTTTTTCACAAAATCAGAATTGGTCTTTGCCTAAAAAATGTTCAAACTGAAACCAGTTCACGGGTCGCGTATTCATTGTTGTGCTTCCCTAGTTATTGTTGCTATGTCGAACAAATCAAAACATTTCTTTGACATAGAGCATTGGAGAGGACACAGATTGAAGAAATGCGTTAAGAGTGCCTCTTATACAGCCGATTGCCTTGAGCGTTTTACCCTAACAGTTCGCACGTTATGTTTGAACGTTTGAAAGTTGCGTTTCTAGGATGAAACGAGACGTTTCTATGGCGAACCAAAGAGATCTGTCCTCTCTGATTGGTCAGTGAAAAATACACATGGCGGTTGCTCTTGGAAATGTCCGACTTTTTGTCTCACAACGCAACTTCAAACGTTCGTAACGTGCGAACTGTTAGGGTAAAACGCTCAAACGCAAATCGGCTGTAATACGTTTTATTAGTATATACCAAATCAGTGAATACTCTTGTTCGCGCGCTCTGATTGGTTCCTGAAATAGTAGATATTCATTATTGTTTTGAGAAAACTCAAAAATGGCGGCTCGTTTCGCGAGCGATACTACGTTATAAATTTTAATCCACCGTATTTTATTTCGCTGAGTTTCAAATCTCGAAAAATCAGTTGATAGCGGGAATGGCTATATTATAACACTTGTCAAGATTTTGAACAATTTACGGAAAAGTGTAACCTTGATTTTTACAGATATTTTTCACGAATTAATGTTGAACGATTCAACTTCAATTCAAATGACTCAACACGGTGATCAACACGATTCAACATGATAAACACCACAATCCATTGAAAATATCTAAACATGCATTGAAAAATATCAAATGTCGAGTTTCGTCGAATTCTGAAAGCCTGTTCATAAAGAAATTGTTGAACAAACATTCCACAAATGTTGAATTGGGGCTATAATATACCTATCTCGTCTTCGCTGGATTATATTCACCAAACAATGGACAATTTGCTAGATTAAAACAAAAGAGAGAGAGGGGGGGGGGGGGTGGAGGGGGCTCCCATATTTATCAGCTAAGTACAAACACGTTCTTTTTTAATGTGCGATATTCTGAAGTATGCTTTTTGGTAAAACACGAGAGTTTTTCCCCCGTTGTTCCAAATATTTAGAAATATATATAGCTAACCATGAGAATTAAAACTTTCTGCTCTAGCCATGGTTAAACTCGTAGTGAACATGATAAAAAGGAACCACAAGAACAACTTTGAGACTTGGTCTTATTTCTGTATGTAGCATATCGCAAATTGCCAATGCTGCTTGGAGCAGAGGATCACCCTATAAGACCACATCCTTTCCATTTCTGTTGGAACACTATCATTACTTACAAACGCTCAGCAAATTAATGCACAAGTCGATGGTATATAACTCGTTACAGGTTATATTAATGTTCTGATGGTGTATTGATTGGTACCCATAAGAATATATAGCGTACAATTTGTAGCATCTCAAATCTGGTGGGTGGAATTTTCCCCGATTGCATTGCAAGTTTTAAGCAAGAAGACCTTTTTAATTTTACTTACCTATGGCTATGACCCGGCGGATGGAAATTTCCAACCGACTAAATTGGTAAAAGTAAAGCAAAAACTTTCAAACTCGACCAAGCTGTGATCTGGCGGATGGAAATTTCCAACCGACTAAATTGGTAAAATCTGAGGAAAAATCTTCAAACTCGACCAGAGTGTGATCTGGCGGATGAAAATTCCAACCAACTAATTTGGTAAAATCTGACGAAAAATCTTCAAACTCGACCAGAGTGTGATCTGGCGGATGAAATTTCCAACCGACTAATTTGGTAAAATCTGAGGAAAAATCTTCAAACTCGACCAGAGTGTGATCTGGCGGATGAAATTTCCAACCGACTAATTGGTAAAATCAAAGCCAAAACCTTTAAACACGACCAAGCTGCGATCTGGCGGATGGAAATTTCCAACCGACCAATTTTGGTAAAATCTGAGGAAAAATCTTTGAACTCGACCAAGCTGTGATCTGGCGGATGGAAATTTCCAACTGACTAATTTGGAAAAAAGTCAGTAAATTATGCGTTTTGTAAACGAGTGAAGCTTGGAGACTCTGGTACCCAGGGTAGAGTGATAGACAGGTGAAAATAAATATAACTCTGGTGCCAGAAGTAAACAAACATTCTATTTGTCACGCATTCTTCTGTGACTTATCCGTTTCTTAGCTCAATGTTTTCACTCCATTATATCATAACTGTCTTCTCCTGGACATCCAATGTGGTTTTCGGTGGATACCTAAAACAAAGCAATGAATTATCAATGTTTTTGTTGATAAAACAAATGATGTGTGTCCTAGAATAATGTATTTGATAATCCAGAGAGTAGAAAATGTTATTTAAAATACGTGATGTAGGCCGTCGGGTCAAGGTCAAACTGTTAGCAGAGAAACCTGGAAAAAAACGGCTGCACCACAGATACGTGGGGACTGTGTTATACGTTATAGGATATATATTTTGTTCGAATAATTGCAGTAGAATTCGAGCGTTTGCGAGTCATGTCGCCACCATACATACAACAACGAAACAAGTTCGAACAGACCACGACTCCCTGACAGACTAAACAAGAACTACTTTATCGAACACTTTTGAGGCACATTTGACCAATTTTATTGCGCACACTGATACCAAGATTGTTTACGTTCGCCTGCTTGAACTTTCAATACAACAAACAACAGTCATCCCGCCTATCGATGAACATTTGTAATTCTAGCTGTGTCTCTGTGCTTTCCTATTTGTTACTTCTGCTCTCCATGCACAGTAAGCTAATAAACACGTTCTGGTCTTTAGATTGGAATAAAAGGAATTCATCTTACCTTTCAAACTGGAAATTTATCTTCGGCGTCCCGCTATTCAGCAGCAGCAGCATCCGCTTGACTAACACGGCGTGAACCGCGAGCTTCATCTGTTAATGTCCGCGTTGTTATGCAATAAAGAGGCGTTTCAGATCAATATATAGTCGGCGCTGCTTGGCGGTTATGCAAGAACTTTCTGGCTATAAAACCACGATTCGATTAGATTACATTTGATCGCTCCTCCGTTTTTCCTTTCAATGCAACGTATTTCTTCATATGGTTCGAACTAACCGCCGCTCATACAAAATTCAAAACGGAAGCGAATTATCCAATCAAAAAGGCAAAATAATATTAATGGCCAATCAAAACGCGGATTAAATAGGCCTAAACCTTTCACGTGACCACTTAATATCAACAACACCGAAGGTCCTGCTGCTTGATCTTGCAACGGACTGAACTCAACTTTTGTACCCGAATCCAGAGTCTCGTAAAGTATTTGCGGTCGATGGCTACAATGTCAAGTAAAAGCAGGAAAAGAAAAGGCAACAGTGTTATAAAAAAAGTGAAACTCCAAAGAAGTGCAAGATGTGAGAATCTAACATTTTACAAATGATATGCTTTCAAGCTTTTCACATTCAAACGTTCCTCTCGGGATTCTTGTTCAAGGATATGGCAGAGTATTTTGATACCGGTTTTTTTCATCTACAAACTCCCCAAAGATAGGCGATGATGGAACTAAGGTAAGCGCGTATTTCTAACCGTAGGATTCCGTGCTAGCAGATGTCTCTCTACCCTGCGAACTTGGAGCTAGAGGCTAAAGCCACGTAGAACAAGTCGATTGATATTTTGATCATATCGAAGTAGGTTTACAGGTACCTCCTGGCGAGCGAGTCAAAGAACCATCAGTAAAGTATTTAGGTGCCAGTACTTTAAAGGAACTTACGTTACGTTATCATTTTTTTTTGGTATGTGCGAAGGACATAAAAGAAGTAGTTGGACAGACAAGCTATCTAAGAATCCCGTATCATAGCGTTAAAAGTGAAGCTTGTGAACTGTTTGATACAGTAAATCACATTCATGTAATGTAATTTCCAACCGACTAATTGGGTAAAAATCTGAGCAAAAACCTTCAAACTCGACCAGACTGTGATCTGGTGGATGAAAATTTCCAACCGACTAATTTGGTAAAATCTGAGCGAAAACCTACGAATCCAACCAATAATTTGATCTGGCGGATGGAAATTTCCAACCGACTAATTTGGTAAAATCTAAGGCAGGAACTTTCAAACTCGACCAAACTGTGATCTGGCGGATGGAAATTTCCAACCGACTAATTTGGTAAAATCTGAGCGAAAACCTATGAATCTAACCAAGAATTTGATCTGGCGGATGGAAATTTCCAACCGACTAAATTGGTAAAAATCTGAGCAAAAACCTTGAAACTCGACCAGACTGTAATCTGGCGGATGGAAATTTCCAACCGACTAATTTGGTAAAAGCTGAGCAAAAACCTTTGAATCCAACCAAGACTGTGATCTGGCGGTTGGAAATTTCCAACCAGCTAACTTGGTGAATTTTATAATCTAGCGGGATTTTCAAATTTAGCACTGCTTGTATGTAGATGGCAACGAAACATACGCAGTTTGTTACGTTTTACCAATTCAATAATAAAATAAATAAAACTCGAAATTATAGTTTGTTTCGTACCAAAAACATGCCGATTGGAAAAAAGATCGTTCGTAATTTTGTTTTTCTTCCAAAATATTTCTACTTCAGAATATCGCACATTAAAAAAGAACATGTTTACATCATTATTGGAAAGTTTCGACCTTTTCACATGGTCTTCATCAGACATGCATTGACATGTTTCTTAGTTTGACCCAAGACTGTTGTTTGATACCTCTAAGTCTATTCAGCGCCTGACCATCCAAAGCTCCATCGAGTACATACAGCTCCATGATTTTACCATAAAATGTCTTTGGCGTAGCCACATTTGAAGAAAATCCCATAAAGAAGAAGTAAGCTGCACGGGGCCCCGATATTCAAGCTCTGCAATCTCGATAGATTTTTTTATCACCTTTGCATCTTGCCACAACTTGACAGCTTTGTTTTGAACATCCCAAGTCACGGCTACGTGCACCCATTTGTTTATAAATATAACTGCCGGACCTTCAATGCTCATAACGGAACCGTTTCTTAGTACTCTATCAAATTTTAATTTCCCCATAGTGACAGTAGCATCGGCAATACCGTAGGAAAACTGAGGAGTCCCAGACCCATCAGTTAAAATGGTTTGAAAGGACACAGAAGTCGCAAATCGAATCCAGCATGCTATTGTGAAGCTGATCTTCGAGACGTCGAAAGGCTGTATGGTAGCGAACTTGTTGACGCCGAATGAAAGTGCTTTGCTTCCGGGATAGCGACCTTCTCCATACTTCGGTCCACCCTGAAGGCTACAGTTGATAAAAAGAAAGAAGGTCAGGTAGACAGACAGACAGACGAACCAATAATTAGATTGACAGAGAGACAAGCAAGATGGATAACACATGCACAGATTTTTGAAATTATTGAAATTATTGACAGACAAGAAACAACGGGCAAACAATAGACACATGGACTATCGAACAGACAATAAGACAAACAACAATAAGCCTGACACTGCAGGCAGCCTCAGACACTACAGGCAGGCAGGCGGGTCGAGTTTCGACTTGCAACGAATCATAATATTTTCAATATTGAATTGAAAATACATTTTTGGATATGACATCAGTAATGGAAAAGTGAATTGAATATTCAACTCTAGGGAGGCACGCTTCATGTTCGACTGTAATCTCTCTTAAACAACGTTTGTCAAAACACTTCCCTGCTCAGCTTTTCGGAGTACTTACGTAATATCATACGAATATGAACCATCAAGGGGCAAATAACGAAGAACAGATGCAGCTAGAATGATTAAATTAAAGCAGTTTTAATTAATGCCCAATTTCAATAGCGAAAACTAAACGGTCCTTTTATTCAAGAAACAAACCATAAACCATCGCACAGACGCTGGAAAGTAGCATAGGACCTACTTCAGAAAAGGTTGCACCGTTAAGCTTTTACACAAGTTGCCACAAAACATTCCCTAAAAGTTGCTTGAAAAATTGTTAAAAGTTGCTCAAAAGTTGCTCATTCTCGTAAGTTGCGCATAAATTGCCTAAATTTATTAAAAAAATTGCGGCATATTTTGTATCAAATATAGACACAGTGATGATATAAAGTCACGTGTAAGTGCAAATTGAGCTTCCTTTTTCTGTTAGGACATTCATACAATTGTTATTCTAGAATCTTCAAATATATTGATAGCTGGAGAGTAAGGGTATATTGATCTGACACGAGATTTATCAATCGCTTGCGAATGTGTCCCGAAGATGTACTGAACAAGTCACAATGTCGAACCAATCGCTCCGAACTTGTTCGGGGGCATTCGGGGTAACCGAAGACTCTCCGAAGATGTCCCGAACTTAAGTTACTCGAGCTAAGAAAAGTTGCTTTTTTTGTCAAAAGTTGCCGAAAAGTTGCCAAGCAACTTGTGTAAAAGCCTATGCACCGTTACAACTGTCTGTTGCAGCCCACGGTGCGTCCTGGGAGAAACTATAAGAAGAACAAAATTCTCCTGCTAACCCCCAGTACAAAATTTCTTGCGAGCGATGTATCGTACAAGAATTTGGCCGAAGCAGGTTGACCAGTATGGATATTTATTCCCAAAAATGATTCTGTTTTGGTGTACTTGTTTGCTCACATGACATAGGCGACGGAGCCATACATTAAAAAGGGGTGCTCGAGCACCCCCACTTTTTGTCAAATGTTCATACTGTAGCGAACTGGGACTGCTGCTTTTGGGCATTTCTGTAGTTTCCCGCGTTTTCGGACGTATTTGGGCATGCTGCCCTAATATGGTGCATCCTGACATGTAAAATGTGACTGGCTCGTCAATAAAATCAGTCTTCACCCCCAGTTCTTGTGGCAAGTTGTGGTTTAGCGGCTTCGGTCGCCATTACAGGGCTTTCAAAGGCTCTGTAACCCGTGCTCGGTCCGTTACATTTTGTGTTTTCACTCTTCCCATAACATATAACATCTTTACCAATGAGCCCACCCCCTCTCCGCCCCCACTTTATATGGTCCCGCGCCGCCCCACCTATGCATGACGCATAGCACTCAGACTGTTGTGACTGTGCTACCTTTTATGAGATAGTATATGTAAGTTAATTTAGGCCGGGTGTAACTAATGTGCAGCTTCTCAATTGTTCATAAACAACAACAAACAACAAAAACAACCCTTATGGAGTGATTTACCAACCTTCTATGTAGTTTGTGTTCAGGGCAAAAGCGGCGATCAACACAAACGGCAGCATCTGCCAAAAAGGAGATCAAAATGAACAATGAATTAAACTCTTCGTAGCAAATTCACATGTGAATTTAAAGGTATACAAGGCGTATATCAAGAAAATTTCACCAAAAATTTGCCGACGTTGCAAAACTTTCTTTAGTAAAATTGCAGATACTCGAGAAACATCGTTCTCTTAGTCGCCATTTTGTTTTTGTTCCCCGCAGAGGGGCCTGGGACGAGATTTGAACGCCACACAGGCAGCCTGCGCAATTTTGCCATAAAAACGACAGCAACTTCTTGATTTAAACATCGACTTTTATAATGGCCATTTTTTTTCTCGGCCAAAAGCGGGCCTGAGACGAAAAGGCATGTAGCCTGCGTTGATTCGTTAAAAAAACGAAAACTTTCTTGATGCACACTGACGGTTTTAAAAACTCTTCGTATCGTTCTATGACAACAAGTCACTTGCATTTTTACAAATCAAGAAGGAATATGATAGTCCAAAGGTGACAAAACATGTAACTCTAATAAGTATTTATAAAAAAATATATTCCTTCTTGATTCATGTGTAAAAATGCGAGTGACTTGTTGTCATGGAAATGATACTTGATGTGAAAGACTCCAAAGTAGTTATAAAAAAGTATATTCCTCTTTGATTTGTAAAAATGCGAGTGACTTGTTGTCATGGAAACGATACTTGATATAAAAAAGTTAACTTGTTTTTTTGTCACCTTCGGACTAGCATAATCGCAACCCACGTTTTCAAAAACATCAAATTATTTTTGGATTCTTGACTTTGCTGTTCCCCCAATCAAACTATCTCAGCCAATGAAACTCTTGCCCTGTTTCGCCTAGTGCAGTCAACTGGCTTCCGTCTGCAAACTAAAACCAGACAACGTCGCGACGGAAAGCCAGGCGACTGCACTAGTCGAAACAGGGCAAGAATCTGATTGGCTCATAAGATTTCACTTGCGGAACAGCAAAGTCAAAAACAAATCGATGTTTTTGAAAACACGGGTCGCGATACAACGATTTGAGCTGTAAAAGAGCTGTCATCCCCGCGAATCCCGTGGGCCAAATATGGCATTTCCCTGCAGCTGAAAATGACATTTGTTTTGTCACGGAGCGCTAAACCAGTTGCCTGTATTTTTCATCGGCTTAATATCAATTTCTCAGATTATATTAAATTTCAAGCTCCTCTGAATTATCGAGAGCTCTCGTCCAGCTGGCAACCATCTGAAGAACTGTGTTCTGTTCTTTGGGCGACGCTATGATGGTGAAAAATGTGTTATATTTCTTATTGTGCGACTACGTCAACCGGGTCATGTTGCAAGAAGTTAGCCAATCAGAAAGCGAGTACAGAACAAATGATCTTGACTTTCTTGAGATCTCATGCATCAAAATATTAGCTTTTCCTCTAAAAACTGGGAAATTATGAGCAGAAATCACTTCAAAACACTAAATTACTCAGGCTCTGAATGACAAACTTTTACGGGATGGCCGGTTGACGTAGTTGCACAGAGTAACGTTTTATTTACTTTTATTTATTGGTGTTTATTTAGCGTTTTAGATCGGATTATAGATGAGTTCAGAAACTAAAGGCAAAGTAATGCACTATCAAAAACGAAACCCAGGACAACCCATTCAACAACCAACCAGAAATAGGGAGGAATGCAAGTAACGGAGTCAGAGTTTAGTTGTGACCAAATAAAACTATTGCAGGAAAATGAACGCACGTTTTTTGTTTTGTTTGCAATCTGATTGGCTGCGAAGCAAGTCGCGATTCTCAGCCAATCAAACGCAAGAGCAAAGTACTGATCTCCTTTCGACACTATCTGAAATCCACTCTAGATGCCGGTAAATACGTAATGTGAAACATTTCTAGTGTATCTCGTTTGGTTTGTCATAAGTCATCAAGAAATATAAAATATAATTTATAATTTATACAGTAGTTATATTTATATTTTTCATTTCTCATTTCTTATTTTTTGTGGGTTAAGAATTAAAACATGTTTTCTTTACCTTCATAGAGTTTTGAAAACCGAGGCGTTGTTTGGGAGAATTCGAGAGCAGATCATGAAGCACGAGACGAAGTCGAGAATTCTCCCAAACAAAAGCCGAGGTTTTCAAAACTCTATGAAGGCACAGAAAGAAATGTTTTATTTCTTTTATAAAATAATTTCAAAGCGAGAACAGTAATCACACGCGGGAGGAGAAGTTTCAATATGGCGTCATTTCTATGACCTTCATAGAGTTTTGAAACACAGCTCTCGACCAATCAGAGCGCGCGAACTATCCCAATTACTTTATAATTTCCTTTAAAGTAACTTTAGTGTTTCTAGCTTAGTGTTTTGTAGCTAAGTGTTTTCCACGTCAAATAAATTATATTTTTATTCTATTCCGTTCCATTCTGTTCTGTTCTATAATTATCTATAACTTTTCGGTTTTTGTGAACTTGGGATTCTTGCTAAGTTGAATTAAGTCTACAATTGACATACTTTATTTTTTGAATCGTTGAAAACCAAAAAATCTCACTGTGAAAAATGGGATCACTGTTCCGCAAATTCATCGCATTGGATCGCCCTGACGTTGTCATGTTACCGTCAGTCGAAGGCAGGGTCAAACTCATTGGACAATGCCGTATTCCTTTTCTTCTTCCTATTTAACAAAATTAACTCTTACTGAATATGTGATTTTTCCACCTACCTCTATGTTACTTGACAGAGGACACTTTTACACGCCAGAAGTAATGTTGTGGTGCAGCAATCGTTTTATGACTTGAAGGGCAGACATACATGCATCAATTATTTACGTGCCTTTTCGGCGATTAAATTAGAACTTATTGTTTTCATCTGCATGTTTTGGAATGTTTCACTTTCATTAATTATCTCTTAGAATTCAATTAGCTCGCATTCATAAATGGAAAAATCTCGAAGATACCCTGCAGCTCGTGAATTTCAAGTTTTTATCAGTTCTCACAACATATCCCCCTCTCGTGTTTATAACACAGAACACAGACGAAGCATTTTGCAATGTCGGGTCCTAATTTCATTGCTTCTACTAGAGCTTTTCTTAAACTTTTTCAAAAGTCCGTAAACGCAATACCAGGAACGGTCTTCTTGTGATCCGTACAAACTTGTGGGTTTAGTTAGCTTTCTTGCATTGAAAAACGCGTCAACGTCCTTACATTAGTCGGAAAATCTACGGCTTTACAATTACCATTTCCTTTTCGGCGATAGGCTTACTATCCGTACTTTTCCCTCGCTATATAGGAGGGACTTTCACTACCTTTTCACCCTACCTATTAGTGAATGCTAGCTGGGTATGCCTGAACATGACTGAATGTTGAGCCCTATGACGTCGCTGAGCCAGGTCATCTAGACTTCCCTGGTGGTGTTCTGTGATCTTGAACTTAGACCTCTAAAGCAAGGTCGAGCTGATTCAACAGACTCGGAAAAAGTTATCGAAAAGCAGTCCTGGGAATAATACAAATACAATTGGCTCCCGCGATATTCTAATGGAACTCAATGTTTCAGCAATGGAATCAAAATATATTGTCTCGGAGATTCTAGGAATTCCGGAAAGGATTTTTAGAGTTTAACAGGAACTAACGGATGATATTTCCATGAATTTCTTCACAGTTTTCTTGGTTGTACATTATTACATGGTATTTGGGTCCAACGCCACTAAATCAAGATAACATTAATTGTCGTCGTCTTTCTAGAGATTGAGCGGGCTTTAGTCCTGTGATATATCTTGTCTACCTTTGGTATGCAGATATTTCCTAAAGAAGTTGAGAAAGTCGACAATTTTTCAAGGAAACTATCTTGATATCGGCATAACAAGAGAAAGAAAACGTGACATTCCATAGGTTACCACATGCGGAGGATGGCAATGAGTTATAATTTCGTCACTAAAATTCCATTTAAAGACCCTCTGTCAGCCTCCATTTTGTCAGCCTAGCAACATACCGAGACAGAGAAAGCATCCATTTCCATCGGCTGATTTAGGAGATGTAGGGATCTGCGATTGAATTCGATAAATGTATAATAAAACTTTGTTTTTAGAAGACCATTTCAAGATATCTACACGTAATAATATACACGCAAAAATTTCTCGATTCTGATTGGTCGAGAGCAGTGCAATTTCAATGTAATTTCAGTGCAAAAATATGTAATTTCAGTGCAAAAAGATGTAATTTCAGTGCAAATTACAAATTTCTCGCTTTCTTATTGGCTTATACAACAATGGATTTTGCGTACGAGCCAATCAAATGCGCGCTAGCTGAGTCACGCCACTCGATTCTGTTGAGCCAGCCAAGATGGAGATCGATTGTATGGAGGGAGAAAAATCGGTTTCTGTTCATGAAATTTATTTTCCGAAACTTGTGGAAAGCAAAATGTGAATTCCTTATGGACTTTAGCAAGACTTGTTTGAGTTTGGGTTCTTTGTTATGGAAGGAAATGAAGGGAAATCTTCGTTGATTGCACGAACCTAGCGGGAAAAATGAACTGCACAAGTCTACACGAAAAGCACTTTTTGATACGCAAAGATTCCCGGGGTCAAATTCCTGTAAATCTTCGTTTGTTTAGCTGTTACAAGAAAGTTTACACAAGAGAAGACTTCAGGTATGTCTTCTGTGGAAGCTATGTCTACCTTTCTGGACAATATTTTGCGTGTTTCGGTTGACCGAACACACACTGAAAGAAACCTAAATAAAGAAACCTAGTAAATTCAGGCTCTGCTATGTTATTTTACCTTGGAATCGGAAATAAATTTGATGATTGACAAAACAGAACTCCACCTGTTCCTTTTAAATGAAATTGTTGTGTCAAGTTCATTTTATTTAAGCTTGTCAAGTTAGGATTTGTAAACTTTGCTCGTTTGTCTGGCATGCGTTCGGTGCACAATGTGGCCGCTTGAAACCTGACTTTCTCTGAAAATTTTTGCGTGTATATTATTAATAAGTAATCATACGACTTTTCTCGTGCAATTTGAAATTAATTTGCACTTGTGAGTTTTTCAAAAAGCTCAAATTGCACTCGCCCTACGGGCTCGTGCAATTTTGATACTTTTTGAAAAACTCACTCGTGCAAATTAATTTCAAACTGCACTCGAAGTCGTATGATTACCTATACTAATTCGTTGCCTGATATCGACTGAAAACAATAACAAAGGAGTGGCTGCCCTTACATCTTTTCATCCATCGACTGTCATAAGAAACGGCAAATGAAATTTAGCTCAATTTGCGTTTTCTCTTAACCATCAAATACTGGTAAGTAAAAAAATCGTGTGGCCGTTGTATGAGTGCAATGTAAGAAAAAGTGGTTTCATATGTCCGCATCAGTCATGATAATTCTATTCATCTCCAATTAGTCTGACTTCGTCTTTAAATCAATAGAATGGCAATAGAATGGGGGTAGGCGATGAGCAATCCGAGACTTGCTGAGACGCCGAGACTCGCGTTTCAGATTCCGAGGCCGAGACTTTGACAAATTTCAAAATCTGAGTCCGAGAGCCTTTTCGCTTCGTCTACCGGGAAAAATTCAAGACGACTGCCATATATTTTCTCCCGGGAGAATTGCACGAAATGTAACCATTTCAAGGCAGTCTCTAAATTTTCTGACGGTATCGTGCTTTGCTTACAAGTCAGAATAAGAAAATAAAATCCGAGACTCCGAGACCGCGGTAGAAAAAATCCGAGACTCCGAGACGGCCGAAATTCCGAAAAACCAGACTCCGAGACGTGCGGAAAAAAAATCGCCGAGATTCCGAGATTTTACGATATTTTACCGAGACTTTCGAAATTTGAAGGAACCCATCGCTACCCCTAGAATGTCAGTATAACAGGATCTGTCGCGGCATTAACAAAACGGCCTAACTTTACTTATGACATTGACTTACTGATCATACAGCTCAGAATTGTAATTACACTTAAGAGAAAATAGGAACTGAAAAGTTTCGTTTTCATTTTAGGCATAGCTTTGCTACTTGCGTCAACTTGCGCTCGTTTGGCCACCAACTAACGCGCTGACTTGCAATGAATTTGGTAAAGGCCGCTTGTCCTGTCTCACCGGCAAAGAGTTCAATGCATTGCTTGATGTATTTCATCTGTGTTCCATTTCTATTTTTGTTTTTATTGTTCGCCGCTTTTGCCCTGAACGCAAGCTACATAGGTTGGTAGTGCCTTTGTCAGCCGCCATTTTGACAGCAGCAACATACCAAGTCAGAGAAAGCATCCATTTCCATTGGCTGATTTAGATATAAAGCAATTTTCTCTATTGATTTTGGTAAATCAAATCTGAAACTTTGTTTTAAGTTGTTTATTAATGAATTTCTAAACGTAATTTGTCTTCTCATATCGAACAATAACAAAGGAATGGCTGACACGGGCTCTTTAATTGCCATCTATTTCTGCTATGGCACACTAGATATTTAGCAAAAATTATCGCAAGTTAATCTGTTAATATCTCTCTGGGGCTAGCCAACTTGATTGACCTTATTTTTATCCTGTTTTCTTCATCGATATATTTTCATGTTTGTTCCTTTCTTGGTGCATGGCTCTCGTATGTTTGTTTGTGGGATGCACAAAAATTGCGTTCGAAAACCTATGGCTGGGGCCAAACCAATTACAGCCATTCTCAGTTACACGCGGTCGCCGAGAAAAAGCTTGCAAGCGAATTGTCTGAGCGGCGAAAGCACGTGCGTTGCCATGGAAACTTTGACAAAAAACGAGTTTTCGCTTGCAAGCTTTTTTCCCGGCGACCGCGTGTAACTGAAAATGGCTATAAGGGAAGAGGTCAAAACACCTGTACTCGACTGGTGCCCAATTTGTTCAGGGGAGGTGGTGGGTACCGGCATCTACCCCCATAGGTACCCAATACCCCTTTTTCAGACCTCATTTTCTCAGAGCATGATCTAGGGGTACCTGTTTTTATTGCATATATGGACTCCTCTCGCTGCGAGAAAGGCGTTGGAGCATTCACCTTTTTAATATCTATTTCATGTAAGGAGATACTTTTTGCTCCTAAAATTCAGCTCTGAGAGGTAGGTGGCTCCGGCACTTACCCCACCCCCCCAAATTGGGTACCAAAAAAGTACGGATGTTTTGACTTTTCCCTAAAACATTTGTGAATGTTTGTTCAACAATTTATTCATTAACAACCCGGCGTATAGTCGAACAAATCCGAACAAAAAATCAATCGAACACCAATCGTTCGATTTCGGCAAATAAACACAATCGAACTCGAGTTTTATAACGGTTCAAGATTGCCGCGATGGTCCAAGTGTCATATCAAGAAAACATTGTAGTCTTTCTAGAGATAGAGCGGGCTTCCTGTGGTGTCTTGTCTATCTTGTTTCCAGGTTCTTGACCGTGAAAAACAGCGGAAAATGCACATAACATTTTTTCTCGAGTGTATTTGAGTTCTGGCTGAGTTTGAAGTATTCTACGTCAATAAAAATAGTGAAAACTTCACGACTGGTAGGAGCGTTATTTTCTCTCATATTTATAACTTCGATTGGGCTTTTATTAGACTTCTTCTCATGGTATATCGATTCTTTATGATGCCACATCTAGTTCACCTCCCACTCTCACCTCCAGTACTTTTGTTTTTTTTTAATTTGTAAAATTCCAGAACTTGCAAAACGCACCCATAAGTAAATTTAGTACCAATAGTCCAGTTTCGAATTCTCTGCTCTAGGCGCTGAATACGCATCAACGGCGCATAAATACAGTGGGAGCCTCAGTTTGAAAAAGAAAAAGGCGTTGCTGTTTTGTTTTTTCTCATCTTTAATATATAATGTCGTTAAATACCGAATAGCACTTATCATCAGCAACTTCCAGCCTTTTACTGGAGACTTTGTATAAACATAAAATAAAAATAGGTATTCAGAATGTAAAACAATTTTATTTCTTTAGCTTCCAAGGCAATATCACCGACATCATCTGCTTGGATATTCTTCGGAGAAATATATTCAAAATTAAAGTTGATGTTATGTTCCATGAGCTGCATACTCTAAAATACTCATTACAGATATTTCAAAAAGTGTATTCAAAGCTAAAGAGAGTAGTGAGGAAGGCCACACAGAGATATGTGAGATGGCTTCTCTTCATCATTTTACTTTTGTAACAGGCATGGGTTTGCTGTGTCTCACATGTGCGTGAGACTGGGCCGAGTAATGGTAGTTTATAAGGAGCGATAGCAAGTCTAGGAGGTAGAACTGGGAGTTGGAGCGCTGAACGGAAGTTTGAGAGTGCAAGAGAAGGTTTTCTACTGCCATTGTGAAAGGTTTCTTCCCCACGATAAAGTAACGCAGCTAATAAAATAGCAAAACATTAGAAAACCTGGTTACATTTGGCGCCCAACGTGGGCCTGGCATTTTGGCAGAAGCATGACCTCGTGGCGGCGATTCAAGAAATATGGTCAGGATCAAAGGTGAAGGAATTGAGAGCTGGTTCAAGAATATGGACAGTTTGAAGTTTCAAATTGCAAAGTTTCGAAACTTTTTGGTCAAGAGAGCGGGGATGTCGTGTTGTCGCTCGGTACTTGATCAAGTTTGTAAGTTGCTCAGTTCGAGAAGCGAGGAGAAGTGACAGAAGTCAAAAGCGTGGACGTTTGGTCAAGAGAGCGGGGATGTCGTGTTGTCGCTCGGTACTTGATCAAGTTTGTAAGTTGCTCAGTTCGAGAAGCGAGGAGAAGTGACAGAAGTCAAAAGCGTGGACGTTGACATTGAACACTTTGGATTTGGGAACTCTGTGTTTTCAAATATGTGAACCTTTTCTGCAGGAGAATTGAGGAGTTTACACTTCTCGACAGCCATTTGCGTGGCATCTGTGGTTCGTTCAGGCTTGGAAGTTCATACCTTCCAGAAAGAAGCACATTCCGAGCGGAGAAAGCTCTTGAAGACGGGTCTCATCGCTTGTCTTGCCGGAACAAGAACTTTAGTCTCAGGGATGTATGTCAAGGTGGCCAATTCAATGTGAAGCAATGATTTTTGAACAAATTCCACGCAAGTCGAACACTAGAGAGGAAAAGTTGTTTGAATCAAGTTGCATAACTTGCTCAAGAATGTAGTTTGCTTCAACGCAAATTTCAAAGGAAAATCACTTTCGCTGTAAAAATCTAAATTGCTGATTTGAGTAATTTATTGGACCATTGAACTGGAAAGGAACTCCCTAGAGTGTACATAGCTAGTCAAATGATTTCAAAGTTGTTTATATATTTTTATAATTATGTTTTTTAATAAGAAATAATCGGACTTTTAAGATCTTAAAGAACTGCAATTGTAGTGGTGGAAAGAACACAAGAAAAAAAAAAAAAAAAAAAAACAGGGAAAAGTGTAACAGGCATGGGTTTGCTGTGTCTCACATGTGCGTGAGACTGGGCCGAGTAATGGTAGTTTATAAGGAGCGATAGCAAGTCTAGGAGGTAGAACTGGGAGTTGGAGCGCTGAACGGAAGTTTGAGAGTGCAAGAGAAGGTTTTCTACTGCCATTGTGAAAGGTTTCTTCCCCACGATAAAGTAACGCAGCTAATAAAATAGCAAAACATTAGAAAACCTGGTTACACTTTCATCAAACCCTATGTAAACTGGACTCCTATGTGCTTTCTGGCTCACTATAAACGGCATAAGGCCTGGATAACAGCAGAAGAAAATAACAGAATTAAAAAGCTTGCCAAAAATATCAATAAAAAACTGTTTTTGTAGTTTTAGTATATGCCTTGGTACACTTGCAGGATGTCTATGTCCTTATTTGAGGAAACTTGCCACCATTTTTTTTTTCTGAGCTAATCCTCAACTAAAGACCCACATCCCTTGGTGAGGGATGGCAAAATGAGCTATGCCCCACCTACACTGGTCAAAGATAGCCACTAAAAAGGTTCTAAATCCCCATCAAAGCCCCATATATCCTGGGGGTTGTGGTTTACATTGACGTACTGGTGCATTAAAATTGTGCAGTAATTTTGCAGTAGATGCAGAATATCTCTGTGATAGGTTCAAATGCACTGGAATATTATCTGCTTCCATTTGTTTCTGTGATGCAGGCTATTTTTTGCACTAGTACCACGTAAAGTAAAGTAAACTAAAAGTAATCTTTATTTATACACAGGGGAGGGAAGGGATAACAACAAAGCCAGCAAGTTTAAGCCAGCAGATTTTGAAAGATTATTTAGAACCCTGTCCTGTCAGTCAATTCAAGCGGTGACTATTCCCAAAGTAAAGCGGTGCTCTTAGGCAATCAGTATCGAGATCAGTGAGTTCAATGTATAATAATAAGAATAAGAATGACCCTGCCCTGGGGGCTAGCAGAGATGCAAAATACCTTTGTTTAATAATCTATTTTCCATATTGCATATAGGTAACCATTGTAAGCATCACAAAGAAAACATAACTTACATGCCTTCAAATGATGAACATTGGTTGATGGATGATATAACATGACTAAGGCCAGATGAGAACAACAAAAACCCTCAACTTAAAGAAGTGCTGGAGCGAAACATGCATCTGGAAAACGGACTAGGCCTTCAGCTGGTATGTTAATTAAAATACACAAAGCTCATCTAGGTGGGGTATGTTTTATTAAAGCAGCCTTGACAATATTGCAAAAATACTGTGTCAGGCTACCTTAAATCGTAAATATGTCCATTTTAGTTAAATTACATGTGGCATGTAAAAAGAGAGGTGAAATTGAGAATTAGGAGCGCAAAAGTAGCCCAGGCGCGGGGATGTTCAAAGGTGGATTAAATTTAAACCAGGTTAAGGTCTGAACAAAACCATTGAGTCCCCATGGTAATTAATCCTGCTAAACCACTTTCGAGCAACCGGACCCAGATGTGTAGTAAATCAACCTTATCCCTTCTTTGCTTATTTTGTTTTCTGGTTAAGGTTTATTGTGGATCCTACCGAAGACCTTCGGACGTCCAAGAGGTTGACAGTTATGATGCTGTGGCACCTGGAAGCATTATAGCAGTGAATCTGAATTCCGAAACCTGGCCGACTCGAAGGAAGTCCTGGCAGACAACTTCATCATCGAGTGGCTTAAGGGGGGTACAGGGCAAAGTTGGTACCGTGGCGGGAATATGATTCTCACGAGCTCATCGCTAAGCGTGCTGTATTTTTTTCAATATTCAATTCGAGAGTGATGGAAAGACGAGGAAGGAGGATGTTTAGTGGCCGAGAAGGAAATATAAGGAACTGGATAGTGGATAAATTAGCAGAGTTTTCAGTGCGTATTTAACGTTAGTTTTGGTCCAACCTTTCATGCGATATCGGTTTCGCGATGCGCACGTCCTTACACTCACGCAGTGGTCGAATATTCTGACTCTGATAAGTGATTGTGACTGTAAAACGTAAGAACATTTGTTTGGTCAGTACTTCATTATTTATAGCACTGCTGTTCATTAGATTTGAAACCTGACAAAAAAAAAAACAACTATCATGCAGATAATTGTTTTCTGAAAACGTTAATGTAGTTTGTATGATTTCATGGCGCGGTTAACGTGATGTGCATCGCGTACCCGATAAGGTACTGAAATCAGTAAGCTCGAAGCGCTGTAACGCCCAGCGTATCATTCTCAGAGCCTCTTCCTGCTTTCTTGTTTGTCAGACAGATAGTATGGGCGGAGGAGCTCTGAGAATGAGTTTATTGTTATGCAAAGACGCTTTGATCCCTTGATGTAGAGCAAGTCCAAAAAACTTCGGAAAGCACCTATCTTCAGCGAACAATGACTCGCTGTACTGGCACCAAGGGTATCAAAAGGGCCAGTTTACGACTGAAAATGGTATACGAAAGTTTGCATAAAAGTGAATTGTGTAAAAAAAAACCTTTAGCAATTTAAAGTCAGAAGGAAACGTCGCGTTCATGTAACAGTCCTCTTGCACATCATTTGTTTCAGAATTTTATTGCTTTCACTTTTGAACAGTTAGGCAGCGCGTCTTAACCTTTATTTTGACACGGAGCAATAGAGAACGTGTGTTTAACAGAGCGGATTTCACATGACTGTCGTGAGTAATTCGCAATATTACTTTGTAATTACTCCTATAGGTTTTATTTAGAATTCGTGTAACTACTTTGCGATTGGTTTCACTACAGTCCATATGAAAACCGCTCTATAATGATGTGTTACTGACTCAATAACTGAATGAAAAAATATATGGTAGAAATGATCACATGCTCTTAGTGTAGCAGCGTTGTTTTTTCCTCGATCCACGTAAATTTACGTGTTTTGCTTGTAAGTCACCATCCACGTAAATTTAGTGATTTGCTTCCAACTCGCCGTCCACGTAAATTTACGTGTTTTGCTTCTAACTCGCCATCCACGGTAAATTTACGTATTTTGCTTCTAACTCACCGTCCACGTAAATTTACGTGTTTTGCTTCCAACTCACCATCCACGTAAATTTACGAGTTTTGCTTCTAACTCACCATCCACGTAAATTTACGTGTTTTGCTTCCTATTCCTCTTATTATCCATTTTTGAATTAATTCTGAGTATATGAGTTCAACAGTTTTATCATTACAAACGGGACATTGCTGTCCCTTGCAAAAATAAGACGTTTTGCCCGATTTCGGCTATTTTTAGTACGAACAAGAATGAGTTCTTAGCTGTGTAATTAGTGCGATATCGTGCATTCTGTCGAATCTTTGGAAAATCAGAAATTATCCCGCTGGAGATTATTTTCAAGAAAATATTTTGCCATGTCGTGAAGAGAGTTTTCAGATGTACCGTTAGCGGCATTTCATGATTTCTTTCAATGGCTAAGAGATTTAATGTAAGCAAATTGGCTAGAATTCGGAGGAAAAGCTACACCCATTTAGAAAGCCAACCCAAAATATACTGAAAAAGGGACGACATACCTACTTGAGCTGCTCATAAATCGTGGAAATGACCATTTTGTACAAAAAGAAAGATTTCTATTACTTGTCCCATGAGCCAATTTGATCCAAATATGAAGATCACGCACTAGTGGTATCCCCTTTTTTTCTGACTTGCGACTTTCGGTCATGATGGCAGTACTATGGTTAAGGTTTTTCTACAAAACTACCATAAACGCTATTCCGTTTCATCCAAGTATTAGTTGGAATCATTACAAAAGGGTCCAAATGGTACCAATGAAACTAACCACATATTCACAAAATGACCGATTGTGTTAAAAAGAAGGGTTCATTTTCTAAAAAAATGCCAAATTATGAAGAAAAAAGGTGAAAGTGCAAAAGTGCATTTTTTGATTTTAAGTTGTTTACTTAACTTAATGCGATTTTGTAAACAAAGTTGTAAACTTTTGTTAAATGTTACTTTTTTCGAATACTATTAATTGCACCTTAAAAAACTCGTAGTCCATATTTTGTGGCTCTTTTAGTGTTTTTAGGAACGGCGTTTTGCTGAATTTCGATTATTTCTTCTTCGGTGACATTGACAAATCTCGCGGACGCTATTGTGTCACCGAAAACATTATCCCGAGCTTGAGATCTCTATCTCGGGATAATGAATCGTATCTCGAGATGGCGAACCAATCAGATTGCGCCTTCTTAGGAGATTCCCATGTTTTATGTACTAATTATTTATATTTTGCAAGTTCTGGAATTTTTTACGAACAACGTGAGCCTGCTTGTCTGAGCATGCGCGTATGTTGACTGAACATGCCCGAGCCCTCTTTACAAAAGATGCGCGCGCAGCATAACAATAGACGACATGAAGCGAGAGAAGGGCAACATTTGTAAGGAAGGCGTTAGAGATATTTAGAACTTTATCTAACTGCGAACTGTGGACCGCGGTCCTCAGTCAAACGAAATGACGGGAAGGGTATTCTGCAATCTAGCCGTGCAATTTTGTCATTGCAGCTGCATCTGTCCTTCGCTATGTGTCTCTTAATGGCTCAGATTCTGATATCACGTAAGTACTTTTATTATCAAACAAATGAAGTTGAACGGACGTTACCGGCCCTTCTCTAAAGCTAACTAAACTAGGACACGTGTAGCGCGCAACGTTTGTGTCCTACCGAGTGGCATAAATAGGGAACATCGCACGCTCTTAGTTCGCATGCCTGCCTTTCACCTGTCTATCTCTTTGTTCTTCTTTTTCGTCTGCCTTATCTGTCTGTAAGGGACGAACCATTATAAAAGTGATAGGGGTGGGCAAAAAGCAAAATAAAATATCGAGTAAGCTGAAATAGAAGGAAAAAATATCGAGCAGGCTAAAAAACTATTCCTTCAGAGTCATAATGGCTGAAAGAAATTCCTGTAGAGACGAGACACTCAAAAAACGAGTCAGAAAAGCCCCTCCCCCTCCCCCATCACCTTTCTAATAGCCCGTCCCTAAAGTATGTTCGTCGTTCGCGCTCTGCGTACTTTCCGTCTCGCCTGTCTGTTGTCTGCTTGCCTGATTAACATTATGTGTATCCAATGTAGCCTGCATAATGGACCGACGTACGAAGAAGGTCGCTACCTCGGAAGCAAAGCTCTTTCATTCAGTGACAATAACTACGCTACCATACCATCTTTCGACATCAAGCAGATCAGCTTTACAAATAGCATGCTGGATTCGATTTATTGCGGTTCCTGGTACTCGACAAGCCATTTTATCAGATTCATTCATCGTCTGCTCAGTTCTTGGTAAAAACGGTACCTTGGCGTTCACCAGAGTTCTTCCAGCAGGTTCCGCCAAGAAACTAGAAAGTTCGTTTGTTATTCCTGAGAGAAAATGGGTTCACGTAGCCGTGACCTGGGATCTCGAAGACAGAGTTGTCAAGTTGTGGAAAGAGGCGAAGGTGATAAAGGAAGATACCGAGTTTGCAATGCTGACCTATCGAGGCACTGGAACGAATTCTTACAACATTGGTAGATTGTCCCATAATCCTGTCGAGCCGTTTTATGGCAAAATCATGGAACTGTATGTCTTCGAAGGAGTCTTAAATAGGCAGGCGCTGGATGAAATTAGAGGTAAATCAAAATTGTTATGCCTGGTGCACACGTCTTATGTCAAATCTGTTGTGTATATGGGAAATCGGTCTCACACATTAGGGGAGAGGTCAAAACATCCGTACTTCCTTGGTGCCCAATTTGGGGTGGGGTGGGGTAGGTGCCTGAATTTTAGAGCAAGGATCTCCTTAAATAAAATAGATATTAAAAAAGGTGAATGCTCCAACGCTTTCCTCGCAGCGAGAGGAGTCCATATGTGCAATAAAATCAGGTACCCCTAGATCATGCTCTGAGAAAATGAGGTCTGAAAAAGGGGTATTGGGAACCTCAGGGGGTAGATGCTGGTACCCACCACCTCCCCTGAAAAAATTGGGTACCAGTCGAGTACAAGTGTTTTGACCTCTTCCCTTACATTTTTTTATTGAGCATTTAATTTACCCATTTCACCTTGTGAATCTCGGCGTTCCCAAAACGCTTGGTAACCACGCTTGCACACAGGGTACCCAACATATATAACATCTCTCCTCCCAATTACATAGTCAAAGTTAAATTAATTAACAAAACTAATGACTCTCAATGGACCATAATTTTATGTTTTTTGGCTTGCAGCAATTGAATTACAAGTCCAGTCTAAACCGGTGGTGCGCCCTTATTTGCGCGTGACGATATTAAGGTTCCGCGGCACATAACGTTGTCGTCTTTTATCGTGTTGTTGATAACGTTGTCGTCTTTTTAGAGATCGAACGGGCTTCCTGTTGCGTATTGTCTATCTTGTTTCCAGGTTCTTGACCGTGAAAAACACAGTGGAAAAAGTCTCATAACATCTTTTCTCGAGTGTATCTGAGTTCTCGTTGAGTTCTAAGCTTTCTCTGGCCAATGAAAATAGTGAAAAACTTACTGGGATTCCAAATATGGTATGCAGATATTTCCTTATAAGGAAGTTGAAGAAAGTCGACACTTTTTCAAGGGAACTATCTTGATATGTGAATTTCTGTATCTGTCACTAAAGGATCATCGTCAGTTCCTCCGTAGGAAATGAGGGAATGGTCTGTAAGGAAGAGCTTGGCTGGTCTGTTGGTTGAACGACAGGCGGTGTTTCCGTCTCAATGCATCCTCCATCGCTGTAGCTTGGTGGCTAGACTGTTGGAAGTAGCTGATGACCTCGGCGAGATGGATTATCTGCACAATCTCTCACAGTAGAGTTGATCTGATCTGTATGACGCCGGACTTCATACATTACATTCCTGAGCCTTGTTGTCACGCATCCTATTGACCATTTCTCGCCGGAGACGCTGAAATCTCGATACCACACATCCTAGCCTACTGCAAAAGAGCGTGATGGCTGTAATATTGCCGGCGCAATGATTTCCATTAATGGAAATGGAATCAAGCTAACTCTCAAAATGAAATGTTTAGCAGTAATTTGTCTAGCCTGCGTAGCGGCTCTAAAAGGGAAGGGGAGGGAGTCGGGGCGAGCGCCCGCGCTATTTCCGGTTTTCGCTCGCCCGGACTCCCTCCCCTTCCCTTTTAGAGCCGCTACGCAGGCTATAATTTGTCCCAATAGGTGGAATTTTTGGACACGAAAATACAGTTCTAGAATCCAAGATGGCGCCATCCGGATTTTCTTTATTTTATACCAGGGAGCTTTGACTTGAATCTGCTTCCATGGCAACACCACTTGTTTAATCTATGATGTATCACTCTTAACTATCATTCTAGAAAGTTTCAACATATTATGTCAACATCATGGTGAGAATTTCATAATTTATTTTCCAATCTTGTGACGTGTCCATCTTGTGACATCATCAGCCTTTTAATTTTTAGCGAGAGGAGCACCATCATTCAGGAAGTGGTATCAGACATATAACCATGAAGTTGATTTGGGTGGCTTGAGGCATTTTTAGCATTTTGAGTGACGTAATCAGTGACGTCATATCACGTGACTTTGGCGTTCAGAGGGACAAACTTGGGGTTACTTATCTGTGTGATATAGAGAATGCTAAGACATGGTCACATGACTTGACGTCACCGATGACGTCATCATTTAAGGGCATTCGTGAAATCATCGAAAAAGTAATATCTCGGGAAGGAAAGGTGGTAAGACAACTAAACTTCGTCAAAGTTGTTATGGTGACAAAAAAGGGTGCACGAACATGTGCACGAACTTGTGATATGACGTCATAAAGGGCTTTTGTGTAAACAACGAAAAAATATTTGGAAAAAAATGACCGACACAAAGCAAAGGCTGCGTAGGAGACTAAGTAAGACAACCGAACTTCGACAAAGTTGTCTTGGTGACAAAGTGGGCGCACTAGCATGGTCAGGTGATGTGACGTCATGTATGAAGTCATCATTAAAGGGCTTTTGTGTAAACAAAGAAAAATAGATATCTAAGGAAGGAAGGGTGGTAAAGACAACCAAACTTCGACAAAATTCAGAAAATTATGTAGATAAACAGAGGGAATGCAACAGTATTATGGTACCTCTGCCTCGTCCCTAGGCGTCTCTATTTAGTAGAAACAGAGAGAAAAGCCTCTTGCGGGTGTTCTGGTAGCGAGCGCGCAATGCATCTTGGGAATGTTTCGTTTTCGCAATGCATCATGGGAAGGCTGCCTTTCGCGCTAGCTCGCTCCCAGTCGCTCTCTCGAAAATCACTAGAACGCGCCTGGGTACGAGGCAGATGGTACCTGGTGTGACTCTTACTTATCATCATTCAAAGAAAGATTCCTATCTCAGGAAGGGAAGGTGGTCCTAAGATAACCAAACTTCGACAAAAGTGTCTAGGAACAAAAATATTGTCACATGATCTGACGTCACCAATGACGTCATCAAATCGTATTGGGAGCTCCGCCTTAAGCATTGCCCACATACATATATCAAACTTGTCTTGGATAACTCTCGAACCTAAAATGGTATCAAAAAAGTGAAAGCGAGAATGTCCTCCTTTTAGCGCGTGTTCGAGCTACTTCGATAAGGAAATGCCGATGGGGTCCTTGTGACATTAAGGCCCATTCACCGTCCACGTTCATTTATCGTCTCAGGTTCTCCCTCCATAATATCTCCGCCAAACAATTTTGTTGCCAAATCTACCGACATGGTTTGCAAAGCTTCAGGTGTCCCCACCCCGCACGTGGCCTGGATTTCCCTACCCTCAGGGGTGGTAATAGTCAACACCACGTCTTCTGCAAAGATAGTCGCAACGCGTGGTGCTCAGTACGCATGCGTGGCTTCGAATTATATTGGGACAAGCAGAGTAGATGTGATCATATCCAAATGTAAGTAAAAGAGTGATTAAAGGTGCTCTTGCACGCTTCTCGGACAAGAAAATAGCTCTCAAATCGCAATCCAATTCCGTCCTCTTGATAACAGGTCAAAACAACCTAGAATTGCATTTGTCTAACAATTGAATGGTTTTTCTATCTGGAGGATTATTTTTATTGCTACGGTCAAATGTACAAGTGTTTTCACGCGGTTACAAGTTTACTTATTTTATGTCCACGGTGGACGAATATTAAGCATGGAGGAGAGCCCTTTTGCAGCAGGGAGTCGTGAGAGAATGTAGATGAAGCTGCTCTATTTCTGTTTTCTGATTGGCCTGTTTCTGAAGAGAAAGTTTCTCTTCGAATATTTGACACACCGGCTCAGCTGTCGATTTCAATCGGCCACTTAGCGCCCGCGATATGGTCAGCGGGATCTCAAATAAATACTAAAACAAAATGGCTAGAAGATTTACTACGATTACTACGGAGCAATTTGTGGACGAAATCCTTGCGCAGGAGAATGTTTCTATGGAGGGGGAAGATCCCCGAAGCCTTATGGAGTTGATCGAAAGCTCACTAGAACCATTCGATGTGCTAAAACAGCGTTTCGGACGTTCGTATTGGGGTTTCCGAGCTAAGCAAAGTAAATCGAAGCAAAACACACCCTGGAGGAACTATACAGGGAGAGTTTGCTCTTATTCTCCGCCTTCTGTCTCAGGACATTTCCCTTAAAATAAAATATAAAGAAAGAATTGAGGATTTAAGGTTGAATTAAATTCAGAGTTTAAGTGGCGCTGATCAATATACAGATTCCTACTACATGCGAACAATAATAACGGGCTAGTTTTGATAAGAATTTAATATTTCATCCAAAATATAACATTTGTCTAAAAAAACAACGATGCGTCGGGAAAATCGACTTGTTAAACGCAAACATTGCAACAATAATACATCTAGCATTAGTTTGGTACAAAAGTAAACCAATAAAGATCAAATTATAGTTTTTATACATGTTTATTTACGAGTGAATAGTCTTGGCATAATCACGCGACTTGGGGTCAGCCTAACTCGTTAGATATAATACCTTTCCTTCAGCCTGCGGAACTCTTGCTGCTGGATTTTGACTTCAGAAAGAGCCTTAATGTTTTCCTCGATAATCGAACAAGAATTACCTTCTTCTTCTTTGCGTATATGCAGACGGGGAAATTGCTGTTTCGCTTCCGAGGCATTGTAGCCGGATCACTAAAATACAACGCGAAGAGCAATCGATAAGAACCGATTACGCATCAAGGTCATTCGGATTTTCGAAAATTTCTCAATAAGGAATGTATTTATCAAAAATCCAAAACCATACGATTCTTACCTGATAAGTCCTCAAACTAGAATTCCACATCTCGATCGTCGATTGTGCCATGCGAAAAAGCCTTTTGAATCCCAAAATGGGGCAATTTACAGGAAAATCTACGAGTTCTATTGTATGCCGAACGCGTGTTTGATCTGAGAAGTCTAAATCAGGTTTATATAGCCATGTTTGGTATCAATGCAAAGCTTATTCTTCCTGTATTCTGGCTGTTTGTTCATGAAATCGGCACGCGAAAACCCAGAAGCCACAGCGAGCCATTTATATACCCCAATAAAGTAGTTCCCAGGACCCCGCGGAAAACACCCGGCCCCGGAAGACATTTTTGGCTTCAAGCTGATGGCCGATTGCGCGTGACAGCTGACCCGGCGTGTGATCCCTAGCAGTCTAAATACCCAAGAGTAAACGCTTACTAGTGAAGCTGCTGATGAGAGCCGATTTTTTTAACGTATCAAACAAAAGAAATCGTTCATGTCGCCCCGTGTAAGGTAATCCAAGCGTCGCAGTTCACGACCGACAAAAGATAATCTCCTTGAAATAAAAATGAAAAATAAGGATTTTCAGCGAAATCCACAACAAAGAATACTTGACATAGTATTTGTCTCATTGTACTAACTAAATCTAACATGTGACAAAGGAAAATCAAGGCTAGAATATCAGAAATGACCTGTTTACATAAGGCAAAGCAGGGCCAAAAAGTCAAGCTTACTCAAAACTATAATTCGAGTTAGCCGGACAAAAAGAAACCTTGAGGAAGCCAACTAAAGCAGCAAAACGTAAAAGTTACATGTAAAGTCAGAATTTTCTCATCAGGAATGCAATAAACTTGGAAGCTAAAAATATAAATAGCATAAGAAGTAATTTCAAGCTTTGTGCTTACCATATGGATAACTGATAGTGAAGTCGTTTCTTTCCTCCGAAAGTCTCCGTCGTGTTGAGTTGAATTCATTCTTACTTGGCAAGCTTTTGCACAAAGCCAATTTTCCTAAATATATTATTCGGCTAAAACCATTGCAATTTTCTGTTATTGTCAATCCTGTTCAATCCAGTTCTGGCTCCCTGTTCGTAGATCTCATGATGAGTATTCGAAGAACACGTCGTTTGCAGCTTTTACGAAAGAAACTGTTGTTTTTCTTCAGAAGAACGCCGAAGTCTTGCTTCGCCGTGGGCCGCGTATTCTGCAATGCCTTTGAATCTTTTGCAACTCCCTCATAGTTTCTCCAAAATGACTAAACAATATTATGAAATATCGGCGAAAGAATCGAATCCGAAGTATTTTGGCAATCATTAGAGAATTCTTTTGAGCAAATTTAGCCTGGTTCGCACCCACGAGTTTGTCTCAGTTTGACTCAACAAAAATTTCGTCTGAATGAACTCGAGTGAGCCCGACGCCGGGCGCGTGTTTTGTGAGTTTTTTCGGCGGGAAAATGAAGGAGCGACTTCCTGTCCGTGTCCTCTGCCAAGCACCGCGTCAAAGCACCGCGGCGCTGTGCTCAGTGATCCAAGACGGACTGTGATTGGCTGTGTACACGGGTCGCCACTAACGCAAGTGCGGATGCGTAAATAAGAGCCCGCGATGTTTTCGTAAGCCGCTGAACGTATCGTTTTGGCTTGGATGGGTTGCTTTCTCATGTGACGTTGAATGATACGTATGGGGCTCCACTCCGTGCCTTCGGCACGGGGAGTTCCTCACAATAGACTACATCGCCTGCAACAAATTGTTTCACTGGATAACACGAGAATCTCGTTCTTCCTAGTTTCTCCCATGATGAACCGCGAGCTACAACAGGCAGTTGTGACGACAATGCAACCTTTTCTGAAATATACAATGTATACAAGAGTACATAAATAAGAGTGTACAACATGATAATATGGCGTGAGAGAACCTTTAGATAGACCTAGTTATTTTTAGATTGGTACTTAGTCTTCTTTATATTTCCCTAAGGTCACGCACAGAGAACAACAAAGGCAGAAAATTAAAGAATATAACAGTTTTGCAAGAACGTGCGTATCGGTTGAGCGGTTGCAAATACCGAAGTTTTAATGAGCTACTGATGAATGAATTTGATTGGCTTAAAAAACAATAGCATTACAATTCAACGAGAAAAACAGTTCTAAAAATAACTAAGTCTGTACAACGGATCTCTCACGAATACTGTATCGGAGTTGTTCACTCTTAATTATGAACTCTTGGTGTATAGCTTTTTCATTTTCTTGCTGTCTTTATATATAATCGGACAAATTTGGTTTGATTCGGCAAAATATCAGGCGAGTTTGGTCGAGCCGTGGTTCGTATTTTTTGGCGAAACGCAGTCGAGCCAAAATACCCATATGGCGAGACCAAACGAGCTCTGATATTTTGCAGAATCAAACCAAATTCGCCCGATTATTTATTTATCATCCCACACCTAAACATCCAAATAAAGAAAAACTTACGTGTCCTCAGCTAAAAACGATTGCGTTTTTGTAAAGACGAACTTCATTTTGCCGTCGCGACAGAAAACCACTTGTAGTTGTTGCCGATGCGAACTCCAGACTATATTTATTCTTATTATTTTACGAAAGAAAATTGATGTTTTAGCTATTTTTCAAGTCTTCTACAAGATGAACTGTTCCTGATATTTAATCGCATATCAGGTCACTGACCCCATACCGTAGAATATAGGGACAGTAGATCTCGTTTCTGATTGGCTGACGAACTCAAGTGGCGATGATAAGATGTGATATTCAGTACAAATTCAGCAGAAGTTTCCAACAACGAAATTTTTAAATGATAATTTATCATATGGTTTTCGTTTGTGGTTCTGCGTTGCGTCTTGCTAAACCACATCTATCACCAACCTATCGGTGTGACTGATTTATTTCCTCTCGTCTTTCACTACCTGACCCATACGTCTGTGCAGGCCTGGGCTGACCTTCAGTACGTAGGCGGCGAAACAGGAAACCTTAATTCAGTATCGCCTGATTTGAGAAGACACAGAATGAGCTTGTACTAACTCATGTTAAACTAAGAGAGTCGGCTATAAACTCGCCTTGAATTAGCCCTAATTACATTGTGGAAATAGCTCTGCAAGCTCCTGGCAACCAAAACGGTAAGACAGCAAATTGTAGTCCAGTTATAATTGTTGCTTTAGGACTTTAGAATTCGATGAAAGAATTTGAGGGTCTCAATGATTGCTCTGCCCGCCTGAAGCCACTACACATGCTCAGCTGCCTAATTGCCGAAAATACCTGACATGTTTTGACTAGAAGGCATTATTTATGTTCCGCAGATCGCCTTCGAATGATTTTTAAACTCCACGGTACCTTCTCTAATGATAACGAATAAGTTTAGTGCAAACAGGCGTCCTATTGTTATATTATGGCTTTCTTATTAAGGGTCTTTTAACCCTGTCAAGTCTACTGAAATGTCAATCGATGTTTGGATGCCCGATGTGCCTATGATTGGGGATATTTTACACGATATGTGCACGTTTGATCAATTAAGAGTGAACTTGTTAGACACCCTCGAGACATGGCAATCACAAGGAATGATCACAGAGAATTTCTACAGAAACCAACGGGAAAAGCCGCTGAACTCCCTGTGGCACAGAAATGGGAAGTGATCGGAATTCACATGTTATCCATGGTGAAGCCGAACACTTTCTATTCTTCTACCATGGGAACCAATGGTGCTATGGGACCTCGAATTTTGAACTGGTTTCTGCAGAAATTGCCTGTGATCACGCCATTTATTTTGAAACTGCTGAACCTTGTTGGGGCATGATAGCGAGGATTTCCTGCCCCATGATGTCATCTCAGCAGGCTTCTCACCACGGGCTGTCACAGCGGGCTTGAGGCGTGTGACGGGAAAGACTTTTCAGATTTTAGAAAGTAGCGTTAATAATTTAATTTCATTTTAGTTCCTCGTTACTACCTAGGTCTTCCTGCATAGAACTGAGTACTCGAGATTAAGTTAAAACATTATAGATGAAAGCTTGTTTATATGTATTAGAACTGATCTTGGACTTTGCTATCGCAAGACCAAACAACTCGGTTATTTGGTTTGTGTCAGCAGTATCTGCGCTGTTGGAAATGTGTTGAAAACCAATTCTGTCAGATCTAGAGATTTCAAAAGTAGGTTTGTGGTTTTGACTATTTATAACTACTGTAATTATGTTTCCGCTAGAAACCGAAACCTGTCTTCGGATCCTCGGAGAGGGTTAAATTTGAAAAAATGTCAACTGAAAATGCTTTTTACTTTCTAATTTCGAATAAAGTTTAAAAAACGGAATCACACAAGCGAAAATATTCTAAGCTTACCTAAGTCCTGTTTTCGGCCAGTATCCACCGGCCTTCATCAGAAATGGTGATTCAATCACGTGGTGCATGATGACTTACGCAACCACTTTCTAATTATATAGGCAAGAATATTCAAACGCAAAGGAAAATTGTAAAATTTATAGATGAGTGCTTCTCTCTCCGGAAAGAAATTCTGTTGAAGAGATTGTAAAATGGGAAAACATGGGTCTAAGTCTATATACAATTTTGTATACGATACGATTCCAAATAAAAATGTCTGTATGTCTGACCTTTTACGAATTCTATATGCATGGGGGGGGGGGGGGAGCCATCAGACATAGACAATCTTTATTGGCACCTTGTAAAATATAATATACATTGGTGTTGGCCCAATAAATAATTCAGCAGCGCTTTCGTTTGCGTTCGTCTGTGAACCAGCCCTTATAGTCAGTATAGTTGAACTTCAGATATTTCTTAAATTGTTCAACGCTACCCAAACAGTCCCGTATGTATGAGGGTAGAGTTTCATAGAAATGAACGATCGCACAGTGTCTTGTGGAATCATGGTGGAATCTAATAACAGACGTATCTAAAGGCGCTATCAAACGGTGATGAGAGTTGATGAGAGTTTTCCCGTTTGATCGCGAACTCTCATTCACTCTCATCCGCTCTCATGCACTTTGAACAAGTTCAAATTTTTCATGAGAGTCGATGAGAGTTTGTTTAATCGCGCGGATGAGAGTTGATGAGAGTTTTTCAGTCAGCAGCAGCCGCCAAAAGAACTGCAGGCTCATTTGGTTCCATTTGCTTCTCGTGAGAGTAGATGAGAGTGGATGATAGTTGGAACTCTCATTAGCTCTCATCACCGTTTGATCGCTTCTCGTGAGAGTAGATGAGAGTGGATGATAGTTGGAACTCTCATTAGCTCTCATCAACTCTCATCACCGTTTGATCGCTTCTCGTGAGAGTAAATGAGAGTGGATGATAGTTGGAACTCTCATTAGCTCTCATCAACTCTCATCACCGTTTGATCGCTTCTCGTGAGAGTAGATGAGAGTGGATGATAGTTGGAACTCTCATTAGCTCTCATCAACTCTCATCACCGTTTGATCGCTTCTCGTGAGAGTTGATGAGAGTGGATGATAGTTGGAACTCTCATTAGCTCTCATTAGCTCTCGTCACCGTTTGATCGCTTCTCGTGAGAGTATATGAGAGTGGATGATAGTTTGATCTCTCATTAGCTCTCATCAACTCTCATCACCGTTTGATCGATTCTCGTGAGAGTAGATGAGAGTGGATGATAGTTGGAACTCTCATTAGCTCTCATCAACTCTCATCACCGTTTGATCCCTGCTTAATATCAGTCTATCGCTGGAGCTAAAAAAGCCCAATCCCGTTTCGCTTGATTAATCACCAAACAATGGGCAGTTTTCCCTATGGAATTCAAAATGTCCGAGCAACAAATAATAATAACAATAATAATTTACATTTAATATAGCGCTATTTCTACTAAAAATCCAGTAGCGCTTTACAATATTAAATAAAAAGAAAAATAAGTTAAAAGAAAAACAAACTCGAAATTCGAAGACTTTCAATGAATTCTGCAGCTTTTCCTGACGAAAATATATATCCCATATATTATGAGGCAACTTCTAACTCTTTCCTGAAATCGGTGTATTTTCCATGCTCTATGACAAAGTAACATTTCGGCTTGTCCAACGTAGCGTAACTAGGGAGAGTAGAACAATGAATGCGGGATTGGTGAATTGTAGCGAGGCGCGGATATAACTGAATCAAATCAAGCCATCCCATGAATTGGTTTGAATCTGATTAGAATCAATATAAATCTAATCATCAAACTGGAAGGCAAAAAAAAAGCAAAAAGGCAAAAAAAAATCTACGGATAATGTTTGTCAATGAAATATAACTCACAGGAACAGCAATGGGATTTAGGAGTGATTATTTTCAGCCAGTCAAACTGTTTCGCCTACGATTCTGTGTTATTTCGTCCCTGCTAGCAGAGGCCTCTTTCCCTTTGTATTCGCTGGGCTGATAAGCAAGGGGAAAAGAGTTCTACGCTCACTCCCTTTGTTTTGCCGCCGTCCACAACCTTGGACAATAGACCTCCTCGGCTTGGAAGATCACGTGGCATTCCAATGAGTATTCTCTCTTTGTTTGGAATGCTTCCATATTCATATATCCTTCGATGCGTAGGAGCCGAAAAGGAAAGAGAGAATACTCATGGGAATGCCTACGGCCCTTGGGATGTATTGGGGTTATTGCCTCGAATCTCGGTAATTAAGGTTACTGAGAACCTTCGCGCACGTGTTCGAAAAAAAAAAATCATACACGTCCTTAGTTTAACCAAAATATGTCAACCTGTATATCGTTGGAAAGCTTATAGAATGGACTAGCGAACTATGGCAAATATAAATCACTTATTGATACCTGTAATTTTTTTTAAAGCATTGATTAAATATTTTGGTGTGACATTTTCACGAGCTAACGCTGTCGAACTGCTGGACGATTACTCCCAAGTAACATATTGTTTTAATCCTTGAAGGTGTTTCTCAAAAACTGTGTCTGCGATTTTTTTATTTGTTTAGTTCAAAAGTTATGCATTTTTGAAAGTTTTAGAGCGTGAAAATTCTACAAAATTTGACCTTTGGAATTTAAAAGTTCGATAACTTTTGAAGAAAGCAAAATTTTAAAAAACGAAGACAACGTTTTTGAGAAACACCTTTAAGGATTAAAACAATGTGTTACTTGGGGATCAAGGTCGAGCAGTTCGACAGCGTTATCTCTTGAAAACTCACACCCGAATTTTTAATAAAACCTTTAAAAAAACTTTAATAATGAAAAAAGTATTTTTTTTTTGCCATGGTTCACTAGTCCATTCTATAAGCTTTCTAACGATATATAGGTTGACATGTTTTGGTTAAACTAAGGACGTGATGATTTTTTTTCCGAACACGTGCGCGAAGGTTCTCAGTAACCTTAACTCTAACGTAATTTGGCAAAGTTTTGTAGCACTTTACTTGTAGGGGAATAAGTTTCAGATTTTTCGTATTTTCTTTTAAAATAGACACCCCAAGTGTCAATAGTGTTACCATGGAAACGGTAATAAACATGCCAGAGCTTGTGGCAACCTCGCCCCCCAGGGTCTTGTGGGTAATTTTCAAGATGGCGGTTGGTCGAGCACAAGACCCTGGGGGAGGCCGAGTCACATGACCACTGTTTGGAAACATCGGAACGAGGTTGTTCCTTTGTTTCGAAACGGTCATGTGACTCGGCCTCCCTCAGGCTCTTCTCCCGAGTCAACCGCCATTTTGAAAAACGACCGAGAAGACCCTGGGGATGAGGTTGAGGTTGTGGTTTTGGTTCTTCTTTATTATTACCAAGTTTTAAGTAAATCTAACTGTCCCAAACAGTATCGCGATTCACCCTGCCACTCTGTGTTGTTGTGAGCCGTCAATATTTTGTGGAATTGACGGCTCAAAAACAGCTCGCAAAATTCAACTTTTTTCGCACGAATTTATGTTTCATTGCATTGTCAATAGTTAGAAATAACGTTTAGCTATATTTCTAGCAATATCTTATGGCAGAAATATATTTTTTCGCCGAAAAAGATGGAAAACTGTATACAGAAAATGCTCGAGCTCGTGCGAAAAGCCCTTGTGATTGCGCGAGAGCACGCGTAAATGTAATGAGAATTGAAATTTCAATCGACAATAAATAACACTATTTCTTGCCATTTCCTCCAGAAAATCTTCAAGAATCGCGATACAATATTAATTACGATTTTGAGACGGCAATTCCACAAAATATTGACGGCATTGGAAGAAAATATTTTCTCCCAACTAGCCGTCAATATTAATTATACATAAAACATTGTTGGCCTCTTTTGCACCAGTCTTGTGACGTCACGTTTCCTAATTTGCATAAAGAGAAAATGGCGAATATCTCTGTAACCAAGAGCTATGAACGCCAAATAAGCGACATTGTGCCTTATTTTGAATGTGCGATCAAATAAGCCATTAAAATTTCAGCCTTGAGGGACACTTTTAGAATAAAAACACGCATTTACTTAGTATTATCTTATATCGTTACAGATACGACTAGGAGATGCGCTATCACCTTGTGTTTGCTCTAGTATGGGTTTCCTGTGTCTTGACAAGAGCAGATCCCAGGCCTCATGCGGACAGCAGCTCAACGACCACTACAGATTTCGTCACGAAAGCAAATGAAATAAAAACAAAGCGATCACCAACTACAACAGCACAAGACGTACCAACAGGAGGGCGAATTTCCTCAACTAAGAAACCAATCATCCAAACAAACCAACCAACGACTCAAAGAAAGCGACCGGTCATTTCAACGAAACCACCAAATTTTACAACCCGATCTCCAACCACGCGATGGCCCACGACCATCTTTTGGACGCCGTCACCTACCGGGTGTTTTTACGAAGGGAAATGGCATCCACCAGGGGAGATATCTCGGGGTTTTGACGGCAGAAACTGGTGCTATGGGGTAGTATGTGAACGATCGGGTGGCATTATGCATTGGGATGACTTTCGATGCGGCACGACCTTACCGACAACCGTGCCGACGACGTTCCGAGTGACTCCGACTACTTTCCGACGCTACACCACTGTGACTCCGACACGGGGGTGTTATCGCAAGGGGGTCCGATATCCCCCAGGGTCTATTATTGAGAATGGACGGAATAAGGGATGGTGTTTCAAGCGGTATTGCTCGCACACTGGGATGAAAATTGTACAAGACAATTGGGAATGTGGTCAAGTAACCACTACCCCTCCCCGTAAGGGGGGCTGTTATGTCGATGGCAAGTGGTACGCTCCTGGAAGTCAGATATCTAAAACCAAGCAGGGTGACTCGTGCTATGGGACTTACTGCTCGTACGATAATCGGGTCACTACCTGGACCGATCGGAACTGCCGACAAGTCACCGACAGAACTACGAACCCTTGGACCGATTCCCCCGTTACAACACCGCGGTATGCGTGTTTTTACCAAGGGAAATGGTACCCCCCGGGAAAGATATCTAGTGGATTTGACGGAAGGAACTGGTGTTACGGAGTGGATTGTGATAGAACTGGGGAGATTACTATTTGGGACAACTTCAGATGCGGAACTCCAGAACCTACCACCCGACCACACCCAACAACACGTGGCCGCCCGACTGCGGTAAGAGCCCATCGGACTGTCACACGCAATCCAATTACTGGCCGAGTGCGTGCGATCACTACCCGAGGGCGTCCGAGTACTACCCGAGTACGTCCGAGAACTATCCGAGGCCGCCCGACCACTGCCCGAGGTCGCCCAACAGAACACCACCCGGCTACAGCCAAAGTTCGCCGGACTGCTGTCCCACGCCGTCCGACTACTACCCGAGAGCGTTCGATCACTACCCGAGCGCGCCCGACTACTGCACGAGGACGCCGTCCGACAACCTTTTGGTACCACCGGACTACATCATACCGACGTTTCACAACTATACCGCCTAGAGCTGGTTGCTATGACAACGGTAAATGGTACCCACCAGGAGCTGACATATCCAAAGGTCAAGATGGTACTTGGTGTTATGGGCAAATATGCTCGAATGATGGGACGATTATTGTCTGGGATGACTGGAATTGCGTAACCACGGCGACTGTTACTTTGACAACGGAAAAGCCAACACTGCGGGCACGTGAACAAAAGTCGACGGCACAACTTGACAACACCAAAGTGCCCGCCAGGAAAACTACTCACCCTACCACAGCGAATGTCAGAACGGATATAGTGGTTGACGGATGCTATTATAAGGGGAAATTCTACGCGAAAGAGAAAGCGCAAATCCAAGTCGAGTTAGATGGGCGAAAGTGCGTAATGACATGCATTAACCATAAAGCCTCATGGGTAACACGCTGTGCCCAAACTTCCATACCGACCACGCCCTCGTTTCCAACCACGCCAGGCGGGTGTATCTACCAAGGGAAATTTTACCCTCCGGGAGCTCCTATTTCCAGGGATTATTCCAACGAAGGTTGCGAAATTGGTAAGAAATGCGGTGAGAATGGTTCAATTGAGACATGGGAAGCCCCATGTGACGGGCGAACAACCACGTCAACCACAACAAATGACGTCTCTCCTCCCACTACCACGAGAACAGGGTGTTATCACAAAGGGAAATGGTATGCCCCGGGAGCCCTTATTTACCGAAGGTATTCAGACGAGGGTTGTGAGTCTGGTAAAAGGTGTGACGATAATGGTTTTATCGTCGGGTGGGACGCGGCACCGCCATGTGACAAACCTACAACTAAACCATTACAGACAGGTACACACACGGCACCGCCCGGGTGCTTCTACAATGGACAGTGGAACCCCCCTGGTAGTGACATATCAAGGAGTTCACATAATGGATGCGAGTCGGGTCTAAGATGTACTAACACTGGACATATTATGGCTTGGGACGGTGTTGGATGTTTTAAGAGAAAGACAACAACTCACAGACCGACACGTCCTCCAACAACTCCACCAGGGTGCTACTATAACGGACAGTGGTACGCGCTAGGAAGTGATATCTCAAGAAGTTCCCACAATGGATGTAAGTCGGGTCTAAGATGCGCCAACACTGGACATATTATGGCTTGGGACGGTGTTGGATGTTTTAAGAGGAAAACAACCACTCATAGACCGACAGAACCCAAAACATTCCCTCCAACAACTCAATCAGGATGCTACTATAACGGACAGTGGTACGCGCCAGGGAGTGCTATCTCAAGAAGTTCCCACAATGGATGTGAGTCGGGTCTAAGATGTTCAAACACTGGGCATATTATGGCTTGGGACAGCAAGGGATGTTTTAACCCTCCCACGTACCCTCCCATCCAACCATCGGGGTGTTTCTATAACGGGCAGTGGTATGCACAGGGCAGTGACATCTCGCGAGCCTCCAATAACGGCTGCGAATCAGGTCTAACGTGCGCAGAAAATGGTCAGGTCTTAGCTTGGGATGGTAAAGGATGTTTTAAACATAAAACAACAACCAAGCTACCCAAAACCCACCCTACAACACCATCAGGGTGCTATTACAAAGGGAAATGGTACGCGCCTGGTACTCTTATATATAGGAGGTATTCAGACGAGGGTTGCGAGTCTGGCAGAAGATGTGATGACAGGGGTTCAATTCTTGCTTGGGACGCCGCTCCGCCTTGTAAATGGCCAACGACGATGTCCACCAAACCAACATATGTGAATGGCGCAACGGGATGTCACTACTATGGCAAGTTTTATAAAACTGGGGAAACAATTGAAACAAGTGGATGCCTTGTTGTGTTCTGCCACGAATTGTATGGCGTACCCATGACACGCCGAATGCTTCACTGTGACGTAACCACACCCTATGCAATTACAACGCCCTTCGGTTGCCATCACAACGGTCGGTGGTATCCGCCTAACTCTGACATTGAGAGGACCTCCCATAACGGCTGTGAGGCAGGAATGATATGTGATGCTACTGGGATGATTCTGGCATGGGATGGAGTAGGTTGCTTTAGACCTCTATCAACAGTACAACCTCCAACGTACGATAATCGTCCGAAGCCCACGTCCGAAAACCTACACCATCGACTTCCTAAAGAACCGGAAACCGGTCACCCAACAACATCGGGAAGCGGTCACCCAACGACATCGGAAACCCGTCACCCAACGACATCAGGAACCGGTCACCCAACGAAATCGGGAACCGGTCAACCTACGAGATCGGAAACCCGTCACCCAACGACATCAGGGACTAGTCACCCAACTACATCGAAAATCCATAACCCAACGACATCAGGGACTAGTCGCCCAACTACATCGGAAACCCGTCACCCAACTACATCGGAAACCCGTCACCCAACGAAATCAGGAACTGGTCACACAACGACATTGCGAGCCGGTCGTCCATCGACAACGGGATCAGGTCACCCAACGAAGTCAGGGACCCGTCGCCCGACATCTGAGATGGGGTGTAACTACGAAGGAAAGCTGTATTCACGCGGTCGCGACATCTACCGTTCCTCTGACGGCTACGGCTGGTGCTTCGGCGCGCGCTGTAGCTACGATGGTAATGTGATTTTATGGGATGATTTCGACTGCGAGGACCACTTGACTGGAGTTGCTGTTAGGATCCATCGCCATCGAGTCCCCTTCAGAGGTGAGTGTTATTACCGAGGGCGGAAGTACAGGTCTGGGAGCAAAATATTTTACAAGTCCCTCAGCGGTATTTGCTACCAGGGCGTCTGCTCAGCCGGAAAAATACGAAACTGGAAGTCAGCGCTTTGTCCTGGGATCGCACAACGTCGTACAGCGATCGGGAGATCCTCGTCACCTCCGAGCGTTTGTCGATATAAAGGCCGAGTGTATGCCGAAGATGGAATCGTGTTTAGTAGGTCCTTGTACAAGACACTCGGGTTTGGGTGGTGTGTTGGTGCCAAGTGTGGAAAGAACGGACGGATTGTGACCTTTGGACCTGAATGGGGGAACTGTTAGAGGTCCGATTGGCTACATGTTAGGGGTCCGATTGGCTACATGTTAGGGGTCCGATTAACTGTATTGGAAGTGATCAAAACATCTGTACTCGAACGGGAATCGATTTAGGTTGGTGGAGTAGTGTATGCGGTATATGGGGGGGGGGGGAGGGCAATGCTTATTTTTAACTGCGAATATCTTGTAAAATAATAAACGAATACAAAAGATAGGCTTGGCACCGTCTTGTTTATAGCGAGCAGCAAAATGGGCATTGAAAAATAGGGGGCTTGGGGTGCTCCCGTGATAAAATCAGGTTCCATTCGATTACAAATGTTTTGACAGCTTCCCTTATTTAGGCTAACTTTTGGCTAAGTATTCTCATCACTCTTTCGCGCGCTACCCGAGTGATACATACTACAGGGTCAGGTCTCTTACTCCTGGGACACGGCCCGGATGCGCTTAAATGCCCGAGTAGTAATCAGACGAGAGTCCGTATAATCTGACCGGCAGTCATTTATGACTTTTTAGTATAATTACTCAAGTGTTTATAAGAATTTCCGCTCGCTGATTGGTCGAGAGATTTGTTTTCTCTTGCTATATTCACCTAGTGTAGCCTGAATTTCAGCCGTCTTTTCTTCCTACACTCCGAACGTTGCGGGAGAAAAAACGACTGAACGCCGACTTCCAAAAACGTGCCCAGGAATTGCGTGATTCTCAAGATCTTGAGAATGGATGGTGATTGGTCAGTCTTTTTAATGAGCTATATTTATGCATAATTTTCAGCGACAAGAGAACAGCACTCAAAGGCAGAGACATAGCAACCCACAGAACGGCTAAAATTTATCCAGAAAAATTATACCTCAGCTCGGTAAGAATATTATGTGTCTGTTACGAAAGGCCAAGCGATCTTAGGGAACCACATAACGTTCGGAGTGTAGGAAGAAAAGACGGCTGAAATTCAGGCTACACCTAGTGGTGATTATAACATTATAGGATTGGGAGTGGGCGCGAGAGTTTTGTTATGATGGTGCAAAATCCCCAACAAACAATATTTTTTTGTTTAAGCAGGTCAAAACACATGCCCCAGATAGGGACCCAATTTGGGTCACCGCCTGGTACCACCCCACCCCCTCTGACTTTGAACACCTAACTTCGTTGCTAGGGGGGCTGGGCAAAATCTGAATGCATTAAACGAAATGATAGGACATTGTGGATTGTTTGATGTGGTTCTTATCGAAATTGGTTTTATGACTAAGAAGCTATTTAAAAAAGAAAATTGTTAAATATTGAGTTTTTGGAAAATTATAGGTGGTAGGCAGCTGTCCCTACCCCACCTCCCCCAAATTGGGTCCAGCCAGATTTCATTTGTTTTGACCTCTTCCCTAAAAACCTTATGAATCACTTGAGAAATTATACTAAAACAATTCGTCTCGGTGACTCGTCGCCGATACTCACGTCGCCTTCGGCGTCTAATTGTTAAATAACCAAAACCGTTGATTCACGCTGTGGATTTTGAAAACGTCGTTTGGTTTTCCTTTGTCTGTTCCGCCAGTCAATCCATCTAAGCCAATCAGTAACTTGTCCTGTTTCGCCTAGACTGCAGTCGACTGGACTGAAAATGCGCAGGGCGAAACAACAGCGGATTTAGCTGTCACTTAGGCTTACGGCAAACGCCGAACTTCAGTCGCTCTTCTTCTGTCAAACCTTCCCTTTTTCAAAGGATGCCGCTTCAATAGTCTTTATTGCTCGGAGCGAGCGGAGAGCAAGTTTTAATGTTTTGGATTGGAACGGCGCGACTCTTGCACGACATTTGCCGTAGGCCTTAGTAGCCGTATTCACACTAGAGACGGAAAACTCGTCTGAGACGAGTTTTTCGTCCGGACGGAAAACTCGCCTAGTGTGAAACCGGGACGAGACGGATTTTTGACGAGAAATCGGGAAATCGTCTGAATTCAGACGATTCAGACGGAAAAATCGTCAGACGAAAAACCTGTTTCCGTCCTCTAGTGTGAATACACGCCTAGTGAGTGCTATATTGACGAAAAATGCGCTTATTTTAACGGAGACTAGGATATAGACATTTCTTAATAATGTTAAGGGCTTTGAGAAATGTTGCTGTCCTTGGTGTCAGAAAAATGAAATAATAGAATTTCTAAAACACATACATAGAACTTTGAAATAAGACATCAATGGTTTCAGGGCACTAGGCATTTTTTGGCCTAGGTTGCTACTATGTGAGAGGAATAATTATTAGTGACTAATGGACTTATAATTAGTAACTTTTAATTATTTGCCGTCTTTTATGACAAAATGCAAACCGCGCGACTATCAGATTAACCTTTGTGGCCGACCATTTAACTCTTGAGGGGGGGGGGGGGGGGGTTAAAAAAATAGCTTAAACTTTACGTACTTCAGACATCTTTTAGAGTTTGAAGGAGGGGACGGTTATTATAACTAAAGTTGATGAGTTAGTTTAGTTTCAGTATAAGTCTTTAGAAATTTAAACTAGGTATTGGAAAAAAACACTTGCTGATTATAACTCAAACAAAAAATGGAAAAATAGAGCTAGTTAGTGCCCAAAGTTGCATCATAGGTACAGTCGAAGCTCTCGTAAGCGACCACCTCGGGAGCTGAAAATTGCGGTCGTTAACGGAGCTGGTCGCTTACGAGAACGGCTCTCGTAAGCGACCACCAAGCGGCTTCCTACTTGAACAATAGGTGTTGGTCGCTTACGAGAGCTTAGTACAATAAATCTAGAAAAAAAACATGTGATACTAATGCTTAAAATAGTTTGATTTATTTCCCGACGTTAATTAAGAATAGATAACCGCAAATATGTACATAGAAAATAGCATTACCGGTGCAGCTTGTATCAGTTTAGATATTTATGAGGTGATGACTGATGTTTTAAAGACAAAAAGTAGCATGGTCGCTTACGAGAGCTTAAAAACAATAGAAAATTTCTGTTGGTGATTTGAAATTGTGGTCGCTAACGGAGCTGGTCGCATCGATAAGGCGGTCGCTTACGAGAGCTTGAAATAACAGAGTTTATGTGACATTTCAAACGGGGTTTCGAGAAAATGGTCGTTATGAGAGCTGGTCGCTTACGAGAGCGGTCGCACAGAGAGCTTCGACTGTAATTAATCAGGGCAAGATGGCTAAATAGATTAAAAATATTCGATATACTAAGGCACATTCTTTATTCATCTATCTTTAAATTGATACAGCCGATTGCGTTTGACTGTTTAACCCCAACAGTTCGCACGTTATGTTTGAACGTTGGAACGTTGCGTTTCTAGGATGGAACGTGACGTTTCTATGGAGGACCAAAGAGTTCTGTCTTCTCTGATTGGTCAGTGAAAATAAACATGGCGGTTGCCCTTAGAAACGTCTCACTTTATCTCTCACAACGCAACGTTCAAACGTAACGTGCGAACTGTTTGGATTAAACAGTCAAACGCAATCGGCTGTATATAAAATGCAAGAATCAAAAGGAAAAGTAGGCGTGCGCTGTTTTTTTTTTTACCGGAACCACCCGTCAACGTGTACCGTATTCTTACAAAATCGAACCTCAGAGTTACGTGACATTCGTGTGACGTTGCGCGCGTGACGTAAGTGCCTTCGCTGATTGGCCGATTTTGAACGTTTGGGCATGCGCAGAACGGTGTTTCTCTCTGTGTCAAATCTGGCGCATGCGTCAATGGCTGTAACAAGAGCGTCCCCCGCGAAGTTACGAGACGGGGAAGCTCTGGGTTCGGGAATGGAGTTTATCTGTATATCAAGATATATATCGCTATACTTTTTGTTCATAAAGTAATAAACAAACTTGGAAATCAATTCACGGACTCGCTTCTTGTACATGATTCAAGAGCGCAAGATACAATTTCACCCTAGTAGGGAGGGGAAGGGCAGTAATGGTCTCATCAACGTTTCCGCGCCTGCGCATTAAGGACTCTCTTATAACGCAGCGCGTCAGGTGCTTGAGATCGCGAACCTTGTTTGACGTCCTTAGCAGCATTGAGAGTGCATTTAACGGGAGTTGATGAAACAGGGCAACGCCCCTTGATATAAGACCAAGGTTAATCCTGGGTTGCGCGTCGCATAGCATCCATACGAGAGGCCATAATTCATTCTCGGCCGCAGAGACAATCGGCGTTTTACCGAGTATCGTTTCTTTACTTGGATCCGCTCCGTGGGATAATAGCATCCGTAGACATTCAATATCTCTAACCACGTGTAGTGGAGTACGCCCATTCTTGTCTTGAACGTTCACATCCGCTCCGTAACGGCATAAAATCTCTGTAGCGGTCACCCTGTGTTGTTTATTACGAGCATACTGTGCGTAAACCAGCGGTGTTGCGCCCCATTTACTGCCCAGTTCTAGTCGCGCTCCACGTTTGCAAAGCGCCTCGATTACTTGAACACGTCCATCAAGCGTTGCCATAGACAACGGAGTCTTACTCATGCAGTCTTGTACATTAATATCCGCACCGTGGTCTAAAAGTAGGTCTACGCATGCGCGTGATTGAGCGAAGTGAAGTGGGACGTAGCATGACACTGCGCAGTGATTAGAGAAGTACAGACCGGATATAACGTCATTGTAATCTATGCTGTAAAGACATTCCTTCCGATTAGGGTTGGCACCATTTGAGCACAGCCAGTGCACAGTCTCCACGCGGTCACGTTCAACTGCGGCGCGTAAAGGCGGGATGTAGTAGTCTGGGCACGAGTCCCGCAGACGCCCGCGGCAGTTGAGATCTGGAACTGTTAAGACAAAATGGTGAGTTGAGCCTGTCACAAATAGAAACAAAGTTTACATGCTGAAAAGTAGGGTTTCAGTGTATGCGTCTGCTAAGATACGTGCGAAAGGAAGCGTCCATCATTTATAGGGAGTACCGGGGCTAGCTAAAATGCAACAAAACTACCGGCATGCAGCGCGTGCATTCATTGTCGAGAAAAAGTTGATTACTATTCATTCAACAAATTTTCCCGCTTCTGATTGGTTGAGCGCCACCGGCGAATTCTTGATGTTTGTAACGGCGAGCGCCTTATTCCATCGATGACGTCAAAGATTGGATAAGTTGAAAAATTATTGCTCGCGCGACGTCACGTACTTGTAGGCAGGCTAGCAAGCTACCTGCTATCTCAAAGACGTAAAGCGGGGAAATTCAATTTGAATGAATAATAAAACAATTTAAAGCTTGAATGAATAATAAAACAATTAATGATTCTGCTTTCGTATGATGTGGAAAATTATTCAGGTCTCGGGGGTGTTATTCACCTCCGTCTTCGGCCTCGATGGATAACAACCCCTCGATCTGAATAATTCTCCACGTCATACTCAGCAGAATAGAGTCCTAAAGTGTGACGAATTTCAGATTTTAGTCCACGGATAATGAAAGACCAACTTCGAAGATTTATGTATTCAGCGGGCCATATCTCGGTCGTGTTTCAACCGATTCACCTCATTTTTGGTGTGTAGCTTTCAATCGAAATGCCCTTTCGAAATCAAGGAACAAATATTGCTCAATCGAAAATTTTGTTTTTGTGACGTCATCACTTTAGGACTCTATTCATTAATTGCTAAACATTTTTAATATTAGTCAACATTCTGAAGAATCAATGAGCATTTATTGGGGAAGAAGATGGTATGAAAAAAAGATCAAATATATCATCTAGCCCGGTACTTCAGGACTATGGACAATCCCTCAAAGATACCCGGAGTTCGAATGATCACAGCGAATTTCTGCAGAAATCCATCCATGGGAAAAACTAAAGTGTTCGGAAGTGTTCGGATTTCCCATGGCTATCAATGTTATTCCGAACCCTTCCAATGCGCGGGAATTTTTCCCATGAATGGGCTTCTGCAGATATTCCCTGTTGATTGAGACCCGTGATCTCTTGTTTTGCACTAGAAAATGTTAGCAAGAAAGGCTCCGATTACCCATAAAAAGCTGTATTTGTGAGCTTCATAATTCAGTTTTCTATTAAATCAAATTCTTACAACATTTTCTCATTTGTGAACTAATTATTTCGGGAACAGCGTGATCTGCCGAAACTGGATGTTGAAAAATGTTGAAGATGTCTCTGGTTCAAGATTAGGCTGGTTTCTATATAAAGAAAAATACCAAACATGCCATACGCAGTAGCGGCTTAGATTTATTGAACTCCCTCATGCCTCGGAGAAGGGTCATGACAGCTCAATGTTTACGGGATTTGACCGTGATATGTGGATTGAAATGAATTACTCCAGAATTCGCCTAAAGGTTTTTATCTATGTCTTTGCTGCCTATTCTATGGAAAGGAACATGCAATAGGTTCGAGTTGTTATCATGGGACGTTCAAAGAAACTCAAGCTTCGTCAATATTGCAGCCATGTTGTCTTGTTACATCCCGTAATTGGAGGTTGCTTGCTCATTTTAAAGGAGAACCTGAATCATTTCACATGCGGTAAGTTTCTCTATGGTAAGCATTGGGCATGTTTTGAAGTCAATCTTGATAATTCGCGTTTGCGATTGTCGAGAACACCAGTGAAAATTCTGTGTAATTTCAGTTTACAAGTAAATTATATTGAATGCTCCGAGCCCGCTAAAATTCCAGCAAGGTCATTTCTCCATGTTAAATCGTTGTTGATTGTTCTCAACCAACCAAGGGTATCATCAAGAAACGATTAAACTAGCCATGAAAATTCGCTGATCATATGAATTATACTATTGATAGTACAGGAAAATGGTGCAGGATTTATAGTGAATTGTGCAAATTAGGGAAACAAGCATGAAACTTGGCAGACTGATAGAGTTTCACACGCTGGACATTTTTAGAAGTGGAGCCACGCCCCAACATGGATACTTCCAGTTTTATAGCCATGGAATTAATTATCGTAAATAATTTTTAAAACAACAGTTAACGTTTATCAAACGCTGTAAAACTTAGGACTGTGATAAAGCAAAGGACGATCAATCATCACACATACAGAACCACACCCTTCGATGGATACTTCCAGAGATATTAGCGCTTTATCCAAATATAAGGAAAATGACCACAGAAAAACTGTATGGGGCTAGATGGTTTTGAAATTTTGTACATAGAATGTCTTAAGTAATGCAAGAAACTTGAGAGGTGGTGCCACGCCCCAAAATGGATACTTTGCAGCTTTGCAGCAATGGAATTTGAATATCTGAAATATGTATTTTTAGAAACGACACTTGACGTCTCTCAAAAGTCTTGAAATTTGGAAGCATGATAAAACAATCGCATTCGGTCATTATGCGTACCGGGCCACGCCCATTGATGTCAACTTAGAGAGATATTAGCGCCGGATACAATTTTATAGAAAACGACCACAGACAAACTGTATGTGGCTAGACTATTTTGAAATTTATTACATAGGATGTATTTACCACTGGCAAGTGCCTTGAGAGGTGGAGCCACGCCCCAAAATTGATACTTCCAGCTTTTCAACCAATGGAATCTATCTTAAAAATCTTTTAGAAACGTCTTAACGTTTAGTTTCAAAAGTCATGAAACTTAAAACAGCGACAAGGGAAAGTACAATCGTTCATTATATGAACAGAGCCACGCCCATGATAAGTATTTCCAGAGATTATAGTACTGAATACAATTATTAGCAAAATGGCCACTGAGAAACTGCATGCGGTCAGTCTTGTTTGAAGTTTGCAACGTTGAATGTGTTGAGCGTTTAATTAAATTCGAGAGGTGAAGCCACGCCCTAAAACGAATACTTCCAGTTTTGCAGGAATGGAATTTGTGTATTACAGTTCCAGAGAAGTATAAAACTGGCCAATTAGAAATGGGTGTGGTTCTGTGTGTCCTTTGGATGATCTCCAACTAAGTTTCATGATGTTTGAGAAACTTTTAAGCGTTGACCGAATTAATTAATAATGACATGCATTTCACATTTACATTTCACTTTTTCTTATTACTGCCCAATTCAGTTTAATTTTTTCGCCAAAGTTTCAACTTCTTTCTTTCTTGTCTAAGTGCGACTCAACTTCAACCCTGTAGTGTATTTTGACACTGAACGATCAGCTACTATTATATAATTTTTAAAGCAAATTTCAGATTCTCTGCCAAACATGATCATGTGATTTACTCTCAGTGAATCTCATGTTCAATAAAACAAATAGCGAAGAAAACCGTCTACGATATCATGAAAGAAAATGAGCCTCTGTTTCACTTTCTGTCAAACTTTTTTAAATACTTTTTTACTTTCTTTTCATCGAGGTGTGACTGTTTTTAAAAATATGGTATACATATACACACTACTCAGGGTACTTAAGTCCAAAGCAAATCCAATATGGCGGACGCAAAACCAAGGGGGGTGGTCTATCTCTTAATGCATTCATATATGCTTATGAATGTTGTTGAATATAAATTGCATTTGGCATTCTAAACCACCTTAACGATATTTGGTCTCCATAGCAACAAATCTCGTAACCTTTGACCTTAAAATAGATTTTTGTATAAACCTCTTCGGGAGGGTATAGGAAGACGAATAATATTTCGTATTCTTTTTGGTGATATTAGAAGACCATAGTGGTACACAAATAAATCAAATGAGGATGGCTGGAAATGTTATTTACAATCATGGTTTTTACTGGTATGTAATTTGATACTTCTCATTATCTCGAAATCAGAATTGCTTGGACAGCCATCCTCATTTGAATTGTATTTTACATCCGATAGTCAACATTATAAACCACTTTCGAAAAAGGGCCAAACTGATTTACCATGCCTCCCGAGGCTTCAAAGAAAATAAGGCCTTTGTCACGCTCTGCCAGGTAACGCAATCGGTTACCATGGTTACAAAATATTTCAAAAGAATTGTCCCAACTTGAGGAACAACCTTAACGAATAAGTGTTCGTGCTAGATGTTTTCTCTTCCTTGCAGAATTTTTTTAAGTATTTTTTAGCATTTTTGCTGTTAGACCCGTGCCTTAAGTCCCCTGAGTACAAAATAACACAGGCAAACTTAAACAACCTTTAAAAAGGTTGTTTAAGTTTGCCTGTGACTGTGTTATTTTGTAGTGTGTATATGTATACCATATTTTTTGGGGAGATTCTTCCAATATAAAAATAGACCGGCTTGACATGGCCAGTTCTCAGTGGTCAGTTTAAATGTCAATTGGATCAGCGCTATTATCTCTGGAAGTACAAATGAAAGGGCGTGCCTCTAGGTGTATATCGACCGAATGTACTTTGCTTGATGTTGGTCATACGTTTCAAAATTTTTGAGGAGACGTGTTGTTGTGTAAGTGTTTCTAGATATATATTTTTAAATATAAATGTAATGGTGTTGTCATGACGTTACGTATTGTTTCTAAATACATATATCAGATAATAAATTCCATGACTGCAAAACTCTGGCGTAACAATTATGGGGCGTGACTCCACGGCCTCTCATGTTACTTGTAGTGGACATACATGTAGTGGATATACAGTTTCTCTGTGGTCATGTTAAAATAAACTATAATAAACTATACTTTCTAGAGATTATTTTATAATCTTCATTTCTAGAAGTATCCATCAAAGGGTGTGGTTCGGTGTCCATAACGATTGATTGTCCTTTGTTTTATCACCGTGCTAAGTTTCACAGCTTTTAAGAAACGTTAATTGCTGTGCTTAAAATTATTTACGATAATTAATGTCATGCCTGTAAAACTGGAAGTATCCATTTTGGGGCGTGGCTCCACTTCTCAAGGCACTTGCAGTAGTAAATACATCCTATGTACCAAATTTCAAAATAGTCTAGCCACATACAGTTTGTCTGATGGTCGTTTTATATAAAATTGTCTCCGGCGCTATTATCTCTGTAAGTTGACATGAATGGGCGTGGCCCGGTATGCATAATGACCGAATGCGATTGTTTTATCATGCTTCCAAATTTCAAGACTTTTGAGAGACGTTAAGTGTCGTTTCTAAAAATACATATTTCAGATATTCAAATTCCATTGCTGCAAAGCTAGAAGTATCCATTTTGGGGCGTGGCTCCACTTCTCAAGTTTCTTGCATTACTTAAGGCATTCTATGTACAAAATTTCAAAATCATCTAGCCCCATACAGTATCTCTGTGGTCATTTTTCTTATATTTGGAAAAAGCGCTAATATCTCTGGAAGTATCCATCAAAGGGTGTGGTTCTGTATGTGTGATGATTGATCGTCCTTTGCTTTATCACAGTCCTAAGTTTTACAGCGTTTGATAAACGTTAACTGTTGTTTTAAAAATTATTTACGATAATTAATTCCATGGCTATAAAACTGGAAGTATCCATTTTGGGGCGTGGCTCCACTTCTAAAAATGTCCAGCGTGTGAAACTCTATCAGTCTGCCAAACTTCATGCTTGTTTCCCTAATTTGCACAATTCTGCACCATTTTCCTGTACTATGAACTCAAATGACTATTGAACCTGTTCAAATTATGCGTAACACTCTTGAAGCCGATACCACCACAGAATGACAAATATATCGTATTTATGTATCCTGACCGATGTCGCAATACTATAAGGTTTTTGAGAGTGCAGATTAAACAGAGATCGCTTTGAGTGAAATACGTAATAAATAACAATATTTCGCCATCAATTTTTCTCGCATAATTTGCAATGCTGGGCTCCTCTTTTATGTGCTATAGAAAAATATCGAGCTCATTTCTCCATCTTAGTTTTAGCATGATTTTAACCAGTAATGATCCAGCTGTTAATTTGTTAACATTTTCTTGTGTTCAAAATTCGCTAACATAACTAAAACTTTTTTTTCATTGTAGTACTTTTGTGATTTTTGTTACACGTGCAGGTCTTTAACGACTTTTAGTATCAGTAATGTTGACATATTTCATCCATCTTATTTTTCCAGATCTTATGAATTGTAGCAGGGGCATTTTCACACCATCAATGTTGTGTTTCTAACTGTGACAGAATATGCAACTAAAGAGCTGTAGGGATGGCCTCTAGGCAGGATAGGGGTTGGGTGTTTTGAGAGAATACCTTATTTGTAATTGGAAGTGTTTCTCTAGCGTCTTAAAATGACTTGTTCTGCCAAGAAATAAACTAAAAAAAAATTCAATTTGTCGTTCGTCGTAAATTTTGTAATATTGATTGTGGCAGTCGTCCAGGGCTATAAACCTCGATGGGTGGGTGAGGGGGTCTTCAAGGTTTTAAAAAAATGTATGTAAAATCATAAATTACGTTTTCTTATGAATTCAGCAATGGCTTTTCTATGGTAGTATATCGTATGCTGTACAAGCTGCATGCTATCATCGTTTGAAACAATTTCCGTAACACTGCTCGTAACATGGCTTAAAAGTGGAGTCAGAACATGTCCTGTCGACATCTCGTTTGTTGCACACACAACACTAGAGCCTATCGTAGAAATATTTTGAATTACAAAATAAAGAAAAAAGAAAAGTGCGAGCTGAAAACTTCGCGCCATTATGTCAATTCCGACTAAAACGATGGAAATTGGCAATTAAAGCGCCCGGAACCACATTGAATTGGTCAGCGGATTCGTGCATGCGCAGTACAGAAGTCCCTGCTACTGCCATACGCAGCAATGTTATATTTCTCGTTAAAGGTCTTTCAGCCAAGCGGCCCTCTTCAGAAACTGAAGTGACAATGTGAATACAGATAGTATATTATCCATGCTGCTTACTCATTAGCATTAATTAAGATATGGAGAGTCACCCCCTCACGAGCAAGCTCGTAGGGAAATGCCAATGAATAAGCAGGTAAGCTGGTTCGCACCAAGTGGCACATTAGCATACATTATGCTTCTTAAATAATGATGATGACGTCAGCAGGATAGATAAATAATAAAAGCAGTTATAGTAAATCCCTGGAGAAAACTATCTGTCAATAAATTCAAAATGGGATACCTGTGCGTATGGGAAAGGGAACCACCCTGTTGAGACCATGGAGGGGGGGGGGGGGGGGGGGGGGGGGGGGGGCTTATCTTAGTTTGCTAATCCAGGTCGTCTCTCTTTCTAAAATATTATTGGAGGAACCACCGCATATAACTAGAAACTTAAAGCAGTTATGAAAAGATAGGCTATGTTGCTTAGCCTGAGCATATAACGCTGATTCCTTCTTTATATTACGATGGTCCGATATGCACTCCTTAAAGCCTGGTTTCCATTAATAGTCTTATCTGTCTTATCTGTCGCATCAGTCGACCGTGAAACAATAGAATAATTCCAATTTCCATTGTTTCACGGTCGACTGATACGACTGGGACGACTGTATACGACCTTATTGAAACTAGCCCTTAGATTCTGGGTCGTGTTGCCTACATATTGTATAGGCCGCATAACACCCACAATTTGGTTTCCATATAGTCGTATCGGTCGTTCAAGTCGTACAGTCATAAATTTACTTTTTTTATACGAGTCGTACGACAGAGAAGACTATGAGTATTAGCCATTTCAGTCGAATCACAATAGCAAGGCCGTAGCTAGAAATGTTTGTCTGGGGGGGGGGGGGGGGGGCAAGCCTTGGTCATTCTTTGTATTCTTTGTATTTGCTGGGGGGGGGGGGGGGCAAGCAGGTTTTCCCCACAGACAGACAGACATATATTTTTTATTTTGCATCGTATACAAAAGTACATGGATTGGTAGTTCCAAATAAAACACATGTTAACACTAAAATTTTTACTTCGCTTGGGGTTGGGGGGGGGGGGGGGGCAACTGTGGCCCTGAATAGCTGTATTCACACTAGAGACGAGTTTCCCGTCTGAGACGAGTTTCTCGCCTTGAATATGGTTCCCTGTTCTTCTGTGATCACGTGAAAACAATTTTTTTGAATGAGACATTTTAGGCTGACAACAAGCAAGTGTTTCTGAGAAGAATAGACATAAGACAGGAACTTTTGCTGACGAGAAACTCGTCTCAGACGAGTTTTCCGTCTCTAGTGTGAATACGGCCAATAATACAGTCGTCCGAGTCGTATAAAAAAAACATAGGACGACTGATACGATCGACCATATGGAAAGCAGCCTTTATAAGATTGAAACCCGACTTAATTAGCATGTACGACGACTTCCCACAACAAAGAAAATTAGAACACAGCGCAACAGGTGAACCGGCGGGATATGGAGAAAGAAAACTGACCGCAAAAGAAGACAGTTTATCAAGTAGGAATTTCTCACAAGAATGTTATAATTTCCAGAGAATAATCTTTGAAAGAACAATTTTACAGATTGTTTTGCGACAGATGCTAAGAAAATTCATTGTTTTGTTCGTGACAAAGAAACAGATCCCGTCGGGGTGTTTGAATTATTTGTCTCTTGCTCTATAGGGAGCACCAACTCTGCGTCAGTATTGTCGTATGACAGTAGGAATGAAGGATTATCAATCGAAAGATCTTTGCCAGCTCCTCGAGCAGGGAGCCGGAGGCTAAAATTGATTTAAGTGGTTTCACTTATGTGATCAATTAATCAGCTATTCTATTGATTTGACAACTTGTAAACATTGACATTTCACGGCAAAAACGAGGGACAACCTTGCTTTTTGATAATGTTATGAGCCTCTTCAAAGTTCTCTGAATAGAATGTGCTTCAGCAAGTGTAAATGTAAATGTAAAATAAAAGACCCTTGACATATCTGTCTTAGCAAGCATGTACAAGTCTATTTGCCAAATCGCCGATAACAATTACTATCCAAACAGTATTAAAAACCCAAAGATGTTTTATAATAGGAACATCCCGGGTGCTATGTTATTTACCTATAAAATGTCTGCTGTGATAACAACTCACCAAATTCATGGAGTGCTTTTAGACATCTGAGCGCTCCCGCGTAAGCTGCCTCGACCAAAGCATCCTCTAAATCACCGATTTGAAAATCGTGGAAATCTCCGCTTGACTGTTCTGTAGTACTTGAGTCCCCCTTCAAAGATATTTGGGCTAATATTTCAGACACCTTTTCTATGTCATCAGAAATAACCAGATCCAAAAATTTGTCCATCGCCGTACGAATATGGACGGAAATCTGACAGTATATCTGAGAGCAAGAGCTTACAACGCGGGTTAAAAACCAATACTAATTTGCAATTCAATCGGTAATTTAGTACTTCTTTGTTTGTCAGTCACTTGCCATGTACTGCAGCCAATCAAATCGACGCTTATTGTGTGCGGGTTTTCCCTACAACATAAACAGATGGTGCTCTTGAAACAAAGCCGAGATCTTGGGTGATAGGACACAATGATAGACGCGAGTTTGGTTATTGTGGGGTTGAATTGGTTGATAAAGGAAGCTTTCTTGTTCTCGATAACTTGCAATGTGGAAGACAAAAGAGGGCACTATCGCTAGAGTTTTGTTAGTGTAAGAATCAATAACACGACAAGATCTATGAAATGCTTCACGGCTGTCTCCTGATAACAAAGCAACCGCGTGCGTCAATATACGCAAAAACAAGGATGAAGTCCATTAGTCTCTAATGTTCCTCTGACAGAGCGATTTCCATTTTGTCATAGACGACAAAGAATTAAAAGTTGCTTACGCTTGAAAACAAGGATGAAGTCCATTAGTCACTAATAATTATTCCTCTCATCAGTTCGGCGTTATGCCAGTTCGGGAAGAAAGGAAAACAATAGGTCGACGTCATAGATCAAAACATTAGGACCCAGGCCCGCTGGTATTTCGCTTGTATTGTCGAATAATCCAAGATGGCGCTTGTACGGCGGCTCGGCAGTAGATCATGGTAAAACTTGGTTTTAGGTGCTTTTGCCACCATAAAAAGTACAGAGGAACACGGACAGTGACTTCAACTTATCGTTATGTATCTCGACGATCCAAGTATGAGATTTCTGCAGTCCTAACTTTGTCGATTTCGATTTCGAAAATTCGCGAACAGTTGAAAACCCACAAGAAATCAGGTCAAAGAGTTGCTTAACTTTTAGAACCCTTATGCTTGTTTCTTCTCGGTAAAAGTACAAGAGAAACAGTAGATTTTGTGCGCTTTCCTGTCGTTCAAGAGCTACTCAGCATTACAAAAAAGAGGAAAATGCCTGCGGCCACTTGTAACTTCGAGCTGGTCTTTCTGAAACTACAACCTTCCTTGTGCGCCCACCGCCTTCCAGTAAAGGCGATTCAATACAGTTCTTTAAAAGTGTTTATTTGCGTTCTGTCGTTACGACATAGAGGCTTCATGATTTTATTGCGATTTCAAAATGGCTTTTTCTCAGTTCACACGTTGTTTCAAGCTTGCATGGGTTTCTCTTGCTGAAGTGAAGTAGCTGGAAGGTGAGAGAAAACTTTTACTTTATAACTATAACCAGATAACGAAATACAAGCGAAAGTGCAAAAGAATGTCTTTTAATACACGATAGTACAATTAACAAACATAAATTTGATAATTTGGGCTCTGTTTTTTCTAGTGTGAAATTATAGCCTCATAAAATCTTGAATGTAGGATTACATGGATTACATGATAAAATAAAATTTACAAAAAGGATTCTTGCTTGTTCCTTTACTACCTAGTTTCCTTGCTTGTATCACTGACCTACAAAAATATAATTTGCACACACATCAAGTATTTCTATGTGAACCACCAGAAAAGGGGAGCGGATGTTATGTTTGGGATAGGGGCAAGGAATCCCATAAACCAAAGCTCAAATGCCATATGCCATATTTCCACAGATCATATCATCCTATTCGGTAAAGGGGGTGGGGGGGAGTTAGAATGAATAAGAGATAGATACATTCTTTGCACTAGCCACCCTCCCTTTTATCATTTCTGGCGCACCAATGCAGCTTCCTGATTAAATTCTGTGGTATTGATATTAACACACTAAGAGTACATTGTGCTGTCAATTGCACTTCATGGTCGTGTAGATTATTCCAATTTGCATAGCTTAATTCTGAACCATTTGATTTCATTGAATTTGTAAATCAATAATAATAAAATACCAATCACAGTAAGACATACATCACTCCATACCATCACTCAAATTGAACAGAGGCAATGCAACCAGATTTGACCCAAATTGCCTTTACCTGGACACCTATTTTGGGTGCATAAATAAACCTGAAAGTATGGTATGGTATGTATGTGTGTTTTTTGAGACATGTTTTTGAGACTCTGTTCATAAGAAAATAATGTAAATGACGTACCAAATACCACCTCCATCGTCTCTCCCTCCTCCACGTCGCACAGTCGAGCCTTGATCTTTTCCAAGGAGGCATTGGCATGGTCAGTTTTGACTTTCAGTAGCCAATCACAAGGGGTATAAGCCCCCCCACCCATTTGCCTGTTTTTTTCCCACCTTTGGTGGGTGGGTGGGGCCCTTGTCGTAGTGGGGTTTCCAGTTATGACCCTGTAAAAAATAGATGAATTTTCTAGATTTGGTCAAATTTTACTTTTTCAAACAATCAGACAACTTAATTGATTTTAGACAGCCCTTTTGATAATGCACATCAATATTCACATTTCAGGGCCATAGCAGGCCTTGAAAACTAGGGCGGCACAATGCTAAAGACATATGAGGCACTGACTCTGTTGGTCCCACTTTTTCTTAACATTTCTTGTAATTTCGGGGTAAAACTGGCATGGCACAGGCCCCGGGCCCCTTATTGCGCCACAGCCCTGTATTTAGCTAACTGTTAATTTTAGTCTGGTGATATTTTTCTTTTGTTGTTTTAGAATCAGGGTCTAGTTTGACCAGGCATACTTATGCTAGTTCCAATGGGCTGTTGCAAAAAATTTGCAACCCCCCTGTTGAGGACCTTTGGAATTCCAGGGTGGGCGGTCAAAGAAGACCTCAGAATTCCAGGGTGGGTACCCTTAAAATATGAAAATCCAGGGTGGGTAAGCCCAATTTCCAGGGTGGTCGTGAAAAATATCACTGGAATTCCAGGGTAATTCCAGGGTAGGTGGTTAAAATAAAAAAAAATCCAGGGTCAGTAGCTGTGACTGGGGTCCTCAACAAGGGGGTTGCAAATATTTTTGTGACTGCCCAATGGTGTTCAACTTTGATATTTTGTTAAAGCTGTGGTTAATACATACGCCTTGATTTCAACAACTTTCCCTTCTTCCAGAAGGTCAAGGAATGCTTTGTTAAGGAAGTACTGGACTCTTCCTATTGTTTTCCCAGTTTTGGCTGACATCTTGTATGACTTCCCTGAGGATTTAGAAGTCATCACCATGTTTGCAAACCGTGATGGCAGCTCTTTGGGAACAAAGCAGATGAGCCCTCTATCATCGATACCGCCCACTTCTGGCCTAACATCTATCTTCATTCCCACAGGGCATTTCACCCGAAACTTGTGGTACCTAACAGACATTAGGGAACAATTAGTTTTCATTTTTTATTGAATGGAGTAGGAAGTTTACTTGTACTGAAATACAACAGTGTTGGTAATAATTTTCATTGTTGTTGCTTTTATGGAGGGGGCTCAGATATGTCAGGGAAGGCACTAACAACCGGTCTTTCCCCTCTACAGTCTATGAAGTGGGTCCAGAGAGAAATTGGCAAGCAGAGGATGTGTTCTTGTAAGAATTCAACAGTTTACAGTCATAATACTTCAAGAATTCAAGACTCGATTCTTTAATACCCACCCCTTGATTTTACCATTGGATACCCGGATGCTTGTCGTAGAGCTGCTTTCTGGAATATTAGGGCAACATAGTGTATTATTTTCGACATAAAAATTAAGCAAGATTAACTACATAGAACACAAGTGTGATATCAACAGTGTGATATCAACATATTTTGTCAAACTTTATAATACGACTCCCTTGGTCAAAAGAACAAAAACAAATGCTAGTGGTTGAAAATGGTATACAGTAATTTCGAAAGCTTGCCCCGAAGCATGTTTAAAAGCATTGATTTGTGATTTTAGAAGCGAGATGATGCCACGTGCAATTGGTTCTAAAATAAAATCGCCACTGGAGTTGTTTCTCGTGTGTAAAACTGCAACTAATTGTTATAATAGAGAGAGATTACTAACCTCCATCGGCCATGATAGTTTGATAGTGGCAATTCCTGTGTAAAAAGCAAAATATGACCGAAAAAACACTAACAATGGCGTCCAAACGCGAACGTGAACCGTAGCAAAGCAAGAAGAATGCTTCCCGGGAATTTCCTGGCCTGTCATCAAATGCTTCTTTCTGATTGGCTAATGGCAAGTTTCCCTTCAGGGGATTGGCTCGCTAGATTGCACCCTGCGGAGTTTGCCCTCGCTTTTACCGCCAAATCCTCTATAGCTTTGAACAAGGAGGTTCATTCGGCGAAAGAACGCATTCCTTTGGAAATATCAACATGGATAACCAACAATTACACGTTCAAACTATCGTAGAAGGTACATCTACGAAAAAAAGGTACTTTAGACTGCTTCTTTTCGTCTCTTAGTCTTTCCCTGCAACCAATAATAGCGCGCTTTATGTTCACAGATCGCTAGATCCGAAAGGGCCTTCTACAAACATGGAGGACGTAGCGAAATTGATAAACCCACGAGGAAAGGAAAACTTGACACAGCTCGAGGGGAAAGAGAAATCAACTTGTCTCTCGAAAAGGAGGAAGACCTTGTTCAATAAAGGGAATGTTTTGCATCAAAAGACTGGTGCGAATGTGTTGATATTGGTAGAAAACGAGCGTGAACGAAGGTTTTATGGTACTGGGCAACTGAGAGAAGATTTCCTAGCTGGCAAATTGAGAAGTAAAAACTGCAAAGAAATTACGGAGGAAGAACTAGCCGATCCGGGTAAAGAAGTACTGCCTGTAACTGTAAGCAAAACGCCCGTGGTATCTAACATTTGCGAGGGTGGCGAGGAATCAACTCCCCAGCAGACAAGAATTGCCACCATCGTCAATACATCTGCCAGGCGCAGTTTGGGCGAACAAATTAACAGCGCTAGCCGAGCTCCTCTTAGAGTATTAAACGTACTCACTAACAAAGCAACTCCTGTTCTACGGGAATCGGAAAAAGAGAGTGACAGTTAAATTACAAGAACTGTTATTGCTGATGAAATGTTTTGTTCAATAACTCCCCTTTTACAGGACTAAAAACTACAAGAAAATGTTTTGTTTGAACCAGAACCAAATGTTGATGATATAAATATCACGAACAACAATGTATACGGATATACTGCATGTACAGATAACAACATTTAATTCTTGATTGATATTTTTTAATATCAATGATTATTTTATAAGAATACGAGTTATAATAATAATATTATCTATACTTACATTATCTATTTACATTCAGCTAGAAAATTCTAAAATTGCCAACAAGTGTTATAAAGCACCAGGGAATTCTTTCAAAACTCCCTGATCACACAAGCTATTAACCAAAGATCAGAACATGAATCCTGAAGCACTGATAGTCAATAAATCAATGGAATGCTTTTGCTTAATGAAACTATTACTAACTGACAATCCAGATACAAAGAAAACAGTCTGTGTCTCTGGTCAAGTTAAACCCTGCAGCTGAGGAAATTCCAACCTATCTGCAATAAACGAGTCGGTAACCCAGAGAAAATAGCCAATTTTCGAAATACACTGGCACCAAATGTTTGGCGCCAAATTTGAAGCATCCACCAAACACACCAAAACAAGAGTCAGATGGCAATGAGTTCCAGTCCCACGCGCCAGTGTATTTAGAAAATTGGCTATTCCATACCAGGTTCATGTTCTAAAAATATGTTCCTTTTAAATTGTTAGAACAATCTGATAGGAGAAGTTGCATATATTGTGTGTTTCCAAAAATATCCATACCCCCCCCCCCCCCCCCCCCCCCCCCCACGGGAGGGTGCTGAGAAATGACCCCCCCTCCCCTTCTGGAATTTCCGAAGAAAAATACAGTGTTTGTATGGAAAAGATCAGGTAAATTGACCCCCCCACCCCTCTGGAATTTCAAATCCCTTCCGTAGGGGGGGGTATGGATATTTTTGGGAAACACACATTAAACGGGCCACAGGGCTTAAAATAAAGGCCGATGAATGGACAATGTCTGGCAAGAATGGACAGATGTCAAGTGAAATATCGGTTTGCTGGACCACTCACTATTTTGTGCTAAATAACAAAACAGTTAATTTGACCAGCCAAAAATGGGGTATGACCGAGCTACAATGACTTTCGTCGGTCATCATGTCTCGTCACCACTGTCCAGCCATTATTTTAAGCCCTGGATCTGCCCATTGGGTGGCTGCTACTCCCCCCTCCCTCCCCTCACATTGAGGACCCCAGTTTCAGCTGCCCACCCTGGAAATTTTTAGCTGTCCCTAATTACCGCTCTGGATTAGTTCATGTTTACCCTTCTAGCATCCCATCCAAGTTTTCTTGTAGCTCAGTCTGTGCCTCATTGTACAAGGCTAAAATGACTTCTTTTTTTGTGCGGTCAATCTTTGCTTGCAGTCTACTTGCCTTTTCTTTAAGGACAGCCCTAGTATTCTCATCTACAACAAAGCTGACTAAGTCATTTATCCTATCTAAAATAGCTGCCTTCGTCTGATTCTTAATGTCAGACTTCTTGGCCCGTTCCTCTTTGGTTATGTATACCTCTTTGAGGTCGAGTTTGGTCCTGTTTTTGCCATCCAAGAACACTCCATTAAAGACTGCTTCTCTGTTGCTCTTTCCAATGACTGTGAGCTTGAGTAGTTCTGGATCTAGGGATTCTTTGCCACTTACAGTTACCAAGGGTCTCCCAGACTTTGGTGACAAAACATACCTAGAAAGAAGAAGTGCAAACTTTTTAAATTCCTTTTTGTCCCTAGAAGTGTTAAGACTTTCATGTCAGTATTCTTCAATGGAATAGCCAAAATAATCACTTTACGTCTACCGGAATACCACGTCAGGAAACTCAGGTTGAATACAGCCCTAAATAAGAACTCCCTTGAATTGGCTTTTATATCAGAATCTATTTACTGTGTTAAATGTGATGACACCAGGCCAGGCAAAATCTCCTTGTCTTCATTATATCCATGTTTTGATTATTCCTAGATTTACCAAGTGGAAGATACAGTCAAGTAGCTTGTTTGGTAAATAAAATTTCTTGTATTTGTTTGCTTTTACCATGGTTTGTTATCTCCGAATAGAATTCAAGACTAAGAACTGAAATTTTTGCTTCCATGAACACAGCAAAATTGTTGAAACTGCTTACTTTTTTGCTCTCAACTTTTGCCTCCAGACTGCAACTTCACCATCCAGATTATCTCTTGTTCTACCAACAGCAATCTCATCTTTGGGGTCTTTAACACCAAGCCAAGATAGAGCATTCTCTCTGAGCTATACAAAGACAATCAAAATTGATGAGTTTAGGAGCTAATTGATTTGGGTAGAACCAACCAAAACGGCACATAAGTCAAAATTCTGCCAGTTTTCTCCTAAAAAAACTAATACAAAATTACAGAACACATAAAAATTTAGATTTTAAAAACTTCAAATGTATGGATTTTTTTGTTTGTTTGCCTTTTCGTATTTAAATATTCTGTGCCCCGAAATCTCATATGGTACCTGTACTGGTTGTGAATTCAATAAAGTGGTCTTTGGAAACCTGCATGTATGAAATACTCTTTACCGGTAGCTAATTTCGTACTAATACACTCTTATGTCTTTGTTCTCTATTATGCTGGCTTGACTTTACTTTGAATATTACATTTTGTTTCGCGGTTTCATGAAAAAAACATTCTAAAATAAATGGTACACCTTTTCCATCTACTATTTGATGGGGACTGGCTTTACAATAGGATAATTACCTCAAGCAGATTATCATAGTTCCTGAATATGCGAATCCATTCAGTTGCAGTCATGGCTCCCACAGCCCAGGCTTTGGATGTTTTGTTTACTTCTTCAAGTCTTGCATCCAGTCCTTCACCTTTCGATAGGTTGGTACTGGTGGTCACTGACTCAGTCCTCTTTGCAAAGATGCTAAGCTCATCAGGATATAAACTTCGATCACACCTGAAACAGCATTTTTACACTATTATAGGATACATGTATGGGATGTCTTGTCTCACTGGTTATTGTGCCAAAATAGAGTCAACTCTTGGGCTACATGAAGAAATCAGAAAATCATGATACTTAGAATCAAAAGCTACTTCATTCTCAATTTTGCATTGCCAGTCAGGCACACAAGAGCAGAATTTGAAATACAATATTGCCCCAGAATAAGAGCAGCATCTATTTAATTTGGATTATGAATAAATTAATCTAAATGCAGTCTTACCTGTCTCGTAATTCAATCAGCTGGTACTTTGAAGAGTAGGGGTGGTAGCTAAACATCGGAGCAAATATCTTCAACCCAGCATCAATGTAGCTTGTGTTGTTGCGTCTGATACCTATATGGTACACTTTCAGCGCACCTAGGTATGTCCACAACTGCTCAAACAAATAGACCACATTGTCGTCTTCTATCTTCTTGATCCACTTGATGAACCCATCAACTGAACATGTGGCATTGTTGGTCATAGTTTCCCTAACATAAGGGAGGAGAAGCTCACACCAGCCACCTCTCTGGAGAACATCCAACATTGTCATGGTCTGGTGATGATTTGAGGCTGATCTTGCATACTTTAGGGCTGGTTCTGAGGTAAAACCCATCTCCTTTGCTAGGTCTTCCATCATGCCTACCCAATTCACGGCAACAAATGTTTTCGCCATATTCATCTCTACATGTAGGGGGCCTATCCGTAACATCACCCAATCAAACTCCCGCACAAACTTGACATCAGGGTTTCCATTGTGGACAGTCTTGACATGCTTTTTCCATTCATTGTCAAAAAATGGAGTAGGCTCCCCTCCTGACTTGCAACATGTGACACAAAGTTTTGTGTTATTGATTAGGTTCATGGCAAGGATGTAAGGTAATCCGTCCATTGTAACGCTCACCCATTCACGGGCATCATCCCCAGTGAAACCATACCGTGTCACTTTGGCTGTTTTCCCTAAGCTCCTAAGGACCTCCCCCACAGCACTATATGAGGAGGGGTTTACAAACACAGGATCCGACACAGATATTTTTACTGAGGCCTCTAAGTTGGAGGGAACATGTTCCCACTCAACTTGAAAATCCTCGAACACAGTCCTTACTGACATCCCATCAGCTGTATCATGGACTACCTCCTTCTCTTTGAACCTGTATCTTGTACTGGTCTCCTTTATGAGTGCAGTACCAAGCACATCTTGACCACACAACTGTTCCTCAGCAGCTTTCATGTTAGCCTCACAATTGGTGCAGTTCCTTTTCTTTTTTGGCATTTCTGCGCCACAGTTCCCACATATCTTAGTGGTCCTTCTCTTTTCCATCTCTAACACCTGCTCATCAATACTGTCAACAATTTGACCATCAGACATATTTTTCTGGTCAGAGTGGACTTTCTTGAGGCAGGCATCAATAACCAGGTAGTTCTGTGGAGCACAAAAAAGAAGTCAGATGATCTGACAAATATCTTTCTTAATATGAAGGTGGGCAGTCAATGAATTCCTTGTGTACCTTGGTGGTTTTGATATCATGTCCATATCTGGGTAGGCAAGAGCTTGGAATTTAGGAGGCACTGGGGCATGATAACATTCTACAGTAACTTTATAGGCTAGGTGTAAATAAATACATATTTCATGACAGCACTCCTTTCATGAAATATTTTGTGGTAATGGTAATTAATATATTAAGCACTATATATATATATACCTCTTTTTGTAGAATGGTCTGCTCATCACCAGTCACCTCAAGACTTTCTTTCAGTTGCCTCCTTTTTTCCTCGTTCCCTTCTGCAACAGGGCCTATATAGTATTGCCATTTCCTTTGCAAAAAAAAACAAAAAAAAAACAACAGGAAAATGTATGATTACATAAAGTCCTGGGCAGACCAATAACCTTAGGCCTAGTGTATACAACACTCTTATCATGAGGCAATCCTAATGCAAAATCTTGATAAAACCATTTTGCTTGTCCATCTCTCATCTGTTTGTCGCCTAGATTATTCTAAATCAAATTAGGAAAATAGAATTGTTTAAAACATAACAATTTTTGAGAACTTCATGGCAACTGTTTGGTGCAGCTCATGATACGAGCGGCGTATGTCCAGTACTTGGATAATAAAATGAACATTTCAAAGAAACCCAGAAGAATTTAGAAATGCCCTGTATTTGATTTTATTCTTAAAATCAGCATTTTTGCTACAAGAGTTCTATTGAAAATAGTCACCTATTGACATAGCCGGCCACAATGGCACATAAACAGAGTCCACTGGTTGTTCAAAACAGTAAACATCTGCATAGGAACCTGAAAGTCCAATTTCCCCATTTAAGACTAAGATAAAAAAAGTTATTGAGGCTAACCGAGAAAAAATAGGTTCTTTTATGTGGATGTTTACTGTACAAAAGCTCACTACTTGATATAATTACCTTGGAGCAAGTTCTGCTTTCTGTTGAAGATTCTCAGTGTCTATCTTTGCATGACATATACTGGTCAGTATGCTTACTCGGGCCTTTTCACCAGCTTTAACTTTCCACTTCTTTTGCACGATTTGGTCATTGTCGAATGCTACTATGCAATCTCCAGCAGGGAATGGGGGAGGTACAGCAGCCAGACTGTCTCTCCAAGTTGTGACAGTTGTGTGTTTCCCACCAGGAAGTATGCTACCAGTTACATTTAGGGCAAGCTTGGAGTTGGTTATTGTGAACAAAATAAGAGTAACTAGGAAACTGAATGGAAGCACAAGGGATTCTGTAAGACAGATTTTGTAAAGGTGTTCCACCAGCAAACACTTTTGCATAGGAAGGACTGAATCTGCTGCCAAACCGTTCACTGCAGCCATTAGCACAGGGTTGCGCCTCTTGAGCCAAGCTGCCCTATCAATTGATTTGATAATATCAATGTTCTTGTACGTCTGACAGAACGACTGTGCATCTTTTGCAATCTTTTTGCGCTGAGAATTAAAAATCCTATAAGTAAAAAGTTCCAGGATTTTAGCTGGCAGGGATTCCACTATGTCTACTATGCCAAGTTCTTCTATTTGCATAATTCTGGTAAGAAGTGTCCTCCTTTCTTCGGCTACCATATTCATGAAATCATTTTCCATTTCAGCAGCAGTTCTGTTTTGTCCCTTTAAAAGTTCCCTTAGCAAAATTTCTTTGTCATTCTCTTTCATCCTCAGCAGCGAACCATTAACATCTTCCATAAACAGAGAGTAGCTGCTGAATTCTTCTTGTTCTTCTTCCTTGTCTGAAGCACTGTCAGTCCCAGCATCATGCTGTTCTTTTCTCTCTGTTCCTTGTTGTTCTCTTTTCCTCTTCCTTCCTCTTTTCTGCTTGAATGGACGTTCCATACATGCAATACAAGATTCCCCGTGAACAGTCCAATCTAAACATTGGAACGGGGGCTTTGATGCTTGTGTCAAGTATCTCTTGTTAATGCAGAATGACCTACACTTGCTGCATATCGAGGTTGGGTGCACATTAGGTGAGTCAAGTGAAGCATTTATTCCCCATATTTTCTCTATTTCATGCACAAACTGGCTAGATGGAAACTTCTTACACTTCGACACGTCATACCCACAGACCCGACAACATTTGGCTAGCACCAAGCAGTGCTCTTCCATGACATTTCCCTATAAAAATAAACCCACAAAAATAATTTTGGTTAAATATAGCATTTAAAAGAAAGCAGTATTTATTAATAAGACTACAGTGATCTGAATAAAACTTAAACCGCAGTTTTTCCCCCCGTGAAACATATAAAAGGATGAAACACAAGATTAAACTAAAATAAACTTATGGAAATAGAAATTATTATTGATCAAGGGTTTATTTCTTTTTAGACTTTACTAAAGCTTACATCCTGGAAATGTCAAGTCGAGAAAACAAGGGTACTTCAAAATATTACCCCAAGAACAATATGGCCATTTGTGGGGAACAGAATTTCATATTTTGCATTGCATCGTACTTGACTATACCTACACTGAACAGTAAGCAGATAGGGCGGCGAGACCGTTCATAGATAGCGTTTACTAAAAGAGATGTGCATTTTTTCCTACGGGTGTGCACTCGCTGAAACTTCGCACGCGTAAAGTTTGACTACTACTTGATCGAAGGAAAATGCTTTAATTGTGCTTGAAAATCGATAAAGAATAAAATACGACAAAAGAACCTATACATACCTGTTTGAACTTTCAAGATCGCGACCGAAACCGGGAAGATGTCGTCTAAAACTTGTCAATTCTGCAGAGTAAAATCGCTCTTCAAACTTTTTTCTCGAGTCCCGCGTCCGCCATTACACTTCTGCTATGCAAATCAAGCGTAAAAACCCCGGATGTTAGCCGCTAGGGAATGAAGCGAGCTGTTGTATGGTCAGCGAGGTCCAGCGAGAAATATTTTACCGCAGATTCGCGAGAACAATGATCCGTGACGTCACTTCCTTTCTTCCCGAACTGGCATAACGCCGAACATAGAGCAGTTTCCAATTTTGTCATAAGGCGACAAATAATTAAATTTCAAAAACCAACGACGAAAATCAGAACCGAAAATCACTTTTAATGTTTTGTTGTTATTATTGAGATTAAGAAAGCGAAAGAAAAACTGTCGCTCCAAGGTCTCGAGAAATGGGAATTTATAACGATTCATGAAGCTGATATTTTTTTCATTTGACTCTGAAGATGACCTCCGCCAAGGTTGTCGAAATGCAGTAACAACCAACAGTCCTTCTCAGGACTACTCTCACACGGATGATTATTCTGCTTCCAACATTAACTCACCTGGTTTCAGACCATTCACTTTATTACAAAAAAAAGTTGAGGCCATGGTGCATATGTGTCGATACGTGAAAGCAACCATGGTATTTAAAATACAATGAAATTTCCGCTCCTGATAAAGCCTAATAATTGGGGTAGCTTTTGCACTTAATAAAACCTCAAAATGACTTTGGTACTTACTCCTATTACATTATGAACCACATATCATCAAACAAAACATCAGAAACAGCACTACTACTCTTCCCAGTAGACCGTTACACCTCTCGGTTTTTCAGCCCGCCTGCGGCTGTATAAATTGATCGTGTGATCACTTTTTTGTACCACGTGATGAGTTGCTTATGTACCACGTGATCAATGTTTATGGGCGGGCGTAAACTTTGAGAGTTCATTGTTTTTCTGCATTCCAAAGAAGTCTACGCCTAAAACGGTTGATCACGTGGTACATAAGCAACCCATCACGTGGTACAAAAAAGCTGATCACACGATAAATTTTAGACAGCCGCCGGCGGGCAGAAAAATCGAGAGGTGTAAAGGTCTACTGGGAAGAGTAGTAAGTAATCCCAAAATGAAAAAGAAGGGTAAAGTTTGGAATGTATATGATCACTGGATATCAAGTACAATAGGTAGTCATGGAAAATATTTTTCACGTTCCCTGTTTGCTTAACCACTTTTCAATAGCCCATAGACCAAATCGGCTAGCGGCGTTTACATCCCAATTCAGATCATGTCAAGGGCGGATCTGGGGGGGGGGGGGGGGGGTGATTAGGGTGGCTAGCCACCCCCCTTGTTCTCATATTTCTTGTAAAAACCTTAAGATTAGCCACCCCCTTGGTCTGAACTCTGTACGAGCCACCCCCTTCTTAAGGGTCTGCATCCGCCACTGCATGTGATGATTCTTTTGGGTGGATACAATGTCAAATGTTCTCACTCAACTTGAGTGTATGTGCAGAACTAACAAAAGTTTCCACCTAAAGAAATGATCACATGATCTGAACTGGGTGGCAACAAGATGTAAATAGACAATAGATTTGGTCTACTATTGTTCTTCACTGTTCAAATGAAAGCCATAATGCCTCTTTGCCATTTAATGTAGTTACCAATGTGTAGAAATCCATCTTTCCTTCCCTGGAATGAATTCCTTTTTTATTTGGTTCATTTTGCAATTATGGATATATCCCTCCATAGATCCATTTAACTCAGTCATGCACCAACCCAATTTGGTACTCATTTCGTTTTTTTTACATAAAATATTTTACTCATCTGCTCTGCTTCAGTCTTTCCCAGCATCTTCTTTTTTTGGCACAGAATTTTTATATCCAAGTCTACTGAAATCTTCTTTAGCCATTAATTCTCTGTCAAGAAAATTAATCACAAAAAAATATATTAGCCCCCTCTCTTCCAGAAGCGGATATTCTGGTTGTGTGACAGTGCTGACAAGAAATAAAATGAGTTATATTTTTCCTAGAGGGCACAGTAACAACTCTGCATTCTGATTGGTTCTTGAGCACACACACGTGAGGGCAATGATATCTTACAGTTATCAGAAAAATTGAATTTTTCAAACTTTTAAAAATGTCTAGTGATTTCCGTAAAAAAAATTGAACAAGCTTGCTCTATTAATCAACAGATGACTGACCTTTCCATCCGACACTCCAGATATGCTTTGGACTCCTCTCGACAGGCATAGTTAACATTCTTATTATTCTTTAGACACTTCATATAAGCAACCATAAAATCTTTACATTCACCTGAAAAATTAAAACATACACTACAGTTGAGACCAATGATTTTACATTATTAAGTTATTGTACTGGCACCATTTAGCCTCCTCGGCAGGCATCTTTTGTGGCATGTTTTCGGCTCTTTTTGGCTCAGTTTCCAGCCTTGGCGGATGAAGGTGAGCCCACGCTCCTTTACAAGTTTTTGCCACAGCACAGCAAACCCCAGCACATCTGTATTAGTAAAGCTGCAAAGTTTGGTGAAGATTGGTTGAATACTTACCAAGAATTGTTTTTTTCTAAATTGATGATTTTTACAATAAAATGTATGGTGGTAGCACATCGATGCGCTACGAGTCTCGTTTTGATGTTTTCCCATACATTTCTTTGTAAAAAAATATGCCAGAAAGCTAACCTTTCAAAATTCATATCTCAGCCAGTATTCAAGTAATTATTCCCAAACTTTGCAGCCTTTCTAATACGAATGTGCTTATTTGATTTATGGACTTCATTTCCTGATAACTATAAGATACTATTAATCCATATTATGGGTCTATTAAGGCACAAACGAGGGGGCATTCATCAGAATACACAGAAAAAGCTGTGATATCGATTTTTATCCATTTGATTAATTAGCCATTATCAACAAATATCAAGTTTTATTGATTGAGCAAGTAGGGGGATGTATTTTCAACAACTTGTTTTCAAAAGATCAGGAAACCATGGAAGGTTAATAAATTTGACAATACTGATCATCCTGATTAAAGAAAATTGACAATTGTCGATAACTTTGTTTCCAATGTGTGTTTCCAAAAAATATCCATACCCCCGCTCCCCTCCCACGGAAGGGTGTTGAGAAATGACCCCCCTCCCCTCAGGAATTTCCAAAGAAAAATACAGTGTTTGTATGGAAAGATCATGTAAATTGACCCCCCCCCCCCCCCCCCCCCTCTGGAATTTCCAATCCCTTCTGTAGGGGGGGGGGGGGGGGGGGGGGGGGGTAATGGATATTTTTTGGAAACACACATTAGCATATGCACTAGTCAATTGTTTCCACTGACTCCCCATCCCTGTGACATTTGTGAATTTGCGGGGATTTTGCCGGGCAATAGTGGGAGAAATATTAGAGGTTTGTCTTGGTTTGTGCCCCGACCCCCAGGGCCAGTTCCTAGAATGTCAGCAGATAAATGCTTATCCAATGGATAAATCTAGCACAAAACCTATACATCAGATAACTTTTATCAGTGGATAACTTTATCCAAACGGCCCCAGTGAGTTTTCCTCAAATTTGCCAGGGCTAGGGCTAGGGCTCAAATACCCCAGGGGAAATGGCAGTGAAAAGGCAAGATTGTGTCCTATAAATTAAACCAAGTTGTTGCGTCATGCATTGTCACATGCCATTGTTTTGGTTTTGTTGTTTTAGGGGCTAGATATAAACAAAGAAAACAATGCATGACAACCAACCTCATAGCTGTCAACTCACCCACATAAGGCAGGTGTCACAAGATTTTGAAGCCTGTCACCCGCACAATGATTGCAAACTTTTTCATACATTTACTGTATTTCACCGGCATTGTCACTCTCCGGATTTTTTCATAGCTTGAATTTCAGCCGTCTTTTCTTCCTACACTCCAAACGTTGCAGGAGAAAAAACGACTGAACGCCGACTTCCAAAAACGTGCCCAGGAGTTGCGTGATTCTCAAAATCTTGAGAATGGATGGTGATTGGTCAGTTTTTTTAATGAGCTATATTTATGCATAATTTTCAGCGACAAGAGAACTGCACTCAAACGCAGAGACATGGCAACAAACAGAACGGCTAAAATTTATCCAGAAAAATATACCTCAGCCCAGTAAGAATATTATGTGTCTGTTACAAAAGGCCAAGCGATCTTAGGGAACCACATAACAAGCGACAGAATATCATTTTCTCCACGATTTTGCAGGCAAAAACTCGTCGTTGAATGCTAGAGAAATACATTCAAGGAATCACTGCGCAGGACTTGATATATTATAATAAATTTTCAGAAAAAAACATTAATTCGAAAAATGTATTTGTGTCAGCAATAATTCCTCCTATCTTCTTTATACGGTGAATTCGGTGAGGTTAACTCTCCTGGTAGGTGGTATTAATTAAAATCTGCTACCATCTGTTGTAAATTCCCCCACTATGGCGCGGAGGGGGAGGTCAGTGAAAAAAAATTGGCTAATGCATTTTTGCAATCAGCAAGCACAGACAGGGAGTCAGAGAATCTCACCATAGTGATCGAGAGGGAAACTTCCCTTATCCGGTGGCTTGGCTTGGAAGATTTTTCTTCCCCCAGTATTCATGACAAGTCTGAAGAATAAACCTTACTTTTCGCATGTACAATACGTCTGCGTTATGGAAATAAAAATATTTTCCTAGAGAGAATTTCTAACTTTTCCCTCGTCCGCCATATTTGTTTTCACCAGCTGCATCATGGGAAACTACAAAAAAGAACCAATCACAGACCATGAAAGAAAATAGTCAATATTTTATATCATGAAATTTGATTGGCTTGTCTGTGGAAGTTGCGTTGTCCAATCAGAAGTGTTGTAAGTAAAGTAGTAATCGAAGGCAACTCATCTTTCGACAAATCTGATTGGTTGATCGGCTGACTGAGTTGTACGTCAGTCACGTGCTTCTCTCAAAATGGCTGCCTGATCGCTCAGCTACGATGTAAAAAACCAGGAAATTATTCTAATGTTTATGACTGCATTTTCGCAGCAAAATGAACATCATTCAAACAAAACGTACGGAAATGGCCTTCTTTTTGCTGGCTTCAACCAGGATCAAGGTGATTGCTTTATTTGGCAAAGCTTTTTACATTGTTTTCCGTAATTCGTCCCAGACGCAAAGCTCGAGCATTTCGATGCATAAAAGCTCTCGTTCTTTTACAACTTCTTTGTAAATCTCCAGGTTGCTTCTCCTGCGGAATGGAAAGTGGATTTAGAATTTACAATTGCGATCCATTGAAAGAGAAAGAGAGGCAAGGTAATTGATTGTACGCTAGAAAGTCAGTTGAAAGTTAACTACTGTTGACAAAATAACTCCTTTCGAGAAACAATCTTTGTTTCTGTTGTTAGACCGGGACCTGAGATAATTTTAATAGTACATTTTTGCCAATCATCTTTTGCATTGTATTATTGTTACAAATTAAACAATATGTGTAAGATTCGTTCACATTGTAAAACTAATGTATCATGATCACTGAGCTTCGTTGTATTGCACAATTGGAGAGGTTACTTATCAACTCTTAGGATTTAGGATACATTTCACCTAATCTCTTGATATGTCAGATAACGTATAATCACTTCAGAATGTCGGTAAGCTGCATGCAAAGTCATTTTTCTTCGGAAAACTCACAGATATGCATGGTGCATCCAAATGCATTCTTCGTTTGCAACTGACCTCACTAACACGGATGGATGGTTAACAAAAAGATACTTGATCATGTAATTTGGTACAGGCTTTCACTGTATGATTCCAGAAATTATCCATACTTCCCCTACAAAAGGTGTATGAGATGACTCCCCCACCCTTCTGGAATTTCCATTGAAAGATATAGTGATTGTGCTGTATGGAATAATAGGCATTTGAAACCCCCATCCCTCTGTAATTTCCAAATCCCTTCCATAGGGGTGGTATGCTGTGGTTAGTTTGTTCACTCTGAAAAAAAAAGTAATTTTTAACAAAAAAACGTGCACCCTAGAAGAAAGTATATTTTTTGCAGATTTCCCAGATGGAGGAATTGCGCACATTGAGATGCTGTTTAGATGTAACTATTTAGCGCTTGTTGGAGGAGGGCGGAGTCCCAAATACCCTCCCAATAAAGGTAAAATATTCATTGGGTATATCTTGGCAATGATGTCAATTTCTCTTATCAGACATGGTCAGACTAGCCTTCTTTGATATCAGACTAAGGGTCAAATATTGGTAACCAAGTAACTGGAACATTGTGTGTCAGTGAATAAGTGAAGATTGCTCTGCTCTAAACAGTTTTGTAGTGATGTATTGTGCACTTGTTATCTAGAGTGAACTTTCTTGTTCTTTTATCAGTAATGGTATGGGATGATCTCAAGAAAAAGTGTGTGATAGAGCTGGATTTCTCTAGTCCTGTCAGGGCTGTCAAGCTGAGAAGGGACAGGTTAGTATTCAGTGTCAAATTTGTCCCAAGTACAGGGTTCCTAGGGTCCTGGAAAATGCTCAAAATTGAACATTTTGAATTCCATGGCTTGGAAAGTATTGTGCTATACTTTTGACTGTTTTTCTTGTTCCTACCATTACTTGCTGTAAAGTTGATTATTTTAGCGGAGCACCATACCTAAGGAAAAAACATATAGTATACTATCGAGTTGATTTTTGAACGTCACGGGCATTATGGATCATTTTGATGACGTCATTGATGACGTAAGGGCACATGATTTTGGTGTAGAGTTCCCCTTATGGTTTTTGAAAGTTTGTCCAAGTTTGGCTTCTATAGAAGCTACCCTTCGGGAGATATGATTTTTTCTTTATTTTTCTGGTATTAAACCTATAGCGTACGCTGTCCGTCCGTCCGTCCGTCCGTCCGTCGTCCGTCCGTCCGTCGTCCGTCCGTCCGTCCGTCTGTCCGTCCGTGTACACATGGGAACCCTGTGGTATGCAAAGAAAAAATTATATCTCCTCAAGGGAACATGCTAAGACAACCATACTTGGGATATTTTGTCTATGCCACAAGGGGGGTGCTGTGACACGGTCACGTGATGTGACGTCATCGATGACGTCATCTGTGCTTGAAAAATTAATATCTCGTGAAGGGAAGACTCTAAAACAACCAAACGTGGGTAGTGTAGTCTAGGCCACCAGATGAGCGAAATGAGGTGGTCACGTGATATGACGTCATCGATGACGTCATCTATGCTTAGTCCAGGTCACTAGATGAGCGAAATAAAGTGCTCACATGATGTGACGTCGTTGATGATGTCATCTATGCTTGAAAAATCAATAGCTTGAGAAGGGAAGACTCTATAACAACCAAACTTTGGTAGTGTAGTCTAGGTTACCAGTTGAGCGAAATGAGGTGGTCTCGTGATATGATGTCATCGATGACGTCATCTATGCTTGAAAAATTAATATCTCGTGAAGGGAAGACTCTAAAGCAACCATGTAAACCATGTACACATGGGAATCCCTTTCATTCACACAGAAAATTTTAGAACCAGGAGCTCCGCTTTTAGCCAGTGGCTAAATCTATATATTAAAAATATGGTATCAGCATGTCATCTCTAGTCTAGAAATAATGTTGTGGCTATGTAAACTCATTTTCATAGTGATTAGGATAGTGCTCAATATATAAAGTTGAGTTCACTGTTCTGGATACGTATCTGACTAGCCTGTGTAGCTGTAGCTGGTGGCTTTGTGTGTTTTCCAAGACAGTTTCATTGGCGAGAACAAAGAATTGTTAACCATGTATGATAAATGGCCGGACAAATAACTGTTTCTCCTAGCTCTCTTTCGCTTTTTGATGCTTTTTTTCGGCCCTGTTCTTTGCATGGCCATTTATCAAATATCTCGCTCTTGGGTAAACAATCTTCGCTCTCTCTGATGAAATCGTATACAAAACTGCCAGCTATGCAGGCTAGATATCTGACTGGCTCTGGCTTCTCTCTTTAGGATTGTTGTAGTGCTGGATAACCTGATAAAGGTTTTCACATTCACTCAGAATCCACAGCAACTTCATGTTTTTGAGACGGCTAGCAATCCAAAAGGTAGGTCCACCCATTGCTGAAGAACTTAAATTTTCAGTTACACAGGGTTCGTACACGTCCTGGAAATCCTGGAATATCCTGGATTTTCATTTTCTTCCTGGAAAGTCCTTGAAAGTCCTGAAATTTTAAGGAAAATCCTGGAAAACTCCTGGAAAATGTTTCAACTCAAATGTGGTTGAATCAGTCAGGCTTGTGAATCTGATGTTGGGCTGCAAATTCTGACATCCTCCAGACTTCCTCATGTTTTTTAGAGGAGAGGGATTTTCTACCCAATAAAAACTCCTGGAAAAATAACTAAATACTTCCTGGAAAATCCTGGATTTTTGTGATTCAGAAAGGGTATGAACCCTGGTTACACTCCAACACGTGTTGCAGGGAGAAAAAAATGACTGAACACTGACTTCCAAAAGAGTGCCCAGGAATTGTGTGATTCTTAGGATAATGGGAATGGATTCTGATTGGTCAATTTCAATTAGCTCTACAATGTAGTATGGAAGTACCATAGATACCACTCTCTGTTTCCAGGTCTATGTGTCCTATGCCCCAGTAGTAACAACTCATTATTAGCCTTCCCTGCCCGTAAAACTGGTCATGTACAGATAGTGGATCTGGCCAACACAGAGCGAGCACCCATGGAAATTGCCGCTCATGAAGCAGCTATGAGTTGCATTTCTATGAATCTACAAGGAACGAGATTAGCAACAGCATCAGAAAAGGTACAGGCACAGAGTACTAACCTACCATCCCTCCCCCCAGAAGGGGTAATATTCATTTGGCTTTGGACACCTTTTGGTGTACAAACGATAGACCCTACAAATCCCCAGAACAAATAAACTTAAACCAATGAAAAATTAGATAATTTTACAAACAATCATGTTTTTTTTTTGTGTGTGTAAATACCCCACAGAATGGGCAATTCCAGAGAATGTATTGTAGCCTCACCACAGACGCAACTAGTTTCTGACCCCCCAGTGACATCAATGATTGATTTTAGTATTATAATTCTGTTTCTTTTCTTTTTTTGCAATATGATGATTCTTTTATGATGATTCTTTTATAGGGCACCCTAATCCGAGTGTTTGACACTAGTAATGGTGTCCAGCTGCATGAGCTAAGAAGAGGGTCGGGAAGTGCCAATATTTACTGGTAGGAAAGTGGGTCTTCTTTTTTCTTCAATTAATTTTTTCATAGAAACACATATTGCCCTTCAATATAGGCTGGCCTTACCAAAATCGGCACCAATACCGTCACCTATAGTTTGGTGCTTCCCTCTGGAACAACCTGCCAGTTGACCATCCTTGCGTGCCAGGGTCTTTCTCTCCCCTTGTTAATTCTCTGTTTCTGATTTCTGTTTTGTCTTCCAGCATAAATTTTAACCAAGATTCCGAGCTACTGTGCGTATCAAGTGACCATGGGACAGTGCATATATTCGCAGTAGAAGATCCTAAAAAGAACAAGCAATCAAGGTAGCTTATATGTATGTCAATATGTCAGTTCAAGACCACTATATAATACCACCCAATCAGGCAGAGGGACTACAAGCAAAAAAGTATCCTGTCTGCAACTGAAAAATAGGGGGAAGTGGGTGTTCGCATTCCCTTGGCCACAGCCGCGTTCAACGTCCAACCGATACATACCTGAAATGTTCCTCATTTCTGTTCAAAATTCAAGTTTATGTTTTTTTCTGTTCCATCTAAGCAAATGTATGAGTTATTTCCAGGGGCGTAGCTAGGCATTTTTTCGCCTTTAAGCTCGCTATCAAAATTTGTTGACATATGGTAACCAAAAATTTACCCCCATGTAAAAAGTAACTTTATGTGGACCCAATTCAATGCAACCGCCTTAGAAACTGCCTCTAACTACTAATTCCTCCCAAGAACTATTCGTACATGGAACTGTCTTCCTGCTGACGTTGTGAGCGCTGCAGACCTGCCATCATTTAAATCGGCTCTTACACCTGCCATAAGAGCGCTCAAGGTGCCCAGCCACCTTCGCAGGCTGTAGAACACCCGCTCTCTGTCCCTCCCGTAATTAGAGTAATCTATCTTAGGGAGTAACTATTCTACGTTCTAAGTTCTCTCAGTGGCTACAAAACGTGAACTAGTTATTTTACTTCAGTCCTTAAAAAGAAAAAAAGAATATCACCAAAAATTTGTTAAGCCCAGGCTTAACGGGCTTAAGGCAGCTACGCGCCTGATTTCATCACATAAGTCAACTTCTCAGTCATCATGGACGCTCTACCAGTTTCCGTAGTCTTTGAGAGAAATAAGTTATGCCGCTCTCATAAATGACACACTTAAATGATAACGACAAAAAGGCGAAATGGGAACTTGTGACATGTATGGCTTTAGTACTTGTGAGAGTAACTTAAGCTACGGCTAAACTAGGACACATGTATCGCATGTTTCCCCTAGTGGCTAAACTAGGAAACATCGCACGCGTGTGTCTCGGACACATGAAATTTCTTTGTGTCCCGGCTACAAAATTTGTCGCGCGCAAAAATGTATCTCGCGTGGCTAAACCGGGAAACACGTCGAACGAAATGTGTCCGGCTACAATGTTACGCGCGACATGTGTCCTAGTTTGGCCAGGGCTTTACCTGCATCTGCAGCCATGATTTCTTTGAGGACATGTATTATGAAATACAAGTGTACTATCAAAATTGCAACGAAGTTTTTTTCTTATTTTTCAGCCTTGCGTCGGCGCACAGTTTTCTTCCTAAATACTTCAGCTCCAAGTGGAGTTTTTCACGGTTCCAAGTTCCTGGTGATCCGCATTGCATATGCGCCTTTGGAGCCGAGAAAAACACTGTCATCGGTAAGTAAGAAAAGCTAGAGCTCTGCATCAATGGCTTTCACCAGAGCCTCAAGTGACGAGCCGAGAAAACGAAAACAATCTCGTACCCGGAGCCCGTCATCTTTTGGCCAGCGGCAAGATTCAGGGCTCTAGGGGAATCGATTTTTTTAAACCCAGATTTGAAGGTTGTATGAAAGTTCGTTACGTTCTTGACCTACCACGCATGCTCACAAATCGGATTCCCCCAGAACCCCGAATCTTGCCGCTGGCCAAAAGATGACGGGCTCTGGGTACGAGACTGGAACGAAAAGCGCGCGCGAGCATGCGCAATGCAGTTCTAAGGAATGACCTTAACATTCGGTGGTTTTATTTTTCCCCAGCAATCTGCGCAGATGGCAGCTATTATAAATTCGCTTTTAACCCCAAAGGAGAATGCACGAGAGATGCTTATGCACAATTTTTACAAATGACGGACGGGGATTAGAAAGACGGCTCCACAGGACATAGATATATTATATTAAAATTACTCAAGAATTCCCAATCAAATTATGTGGACAATAACAGATGCAGGCCAAGAGAGCACGAAGAAAGCCATCCTAGAAGCTATTCTCTGCTAGGTGAGCCAAGCACTGAGAGCGCGTGGACCATGGTTGACCTGTGGCCAAATAGCCTGAATTTCAGCCGTCTTTTCTTCCTACACTCCAACGTTGCAAGAGAAAAAACGTTTTTTTTTTTCAAAAATAGACCTTTATCACGTTATTACGACTTAATAATATCTTATATAGTTATCAGAAAACCAGCATTCAATTCAGCATATCCGTATTGAGTAAACTTGCAAAGTTTGGTGAAAATGGGTTGAATACTGACCGTGATAACATATTTTTTAATTGATTATTTTTATGCTGGTAGCGCATCAGCCTTGTTTTGATGTTTTTGTCCAACATTTCTTTGTAAAACAAATTAGTCAGGAAGCTAAGTTTTGAAAATTCATATCTCAGCCAGTTTCCGGGTAATTCTTCCCTAACTTTGCAGTTTTACTTAAACGGAGGTGTGCTGAATTTAATACTGGACTTAGTTTCCTGATAGCTATAAGATATTATTTAGCCTTTAACGTGATAAGGGTGAATGCGACCAAAACAGTCGCCACCACTGCGACTATATTTTTATCTCTGGCAATTTAATTTGATAGAACAACCTCTCTAGGAAATACTTTGACAAACCAAGGTTTTCAACTTGGTGACCACTTTTATCATGATTACGTACCAACTGCCGACCTGGCTTCACGGACCGTGTCAGTAAAGGCTGGTTTATACACGAACGCAAGCGCAAGGATATCAAACTCATACATTTCCCTCTTGTCGTTCACACTAGAACGCAAGCGCACGAAAATCGAGACATTTGCTCGCTTGCGTCTAGTTTGAATAAAGTGGACGCAAGCACAAGCAACTCTTCAATGTTGATTTTAGGTTTGTGCTTGCGCTTGCGTCGCTATGATTTACATTTGCCTTGAGCTTGTGTGAATCACGCTTGCGTCCTGCGCTTGCGTCCCAGTGAAAACCAGCCTTATATAAGTGAAGCTTGAAGACTAAGTTACCCATGAGTGGACGATTGGATACCTTAGGAATAAACATGATCATACTTTGGAAACGGCCAAGTGCTATCTTACATGTATATCCACTCCTTTCTACTCATTTAAAAATTGCTGAACAATTTTGCGTCGAGTTACTCACAGGAAATGCTGAATAGACTAGTTAAACTGGTTTTGCCCCTGCTAGATTATAGAGTTTTATTTTTGTACGAGTGCATAAAGGAATACAGGCTGCGCGATATATAGTACATCCTGTGTAGAAAGTTCAGTGAAGACGCTGAGTGAAAACTAGGAATTGATACAGGGCTAACCTCGACTTGAAGTTGTTTTTTAAAGTCTGTCTGTGTCTTTGAAATAAAGTTACAAGTTTAAATAGTAACTGCATGAAAAACAAAGAAACAGAAACACCGACATGGGCGCTGAGCATACTTGTTTTTTTTTTTTAGTTATGCATAGAGCGTGTCCAGATGAGCGTAGAAAAACTAAACACAAAATAAAATACACTTAGCCAATCAGAAACGAAACCCATTCAAAAACCAGCCAATCAGAATAAAATCCATTCAACAATCAGCCAAAATTAGAAACGAAATCTGTTCAACGTCCAGCCTACCAGAAACGAAACCCATTCAACAACCAGCCAATCAGAAACGAAACCCATTTAACAACCAGCCAATCAGAAACGAAACCCATTTAACAACCAGCCAATCAGAAACGAAACCCATTCAACAACCAGCCAATCAGAAACGAAACCCATTCAACAACCAGCCAATCACAAACGAAACCCATTTAACAACCAGCCAATCAGAAACGAAACCCATTCAACAACCAGCCAATCAGAAACGAAACCCATTCAACAACCAGCCAATCAGAAACGAAACCCATTTAACAACCAGCCAATCAGAAACGAAACCCATTCAACAACCAGCCAATCAGAAACGAAACCCATTTAACAACCAACCAATCAGAAATGAAACCCATTCAATACACTATTTGGTCGTGACCCAAGATAACATCGACGATTGTGGAACTAAACGCAAGTTATCCTGTTTGGTTGTGTTCGTAATCTGTTTGCCTGGGAGACTAAAGTCGTGACTCGCCAATCGAGACACGAAAAGACGCACGAACGGTACGACTAGAGTGGCGCAGTGTGTTTGTGTACGGCACACTGTGCGTACGGTCCTGAAGCACAGTCTACGACAATTTTTCATTGACAAGGAAACGTTTTACCGTGTAGACGAGCAACAAATATTTGCCGGAAGTGATCTGGTTTTAAGCGCCAACGATGATTAGGTCAGCAGACATACAAACACAAAAAGGAAAAAATGGCTCGCGTAGACGGAGACCGTCATCTTGGTCGCGGTCCAGCCGTGAGTGCATATGAGGATTGGAAACTAATGATGACGTCATGAAAAATTGAAATTGTTTCTTTGACGGCCGTCGTGACAAGTTTTATTTGTCAAATAAAAGCTAGACATGCTAGCTTTTCAACAAGGATACTCGTCAACAAAAAATTGTCAAGTTGGTATCGTCTACACGAGGAAAAAAAATGTCAAGGAAAAATTGCTCGCGTAGACGGTGCTTTATTAGAAACTTTAAATCGAAACCCATTTAACAACCAGCCAATCAGAAACGAAACCCATTCAACAACCAGCCAATCAGAAACGAAACCCATTCAACAACCAGCCAATCAGAAACGAAACCCATTTAACAACCAACCAATCAGAAATGAAACCCATTCAATACACTATTTGGTCGTGACCCAAGATAACATCGACGATTGTGGAACTAAACGCAAGTTATCCTGTTTGGTTGTGTTCGTAATCTGTTTGCCTGGGAGACTAAAGTCGTGACTCGCCAATCGAGACACGAAAAGAAGCACGAACGGTACGACTAGAGTGGCGCAGTGTGTTTGTGCACCGCACACTGTGCGTAGGTCCTGAAGCACACTCTTCACGAATATTTTTTCTTTGACAATTTTTCCTTGACAAGGAAACTTTTTACCGTGTAGACGAGCAACAAATATTTGCCGGAAGTGATCTGGTTTTAAGCGCCAACGATGATTAGGTCAGCAGACATACAAACACAAAAGAAAAAATAGCTCGCGTAGACGGAGACCGTCATCTTGGTCGCGGTCCAGCCGTGAGTGCATTTGAGGATTGGAAACTAATGTTGACGTCATGAAAAATTGAAATTGTTTCTTTGACGGTGTCTACACGAGCAATTTTATGTGACAAGTTTTATTTGTCAAATAAAAGCTAGACATGCTTACCTTTTCAACAAGGATACTCGTCAACAAAAAATTGTCAAGTTGGTATCGTCTACACGAGGAAAAAAATGTCAAGGAAAAATTGCTCGCGTGGACGGCGCTTTATTAGGAACGTTAAATCTCATTTACATTCGCTCATCTGAAGTCAGCTCTAAGGCCCCGTCCACACTACGCCGACTAAATTTGAAAACGGCTAATTCTTTATGCGGTTGTGCCTTCCGTCCACACTACGCCGGCTAAATTTCCCACCGAAAACGGAGCTTTTCGAAAACGCTACCGAAAGTGGCTAAATTTGAAAACGCCGGCTACGCGTTTTAGTGTGGACGGCGAAAACGGATCTTTTCGAAAACGATGACGTCGTACCACTGCACGTCTGTGAGGAAATTATGACCGCGGGCTCTCGTTTTTCTTTTTCGCACATGCGCTTAGCTGACGTTCTTGTGCGTTTTCACATTTAGCCGGCGTAGTGTGGACAGAAAATATTTGTTCCGTTTTCGTGGCAAATTAGCCGTTTTCAAATTTAGCCGGCGTAGTGTGTACGGTGCCTAAGTACCTCCCCGTGAAAAAGTAGCGTGATGTCTGTCCCTGATGTCTCTGTTCAGCAATTTCATCTAGTAATTGGAAATTAAATTATTCAGTACAATTATGGATACTGATAATTATACAACAACACTAGTAATTCGCGCGCTCTGATTGGTCGAGCCATGTTACTATAAGAGTACAGATACACGGTTGACAAAAATCCCTATTTGTTGTATAAAACAAATAGTCTTGTTTTTTGTGCGTATGCACAGAAGACGTCACAGAATGTCGTGAACAACAGTCACGCAACTCGACTGCGTCTCGTTGCGTACGTTTTTGTTTATGACATTCTGTGACGTCATCTGTGTATCTATCACAGTGCACACGCACGCAAAGCGAGATCTATTTGTTAAATAGATCTGAAAATAAAGACTTCACTGCAAGATTTTGTGATGAGTTTATTGTGGTGAATTGTGCACTTGATAATATTTACAATAAAAACCTCGTATACTCAGATTCTCAATTCGTTGTTTTCGCTGCGCTATTACGAGAACATATCAGGAATGGTGTCGTATTCGTCAATGCCTACATGTGCGTAACACGGGCTACCTGTGTTTCTAGTTCCCAGCCCTTTACGGCCAAAACAAAGATGGTGGCCTACAAAACCAACATTTCTCTCCAAGAACTGAAGACGTGTTGACTGAACTTTCCGGTCAATTGGCGTAGGAAATAAGCTTAGTCATACTTATGGATTCCAAATATGATAAGTTGAAGCTTCCATGTAAGGAAATTTTGAAAGCGACACGTTTGAACAGGGAATCTTGATATGAACTCGTAACATTAAAGAGCACGTGTTAGCCACTGATCCTTTAAGGGTTCGTATGGGGCCCTGGAAATCATGGAATATCCTGGATTTTCATTTCCTTCCTGGAAAGTCCCTGGAATGTCAAGGAAAATAATGGAAAACTCCTGGAAAATGTTTCAACTCAAATGTGGTTGAATGAGTCAGATTCGTGAATCCGATTTTGGGCTGCAAATTATGACAGCAGCGCTGTCATCATACTGCATCAAGACTGAATAGAAAATTAAGTATATAAATTGTCGTAGATATGGGTCCACTATTCTCTAAATTCTCTATATTCTTTTCAGCCGATGGAAATGGATGCTTTCTCCGACTTGCTATGCTGTCAAAATAGCGGCTGACACAGGCTCTTGTCAGAGTTTCTGATGTTAATGAAGCATGCAAACTCGGGGGTGGAAGATGAATGAATTATGAATTACGGCTGTTAAATGGTTAGGAATCATGAATTATTGGATTCAATTTTAGGGGAATTACGAATTATGAAGATTGTCAAAAGAATGAATTACTTGAATCCCGATTGAATTATGAACTATGGATGAAATGGCAGAATGAATTATGAATTATTAGGAAAAAATGAGCTGGAATAATAATGAATTATGGCTTGCAAATAATTCATTTTCCACCCCCGATGCAAACAAAGCAATGCATTGTGGGTAGTTCGAGACGGCCCCTTTCATGAAAACCTTTCTAAAGTTGATTTGTATCGCGTACAGCTATTTCAATAAAGATTGTCGGATTTGTGAGTGCTTAAGCCGACGCGCCGTATGGTTCGAAAATAAATATCTTATTTTGATGATGCCTCACTGGTCTGACTGGAAGAATTCAAATTCTACAACACAGTCCTTTGTTTGAGCTAGCGATGTCCAGTAGCAACTGGCGTACTCAAACAGTTAGCCGATTGAAGAATTCCTTCCCAGACAACTTTGCGATCTGGGCGCGTATGGCTTCCGACTACGTTTATTGAAATAGTAAACCATTTTCACTGGTCTCATTGTGCTTATATAAGTTATGGGAGGAGACCTGGCGGAGCAGTTGAATGCGAGGACGACACACAAGGGTGGGAGGGTGGGAATCAAACGGAGCACCACCAGGTCAGCAGAATGAGACGTAAAAGCGCCGCGACTAGTAACCCAGGACCAAGAGCAACTCCTTACCACGGGAGTAGCGAGGAAGTAATAATTATATTCATGAGTTTCTTCCTTATATACGCATTAATTAGACCAGTGGAAATAGCTGTGTACTGATGTACCAAAGTTGTGCTGGTCTGTTGAGTGGATTAATTACTATTGTGTAAACAGTGTATGTGGGGGAAGGGGAGGAGGACTGACTGATGAAAATTAGTCAAAAGGTTGCAGAGTGCAAGCGTCCCTACCCTACCCCCTATGAATATATGGATTGCACGTGCAGAGTACAGCCCATCGCTCGTGCATGATCACAAAGCTCTGCGGCAATGTGCGTATTTGTGGATATTGTCTGTTCAGACACATTATGGTAACAAGATGGTGCAAATGGATCAATTTACTACCCCATCTATAATAAGGCCCGAGTACCCCCACGGGAGAGATGTTACTACTCGTAGAACGTCACGCCTTACACCCGGTTTTTAAGTCCGCCGTCGACTCTAAAATTGATCGCGTTATCACCTTTTTATGTGCCACGTGATGAATCGTTTTATACCACGTGTTAACAGTTGTTGGTGTAGCTTTGTTGGAAAGCAGTGAAACAATGTGGCGCCCCAGACTCTCAAAGTTAACGCCCACAAATACTGATCACATGGCGATCAATTTGAGAGAGCTGTCGGCGGGCTAAAACATCGACAGGTGACTATCAACGGTCTGCTTGGAAGAGTAGCACATTGGTACCCGTTATGAGGGACGTCAATCCTAGGACTTCAAAAATCTGGAGACCGCATGGAAATGGTGAAATTTCCTGCAATTCTCCCGTGAGAAATACAGCAAATGTAAGGCAGCAGTCTTGAATTTCTCCCAGGAGACGAAGTGAAAAATCTTGAGACTCCCGGCAAGGTCTATAGGGAGAGTTGACGTCCCTGCGATATGTAACGATTTTCACAAGAACAACAACGTTCAAATGCAACAAACAATTCGACATGCAACAGTGTTGAACTAGTATAGAAGACATTGAACCTTCGCCTACTCTCCTTTCTAAAACACTACTCTACTTTCACAGCTTATTGCTATCTAGCGGAGCTAACACGCGGTCGAAGGCGCAGAAGCGGAGCTCCATATTGCTATATTTAGGTAATTCAGGGTTCGCACGGCTCATGGAGAACCTGGAATTAGTCCTGGATTTTTATTGTACTCCTGGAAAGTCCTTGAAATTTCTGGAATTTCGAACAAAGTCATGGAAAACTCCTGAAAATTTTAATTAAACGAATTTCATCATTCACAAAACTCAAGAATGTTATCATTCTAAAAATCGTTTTCACTAAGCTTTGAAACGTTATGGAAAATGGATAGACTTTCGATAGACTTTCTCAAAGTCCTTTTAATGCTTTTTTCGTGCTTGGTTGGGCCAAAAGCTCGCTGCGCTCGCTTCGCGACTCATCTTAGCCTGCAAGCCGGCTCTCCAGTGGGTTATTTCGGATATTGATTTTTTTGGCGTGCGGGATTCCTGTGTCACAGGAATCCCGCGCGCAAAAAATCAAATATCCGAAAAAAACTCTGGAGAGCCGGCTAGCCGGCTAGACTCATCTCGGCTCGCTTTGGTGTTCCTTTTGAGAGGTCGACTTGTGGCAAAGTCTAGAAATGGGACTGACAAAGCTGAGCGTACGAATCCTGTAACTGTATTCTGTGCTTTCTTATGTTCTACTGGCTCGTGTGAAGTGGCATACGCAATGTGATCGGCCTTTTAACCTGCAATTAAAAGGAAACAAAAGGCTACATACTAAGCAATGTGACAAATGTGTAAGTTCTCCTGGAAAAAAGCAACAAATCAGGTTTTGCCAGCCGGTTTGGTGAAAAGACCTGTTTCGTTGCTCACGTGTTTAGAAATGACAGAACACGATGTTTAATCGATCAAATATCACAAAAATGTGATTCTTGAAATTTCGCCATCGTCGCTTTTTAGGTGTGCTAGTTCCTCTTCCCCAAAGTGATAAAATAGAAGATTTGTCTGTGTTTGTTCGCCTGGTGTGAAAAGGTCGCACTTTGGTCGACTTGTTCGTCTGGACGGACTAATCGTCTTCGAAGACAGACAAACAGAGAAGAAACTTAGACGATTTGTTCGTCTGAAAATTTGTTTGTCCCTTTTTCACATCAGACGGTTTGTTCATCTTAACGTTTGTCCTTCAAGACGATCTGTTCGTCTCTAGTGTGAAGATGGACAATGTCAGAGCTGGGTACACAATAGGTTTTTCGGGATGCGAGATTGGGCCTTTTTTAAGATCGGGATACGCAGGAAAGCGACAAAAAAGCAGGCGAGATTCGGGATTCCGATTGGCGGGATGCGATATTTTTCATAATCCATTGCGCGGCGGGATACACGATTTGAGCTTTTCTTGTGGCGGGATTCATAACTGGAGATATCAGTGATCCTAGGCAGTATAACGTAATAAACATGTAACCGAAGAAGTCCAAAATGAAGAATCGTCATGTAGGTCGTAACGTAAGTTTATAATACGGTCCGTCCGAAACACAAACTAATATCAGAACACGGGCAATTTGATTTTTCCGGTTTATTTTCAGCTCAATTTTTTTGCCCTTAAATTCATCCATTTTAAACAGTTTTATATGAAGTTATTGCAGTTCTCAACGACCGGGATCGGGATACAAAAAAAAAGCGCCGGGATAGCGCGATTTAGAAAAATAATTGGTCGGGATAACGGGATCTGGGGACCCTATTGTGGACCAGTGTGGACCTCTTTGGGTTAACTCCGGTGTAATAACCATTCCCAGAGGACACCTTTGTGTTCAGTTCTTATTTCATCCTGATTCGTTCTACCAAACAAAGGAAGCTTTGTGACGCAGTTCGTGCGCACTCACAGGTTATTACACCGGAGATAAGCCTCCTCTTTAAAGAGCCCTTGTCCGTCACTCCTTTGTTATTGTTTTCGTTTGATATTGGAAGACGAATTACGTGTAGGAGGGGGACATTGGGGTTGGCGGTTCCGCGGTTTTAGTTTTTATTTGCGTTTTTTTCGGTTTTCTTACATTTTCAATGCGGTTTCACGGTTTTAAAAAAGCCTGCGGAGCACGGTTTTGACATTTTTCAATCACGATTTTTCGGATTTTGTCTGCTATGACCGCCTTCTACTCCCGTCACTCTTTCTAAAAGAAATCTAATTTGTGAATTTCGGGTTTCGGTTTTGATACGATTTTGTGTGCGGTTTTGTGATTTTGATGTAATTTTTGGGCGGTTTTGCGGTTTCTGTACCTCCCCAATGTCCCCCTCGTGTAGAAACTCAAAATAAACATCTACAAACGAAGTTTCAGGAGTGATTTACCAAATTCAATCGAGAACATTGCTCGTCGGCTCTAAATCAGCCGATGAAAATTGTTGCACTACGCTGTCACAACAAAATGGCGGCTCTTTAAATACACAAAGATAGACACCTGCAGGGCCGGTTCCTAGAGTGTCAGATAAGAGTTATCAGTAAATAAACGCTTATCCAATGGATAAATCCTGAAATCCTATAAAACAGATAGCTTTTATCCGTGGATAACTTTATCCAACCTTTCAGGAACTGGGCGCTGGTATAATACCTTGCTACGGGAGCTCGTGCCACTTGGCTATGATATTCCACGTATGCCCATTTTTCTTAGAGATATCACAGGCGGTTGCTGATGAGGAAAACGCAATACAATACATAGAGAATACTACATGGAAAGTGTGCGTGTAGAGAATACCCCTCTGTAACTGACCCGACGAAACGCGACCCGACAGTAATTTTGACCCTACCCGGAGAATTTTTAGTCTTCCCGAGACTCGACGAATTTTCTGAATTGACCCGGACGTTTTTTCCCTTCCCCGGTGCGAAATTTGAGAGTTTACCAAGTTTTACGTACTATAGAAATTACGTTCTTTAGAAATCGATATAAAAGACGTTAAAAGAGAAGCTGATAAATACATTGCATATAAAGGACTGCTTTTTAAAGTGGAAACTCAAACAGTACTGCATACCGAAGAACTTGCCGGAACTTTTGGAAAATGACGCGCAGAATTTTTAGTCGGTGAAAAAATGAGCTGACCCGATGAAGATTTGTCTCACCCGATGGCATTTTCCTGAAGAACCCGGGGGGTTTTAGACTCCGTCGGGTCTGTTACCGATAGGTGTTAGGGAATTTACACACGAGTTTGTTCGTGTCAGAAATCATACGAGCGAGGCTATGCGAGCGACTAAGGTTTCTTATACGAACAAACGAGCTCTCGAACCCAGAGCTCCCGTCTCCCCGCGAGGGAGGCTCTGGTCAAAACCACTGACGCATGCGCGAGATTAAATACAGAGCAGTTAGGGGAATAACTTTCTGCGCATGCCCCAACGTTCAAAATCAGCCAATCAGCGGTCGCCAACAGAGCCTCCCCCGCGAGCCGTGACGAACCAGGGAGCTCTGGGTATGAGAATGCGTTGAAACCTGGTAGAGCAGATTTTAGATGAGTGTTAAAACTAAACGTAAAAACAAAACCACTAGCCAATCAGGAGCGGAAGCCATTCAACAACAAACCAATGAGGAGGCGAAGTAAGTCAGACTTGCTTTTTTTTTTGTTTAGTCATGACGTGAGCAATAGCACGTTTTGATTTAGTTCGCCATTTTTTATTGGCTGAAAGACGAAAGACTTTGCTCTCCCCCTACTCTGATTTAAGGTAATTCCCCTAAAATAAAACTTGTCGTAGAATTTTTTCTTAATTTGTCTATTTACTATTTAGTATATAAGGAATGAAAATATGAAATAAAAAGAGGGGGTGCCCATGCTCGTTTAGAAACTGTGATGGCGCAAACATGCCCCATTTTTAGTGCCTGAGGGCTATTTTGTGAAGGAATACGTGAAACAAGAAAATTGTGATAAAACGTTCACTAATGAAGCAATCCAGTTCGCTTGCAAGTTTGAACAGAACTGTTGGATGCTTCACTACCTTGGACGAACATTGGAATGTTTAATTGTCTATGTGTGTTGACGCTACTCTTGAAAATGTGCAAAAATGTGCGCACCGCTCGTGATAATTTGAGAGTCTTTGGTGTCTCATTTTGGGGCTTTTTATGACGATAGCTCAAAAACTTGTCGTGGAAATTTCTTTAAACATTTTTTATAACAGGGGAATGATAGTTTTATCAAAATGGTAAAATAGAAAATGGGGGTGCCCAATCTTGTTTTCGCGCAATATCCCAAAAAGCGACTTTTTCTTGGTGTTTCTCGCTCAAATGGGGAGATTTAGCTTGAGCGAGCGCGCTCGATTGCGTCATTTTCGAACGAATTGATCGCGCGTCCATGCGCAGAACAGCGTGCGCCGTGCAAAACAGGGGAATAACCTTAAGGCCATGTTACGCGAAGCAATTTTTCTTGCAACTCGCAACACAACGATGACGAATTAAAAACCATTGCGCGTTGCCGCGGGATGTTACATGCTCACAATATTTTTTGCAACGAGCAATGCGCCCGCATGGAAAATTTTAAACTACTGGCTTACTTTCGGCGGTCATCTGAAATCTGCTTTATGCAAGCACTTGCAACAGATCTCCCCACTCAGCATAAAGTAGCCTGAGTAGCAAGCGTTTCCGTGTGTTTTCAGAGAAGAGATACCCAGAGAAACAGAGGAGAAAGCGGCGAGATTGAGTTCGACGAGCCAGTTTTTTCCTGCGCGATAATTGGGCGAGCGCAACAAAGGACTTCTTTGGGTTTCTCTTCCCTGAAAACATACAGGAACGGTTGCTACAACGCTAGTCCAGTCCCTGAACTATCCTTCGGGGCTCGGTTGTTGCCTGTGGTCGCAGAAAGGAAAGTCCAGAAGCCTTTGTATGCGCATGCGCTAGATCTGACCATGAACTTGTTTTTTTCGTTAGTGCGCATGATCCAAATACCGTTGTCGGAAATTGACTGTTGGCTACATGAACTTTGCCCATCAAGATAGGACGCCCTTGTGACGGCCGTAACCGCGGACATTCAACAAACAATCTCCTGCAGCGGTATTTAGATCATGCGCACTAACGAAAAAATCCAAGTTCTTGGTCAGATCTAGCGCATGCGCATACAAAGGTTTCTGGACCCTCCTTTCGGCGACAGCAGGCCACAACGGAGCCGCGAAGGAAAGTCCAGGGACTGGACTAGCTACAGCGCAGGCTACTCCCAAAGCGGAAACCCGTGTGCCCAAGCCGCTCCCAACCTACCTCCATACATGCCATTCAACTGGTCATCCCCGTGAGGGGTGTGGTCAGTGGTGATGTAGGATAGGTGGCCAAGTTGCTTTCCAGGGATTTTCCCGGATTTTGCATTAGCGGCGTCGAACTCTGTGGAACTGATGGGGCTGCATAACGACATGCCATCGCTCGGACATTCGTAACGGCTGCCTTTCTCTCCTACACCATACAAAAGGCTTTCGCTTGGAAGCGCGAATATGATGTTCTTGACTCGATGGTCCCAAACTGGAACAGACAAAATGAACTGTTCATCAGGCAGAAGTAGTAACTCTTTTATATAAGAACCACGTTTAATTAATAAGAACGTAGATTGAAGCTGAGATTTGGTAAAATAGAGCTGATTTCGTATGACTGTGAAAAGTGCCGCGACAAAATTGTGCCGCGCCGCGACCGCGACCGTGCCGCGACCGTACCGCGACTACTCCATTTCTTTCGGTAGCTACAGCAGGCCAGGTTCCGTGCCGTGATCGCGCAGCGCCATGTCACGGCACTTGCTACAGTCATACAAAATCTGCTCTATTTTATATATCGCGGTCGCGGTTGCGGTCGCGGTCGCCTTCTCCGCCTGGTGGCATCGACACGACTTTCCGCCGGCTTTCGACACGACAAATCATGGACAACCAATCAGACTGTATTGTCGCGGCACGATAAGTACTTGCCACGAGCGCCAATACCAGGCACGGCAATGAAGGATGGCCAATCAAATTGCATAGTCGCGGCAGAAAATTACGGTTTTCACGAGCATCAGAAGCATAAGCGTATAATACCGGCTTGACGTAAGCAGAAGCGGAAGAAGAACGGAAGATTTTGATAATCCTACGTCTATACTTCAGTTAACGTTGCGTGATACCCTCTGTATGACTCTGCGCATGCGTACAAGCGGTTTTCATGTAACGTAAGGGGGGAGACTTAGGGCCATGTTACACGAGACAATTCTACTTGTAGCTCGCAACGCAACGATGACGAATTAAAAATCATTGCGAGTTGCCGCGGAATGTTACGCGATCGCAATATTTTTTGCAACTTGCAACGCGCCCGCATGGAAACTTTAAATAACAGGGGCACTATCAAAATCAAGCGCGCTGATTGTGCTCATTCAGGGAACCCATTGCGCGATAAATTGCCAAGATATGCTACACGAAGCAACTTGTCTCGCAACGTTGCGAAAAGTAAGACTTGGTTCTACATTTTCTGCAACTCGCAACGCAACAAAATATTGCACTGCAGGGGGATGTTACACGTGCGCTTTTCGCTGCAACTCGCAACGCAACAAATATCGCAACAAGTATTTCGTCTCCGCTTTCGCTTCCGTCGCTCGTGAAAATCAGGCTTAATTTAGACTTCTGATTTTAATTAATTAAAATTAGTGCTTACACCGCCTGAACGATGATCCGTCGTCAGTCGAGAGAACACAGGGCTTGTCCATTGGATTCCTGTATAAAATATATTAATAGGGGGGAGTGGTGTTTGTATTTTGTGTGTCGACTTGCGTTGGGCCAACACATCGCCAAATTATGCAAATTTCCAGTTTTGTTCGTTTTCCAAATTTACGAAATATTAAGGATCACCCTACCCATAATGCACCGCTTCGCCGCCATTTTCCATATCAGAGACTCGACAAAAAAGTCCAGGTTATTAAAGATCCGTGCCACCCTGCCCATAATGCATTGCTTTTTCTTTTTTCACATGATTCATTACCAACAGAAACTAACTCCGACTTAATGAAAACGAAGCCTACTGTTACTAGTTTCTTTGCGCTTGTACAGTAAATATGTCCTAACCTGAACACTTTTTGCCGAGTCTCTGATATCGATATATTATGGGCAGGGTAACACGGATCCTTTAAAGCATTTTACTGTAAAAGCGCAAGAAAACTCGTTTCTGATGCAATCGTGCAAGCAAAAACAAAGCAATGGATCATTTAAGGATCATGAAATGCACTAACATTACTGACAATAAAGAAGCTGCAGCTTATTAGTTTCTCTTGTCTTCTAAAACGCCAATCAACATTTTGGATAAAGAGTACTTTTTGATTTCTTTGTAAACGTTTCACCATAAAACCCAGCATCAGGCTTCACTTTCCACCATGGAGCAAAACCCGCCTCGTTTGCCCTCGTTTCCATGCTTACTAAGTCGGCTGAACATTTCTGAAAATGGCGCTTTGTAACAAAGACGAACGGGGCGATTCAAGCTATAAGCGCGCGCTCAGACATTCTCGTACCCAGAGCTCCCCGGCTCGTCACCTCGCGGGGGACGCTCTGGTGACAGCCACAGACGCATGCGTATAGGAAAATGGTGGTTTTATGCCTCATAATTACTTTTGGAGCGTTCAAGTCGAAGGCATAGGTTGAAAAGACGACTTAGGGAACGAATGCCAGTGTTATTTTGACAGATACTGTTTTATGTAATGCTCGTCATTTTAGCCAATCAGCAAAGGCCCTCAAATGAATGTCACCAGAGCCTCCCTGCGAGGAAACGAGTCCGGGGGAGCTCTACGTTTGAGAATGTCTCCCACAACTAGCAGAATGCACAGCAGCCGAGCACCGCGCGTGCGTTATATTCTCAACTTGCGTGAACTTGCGTTTCGTTTGGCCAGGGCTTTACTCTTTCTAATTGACTCTATTTATTGAAGGCTCACCTGTCAAAGGGGAGGAAACACGCGTATAGATGGCTATTCGACGGCACGTACAACAGATTACGTGTTGACAGCTCCACGTGACCTGTTGAAAGCGACAAAATAAATGGTCACGCAATCTTGTCCCCAGAGCCATCGGTGGTCTGGTTCTAGCGGCGCAGGCGACGACTTTTAGACTTTTTAGCGGAGATCCTTGGCGGCCGAAGGCCGCAGAGCGGATCACCATAGGTATCGCAGGAAGAATCCAATAGAACTCCGGTATACGATCGACTTCATTTTTCATGGTTCAGCGGTATTCCCATTTGGGTATCGGGGGCGCGTCCGTGTCTGCGCGCCCCTACCACAGGCAACCCAACAACCGTATTTCATTTCGGTGGGAAAATACTGCGCGTCCGTTAACAGGAAAAGATATGCAACCGGGGGCTCCGCTTTAAGCCAGTGGCTAAATCTATATATCATATTGTCAGTCCACAAATCTATATATCGTGAGTCCACAACATTTTGACCACTTTATTACGTCATTCCGTGGTATATAAGAGGACACACCACGGAAAATCAGAGGACATTAGTTAACTATAGTGTCCTTCTGCATATCCTCCTTCTTTAAGACGTGGGAGATTTTTATCCGGAGGACACCATAGTGTACTGTATATGAAGGATGTACAGATTGATGATAATCCTCATTTCAAGACCATTAAACAATTAATGATAATCCTCATTTTATAGTTAGAGACCATGTTGCAAGGAGGGGGAGGGGTAGGGGTACGGGTAAAGACACATGTTCCCTACCTGATGGCAAAGCCCCCGCGTCACATCCGTACATCTCTACTTTCATTTGTATCTGTCTTTTCCACTTGGTTGGCTTTATCGCAAAGCACTTTCCTACAACACCCTTCTTGAGTGACACTACAGCGATGTTCTTGTTGTCACGATTCGCCCTCAAACACTGGAATGAAACTAACTGTGAGTGATGGTAGACAAACAAACAAACTGACAAACAAACAGACACGGAATTTCTGCAGAAACTCATCCATGGGAAAAGCTGAATTTCCCAAAGCACACGCATGGGAAGTGTTCGGGATTCACATGGATAGCCATGGGAAATCCGAACACTTCCCATTCTTTACCAATGGGAAATTCAGCTTTTCCAACGGATGGGTTTCTGCAGAAATTCCCTGTGTATTAAGCGTATTTATTAATTACTCAAGTGACACTAAGGTAGACCAGCGATTTTCGTGTTTAATCTTTGTTTCAGTCGAATGGCTAATTTTGTTTCAGTTCGCGCTTTTCCTTTCAGGCTGGTTCACACTGGAACGCAAGCGCAATGATTTCATAGTCATACACTTCCTTTTTGTTGTTCACACTAGAACACAAGCGCAGACGCGAGCGCAGCATTCTCGTACCCAGAGCTCCCCGGCTCGTCTGCTCTCAGGTGAGGCTCAACCTCGTCCCCAGGGTCTTCTCGGTCGTTTTTCAAAATGGCGGTTGACTCGGGAGAAGGCTGAGTCGCATGACCACTGTTTAAGGACATGAGAACGAGGTTTGTCCTTTGTTTCGAAACGGTCATTTGACTCAGCCTCCCCCAGGGTCTTCTCCCGAGTCAACCTCTATTTTGAAAGCGACCGAGCAGACCTTGAGGACGAGCTTGGGGGAGGCTCTGGCGACATCCATTTGAGGGCCTTTTCTGATTGGCTGATTTTGAACATTGGAGCATGCGCAGAAAGGTGTTTCTCTCAGCGGCTCTGTATCAAATCTCGCGCATGCGTCAATGGCTGTCACCAGAGCCTCCCCTTCGAGGCGACGAGCTGGGGAGCTCTGGGTGGGTACGAGAAAGGGGGTGGGGGGGGGGACGCAAGTGTTCCGTACGCGATGATTCTGACTATAAAAAGTCATTGTCAGGGATAAGAAGTCTAAGGTGGTATGCCAATTGGCCTTTCTTATCTTGTGAGTGTTTTGTATTAGTGTAACTTGAGATTATATAAAACCTCGGTGGGTGTATTGAAGAGTAAAGCCCTGGCTAAACAAGAACACGTGTAGCGCGCAACATTCGCAATTATTTTCCAAGTGCATTTGTCACGGCGCCGCCATTTGGTTTCCAGAATGACCCGGCAAAGAGTAGTTTACTTGGGACTCAACGTTTGTACCATAAATACCAGCATCAGGGATTTTCAACATGAACAAAACCCGGACGCTGCTTGGCCCCGTTTCTATGCTAAATAAATCGGCTGAAAAATTCAAGATGGTGCTTGTTTAGCAACGCGAGAGACATTGTTGTGCGCAACAAATTTTGTACCTTGGATACAAGAGACATTTTTTGTTTTCGAGACACAGTTTAGCCGCTGGAGGAAACATACAAAACACAAATATTGCGCGCTACATGCGTCTTTGTTTAACCGTAGGTAACTGTTCGACAAAAAAGGTGCGTTGGCGTTTTGATGAGGCTTTGCTCCACCAACCTTAAGTTTGCTTCCAAATTTGACTTGTTTCCAAATCCCACAGTCTTCGCTGAAGTACACGTTCATACATGTGACATGCCCGCCTGTCGTTTCGTTCCCAAACCCACGCACTTCTATCCGCGTGACCTTCTTTAGGCTGTCGAACTTCACAAGAAAGGTATTGGCGCAACCTTGTCTGAAATAAGTGTATATAGAGGGAGGAAGATGCTTTGATGACCAATCAAATTATAATGAATCGATAAGAAATGTGTAGTATCTTTCCATTTGGCAAGAACCGAAAGAGCAGAAACCCATCCATGGAAAAAGCTGAATTTCCCAAGGTAGAAGAATGAGAAGTGTTCGGATTTCCCATGGCTATCCATGTGTATCTCGAACACTTCCCATGCGTGTGCCTTGTTAAATTCAGCTTTTCCCATGGATGGGTATCTGCAAAAATTCCCTGTGAAGACGAGGTCCATTCACTCTCCCAAACCAAAACCAAAAATTGTAAAATTTGTTAATATTGAAATAAATCATGGAAAAGAAAAAAAAACATTCACTCTCCCCTCCATGAATTAAGCAAGGATTATTATAGCGAATAAAAACACGCGCGCTTACAATTATCATATACATATTATCGATCCAACATAATCTTCACTTTACGTCCTTTCGACAGATCAAACGGGAATTTAATCGCAGGCCTTCCTCCTCCCGCAGCGATGAAGGCGCGCGCGGCCCGAAGGACTCGCTTCTCTCGTATATTTATACTTACCTGAGGCATTGTTTGCGGGCAATCCCAGTGAGAATATATAATAACTTCCACCCCTCCCCTCCCACCCCACCCCGAGGACTTATATTGACTTACTCGTGTGCGATCCAGCGTTGTTTGCATGCGTCATCTTGGCGAATTTGGGGTGCCCGTCAGCTGTTGCGTATGAGGATGCGAAAAACTTGTCATCGGGAAGAGTCGCAAGAAGAGGGCTTTTGCAGCTCCCTAGAGAAATAAATGCATTTTTTATACGATTGTGACGTCATTTTACCATATAAGATCAAAATTGATTGCAGATATGGAGCCGTATTACACTGTTGAAAGCCGTTACACTGTAGCAAACAGGTTATGAACCGGTTTCGCGCGCGCAGTTGAATGGCTTTCCGATCGTGTGCTTTTCAAATCACTTTCTACGTTTTCTAGTGAAAATTGGAAAGAAAAGAAAATATTTTTGTTGGTCGTATAATGAATAACTCATTAGATGTTTTTTTCATGTAATACTGGCGGACATTGTACTCGTTGCTCGCAATTTCCCTGCGGGGCTCGGAAAAATACGTCCGCAACTCGTAAAATATCCACCGATATTCAACATGAGAAAACATTTAATGAGATATATATTTTTTACGAGTCGGACGTTTTGCGAGCCCCGCAGGGGTGAGATAAAATGTGAGCAACGAGTAAAATTACGAGTATTACATGAAAAAATCATCTATGAGTTATTTATTAAACGACAAACAGATATATTTTTATTTCGTTTAAAGATGCACTAGAAAACGTACATGTTTTGACTTGCATACTTTCGGGAAGCCATTAAAGTGCTCGCGCAAAACCGGTTTGTAACCGGATTGCTGAAGTGTTGAAAAACGACAATAAGGACACTGCGGCAAAACGCAGTTCACATGCGCTAAAGATTCACTGGCCTGTGAAATGAAGCCACAATTGAAAAAATCTACATACCAACAGCGAAAAATAAATTTTGACTTTAAACCAGAATTTTCGCCTCGGGTACAAGCCTTTAAATTGCGAGGTGCAAATATTCAGTGAAAGATATGGTCATATTCTAGCTGCTCTGCAATTTTTGACCTTACGTTTTGTGTCTGGAGCTTACCGTTTTCCAAATTTCCAAGAGACAGGAGGTATCCTTGTTATGTATGATTATTTCTTTTATTTTCATTTCACAGGAAGAAGCGAATCTTTAGCGCATGGCAAATGCGTTTTGCCGCGGTGTCCATTGAGGCATAGCTTTTGCAAGACCTCTGATTGATGTTTGTGATCGCTAAAGCCTGGTTTCCATATAGTTGCATCTGTCGTAGCTGTCGTGAGCAAAGTTGTCTGCGACCTGCAACTAACATACGGTAACCGGCGGCGTTCGCGACTTTTCTGCGACACACTTCGACTTTTGCGATTGCTGCAACTCAAGTTGCAGAAGCCCGTGTTCTACCTCTGCTGACAGCTGCAACTGGAGTATCACGACTGCTACGACCCTGGATCCAGTTGCTCGAAAGTGGTTTGGCACTAATCCAGTATTAATTACCATGGTGACTTGATGGTTTTGTTCAGAACTAAACCTGGTTTAAATTTAATCCACTTTTGTACAACCCGCACCTGGTTTCCATATGTTACAGATGTCGCAGAACAACTTTGTTCACAATAGCTGTTGCAGAACAAGTTTGTCTACGGCAGCTGTAACACTGAGCGGATTTCACATGACTGTCAAGACTTGTTATGTAATTACGATTGCTTTTCGTTCTCATTGGCTACTCGTTTTTCTCAGCCAATCAAATTCTGTAGTAAATACAATTGTGTAATTACTTCGGCTTGTGATTGGCTGAGAAAAAAGCCATTTAGGAGCAAGTTGTGATTTTTCTCGATTCTGATTGGCTAGTGTTAGTTGTGGGTGCTGCTTCGACAGGAAATTTCTGCAGAAATCCATCCATGGGAAAAGCTCAATTTCCCAAGGCACACGCATGAGAAGTGTTCAGAAATCACATAGGCACGGGAAATCCGAACACTTCCTGCACTCATCTACCATGGGAAATTCAGCATTTCCTATGGATGGCAGAATACCTGGTATGAGGTACTTGAAGTTTATCTGGTGCCATTTTTTGTTTTTCTTGCAGCAAGTCTCGTGGATAAGCACCCCTCCCTGGTGAATCTCCTCGGCTGAAACTTGGTTGGCATCGATGTTGAAGGTCACGTTGAATTTAACCGCGTCTTTTATGTCAATGGTTCCAACCTGAAAAATATGAAGTGGTCGAATAACACATCAAGAAAGCGTTGTCGTTTTTCATACGAATCCGCGCGGGATACCTTGGGTTTTCAAATTTCGTCTCAGACCATTTCATTAGCACGTTAGCTTTCACACAAGGTTAATTCCTCATGTCCACTCTGTTGAACTTAGTGCTACGCGGCCACAGGCTTGCCTGAACATCTACATATATTCACATCATTACCGCGACCATAACATCTAATAAACCCCGACCTGCTCCCAGTCTGACCTGGATAGCTCAGCTGGTAGAGCATCGGATGTACAATTCCGGAGGTCGTGGGTTCGAATCCCTCTCGGGTCAGAGGTTTTTTCTCTTTCTCCGCTTACTAGGGCTAACGCTCAGAAGCACACATGGGACCATTTCATTAGCACGTTAGCTTTCACACAAGGTTAATTCCTTATCTCCACTCTACTATCTGCAAATTTTGGCGACTTTTCCTTTGCTTTTTTCGCTAAGATATGAAAGGAAAATAGTTACAGACCTTCCAAATAAGGTAAGAGGGATTTCCCAGTATCCTACCCAGACTTTCTTGTCTTTTGCGGTGATTTTTCCAATCGATTTTTTTATGAATTATTTTGGAGCCGTAGCCGGGGCTGGAATGAGTACTAGGCACGGCGCGCAATGAATTGTAGGACATGCGCTAAAAATAGCATATCCCATAACTCTCTGCGCGCCCTGTTAAAACTATCCCACAAAGCATTGCGCACCCTAAACGCCTGGGTACGAAGAAGAAAGTTTTGCGACGTCGAAAAAGTCGTCATTTTTTGGCGAAATTTTCTTGATATATGCATATCAATTAATATCCAATCCAGTTGTTTTGGCTAATCGCACTTAGTAGGACTGGGTCGAGTATCGTTCGTGGGCTAGCTGTGGAAATTTCAGCGTGGTTACCAAGTCTCGTTGTTAGCCAGTCTCTGTAATACGGTGGCCCATAAGTGAAGGGCAAAACTCTTACTTCTCACGGCAAAACTCTTATTCCTCACGGCAAAGCTTTAATGTTCACGGCAAAAGTCTTATTTTTCACGGCAAAACTCTTGTATTTCTCACGGCAAAACTCTCGCGGCAAAACAGTCTTATTTGTCACGGCAAAAGCTCTTAAGCCACGGCAAAACTATGTATCTTCCACGGCGGAGGTGAGCTTCACGGCGGAAGTGAATGCAGAATGGCGGATATGTCGGCGAATGCACGATTTTCCAATGATATACATTTAGTTCAGATATTTTATCAAATTAGTCCATTTCCATTAACCTAGAATCTAGCAAAAAAAATCCAGTGTAAAGATAGGCACTTGACCTCGCGTACTGGGCCCGGTTGCTTTCACTTCCGCCGTGAAGCTCACTTCCGCCGTGGAAGATATAAAGTTTTGCCGTGGCTATAAGAGTTTTGCCGTGACTAATAAGAGCTTTGCCGTGAGGAATAAGAGTTTTGCCGTGAACAATAGAGTTTTGCCGTGAGAAATAAGAGTTTTGCCGTGAGAAGTAAGACTTTTGCCGTGAGAAGTAAGACTTTTGCCGTGAGAAGTAAGAGTTTTGCCGTGAGAAGTAAGAGTTTTGCCGTGAGAAGTAAGAGTTTTGCCGTGAGAAGTAAGAGTTTTGCCGTGGGAAGTAAGAGTTTTGCCGTGCACTTATGGGCCACCGTACTGTAAGCCTGCAAGTTTGCATATATTCAACATTTCACAACATTTCGTTTTCCGTCGCTGTTTTTGCCGAAATCCTTATCACAAGGTAATCTACCAGCCACTCCTTTCTTATTGTTTTCATTACGTATGTAAATCTCTAAATAAACATCTAAAAACAAAGTTTCAGGTTTGATTTACCACAATCAAATCGAGAATATTGCTCTTTATTTTTTTCCTATAGCGGGCCGTGTGACACGGGCCTTAAAGAGTAAGATGACTCACTCACCTTGATTATCACAATTTTATGAGCATTACTGTTAATGCGTTGGACGTTGTTACTATGACCACCATATGACAAGTACTTTGGTATGCTCAGTCGCACGTGCACATCTGTCGCCACCCCGTCACTTGTACGGTAATTATGTCGCAACTTTACCGTCAATATGAATGAAGTGCTGTAAGCGGGAAATGAAAAACCGCAGTAAGATCAAAATTAAACACACTTAGACAGGGGGTAGCGCTTAGCACAGTTTTCAAGTTCGCCACAGAATTTCCAAGCAGTGATTTTAATTACCACTATCCTGTTGCAGGCGGTTTTACTGGGTGTTTTCATACCTTGGGCGCCATCTTATATTTTTGAGGCCCGCGGTCCCGGGAGCGAGCACAAAAATCGGGCGAAGGGAAGGGGGGAGGAGGAAAGAAGAGAAAAAACTTTTTATGACCCTTTTCTCGTACGTCACTTCCTCCCTTTGCCTGATTTGCATCCGAAAATTTAAAAAAATACTCCGTCCTCAGGAAAATAGCAGTTTTCACCATGAAGGAAATGAATTTGTACTTAGAGTAGTCTGCTTGCAAGTGGTCACTACGTTTAGTTTTTATCGAGGAAAACCCGGTCCGTTCACTGATCGGACGCCATCTTGGATTCTTCTCTCTCCCTTTCTCCCGATTTTTGCGCTCACCCCCTGGACCTCGCTCTATAAAAATCCAAGATGGCGCCATTACATGAAAAAACAATCAGAATCTAATGAGTTATTTATTAACCGGTTTCCTGCAGTGTAATACGGCTTTCAACCGTGTAATATGGCTTTTGTCGCCGTAATACGGCTCATCTGCACTTAATTTTGACCTTATATGGAAAAATGACGTCACAGTTGTATTTTTTACCAGGGAGGATAGGAAATATTTTACCAGGGAGGGCAAAATAATATTCTCCCAGGTACAGAGAACAACAGGCTTCCAAGGAAAGGTCCGATATGCACCCGTGCTCATTACATCAATGATCGGCACATCAACTCTCATCACTTGTTTACCTTGCAATGCATTGTATCGAGCGGGAGAAGTTTGATATTGATCACCGGTAACTGACTTACCCGATGATGACATTCTTGTCGGCCAGCTCGACAATTGACGTGAGGATCACCAGGTTGGGGTGGGGGTTGAATGGGATATACATGATGAGGGCCAGTTGGGAGACCCAGATGGAACCGTTGATAAACTCGACACCCGCACTGACCCACACCTTTTCCTTGTTGCTAGGGGTGTACACTAACTGAGCCTACACAAGACAAGTAAGGGTTAGTTGTCGTACGCGCGCACTTCTTGAAGTTTGTCACATGTACCCTAGTTCCTTGCCTTCTGGGTGTGCTTCCTTTGGTAGATACGTGACGTTAGAAACGCGTGGGAAGTGCGTCGGAATTCACTAGGATAGCCATGGGAAATCTGAACACTTCCCATTAACTTCTACCACGGGAAATTCATCTTTTCCCATGGATGGGTTTCTGCAGAATTTCCCTGGTGGCCTGGTCATTCTCTCTCTTGGTTTTGAGATCATTGAGGAGTCTAAATACTTGTAGCCCCACCCCCCTCTATGTTTAAGGAACTTAACATAACACCCCCCCCCTACTTTATACTGACATTTAACTTGACCCCCCCCCCCCCCCCCCCCTCTCTCCCTCCTTAATTTTTATTACAATCCTGTATAAGGCACCAAATAAATTTGTTTGTTCTTGTTGTTGTTGTTTTATAAGCCCCAGAAGATTATCTCTCTAAGATTAGCAATGTCGGCCACAGCTCTAATCAAATTAGGGACCGGTCATTGTTTATCGCCTGGGAGGGGGGGGGGATGATTTTGGGCAATACACGGTCAAAATGAAGTGGTCCCCCCTCTATAGGTATTATGGTTTACGTGACCCCCCTCAGAGCTGTCAACAGTTTTCGTGATCCACCCCCCCCCCCCCCCCCCCCCCCCCCATTAGTGGAAGACGTTTTGGCTGTTCTCCTGTGTACGAACCGGAAACAACAAGCTTCGTCACTGCTGCTTCGTAGTAGAACGAATCATGATGAAAGGAACCCCAGACGTTTTGCAGAAGAGAGAAGCGCGCCCAGATTTTAAAAACGCATTTCATCAGGCCTCAGAGAAAAGATTGATGAACATTTCATTTTTTGGAGAGTAAACAAAGGCTGTAAATTCTTTATGCGCGCAAAGCGCGCCTAAAGAAATTCTTATTATTCACGTGCGTAAAATGCGGCCCGATGAATTTCTATGCTTGTAACGTCGAACTCACGATGACCTAAAGTGCCAGTTCTTTCAAAATAGTAGCGACTGCCCGCCAGGCTTTTAAGTGGGGGATTATTTTTGGGAGTTATTGGCTTCGTTGCGCGTGTTCTCTAAAACTGTATTAGATGTGTTCTTTATGCGCGCGTAGCACGACGAAACTTTTCAATGCACATGATCTAGTGATCTTGCTGGAATCACTCCTTTGGAAATTTCTTGTGACCCCCCCTTTCAGGGCATCGGGATTCGAGAGATCCCCCTTTCGCTTACCCAAAAATGAAGTGATCCCCCCAAAATCCTCAGAAAGGGATCCAGGTATAATAAATTTATTCTAATTTTATTTGGGACCATGACAGATACCGATGTACAATCTTGTATAAGGCACCAAATAACATAAATATGTATGTATGTACAGTCCCTTACCAGACAAGAAAACTTGACGCAGGTATCCGAACTCGCCGTCGCCATCTGCAAGTCCACGTTTGCCTCATCCATGACGTCATCATTCTTAGATGACGTAATACTGATTGCGTCACTTCCGGTAAATGTCAATGCGGTCTTGTTCATCAGCAGGTTGACTCTGTAGGGCAGGTCTTTTGAGTCGCGGGGTACTATTCGCATAACGGCGGAAGTATTGAAGGCCAGCTTGAGGCGCATGTTTAGTGGTACCGTGGTACCGGCACAGAGGCAGGCGCTCATGGTGTATTTCACAACACTCCCGGTAAACGCATAGACGTCTGTGGTCTCAAAGTTGAACTTAGGACACGCTCCCTGAATAAGCGGACAAACATCAACTTACAGTTATCATAAAACGACTTTTAAGTGAAAACTTCTTGTGTGGTAAATTTGTAGTCAGAGACTGAGCGGAAATGACCTGCTAAAATCACTAAATTTCAAATAGTAATGTCGGGTTAACTCAGATAAGGGACGGACCATTTGATATTTGATGGGGGGAGTGGCTAATTTTTTGGGGCTCGATATTTTTTTCGCGTCAAGTTTTGCTGCTCGATTTTTTTTCCCTAGAACGTGACTGTGCTCGATATTTTTTTCCTGATATTTCTTTCTTGGTTCGAGACATCACTTAAATTATTTCGCCCTCAAAACGACAATTGATCACTTCAATAAAGTTTGATTTCATGCTTTCCTGTTATATGATTAGCATTTCTCGAAATCGGTATGCTTAAGCATCTGAATCTGAATCAGTTCGGGTTTTATGAACCGAGGGCTGACAACTGAGAAGTTTGCTTTAATTTTTCTCAATGCGCGCAAAGCGCTCCGCGATTTTGAAAATCTACGAGGCATTCACATTCACGCTGAAGAAATGGAGTGACTGAATAACAATTAATTTCATAAAAGTTTTCAAAAATTAATCATGCCTAGTACGATGTTATAGTTTGTTATACCACACCACAGCATACGCTTTTTATGAGAGCGACGCTACTGCAATTTTGGACATATCACTTGAAAGTAAGTAAACCTTTACTTATCGTAAAACGAATATCTAATGTTTAAATTGTTGTAGATGGCGAGCGCGCAAATATCCTTTGCGCACCGTGGGGGTGAAATCTGCGCAATTGTTTTCTTCCAATGCAACATGTCAAACAAATCCGACAAAATACTGTTTGAATAAATCATTTTACTGGCAAAACCTAATGCGAAGAAACGAGCCCAAAAGCAGTATCTCCCTCCCTGTGATTTGCAGATATCATTTATCGGAAATTGATGGGTTCTAGACTTTGTCTTAATACCATTTTCGTTCAACCCTGAAGCTTGACAATTTTTTCGCGTAGTTTTACGTTTCAAACGTGCACGTTTTGTCGAGAAGTAGTCGCGTTTCTCGCACTCTGATTGGCTGAAAACTAACGGTCAAAACCGCAGCCAATCAGCAAGCGAGAAACGCGTCAACTTCTCGACAAAACGTGCACGCTTGAAACGAAAACTACGCGAAAAATTCGTCAAGCTTCAGGGATAACGAACTTCTTCCTAGTTTAAAAAAACTCTCAAAGCTTTGCGTGGAATCACCCACAGCTGTTTCACCTCGTTTGTTTGACGGAACCACAATGGTTTAGTCGTTGGCATTAGAGTTTGCAGAATTATAAAAATTACAATAAAAGTTATTAGTTAGGTAAATATTTCCTGGGTCAGACTGGTTCAGGTTACTTTTTGGGGTTTTTCACTATTTCTATAAAACCGGGGCGCATCTCCTGTAATTTTGTATTGCAACTGGGCGCGGATTCCACACCCAACGCCACACCCATGTATCCGCTACTGCAAAACGGATCTGCAGCCCCTTGCTTATCTGACTGGGAATATTTTGGACAAGAATGTCGATGAGACAAACATCTAACCAATGTTATGCGGGAAAGGTTTCTGGGAAAAATATTCTGTTGGCGAAACTTTATTGTGCTCTCTCTTTGCTGGGAAAATGCTGTTCCTTTTACAAACAAATGTCTCGTAATTATGATTAATTAGAAATGTTTTTATCCTCGTTACCAAAAACCTTGTCTGCCCCCTTTAGCCCCCCCCCTCCCCCTTTTCGGGAGATTTTCTCGTACATTTACAGTATGTGCGGGGAAATTTGCATGGTCCCTATATTATCAATTCGCCCCCTTTCTGAAATTCTTAGATCCGCCCCTGCCATGACTGGGGGAAAGATTGGAGCTGAGGTTGTCTTGGGAAATAAACCTCTGTTGACCTCATGGCAAAAACGAGCGGATGAATTTTTCCACCTTAAGTTTCAAAAGTATTTACAAAACAGTAATATATTATACAAGGAAGCGCCTTTTTCATGTTGCTAGTCCAACCTAATGTCAATCCTTTCCGTCCCGTTTATCTTATGGTGGTGGAAGAAGTGATATTTCATCGCAAAATAAAATTCTTCGGGGATGATTTTTAAACGACAAACTAATTCCATTGGGTATCTTTTAAATATTAATAACTTTCACTCAACGGCATTTATTTAACAAAACAATCATTGACTTTTGTTGACATTGCATCGAATGGGACAGTGAGGATTTGTTCTAGTTTCTAAGCATAATCGATTCTTTGGCGGATAAGTTAAGAAATATATGTAATAAATAAAATAGACAACTTTAATAGATCGCAAAATTCGGTTAAAGGCTATATAGTTCTCCCATTTAAGTGTGAGCATGAACTGCTTAATTACAAACATTAATTTAGTCGCATTTTGCGGTCCCGGAACAACACAAACTTCATCTGGTTCCGTAACCTATATATTTCTTATTCTATAACTGATAGCGGAAAATTTATAAATCACAACTTTATCAAAGAATAAACTCTTAGAGTTTGGTAGATAAACTCCTACAGAATATATTTTCGTTACTGCATTAGAGAGAATGCTAGGGAATTTAAAATAAACTTCTAAAATGAGAGGAAAACGAAGCGGAAAGTTTCCATACCTGACATAAGAGTGAAGCTTGCAAAAGGCAAAGTAGTTTCAAGAGTTGTTTTTCCATTTTCTGGAGTTTTCAAGCGGCAAAAGGACTTTATCGAGTCAACATAGTTTTCACCTGTTTCTCCGGAGTCATCTCACTTCGCCGAGAGAAGCACATTTGAAAGATTAGTGAATAATTCATGTTTTTTTTTTTATTTTAATGAACTTCGCGTTGCCTTGGAAATAGAATATACCTATTGTCTTGTTAAATTCAGAGCTTTTTGCGAAAAGGTAGATATTAAATTTTAATGAAAGGAAAACTTTCTGAACTTTCACAAAACTATAAACAAACTTTTGTGGAGGGTTTACAGAAAGCAATAAAAGGATTCCGGTATTTGCAAATTATTTTTTTCGATAAAGACGAACTAATATTGCATATTTGAATTTTGACATATATTTACTGCGTGACTGGGGCCGGCTTGAAAGACTTGGCCTTAATTAATCTATTGTTAATTTGCTCGACGTCTCTCAGCTTCAAGGTGGGAAAAAATTAAAGAAAAACTAATATATAGATTTAGGCACTGCCTATAAGCGGAGCTCCCAATCTAGCTAGCTGAGTGCTCTCTCAACTATCTAAGTGCTCCCAGAACTGGATATACGCACAGCTAAGCATGGACCGTTGCTTTATAACATAGCCAACAGATTTTCGCATAGATAAGTGAAAAGGCAGCACCGAACACGAATAACATCGAAGCGAAAAACAGCTTGATGAGTTCCATTTCCGACTTGTTAGCCATGTATTTTTAGTGGAATTAGACATGAAAATCTTTCTTCAGCGAACCAAATCAATCTGGCGGCGAGTTCAAACCGTGGACCATCTTCGGTTGCCCGACTACGTGCGTCCCTCCAAAATTTCTTCATAAAAATTGACCAATCAGAGCGCGCGTTATATCGTAGCTATGTTATAATAATTGCTTATTATTCGAATGGTATAGGTGCGGGGTTGAGGGCTAGTGGGACTTGTTTTCATATGATCAATGAGAAATTTACACGTCACGTCGTTTCCTTTGGAGCTTACGTGATTTTGTGGATGCTGATGAAATTTTGTATATTTTTATTTATACTGATGTGATACCGGAATGGTTTTATCGGTTAATAAAGTAGATGTAGATGTAGATGCTTTGTGCAATATTTAAACAAGGCAATATCAAAGCCAATATTATAAACCGAATGAAGCGCTCAATTATCTACACTCTTGTCACTTGCTTTTGAGTTACTTTCTTTTGCAGTTCTTTCCTTTTTTTGTTACAAATGTTAATTAGACCTTTAAGGAATAGTTTCGGCTGCACATATAGTGGTTTCAATAAAGTTTGTCACCCCAAAGACTAAAGCCTACAAGCTGTCGGCGCCAAGCATTGTGGGTCATTCGTGCTTTGAATAACAAATATTCTCCATGAGTCAAAATGCCGCGCGCGATGAGCGAAGTCGACCTTAAGGCTGGTTTCCATATAATCTCTTCGGTCTTATCAGTCTCGCCGATCGCATGAAATAGTGCACACGCGATCCATGAGATCCATGAGATTCGATGCGATCGTATGTTTCCATATAATCTCACCGATCGCATAGAATATGAATCTTTTGTGCGCCATTTTGAAAGTGTACGCGACCGAGATGACTGCTGGTCTCAAAACAATGAATTCTGGGATACATTCCGATCGCATCAGTCGCTTTCGAACGCTTTTGAATGTCTCCATATAATCTCATTCAATCGCATGTGATCGCATGCGATCTCCTGGATAGAACAGTGTTCTATACGCGCGATCGCGATCGCCCCGATCGTTTCAGTCTCTTCCGATCGCGAGAGAAGTGTTTCCATATAATCGCATGGATCGCGTGTGCACTATTTCATGCGACTGGCGAGACTGAAGAGATCGGCGCGATTATATGGAAACCAGCCTTTAGACTTTAACGTGTTTCCGAATTCGAGTGAGAGAATTGCACTGGCATCTAAAAATGTGCATTCTTAAGATCGAATGTCTGATAAAAATTTCAGCCAAAGCTCAGCAAAATTTGACAGTTCACAGTCACAACCCAAAATCTAATTTCCCTCAAAATTGTTTGGATGGTACAATTAGCATTCTGTGTTTATTTTGCTCAAAGAGTTCGCTTCTCAAAGAAATGAAATAAAGACACTTACAATTATAATAATTGTACTTCGTTCCAATCGAATGCTCAATTGAAATTTTATTTTGGGCGCCTAGAAAGCTTTCTGAAGATGTACTACTAATTATTAACAAGCGCGTCTTTTGAATTTGTACGCGACCGTTCCGATAATTTACTTTCATTATACCTTCGAAGGTGTAGGATGACTAGCAAAAACGGACAGACGGAAAACAGAATAGAATTTGCGAAATATTTCGCTTTCTTTAGATATTTGTTCTACAGAATATTCCAGCGGAGTTTCAGTAGTTCGGTTCTGAGCCTCTCCCAGGGGTTTTAGGGAACAAGGGAAAAAGCACATTTATTTCCAGGGAACAAGGGATACTGACAAATTATTTTCAGGGAACAAGGAACTTTTGTTACATTTGGGGAATTTTAGGGAACAATTTTTACAGAAGAAGTTGTTTTGAATAATGGGGAACAAGGGACGAACAAAGGAAAAATTAAAAGGGAACATGGGAACATGTACCCCCCCATGGGAGGGGCTCGGTTCTCATGCAATCAGCTCACAAAATACCCCGTCAGTATTTGATTTCCTTCTTGACAAAGGAAAAGCGTGAAAAGTAAAACGGACAGCTTAATACTGTACGCAGTACTGTCGTTCACGTTTAAGAATAAAGTTCTTGCGCCCTCCAATTTGAGATTTGAAGTGCACTACAAATTAAAAATCGCGCTGTCCCCAACACGCGCGTAAATCGAATTGAATTGTGATAGCACGTGAGACAACAAATGACTCACAAGGCTTGGCGCCAACAGCTTGAAGCTTTAGCCTTTTGGGTGACAATTATTGAAACCACTATATACTATCCATAACAAATTTACCCATCAGGCCCCAGTTGTTCAAAAGCTGATTAACATTAATCCGGGTTTAATCCTGGATTAACTCTGAGCGCGCGCTAGTGCAGCTAGTGGTGTTGCTCGAAAGTGAACTTTAATCCGGGTTTGAAAAAAGCGACAAATCTTGGGGTGGTTTAAAGGGGCACTCGCACGCTTGCCTGACAAGCAAATAATTCAAATCGTAATCCAATTCCATTCTCTTGATAATAGATAAAAACACTATAGATTTCTATTGATTTGTACTGCGCATCAGCATTAAGCACACCAATGGCCCTTCACATGACAAGCCCTTCTTCTGGCAGACACAAGAACAACAAACAACAACACTTTATTTACAACAACAATATATTTTACAGAACAGAGCTACCTGCATATAGTTGTTGCTAATCGAGGCAGGTAGTGAGAAGATTCGGACGTGTAATATTATTATTAGACACTCTTTGCAACGTGCAAAGGCAGACTGTGGAGGAACTGTTCCGTTAGAAGACACAGATATCATCTCTCTTTTACACAGACTATATGCATGTGCGCTCCCAACTTCAATGTGGGACAGGCTTCATGAACACAATCTTGACCTTTTCACTTCTGCGCATGACTAGTGATGCAATCAAAGTTTCAAAAGTGAAAACATTATTATTATATTGATAAACCCTGTTTGGATAAGGTCCAGAGGAGTTTGTGTTTTAAGCCATTCAAAACACGTGTGCTTAGCACTCGAGATGTTATACCTGATAACACCGCTGTTTGTGTTTTTAATAATTCTCGCATTCAAGAATCTACGTGTTGTACGAGTTCAGGAACAAGATTTCTACATATAAACGCAACTTCCAAGAATTGAAGCTCATCATTTCTCTCTTTTGTGCTGTTTCGAAACATAGGTACGCAGAGGGTATGGAAGCTATTTGCTTTTATTCGAATGGTATAGGTGCGGGGTTGAGGAATAAGCTAGCTAGTGGGACTTGTTTTTATATGATCAATAAGAAATTTGCTTCCTTTGGCGTTTACATGATTTTGTGGATGCTTTGTGCAATATTTTAACAAGGCAATATTTTAAAAGCCCAAATGAGCCGTTCAATTGCCTCCTCTCTTGTCACTTGTATTATGATATTTAGTTACTTTGTTTACGCTTCTTCTTTTCTTGTTACAACCTTTTAATTTACGATAAGTATCAGGCTACACTTATGTTTCATAGATATTTTCCCATGAGGTCGTTTGCTTTGGAGTTTTGTTTACGTGATTTTGTGAATCATTGTGCAATATAGCTAAGTCGGGCAATGAAATATCTCCTGGCATGTTTATCAATATTTTATACAAAAATAACTAAGAGCTTCAATTCTTGACACTGTCGCGTTTTTTTATGTAGAAATCTTGTTCTTGAACTCGTAGCTTCTTGAATGTGAGAATGTACTAACTACATTCCAAACATATCAAAGTGTTCATATCAAAGTGTTTTCTTAGTTTGACATTTTATTGAAATATTTTACAAATTACCCACTTCAAATAATAGAGACGAATGCAATATAGTAAACTACGCTATTCTCTATTGCTGTAATATTCTCAATAGCCCACTTATTACAACTCGACAACACGAATTCGGCCAATAGTTTCTTCCCTCGGCTGTTTTGTTGATATTGTTTTAGTGCAGGGAAGAAAATAACTAGAAGTTATCCAAGACATAAATACACGCCCCGTAGACTGACATCACCTAACACGCCAGAACATCGTTCACAATAACCGGACTACAGTGAACTCCAGACCATACAGTGAGCTCCAAGGATGTTAAAACTTACTATTTTGCTATGTACACTTTTCTCCGTAGCCTATTGTGAGTTATGGACCCCTGTATGGCCTCCAATACTGCTGAAAGACCTCCCATCGCAAGCTGCAACCGACAACAGCCAGCCAATAATTTGCAACCTTCCAGATTCCGTACCCCCCAACGCCAAGGAAGTTTTAATCACCGCATTGGCAATGAGTTGGAAACAAAGTACCTTCCAGCGTCTATATTTCCAAATTTGGACTCAAGAAGGGAACATAAAGTACTACAAGTTCTTGAGTATCATTAGAGGGCCATCCGCAACAGCAACCGACTCCGGAAATATGTGGTTTCCAGTGACTACAGATAGGAAGATTCGCGCTGTGCTACGTATTTCAATGGATGGCATTGGAACCCTCGGAAAGGGAAGACCCAATGGCAAACAAGTCGCATTTTTAGCCTATATTGGATATAGAATGTGAACGTTAAAGTAAATTTCAAAGGAAGAGATAAGTGGTTACCTGTAATTGCGGTTAAATTACGATGTGTATTACAGAAGAATGACATTTAATAGCGCGAACTTTGTTTGCCAAGGATAAGATTTGGGGATAAATTGATAAATTCATCTCTCTCATATTTTATGTAATAATATGTCATCAAATTGTTCAACTGATTAAAATCAGGATTATCAGCATTCTGTCAGCTAGACAATCCCGTTACGTTTGTTTCTGGTTTGTAAACTCCATTTTTTTTAGAGTGCCCGTTATAAAACGATGTTACCACTATTTTAATACATAGGTGCGCAGAGGGTATGGAAGCGATTTGCCTATATTCTAATGGTATGCTGGTACGGGGCAAGGAAAGAGCTAGTATTAGTAAGACTTGCTTCGTTATATGATCAATAAGAAAATTACCCGTCATTTAATTTGCTTTGGAGTTTGCCTGATTTTAATTTGTGGATGCTTTGTGCAATTGACAAGCATTTTAAGCAACTGAAACAATCTCTGACGAAAATTGTAGTATTTGTCAACACCTCACGGTCAAGCCATATGTGGAATGATTTACGGAAGAAAGTGACGGAAGGTCTGCTTTGATAAGAATTTCGGCAAAAGTAGCAAGAATCAGAAAAAAAAATGGAATGAAAACTAGCAGGTATTACAGAGAGTTTCGTCCGCCATTGATTTTGGCTTGGTAACGCTATAAAAGACCTGAAAAAGATTTCAAGCTTCCAACAGGATTCGAACCCCCGACCACGATACAGTGTGTGACGAATACACTGAGCAGAAGGCAGAACTAGCGGCTTCGGTCAAATGTTCGGTTCTTATAGTGCAGCCGCTTGTGCAAAATTGTTCAGTTTTATGGCAAAGCTACCAAATTTGGCACAAATAATGCTAACCACCCATAGATTAATATTACATATGGCCCCACCCGGGGTCCGCCCTGGATCCATCCCATAATTTCAGTTTCAGACGCCGGTAAGGTTTCTCATTGAAAATGTATGTTTCTGTCTATTTTAAAAAGTTTATGTGTATATCCTTCCATTAACTCCAAAGAATGTGGTTGTTACAAAATATCCCATAATTTACTTTTAAGGTGGCTCGGGAGAAAAATAAAATAATTATAAAAAGTCTTGCAAGGGTATTATCTACGTGCTACAGCCACCAAAATTCCCACAAAGAACAATAACTATTCAAAGATTTAATCGACGCATGGCTCCACCAGGGATCTGCCCTGCATCCCATAATTTCAGTTTTAGCTGTCGGTTAGGTAATCATAAAAAAAATGTATTGATCTGTCTATTTCGCAAATTTTGTGCTTACATCCTTTCATTAGCTCCAAGGAATGTGGTTGATACAAAATATCCCATAATTTTAACTTTTAAGGTGGCTCGGGAAAAATACTAAATAATTATTCATAAAGTCTTGCATGGGTATTTTTTACATGCTAGAGCCACCAAAATTCGCACGAGCAAGAATAACTATACAAAATTACATCGACACATGGCTCGCCCGGGATCCGCCCTGGTTCCATTCTATAATTTGATTTAAATTGTTAAGGTGGCTCATAAGAAAAATAAGTGGATATGTGTGTTAATTATACAAATGTAATGTTGATGTCATTACATGTGCAATAAAAGATTTAAGGGATTGAAAACATCCCATAATTTGTAAAGTTAACGATAGAGTAAACCTTCGAGATAACGTATGATGACAATTGTTTTGTTTTTAGATTAGTCAATAAGTACTAAGAGTAAAAACTTCAATATTCACAAAAAAAATTGAGTTTAACTGTCTTGTTTTTCCCCTGTACCAGAAACATATAACTTAGCTGAAACAAGCAACGGTGAACAAGCTGCGGATTATTCGTAGCGAGATTATGACCATATCTGGTGAATAATGAACTCTCGCCTGCTTGCCCAAGTAGGTTTTCTCTTGATAATATTTCATTTTTTCGCTTCGAATAAAGTAGAGCAATAGTGGTAAGTGATAAGTATACTGACATTTAACATCTTGAAGTCCTTCAACAACATTTTCAAAATCAGTTCAATTATTGATTCTGCGAATATTCCGCAGCTTAGCACTAAAGCAATGTATGTTTGTTACACGTTTCAACTCACTTATATGTTTCTTCCTGTACTTCCTTACAAGATTCAGGGGTTATAATCTTTAATCCTGTTTACTATGTTGAGGAGGCAAAAGCCTTCGACGTACGCTGCAGTCATCTTTGGGGTTACTTTGCCCATTTCATTTCATACGAAAACCTTTGAGATTGCCTCAAGTTGTTTTAGCCACTACCACCAAGCAGAAGCACGTCATAAAATCTGAGCGCAAAAATACTTTCCTGCGTAAACATAAGGCTTGCCTGCAATTGTACCATTTGTTTGTTCTCCTGCTGTTAGTGCTCCAGATGTTTACACAACTTCAAAGGGTAAACGCTTTCATTTTGCTGCAGATTTGATGGGCTAACAGCAAAAAATATGTTCTCACAAGAGAAAATATCCAGCACAGTTATTCGTGAAGGTTGCCCCCCAACTTGGAACAGTTCGTTTGAAATATTTTGTAGCCATGGTAGCCGATTGCTTTACATGGCAGAGCGTGACAAAGGCACGGTGTAGGGTAAAATCAGTTTGGCCTATTTTAGCAGCTGCATTTACGTTATCTAAAGCATTGAAATAGCATTTATGATAGCAAAGTTGTTTTTTGTTCATTTAGACACCTTACGTTTACGGACTACCTTCGGGGTACTTTTTTGGTTAAAATGGCATAATTTCACACAAAACTGGTCGTATCTTTACAAGTGATACCTCATTTTAAAGCTTATATCCTGGGCTAAACTATGGTATATAATTTGTTTATCAAACTTTTTTATGGAGTTCCCTTTCCGATGCATCAGTTCAACTTTTTAGAGTTACAACCTCGCCAGTATTTGCTATTTTCATTCATTGACCCCATATTAGCGTTGACTAAGATTCTTTCCTTTTCAATAATTTTTTCTACATTCTGGCTCTAAAATCGGCTCTTTTTAAAATTTCAAAAATCCCCGACGTGTTTTTTTTAGAACACACTTAAGTCCATGGTAAAATGTTTTCAGGGATGGAGCGGAAAGTTAAAACATTGTAAAAAGGAAAAACATAGTTTAAATGTTTGTTAAGTTACTATTCTTTGTTCGATTTAGGTGGCTGTAGCACATAACTAAAACCCTTGCGAGACTCTATTGATGACTATTTCATATTTCTCCCGAGCCACCTTTAAAGTAAAGAGTATGGGATATTCTGTAACAACCACATTCCTGGATGCTAATGAAAGGATATACGACTTAAAATTGCATAAAAAACAGATACATACATTTTTTAATGACTTTATTTATCATTATTGTGTTTTTCTCCCGAGCCACCTTAAAAGTAAATATTATGGGATTACTTGTAATAACCACATTCCTTGTAGCTAATGAAAGGATGCAAGCATAAAACTTGCAAAATAAACAGATAAGTACATTTTTAATAAGCAACCTTACCGACAGCTGATACTGAAATTATGGGATGCAGGGCGGATCACAGGTGGAGCCATGTGTCGATTTAATCTTTGGATAGCTATTGTTCTTTGTGGGAATTTTGGTGGTTCTAACACGTAGATAATACCCTTGCGAGAATTTATTAATGGTTATTTTATTTTTTCTCCCGAGCCACCTTAAAAGTAAAATTATGGGATATTTTGTAACAACCATATTCCTAAGAGCTAATGGAAGGTTATACACATAAATTTTTTGAAATAGACAGATATCTACATTTTTCAATGGGCAACCTTACCCGCGTCTAAAACTGAAATTATGGGATGGATCCAGGGCGGACCCCGGGTGGGGCCATATGTAATATTAATCTATGGGTGGTTAGCATTATTTGTGCCAAATTTGGTAGCTTTGCCATAAAATTGAACAATTCAGCTATTTTTCTGCACCAAGCGGCTGCACTATTACAGCTGTTTGAGTATTCTGCGAACTCTCGCGCTCTATCCAATCAGGGGCCGGGCACCCAACGATCATTTTCGGTAAAACATCTGTTGCGGATGGGGGAATGAGAGCTGAAAATTTCGCTTCAGAATTTCAAACTTAAAAGGGTCACCTAAAATTATCGGCTAGAGTTTTCCCCTAATATTTTCCGGGACTTGATTTCAACAAGATCCCCTCGATTTTTCGAATTGCACAAAAAGGTTGAAGTTTATTAATTTTGTTGAGATTTTTGCCGTTAAAAAGGTCACCTAAAATTATCGGATAGAGTTTTTTCCCCTAATATTTTCCGGGACTTGATTTCAACCCCTAAAATTTTCGCAATCCAAAACTTTCAGCTACGAAATCCTAGACTGCTTGCAGCCCCTTCTTCAGCGAACGTCCGTAAATCGAGGGAACTTCTTTTTTCTTGCGGCGCGCTTCTATTTGTTTTACAGTGTCAAGTTACTCAGGAGAGGGGGAGAGACGCGCCACGGGGGGAAAACGCCGAAAGAAGCCGTTACTTTCGTTACAAGCCAGAGTCAAAATCTCGCTACTACAGAGCCCTATGTAATACCATGGCACTAAAATTCGCTAAGATCTCGCTTTATGCTACAGAGTCCGATATTATTAGGTATAAAGGCATTATTAGTTTGGGTCGCCTGTGATCATATCGGAGTCGAAATTCGTGACTCGATATGCGCCTTTAAAGACTTGGATTTTCGATTTCTTCGCATCATATCCAGCATTTTAAGCCAAGTCTGCGTTTTATACCAAGTCTGCAGTCTGCATTTTATACCGAATCTGCGTTTTACCCCTAGTCTGCAGTCTGCAGCCCGCAGTCTGCGTTTTATACTGACCGATAAAACTTCGCTAAAATCGCCGTATGTTTCTAGAAGTCTAACAAAAAAAAATTCTGATCAGTTATCTACGTAAACGAAGGCAGTGGCGGGTACCCTGTGGTAAAAAGTCATTGCCCCCTATAGGGGGTAAGATACAATGCGAGTCCACGTGTAGAGATGCCTTGCGCGCCGTGTGCTCGTTCCTTTTCACCGCCATCTTGGAAGATTCAAGATGCCGAAAAACGTGTGCAGTAAAACTTACACTACTCCGCGGAGGCCCTTCGAGAAAGAACGTCTCAACCAGGAGCTTAAGATCATCGGAGAGTATGGGCTCCGAAATAAGAGAGAAGTTTGGCGTGTTAAGCTGACTTTGGCCAAGATCCGTAAGGCCGCCCGAGAGCTTCTCACTCTAGAAGAGAAAGACGCTCGAAGGCTGTTCGAAGGTAACGCTTTGTTGAGGCGTTTGGTTCGTATTGGGGTTTTAGACGAGAGCAGAATGAAGCTTGATTACGTGTTGGGTCTCCGAATTGAGGATTTCCTGGAGAGGCGACTCCAGACTCAAGTTTTCAAGCTTGGTTTGGCTAAATCCATCCACCATGCCAGGGTGCTGATTCGACAGAGACACATTCGGTGAGTTCACGAGGTCTGATGGTATTTTATGTCAAAAAACGATTGCTGTTTAGTTGATGGCAATTTTACTATTGTTTATTGTCCTGAAATCTGGGAAGAATGTGGTTCTTGATTAAATGTAGGACGTTCAGGTAGAAATTGCTGAATTACTATATTATGGAACTTTACAAGCAAAAATTTATAACCCAGCAGGCAGCATACACTAAACAAGGAAATAGCTACAGAGAGTATTTAACCATTATCCTGCGAGATTGCGCAGAATATCATCTGATACTTAGCCGACGAGGGACGAAGTCCCGAGTTGGCTAAAATCAGACGATATTCTGCAAAATCGAGCAGGATAATGGTTTTATTATTCAGCACATCGATAGCACAAAAACCCCCGAAAAAAATGACTTTTGTGTATTATTTACGAGCTCAAAACATCATATTTTCCTCAGAGACGGATATCGCAGGATAGCTGTCATGTACAGAAGACAGCTATTGGCGTTCCAATGACCATATTTGGGCAGTGCATCGATGTGCTGAATAATAATTTTGGTTAGATTACAGCTAAAACTGTTGCATAGCGACCCACGTTTTCAAAAACATCAAATTATGTTATGGTTTTAAATTTGCTGTTTTGCCAATCAAGCCATCTGAGCCAATAAAACTCTTGCCCTTGTTTCGCCTAGTGCAGTGAACTGGCTTCCTTCTGAACTAAAACCAGACAACGTCACAATGGAAAGCCAGGCGACTGCACTAGGTGAACAGGGCAAGAATCTGATTGGCTCATAAGATTTGACTGGCGAAACAGGAAAGCCAAAAACAAACTGACGTTTTGAAAACGTGGGTGGCAATGCAATGATTTTACCTGTAAGCGATATAAGCAAAGATTTGCTTACGCAAAGACTAGTAAAAAACAGTAAATTTAAACAGCACAGCGCATGGTACCATTATGAAGAGCATTAGATTATGAAGAGGAAGAGCATTAGATAAGAAAGCACCAAAAATTAAGGGAAAACAAATTACATAAGTATGGAAGCTAAATAAACACTTTACCACAAATTGAATCCCTTTGTACAAGATTCATTCACTTCAAAGTGTTTTTTTAGCTTCCATATTTACGTAAATTCCTTTCCTCTTATTTTTTTGTGCTTTCTTGTAATCTAACTCTCTTGATAATGGTTCCATGGGGATGTTGAAAGGCTGAGCTGTATTATATTTATTGTTGTTTACTAGATTGCAGAATCATCATAGTTGAGTTGTAGAACACTAGTCGCATGGTGTCAAGTCCTATTTTTGGGTACATTCCTATTTTTTTTAATAGGATCCTAGTGCTGATGTGCCAACCATACATTGAATAACGTCCTTTTTTGAACCAATCTCTGGTTGGTACATTAATAACAATGGATAACATCATCATGAACAGCACTATTGTTACACATATTTCCACAAAGAAAATAACATGTTTGTTCAAATTTTCAGTGTTCGCAAGCAGCTGGTTAATGTGCCCTCGTTTGTTGTCCGTCTGGACTCTCAGAAGCACATTGACTTCTCTCTGAACTCACCTTATGGAGGAGGACGCCCAGGCCGCGTCAAGCGAAAGAACATGAAGAAGGGCCAGGGTGGATCCGGAGGAGAGGAGGAGGAGGATGATTAGGTGGGTCCATTTAGAATGCTAGGAATTTTTCTTAAAGGGAATCCTGGCTGTTTAGCCTTTTCAAGCTCAGAGGAAACTTCTGTAAACAACATTCGACAAAAGTTTATAACTGTAAAGAAACCCAATTAGGCCAATGCGACTCATTTTGCTTTGCCCAGATTCTAATTTGAATTTCATGGGTGCCGGCATATTGGAAACATGACCTCACTCTTGTTCCAAAAATTATGTATTTGTTAATGAGGATGGCATATGCAGCTTATCCTAAATCGAATTTCTTCTTTTTTACCCTCTCAACATAGAAATTGTGTTCTTGGTGCTCTTATTCTGGTTATACAGTAAGTGTAGTGAGCAAAGCCTATTTCAGTGCATTCATGGAAATGCATACCATAATTGATAGCGCAAGAATGACCTTTCCAAGATGCCAGCGCCTGCGCAATTCAAATTAGAATCTCTTCAAAGCAAAATGAGTCGCGTCAACCTAATTGGGTTTATTTTCAGTTAAAAACTTTTGTTGAATGTTTTTTGGTTGTTTAAGTTTCCTCTGAGCTTGAAAAAAATCACACATTATTATGATGTAATAATTCCAATAAATTAGATTTTGTTGTAATATTACTTGTCAAACCACCGAAAACCGCCAGAAATAGCATACTCAGAATGCCACGCAAGGAATGAAACACCAATGACCAATTGCCAAGCAATCTTTTGTTGAAATAGGTGTATAAAAGGGACAGATCATTTGAATTTTGATGGGAAGAATAGGGGCGACTTTCCATACTCAATATTTTGTTTATTGATTCATTGAATATTTTTTCTGTGGACTGCAACTGTTTGATATTTTGTTCAGGGACTTAATGACCATTTATATTCTTTAGGAATTTGTACACCTGCCCCATCAAAATGTTACAGGTGTATCCCTAAAATGGTGAAGTTCCAGTGTTTTCCTAGCTACCTAGTACTATGTTGCTACTGTATATGCACTGCAGTAAATAGAGCAAACAAGACGTTGGTAGAACTTTTTCCATCAGCATATCAAAATGGCAGCCTCACAGTCAAATCACAGTAATGTGAGAGAATGCTTTCTTTTTTTTGTGCCTTGAACAAAAACACAGTTTTTGTCAAGCTTACCTGGTAGATGCAAATACTGTTAAAATCCCTGGCACAATCAAGCAAACCCAGGAAATAAAAATAATGAATATGTTGCAAACCTAGATTCTGATTAAACCCTTTTCAACCCTACACTGATGCTTGCAATTGTTTCTCAGATTTTAGTAATGCAAAATATTTATTTACATTTAATTGAATACACATCTAAGTTTCCACCAAACAAATGGATCATGCACAACTAAGAAAATAAACCCCATCATTTTGCTTTCAGACATCCACTCATTTATTTTCATGTTTTTGTCTATGTTCTGAATTTCTTTGGTAAGCTGTTGGGTTGTTGTGGTGCTGGGCTGTTGGGTTGTTGTGCTGCTCAACAACCCAACAAACAAACAGCTCAACGAACCAACAACCTATTAGACAAACAACCCAACCCAACAACTGCTGTTGGGTTGTTGTGTTGGGCTGTTGGGTTGTTCAGCTGTTGTGTTGGGTTGTTCGGCTGTTGGGTTGGGCTGTTGAATTGTTGGGCTGTTGGGTTGTTTCGTCCAATGGTCTTATTGTTCTTGGGCTGTTGGGTCCAACATAAAACCCAACGCGGGACACTCACCTCTAAAACGCAACTGGTATATCAAAAATCGCCATAGTGGTTGTTCCCAGGGTGCCTCGTAGGGAATTAAACACATAGAGCAACCTTTATTGAAATATAGGTATACACCTAATTCAACAAAGGTTGCTTTTGGCTTTGGTCATTGAAGCATGGAATGCAATGGGATTCTCAGCCTGAGTGACCACCAAACACTAAGTTTCAAAGACCAATTCCTAAAGCAGTCTTTTTGTATAAGGTGTATGTATTTTGAGGGTGTGTTAAAAGTATAAAACCTTGTTTACACTGGGTTGTCATTACTGGTTCTAACCTATTTCTTTTCTTTTCCATGTTCTCTGTTCCCTTCTTCTGGATGGAAATGAACAGACTCCAGTAACAGCTATTCAAAGAAAATGCTGTAGCCCTCTTATGCAATAAATATCAATTACAAAGAATTCTTGTGTTTTATTGAATGCATTGTGTACTTTTAAAGAGCCCGTGTCAGCCACTCCTTTGTTGTTTCCTTCGATATTAGAACACAAATTAAGTGTAGAAATTTCTAAATAGACATCTAAAAACAAAGTTTCAGATTTGATTTACCAAATTCAATCTTGAAAATTGCTCTATATTCTCTAAATCAGCCGATGGAAATGGATGTTTTCTCCGACTTGCCAAGTTGCTATGCTGTCAAAATGGCGGCTGACACAAGCTGTTTAAAAACACGGCACTGTAAATAGAGCCGGTTTTAAATGACTGAAAATGACATGCATGGCACGCAACATCTGTAAAAAAATCAGACGTGATGGGAGGTTTCCCTATGGGGCTACCTTAAAATAATTTCTATCTTATCGACTGTCATTATCGTTATCGTTTTTTTAGCTGTGTGATTTGGCCTCATGTGGCATGGTTATGAATGTTCTCGCCTCAGGCTTCTCAGAGCAATACCACAGGAATCCACTAATGAGATTCCTGTGAAAGAGGCTTGCCTGACACCAGGGGGAAGTCTTCATGTTTGTGAAGCACATTACGGTACATTGTTATGGCTGCTAGCAGAAACACACAACTCACATGTTTCTGCTGCTACTAAATCAATCGTCATTAAATAGTTGATCCACTGAGAGGGTCTGCCTTGTGCAATAGTTGGACCATTGTTGAATGTTTTTTTGAGCTTTCTGGAATACTGTCCCTTACATCCCCTTGAATTTCTGCCATGATGATAACTAACTCCCGACTCCCGTTTGGAACTTCTGTCTTTTGGCGAAACGCCAACTGCTCCTACTGAGAGCCATGATGATAACTAACTCCCGACTCCCGTTTGGAACTTCTGTCTTTTGGCGAAACGCCAACTGCTCCTACTGAGAGTCAAAGAAATTCAAGGGGATGTAAGGGATATTATTTTAAGGTAGCCCCATAGGGAAACCTCCCATCACATGTCTGATTTCGCCAATAGGGAGGTAGCGGCTGTTCCAGAGCTCCCCGCATCGTCATCTCTCGGCGGGCGAGGCTCCAGGGGCACAGAACGGGCCTGTTCCTCAGTAAAGGTGTTGCTTGCCCCTTTTTCGCTACTGGCTGGAAAAATGGAAAGGTAATCCCTTGCTGGGAAATATTTTTGCATTTAAACCTTGCTGGCAAAAAAATCGCGTGCTGGCAAATCATGATAGACCAATTTCAATATTTTAAAATTCAAACTTGGATACGAGGCTCATGGGAATAAACAAAAAATAAATTATTCGTTTTTCGATGACGATGCGATTTCTTTTGTGTTATTCCCATGAGTCTCGGACTCAAGTAAGAATTTTAATACATCGAAATTGGTCTATTGCATTTTATGGACTATATTTAGGACTTTCTACTCTTTTTCTTAAACTTTTTGAGAGTATTCCAGGTCTGTCGTGATTTGTGGCATTATGACGCGTGTTGGCTGAGAAACATTTTCTCTTCACTCCCTGTAAATTTGTGACTCCTTCTAGATCTCCAGGCAAAACGGAACAGACATAAAGTGTTTGCCAGCGCAATTGTGAAAAGACCAGTTGAGACTGTCGTGAAAGCAGTTCATGAGTAATTCACTATCCACCTGCTATCCAATCAAATGCAATATGTAATTCGATAATTCAACAACAAACCAATCAGTGAGGTTAATCACCATCTCCCCTTTTCGTGAGCGACGTAATCACAAGTTATTATGTATTGTTATCTCTACGCGATCTGATTGGCTGAAGGATCAAAGATCATGCCCTCAACCAATCACAACCTGAAGCAATCGCAATTACTGAGTAATTTGTAATTACTCACGACTGTCATGTGAAAAGTGCTCTATCCACAGAGATTTTCTGCAGAAACACATCCATGGGAAAAGCTGAATTTCCCAAGGCACACGCATAGGAAGTGTTCGGAATTCACATGGGAAATCCGAACACTTCCCATTCTTTTACCCTGGGAAATTCAGCTTTTCCCATGGATGAGTTTCTGCAGAAATTCCCTGTGATCTACGCATTTACCAAACGGACGCTCGATATATGTCGTGAAGCTCTCATTCTCATACCAAGAGTTTTCCGGCTCGTCACCTCGCGGGGGAAGCTCTGGTCGCGACCGTTTGAGGACCTTCGCTGATTGGCGGATTTTGAACGTTGGGGCATGCGCATAAAAGCTATTTCCCTCAACGGCTCTGTATAAAATCAATCTCCATGCTGTCACCAGAGCCACTCCCGCGAGGAGACGAGCCGGGGAACTCTGACAAACCAAACTAAAACCACCCAATTGCACTTTGTTTACTACTTTTAGACACAATTTGGCGTGAACTGCTTCGTTTTAGGCAGGAATTATCATTACGACTTATGAAGCATGGTTCATGGTTTTACGTTTTGCAGAGCAATGTTAACTGAAACAGGTGTATACCCGTGAGGCTCTCAGCCAGATATGAAACAGAACCCGCGCCGAGAGAAAGAACTTTCTGCGCATGCATGTTATAGAGTCCTAAATTGTAAAGGCTCTTGTGTTTAGCAAGTTGTTCTACTGCTCATCTGTGTGGGCAGGTACGACTAAAAGAACATTGAATGCCTGCAAAGGTACAAAACTTTGCTGCACGCATTGTAACGGGCACGCGTAAATTCGAACACATAACGGCGCATTTGAAGAACCTTCACTGGCTTCCGGTTGATAAACAGCTGGAGGTCAGGGACACTATTATGACATTTAAGAATCTGCATGGACTTGCTCCTTATAATTCTTTTACAGTAAGATCATGCATCCACAAGCACAATACCAGGAATAAATAAGCTGGAAGTGCCACTGTGCAGAACAGCAACAGCACAACGATCATTTCGATATAGGGGCGCTTCGCTGTGGAATAAATTATTCGGGGCATTGGCGTCTTAGAGCCATTTATAAGTCAAATCATGAGCTGTAAACTTCAGAATTTTTTAGAAGCATAGGAATCGCGTAATTGTATATATTCTATCGATTTTTAGCTTTTAGACCTATTTGTATTTTTAATCAATTTATTATAGTATTTTTATTTTATATTGTAAATGGTTTCTGAAAAACAACTTGTGGACTGGAATCATTAAAGTTTATTATTATTATTATTATTATTATTATTATTATTATTATTATATTATTATTATTATTATTATTATTATTATTATTATTATTATTATTATTATTATTATTATTATTATTATTATTATTATTATTATTATTATTATTATTATTATTATTATTATTATTATTATTATTATTATTATTATTATTAAAGTGTGACGTCACAAATTTGAAACATTTCGAATGTCAGATTTTGTCCACCAATAATGACACTAATGAACGTTGCATGCAAAAAGATGAGGTTATCGGTTTAAACGCAACCGAGATAGGGACCGCTGAATACACCATTTTCTTTTAACAAATCACTGTATTTTGGACTCAGTTCCAAACTGCTTGGAACTGAACCCAAACAGTGATCTGTTTAAGAAAATTATGCATTCCGCGAGCCATATCTCGGTCGCGTTACAATCGATTTGCCTCATTTTTGGTGTGTAGCTTTCAGTCGATATGGCCTTTCGAATCAAGGGACAAATATTACTAAATCGAAAATTTGTTTTTTTTTGTGTGTGTGACGTCACCACCTTAGGACTCTATTGTCTCAACCCGGTTTTACTTGCTCGCTATGCCCTTTTGTCTCCTTTAAAATACAAGCGATGAGCGAGGGGGTTTCATGTTAGTGTTTCAGTATTTTTGGAAACAAAGCGTCATCGGTTGAGAAGCTAAAAATGGCAACGGACAATATGGTTATGCAAATTTACACCCAGAGTGTAGACTGTACTACCTGCATGCAAAAATTTTAAAAGTGCTAGAGTAAAGCCAGTAAAATTTCACACATGTTGCCTAAATTACTAAAAATCCATCTTAAACACCGTTCAATACATGACGCATTTTCTGGACAAATGTTTCCACATATTTAGCCTCGACCTGGTGATGAAATACCGCTCGTATCGTCTTGGGACCTACGGCCAGCATTCGAAAGACGACGGTCTGTGTGTCCAGCGGTTCATCTGCTGCCGTTTTTCCCATTCGATTGGCTACGTCATCTGCGGTGAGCTTGTCGTGCACGACATCGAAGTAAAGTAGATTGGATTGTACTCTTCCCATGTCTATGTTTATGCCTGGCAGCTCACGAAGACCTTGGAAAGACAGAACAGTAAAAAAACTTCCTAACTTCCAAAAGTCCAATCAGCAATATACCTTTTCGGTTAGAGCGGGAGCGCTTCGGACAGACAGTCATGCCAAAATAATTTCTTTTTGGTTACATGAATATTTTAGCCTCGACCTGGTGATGAAATACCGCTCGTAGCGTTGAGGGAAGAACAGTCTTGCGTCTTTTGCGGTGATTTCTTCAATCGATTTCTCTATGAAATTAGTTTTGGAGCCGTAGGGGCTGGGAATGAGTTCCGTAGACACGGCGCGCAATGAATTGTGGGACGTCCGCTAAAATATCCCATCACTCTCTGCGCGCCATGTACAAACTATCCCACAAACCATTGCGTGCCTTAGAAACCCCGGAACGGTCTGGGTACCTGGGTACGAGACTGGGGTTAAAGGAAGATTTTAGTCTCTTGCGTGACACCTTAGCGTGACAAAGCACAGGACCCCCGCTCAAGTGGGAAAAGGTCTCAATAGCGCTATTCACTGTTTATCAACATTGCCATTGTAATGCAAATGTGCCAACCGTAGATTGAATAGAGCCCTTTGTTCTGTGAACCAATCGATCTATGGTTGGCACATTGATAACAATAGATGACGTCAGCGTGAACAGCGCTATAGTCCAGTTTCGAATTCTCTACTTTACCGCTGAATAGGCATCGACGGCGCATAAATACAGTGGGAGCCTCAGTTTGAAGTAGAAAAAGTTGTGAATACTGACGAGAAACTGATGAAGCTTGAATGGAGACAATAGACAAAACTTTTTGGACTCGTTGGTATTCGCAACTTTCGGGTTTAAATCGAGGCTCCCACTGTATTTATGCGCCGTTGATGCCTATTCAGCGGTAGATTAGAGAATTCGAAACTGGACTATTGATCAGGTGATTGCAGATCAGCAGATCACTATGTTTTTCTGTAAGCCCAGCGCCCCAGTTTCTGCAAGAATTTGACATACATTGGCTGATTGCATTTTTAATCCGCACCGGGGGGGTGAGGACCTATGGAAAATTTTCCAGGGGGTTGTTTTGGACCCTGGAAATTCCACGGGAGGGGGTGTGTCTGGAGACTGGAAATTCCAGGGGGGAGGGGTAAAAAAGGTGACTTTCCAGGGTCATTTTATCCAAAAATAGATTTTCCAGGGGTATTTTGCCAGAAAAAATGGAAATTCCAGGGGAGGGGGTCCTTTATGAGGTTGGAAATTCCAGGGGAGGGGGTCTGTTTCACGAGTGGAAATTCCAGGGGAGGGGGTATTTTTAAGGGAGGTCCTCAACCCCCCCGGTGTGGTTTAAAAATGCAATCAGCCATTGTCTCCAACACTTCAAAAACTGCCCCGCCGCCCATGCCTAGTGAAGTCCAGCATGTCCCTTACCTTTCGCTAACTCCCTAGCATTCACGTGGTCACTAGCGAGTTTAGGTGCGATGTTATCCAGTGCGTAGATTCCAGCCGCTGCTAAAATCCCCGCCTGTCGCATACCACCACCGAGGGCTTTCCTGTGACGATGACACCTGAAACCACACACAATAGCCTTTAAAGAGCCTGTGTCAGCCGCCATTTTGACAGCATAGCAACATACCAAGTCGGAGAAAGCATCCATTTCCATCGGCTGATTTAGAGAATATAGAGCAATTTTCTCGATTGAACTTGGTAAATCAAATTTGAAACTTTGTTTTTAGATGTTGATTTAGAGATTTGTACACGTAATTCGTCTTCTAATATCAAACACAAACAATAACAAAGGAGTGGCTGACACGGGCTCTTTAACGTAAAAGACGAGTTTACGCAGAGGAAACCTGAAATCCCACAGAAAAGATCGTTTCATGTGACGTCATAAAATTTATAACTTTAAAACTATGGTCGCTATCCCTTTGAGTCATGATACAGCTTTCGTAAGATCTACGCCTATTGGATTGATACCTGCAGTGCAAAATAATAGAGGGTCATACAATGGAACGAGGAAACAACGGGATGCTTTGTTCTGCCTATTCAATCACACAAGATCTTCAGAGAAGCTGTATTACTCCTGATACCTTTGTGCTTTTTGGGGAAGAGGTCAAAACAAGGTGGTGGGGTATCGGGTACTACCACCCCCCACCCCCACCCTCACCCCCTAGGTATCCAGTGGTTATTTTCTCGAGGCACAAATAAGGGATACCCGATTTTATTGCAGAAATGTGTCGTTCTCTTCGTGCAAAATGGCGGCTGACACAGGCTCTTTAATGTAAAAGACGAGTTGGGTAAAGAGGTCAAGATGGCGGATAAAATTCAAGGAAAATAGAAGCAGGCATCAATCAAAAGTCGAAATCTTAGACTTTCTCCAACGCGCACATGTCTTATATTACAGGGGGTTGACTGGCCACTCATGACCACTTGACTGTCAATGGTGCCGCAGGGGCGTAGCCAGCACTTATGAGAGGGGGGGGGGGGGTTCCAAAATTAAAAAAAAAAACTCCACATAAATCGGACGTTTTTGCGTTCTCGCCACAGGAAACCCAGCCAAAAATATTGATCTCGGGAAAAAACTAGCGTTTGAAGAAATTTTCTACATTTTCTCGGAGCTTTTATTTGTTGTCTATTAAATATTTACCGAATTTAAGTAATAAGTCCAGAACAGACGCGAGGGGGGTTCCGGAACCCCTGGAACCCCCCCCCCCCCCCCCCTGGCAACGCCCCTGTGCCATTGAGGCCCAACGTTATTCAGCTTTTCAGCTGCAAGTATGGGAAATCGGCCTCCGATATTTGCATTTGTATTTGTAAGACGTGCAATTTACAAACAAAACTTGTGGATGGGTGTTACCTGGCAATGAAGTCCTTCTCCCCGACAACGAGCGAACCAACTGGTGCGCCGAGCCCCTGTAAAAAAAATCAACAACCTTTAACCGACTCTAGTTTAACAAGTACACATCGATTTTTTCGTGCTTCTGTAGTGTAATAATACACAGATGTCGTCATAGCGGAATTGGTGCGCGCCTATTACCACTGTATGCATTACTACGCGACCTCAAAATTCACTGTTGCGATGGGCGATTGGCGATTTTTAGCTGTCAATCAAAACCAAACGTTGGACTCAGCTACTTGTGGGTCGATATTGATTGCAAAATCAACTGAAATTATTGTAAGCTATCCTTTGGCTTTCTGGCCTGGAATTATTAACTTTCTGGCTCAAGAAAATTGACGTTACAATTCCTTTGCTGAGAATCGCCAATCGCAACAGTCGCGTCGCGAAGCAATGCACTAATACAGTGGTAAAGTACAAACGCATGATAAAAAGGAGATATATTTGTTTTATACAACAAAAAAGATGCTTAAAAAAGTCCTAACAGCGCGCGCATTTCAAGCTCGTTTTGGTAGCATGCGCGCGCTATGTTTTACTAATTCATGAACGTTCATTTATATTTTCCTGCAAGAAGAAGAACTGGGCTTTCAAGTCATTCAGACATTATGAAGAAAGATGAAAATATCCCATGCAGTGGACGGTTAAGAGAATGAGCATTCATAGGATGAGTAATTTTGCTCAAAGCGTTGATATGCGTTGATATCAGGGTTATCTTGAAAATATTCGAAGCGCGGACAAACTTCTCCCGCAATTTATGACTTAATAATACTCATTCTCGAACCAAGAGCTCCCCCAGCTCGAAACCTCGCGGGGGAGAGGCTCTGGTGACAGCCACTGACGCATGCGCGAGATTTAATACAGAGCCGCTGAGAGAAAGACCTTTCAGCGAATGCTCAATGCTCAAAATCAACCAATCAGCGACGGCCCTCAAATGGATGTCCCCAGAGCCTCCCCTGCGAGCACACGAGCTTGGGAGCTCTGGGTACGAGAATGCTTAATACTCGGCATTCTCATAACGAAATGAAGCCTCAGATTTTTTTTGATCAAAGTTTCCTTTTTAGATAATGCACTTCTTATGCCCGAAGAACGTTTGCAGTTCTATCAAACCTGCACGCGCCCAATCTGAGAATATGCATGCCCAGTCTTTCACAACGCGGCCTTCAGGACTATTTATCACAAGAGCTCGAGCACAGAAACGGACCCTGCGAGTAATATACCCGTTTAAAAACTACGATAAAGCATTGAGTAAATCAGGTAGCCTTGTAAGACTGTGTGAGCGCCGCGAGACGCTCACGAAGCAGCTTTTCAGCAAGATGTTAGGAGACACTAACAACCGGTTACACAAGCTGCTCCCCGCAACAAACACTCATTGTTAATACACTTTAAGAAATGCGTGCATGTTTAACCCAAGCTTTAATATAATACATAACGCACTAAAGGCCTGACAATTTAGGTAGTTTTAGCATTTTATATTATAAATATTTCTTAATTCAACATTATCATCTATCATGAACAATCTGTCATCTAGTTCATTATAATCCGGTTTTAAATATAATTGTATTTTTCTACAAGTTTTGATAGACCCACTTCTTCTAAAAAGTTCCACTAGACTTATTGCCATGTGGTTGCTAAGTTATATGTTTCTGGTTGCTCATAATGCTTGATAAATAGATAGAGAATAATACATGGGTGCGTGGAGATATGGAATTTATCTTCGAGTGTTCACATTGATATCGAAAGGCACCGACCATTTGACTTCTGGGGGGGGGGGGGGATGATTTTGAAAATAAATATCCTGCACATAAATATCCTGAAAAAAAAATCCTGCACAGCATATTTGTTATAATCCTATACTAATTTTACAAAATAAATATCCAACAATATCTTAGAGAAGTAAAAAAAAATCTTGCAAAAAAATCATCCACCCCTCCCCTCAAAAGTCAAATGGTCGGCCCCTTATATAAACAAAGAAACACTGCCATGCTACAGGGAAGCGCCTTTTATTGGCCACGGGAGAATACATCTGATTGGCTGATATTTTCACATGTAAAAATATGTGAAATATACGGTTTTGTCAGTGGCAGAAATCCCTGTATATAAATAATGGTAATAGTCCTGAGTGGAGTGCAATTTGGTCAGAAGTCATACGCGTGATAATCCCACTATTTATCTATTTTGAAATCCTAGGATTGCAAAACTTTTTGTGATTTGAAAAAATATTAACAAATTCCGACTTGAAGGGCTTGAAGTAGAGCGTTCCGCTCGCGCGAGGTCAGAAATCTTTTATTGTGGAAACAATTTTAAAATGGATATAATAAAGTGGTATTGAACTTACTTGTGATTTCAAATCGAAGTCGCGCTATCGCGTATGATTTCAGACCGCACTCCGCTCGGTTCCATTACCATTATGTGTTACTATTTATTCCTATTATAAAGAAAAATCCTGTAATTTAGCCTAGGCTGCGAGAGGATCCAATAAACAAACATCCATAGCGGAGCACAGGCGCGCGAAGCGCGCCAGCGGATGCTCCATACTTAAGAGAATAATGTATAGGTATGAATCGGATTTTTGAACGCGCGTGCGGTGTCCGTCCGACGTCCTTCTACCACCATAGGGTTCCCATCAAGAAAAAAAAAATGGAATATCTCGAGAACTGAGCATCGCTAGGTGACCAAAAATTATCTTGGAGGCAGGGGGTGCACCACCAAGGTCACGTGACATGACGTCATTGATGACGTCCGCAAAACTAGAAAACTTAATATCTCGAAACTAAGTCGATACGTCGTTGATAGTGATGTATTAATTGGAGCTCCGCTTTTAGGCAGTGCCTAAATCTATATACTATTCATTACAGCCGCTTAGCCGACCGCGGTTAGCGCAGTGGTAGAACGCCGGGTTATTGTGCGGGAGGTTGGGAGTTCAAACCCCCGCCGGACCAACGTTTCTAAATAATTGAGGAGAAGGTGCTGCCTTTCCAACATCTGCAAATTCCAACTTCCAACTGTTCCAACATCTGCAAATGTTTAGACCTTCACGTCTTCTAGGACATTAGGACGCAAAACCGTAGGGTCCCGCAACGGAAGAAGAGCCACCCAGAGCCTATTTGCGTAACCCATTATTACAATTATTATTATTATTATTATTAGCTGATGGAAAGGTGTTTGGATTTTAAATATTTATTTCCAACTATAATGATACAAGGATGTGCGCGCGCTAAGTACATTGTGACGTCATTAAATAACAAAGATAACTTGAAATTCTGAAGCGAAAATTTCAGCTCTCATAGCGCCATCCGAGCAGATATTTTACTGAATATGATCGTTGGGTGGCCCTGACCTATCGTAATCCAACTTACGGGCTGCAAGTCTAGGCAGTCGTGGCCTCCAACATTTACATTAACAATTTAGTTGTTACCAATGTACCGCCCCCTAACCCTCACTCTTAGTCTTTCGGGCTAACCGTTTAAAGCCTAACAACTTTGCCACCACATATCTCATTCGTCTGTCCTTCCAGCAGTAAATAAAAGGGTTAACACATCCGTTGAATAACATCAAGCAGTGTACCAAGCCAAACATTACCCCTATTAAGATCACGTCTCCTACGCCACTCTCCTCTAAGCCGATACAGAGACATTCGGGGATGTAGCAGAGAATGACAAGAAGTGAAATGTATCCTAATGCGCTGGAACGCTTTTGGTTGTGGCCGATGCTGTTCTGAGATGAAATGAGAACCCGTTGACGATGGGCTTGAAGCAGCAACTTGATGTTAACAAAAGCTATAAGGGTCAAGCATGGTACAGCCACCGAGAGCACCGTGAAAACTACGAACTCAAAGGAAAGAACCCCTGCAAGTGATAACCATAGTAGGCTTGTATATATGATATAGCTAGTAACCGTACTGGTGATTGCGGCTTTTCTTGTGACGATAGCGTAATATCGCATACTGTTGAACACCGCAATATAGCGATCAATACTGACTAGGGCTATGTTAATTAGTGTGCTACCAATAGACCAGGACAACCCGTAAATCATATACAGTTCCGTGAGGCATATTTTCACAGAGAGTTTCAGTTCAAAATATTCGTTGGTAAATATTAGAGGCTGGATCAAAAGTCCAGTAGTCAAGTCTGCAAAGGCTAAGCTGACGATAAAAATGTTTGAAGGCGAGCGAAGGCGGCTGTCTTTGCCGAACGCCACGAAGATGACGGAGTTACTGCTAATCAGTACAACACTTAGTATGGTGCTTACAACGCATGCGCTTATTTGTAACGGTGCTGATAGCGGGTGCTCGGCTATGCTTAAAGTATACATGTATCCTTGACAAATTGAGACGTTCCCTGGTTACAGTTCTTCTGCCGATAGGTTCATCTTGGTGCGGGTAATTCGGCCGGTATTTACTCAGTTCTACAGTTCCAAATGCTTCAAAATTTCAGTGAAAAGAAAGTTGCTGAACAGTTAATACCTGTTGTGTGATAGGTTTTAGTGACTGCGGAGTTAGTGACCTTTCCAACTAATTGCATGTCTAAGTCCATGAATCCAGAAATAAGTTCATTCAATCTCACCCTGTCTTGTCAACACTAGGTTATTTGGTTTTGGTTTGCTGAAATTCTCCTACGCGGTACAGCTTGATATAAACATCGTCATTGGCGGTTTTCTGCCGCGTTCGTTGCTGAAACTTCAGTTTCATGGTTGGGCGCTGCCTTCCTTGTCATGGCAACGAAGTTGAAACTCTCTTTGATTTTCCTTGAGTGGACTTGTCTTTCAGTGAGTATGCCAGTGAAGTCCCTAAAACCTCTTACACACACTTTAATGATGGTTTCCTGATGTCATGGCTACAGCCACCTTCAGGTTCGCGATTACGGCTAGGTCTCCCCTCGTGAAATCTTCTCTCTTCTGTTTACATTGTCCAAACTCTCCTCTTTGTTTTCTAGAGTGGACTTGCATTCCAGTGAATATTCCAGGGAAGCTCCTAAAGTCTTTTATGGACACCTTTTCAGACACTGTTGGCGTTCTGGTTTTCTGGCTTGAATTCACTTGAGGGTCGCTCTAGAATCGTGCTCAATTCGGTATAGTCTGGGAAATTGCCTAAAGTCTAATTTCGGGGGTAGAAGCGGAATATTTTCAAACCAAAATTCTTTATTCAAACCTCCAATATTCAATATTCAAACATCTAAATTCAATATTCAAACTTCCATCTCGACTAATATTCAAACTTCCATCTGCTTCAAACGTCTGCTTACCGTTCCAACTATACTAGCCTTTGCGGACGCTTAGCCAATCAGGGCACCCGAAAAACAATGGATCCATTTGAAAACAATAGGAAACAGGGCGCAAAGGCTCCCAGTTGGTGATGGGCCTTTAAAATACGGATGATGTTGCACATTGCGTAACTAACTTATGTTAGTTACACTTCATAAAAATACAAACATTCGAAGTGTACGAGGGTAATACACGGTCAAAATGCAGTGATCCTCCCTCCGCGATCCCCCTCAGAGCTGTTGAACATTTTGGTCACCCCCCCTCTCCCTATTTGACATAGTAGAAGACATTCTACAGATAGAGAGGATCGCACTTTTCCTTCGTTTCGCGCGAAGCGCGCCAAAATTATGATAAACGCATTTTATCAAGCCTCAGAGAAAGGTTAGACGAACATCCCGTGTTTTGTGTAGACAGTAAACGGTGCTAGGGTATATGTAGTGTCATCGTTGCACGAGTTCTCAAAGAATATAGATGTAATTCTTTCTGCGCGCGTAGCGCGCCGAAATGTTTATTAAGTATAGAGTGAAGTGCTGCCAAAATCCTGCTGCCAAAATTTAATCAAATGTTAAATTTGTGACAGTTAGTTATCGATAGGTCGACAAAGAAGCTTCGAAAGTATTTTAATTGATTGTCCAATCCTCGATTATTCAAATTCAAACTACCAATATTCTGAATATTCATATTCAAACTAAATTCTCAAAATTCAAACTGAATTTGTAAATATTCAAACTAGCTTTAAAGTAAATATTCAAAATTCAAAATTCTGCTTCTACCCCCGAGTCTAATTTTAAAAAGCTCTGACAAGACCCTAGTTTCTCTGTCAGGAACTCATTCTTAGTGTTCGCCATTTATAGGGCCACTATTTATCATTAATATAGTCATTTCCTGGTACAGTCCTTTTCTATTTGGAGAGTACTTGATCAATTGGCCGATCATGGAAATGAAATATGTCAGTAACTGATGCTTTCTTTCTCCAAAGTCTTCACCTTTTCGCAGGCTCATTTATCATTTGTGAAAACAGTCCCGATTACGGTCGCTTAAACTGAAAAGACGAGAGTGCTTGACAAAATGATCGCCGGTGAGATAAAACACGTGGAAACACTTTAAAAACACATGAAAAAGTTTCCTTGAGATTATGCAATACGTTTTAAATTCGAGAACATTTCTTTCTGATTAAATTTCCAGCTAGAGACGAGTTTTAACGGAAAACAATAATGTTTTCAACTTTAATACATCCATTTTGAACTCACACGCGCGTTCTGCAATCTGATTGGCTCTCAGCCAGTCCTAAATTGACCTGCTGGACCTCATTGTAAAACGACAGATTTTAAGTCACGCGTTAGAACTATTGTAGATTGTCGTATCATAAAAAATGTACGACACAAGGTTCAAATACGACTTAGATAATGGGCTGCTCCAAAAAAACCGTACCCCCCCCCCCCCCCCTATCGAGGGACTCCAAATTTTCAAAAATTGCTCTACCCCTGTGGAAATTCCAGACTCCTGTAATAATAATAATAATAATAATCGTGTTTATTATATAGACGCGAGTGTTTTACTGGGAAATACGCCACTCGTAGATCTCATACGAAGCTACATCCGGGTCCTCAGTGACATATTTTCCATATCCTCCCTAGTGAGGATATCGGTCAAAACAAAAGTGCTTGGAAATCAATTTGGAATATTTTTTCTGGTTTGTCTATATAATAAAAAGAAAATTACACGGTGGCTTGAAGATATGAGTTTTATTTTCTCGTGTCAAAAACAATATTTTACTCATTCGCTGCGCTCATTCGTAAAATATTAGGGGTAGCGATGGGTCCCTAAAATAACAAGAGTCTCGTCAAATTTTAGCAGAGTCTCGGAATCTCGGAATTTTTAACGTGCGTCTCGGAACCTCGGATTTTCACTCTCAAACTTCTAATACAGTAAATATATGAGCTGAAATTTTCTCTCCGTCTCGGGCTCGGATTATAAACTGCCAGTCTCGGCGTCTCGGCAAGTCTCGGATTTACCCATCGCTACCCCTAATATTGTTCTTGCCACTCGAAAATAAAACTCATATCTTCGCGCCACCGTGTAATATCCTCTATTTATTTTCCATTAGAGCGATTTTCATATGACTGTAGTGATACCAATCGCAAAGTGATTACACCGATCCTGAACAAAACCTATAGGAATAATTAAAAAGTAACTGCAAATTACTCACGACAGTCATCTGAAATACGGGTAAAATTTATATGCTATGCTCTTTTTCACTTTGCAATTTGATTGTACAACAGTCACCAAATCCGACATATGTTCCTTGCCAATTTCGGCCAGAGGAGGGAGAGTAGCTGAGACAATTTTGTCCATTACCTGATTATCCCTGAAAACGAAACTGGCCACATTTGAGTTGAAACATTTTTCCAGGAGTTTTCCGGGATTTTCACTTTCCTTAACATTCCAGGACTTTCCAGGAATGAAATGAAAATCCAGGATATTCCAGGATTTCCTGGACGCGAACGGATCGTGTGTTCTATGTTTTCTTATACAATTAATGTCTCTAGCTGAAAATTCAATCAGAAATGTTTTTGATTATCACGCAGGCATAATCTCAATCTCAATCTCAAGGTTTTTTGAATGTTTCCACGTGTTTTATCTCACCGGCGATCATTTGGTCAAGCACTCTCGTCAAACGTTTCACTTTAAGCGACCGTAATCGAGGCAATTTTAACAAATGATAAATGAACCTGCGAAAAGGTGAAGACTTCGGAGAAAGAAAGCATCAGTTAGTGACATATTTCATTTCCATGATCGGCCATTTGATCAAGTACTCTCCAAATAGAAAAGGACTGTATCAGGAAATGACTATGTTAATTATAAATAGTGACCCTATAAATGGCGAGCACTAAGAATGAGTTCTTGACATAGAAATTAGGGTCTTCTCAGAGCCTTTGAAAAGACTTTAGGGAATTTCCTGGACTATACCAAAAAGAGCACGATTCTAGGCCGACCCTGAAGTTCATTCAAGCCATCAAACCAGAAACACCAACAGCGTCTATAACAGACTTTATCAATTCCACTGGAAATTCACTGGAATACAAGTCCACTCTAGAAAATAAAGAGGAGAGTTTCGACAATTTATACAGAAAAGTCAAGAGAAGATTCCACGAGGGGAGAGACGTAGCTGCAATCGCGAACCTACAAAAGATATTTGGGACTTCACTGGCATACTCACTGAAAGACAAGTCCACTCAGGGAAATATAAAGAGAGTTTCAACTTCGTTTCTATGAGAAGGAAGGCAGCGCCCAACCATGAAACTGAAGTTGCAAGCCAGGAACGCGGCAGAAAACCACCAGTAACGGAGTTTAGATCAAGCAGTACCGCGTAGGAGAATTTCAGCAAACCAAAACCAAATAAGCTAGTATTGAAAAGACAGGGTGTACATTGAATGAACTTATTTCTGGATTATGAACAGCCGGAAATTAGTTGGAAAAATCATTTCCTCAGCAGAGAACCTATTGCACAGGTATTAACTTTTCAGCAACTTTGTTTTCACTGAAATTTTTAGAATGTAGAGCTGAATAAATACGGGCCTACCAAATACCCAACCAAGATGAACCTATCCGCAGAAGAACTGTCACAAGGGAACGTCTCAGTTTGTCAAGGATACAGGGATAGTTTAAGCATCGCCGATCACCCGCTATCAGCACCGTTACAAATAAGCGCATGCGCTATAAGCACCATACTAAGTGTAGTACTGATTAGCAGTAACTTCGTCATCTTCGTTGCGTTCGGCAAAGACAGCCGCCTTCGCTCGCCTTCAAACATTTTCATCGTCAGCTTAGCATTTGCAGACTTCACTACTGGACTTTTGATCCAGCCTCTAATATTTACCAACGAATATTTTGAACTGAAACTCTCTGTGAAAATATGCCTCACGGAACTGTATATGATCTACGGGTTGTCCTGGTCTATTGGTAGCACACTAATTAACATAGCCCTAGTCAGTATTGATCGCTATATAGCGGTATTCTACAGCTTGCGATATTACGCTATCATCACAAAAAAAGCCGCAATCACCAGTACGGTTACTAGCTATATCATATATACAAGCCTACTAGGGTTACCACTCGCAGGGGTTCTTCCCTTTGAGTTCGTAGCTTTCGTGGTGCTCTCAGTGGCTGTACCATGCTTGACCCTTATAGCTTTTGTTAACATCAATTTGCTGCTTCAAGCCCGTCGTCAACGGGTTCAAATTTCATCTCAGAACCGCATCGGCCACAACATCTCAGTTCTTCACAACCAGAAGCGTTCCAGCGCACTAGGATACATTTCACTTCTTGTCATTCTCTGCTACATCCCCGAATGTCTCTGTGTCGGCTTAGAGGAGAATGATATAGGAGACGTGGTCTTAATAGAGCTAATGTTTGGCTTGGTACACTGCTTGATGTTATTTAATGGATGCGTTAACCCTTTTATTTACTGCTGGAAGGACAGACGAATGAAATATGTGGTGGCAAAGTTGTTAGGCTTTAAACGGTTAGCCGAAAGACTAGGAGTGAGGGTTGGGGGGCGGTACATTGGTAACAAGTAAATGTTAATGTAGAGGCCTCCAATCTCGTTACCAGCATAGCTTACAGTTACTATTCTTCAGGGTTCGTACGCTCCGCAATTGCACATAATCCAGGAGTTTTACTGCGATTTTGATAATTCTGCGAACTCTCGCTAACGATTTCCAACCGTCAAACCGCCTCCTGGTTTCCGCCAATCAAACTCCCGAGTCTTTTCGACGTTACTCTTTGTGCTTTTTGATTGGCCAGCAGGTAACCGTTGCTGGCGTGACAGGAAGCCATTTTAGCACTGCTTAGGCGCTGGCCAATCAAAAAGCACAAAGAGTAACGACGAAAAGACTCGGGAGTTTGATTGACGGAAGCCAGAAGGCGGTTTTACGGTTGGAAATCGATAGCGTGAGTTCGCAGAATTATGAAAATCGCAGTAAGGAGCCGTTTTGGAATTTTTCCAGGGGTTTTCCAGGATAATTTTTAACCTTGTCAGTCCATTTTCAATAACGTTTCAAGCTTGAAAACAATTTTTTAGAATGATTACATTCTTGATTTTGTCAATGATGAAATTCGTTTCATTTTTCCAGGACTTTGTTCGAAATTCCAGGAGTTTCAAGGACTTTCCAGGAGTACAATAAAAACCCAGGACTTTCCAGGTTTTCCAGCAGCCGTACGAACCCTGTTTTTTTCCTAGAGGTGTAATGCTATGGAACTTGCTTCCCCAGGAAGTAGTATCGTCGGACCCCTTGTCGCATTCCAAGCAGGCCGCCTTGCCTGCTGTTGAGGTCTATTGCACGAGCCGCTAGGCGAGTGCAATTTAAGGAGGCTCATAGCAGTTGTTCATGTCCTCACCCCCTAAACTTCAATGGTCTGTATCTCATGCGGACATGCACTGAACGAAAAGCCACTTTACAAGTAAACATGCTATGGATTGTTCTTTGTGTCGACATATGTTTTGCTTACATTGATGCTTCCATGGCAACGTATTGGCGACCCTCCAAAAATTGTAAGTTCAAAATTCACCCAGACAAGAGAAATTTCGGCGAAACCCGCTTTACGCCGAAATGTAGACGCTAGGCTATAAGCATTACTTGGACAAAGTTTGAAGAAAAAGTAACATCGCGTTTTCGAAATATAACGCGGTATTTTTTTCTTCAAAACATTAGAATATTCAATTATCCTACTTTCTTGATTATCAAACTAAAAGCTCGTACTGATTTTATTTTACTTCCGCATAAAGACCGAGGCATTTTCTTTCGACACAGAAATTTTCAGACCATCTGCTTTTTCCGATCACGATTAATCTGAAAACTTTTGAAAGCCTTTTTTTTGCTCACGCCAAACCAACAACCAGTCCTGCGTTTTAATTCCTAGTTTAAAATATCCGAGATAAATTTCTGTCTAAATCTCCCCAAAGAGAGTTCAATTGTTACATACCTTGTTGACGTATTTTTTAGAACTATAATTCTTTTAAAAAGCCGGGCAAAAAAGAAATATTGATGCGGTGTTTCGCTTGACTTGAAAGCAAGCTTGAAACGTCATTAACGGGTATGATATGCCATGCGGTCAAAAAGGTTCCCAGCGGAGGAAGGGTGGTGGCATTTTGGAACTTATCGCCAACGATCATCTACATCTACTTTATTGACTAATAAAGCTTGCGCATAACAGCATAAATCAATATATATGTATTAAAAATTATATAAGAATTTCAAATAAATAAATATTCTCAAAAATATATTCAATTCAATTTATTTGCCATTTCTTTTACATTTGTACAGTTATACATGAAAAACGTCTAAATAGGCTAAGAAAAAGAAGATGGCGAGAGCGCCTCAAGAAACCACCAGGCTTGTGCGAGGAGAAGACAATAGGAAAACAAATGCGAGACGAGACAGACGAACACAGATTACTAAAAGTATATCATTTAGGGGGATAGAAATTTAGTAAGTTCTTTCTCAAAACTAGAAACATTGTGAATAGAAACAATAGACCGAGGTAAAGAATTCCAGATATTTGGGCCTTGAAAAAGAATAGTGAATTTCTTAATGTTTGTGCGACATGCGTGGGAACGGTAATGGTCATGAGATCGGGTATTATAACTATGAATTTGACTACTAGTAATAAAACAGATTTGAAAAACTTAATGGTAGCAACGAATGGTGATAAAAAAAAACATGAATATAGCAATATGAACGTTTACGTTTAATACTATACTCCACAAAGGCATAACCATGACGTGAAGGTATAAAATAACAATCATATAACTAATAGAAAGAAATAAAAGAAATAAATAATATATGTGGTCAGTATAGGCTAGCTAGGAAACTGTCAATAGTGGGCTGAGTTATGGCGCCAACAGGCAGACCATTCCATAGTTTTATTGCCTGTGGGAAAAAGCTTTCTTTAAAGACATTTGTTTTGCAGGTTATGGGTGCAATTTTTCTGGGTGATATTGTCTAGTTCTTGTATAATTTGGAGGGGTTACATATGATGGCATAGGAATCGCATCCAAGCGATTCCTAGGGATTCGAGGGAAAAGGCTAATCGTGCCTTTTTCCTCCTTTCTTTAAGCTTTGGCCATCCCAGTTCTTCCATTAGTCGGGTCATTGTTCCTGGTTCTCGGTCCCAGCATTGCTTGCAAAAGCGTGCTGCCTTTTTCTGCACCGTTTCTATGTTATCAATGAAGTAGCCCTGATGAGGTGACCAGACAGTACTGGCGTATTCAAGCTGAGGTCGGACAAGTGTCTTGTATGCCTGGATCTTGACACTTTTCGGACATTTGCGAAGATTTCTTTTAATGAACCCCAGTGATCTGTTGGCTTTTGCTGTGATGTTTTGGATGTGTTTGCTCCAGTTTAGGTCCTTGCTCATTTCGACGCCAAGATATGGGTGACTGTCAACAGATTCAATTTGTTTTCCACCCATTTTATAAGTGGAGATGATGGGATTTCTCTTTTTCGTGACAGTCAGGAGCTTACATTTGTCAACGTTGAATTCCATCTGCCACTTCTTCGACCACTCGAATAGCTTGTTGAGATCGTTCTGCAGCTGGATGGCATCATTTGGTGTTTCGATCATCAAGTAAAGAAGGCTGTCATCAGCAAATAATCTCAGCTTAGAGGAGATCCCATCACCTATGTCATTAATATAGATAAGGAACATGAGAGGTCCCAGCACAGTTCCCTGGGGCACACCAGAGCGGGTCTTGACAGGTGTAGATGAAGCTCCATCCAGGGTTACTTGTTGGTATCTTTTGGTTAGCCAAGTGCCTATCCACCCGTGGGTGTTGCCTCTCACTCCGAGGTGGTCCAGTTTTGCCAGGAGTCTTGTGTGTGGTACCTTGTCGAAGGCTTTAGAAAAGTCTAATATCAACAAGTCAACTTGGGATTGATTGTCTAGTCCTCTAGCTATGTCATCGACTGTGATGATGAGTTGCGTTTCAAACGATCTCCCTTCTCTAAAGCCATGTTGGAAATCCTTTAGAATGTGATGGCTATCTAGGTGAGTGCAGTAGATGTGATGATAAACTATGTGCTCCATGACTTTGCAGGTAACTGAGGTGAGAGCAATCGGTCTATAGTTTGCTGGGTCTTTCTTTGCTCCTTTCTTGTAGATCGGACAGATGTTTGCAGTTAACCAGTCATCAGGCAGCTCCTGCGCAGAGTGGGAATGGTTGAATATAATTACTAGGTACATTGCCACCTCATGTGCACACTCCTTTAAAACTCTGGAGGGTATCATATCAGGGCCATTGGCCTTTGAAGGATTGACCTTAGCCAGCAGTTTTTCTATGCCATTCACACTAAACTGGAAGTTACTCATACAGGGCCAGCGAAGGAGTACAGATAAATCTGGAAAATTAGCATTTTCATCTGTAAATACGCTCTCAAATTGTTTGCTGAGAGCCTCTGCCTTTTCCTTGCTACTACAGACTTCCAATCCTCTGTCTTGATCTTTCAGGGTTGCGATGCTTATATTTTCCTTTCTTAGTGATTTTATGTACTTCCAGAACTTTCTCCCAGCTCTGAATCTCTCTACATTGCTTTCTCCTTCATTCACATCCAAGAGGCCCATAACATACTCATTGTGCGCAACATTTAGTGCTTTTTTAACAGCCTGACGAGCTGCCTTGAAATTGGCTTTATGATCTTTTCTCCCACTTTTTCTTTGCAGGTTGTAGAGTCGTTGTTTCTTTTTTATCATCCTTTTCACATCAGGGGTCATCCAAGGGACATCTCTCCTGGGGCCCAGGGTCTTCTCTTGGATGTTTTGCTTTACTGCCTGCATGAGGGTATCTTTAAATAGGGTCCATCGCTCTTGGACAGATATGCAAGATGTGCTCTTAAACTCCTCAAACCTAGATAGTAACTCTCTTTTTACACCATCCATATCCCCTCTCTTGAAAAGATAAACAGTCCTGGGTGGTTTCTTGACATGTTTAATCTTCATATTGACATCTGTAACAATGCACACATGGTCACTCATCCCCGGGCACACCTGTGTGCTGCTGATAATATTGGGATTATTAACAAAAACTAGATGAAGTATATTGTTCTGTCGTGATGGTTTACGCTGTACTTGTTGTAAACCGTTTTGCACTGTCATGTCAATAACAGCTTGGTTAACTGCACGTCCATATTGGGGGTTGGGACTAACTGTTTTGGATTCCCAGTTGACACTTGGTACATTAAAGTCACCAGTTATTATGGCATTGGGCATGGTCTCATTAACATGGTCTATCATAGTACTGAGCTCCTCTATGGGCTCATGAAATGTGTCAGTGTGTCTGTAAACAGATGAGATATACAATGGCCTAGTCCCTTGGGTCTCAATTTTAACCCAGACTGCATCAATACTTGACGGTTGGGTTTTCACCTCACATGCCAGGATCTTTTCATTTACCGCAATGAATACCCCGCGCTCTCCAATACAGAAGTCCTTCCGGAAAACCTGGCCAGCAAAAATACCTGGGAAGATTTCAGAATTTTTAATTGAGGAGTCTAGCTTTGACTCCTGTCCACAAATGATGTCCGGTTTGTGGGTTTCAATTAAATCCAGGAGCTGGTTTTGTTTCTCTTGGACCGGAGGCTATTGCAGTTGACTGTTAGTATTCTAAGATTCGCCCCATGTAAGGTAATCCAAGCAGATCTTGTATTCCGGATTCCAACCCTTGGATTTCGGATTCCAACCTATTGGATTCCGGATTCCATACCAATGGATTCCGGATTCCATAATTCTCAAAGAATCCGGATTCCAATATTTCTTTATCTGAATAAATTCTTGGATTCCGGATTCTCAAGGCCTTTGGATTCTGGATTCCTGCTATATGGATTCCGGATTCCATTCTACGGATTCCGGATTCCAAAGCTAACAAAAAGTCGGATTTCGGATTCTGGATTACCTTACATGGGGCGATAAGATTTGAGATGGTGCTCTTGGTGGTATGTCTTGATCCTTGGTTGTGTCTAGGGGATGATACATATTTAGGGGACATCAATGGGCTGCACTCACTGGAGTTCAGTAAAGGTTCAAATAAATTTGTTAACCCAAGAGTGCTAATTGAGTCAAACAGTGAACTCGAGAAGCTGGGGAGCCCACAATTGCAGCATATCCATGTGCAAGAACTGTTAGCCAATGCTCCGTATACATGATTATTCATCGCTAGACAGCGAGCATGATACCAAAGTTCGCAAGAGTCGCATTGTATTCCTTTTTGATTGCATTTAACAGGCTTCGAGCAGTCTCCACATGGGTACCTGTACTGAGGTCCCGGGTTAGACTCCACTAAACCATTAAGAAAGAGCAATGTGAGAAAGAGACGGGTCGATGTATTCCCTCTAGTTGTTAAACCCTCGGCAGAGCGCTTGACCGACGAATGGCTCAGAAGAAATGACACAATTCCGCTTCCAGTAGGTCTTTCGTTAGCAAAACGTGTGTCCATGTCATAGCTGCCATATTTATCTTGCAGTGTAGGTGGAAATGACGCGAGCTGGACCAAGAAACATGCTACAATTGCCGAGGAAAGGCACACGATGAAATTTGTGGCCGCCATATTGGCCTACCGCTGACCGTTCCAGTTAATTTGGAAAATATCTAATACTTTGAGTCGAGCAAAAAGAGGGGCTGAATGTGCGCGGTAATGTCTAAAATAGACTCTTAGAACCATTGGCCATTCTCTGTTATATGTTTGATAAGCTCCTCCTTAAATTTAGTGCGGCCAGGCTCTATATTTACAACAGAACCCGGCAGGTATTCCAATGTTTAATCCCCCATGAAAAAAAAATATTTGCATGTTGGTTGCAATTTGAATGGGGTATGGGTACCAGACAGAGTAAGCATATTATTCCAACTTAGGCATAACTAGGCTACAATAAAGCTTGGATCAACAATTGAAAAAATCTTTTTAGCCTTGGGGCATGCGCAAAAAAGGCGCGTGCAAGCTACTAGAATCACCGACAAACCATTCTCGTACCCAGAGCTCCCGGCTCGTCTCTCGCAGGGGAGGCTCTGGTGACATCCATTTGAGGACCATTGCTGATTGGCTGGTTTTGAACGTTGGTGCATGCGCAGAAAGATCTTCCCCTCAACGGCTCTGTATCAAATCTCGCGCATGCGTCAGTGGCTGTCACAAGAGCCTCCCCCGCGAGGAGACGAGCCGGGGAGCTCTGGGTAAGAGAATGCCGACAAACAAACATGATCACGCGCCATAAATATCTCACAGAATGCCACCAGGGAAACAAAAAACAAGCCCAATTATCAGGTTATCTTACCTTAGAAAGGCAGAACATGACCGAGTCAACATGCTTGGATATTTCAGACACAGATACCCCGAGATGTGCAGCTGCGTTGAATACCCGTGCACCATCCAAATGAACTTGTACACCAAACTCATTGGCAAGCTCTCTAACCTTAGCAACAAAGCAGAAAATAGAGTAAAGAATTTCCTCCATTTTTTCTTTAGTTCGTCTTTTCTGTTCCCTGTGTGTGGAGCAGAGGCTACTTTTTTTCTTGCACAGTGTTTTCTTCTGTTTTTCAACTACGCAAAAGTAGCCTCAAGTAGACACAAATGTCAATTCTCTCAGCTTCGGAGAATCTGGTCGATCACGTTTGTGCGCGAGCAAGAAAGTATCAATTTGTTTGCTCTACAACTTACACAAAAAAAATCACTTTTTGTGGCCTTTAGATAGCTCGTTTAATCAATTTTTAGGCGCTCAAGGAGGCTGCCTACAATTTTTTCTGTCCTCCACCATCAAACTTTGCTTGCCTGCTGTTCAAGTACAGAAACTTGGACCGGTCTGAGCTTTCACATGGTTACCCCGGAGGGCTTGATCTTTATTGTAACGTGTATTTTGTTGTGATCGGAGTTGCCATAGCAACATAATAGCCACGCCCTTATTTATTATTACACACTAGACACGTTACTCAATCTAAACTTTTAAAATGACACCCCTCGTACTAAAGTACAATGACAAAAACCGGGTCAAGCAAACCGAAGGCAATGAAGTTTGGAATTTGTTCTCCGTGCCTTAAAATACTTCAATGAACTCAAGACTTTGGTCTTATCTTTGGTATATATTCAATAATAATTTACGGAAGTTGCAAAAGAATTGACATATGGGATTTTCGTCAGAGGAGAAAAACGTAAGATTTAGAATTCTGGCCAACATTTCTCAACCTTTTGCAGTTTACTTGTCGATACTTGAACACATGCCAAACAAAATCGAAAGCATTCTAAGAAGGGAAATTTGGCTGACATATTGCATTGGGTTTGTAGATAATTTGGACGGGAAGGATCTTGTTATTACGCAAATATCAGCCATTCTTTTTACAGGAAATCTTTGCGGCATAATAATTTTGACATTTTGCAGCTTTAAAAATGTCCTCTCGAATAACATAAAATCGGCCCAATGAATTCTCTCCAAACTTGCTGGGATTATTGTCTGCTACTCAGGAATTAGTGCGAGGGGTGTCATTTTAAAAGTTTAGATTGAGTAACGCGTCTAGTGGCCCCTAATAATAAATAAGGGCGTGGCTATTATGTTGCTATGGCAACTCCGATCTCAACAAAACATACATTACAATAAAGTTCAAACCCTCCAGGGTAACAATGTGAAAGCTCAGACCGGTACAAGTTTGTGTACTTGAACAGCAGGCAAACAAAGTTTGGTGGTCAAGGGCAAAAAAAATTGTAGGCAGCCTCCTTAAACACAGCTCTGATACTCATTCTAAAGTTTAGCTTTGCAAAATCGCAGGGGATTGTTTTATTTTCTATCGAAATTTAAGCAAAATGTTGTGTGTCGAACATTGAACAAGAAATCACTTGTGAAAGCGCGTGCTGTTTTTGAAACAAAAACACTGACACCATTCTTGCAAAACCAGCCAAACCAGTCAAGTACGTCCACCATCCTGGACGAGTTTCTGACATTTATGTGCAGATGCCACTTCAAAACACAGAACAAGATAGAACAAGGCGTTGCCTCTGCTAGCAGGGAATCTTTTCTGGTAATGTTTCTGATGTTTTCACCTCCCCCCACCCTGACTTCCATCCAACTTCCCCAACCATCAAGAGATAGATAAAAATCATTCAAATACTTAGTATTACTTCACTTACCTTTGCCATATAACTAAGTGGTAACACAGTGCCTCCAGTAGCATTATGTGTATTCTCCAGACAGATCACTTTGGTATGAGTATCATGACTGTCTACACCATCGCTATACTTGTGCCTCATGTCTTTTAGATCTAACGTTCCATCAGGATGGTTTGTAACATGTCGAGAGTAGATCCCTGCAATCTTATGAGTGTAAGGGAAAACATTTAGTTCAATGCCAGCAGATGTAGCATGCAAAAGCAGCCGCCACTAGCGCTCGCCGGAAAGGACATCCTTTCCGGCGATCGCAAGTGGCGGCTGCTTACGCAGGCTACAGCAGATGTGAAAACATTTTCACCAGATGGGACCCTGCATTGCCAGCCCATTGGCACAAAAAAAAAATTCCAGTTGCCGGATAGTTTGGTTGCCATATTAGAAATCTGGGCCCAGTTCCTGAGAGACTGGATAAAGTTATCCACAGATAAAAGTTCTCTATTTGTATAGGATTTGTTCTGGATTTATCAGTCACATAAGCATTTATCTACTGATAACTCTAAATCTGACAATTCTAGAAACCAGCTCCTGGTCACCATCTTTTCCTCCGTATTTTCATTGAAATACCTAATTATTGAAGCAAGGTGAGCTCCCAACTTCTATCCAACATATTTTTGGGGGTTAAAAATTCTACCAGGTATTTTTTTATGGGTTGAAAAATCTGCAGGTATTTTGTTGGTGGTTTGAAACTTCTAACAGGCTAGTTGACCACCAGGAAACATAATTGGACAATGGGGCATTGCCACCACATGTGATGACAGGCAAAGAAAAAAGATAATGCTGGCATAATAGCCCTTTTAGGCTAAAAAAGGTTGGGGTATTTTTTTGGGGTATCAAATTTTGAGAGCAGGTATTTTTTTGGTATAAAATTTATGGCTCAGGTATTTTTTTGGGTCCCCCTGTCATTTTTCAGGGGCGGAGCCAGTAATTTTGGTTGGGGGGGGGGGGGGGGGGGGGCAGATGGTGAAAACATGGGACAACAATTTTCAAATTTCCTCCAGCAAATACAGTAAATGTTTGGGAAAACTCCCAAGAAAGGGGGGAGAACCCCCTTGGGATCTCAGTTCATTTTCCCAGCTTGAATACCTGGAATCACTGCTCGTCATCATGTCCAGTCTCCTAATAATGGCTGACCCCCCACAATCCTTTGTGTGATTTGCTACTCACCCCACAATCCATGGCGAGCCACTACAGTGACAGTCTTGGCAATGGATTATAAAATAACACAAGGTCCATTTCCATAGTTACCTGTGCAGCTGAGCCTTGTTCCCACTTGGCAATATGTGATTTCTCACCAATAAGGATTTCATCACCACGATGAGGGCAGTGAGCCATTACTAGAAAGTAATAATAATCTTAATTATTTAAAAATAATAAAGATTATTTTGGAAAAATAATATAAAAAATATATAAAAATAATGTGGAAAAAAATTGACAGAGAAATTATTTTTTGTGTTTTTGGCATCTGAAATCCTTTGCTAAACACAAAAAATATGTCTATGATGAAACCAAAATGTAATTCTTATCGAACTAGAAAAAAATGATATTATTTTCAAAGTTCTGAACAAGAGGTAGGTATAGCTGTCGCAAATTAATGTAGATTTTTTTTCCAATTGTTAGCCTTGACGCCCCAATCTTAACTCTCCTGGGCTCTCTTTCAAGGCAAATATTAATACTAAATGTTATAAATACATTAATTTTGAAGGGAACTTACTTGAAATCAGATTTCCCATTGAACCAGAAGGTACAAACAGAGCAGCTTCTTTGCCAAACAACATGGCTGCTTTACTCTGAAGACCTGAAATACAAAAGATTTGGGAAAAGGAATTCAGATATTCTGTTGCCTGTGAAACCATCAAAATCATAATATGTTAAGAGCACATTTGCATACGATTACATGAAATCTTTACTTGCTTTGGGGTTCTTCACATTCTTGAACATAAGTTTAGAGTCCAGGGTCCAAGTGACAAAATTAAAATGGCCCCAGTCCCCTGCACAGGCATTCAAATGTCCGCACTGTAGGGCAAAATTCATAGTCAAATTCCCCAGATTGGTTCCGTGTTAGCAGAGGCCTCTTTCCTCTGCATTTTGCTGGCTGAGGTTCGTGAAATGCAGAGAAACTGTCAGCGAAATGCAAAGAAAAGAGGCCTCTGCTAGCAGGGAACCAGATTGGGGATAGCGGAGGTGCTCAAATGCCCCACCTTTGCCAGTCCCTCCCCCCTCAAGTGAACGAGGAGCGGGAGATTCACAATTCTCCCAGAAAATATTGAAATATTGGCAGGAGATACATGAGAGAAAAACTCTGAAATTCAAGCGGGAGAAGAAGCGGGAGTCTACCATGCACCAAAAGCGGGAGAGTTGGCAGCTCTGGGATAAAAACTGGAATGGCCCTGAGTTGTCCTTAGGCAACTTACTATTCACAGTAGGATCATCACCAAAGACATCATCACCAACCTCAGCTTCAGCCATTGCTTTCCTCATTTCTGCAGTAGGTTTAGTGACAGTGTCACTTCTCATGTCTACTACAGTAACATCCCCCTTCCCCTCGGGATCCTTGGTCATACCGCTGGAATACATATTGGACATTCTCCTAACACACACTGGAGCACAGTTTTGGGAGCTCTTCAAGTTTGTGATAATGGAGGGATTCAGAAACCTTTTGAACACAATTAACCGCATCTAGTAACTGAAGCTAGGAATACGGTGTAATATGTATCAAACGTACTATTACACCATACCACGTATGCAATCGCGAGGCAGTCGGGATGCAATGGGGATGCAATCCTCAAATCCAGATAATCTACAGGCGTCCCTTGATTACTTGTTCCAGACTCCTCGCTTCTCATGGGCTCCCTGTGGAGAATTGATAAACCAAAATGGCGGCCCTGTTGGCGCGATTTCGGATGGTGAGATTTTTATCCGAAAATGGCGGTATTTCGTCCACGGCTCGATCAGTTTGGACATTTACTCGAAGGAGAGAAGCATGTAGAACTAGAAGTAAGGTACTGATCATGTCGTTATGAACATTTTAAAGTTATATTTTATTTAACAATCATGTATCTGCCAGTTGCCCCTGCTGCCACATTCAACGGGCCATACGGACCGGATCATTTATAGATTTCAGAACAAGGATCCTCCGTCACTCCCGGCCTCAAGTTGTTTTCAATGTCTATAAAGTCATACCGAACCTTCACAAGGTCGTCCTAATTAGGTAGCCCTAATTCACATGTATTTTTCATTTCATTCAATATTGACTTCTGTCTCTACTAGAGAACGTAGAGAAATAGGACAGACCTGTCTCTATTGTGTCTTTGTACCAGAATTGACTGTGTCTGCCCCCTAAGTAAACAACGTTATTTTCAACATCATATTCACATACCACCATCAACCCCAGAAGTTCTGAAATCTTGAGAAGTTCTTGTGACCGACAGCACCACTGTAGATAAAAGGCTGTCACCTCTGGCTTGAAATTATACATTTAAGTATTTTTTGTCTTTTGTCTCTCAGATTAGCACATTAAGGAGATTTCTGCAGCATAGCTGGTATGGCGCCTTTACTCTCCCTCCTGTACTAGCCTTCAGTCTGTGGAGCATCCCTCGTCTACACCTGAGCCACAGCCTCTAACGCCTGCTGCACCAAAGCCCACAGAGGAAGAACTTTCACTGAAAAAATCAGATGAACTGTTTGATAATAATGCCATTGATGAACTCTATAGTCTTCTCATTCAATATAAAGACAGTAATAATGCTGATACACAATGGAGACTTGCAAGGGCTGCTAGAAATAAAGCTGAGCAAAGTAAAGATGCCAAGGAGAAGAAGGACTTTACTTATGAGGCATTGGAGTATGCAAAGAAGGCTTTGGAATTGAATGATCAAGAATTTGCTTGTCACAAGGTACAGTTGCAAATGCCGAGCCGCAGATTCCTGAAAGGTGGAATAACTGATATTCTAGGACTAATTTTGCTGAGCTACCAGGAAATCCCAAAAAAAATTCTGTAAAAATCACTCCCACGCCCATTGAACCTGAAACACTGGAAACCTAAACCCTCTCTATAACTATTGCCTACAGAGTTGAAATGAGACTACATTTTGACCCACTCTTTTTATATTTTGTAAGGACCCAATGGACACCTACTGGTATTATCCATGAGTGATTCCAAAAACAAATCCAGGAAGGGATTGGCAATTCCCTTGGGAGGGGGAGTGCAATTTTCCTTTTATTTCCCATACAGTCAAAGTATTTCAACGGAAATTCCAAAAACCTGATATCAAAACCCCTTTCTTTGGAAGGGGTATTGGATAATTCCTGGAATCACACAATGGACACTGCAGGTTAATGTCTTGATAAGGGAATACTAGCCTGAGTACTGTCTTGTATTCTATTGTATTTCATATCACAGCATCCTTCCCTTACTGTATTTCATTTTATTAGTGGTATGCAATAACCCTGAGCAATGTTGGTGATTATGAGGGTACTAAAGCTAAGATACAGAATGCCTACACCATAAGGGATCATTTCCAGGTAAGAAACAAAAACATTCCATAGGCGGCGGACCTTGGGGGGGGGGAGGTGGTACTCGAGCACCCACACTTTTTGAACTGGGGGCTGAGCACCCCACTTTTTAAAGCTCAATATACTTTTTGTATTTATACATGCAAAGAGGAATTTTGGTCATTTCTAATCACACTAGCTATAAACGAGATATCCCAGCAAAGATTTCATACCATTTTTGGACTGTTGACAAATTAGGCTCATAGAACATAGGGGTTAAGATTACATTGTGACATATTTTCATTAAAATCAGGGCATCTGGGGAAGTGCAGTAAAAAACGGCAAAAAAGTGCGTGATTTTTTAGAAAAAAGTGCGGAAAAAAGTGTGGTAAAAGGGTCAAAAGTGCGGAAAAGTGCGGTAAGTTATTTTCTTTAATTTGTAGTTTGCGCTTTTGGGGGATCATAGCGAGTCATTTCTGTTGATTTTCTATTTGTTTTGTCATTTTTAAACGTAATTTCGTTGAAATTGAGAAACAGCTAACTTATAAAACTGTGCATGTTCAATAGTTTAGGTCAAGAACAATGGAAAAATGCAAAAAAAGAAGGGCTCACCATGCTTGCTTGCGCGCCATCAGCCATTTAAAACTCGATGCCCACAAAATCACTGCAATAATAAACGGTCTAAAGTACTCCAAAATGTAAACTTCGTGCAAAAAAAACACTGTTTTGTCATCACCATCTACGGTAAATGGCTCCGGCAGTTTCGTAAGATATTTATGGCTTTAAAGTACAAATAAACGAACTTCTAACATCCAACGTTTTGCGTTCTCCTGTAACGCGCGCCATTTGTATTTAACATAATAAACTAGGTGTTGACCTGCAAATCTTTGAAATAACTGTGTTTAGAAGGATTTTTTCGCACAATTTTTAGTCATTTTCTTAAAAAGTGCGGAAAAGTGCAAAGAAAGTGTGAAAGTGCGGTTTAGTGAGATTTTTGGGCAAAAGTGCGGAATCGCACTGCCGCACTTCCCCAGATGCCCTGTAAAATGTATAAGAGGTAAAAACACGAAAAAATGAAATTACACGTCCACTTCATTTTTTGCCTCTTTGGCACCCCCACTTTTTCAGGTGCTCCACCGCCCCTACATTCAACTCCTCTCCCAGTTATGAGGGGCTGATTACAGTGACATGTGCAACACAATAGACAGATCCCATCTATCCCATCTTGTCTTGATTTATCACTAAAAATTGGCAATTTTTCCTTGTGGAATTCAAAATGTTTGAGCCGCAAACTCAAAGATTTCGAATGAATTCTTCAGCTTTTCCTGATGAAAATAACGAATCAAATATTCTATGAGACAACCTCTAACATTATTCCTGCAATCGGTGTATTTTCCATGCTCTATGTCAAAGAAACATTTTGGCTTGCAGAGCCAGACATTTTTCCAATTCCAATGGCCCAGTAGCTAGAAATTTGACTGGGGGCAAGCCTTGATCATTCTTTGTTTTTGCTGGGGGGGGGGGGGGGGAGACAGGTTTTTCCCCACATGTACACACTAAAAGTTTTACTTCGCTGGGGAGGTGAAAAAGGGAGGGTCAAAAAATTTGGTGCAAAGGATAAAGGGAGGGTCATTATTTTTTACGCAAATGTTGTTAGGGTAATACAGGGCCATAACGCTTATAGGGTCAGGGGGACCCGTGCCCCCACAGTTTTTCCCCAAGCAATCCTTAAAACTCCTAATTTTGCACCCTGCATATCAAAGTTCCCCCAAACATGTGGTAATTTCACATGCTGGGATCTAAATTTTCAGCACGCTTCGCGTGCAAGAGAATATATAATAATATTTTTGCAATATCTATATCCAGTGAATGATGGGGGAGGGTCACGATTAAATATGTTGACGCATTTGGGAGGGCCATCATTTTTTGTGCATCTTGTCAGGGGAGGGTTTCCCAAATACATGTAGACCCAAAAAAATGCACCAGCCCGGTCCCCCTCTATTTTATGACCAGTCCCTTATAGGAGGCTCCCCTGGAGTCATACGGGTGACCACCCTTATAAATTTATTTCCTAGATTTCTTGGGGCAAGATTATTGAACATTTTGAACATTTCTATTGATAGCAATTTTAACCTTCAAGTAGAGCTGACTGTGTGGACATTGTATCTGAGACACCATTCACATGAGGCCGGTACAGAACCGGACTGGTACAGTTCTGGTACAGTACCGACTGTTCATACGGTACCAGTACAATTCTAGCATGTTTTGCAGCAGTGTTCACATGACCATGCAAGCCTAGCCATGGCAAAATCGGTCAGGTAGTTCCCGTGTGAATGTGCGATGGTACCGTACCAGAATTGTACCGGTCTGGTTTTGTACCCATCTTGTGTGAACGGGATCTGAGACAGACAGCTACTTCCTTCTTGTCAACTTCGATGTATATACCAGGCCTACTGTATACATTTTTTCTTGGCACCAGAGAGCTATAGACCTTAATCCAACAGACCCAACATCAAGGCATCTTCTTGGTCTCTGGTGAGTAAAGGTGTACATTATAATCAGGTGTGTACACCACTGCATTGTTTTCATAGCTCAACTCCCATTTTGTGCTGTATATTATATACACCAAATCGAAATATTGCGGAAAATTTGAATAGCAATTGTTCTTGACTTACTAGCCTCTCATTCATGTGAACATGCTTTTGTGTTTCCATGTGAACACGAGGCTAGTTAGTCAAGAACAAAGTTATTCAAATTTGTCGCCATAGTTTGATTCGGTGTATTTACTGTATTTGTGGGGCTTTACGCAAATGCATACCGGTAGCTACATGCCTGATTATTATAAGCATTGATTTGTCAACATTATTTGCTAGGGAAGCAGTGAGAATGAAATAAGGTGAATCAAGTACAGTAAACACCCGTATATAAGAACAAATGGATTAAGTATGTCAGGCTGAAATTTGTCATTTTAGATACCTGTTTTATAAGAACCTCGCTGTGTATATAGTGGTTTCAATAAAGTTTGTCACCCAAAAGACTAAAGCCTTCAAGCTGTCGACGCCAAGCCTTGTGAGTCATTTGTTGTCGCACGTGCTAATCAAAATTCAATTCGCCACGCGTGTGTTGGGAACAGCGCGATTTAAATTTATAGTGCACTTCAAATCTCAAATTGGAGGGCGCAAGAACTTTATTCTTACACGTAAACGACAGTACTGCGTACAGCATTAAGGTTACTGAGAACCTTCGCGCACGTTGTTCGAAAAAAAAATCATACACGTCCTTAGTTTAACCAAAACATATCAACCTATATATCGTTGGAAAGCTTATAGAATGGACTAGCGAACTATGGCAAAAAGAATTATTTTTTTCATAATTACAAATTTTTTTAAGGTTTTATTAAAAATTCGGCTGTGAGAGTTTCAAGAGATAACGCTGACGAACTGCTAGACCTTGACTCCCAAGTAACACATTGTTTTAATCCTTAAAGGTGTTTCTCAAAAACCGTGTCTGCGTTTTTTAAAATTTTGCTTTGCTCAAAAGTTATCGAACTTTTAAATTTCGAAGGTCAAATTTTGTGGAATTTTCACGCTCTAAAAATTTTAAAAATTCATAACTGTTGAACTAAACAAAATTTAAAAAATCGGAGACACGGTTTTTGAGAAACACCTTTAAGGATTAAAACAATGTGTTACTTGGGAGTCATGGTCCAGCAGTTCGACAGCGTTAGCTCGTGAAAATAGCACACCAAAATATTTGATTTTGGGTTGTGTGACCGTGAAATGTCAAATTTGCACATTTTTAGATGCCAGTGTAATTCTCTCACTCGAATTCGGAAACAAGTTAAAGTCTAAGGTCGACTTCGCTCATCTTGCGCGACATTTTTGACTCATGGAGAATATTTGTTATTCAAAGCACGAATGACCCACAAGGCTTGGCGCCGACAGCTTGTAGGCTTTAGTGTTTGGGGTGACAAACTTTATTGAAACGACTATATATAGAGAATAATACATGGGCACGCGGAGATATGGAATTTATCTCCGAGTGAGATATCAAATGTGAACACAAGAAGATAAATTCCATATCTCCAAGTGTCCATGTATTATTCTGTTTATTATATAAACAAGAAACACTTTCCCGCTATACCAAAACTTTCTATAGCAACGGGAGAACACATGTGATTGGCTGATATTTTCACATGTAAAATATTGTATTTTCACATGTAAAAATATCGTATACATTTTTTCTCAGTGGCAGAAATCCCTGTAAAACACCGAGGTTTATATAATAAATGGTATTTCTATTCAGGCTGACGCTGAAATGAGCTTTTCTATATGCGGGTGTTCACTGTATTGAACTTGATTTACTTTATAGACGGTTATATTGAGATTTCTACATACAATTCGTGTTCTAATATAGAATGAAATCAATAACAAAGGAGTGTCTGACAGGGCATTAATTTGTTTCTGTATGCTAGGTGTTTCACATTTGCAGACATGCCATGGTATCAACACAAGATTGCAGCTGCCATATTCTCCACACCACCATCTTCCACTTATGAAGAGGTATTGGATTGAGATTATTTTATGTGAAGAACTGAGAACAACCTAGGTGTTTTGAAAAGGACGTCCCCATGCTACTGATTTCCCATGTACCAGGGCTTCTGGTATTTTGCACGGTAGTGGACCCGCGAAATTTACCAAAACATGCGAAATCCCATGAAATCCTTTAACAAATTCATAATGACACAACATATTTGAAACTTATTTCAGCGTTTTGGGTTATTAACTCGCCGTAAAACCAGGTAAACCTGCGAATTTACAAAGGCGAATGTAGTAGTAGCAGTAGTTACCACTACCCTTGAGGAACATTTCTCGCGAAAACGTGACAACGTTGTACATTTTTTCCCAATATAAACGTTTCTCAAATCAAAAGTCTAATTTTTCACGCGATGTTGAACCTAAAAATCCCACGAAATCGGCCGGTTTATTTGCCGCCAATTTATCGTCCTTAAAAATCCCACCAGAATTTGGGCTTTTTTTCCACGACCTATGATTAAAAGCACGATTAAGAGCACGTTGTGTTTTTCTTGAGCTGTTTCCCTTTCACTGATAATGGGCATTTTAAGAGATCCACTTTGGTTATCAGGCAAATGGAACAAATAAATAGCAATAAACCAGCCACAAAACAAAACACAGTGGTCAACGAAGCATGCCAGTTTTCGACAAATGTAATTATTCACTGCCACTCCCTCTCTTGCACTGCAGTACCTCACAAGACCACTAGATTTGAGCCTAACGTTCGTACCGAATGCATTGCAGATTTTGGCAAAAAAAAAACTTTGGCGAGCATTGTGGCGTATTATCCGGGCTCTAATGAACGTTTTGGCTCTAATATAGCCCGCTGCTCTGAGGTCACTGCTATGATGGTTGCGATAAATTCTCTTTTCTGGACTATGTGCTCTCCAAAGTTATAATACTAGTAATGTAGTTGATGTTCTTTGGCGTAAATGTGTTTTTGGGCCCTTCTCAGCGCTCGTTTATATCGTCAACCGAGAGCCTAAATGCGATCTATTAGCCAATCAGAGCAGGCGAAAAAAAAATGGATCAATGGGCACAAAGGCTCCCGGTTGATAATGGCCTTTTATGGATCAACTGACCTTTTGAAGTTCTGGAGTTGACTGCTCTGCCTTGTAGTATTGTCTACTAATACATAATTTGTTTACTTTTTACAGGCGCTGAGCCATTTTGAGATGGCCGAGTCATGTGAGTATGAGCATTACTTAGACTTATGACCGTCAGGGGGGGATCCAGGAATTTCAGAAAGGGGGCCGGATAGTGAAAACATGGGATTTTCAATTTTCTCCAGCAAATACAGTAAATGTATGGGAAAATCTCCAGAGAATTACGTACCCGTATATGTCGTATCTGAGCATTGTGTCTTTTTTATATCTTCATGTGTTTCATATTTTAAATATGCAATAAAGCACCGGCATAGCCAGGATTTGAGAGGGGGGGGGGAGTTCACATCTGTAAAATGTATGGTGCCCCTTTCCATCCAGCTTCCAAATGTTTTTCTTAAAGTTTACTGTCTTTTTCATCCCCCCCAGCTACCAGCTGTAACGACATTTTTAAAAAAGAGGGTGCCGTTCCCACTTCCAAACGCACTGCCCCTGTACTGTGTCCGATTCTGGAACTTGACTAGTAGAACCACAGGTGTTTTTCTAGACAAGTCTGGATGGAATTTTTGGGCCCTTTGCGCTAGTAGTTTGTGAGTAGGAGTTTTTCTACTTTATATTACCGTAGCCAGATTGTACTGCTAATATAACGACCAGATGTACTATTTAACAATTATTCCTCGAGTCCGAATGGGCTCTGAGTCAATAGCCCATGAGGCCCAAGGGGTAATGGGCTATTGACTCAGAGGCCATGAGGGCGAGAGGAATAATTGTTTTAGTCAAATCACACTAGTAGGTCAATTTGTATTGCCCAAAAATTTTTTTGTTCTGGTCATTTGCCATTTCTGGCTTTCAAATCCAACACTTTTCGCTACTAGTAGGCTATAACTTATAGCCTACTAGTAGCTCAACCAATCAGAACGCAGCATTAATAATAGACCACTAGTGTGATTTGACTAAAAACTAAGAGTCGCACAACAATAAAACCATTTGATTAATTGACATAAAATACAAACAAATGCACGCATTTTTATCTTGGGAGCCTGTGGTAGGACCGGCTTGTTCTCACAGTATAGGTACAAGGTTTCTAGCGTTAAGGTCTCTGTAAACCCGTGAGGGGTGTCTTCGGAAAAAAATTCTCGTCGCGTCGCAATTTATGCTATGATAATCAGCTATATATCATTTTAAAGCTAAAATATTGCTCATCTTATGAAGTTGTTTAGTTATTGAAGTTTAATTTATTTCTTGTATTTTTAAGACCGCGAACTAAAAACTACCTTGTTTACTTGAGACTTTGACGGATTTTAGTCTCGGAGAAATGAACTGCAAAACCGGTTTTTAGTTGTGATCATTTTCTAACGACACAGACAATTTGAGGTCGATATCTTAAATCCTGCGGGGTCAGGAGCTTCGCGAAGTGAAAAATTTGACCGAAAATTAAAATGCTACAAAAAGCGTGTAAAGTTAAATAAATTACAGAAAATGAGTGGCGGGCAATACAAAAGAACGGGCAATGGAAGCCTAGGAAAGCAGTTGAAGCGTCATTTGAGGTTTTAGAAATATACTTTAGGACTGTATCAAATATGAATTTCGGGAAAAAAGTCATTTTATGAATTTTTTACATTTTTACCTTTCACGAGACCTTAAAGTGTCAATGAAGTTTCTGTCTTGTTTTTTCCTAGTGGAGTCGGATTTCTTCACCAAAAACCACCTTATGCTCGGAAAGACGTACACGCGAATGAAGAACAAGGAGAAAGCCAAATACTGGCTCAGTAAAGCCGCTAATTGCACGTGCAAAACCGTGGATGATGAGCAGGTACTAATCAACAGACAGTCTGGGGATTCAAATAGAAATTCTCCTTACTAAAGCCAATAAAACTAAAACGAATAGCTTCCTAAGCATAGCTGAGCGAAATATTTGTCTCGGGTTTCCTGTGTCGCCAACACGCGCACGCCAAAAATTGGCGGGAAAGTAGTCGAGAAAACATTCAAGCTATCAGAAACATATTTTATTTGCTTTCTTGTTTTCAGGCCAAAAAAGAAGCTGAAGATCTCCTAAAAAGCCTTTGACGTCGCGTCGGTGACCAAACCCTTCAGCACGCATTTAAAATTATATTTATATTTATCTTCGAAATACCATTATATTTGACCAAGAGAAAATGATCATTTTCTCTTTATTTGACTTTGTTATTTTATCAATGCTTCTTGTTATAAAACGAGGAATTAAAACACCACCAACTTACTTTGAAACTGTTCTCGTGTTTAGTTCTTCAAAGGGTCACCGTACCACGGGGCCTCCCATTAATAGCACATTCCCTCAAATGACGGCTCGACGAGTTTTGCATTATTTGGGGGGTAGTTGTTCTTACAGCTGCAAATTGCCATTTGGAGTCTATGAGATCAGGGACGTGATGAGATTAAGGACGTTTTCGTGGATTTGGGAGATGATCAGGGTCCGGTTGCTCGAAAGTGGTTTATCACTAATCCAGGATTAATTACCATGGTGACTTGATGGTTTTGTTCAGAACTAAACCTGGTTTAAATTTAACCCATCTTTGAACAACCCGCGCCAGATCTCAACTCAGGTTAGCAATAGACAGATCCCACTTTCGTCTGATTAATCACCAAACAATGGCCACTGTTGTTCCCGTGGAATTCAAAATGTCCGAGCAACAAATTTGAATTCTTCAGCTTTTCCTGACCCATATACTATGGGCAACCTCTAATGCCTTACTGCAATCGGTTTATTCCCATGCTCTATGCCAAAAAAGTAACATTTTGGCTTGTCCGTCGTAGCAACAGTAAGGGACCGGTCATTATTTATCGCCTGGGGGATTTTTTTGGGGGATCACTTCATTTTGGGGAGATCGAAATGGGGATCTCTCAAAACCTGAAGCCCTGAAAGGGGGGACCACAAGAAATTTGTAAGTAGCTATTCCAGCAACTTCTCTATCATTTGCATTTTTTTACTTCACTTCCCTCAAAACATAATATAAATTTCGCATAAAGAATACCATCTAATATAGTCTTTGGGAACTTGCGCAACGAAGACGCTACCTTCGCACCATTCACAAGAACAAGTGTATCTTGGCGAGGAAAAACAAACTCTATCAAAAATGCCCTGCAAAAATGCCAAAAATGCCCCCAAAAATCACTTTATTTTGGGGAGAGCGAAAGGGGGGATCTCTCAAAACCTGAAGCCCTGAAAGGGGGGACCACAACAAATTTTCTAAGTAGTTGTTCCAGCAACATTTTTCTACTTCACTTCACTCAATACATAACATAAATTTCGCATAAAGAATACAATATACAATACAATATATTTTTATTCACATTTCACTTTTTCACATTTTTAATGGAAGGTCAATTTTCAGTATAGCAAGAGATTTAATTGAGTAACTTATATAGGATTATTCAAAGCTTCAGGAGGCTAGATTCCGCTAAGAAAATAGCACGAATAAAGGGATATCGCACGAGTCGAGCAGCGACGAGGGCGATATATCGCCTTTTGAGTGCTATTTTCGGCGGAATCTACCGACTGAACGCTTTGAATATACTTGAATCCTATGATATCTCGTCCTCAATTTACACAAAAAAGAGATATCATAGGATTCTATATTAAAGACAACTGAAAATAAATGAGTAATTGAAAGAAATCCCCCCCGCAACGAAGACACTTCCTTCGTACCGTTCACAAGAACAAGTGTATCTTGGCGAGGAAAAACAAACTCTACCAAAAATGCCCTGCAGTGATAGGCCTGGCGGTCAGTCACTATGTTCGAAAGAAGAGTAAGCGTGAGTTCGACGTTTCCTGCATAGAAATTCGTCATTTGGGCCGCGCTTCACGCAAATGAATAATAATAATTCCGTAATTTCGGCGCGGCGCATGAATAATAAAGCCTACATGATTTGTTTACTATACATCAAAAAATGGAATGTTCATCTACACTTCCTCTGAGGCTTTGATGAAATGCGTTTATCATGAAATTGCGCAACGAAAGAAAATGCGATCCTCTATCTGTAAATGCTCTTCTACTGGGTCAAATAGAGGACGGGGGCATCACGAAAACGTTTAACTGCTCTGAGGGGGGATCACGTTAATCATTGACATTGTACTTATAGAGGGAGGTCACTGCATTTTGACCTTGTATTACCCAAATTCTTCTCCCCCCCCCCCCTAAAAAGATGGAAGAGAGGGTTTTTTTACCCCTAAATTCCCTTGTTTTGTGAAATAACTCAACAAAAACTATAGTATTTGTATCAAATGCGGGATATTTCACTAAATGCGGGAGAGTGGGAGATAAGGCTAGTAAAATGCGTCACAGTCTCCGGCGTTGGCCATCTCTCTGTTTGCATCAGGCGCATATTTTTCTATTGTATGCAAGCCACGAAACAAATGAAGTGAACAATAATGTACTGCTCTTTGGTATTTGCTCATAATACGTGTGTAGTCCTGATCGAACGGACCAATCGGAACGCGTCCGTATAGTGACGATATACAATAACGTGTTTTGATAACGTCTTCTGAAAAATATGCTTGGAAAAAATTGCATGTAACCATCATGTTTTTTTGCTCGTGCTTATGTTGCGTCTAGTGAGCGCATATTTTTCCTTTGAAGACAAGCCAAACAATGAAGTTAAAAATATTTTATGACTTTTTCATAATTGTCTGTCATTAACTGGAACCCCTAATCGAATGGACCAATCAGAGAGCTTGAAAACATTGCATGGTACGTATAGACAACCACTGTTCACAGTCCGAAAGGACCTCCGTCGGGCGTCATGGCTAAAATGGATAACGTGATCGCAAATGGCAATTTTCAGGAAGTAAATGGCACCAATCCTACATTTTGGCAAGGGTTCAACAACTCAGATGTAGTGATTTGTGAGCAGGAGAAGTTTGAAGGGAAGAAATGTTGCATAGCAAATAACAGGTCGAAAAACACGAGTGGCCCAGCACAAGACTTGCTACACCGCGTCCATCCAGGTAATTCGTAAATAATGTGGTTTATAGTCAGCACCGTAGTTTCTCGCTGTGAATTTTTAAATGTGGTTTGGTTTGCTTTCCTGTTAGCCATTCAAACTATCTTAAAGGGACAGATCGTTTACTAGGCGCACGGGGGAGGTATTTTTTTTTGTACGCACACCAAGGCCGTAGCTAGACATTTTTGCCTAGGGAGGCAAGCCTTGGTCATCCTTTGTTTTGCTGGGGGTGCAAACAGATTTTGATATTTTTGTGGCTTAAACTAAATACCTCAGAATAACATTGTACAAGCTATCTTCGTCGCCACGCTGTGCCAAATATACGCCGATCTCGAGCCGATTCTCTAGCTGGTAGAGACTATTTTAGTCAGTAGAATAAATCTCGCATTCCAGAAAATTGATGTATTAATTTGCTATTCTATTTTTCCCAAATAAAATATATACATAAACCGCTGGGTCCGAACATTTGGGAAAGAATAAGCAAATCTGTTAAGGGTGTTCGGAAGTTTGGTTGCAAAGCTACAATGCGGGACAAAATTGTTGTCGCGTATGTATAACGTTTTCGTTTATTTAATAGGGTTAGAAAATTATGAATCTTTCGAATCCACGCCAAGGCAGGATTCATTAATCCGGATTTTACAGATTCATAGGGGGAAGCAGTGAAAGCGATACGCTTTGGCAGCGGTACTTATTTGCAGGCGTACTGCCATTGGCCGATTGTCAGACAGCCAGAGGATGTCGAGTTTTTTTTGATCCAATCCAATCCTATCCGCCATCCGATCCGATCCGATCCGCGTTTTTTACGTTCAGGTCGGGTCATGTTTCTGTGTCATGTCACCAATTTCGCAGATGGCCATGTCGTAACCTCTGCATTGCCACACAACCCTCGGAAAAACAGTCAGTCAGATACGCGGACAACGAGTTAAAATGAAAATTATCGGTGCTGGGCTTTCCAAGACCGGGACAAAATCGTTGGCTGCAGCCCTGAGGTACCTCGGCTACCGAGTGTACGACCTAGATGAGAACTGGTTCTATCACAGCGAAGCTTATGCCAATGCCTTTGAAGGGAATTTGCCTGATTTTGTAGAGATGTACAAAGACGTAGACGCTGTAACCAGATATGCCACCGAATTTGTTCTTTGATGAAATCTTCAAAGCTTTCCCTGACGCTAAAGTTATTCTCTCCGTTCGAGCTGACGGAGAAACGTGGCAGAAAAGCATGGATAAAACAAACAATATTATAATTCCTCTTATTTATCATTGGACAATGGTAATTCCTAGATGGCTTACCCCAACTGGCCGTAAATGGAACAGACTTAATAAATATCTTGCTCCTAAAGCTGAGGCACTCAACTATACCGACCATAATGAGAAAGTTATAGCCACTATCCCTCCTCGTCAACTACTGGTGTTTGATGTTAAACAGGGCTGGAAGCCACTCTGTGATTTCCTTGGGAAAGATGTCCCGGATATACTTTCCCTCGGCTAAATGTGAACTGTGACATGATTCCTGACATTGTGAGAAAAGCTAAAGTTGTTCGCCAGATGAGAAAAGAGTTAATGGTAATGATGACTGTCCTTGTGTTGGCAGTAGCACTAATGTTAACAGTGATATTTAGAAATAACTAGACGCAGAAACTGCGTGACCTCGGGCTTCTCTGGCGTAAAAGTTCTTTTAATAATGAGTTTGTGCCCGGGTTAACTTAGATGATCAGATTTGTTTAAAAAAATTAAATATATTTTTGCACCTTCTTGTCAAATTGTGTGGTTGCAGAAAATATCCATACCCCCACCACGGAAGGGTATTGAAAAGTGACCCCCCCCCCCCCCACCCCTCTGGAATTTCCAAGGAAAAATACAGTATTTGTATGGAAATGATCAGGTAATTGACCCCCCTACCCCTCCGGAATTTCCAATGCCCTGTAGGAGGGGTATGGATAATTTCTGGAACCACACATTGCATTGAAGCAATAAGCATAGAAGAATCACTGGTGTCATCAGAACAAAAACAGTATCTCTTATTTACCCTTTCAGGATTTATGAGAAAACAAAACTTTCATTTTTGTTTGTTCGGTTTTAATTGATGGCTTGGTAAAAACTAACAAAGGAAAGGCATAATCTATATGTGTAATAGTAGCAGGAAGGTCTGATGAAGAATACCGGAAAAGAGCCTTTATATTGTCATTTTTGCTGTTGCCTATTATTGTCCCATCATTGTAATCTAATGTGATCTCCAGGTCTCTAGTAGGCTATAAAAAATATATTTGCTCTCTTGCAACCCCCTATCTTATCTGGTTTATCTTTGAAGCAACATCAATATTCCAAAGGTTTACTTCAGAACATATTAATTCACCAGTAGTACTACTATAGAAGTATGAATGCAATTCCCTTAGATAGCTATATTGGCGAGAATGGTTAACAGTAATGCACCAATCAATTCCAGCAGTGACCATGCTCCCCATGCCAAACCATCGGACCTTTGCATTTTTTTTGAAAAAAATCTGCAAAATTCCCCACGGTGGGGACGATGTAGGGGTGCAATTTCCCCAGGGTGGGGCAAAAAAGTGGTGTAAAGTGCCTGGCCCTGGGGCACATTCACGAATGTGAAATAAAGAAAATAGAGTGGCAATGTATATATTCTATTGTTACAAATAACTTGAAGCGTGGTTTCTCAACAATCGCAATATATTTACATGGGCAAGAACAACAACGTGTCTACCTTATATGCATATCTGAGCCTTTAAATTGTGCAAAAGCTAGAGAGAGAACATTTAGGAATCGCATAGCTGGGTTTTCTGTGCACGCACAATCTATTTTCGGTGGTTATCATTGGAAAATTAAGACACAGACCGAATATAGACAGCAATCTCTGCTATCACCACTGCAATGAGAACTGGGGCTGATTGAGATATCTCAACTTAAAGTTGGTCAATGAAATTGCAACAAACCAGTTCCTATCGCCTTGCCAAACACAAATTGTTTAAAAAAATTGGATTCAAATCTGAATTCATGGTACATTCGAATACCTCAGCTCAGCTACTCCGCTGCAAGCCCAATTTATTTCCCGTGATAAGCATCCATAGCATCATTTTGCTATGAACCTGACTTTACAAAAACTTTTTGGAAATTTACAAATAAAATAAAAATTACAGATAAAACTGAAATAAGAAGTAAGATGAAGATGGAAAAAATATAAGGCTCTGGTGAGTTGTCCAGATATTAATCTCCAATCCCAACCTAAGAATTTTCATTTGTACCATTGATCCATGCCTGCCAACCTCAGAGTAGTCAAAACCGAGAGATTGTATTATTTAACAATTAGTCGCAACATGAATATCGTCAGATGGTCCCCGAAATGGACTCGAGATGACTATCCAACGATATTCACTGAGGCGACTTATCTTTTTAGTATATTACACATGTGATTATTCTAAATATTTTTGAATTCCATTTTCGAATCCAAAAACATCGATAAAACTGCCAATGTTGGCAGGTCACTATTGAAATTTAGTGTGAGATTCTAAGCCAATCAGCTAGAACGCTCCATTTACCAGAACGCTCCATTTCGATAGTCACCTGATATACTGTAAATGTATAAGTTATTTTCATTTTTTTTACTGGGAGGCAAGGTTCAAACTGTGAGTCTTCCAAGTAAACCGGGAGAGTTGGCAGGTATGTTGATCTGTCCCATCATCTACAGGGCCTCTTATGCTGTAAAGGTGTAAGCCAGAGTGTCAATCTCCACTGCATCTCTCACACCTGGGTTTGCTTGCTGAGTGTACCTCTCCAACCTGAGCAGGTCTAGGGAGCACAGTTGATGTAGTGGCTAAGCACTTGCCTCTTACTTCCGCCACCGGGTTCAATTCCCTGTTGGGACACAGAGACATTTTCTCTGTTTCTTAACCGTGGATTGAGTTTGGTCAGTTTGTTGTCTTGTTAGAAGCTTGTGTTCCCTTAGATTTAAATCTTGGTGATGTGAAAAGCTTTTTTTTGGCTTACTGCATGCTGAATAGTCAAGGTAGTATTTTGTGTCTGAAACCAGGAAAAAAAAAGAACATTACAAGAAACAAATAAATAGGCCATGGAGTAAAAGACAATCATAAAGGCATTGGAGTTGAAAAGGCTCCTTTGCTCCCACCCAGATAATATAATTTTAATTCAAATTAGGGGCATGTACTTTTAGCAAGCTATAAAAATGTAAGTTTTTGATTGAGTTTTTTTGGCCCTCAGCAACAAGCCAGACAGTCATCAGAAGTCCAAAAAATATTCATTCATTTTCATTCATTCATTTTATTGGGATATTTCAAGTATAAAATAAATAATCGGACTGACCCGCAGATAGTACAAACTAATCGAGGCGGGCCAGTCTTAATTTCTCAGAGTAATTAAATTACATGTGACTATTAAGAGGTTTATATTTCATATAGCTTTAAGACTTAAATTTAAAAAAACAAGGTAAAGGAATTAAGTGAGGAAAAAGAAGAAGAAACGAGAAAGTGAGCATAATGTATCAGTCAATTCCAGCGGTGACCATCCCCCCCCCGGACACCGTGGGGCATTTGCACACCAGTGCCTTCCCTGGGGTGGGGAATTTGAAAATTTTGCTGGCCCCGGGGTCGGGAATTGTTTTTCCCCGGGGGAGGGGGGTGGGGAATTTTGTTTTTCTCATCTCAAGCGTGTCGGGTTTTGTGAACTACAACCCAGTTACAGAAAATAACGCCACATAAAATATAATGCAGAGCATGGCCCGCCGTATACACCACGTTTGGAGACTGACACATTTGCACATTTCACAATTAACGTCTTCTATAGAGAAGAAACAGATTTCGCAATTTCGTCTCAGTGGAAAAACATAAAAATGAATTGACACTATAAACAGTTCCAATTTCGCAAAAAGTCAAGTAACATAACTGCGAAATAGTTGCTCTGCAAATAGAATAAAGGTAATGATGCAGCTAAATGGCTACAACCGCGAATGGCCTAGGAATGTCACTTCTTTATTTATATTTTGTCTCACTTTCAGTGAAATGAGAACTCGTTCATAGACAAGAAAACTAAAGTACATTTAAAAACGAATTGTGAATGCTCGGACAGTATAAATGAATTGAAGTTGAGTTGAAGAGTTACAGTCTTTTTCTCGTCCCGGGGGTGGGGCATTTTTCCGCTTTTTTTTGTTCCCCGCCGTGGGGTATTCTGCATTTTTGCTAGCCCGGGGGCGGGGAATTTTCAGTTTTATTTTTAGAAATGACCAAATGCCCGGGGGGGGGGGGGGGGGGGGGGGGGGCATGGTCACCGCTGGAATTGACTGATACATAATCTATGTCTTCTTTGAAATCAATACAGATATTTCATCTGTATCGATATTATACCGATTTTCAGACATTAGAATATCTAATAGAATTTCTCTTAATTTCTCTTTCTTAATATGCACCCATGGAGTTAACTCTTGCCCGGATTTTCAAAATAAATAGCTCTCAATTATCATATTTCAATACAAGATTCATGTTTGTATCGAATCAAGATCGCTTCTTATTTTGAGATTGAGTAGAGGAACTCGATGTTTTACTTTGTTTAGCAACAGGAATCACAGATTTATACCGAATCTCCATTAAATATACAAACTAGACACATCAGAGATAGATATTTCTGTCGTAATGGGGAAATAAATAGTTTCAAAGAGGCAGGAACATTGGGTAAGGTTGGTTGTTATAATATCATACATATGGGTCAAGTCGCATTGAGTCGCAGAGAGGGAGACGAGCGACAGACAGAAATATTGAAAAAAATACCTTGTTTGCGGCATCGGAGTACTCTGACATCCCATCAGCATCAACAAATCGACCCTCTGCACAGTTCCTTGTCAAATCATGGTTCATAAGATGGGTTTTGAGTTCTTATCTTAGCCTATTATACTCCGATTCGTGTAATACAAGATGGCGGCTCATTTCAGGATCCAAACGCAAGTGTGTGGACTTCCGATTGGCTAGATTTTCACCGGCTGTAAACGTTGACGAATAGGCTATAGCCGAAATCTGAGTATCGTGTACTGCTGATTGGCTAAATACACACTGATTGGCAGCTGTCAAAGGTGCGTTTTGCGACTGAAAGGAAAAATACGACGAAAGCCCATTTTATACCTCGGGCCTTCCACAGGAAGCCCGAGGAATTAATCATATAAACAACCTCCTATTATAAAGTTTTGTCGGCCAGAAAAAAAAAAAACGTTTATAGAGAGCGAAGGATGAGGGATTTGGAGATGGTCAAAATTATTTTAAACAAAGCTAATCATTATACACCAATTGGATATTAAAAATAATTTCATATTTAGGCCGGCGTCTTGTTGTGAGCTCCCTTGTCACGCAACGCTTTGTTGATCAGTGCTAGCGGTAAATCACCCGTGACCGTCACCTACATGGTCGTATAGACAAAAAAAAAAAACACTTTTTGAACGCATGCACCCCCACTTTTTGAAGCTAGATATATGTGAATTTGACTTTCATTTCTATTTTGCGCTATAAAGCATATTCATGCGTGCAAAAGAACATACACTACAACTCATTGGAGTATATTGCTATTGCCAGGGTTGAACAGCAAGGTTTGATCAAGCTTATAGTAACTTGACTAATACTTGACTAATTATACTAAACTGTAATAAAGCTTTCTAGCTCGGTTTCTGTATTTTGGCAGTATAAAAAGTGGGTTTCCTGTGGTTTCTTGAAGTCTCTTGCTTCCAAGCTCTCGACCGTGAATAAAATGGCGGAAAAGTCGAACAACATCGATCATTTCTGGAATGTCGTTCTGGTTTTTGCAATCTAATGCCGTTTTTACACGTCGAACTTAATTCTGTCGCGCGAAATTGACTTGCTTTATTTCCAGTAAAACAAGTAATTTCGATACCAGTGATTTTATGAGGTTAATATAGCCTAAAATATGAAAATCCGCGAACGAGGTGTTTTGCCAAGATGGATCCTGATAAACGGACCTGTCAACCAGTTCAACTGAGAAAAATATATATATTGAAATATCGTTATTAAATCATCGTTTAAGCTGTTCGTCGACCTTTCATTAATATAGCCTGTCTGGTGAACAGAGAAGATCCCAGCCCTGATTTTAAAAGCGCTGGAAGGATTCAAAGTTGCAATATAGCGCGGCGTTTGCACGGCAGACAGTGCTGTTCCTGATGCAAATGAGCTCGAGACAATAGCTCTAACGAACTAAACAACGGGAAATTGACATTTAGTGCGACAAGAATTAAGTTCGACGTCCACTAAAACTGGCCTTAGTCAATAGGAAGCGCAAAAAATGTTTAGGATTCTAAATATGGTATGTAGATATTGATAGATGGAAGTGGAGGCGGAGCAGTGCATTATGGGTAGGGTGTGAACTATCACCACAGGTAGACCAAGAGAAACTACATTTTGTCTAGTCGTGTGCGCACCATGTGTGCTTTCTGCGGTTGACTGAAATGTTTTGCATTGATTGAAACATTAATTTTTTAAAGTATCCTGATCGTCCCGATTGGCTTATCGCAATAAACTATCTAGGCAATAAATCTATTAGCCTTAGCAAAAGCCACCCGGCTCTCGAACTCGTCTCCGCTCGTTGGAGCCGAGTTAGAGACAAAAATAACACTTTATTTTCGCGTCTGAACCGGATAAGGGCTTTAAAATGGCTGGAAATAATTGATAGAAAATGGCGACTTCAAAGACGTAAATGGAGAGAGCCCGTCTTGTTGGTGGGGTTTTAATGATTCAACTTTACTCGTTCATAAGAGAGAAACGTTTGAGGGGATGCCTTGCTGTATTACACAAGACCGTGCTAAGAGCTCTTGCGGTCCTGCACAAGATATCCTACACGCCGTAGATCCAGGTAAAAGTCGGTTGATCTAGGTAAATCCTTATGACCGTCTACTAAAAGTCAAATGATAATATTCGTAATTTCGATTCAGCCCTTTGTTATGAATTTTGAATGTGAAAATCATGCCGTGATCGGTTCCCTGTGTTTTCATATCAAGCTTTGCATCGGTCACGTGAGTGCTCTTCGCCTGTTTTAGGTCAACACTTTTGCTTTTGAGGAACGGGTATTCATCTCGATAGCCTTTTGTATGAAATTATGAAGTAGTGACCCAGATTCCGGCCGTTTCCCTTTCAGTCTTTTCCCGGCCATTTTAGATACAAAGACTAGTGAGTTTCGGCGTGTAAAATTTTTTATAACTTAACAACAGTGTCTGCCCTTTACGTGTAAATACAAAATATATATCTAGCTTCAAAAAGTGGGGGTGCTCAGCCCCCCCAGTTCAAAAAGTGGGGGTCCACCCCCACTCCCTCCCCGGGTTCGCCGCCTATGAACAATAACAGCACAATCTTCTTATCCTGCTTGTTATTTTTAGTAGACTGTTTATCCAATTCCGGCCACACTGAAATTAAAGTTTCCACTTAAAACTAAACCCAGTCGACTTTGCATTAGGCGAAACAGGGCTAGAATATGATCATTGGTTTAGATGGTTTAACCATTAACGAAAGGGGCAACGAAAAAAATATTTGAAAATTCACAATGCGAAACAACGGTTTAATTAATTAGCTATAAATGCTATAAAAATTTCTCATTCATTTTTATTTCGTTACCAGGTCGAAAGTATCATTTCTCGGCATACGTCAAACTTGATCCGAGCACTGTTCCCGAGTCAACAGAGGAAGAAGTTCGAGTACAGCTACAATTTGCACTTACAAGCGACGAAAAAATGGCGTATATTCGTGTAGCAACTGTTCAAGCCACGCCCGCGAATTGGCAAAGAATGAGCGGTGTTCTTGTTGTCCCGCCAAATACTGAGAAAGGTGCTGTCAAACGCGCTGTGCTCTACTTCGGGGGACCCCCACCTCAAGTCAATTTCCTCGTGGCTGCTGTGCGATTGGTGGACGAAGTTGACCAATCAGGTAAGAGACTTTACTCATATCAAGATAAATGTGTCGCTTTTGCCGATGCCAACCCGCGCGTGACGCGGGCTACCTGTGTAGGTATTTCCGAGCCCCTGGGGACCAAAATAAAGATGGCGGCCTACACGAACAACGTTTCCCTCCAAAATCTGCAAGTTTTGACGAACTTTTTGACAATTTAGGGTTAGAAATAAGCTAGGAAAACTTCTAGAACTCCAAATATGGTAAGTAGAAGCTTCCATATAAGGAAATTTTAGAAAACGACACATTTCAAAGATAACTTTCTTGATATGAGAGATTGCGTCAATGACAATTCCTTTTTTCCATTAAAAAACAAACTCAAATATTCCGCTAGAACAGTCAATATTTTCCCATGAAAAGAACGAGCAACAGAAACTTTACGCATACAGAACATTTTTTTCCCAGAACGTTTTTTCCGAGGGCGTTGTTTAATTATTTAGTCCCCAGCAGCCTCAAGCATTGCCAAAATTCCCAATACAGAAGGAGCTGCCGAACAGATATTTTGCGGAAAGATCCGTTTATGCACATGACTTCAGCTACCAGGTAGCCCTCCGCGGGCATCTTTTTGTGACGTTCGGCTCTTCTACGTTTCGCAAGCTTTGTGCCTCGTCTTCCCTCGCGCGTTTTTGCCCAGCACAGCAACCCCGCGCTTTGTTGTTCGAGATTCGAGACAAAAAATGCCTGCGGAAGAGGCAGATTCACCAGGTATTTGCCCCTATTGTTTTTTTTGGCAGGGAATCTCTTGAGAAATGGGGATTTCTCATCCGCCCAAAACGGCCAGCCCGAGTACTGGAAAGGATTGGGGACGCAAGGGTCTTCATCCACCCCGAGATCACGTGTGAAGGCAAACGCGCATGCGTGGCCACTGACCGAGGGCAGGCCTTTGGAGGACTGGCACAGAATGTGCTGGCCGCTGTTGAGTTGGGTGAGTGGATAAATAACTATTTCATTTTAGCGGAGCTCCTTAGAGCGGAGCACCATAGGTATCGCAGGAAGAATACAATAGCTCAAAGTAGAACTCAGGTATAACGATCGACTTCATTTTTCATGGTTTAGCGGTATTCCCATTTGGGTATCGCTGGCGCGTCCGTGTCTGCGCGCCCCCACACAGGTAAACCAAGACCCCAACACAGAAAAATATGTAACCGGGAGCTCCGCTTTTAGCCAGTGGCTAAATCTATATATTAGTATAATTACTCAAGTGATTATAAGAAATTCCGCGCGCTTATTGGTCGAGAGGTTTGTTTTCTCTTGCTATAATCACCTACCGCCGCGGTACTATCACCTACCGTTGATTATAGCATTGAAAGGATTGGGAGTGCGCGCATGAGTTTTGTAATTACCAAAAAAATATCCAATAAAAACAAGTTTTTTTTTGTCTAAAAACCTTATGAATCACTTAAGTAATTATACTAAAACAATTAAAAGTAGTACTTCTTGATAAACCGCCAGAACTAGCGTACCCAGAATTCCACGCAGGGAATGAAACACCAATGACCAACTATCAAACAGAGAGCAACATTTTAAAATAGGTGTATGACTCTAAAAGATTTTCAACCCGCTTAACACGAAATTCTGCCGAGATTTCCAAGGAGCAGTGGAAACAAAGTTTTATGAGATTATCAGGAGCGGATATGGGGGGGGGGGGGGGGGGGGTCTCGAGAGATTTTCCCATACATTTACTGTATTTGCTGAAGAAAACTTTGCAGATATTATGGATTGAGGAATAGAAAAACTGTGAAACTGTGTGCACTGGACCCACGTTTATTGTATTTTATTAGTTTCTTTGCCCTTTTACTCGCCTTCGCAACTCCAGTTGTCGTAGAAACGCAACGCTGTTTGCGGAAAATAAACTCTGCCCTTTGAGAAAATGTCTCAATTTGAATTAATACTTGCCCTCTTTCATTGCGAGTCATAAAAAACGTTCAGATTTTCTAAGCTAAATCACAACCCAGAATCACTGTTGTAAAAAAAAACCTTACCAACGTGTAATTCAAGTACATTTTACGCGCGAGTTGATAGTGGCTAAATACAAGAGTTAGATTTAACGTGCCCGTGGTTGAGAGCTGAATTCGACGAAACACAGGTTTGTAGAAGCCCTAAATGTAATAACTGGCCCTAAGGGTAATAAAGGCCCCAAGTGTAATAAAAATTGGCCCTAAGTGTAATAAAGGCCCCAAATGTAATACAAATTACCCCTAAGTGTAATAACGGCAATGGTCATACAATGAACTGGCAGGGTAGCGACTTTTGTAAGTTCCCTAGAACAGGGATACAGAATAGAACTTAGTTGCAGGTTTAAGGTCAGCTTCTCAACGAGTAGCAGCACACACCTAGTTTCGTGTTCCATGAGTATCCCGAAGCCGATACTTAATATTATCAAGCCCGCGGTGTTTGCTTCATATTAGACCCTGTTTACATGCGGTAGAAATATGGAGTGACAAATACGGTATTTTGGGACTTTAAAACGTGGCTGCTCAATAGAGGATGGCCGCTTAATTGAGGTATCACTGTAATTGCCCCCGCAGGTTTTGGCCCAGAGGCCAAAACCCGAGGAGGCATTATAGAATCCCCCGCGTAAAGAGAAAATATAAGGGTATGTGGTACATATGGCAGAAAAAATCTCGATCCGTCGGAGCAGGGCCCGCAAAAGGTATCGGGTAACGTTTATGATTGGATGATCAGATCACGTGACTCGCAAAGGGCCCGCAAAAGGTCTTGGGTAACGTTTATGATTGGATGACGAGATCACGTGACTCGCAAAGGGACGCAAATTAAAAAAGAGCTGTTCTTCATAAACGTGGGCTTGAGACCTCTGAGACTGTTGTCACTGGCGGACAATAAAAATTATAAACATCAAAACAAACTGGTCGTGACATTTAATAAATCACCAAAAACTCTAAGGAGACGCTCAGCCGAAGTCAGTCAGTGCAATCCATAGTTCAGAATTAGCAAATGTTGAGCTGCTGTGGCTGTGTAGTCTAGAGAAAAACTTGAATGTTCAGAAAGCTAAGAGCTCTAAACTTCATAATAGTAGTAAAGCATTCAAAATGGTTGCTATTGTGCTTAACAATAGGTCAACTCTATAAAATCCTCTCTAGCTTTCGCTACGAAAGAATGTGATAATTTACTGACAAGATTTCATAAGTTCACAAATCTCAGAAAGAGGACTTTAGAATTATTATTTTTTGCTTCAGCACAAGGGAGAAGTCGGCGTTTTTGTCTTCTTCCGTTGTGTGCGCTGTCTGCTGTGTAATGGTTGCCGCTAAAGTATTCTACGTATTCTAAGCCGGAAATCTGGCAAGGGCGGAACGCGTTTTTTTCGTTCTGTTAAATTAAGTTCTATTATAAGCTCTTTAGCAGCTTTAGGTGATAGTTGGTATAAAAACGCAGATATAGGTTATTAGGGAGCAGCGATTGAAAAAGAGCAAAAGCAGAGAAGTCGCGAAGCAGAGACAGCCAAACGAGAGTCTAAAGTCTTGTGTTCTGTTCTCCATTGTAAGTATTTCGGAAAGATCAATTGGCTTTAGGCTTTCAAGTATTCATATTCATTAATAGTCGTTTTGGAATTGTGACACAATAGTTTTCAGAAGAGTTTTCGGTATTTCGCTAGAGTTTCAGAAGAGTTTTGACGGCTTTTAGTCCTTTGGTTAGAATTGTTTGTAGAGTTTCGCCTATAGAATTTCAATGTATCTTAACGGTTTTGTAAATACAACTGACAAACTCCAACAAGCTGATAACGGTGGGTTCGTGGGTTGTCTGCAACAGCTGTAAAAATGTTAATTGAATACTTATTACATCTGCAGTTTAAAAAGCACGGGGGCAGCCCTAGTGAGAACTATTACTAGTATATTGATATAACAACGCTGACTTATTCCAACTAGGACGTTGTATGGTCATTGCCATTATTACACTTAGGGCCACTTTTTTATTACACTTAGGGCCTTTATTACAGTTAGGGCCAATTTTATTACATTTGGGGCCTTTATTACACTTAGGGCCAATTTGTATTACACTTGGGGCCTTTATTACGCTTAGGGCCAGTTATTACTTCTACAAGGTTACCCGTGCGCAAAGAGAGTTCGAAGCTCGTATCATTTCACTAAAATCTTTGCTATGGAGAAAAATTCATCAGTCGACTCGTGAATTCCACGTTAAGTTTCACTCTGGGCACTCTGCATCATGTGATAATTGTATCTCTAGAACTTCAACTGATGCCATTTCCGGTGAAAATTATATAATAGAATAGCACAGGAAACGCTTAGCTGAATAATTTTGCTTCAGTTGGTCGTGTCTGTCTTGAAAACCACTAAAATAGGAATTCGATTCTGGTACTCCCTTTATCCTTCCGCTCCGCCTGTGAATTATCCTTTAGTTAATATTTTACTAACCGACTTCGCTTATACTACCGCCCGTAATTCTACTTAGTGAATTTTACCTGAGTACGAATGACTGCACTTTTAGCCTTATCCTGGCGCCCGTGATTATTCTGGGCTAACAGTTTACCGTGATTATTCTTAGTGAATTTCGAACCGACAACACTTATCCTATCGCCCGTAATTATCCTTGTTGAATCACAGGTGGGGCCCTGAATAATCTGAACGCTTACAAAGGGGGGTCTCGAAATTGACCTTTTCTCCTCCACCCCCATCTCCGAAGTAAATAATGACCGGTCTCTTCATTCCGGGGAATGTTCCGAATGTCTTGGATGGATGTCAGTATTCCAGTGAAACGCGGAGACGAGAAACACATCAGAACAGTAACCTTGTGCGAAAGTGGTACAAATTAAAAAACATCGATTGTGTTCATTTTTTTATCAAATGTTAGGCAAAGTATATGGCATTAAAACAGTTCCGGTTTAGAGTGATCATCAAAAGGGACCCGGTCCTCCTGGTCCCGGATAGCCGGGGTACTGGCCGGCAGGGGCATTTCCAGGGTAGGGACCATATCCCGGAGTGGGACCATATCCCGGAGTGGGACCATATCCCGGTGTGGGACCAAATCCTCCTGGCGCAGGTCCATATCCCGGTGTAGGCCCATAACCTGCCGGTGGGGGACCATAATTACCTGGTGCTGGATACCCTGGCGCATATCCTGGTGTGGGACCATATCCCGGCGTTGGGCCGTATCCCGGTGTGGGACCATATTGGCCTGGCGGTGGGTGTACCTGTGGTCCCGGCCACGGCCCGGCTCCTGGTCCCTGGCCCCCCTGCCTGTCTTTGAATATTTCCTTGACTTGAGAGCGATGCGATGAGAACGACAAGACAGAATCGAAATCCGGATGAGCCGCTGGGTCAACAATGAGTGGAGATATCGCCTGTATCGCCTTCACCTTTCGATCATCAAAACTGAACGGCTTGATAATTATCACAGCCTGTGAGCAGCTCATTGGATGGGTTTTACTCACGCAGATCTTTACAGCCTCTAGTTTCTCGTCGTCGAACGAGAACTCCCGTATAAGTTCGCTGACTTGCTCGGCACTAAACCTGTCCCAAGTTCCCGATGTACCCGAGCGTAAAGCATCCAGCTTTTCATCTTTAAAATGCCGCCTTTGTACCGCTTCTTTTATTCCTTGGAAAGCTGCCGGATCCATCTTAGTCACAATGAGTTATTCTACAATTGATAGAGCGCTTGTGATGACCAGTTTTATATACGTTTTGCCTGGCAAGACGATTACGAAACAAGGAAATGCAAATCAATATCCTTATTGACCAACCTATGACGTCATACCACCTGCAGTTGTCACACGTTGCGTGTCGTCACGGTAGTAGTAGTGTCACACTTTGAAACTTATTTCCTGTAGAGCCTCTTATTTTCAGTTTAACAAAAATATATCGTGGCAATCGAATAAGTAAGACTTACTGCTTGAGCAGCTGTAAATACATTTTACTCAGACTTTGGAGTTTTTATATTTATGAATGAAAGCGAAACTAAATCGTATTACTGCTTTTCATTTCGGTTTTGGTTGTGAAAATCTCATTAAAATACAAAGTGAAAACTAATAAGGAAAGGGCTCAGGAGCGTGAGTTAAAGCGGGACTGTCACGGTACGCGCATGCTCGAGCAAAGACCACCGATCCCACGTAGCTATCATTCAAAACGGGGATTCCCTGTTTAAATAAACCAATCACGGGACACTTTCGTTTTCACGAGAAAGTACCACGCCCCGCGCGACGTCGCCTCAGGGAAAACATAATTTGTAGTTCATTCGTCAGGAGGCGACATTATGGTAAGTTTTTAGGGGTTTTCAGGCAATGAGCTGCAAAATCGTTGTCTGAGGTGAAGATACCGTAGCCCTTGAACAATTTCCATGTCTCGTGGGCGATTTTCGATATCTAGATCCTGCTTTTATTGTGTTCCCAAGCCATTTTGGCGTAAGGACGACCTCGATTAGGCCTTTCTTGTTGGGTGAGCCATCAGTGAAAATGACGCTCGAGTCTCATTCAATTTAAAACGACAAACAATATTGCATCGACTCCAAAATTTGGTCACGATACTAAGGAGATCTCAGGAGAGAATACCCGTTAAGAATTAAGGGTAGATGGACCCCGAAACAACAAGATTTAAATGGATTCTACCAGCGTAATTCGTCCCTCTCACAGCCATCGTTCCGGCCCGGACCAAAGTGATCAAAATTGACATGCGCGTACCGTGACATTTCCGCTTTAATTTTGTAAATTTTTTATAAAGTAACGGAATACTACTTCTATTTTATCGGAGTGATGAGTGGCAGCCCTTGAGCTGACTCTCCAGTGGTTTATTTTATTTTGTTTTTATTTTTTTGCGACTCAGATCAGGAATTCCGCTCGCCAAAAATTCAAATGACCGAAAAAAATTATTATTACCATTGTAAAGCGCGCAGAACAGAAATGTATGCGCGCTATACAAGAAATTTTCTTCTTATTATTTTATTAAAAAACACCTGAGACCCCGTTCACACGAGAGCGGTGTAAAGCCGGCCCGGTACAATTCTGGTAGTGTACCGCCTGTTCATACGGTACCGGTACAATTCTGGCACGCTTTGCAACAGTGTTCACACGGGACCGTGCACGCCTAGCCGTGCCAAAATCGGTCCGTACCTCAGGTCCCGTGTTAACGCGCGACGGTACCGTACCAGAATTGTACCGGTCCGGTTTTGTACCGCTCTAGTGTGAACGGGGTCTGACCTCTTTACCTTGGGCGTAATGTTGTTCCCATTTCAGATCCCGTGGCATTCCCATACGTATTCTTTTTTGGGCTTCTGCTCTATGCTCAAGGATATATTTATATATAATCGGGCAAATTTGGTTTGATTCGGTAAATTATCAGGTGAGTTTGGTCGAGCCGTGGTTCGTATTTTGGCGAGACGCAGTCGAGAGAAATACCCATGGCGAGACACGAGCTCTGATATTTTGCAGAATCAAACCAAATTTGCCCGATTATTTATTTTTCATCCCACCTAAACTTCCAAATAAAGAAAAACTTGTGTGTCCTCAGCTAAAAGTGATTGCGTTTTTGTAAAGACGAACTTCATTGCCATCGCGACAGAAAACCATTTTGTGGTTTCTGCCGTCGCGAACTCCAGACTATATTTATTCTAATTATTTTACTAAAGAAAATTGATGTTTTAACTATTTTTCAAGTCAAGTCTTTTACAAGTTTTTAGATGAACTGTTCCTGATGTTTAATCGCATATCAGGTCAGTGACCCCATACCGTAGAATATCAGGACAATAGATCTCGTTCCTGATTGGCTGACGAACTCAAGTGGGATGATAAGAATATGGAAGCAATCCAAACAAAGAAAGATTCAAATGAATACCACGTGATCTGAAATGGTACAACATTACACGCCCACGCTAAATAGGTCTATTGAGTGGGGCCGAGACGAGCGTAGTTTGCAATTTGCGAAGCTCTAAAAACAAGCTAGATAAAACGTGGCCTATGTTTCTTAGAAATTCCCATAGTTATAAGCATTTTAGGAAATGACGTGGGCAATGACGTCAGAAATGTATGATTGACAGGTTGTTTATATCTCTATTTATATTGCTTACAATCCAGGAGGTATGATATTTTGAGTTCAGCAGAGCTATTGATAAGAAAATACAGGGTATAGGCCACGTTTTTTCTTCCGACCCATTATATTTTGTTCCCCCCAGGACAGACTAATCCAAAACAGACATTCAGAAAAAAATAATAGAGCACTTATTTGAAGCTGAAATAATAATTGTTACCACGGTTACTGTTTCCTAGGTCACCGCTACCGATTCACCGCTAACCTCAGACTTGCGCCAACCATGCCTGCAGACGCGAAGCACAAGATCAACATCAAACTGCAATACAAATCCATCGACAGCAAATCCTTTAGCTATATCCTCATTGCCTCGGCCAGCGGTATCACTCGTGACAGCTGGACGTCTGTTAAGGGTGCTCTAAACATGCCACCATCTGGTCACGTGACTCCACTTAAGAGCGCGACACTTTATTTTGGTAACGCGCCAACCGATGTTAGTTTCATGGTAGCTGATGTGAGTCTGATAGATGATGAACCGGCAATTGAAGGTTGGTGTTACCGAACCGTTGTGCGCGACGAAAAAACGCCTACGATTCTGCTCGCTCGGGCTCATGTTTTTGTCTGCATTCCTTTCTCAACGGGCTTATGTGTTCTTGAAAATAACAGTCACGACCATGGACATAGCCAGTTTTCAGGCCACACGTATCCGGATCCGCAGTTTCTTTTTCTTCTTTCCGGATACGGCTATCGTCCAGACGCATCCGGCGAATTCGCATACAAATCCGGTAATCGCATTAGAAAAATATCCGGAACCGACTGTCCACGCGAACCCGAAATGTTATCGGATTAAAAAATGTCCACTCTGGAAAGCGGATACAAAAATATCCGGATTTGTCTGCAAATTCGCCGGATGCGTGTGGACGATAGCCGTATCCGGAAAGAAAAAGTTGCGGATTCAAAAATATCCGGATACGTGTGGACGGGGCCTTGAGTAGTTTTAGAAATGCATGCCGGCCCGTTGAGAAAGGAATGCAGACAAAAACACGAGCCCGAGCAGGCAGAATCGTATACTCGACGCGAACCACGATCCGGGAAAATCCGCGGTATCTGGAGTGGGGTAGTGGTGTAGTCAGCATTTTGCTAAGAGGCCGTAGCGGCTAGTTTTCCAATTCTGGTACATTTTTAGCGGAGCTCCTTAGCGGCCGAAGGCCGCAGAGCGGAGCACCATAGGTATCGCAGGAAAGAATACAATAGAACTCCGGTATACGATCGACTTCATTTTTCATGGTTCAGCGGTATTCCCATTGGGTATCGAGGGCGCGTCCGTGTTTGCGCGCCCCTACCACAGGCAACCCAACAACCGTATTTCATTTATCGGCGAAAAATACTGCGCGTCTGCTAACAAAAAATATATAACCGGGAGCTCCGCTTTCAGCCAGTGGCTAAATCTATATATTAGTGTATTTAAGTGCTTGAAAAGATGGTGCTTGGCCTCCCTACTCGTCCCTCCTCTCTAGTTTACCGCTGTTTGGGCGGCGGCTAGTTCATTCGGGAATTGGCCGCGAAATTCAACCGTGCGTGGGGTTAGCTATCACCATACTCCCTTAGGACGTTCCTTTGCGCGGCACGTCCCTAATTGGTCAAGTGTCAGCCTATATAAGGATCCATAACCGATCCCTGCATTTTAGCAGTTGGACAATGCCTCGGTTTTCTTTTAAATCTCTTATGCTATAGTTAGAATACCTCACAACTAAGATATTCTGAAAGTTTGGGAGTAATGCGCTAATTTGGAGCTAGTTAAAAGGCTTCTAAAATTGTTTGTATGGAAGTCGGACAGATTTTGTCCGAGCCTCATACAAAGTCTATACAAATACGAAACTTTAGCGGCACATAACTTTGCCCTCATATATATTGCAATACTCCAAAATTGTCAGGATTTCTTAGTTTAATTTTGCGGTATTCTAGCTAGAACAGAAATTGAGCGGAATACCAAATCATCGCCTAACTGCTAAATTGCATCAGAGATAATGAGGCTTAATCACACGGCAGCCATCTTGGATAAAATGCTTTGTTTTCCCCGAGGAAACTCGTAATCATGATGAGGGTGCACATGCAAGAACAAAAGACTTATCCAAGATGGCTGCTGTGTGATAAAGGCGAATAAGCGGCGGATTCTCGAGTGAAAATGGCTTACTATTTGTTTATGTACCAAAGACGATGGATCGAAATAGCGATATTATATACGATTTGATTTGGAGGTCTTTAGCATTCGATGGCCGATTTTGAGAGATGCGCAGATGAACAGCCGTGCAGTTACGTGACATACTCCCTTCCAAATTTTCGACTCACTGCTTCTTTTCTATGACGTCATACATCAGACAGGAATCCCGCGAAAACCTCGACCGAATGTACAGATGATGTCTGCGCACCAGTGTTCATCTCGTATCAGTGGGATATCCAAGATAGCGTGAAGGCCTTGCGAGAAAAGCTGGAGAAGTGCGGTCTTGCCTGTTGGATGGATATTGGACAGATGGGAGGCGGAGACTCTTGTATACACAGATTGACAAGGGCATCAGGGGGGCTAAGGTAGGCGGCGAGAGGACTCACTATATAAAGAGCCTGTGTCAGCCGCCATTTTGATATCCAAGCAACATACCAAGTTTGAAAAAGCATCCATTTCCATCGGCTGATTGAGGGAATGTAGTGTGATATTTTCGGTTCAATTTGGTAAATGAAGAATAAAACTTTGTTTCTAGATGGTTATTTCAATATTTCTACACGTAATTCGTCTTCTAATATCGAATGAAAACAATAACAAAGGAGTGGCTGACACAGACAAAAACAACAACAACACAACAACAACAACAACAACAACAACAACAACAACTACATTGAAAAAAAGCAGAAACATTCACCAAAATTTGCAGTGACTCGCGACAAAATAGTCGCTATTTGTTTCTGTTTTTTTTTTTTTGCCCCAAGGTCCTGAAACGAGTTTAAAATCCACAGGTAGCCAAAGCCAAAGTTGTTTATATGACGACTGTGGTTCACTGATATGTTGTTGCCTAGTAATTATATGCGATTTTCGTTATTTTGCGAACTCTACACCGACCAACAAACCACGGTTTGGCTTCCGTCAATCAAACGAGTGAATAACTCTGGGTGATTTCACGGAGGGTCTTCTCCCGAGCTAACCGCCATTTGAAAACGACCGAGAAGACCCTGGGGGGGAGGTTGTGTTTTCTTATCACTAAATGGCGTGGTGACGAGATATAAAAGGCACAGGCAGCCCGCGGGGATTCGTAAACAAAACGACAGCAATTTCATGAAGTGTCTATACATAAGGCTCATGAGGCGTTTATTCACGAAGTGTTTCTTCACGAGGTGTCTATCCACGAGTGTCTATCATTTATATGTCTATTCATGAGGTGTCTATTGCTGTTTCCTTTGCAGGTGATTGTGTGTTGTATCACTAGCAAATATGCCAAGTCTGAGAACTGCCAACGAGAAATCACACTTGCCGACTGCCTCAAAAAACCTATCATTCCACTGATAATGGACCGGACAGTCCAGTGGCCACCTCCCGGACAGCTCTCCATGATATTAGCCAAGCTGCTGTACATTGACATGACGGGAGCAGGGGGGCCCCGAGACTTTCCCCCACTCAAGCTCCAAGAGCTAATGACGGAAATAAAGGAACGACTATGAAAAGGTGCCACGGTTACAGAACTTAAAGCAAAATGTATATCGGACAGGAGTGAAATAAAATATGAGCAATTGATTGATTTACTTGTTTTTGCAGATGTAATGCCAGTGGCTTTTTTTAGAAATAGGAAAACAGGAATGAACAAAGCATAATTGCTCCACACATTCTTGTATAGGGATCTTCTCCGGGGGAGGAGGGGAGGAGGGGGGGGGGAACTCGTGGCTTAGGGACGGACCATTAGAAAAACCCGGAGGAGGGTGACAATTACCCCCCAAAAAATCCTGCAATGGAAGATTGCCACCAAAAAATATCCTACAGGTGGTCTTTGCCCCCCAAAAAATTCCTGCAACTGTTGTATGACACAGTGACCCAAGGTCAAGTTAGTTTGTAATTGTATATCTGTTGAAAAAAGGAAATATATATTTGGCGAAGCTAAAGTATTTTTAGGGTATTTTTAGGGTATTTTCAGACTGAGGGGTATTTTTAGGGTGGAAATTTTTTCCTACCAGGCATTTTTAGGGTCAAAATTCGAGTTTCCCGACGGTCACCCCCAGCATCCCTTCTGGTCCTAAAAGTGGGTATTAGAACGAATAGCTTGCCAGTTCTACTACTGTTTTATATCAAAATCGAAGCCAAGGGTCTCCCTTTAAAAAAAGTTCTTGTCCTATCCCTTTAGGGTATAAAATTCGCTGAAGTGTTATTTTCGAGTGTGCTTTCCCTATTCGCGTTATCCCTCGCAGGCTACTAAGAGAATCACAATACTTCTCACAAATGTCATGAGCTTGATACTTCCTGCTTAGAGACACTATGAAGGAACTTGCTTTCTTACTATCTTTTAGGATTAGATTTTCCTTGGACCATGCCCAGTTTGCTGTGTATCTTTCGCTCCCCTGGTAAGAAGTCCTCTGCATTGCGCAACATGACATCTTCGACTCTGGAGGGAGGGGTATTTTGTAACCATCCACCTGAGGGTTGACATTTTATCCAACAAAAATCAAGATTACTACCGTACCGCACTTCCTCTGGGTCACGTGACCTCAAGTGTAAAAGGCCTATTTCTGAAATGGTAACTTCCTAGATAAAGTACTTTTTGGAATCTCTCATTTCCTATTTAGCCTCCCTACAGGGAAGTCAGGTAAATAATTAACTCTCGCTATAATCAGTAAAGTAAAAGTAAAAGTAACCGTGCTTATATAGCGCTTATCCTCGCGGCCCTAAGCGCTTTACATTAACGGATAACTCATCCTATAGAATCAGCTTTATAAACATGAGTGTGTGTTAGCATTGTGAGTTCTGTGACACTGAGGTTGGGCAACTTCGACGGTCCTATCGTGGTTCTTTAACGTCCCTCTGGGTCCGGTTAGTGTAGTGTAAGTGAGAGACGGGGCCTACGGTTTAACGTCCTTATCCGAGAAGACGCGAAGGTCTAACCATTTGCAGATATTAGAGCAAAGGCAGCACCTACTCCTCATTATTAGAAAAGACCCTGAGTGTTGGCCCGGCCGGGGTTTGAACTCCCAACCTCCCGCACATAAGCCCGCGCTCTACTACTGCGCTAACCGATCTTTGGGAATTTTTGTCATCCTTATTTTGTCTTGTATTGGTTTGAGAACGGGTATATCATTTTTAATGTTTTAAATGTAATTTATAATCAGCCATGTAACTTTAAAGTTTGTAATGCTTTTTCATGGACCCTCTGTTAATACACTTTTTTATAAGAACGTTCAGCCTGAAATTTACCCAAATTTTAAGAACATGCTAAGAACATGCCCGAGGCTCAGACGAGGCCCTACCGGGGGTAAATTCCGACAAGCGACACGGCCTCGAACTACGTTGAAAACGCGACACGGCCTTTCCGAAACAGCGACGAGCGATGAGCCATTCTATCAAAATACTGACAGCGACTCTAACAAAAGCCTAATCGACAGCGACATTATAATTTCATCAAACGTTGAGAGCGGCATGATGCGCTCTCTTCGCCTGTTTGATGACGACTTTACGACTCTTCGAAAATTATTTTCCACAATTATACAACTCCCGAAAAACGTCGTATAGTACTTACGAGGAACAAATTGACTCGCGCTCGCAACTCGTCCAACTAACATGTCACGCATTCTATAAGAATGTCATCGTGCGTCTTTCGAAACAATGTCGGCTGCGGATGTTTCCACGTCGAATTAATATTGACGTTGTATGGTCTTACTAACATAACCGAAATATCGACAACGACACGCGAGTCCTGCGAAATCGTGACACGGTCTGTTTTGAAACGTAGACTAGCGACACGGTGACCACCCCCCCCCCCCCCCCCCCCCCCCCGGTAGGGCCTCTCAGATAGGAGCAAATATATATTTTTTCAATGGTGCTTTCTAATTTCCAGAATCCAATGTGTTAATAATAACGACCTTCAATTGGTAATTTACAATTTGTTTAAAGCTCTTTTAATATTTCACAGGTATGTATCCTGCTATAAGATCTATCATATTTCATGTTGCGACGTCACGGAATTTAAGAACGTCTGTAAGAACATTTCCAGCCTCAAACTGCTCCAAAAATAAGAACGGTCCAGCCTCAACTGAAAATTAGACGTTCATATAAAAAAGAGTGTACTGCATGTTCTTACTTTACGAGTTCCACTGCACTTTTCCAACATCCAAGTTTTCGAAGAATGACGAAGAAGCCAACCTGCCAGTTCTCACACTGGAAAAACACGGGATTTCAGTCCACTAGCGATGCCCCTCGCATACTTCTTCATATCAGAAGACGAGCAGTAATACAAAAATGGATTCACCGCACTGTTGGAGTAGGCTACAACTGCAGTTAAAGATCTAACGAGGAAGTCGGTCGGATAATCAAGCTTGAGGTCCCCCACTTTACCCACCGCGGTATACACAATGTAGACCGAATATGGAATCGAGAACGCTAATATTACATTCATGAATAGAGCAGTGGTTTGGAATCGCCATGCGTGGTGGGATTTGTCGTGGAAAGAAGTCTTGCCAGTGTGTATTTGCCGTCGTCGTTTGGCTAGGAACCGAGCGAGGGAAAACCGCGACGAAGAGGAGCATTACATTAGGTCCAATGAAGGTTATACCCAGATCCACGGCTTGAATCACTTTCTGATGAGGGTATACATTTTCGTGTCGACAGACGTGGGTGTATTGGGCTTCTCCAATTTCTAAGACCTGTACTTTGTTGAGCGAGCAACGATAATTGCACGTACACAGCCGAAGACCCAAGCCCCGACGAGGAGCTTCTTGGTGAACAAGGGGGACGGCGATAGGAATGGATAAAACACTGCAAGGTACCTCTCAGTTCCTATTACTAGAAGGTTATAAACGGTGACGCCTTGGAACACGAGAAAAAACGGGCTTAGGGACTTGCACTTGAGGTTGTCAGAAAACAGCCCGGTATGCAGATAGGCGATGGCCAAGGGACAATTTATTATTCCTGCCAACAGATCCGATAGTGCGAGACTCCTGACGAAATAGTGTGATATGACACAACGGTTGGCAAAGGGGCTGGATGGGGGTTTACTTTTGCTTTTCTTTCTCTGGAAGTCGAGAACCATTGCGTTTCCAATAACGGACAGCGTCATGGTAATTATGAGCAGGCAGTCGAGTATTGATTTGGGTGTAGATTTCAGAGGCTGGTGGGCAGGGACATATTGTCTAGCTAGCCTGATGGAGTCTGTTGTATTCACTCCGTAGAGTGTACTGGAAGTGTTTCCATTGCGAGAAGTGTGATCTGAGGATCCTCCTGTCCTGAAACATAAAAAAACACCACCCGGGTTACTTGAGTTGATAGAGCGCCGGACTGACGAGCGGGTACACGTGAGCTCGAGCCTCGGCCGGACCCCCGGGTAGGTAGGTAAGAGGGCGAGAGCCTCAGCCGGACCCGGGTAGGGTCGTAAAGGGGCGAGAGCCTCGGCCGGACACCCGTATAGGGTTGTAAGGGGACAAGAACCTCGGCCGGACCCCTGGGTAGGGTGGTAAGGGGGCAAGAGCCTCGGCCGGACCCCTGGGTGACAGAACCCAAAAGTGGCAAGATTTCTACCCTAAGGTCGGGTAAAGTCAGATAGGCTTGATTCTTTGCATAGAGTATCCTTATACAATAAGAAACAAAATAGAATTGAGTATTTTTTCTAATTGATCCGTCTTTAAGATATGAGGAGTTACACTTTGGTTGCTGCAGCACTTTTTGACACTTTTTGTTAGAATTGTACAAATTTTGCCATAAAACGATGCCGTAACCAAAGTTTAGCAGCTGATATCTTAAAGAAGGATCAATTAGAAAAAAATACTCATTTCTATTTTGTTTCTTATTGTATAAGGATTCTCTATGCAAAGAATCGAGCCTATCTGACTTTACCTGACCTTAGGGTAGAAATCTTGCCATTTTTGGGTTCTGTCCCCCTGGGTAGGGTGGTAAGGGGGCGAGAGCCTCGGGCGACAACAAGTGTAGAACATTTTATTGTACAAGCGTAAGAGTTTTAGTAGAAACTTTGCATTAAGTCAGAGTTTCTGATGCAATGAAATGTAAAACAAGAACGAAGTAAAGCATTATGGGCAGAGTGAGACGGATCCTATAACTACCGTCGATTGCATCTATCCGTCTACTCGCTCGACAAAAACATGTTCTGTCGGTACGTGAAACTTCGAAGTTTTGACAGTTGAACTTCAAAGTTTCCCTACGGCCATGCGTGAAGCTTTGGTGACACACGTGAGTGGAAAATGTAAAAAAGTTCAGTTGCTTTATTTCTTCCTGACTCGAAAAGCTACCAGAATAGGAGCTGTTTTTCAATGATTGTCTCGAAACGAAATTGAGGATGGATTTATTGTGACAAAACATTGAAGTTCCACTGTCAAAGCTTCGGAGTTTCACGTACGGACAGAACATGTTTTCGTGTGTGTAGACGGGTATAGCTGCAAACGACGGTAAGTTATTATCAAAGCGGTGAATATAATCGTTATCTGAAAGCATTTAAGAAGGTTGGTAATTTGGCGGCCACATCTGTGCCCCTCAGCAGGAGCACTTGGTGTTCAGTTGACGTCATCAAAATCCTAACTTTGAAAGTATGGACTCTGTGCTTTTCAGACCAGTTACAGTTCGCCAATAGGAGTTTTGTGCTTTTCAGACCAGTTACAGTTCGCCAATAGGAGTTTTCGCACCAAATTTCGGTGCTGCAATTTCTGTAACGCAACACTAGTCACGCTTCTTTAGGCATTTATTTCGCGCCATATTTCAGGTACTTCTCCCGTTCGAGCATTCGGTGAAAGCAAACATGTTAAATAAATGCATCACATTTTGGACAGTGCTAGCTCATATTGTGGCCTTACGGCACATTTGGTAATTTGGCTGCCATGTTGGAGTCCTTCCGAGGGACAACATGGCGGTGCCATATATTTTACAGTAAACAGTTTGCACATTCCTTCGCTTATATCTCGCTTGCAATATAAGATACCAGTCTAAAACTTGGCAAATCTATTGCAGATATAGTTCTCTTTTAGAATATTGGCTTTTTGTTCGAAATAATTTGCTAAAAATCAAATGTCTCCGGAGGTGAACACCAAGCATAATGGCGGCGGCATACTTTTATTGCAACAAATCATGAAGAAATCATGTGCGTACAAACCCTTATATCTTTATCGGAAAAAGCGCCATGGCCTTCAAATTTTTCTTCAACCATAATTTTACGTCTTTATATTTGGCATTTAGAGCAAGCTTTCAGGGATACTTTTAGTCACGTGACAGCTGAAAGCCAAGATCCGGCGATCCACGTTAATGGGGCGAATAATGGCGTTGTGGCGACTAAAATGTTTTGAATTGGTCACCAATGGTACCAGCGAAAAAAGTTAATGTCGGGCCCTGCGTTACTAACCCATGTGCCAACACGAGTATACAGATCTGTAGATAACTTGCCAAAAAAACGAACATCTTGAAGAAAGAATGACCAGTCCCTCCAGGTATCTGAAACGAGATTTGTAATTAGGACCCGACAATTGAACTCGTGGTCAGGGGTGGGTGCGCGGACTAAAAACAGACCTTATTGTTGGTAAATCTACCCAAAGCACGGGATTTCAGTCCACTAGTAATACTCCTCGCATACGTCTTCATATCGGACGGCGAGTAGTAATACAAAAATGGGTTCACCGCACTGTTGGAGTAGTAAGGCTACCTAACAAGGAAGTCGAACGGATAATCAAGCTCGAGGTCCGCCACCTTAGCCATAGCAGTATACACGATGTAGATCGAATATGGAATCGAGAACGCTAATGTATGCAGTGGGTGGTTGCGAGGACTAAAAATGAGCAGACCGATCCTAAGTGTTCTTTAATTGTTGGCAAATCTACCCAAAGGACTGCTGGCAAAATGGGGGGGGGGGGAACTCCCATATTTTTGATGATCGTCGGGAATTTTCAGTTTCACCCCCAAAAGATACCAAAAGGGACGTGGTAAAAATATGTTTTAGGGTAAACGTACCCTAAAAGATACCCATATTTTCCTCTATGATTGTTATAATTCTTTTTACAAGTGTACTTTAATGATGTATAAATAAGTTTTTAAGAACCGATCTTCATGGAATATTTTTAGAAGTCACAATCTAATTTTTGTGAGGCCCTAATTCATATTCAGGTCGTACTAGAAAAACATTTTGCCCGTTTTTTGGGCTCAAATTCCAGGAATCAATTCCAGTTGAAGTAATCTCAAATCAAGCTAAGTTATAGAAAATTCGTCGAAATACCGCCAACTAAGGCCAAATTAGAAGGCTGATTCTGCTTGGCTTGATTGAATTTTAATAGTGCTCCAAAACTCATTATTTTGGGCTCGTCCCCCGGCACTACATTGTTATAGTAACAACTATACTAAGCAACTAAGCAATGTTGATATTCTTGCAAACTTTTTATTTCATATTTTTGCCTATTTATGGTTATTGCAATTCAAATTTCTAGCTATAGGCAAAACAACAAAAAAGAGAGAAGGTATATTGCTCTGTCTGTACTTTAAGACCTCGGGCTGATGTCTCTCAGTACGGATCTCGCGCTCGGTTAGTAAGTAGTTAGAATTACTTCAAGATGTAATCTTAGTATATTACCACTTACCACTGTTGCTCTACTTTATTTGAGCAGAAAATGAAACATTATGAAGAGAAAACCTGTTTGGGTGAGCAGGCGAGAGTTCATTATTGACCAAATATGGTCATAAACTCGCTACGAATAATCCACAGCATGATTCGCCGTTACATGTTTCAACTAAGTTATATGTTTCTGATAGTAATGCATTATACTTTACCGAAGGTCCGATTGCAAATACCATGAACTACTGAAATGTTCGAAAATTATCTACCGAAGAAACTGTGAAAGCGCAATGAATTTATTACAAGAATGTCGCGTTAAAATGTGTCGTTATTGCGTGTTATTTCCGGCCCGCCCCTGCTAATATGTATAAAGACGAGAAGCTGTAGCATTGGTAAAACTTAGTAACCAAGCTTGACCATTATATGTGCTTATTCGGTATAGAAGAAAATTGCAAAGTTACGACTTTCACCATCTAGTCTTGCACGCAGATTGAAGCTCTCTTGTTTATGAATGGTAATTAAATCTGACGTTTCTCAAGGGCATCAGCGAACAGAGACTTTATCGAAAATTGCTATTTTCGGAGCGTGACTGCTATTGATTAGATTTCGCCTAATGAGCTCCCCCCTGGAGAAACGTCAGATTTCATTATCATTCATAAACAAGAGAGCTTCAAATCTGCGTGCAAGACTAGAGAGCAGGTGGTGGTCGCGCTACGACCGCAATGCGTTATTTTGTCACTTACGGGTCAGTTTTCAGCTTTAGGGAAGAACACGAGTGAAATTTACGGTACGGTCATTATTCTTTAAAATGGCAGAATCGCTCAATTATCTGTCAGGAATAAAAGCTATGAATGAATGAATAATGTGTTTATTACTCACTTCCCACTCACAGCTCTATATATAAGAGACTGAATTACTGGGTTATGGAAAAAAGGGAAAATTACAAATATGGAAACGTTACTTAGAAATTTTTATAGAAATAAAGTCATTGGCCGTTTTCACACTAGAGACGAACAAATCATCTGGACGGACAAATCGTCTGTAGACGAACAAATCGTCTGATGTGAAAACGGGACGAACAGATTTTCCGACGAACAAATCGTCTGAATTTGTTCGTCTGTTTGGCCGTCTAGGAAGACGATTTTCATAGACAACTTGTTCATATAGACGAACAAATCGACTTAAGTCCGACCTAAATTCACACTAGACGTACAAAGACGAACAAATCGTCAGACGATTTGTCCGTCTAGACGATTTGTTCGTCTTCTAGTGTGAAAACGGCCATTGAGTGTATTAGTTTTGGCAACGGTGATCCTTTGCGTTGCCCCCGATCGCAAGCTATGGCCCTTACTCCACAGCCTGGTTCCTTCTTTGGCTATATTTGCGTATTGTATAGAATCCTATGATATCTCTTTTTGTGTAAATTGAGGACGAGATATCATAGGATTCAAGTATATTCAAAGCGTTCAGTCGGTAGATTCCGCCGAAAATAGCACTAAAAAAGGCGATAATGCCTCGTCGCTGCGCGACTCGTACGATATCGCTTTTTTCGTGCTATTTTCTTAGCGGAATCTAGCCTCCTGAAGCTTTGAATAATCATATAATATTACGACCACTATTAAAACTGTTAGTCAAAATCTACGGGAATATTTCAAAAGACAGTTGGTTGAGAAAACATACGCGTTTTAAACTTTTAAACAACATTCTTCAGAACAATTTAAAAGACAGGTGAATCAATAGTTACATGACTTACTAGAATTACAACTGCGCCCCAAAGCTCAGTCAAACCAGTCAAACCACCGAAATATTCACCAGCGACCAGTTACAAAATGTTGAATATCATGGATGACTTCATGGTCTAACCCAAATACAATATCAGCCTACCCGAGGAGATAACATCCAGGACTTGATATCCACCACTCATCCAGGCCGATTACCACATCGTGTGTTGTCCCTGGTATTATACGAGCGACCACGAGGCGGTCATTTTTGATATACATTCATAAATCGCTTGGAGAAATTGCAGCCACTGAGAAAGCCGATTGTTTTTTTAACAAACCAAAAAAATGAAATATCAGAACCCAACAGAAATTAATAATACGCGTACAAACTGATCTCTGTGACGCCGCAAACGTCCTCGTGATGAGACTGAAGTGCCTTCAAACGCAAGCACATTGTCATCTAACATACATACATACACGTTTTATTCATACACGGTAAAAATCTTCAGTAATATACAAACATGCAGTGGATAAAAAAGTACATATTAATATAATACTGATTTACAAGATTGCCGTGTGGGAGTCGAATAGTATGTTATAGGTATTCCTCAATTTTTCGTTTGAACTGCCCAAGAGAAGATGCGGTACGAATATCGCAGGGCAGGGAATTCCAAAGCCAAGACCCGTCATAACTGATCGCCCTTTGTTCGAGGCTTGGGCAGATTTAATTTGGTTTTATGGTCTCTTAGTGTATACGGTGTGGGTCGGTTAATGAAGAGATCTCTTAAGTAAGATGGGGCAAGGTTATTTAGTATTTTGAAAATTAGGATGGATTTGTGTTTTTTCCTTCTTATCGATAATTTGTCCCAGTATAGGCTCTCATGGAGTGCAGTTGCGCTACAGTCATAACTGGTGATTACTCTGGCCGCCCTATTTTGGACTTTTTGCATTTTGTCAGATAGTTTGGCACTACATCCATCCCACACAGGACTACAATAGTCAAAGTGGGGCTGGATGAGAGATGATAAATTTGGATGGCTGAAGCGGATGAAATGAAAGGTCATACGCGTTTGAGAGCACCTATAGCTGCAGAGATCTTTTTTGATTTTTCCTCAATATGATTGTCCCATGAAAGCCGGGTGTCAATTGTTACGCCCAACGATTTGGCGGTGGTAACCGGCTTTATGGGATTATCGTCTATTTCGATATGAATATCTTCACTTAAGGTCGCTAATTGTTTTTGGCGGGAACTTATCATCTTCATCCTCATCGCTACTACTGCTACTTTCGTCCCGACCAATGACATGAAACCACCACATCGATCACGTCCCCTGGTGATTCCTCATCCTCGTCAGTACTTGAGTCGGAGTCAACTACCTCTGCACTGGCGTTGTTCTCTTTGCGCTTTCTGTCTGTAGAAGCGAGCGTGGTGCCAAGGGGGACTGGGTACCATGGAAAGAGGAGGGGGGATCGACTTAAAGGTATGAGTATACCTTTGCGCGAGAGATGTCAATTTTTTGCGAAAAAAATCATTGTCGCGTCATTATTTACACTACAAGGGCCATTTATGTATCGTTTTAAAGCTTATGGAACAGCCTTACTTACTAAGTGGTATATTTCTATGCAACGTTACTTTTATGGATTGTTTTCGTCATTTTGTGCTTCACAGGAAAAGTACCAATTTTGGCTTTTGAAGAGCTCCTGTCACTTCCAGTTAATGTTAAAAGCTCCAGATTTCCGCAAAATGTATTCCTTAGAGGGCGATCTGAAAAAAGGTGTGCGGGATTATTGATATTTTACGTATTTGCGGAAATATCACGTAAAACAGGTTGAAAATCGATATTTTTGGCAATGCTAACACAAAAATTAGCATAAAATTTGTTTTGAAAGGAAAATCAAAAATCCCGCACACCTTTTTTTAGATCGCCTTCTAAAGAATAGATTTTGCTTAAATTTGGAGCTGAGTAATTTAATTGGAAGGAGCTGGAATTTTTTAAAGAAAGTCGGTACTTTTTTCTTTGGGGCTAAAAAAAAAAATATGTTCATGTACAATATAATGAAAACAAAATTGTTCATCAGATGGACCAACCTTTTAGCTTTAAATGATATATTAACGACGGCTGTGGTGTAAATTGTGACGCGATGCGAATTTTTTTCCCGCAACACCCCTCAAAGGTATACTCATACCTTAAAATTCCTTTCGCGAGCGGGGGGCTATATTTTCGAACCAATACTCAAGTGGGGGGTCACTTTGAAAAAAAAATGTCTTTCAGGGAAAAACTGCTGACCCCCCCACACAGGTTATTAACGACCGGCCCCTTACTCTTTTTCTATAACTCTTCGAGGCGGCCCCTATTGTCACTTTTTTTCGGAAAATCAAGGTGACCAAAAACCCCATTATGTAAAATACAAATAAAGTAAATCCGCAGGTAGCTTTCTAAAACTATACTAAACTGTATTAGCAAGAACTGCATGTGATCATTCAACATGGCGAGTCAGATTCTCCATAAATTTAATGGAGAAACATGTCTTTGCCAGCATTGTTTAAATAGAAAATACTACATGCGCGCACGAGTTTGTTTGAACAAAATCGTGCGTAAATTCCGTACAAAACACTTTCCATGTTGTAGTTACTTTATTATATTCATACTGAGACCACTTGCAAAAAAGGGAGAGAAAACAACATCCATTTATCTCAAATATGCTGTCAAATGAATAAGGTAAAACTTTTCACAATATTTTACTGTAATAAGAAATCACGAAAGTATTCGTTTTCAAACCTATAGGGATTCACAGCGTGTTAGTGTGGACGGGAGATTCAGAAAATTTAGCTACACAAAAAGTGATCAGCTTTTATTTGATGTTGACGTGTGCAAGGACAGCCACAAATTAAGACCCCGTCCACACTACACCGTTTCGAACGAAAACGGATACTTTTTGCTCCGGATACGGCTATCATCCACACTACAACGCCGAAAACGATCACCAAAAACGGCGAAAACAATACGAAAACGATAGGTGTGGACGCAAATCTTTTTTGAAAACGGAGCAAAAAGTATCCGTTTTCGTTTGAAAACGGTGTAGTGTGGACGGGGTCTAAGTGGTACAGTTGACGTCATCGTTTTCATTTTTATCCGGGTTCGACCATCCACACTAAAACGATATGTATACGGATTCGTTTTTATTCACTTTCGAGAGCGTTTTCAAACTTATACGGATTCGATGAAATCGATCAGCGTGTTAGTGTGGACGCGAGGGCTAAACGGATTCAAACGAAAACGCGTTAGTGTGGACGGGGTCTAAATAACTTAACCAAAGACAAATGTGCTCGTTATTAATGTTACCTTGAAGTCATGATTTTGCGTAAATTATTTCGACTTCGCTATCCATTACGATGCAGCTTTCTGTTTCCATTGCCTGAATTTGTTTTTATTGCTTTGACTACAGGTGGCACTTTCGAGTGAGTTTTCTAGTTCAAATTCGTTGTCATTTTGGGACACTGACTTGGTTTATTTCAGCTTCAGAAATCTCTCAAAACTAGCGATTTAGCTTCTCAGACTTCCAAGCTCGTATGTCTCCGCCGTCTTTCTTTTACAGGCTGAATAAAATCCACCATGTATTGAACAATTTCCTTCCGATAAATGTCATGAGCTTCACGTTCTTCGTGTTTTGTTTGCAAACTTTTCTTGAGCAGTTTGAATGGATGACGAGCTTTTTCCTGTGTTTTTGTTTTCCGGGCAATCAATGAAGTCTTCCACAGAATTAGTTTAGAGTGACTGACAAGTCGACTTTCTTCCAGTGTTGTTAAGATTGTTTGGGAAATCAAAAACTGCGACTGATTTTGAGACGACGGCTCTGAGTCAATAGCCCATGAGGCCGAAGGCCGGATTGGATGAAAAAGAGAAGTTGCTGGATGAAAAAGAGAAGTTGCTGGAATAACTACTTAAGACATCTTTTTAATGAGAACCCAAGCCATGTCTTTGTAGGATTTTTATTTCCTAGCTTGAATCTCTGCAATATTTTCTTTTTGGAAGGATTGGCCTTGGCGCGATTTTTTTTGGGGGGAATTGCCACCCCCCTCCCCCAATTTCTAATGGTTCACCCCTAAGTCGGACTTGTTTTAAGATATTGACCTCAAATTTACGGAGATGATAGATCATCAAGATAACAGTGTCGACTTTCTAGCAATCGAACGGGCTTCCTGTGGTGTCTTGTCTACCTTGTTACCAGGTTCTTGACCGCGATAAAAATGGCGGAAAATGCACATAGCATCTTTCCTAGAGTGTATTCGAGTTCTGGCTGAGTTTTAAGCTTTCTGGGTCAATACAAATAGTGAAAAACTTACTGGGATTCCAAATATGTATGGAGATATTTCCTTATAAGGAATTGAAGAAAGTCGACACATTTTCGAGGGAACTATCTTGATATGTACATGTGTAGTATTTAGAAAACGTTTTGTAATGATAATATTTTTTTACATCTAGAAGCTTCTTATGCCAGGCATTTGTCCGAAGAAATTTCTTGGGCTTCATTAAATTGTCCATAAATATCGTCTTCTCAGAAAAACCGCCTTGCCGGAGAATTCTTATGTGGGGCGGAAGATCGATGTTTCAATGCATGATTTTTAAACAGAGAACGGATAAAAACAGGACTTTGCTAAAATAAAGCAATAAAGGATGAATGTCAATCCGAATAGTGAAAGTTTAATCGTGGCGACAGTGATCCTATTACTTGAAATTGTCAGCAGGTCCCGGGTTAAGGATACCGTAAACCTTCGCGGGTACCCTTCGCGCAAAATTTCTCTACGCGGCGCATTGAAATAAACCTCAAAAAACTAGATATCATTTTAAAGATTAATAAACGTAGTTTATGATGACGCAGTTTCTATTCTGTTTTTTTTTTCCAAATCTGCTATAACGCGGAAAGGAAAACGATAAAAAGGTGCGATTAAATATGCAAAATGTTCGTATAGAAATACGGCGCGCATTGGCTTCAATTCTGTCTTAAATCAATCAACACTCATTGAATGACTAAAGTGTGTCGGCGATTTTTAATATATCAATCCATTTCAGAATAAGAACTTCCAAAAGTTGAAGGTTCATTTATTTGACGAGTTTCGGCCTTCGAACAGTAATAAAAGTGCGAAAAATCAAAATATCAAAAATCGCCGATTCTTTCGAAGATCAAAGTTTGGACTAGCTGCTCGCAAAATTTGAAAGCATTCGTGCAAATCCTTGCGGGCGAACATTTTGGGTCTTTCCATTGAAACGGCAGCAAAATCAATACCGATTTATAGCCATTTGAAGTTGTGTCAACATCTGAAGCGCTAACAGCAGGAGAGCAAACAAACGTCACACAATCGCTTTCTCCAACATCTTCGACCATTCCCAGCTGCCAAATTTTGATAAATAATGGGCAAAGTGCCTCTTCAACGAAGAAAGCCAGGCAAGAACATACCAGGCAAGAAGCGCAACTTTCCTGACCCGAAGGCTAAGTAAACAAGATTATAGCGCCTGAATCATGTAACGCAATACAGTTGAAAACTAGACTTTCTTATTTTTCTTCGTGAAATATAAGTTATTTTAATTTTCTTTTTTGGAGTATTGAAGTTCCTACCCTAACTTATCGACTGGGATAAAAACCAAAAAATTCGCCAAAATGACACCCGCGAAGGTTACGGTATCCTTAAAAAAAGTAACCTACCGAATTATCAAACTCTTTTCGGATGATGATGACCTCGTCAAGGCATTTTTCGACGTACCGCGTTGGTTGTCTTTGCTGGACCTTGAAGACAACCGAAAGAGGAAGTCGTTTTGGGGGCAAATAGTAATGTGCTAAGACTTTTAATGCACCGGAATACGGTAACGTATCTACAAAAGTCTAAGTACAATAGCCTAGCAATAAGCCCAGGGGGGGGGGGGGGGGACTCCCTATATTCGACTGCTAGGGGTGACCGTCGTATTTTTTAGGGGTTGAAATCGGCGATCTGGTATTTTTTAGGGGTTCGAAAATAAAAAACGGTATAGTATATATTTTTTAATATATAATAATAATAACGTGCTTATATAGCGCTTTATCCTCGCGGCTCAAAGCGCTTTACATTAATGGATAACTCATCCTATAAGAACCAGCTTTATAAACATGAGTGTGTGTTAGTATTGTGAGTTCTGTGACACTGAGGTTGGGCAACTTCCGACGGTCCTAGTGGTTCTTTAACGTCCCTCTGGTTCCGGTTAGTGTAGTGTATGTGAGAGACGGGGCCTACGGTTTAACGTCCTTATCCGAGAAGACGCGAAGGTCTAACCATTTGCAGATGTTAGAGCAAAGGCAGCACCTTCTCCTCAATTATTAGAAAAAGACCCTGAGTGTTGGCCCGGCCAGGGTTTGAACTCCCAACCTCCCGAACATAAGCCCGGCGCTCTACCACTGCGCTAACCGGTCGTCGGTCGGTTTTTAGGGGGTTCTCACGCAAATAAGGTGGTGTTTTTGAAAGTCGAGAGGATACATTTGATGTATATTAAATAAACGGCCAGAATAAAATTTAATCTGTCAAAATTGTTGGTATTTTTTAGGGTATTTTCAGACTGAGGGGTATTTTTTAGGGTGGAAATTTTTTCCGACCAGGTATTTTTTAGGGTCAAAATTCGAGTTTCCCGACGGTCACCCCTAGCATTTTAACCTTAGAGTCCCCCGGGGCAATAAGGCTTCAATCCACCCTTTGAAAACTCCTCGGAAATGGACTATTGAATACGCTATATATTCAACTCTCTGAATAAGTAATGAATCCCGAGAACAGAAGGGAAAACACGAAAACGTTCGAATCTTTATATAAGCACACACTAATAGGCCATGTGCAAACATACATTCCGCGTAAACAAGTCAACTAGAACGTTTGTTTGCCCTCCGGTCATACCCTGCTTATTTACCCTTGGGAATCAAGAGGGCTTTTCATAGGCTTATGTAGCGAAATAACAAGCACATGACTGTTCAGCTGCACGGAATGACACGGAACCTATTCTAGAGGACCAATAATGATTGAAAATATCTTACACTGCGACGTTTGACCGCTTTGGAAATTATGAAAGCCAGAGAATAATTATGATATTAATAATACTAGGTCTTTATTATCATATATTCTAAAACTCATGAATAGTCAATCAGGCAAACACAATGGAAATCAGGACCATGAAGGCCGTTTGTATACCCCGATAGAAATTAGCATTTTGGGGAGTCCATGAATATTTTCAGGGAACAGCTGTTCTGATTGGTTGCCATATCATAATGGTGCTCAATCAGCCAGAAACGATATAGAACTACTGCGCACTGAACTGAATCTGATATAGAACTCCGGTGACGTCAGAGTTCTATATCAGATCCAGTTCAGCGAGCACAGTTCTCTATCAAATTTGGCTCACTGAGCATCAGTAATGATAGGACAACTCACCAGAACAGCATGTTTTCCCGATAATATTCATGGAGACCCCATCTCTTACAAACGCTCTGTGGTCATGATTTCCACCTTTTCCCGTAACCTACGAAAAAAAAAAACGCATGTTCGAAATGAATACGTGCATTTTGTAAAACGATAGTTCATTTATCATATTTATTAATTTTCGGTGGCCATGATTTAAACATCCCACAACGACTCGGGCAGTGCCGACCACCCTTCTGTGAACATTTCGTGAAACGAGCCAAAACGGACATCTTTGACAATTATTTGGCAATACTTGAGTTGAATTGGGCTCAAAATCATGCACAGATAAACGAATTTAACTCACCCGTCCAAGTTACTCTACTTGGCGAGTCCGTACGAACCGCACTGCTTTGTTAACCGAGAATGAATGGGCAAATTGCATATGATGCATTACGCGCATGACAAAGAAAATTTCGTCAAAGAAATTTGAATCATAAAAAGAATAAAAAACAATAGGAAACACTGCCCCAAAAACTAATGACATAGCACTTTCTTTACAAAAGCCAATCAGAAAGCCCTAGCATTATTATAGGTATCGCTGGTATCGCTAATACATTCATTTCTTTTCTATGACATTTGAACGGCATTTCTTTGCTCATCATAATTATAGGTAAAAAAGTGACAGCTATTCCAAAGGGAGTTCTTCTCTTTTTGAAAGTCATGTAATTATGAACAGACCTTTTGTCCAAACACAGAAGATATGTCAATTATTCGGAACGCCTCTCTAAATACACTATTCGTAATGAAAAGCTCTCGTTGTCGATCTTTTGTTTGCCATTTCAAAATAGCTAAACAATGCAACTTGAAGCCAGTCTATATCAGATTTCTTATTCTCGATTTCAATGAAGTAGTTCTCGCAAATTTATTTCCTTTTTTTTAACTAGCTTGGAATTATGAATTATTACTGGCAACCGTTTTAGAAGTAGTTTACAAAACTCGCTGTCGTGTTTTATCAGCAGATAGAATCACTCGGCTTCGCCTCGTGTTTCTATCTGCTGATAAAAACACTCCAGCTCGTTTTGTAAACATTACATAAAAACACATATCCTATGTTACAAAAAGTTTAAAAAGATATATAAAAGCATATGCCTATTTACATCAAGTGATTGTGATAAATATAATAGTAACTAAATAATTGACAAAAAAATTTCATAAAGCTAAGATATTATTAAAAAGCTAAATTACATTGAAAAGTGAGGTGATTCACAAAGTTGTTGCGTGTTAATCTTCGGCTTATTTGCGGACTTATTTCTAAGGTTGTATTTCATTTGCTTTTTTCTAGGTAATACATTGTAAAGTGGATGGGCCTCCATTATTTTCACTTTAGAATATGTTCTTTTGTCTGTCTTTTCTAGCATCCGATGTAAAATTATGTTCTTGGAAATATATCAACGTTTAAAACATCTGTCTAAAAAACTTTGAACTGCAGATAGCTCTGCCTCAGAAGCTCCATATACAGAAAGTCCATATAAAATATTTGGCATTACAATGGAATTGAATAAATAATCTATTTCTGACTGGTCATATCTTTCCCTACGAAGGGTTCTAAGCACATATAATGACTTATTTGCTTTTGTCAACTTATTTTTTACATGAGTAATGAACCTGGTATCTGACTGAAAGGTCACGCCTAGAAGTACAAGCTCATTAACTTGCGGAATACCCGCGATTCTATCAAAACTATTTGTAGTGCCCCTTTTCACGAAAGTCAGTTATTTACTTGGGTTGCAAGCCATACAATTGTCCCTAGACGAGTCCAAACATTTCCTAACTAGCTGATCAGAGCCGTCACTGTCCTTCCACAGTGGCCCGATGATTGTAGAATCGTCCGAATACTTATATAACAAAATGAAGGAGCCTATTTTTATCTCGAGGTCATTGAGAAAATAGACCTTTTTCCAAAATGGCCGCCGCAAATTCACATGTCTTAAAATTAAACTGACTGAAAATCAGACACTGGCACTAGAAAGAGCATAATCACATTAGTAATCCTTCAAATTTTCGTTATGCCAAATGCCATGTTGGCTGAGAAAGCAGAGTCTGAAAATTGAAATTTTTACAGAGATTTGTATGACTGGGGGTATGACGCATGCCCCCAGTCATACAAACATCTGTAAATTTTCAAATTTTCAACTTTCGTTTTCTCGGAAGATATTGTATATAATGCAGCGAAATTTTGTAGTTTTACTAAAGTGATGATGTGTGTTCTAGTGCTGGTGTTCATTTTTAACAAAAATCGATTTTAATTTTCGGCGGCCATTTTGGAATCTAGATAGGAATTTATAATGTACGGATTGGGCGGAAGTTCTTTCAGTTTCTCGGCGAGTAAAGAATGCTTAACAGAGTCAATGCCGTGCAAGAGCGAGGCAATAGGTGATGACAACTGTCTCTTTATTGGCATGATTTTTACAGCCGCCTTGAAAGGGGGTGGCGCGTGCCGCGACAAGTAATTGCATCAGGCGTATAGTAACTTTATTTTTCCTCCCTCATTTTCTCTCCGAAAAATAAAATTCCGCCTGATATTCAGGCTTGGAGAGCATTGGGCTCTGAATAGTACATGTCATTCGTATGCTCTAAGCCGGCGACTGACTGTGATTCGGGCGTACATAGTAAATATGGAAACTCTTGGTAATCCACTCTTGTGTGCGCTCTTTAAGGATGTCCCTTTCCTTTTCGGTGACACGTAAAAACTGGAAACAAATTTTATGACTTTAGATTTTGCTGGAATTTTAGATAGGTGTCACTATATATGCTTTGAATAATTTGTTGGAAAAATGTTCCTGGTAAAGGTATAGTCATAGGTTAATACTAGCAAATTACGATTTTCGTGACGTCCTGCCTCGAACTTGATTGGCTAAGTACAGCTGGCTTTAAAATAAGGGACGGAGCTAGACAATCGCGAAAGCGCGGAAAAACTTCGAAGGGAGTTTTTCAGCGATTCAATTTTGACGAAACATTTCCTAGGTGTGTTTTTTTCGGAGGTGTATGTAAGGGGTGGACCATTAGAAGTTGGTGGTAATTCCCCCAAAAAAATTCGCGCAAGGCCAATCCTTCCAAAAAAAACAATATTGCAGAGATTCAAGCTAGGAAATAAAAATCCTACAAAGACATGGCTTGGGTTCTCATTAAAAAGATGTCTTAAGTAGTTATTCCAGCAACTTTCGCTTTTGCATTTTTCTACTTCACACTTAATTAAAATTTCGGCGCGCTTCGCGCGCATTAAAAATACCACCAAATATATAGTTGGTGAGAACTCACGCAACGAAGACACTGCCCTCGCGCCGTTTACAAGAACAAGTGGTACCTTGCCGAGGAAAAACAAACTCTCCCAAAAAATGCCCTGTAGTGATAGGCCTGGCAGGCAGTGCAGTCACTATGTTCGAAAGAATCACACTTAGGTAAGCGTGAGTTCGACGTTACAAGTATAGAAATTCGTCATGTGGACCGCTTCACACAAATGAATGATAATAATTTCGTAATTTGTGGCATCAATAATAAAACCTACAGGCATTGTTTACTATAGACAAAAAACGGAACGTTCGTCTACCTTTCTCTGAGGTTTAAAGAAAAGCGTTTATAAAAATTCGAGCGCGCTTCGCGCGCAACGGAAGAAAAAGACCTCTACCATGTCAGGGCCGGGGCGGGATGGCGAAAACCTTTAACAGCTTCATTCTTTTTTAACGGCAACCAATAAAAATATATCACTAGTAATAGTTCTCACTAGAGCTGCCCCCGTGCTTTTTAAACTGCAGATGTAATAAGTATTCAATTAACATTTTTACAGCTGTTTCAGACAACACGCGAACCCACCGATATCAGCTTGTTGGAGTTTGTCAGTTGTATTACAAAACCGTTAAGATACATGTGAAATTCTATAAGCCGAAACTCTACAAACAATTCTAACCAAAAGTACGAAAAGCCGTCAAAACTCTTACGAAACTCTAGCGAAATACCGAAAATTCTTAAAACTATTGCGTCACAATTCCAAAACGACTATTAATACACATTCTTACTCAGAAACACTTGCGCACAAAAATCTTGTTTGAAAACTAGTATGAATACTTGAAAGGTTAAAGCCAATTGATCTTTCCGGAAATACTTACAACGGAGAACAGAACACAAGACTTTAGACTCTCGTTGGCTGTCTCTGCTTCGCGACTTCTCTGCTTTTGCTCTTTTTCACTCGCTGCTCCCTAATAACCTATATCTGCGTTTTTATACCAGCTATCGCCTAAAGCTGCTAAAGAGCTTATAATAGAACTTAATTTAACAGAACAAAAAACGCGTTCCGCCCTTGCGAGATTTCCGGTCAACAAAGGTACTATTTTAACCTACTTAGTATACTTTAGAGGCAACCATTACACAGCAGACAGCGCACACATCGGAAGAAGACAAAAACGCCTACTTCTCCCTTGTGCTGATGCAAAAAATAATAATTCTAAAGTCCTCTTTCTAAGTTTTGTGAACTTATAAAAGGAAATCTTGTCGGTAAATTATCACATTCTTTCGTAGCGGACCTATTGTTAAGCACAATAGCAACCATTTTGAATGCTTTACTACTATTATGAGGTTTAGAGCTCTTAGCTTTGTGAACATTCAAGTTTACACAGCCACAGCAGCTCAACATTTGCTAATTCTGACTATGGATTGCACTGACTGAATTCGGCTGAGCGTCTCCTTAGAGTTTTTGGTGATTTATTGCCCCCGCAGGGTTTTGGCCCAGAGGCCAAAACCCGAGGAGGCATTATAGAATCCCCCGCGTAAAGAGAAAATATAAGGGTATATGGTACATATGGCAGAAAAAATCTCGATCCGTCGGAGCAGGGCCCGCAAAAGGTATCGGGTAACGTTTATGATTGGATGATCAGATCACGTGACTCGCAAAGGGCCCGCAAAAGGTCTTGGGTAACGTTTATGATTGGATGACCAGATCACGTGACTCGCAGCGTGGGTTTGAGACCTCTACTGTTGTCACTGGCGGACAATAAAAATTCTAAACATTCACAACAAACTGGTCGTGACATTTAATAAATCACCAAAAACTCCAAGGAGACGCTCAGCCGAAGTCAATCAGTGCAATCCATAATTCAGATTAGCAAATGTTGAGCTGCTGTGGCTGTCTAAACTTGAATGTTCACAAAGCTAAGAGCTCTACCTCATAATAGTAGTAAAGCATTCAAAATGGTTGCTATTGTGCTTAACAATAGGTCCGCTACGAACGAATGTTATAATTTACCGACAAGATTTCCTTTTTATAAGTTCACAAAACTTAGAAAGAGGACTTTAGAATTATTATTTTTTGCATCAGCACAAGGGAGAAGTCGGCGTTTTTGTCTTCTTCCGATGTGTGCGCTGTCTGCTGTGTAATGGTTGCCTCTAAAGTATACTAAGTAGGTTAAAATAGTACCTTTGTTGACCGGAAATCTCGCAAGGGCGGAACGCGTTTTTTGTTCTGTTAAATTAAGTTCTATTATAAGCTCTTTAGCAGCTTTAGGTGATAGCTGGTATAAAAACGCAGATATAGGTTATTAGGGAGCAGCGAGTGAAAAAGAGCAAAAGCAGAGAAGTCGCGAAGCAGAGACAGCCAACGAGAGTCTAAAGTCTTGTGTTCTGTTCTCCGTTGTAAGTATTTCCGGAAAGATCAATTGGCTTTAAGCTTTCAAGTATTCATAGAGTTTTCAAACAAGATTTTTGTGCGCAAGTGTTTCTGAGTAAGAATGTGTATTAATAGTCGTTTTGGAATTGTGACACAATAGTTTTAAGAATTTTCGGTATCTCGCTAGAGTTTCTTAAGAGTTTTGACGGCTTTTCGTACTTTTGGTTAGAATTGCTTGTAGAGTTTCGGCTTATAGAATTTCACATGTATCTTAACGGTTTTGTAATACAACTGACAAACTCCAACAAGCTGATAACGGTGGATTCGCGTGTTGTCTGAAACAGCTGTAAAATGTTAATTGAATACTTATTACATCTGCAGTTTAAAAAGCACGGGGGCAGCTCTAGTGAGAACTATTACTAGTTAAATGACACGACCAGTTTGTTGTGAATGTTTAGAATTTTTATTTCCGCCAGTGACAACAGTAGAGGTCTCAAACCCACGCTGCGAGTCACGTGATCTGGTCATCCAATCATAAACGTTACCCAAGACCTTTTGCGGGCCCTTTCCGAGTCACGTGATCTGATCATCCAATCATAAACGTTACCCGATACCTTTTGCGGGCCCTGCTCCGACGGATCGAGATTTTTTCTTCCATATGTACCATATACCCTTATATTTTCTCTTGGCCTCTGGGCCAAAACCCTGCGGGGGCAATAAGAAAATTTGTTGTATCTATACATACAGCAACAATATTTTCTTAATCTATTTCTGAACTAATAATACACATGAAAAAATCTCTGGATTCTGATTGGCTGAGAGCAGTGCAGTTTTGAGGTAACAAAGTGGCAAAAAAAGGTAACAAAGTGCAAAAATGGTTAACAAAATGCAAATTTTCTTATGAAATGCTAAAATATTTTGATAACATAGAGCTATATTATGGAAACTTTGGTTTTTGTTCATGCTCAAATTCTGTCAGGTTTTGGTCCAGATTTCAATCAAGGAAAAATGCGTGCGGCTTGTTCAGTTTGTAAGCAGATTTGTGAATGACTCCTTAGAATTTTTTTTCATGTGTATTATTAAAAGGAAATCATACGACTCGTTCAATTTGGAATTTATTTACACTCGTGGGTTTTTCAAAAAGCTCAAATTGCACTCGCCGGCGGCTCGTGCAATTTTGATACTTTTTGAAAAACCCACTCGTGCAAATAAATTCCAAATTGAACTCGAAGTCGTATGATTTCCTATACCAATATACAGTGTGTTGCCCAAACTCTGGACGGTTTTTGCGTTTGGCGCTATAACATTTCGAAAATAAGTCGCAACTGTTTGAAAGTTTGTAAGCGGTAAGTAAAAATGTTTTCTGATGTAAACAGCGTAAAAACTCTCATTTTTCTCTAAATGATAAGTAACTGTGTGGTAAAATTCTGTTGTTCAAAATTGCCCAAACTACGGACAATTTGCCCAAACTCCGGACACAAACTGCACAAATTATTTTCACCACTCCCTTTGAGTATATGTGTTATCAGTCAAAATGAAATTGCGAATATATTGAAGCCAACATATTTCTCTACTTATAATAACTTTATTGTGTGCGAAGAATCGCGAATAAAATAAAATTTCAGAGGGAAATTTGTGGTTGTTGTTGGTTGGCTATATTTCTTATAGCTTTTCTATATTTTCCGTTTCTAACTATCCCGATTCGTTCAAATAAATGTAATTATTATGATACTTAGCATTTCTACAATTAAATTTTAGAAACTTAAGCTCATTTAAACAGAAGAAAGAACTTCAATTTATCGTTTTGGTCTTCTTCTTCGTAGGTATCTATATTTTGTAGCTGCTAACATGCGATGAATTGTCACACTAATTATCCCTCGACTTAGGGGCGAAAATTCAGTTCTAAGGCGCCTTTGTGCCGTAATAAAAAGCGGTCAAGGCTAGAAAGTTTCCCTTATAATGGACATTAAAGTAATTCTTTATTGCGAAGAAGAAAGCGAGGTAGCTTCACGAGTAAACTAGAATAATTAGCATTTTTTTCGCAGTACGCGACGGTTTCAAATGCAAATTATCCATAAGTTCTTCGCATCCTCACTAGTTACGTTGTCGTTTTTCCAGTATTTTCTCGAGGTTTCTGTTAACAATACCCAGCACATTACCATGCACTTATTTATTATCGAAATCCTGCAAAATAGAGTCATTACATTTTTCTCTCGTCTTTTTTAGACACAATTTAAGGTTGTGGTTTATTTGCGTCCGAAGATTGGTTCATTTCGTGGAAAAACTTCACGAACAGTATAAAACGTGATTTCTTTCTAATTAGAAGCGGAAACACAAAGTTTTCATTTGGATTAGAAACAGCTACTATATAACTCCCTTTCTAAACCAAAAAGCAAAATGTTTCTTTTACGTAAAAGATAGTAGAACTGATATAAATTGGAAACATTCATATTAAAGCCAAACGCGCTACAACTTGCCTCAGTAAAACTTTTATTCTCCCGCATCAAAAGGCGTTGAGCACGTAACAAAATGCACGACAAGTGAGAATGATACTGAGTTGGTTGTTAATTCGTGTGCTACCAAAACTTAAATGTCTTTTACGTTTTAAAAATACTGTACTGTAAATGCAAAGTGTCCGAGGTTGGGTACCGTCCGGAGTTTGGGCAACACACTGTAGTATATAGTATAAGAAAATTTTGTTGATTTGTTGATGCGGATTTGGACGGCCAGTGGGAACGGAACGCCACGGGAACAGGTAGTGCTCGATGCGCAAGATACCCCTCGTGGGTTTATCCTTTTCCACTTTTTTTGTGTGTGTCTGCGAAAAAAAAATTCGTACATGGCCTTCGAGTCCGAAAAAAAATTCCTGCACAACCTGATCCCCTAAAAAAAAAATTCATACGCAAAAATATTGCCGGACTATAAGTCGGACTTGTTCCAAGATATTGACCTCAAATTTACGGAGATGATAGATACATGTGTAGTGTTTAGAAAACGTTTTGTAATGATAATAATTTTTTACATCTAGAATCTTCTTATGCCAGGCATTTGTCCGAAATTTCTTGGGCTTCATTAAATTGTCCATAGATATCGTCTTCTCAGAAAAACCGCCTTGCCGGACAAATTCTTATGTGGGGCGGAAGATCGATGTTTCAATGCACGATTTTTAAACAGCGAACGGGTAAAAACAGGACTTTGTTAAAATAAAGGATGAATGTCAATCCGAATAGTGAAAGTTTCATCGTGGCGATATTGATCCTATTACTTGAAATTGCCAGCCGGTCCCGGTTAAAAACAAACAACCTACCGAATTATCAAACTCTTTTCGGATGATGACCTCGTCAAGGCATTTTTCGACGTACCGTGTTTGGTTGTCTTTGCTGGACCTTGAAGACAACCGAAAGAGAAAGTCGTTTTTGGGGCAAATAGTAATGTGCTAAGACTTTTAATGCACCGGAATACGATAACTTATCTACAAAAGTCTAAGTACAATAGCCTCGCACTAAGGCTTCAATCATTATGCGGGCATGATTCAATCCACCCTTTGAAAACTCCTCGAGTAGAGCGTAATGCGGAAATGGACTATTGAATACGCTAATATATTCATATGTTGTATATGTTCTTGGAAATAATTATATCAACGTTTAAAACATCTGTCGATAAAAAACTTTGAACTGTAGATAGATCTGCCTCAGAAGCTCCATATACAGAAAGTCCATATAAAATATTTGGCATTACAATGGAATTGAATAAATAATCTATTTCTGACTGGTCATATCTTTCCCTACGAAGGGTTCTAAGCACATATAATGACTTATTTGCTTTTGTCAACTTATTTTTGACATGAGTAATGAACCTGGTATCTGACTGGAACGTCACGCCTAGAAGTACAGGCTCATTAACTTGCGGAATACCCGCGATTCAATCAAAACTATTTGTAGTGCCCCTTTTCACGAAAGTCAGTTATTTACTTGGGTTGCAAGCCATACAATTGTCCCAAGACCAGTCCAATGATTTCCTAACTAGCTGATCAGAGCCGTCACTGTCCTTCTACACTGGCCCGATGATTGTAGAATCGTCCGCATACTTATATAACATAATGAAAGGAGCCTATTTTTATCTCTCGGTCATTGAGAAAATTGTTGAACAGACATGGCCCACACACTGCCCTGTGTGGTGTCTTTATGGACCTCTTTCCACTTCCCTACAAAATTATAATACAGGACCCGTTGTTGTCTCATTGTGAGAAAATCTAGATAGGAATTTATAATGTACGGATTGAGCAGAAGTTCTTTCAGTTTCTCGGCGAGTAAAGAATGCTTAACAGAGTCAAATGCCGTGCTAGAGCGAGGCAATAGGTGATGACAACTGTCTCTTTATTGACATGATTTTGACAGCCGCCTTGAAAGGGGGGGTCATGGCTAAAAGGGATAACTCAGAAGGACCTGATTAATAATTCATGGACAAACAATAGAACGAAGCTACATTGCATAACATAACATGTGGAGATTAACTCACCTTTTCGCTTTTATATGTTTGTAGTTTTCGTCGATGTCAACCAACAATCTCGCAATGGTGCCGTTATAACATAACAATGGCCGCCATGTTTGCTACGAAGGACTTTTTCTCTGGTCATACTGAGAAAGACGAGAAGCGTATATAGATCGTTTTCAGCGTTAAATCAGATCTTTGCTCGCTAGATTAAAACACATTTCATTAAATGTATCTGAAAGAGGACTAAAAACTATGCAATTCTGCCAAGTTTTATCCGCATAGAGTGTTTTGTATCCGAGATATACACATTTGAATACCAATTTTATTTACAGTGAAATGTATGGCGCCGCCATCTTGGTGCACCTAAGTGGTGCACCAAGATGGCCGCCAAATGATCGACTGTCGCAAAAGTGTAGAAAAACGACAAATATTCACCCAAATTCAGCTGTAATACATAGATATTCACTTATATAACAGTCGGGAATAGTTTAGATTGTTAAACCGATGAATTTGAAAAAATATGGCCTCCCAAAAATCGTGACAAGTATTGCGTGACAAAACTTGTTTTATTCGTATCTTCAAGGCAAACTAACAGATGTTCATAAAATTTGGCATGGAAACTCGCTAGAGGTAGCTAGAAATGACACAAAAAGCATAGAGGGATAGCGATCATAGTTTCAAAGGTAGAAATGTATGACGTCACATGAAAACGATCTATACGCTTTTTCGACCATGTAGCCGCTATTTGAAGCATCCTAAGCATCGACCTGCCTTTTAAATGACAATAGGATAATGTCCAGGAATATTTTAAGCATCTTCAGCAACATTTACGCAGAAATAATCCAGAGAAGTCGATGGGACAAACCGAGACGTAACGCTCCACTCCGACGAGTGGAATGACCAGTGGGCTTACTAGCGCATGCGCAGAACTTGTTCTCCACTTGCTGCATAACATGTCATATGTAGCTTCGTTCTACCGTGAAGCCTATGAATTATTAATCAGGTCCTTCTGAGTCATCCCTTTTAGCCATGACCGCAACTGGCGCGTGCCGGGACAAGTAATTGCATCAGGCGTATAGTAATTTTATTTTTCCTCCCTCATTTTCTCTCCGAAAAATAAAATTCCGCCTGATATTCAGGCTTGGATAGCATTGCGCTCTGACCAGTAAATGTCATTCGTATGCTTAAAGCCTGCGAAATACGAGGCACAAAATCCCTCAACTTGTCGTGCAACATTGCTGCGCTGCAAGTGTAATGTTTGTTGCTCGCATTTTATTGTCGCGCAACATTTTGTTTTGATGATCAGACATGCGAGCCCAAGGCGAATTTTGCCCCTCAGCACTTTATTCCTATTAATTATTTAACTTGAATTGTAGGCAAAATGTTGCGCAACAAGTTGACTGTGTGCTTGATGAAAAACGAGCAACAAAGCCGACATTTGTGGCCCAAAGTAGGCCCGCGCTCTACTTCGCCCAACAAGTTTTTACAACTTGAAACAAATGTTGTTGTTGCGTGACAAGTTGTGGCGCGAGATGAAAAACGCGCAACATCGATCATCAACTTGCAACGCAACAATGTTGCGTGACAAGTTGAGGGATTTCGTGCGTCGCATTTTCCCGTCTTTCTATAAAGCATACCAAGGAGCAAAGCATTATTAGGTAAAACCTATGCACGTGATCAATTGTACGTCCTTAGGCGGCGCTATTTACTGTTTATCAACATTGCCATTATAATGCTCATGTGCCAACCGTAGATTGAATAGCACCCTTTGGTCTGTGAACTTATCGGTCTCTGGTTCGCACATTAATAACAATGGATGACGTCAGCGTGAACAGCTTGAATGATGAATAATTCATATGTTTTGATTAAGAATCTGTAAACAGTTATGCCTTATCAGTATAATATTCAGTCATTTTGAAGGATCGACATAACCAAAGCCAGGTCTGCCCACAATACATGTTTACGGTTTTTTACACCGTTCGAATTACATGGTTTGCAGTATGAATATACGAAGACAACCTTGGCATGGATTTTCGAGCTGTCTCGAGTTATTTTGGTAGTACCAAACGCACAAATATGGTAGAATAGGAGTGCCAAAATAGGTATCTGCGTAGATAGCTCTATCAACGCTAGCTATAAAACCATACAAAATAATTTCCAGTAAATGCTAGAATTCTTGAACTAGAACAACACTTCCATCTAGCCATCGCCAACCACAAGCCTGCCTCTGCAACCCTACCCAACACCTTTTTTGATTAACAAAACTCTCTCTAAAAGCCGCGTGGAAAAATGAAAGTTCCTCGGCCTTGTTCACAGAGACCAATTGGGCACCGAACACACACTTTGCCTTTGCATTTGTCCAGTCTTATCTGTCTGTTGGCGGCATATAGTAGACATCAATGGTTCTCGTATTCCTTCCATCTGTTGTCGCCGAAGCGCCGGGCTCCCTGTGTGGCTGGGCCTGGTTCCCAGAGTGCGCGGTCACTTAGCATGTGCTGGGGAAAACGTTTTGCTTTCGTTCGGACTAGTGCTTTTCGTGAAACTTAATTTTGAATTATGTGATTATTGTCATGTATTTTTGTGATGAAGACTTACGGAATTGAAAGATTTGCTACAGGATTATATTTCCGCACCCGTGTAAGTACAGTTTACAGTTTATGTACAGTTTACGACTGAATTCTTACTGTAATTTTGTTCTTATTGTAGCGAATCTCTCGCCCTGCGATTGATCAGACATGTGGAATAAATAAGTATCGTTGTTGTGTTAATCCTGGACTCGAGCATCTCATTATTTTACGGAACACCATCCTCACCGGCAACCTGTGGACAGAAAAAGGAAAGCAATAAGGACTGCTTGCATCCCATTCTTCGATGAATGTCCGTATTGGCGCGAGTAGAAGTTACTCAGGCGAGCTCTCTTTACTGAAAAACGTGAAACCGTTCGCACGAGTCCATCTTATAAGTAATAGTTGTCGCTTCAGCTACCCCGGTTTAAAATAATAAACATTATGAGAAATGGTTTACTCCAATCTTCGTGGATACATATTTGTAAAAAGCCAGAATCTTTATGTGAAAGTGCCGGGATTTATACAATTTTACATAACAATCCCGGTTCTTTATTACTGTCTTTTTACATAAAAATCCTGGCTGAATATATATATATATATATGTAAAAAGCCAATATTTTTACATGTAACAAACAAGGATTGTTACGGTTTCACTCTATAAGGCCGGGTTTTTACACTAAAAGCCGGGATCTTTACACGATATATACCATGACTGGATTGTTATGTAAAAGTGTTAATATGTAGAAATATATATTTTGTAGAAAGCCAGGCTTTTTATTTTCAGCCACAATTTATACATGACACATACACAGCGGTTTGCAAAAATTATGTCTAGGATAGGATAGGGTAGTAACTTATTTATACACGGTAAATTCATCAGAATAATAGTAAAAATAATAATGATAATAAATACAATGCTAATAGATAATAACAATAACATTACTCTACTGTGTGCTATAAATAAAACTCTGCTTTTTTTACATGAATGCCGTGTTCTGTAAAAAGTAAAATCACGGAAAATGACGTCGGCTGCAACCAAAAAAGGCCAGGAAGTCTGAGAAGTCTGAAAAGTCTGAGAAGTATATAAAGTCTGAGAAGTATATAAATATAACTATATCGCCGTTTGATACCTCCGCAATGGGCCTTTTTCCAGATAATGGGGGTCCTGTGGAATTTACGTATGGAAACGAGGCTCTGGCCGGTCTTGTTTACAAGTGAAACTTTGCTCGCTTTATGGCGGAGAATGGAAGTTGAACACCGAAAGAAAATCTACTAAATTTGCTAATTCTGCGAAAATCTGAGTATGGAAAAGGAAAAAAATCTTCTTTGGGTCTCTTCTTGGATAAATAATTATGTTGAGCAACAAAAATTTGTCCGTGAAGTGAGCAGTCGTGAAAAAGGTTAAGTCTCGGTGAACTGGACGATGGCGGCAAGCAAATAGCTCAAAGTCTATTGGTGTGTCAAAAGTTTAAATCCTAAACAGTTCTTCGTATTGAAGGAAGAAGATTTCTTCTTACCGAATTCCAAATCATGGAGTGAGAAGGAGATGGCTTCGGGCTTGCTAAAGAAGCCGACATAACAGACAGTATGCGTGTCTGCAGTCGACACTCTCCTTCAGGCTCGGTGCGGAACTCGAGGGGAATAAGCATTCATTGAATGGATAAGAAACACAAAATGAAGACACAAAAAACTAGGATGAGATTGGAAGAAAAGTTTATTATGAAATGATGAGATTGTGATCATTAGCTGAAGATCGGGCTCATAAAGTTGTCCAGAGCACTGTTTCAAGAATATAATTTACAGTGAATTTTCTTTCTGACCACCTTGGCTGATTACAGACCCTCCCCCCATTCCATATTTTGGGAATATACACTTTAGAATTTAGGAATTTCTCATCATAACTCAAAAGTCAAAATCTCATTATAACAGTAGGGACTGAAATATGCTTTATTTTTAGGGGGTAGAAATTCCATATAATAAATGCAAACCTCCACATTTCATGTTCAGGAATCATATACTGGGTAGAGATGAAGCATCATATCTCAACACTTTTCCAGTGTATTTAATGGGACTATAAGGTGGACAAAAGATACGGATGAGAGGGAACAGAACAGAACAGAAACCTTTATTTAATTATAAGGCTCCGGGTAGCCCTTTCAGATTGAATAAAACAACCTGTCATCTTTAGGAGCCCTGAGCACTAATATAAATCTACAATATGAGACAAAATCCCTGTTATAACCCCCCTCATCTATAGGCTGATAATCAATTGATGCTGTGATTCTCCTAATTTTTAAAATGGCCTTTACTATTTTATTTTCTAAGGGCTTATCACCAGATTCCATAGTAGAATAATATTCAGTGAAAGTGATGCTTATAGCATCCAAAAAATAATTTGTTGTGTATAATTTGTTGGAAAAAAAAGATGAAAAAAGTGAGTCCTGAAGATAATGAAGGCCTCTAAACAGAATTCTCAACAGCTTTAACATGTGCTTTAGATTTCATATCCACTGCTGCATGAAGCAACATTCTTTCTAAGGTTCCAGAGATTTTATCAAAATCATACCTTAGTTATCTATCTGGCTCAAGCTACACTTTTCTCAACAATTTTGCCCAGATACATGTATTGTGTCACAGGGGAAGTACTCTGGACTTTTGATGACAGGAAGGTGGGACCAAAACCAGGAAGTACATCCCCAAAAATCCCTAGTCTTAAAACATAAACGTTTTTTTGGCCAAAAGATAAATACCCCCAAAATTGCAAATGTAATCAATAGTCATTAACATGCACCAAACAAGGATCATGAACAAAGCAGTAAGATTTGTTTTCGAAAAAATTAGATAGGAATCCTCATGAGAACAACGCACAATCATGCGAAAGAGAAATAGAACACTTTCGAACACCTAAAATGGAATGCGACTAAAATTTTACAATCAGTTGTATGGATGAATTCTGTTGTCTTGGCGATAACTTCCCAGTTATCCGTCTTCAAAGAAAAAAGACACCCTGGCCCTTACACACCCTGGCCCTTACAAAATGATAAAAAAGGTGCAAACTACAGAAAATTTCTCCATTTTTCTAGGTAAGCTGACATAGCACTAGCAGTCTTTGAAATACGTGTGGGACTATAACATTCACAATTCATGTTTTCGTTCGAGAAATGTTTTTAGGAGCCTATAATAATGAAGGTAGTTAGGTCTATTAAAATGTAACTTCAGGAATGGTTTCTTAATTATTTTTTTGCCTGAGTTGGAAAGCGTTTCGGTTTGGAAACTGCTCACTAGTGTACGTAACTTTGCCAACATCCTGAACTCTTTTTCTTGTAATTTTGCTGATCGTACACGCCCTTCCCTTATGTTCTTGTTTGTCCTCGACCTTTCCATCTCGAAAACACCCTTCCACTCTGACTGTAGACTTGTTCCTGTTTCAGGCCACTGGCTTTCTGGTGATGGTCTGCCAGTAACATTTTCAGCTCCGACTTGTTTCGCTTCAGAACGCTCACCCAGTCGCCATTTTCTCCACTTTTCAATTCACTTTTTTAAACACTTACACACGTTTCTAATGAAACTAGAAAAAAGCAGGCTAGGGAAAAACTGCTCCGCTTAAAGTGCCATTGAAGAAATCGTTTTGAGGATGAGTTTCCTGATATTTTTATCAGGTTTTGTTTATCACGTTTCAAAATGCGCTTTCACCGAGTTTGGCAAAGAGCGCGAAGAAAGACGCGACCGGCCAGAGCCTCGTTTCCATACATAAATTCCACAGGACCCCCATTATCTGGAAAAGGGCCCATTTCAATGCTCATGAATTATATTTTTCAGCCCTTCTCTGTTTAGCCTCTGTTGCTTACGTTTTTATGCTTTTTCCATGAATTAAAAGAGAAATCCAATTCCGTGTTCTATTAAAACGTGCTTTGCGCAGAAGCAGGGCTTGAAATTAACTTTTCTAGGCAGTCGTCCCAGGCGAGCAAGTCTGACAATTTGGTCGCCTTAGCATAGTTTTTGGTCGCCTGAAAAACATTTTAGTCGCCAGGTAATTTTTGTCAGTTTGGGTTGCCTGTTGTGGTGTTATTTGTGTCCACATTTTCGCGTATCTGAGAGGCTTTTTCCCATTTTATCATATCGTAGGAAGACTATTTTTTCCGCGATGAATTGTGTTCAGTTGATGAACATAAAAAAGAATATTTAATCATATCGCATGGTCGCCTTAATTAAAGGCGACTTAATTAAACATTTTAGTCGCTTGAGGAAAACAATCTAGTCGCATTGGCGACCAGCTGGTCGCAATTTCAAGCCCTGAGAAGACGCAGTTTTGAATTTACAAGTTATAATTAGAGACGTCTAGATACAGGAACCATACGCATTCTTTCAAGAACAAAAGCAAAAGGAACGCAACTGAGTTGAGCAAATACATCTTAACCCTCAAAGAGAACAACGTAGAATACACTATCAGTTGGAAAATCATAGCCCGCGCCAGGACTTACTCCAACATTAGCAAGCCGCTGCAGCGTATGTTTACTAGAGAATTACTTTATAATCTGCAAGCCTGACCTACCCACGCTGAACAAAAGAAACGAACTTGCGTCTACATGCCGGCACGCCGCAAAATTCCTTTTGGGCTTTTCGAAACAGGCTTGTCGTGCCAATATGTGTTTTTTCTGATTTTTGTCTCATCCACCACCTTCACGTATATTTATCAAATTATATCAAACTGTATCAAATTAAATAAAATGCGAACCATCACAATCTTTTATGAAACTCCGTAAAATCTGTAACAAATAATAATAATAATAATAATTGAAAATATAATAATTGAAAATATAATAATTGAAAATATAATAAAGTTTTGGACTTTTGCGAGAAAAAAAACTAGAAACAAAAATAAGTAAGCCGGTATAACAGATTAAAAAGTACGAACAGTCCATATCAAATAGCTTAATTAATGCATGATTTTAATAAACCTATCTATCTATCTATCTATCTGTTTATCTATCTATCTGTCTATCTATGATTCCCGCAACAAAATTTTACTCTAAAGCCATCTAAATAAAATTAAAACTTTTGATATTTCGGGAGATGCTAATAGTGATGTCCAGCCAAACGCACTCTTTATGTAACGAGAACTCAAAACACTCTGCGACCTTGTATTGGTTATCTTAATCTGTACCTCCCATTCGAGGGCCCTTGGTCATTCCCACAAAATAAAGGATGCAGGATTTGCTAGCAATTGTTATAACAACACCTACTGCATTTATAAGGAACTCACTCGGAGGCGGAATTTTTACACTTGCGTGTACAGTGTTTAACGTCTTAACGAGCTTGCTTGGTGAAAGCTCTGACCGAGTGGCGTTGTTGAACTCACACTCTCTCGTCTTTCTGTTGTAGTTGAAGCTCATACATGGCGGATCGTTATGGCACTCAATGTTACAAACGCCAAGATCATGGGCAAGCACGGATTTGTTAGCTGCTCCAAGTAATTCCATGCCATACACTGAGTACTCGGTTTTACAGTCAAAGGCACTATTCTTGGCAGAAGACAAGAGAAATGAAATTTCAAACAAAACCCAAAACTTCAAGAGCACCATCTTGTCGAATCCGGTAACCCGGTTTTGTGTGATTTATGATTTGGAATTTCCTAATATCCAGTTGTCCTTATTAAGTCAGTGCCGGATTAAAACGCTTATTACGAGGAAATGCCCCCTCTGAGCCTTTTTAACCACTATAATAGGAGAAGCTGCCATTGACGTTCAATTGTAGACGCCAATTATAACATTTGCAGGTGGTCCTAGTGGGATCCGTGGATTGTTTTTCATGGCTCTAACTGTATAACGGAATTAAACTTTTTTGGTAAGAAATGCCGGGATGGAAACCCGATAAAGACTATTTAAAAGATATGATTTATTCTGTACCCACACCATCTTTCCTGTTCCGGTCATACCATAAATGATCGCTGTAAACGGGTGTTGAAGTTGAAAAGGGCCACATGATGAGTCTGGCTCGCGTGCGGCAAAATAGCCTTGTGGCTTGAGATTGCTATGTTTGTTATCAATACGACGTTTAAGGTTATCACTTCTGGGCTTTTTTCCACATTTCGGGCATAACATGTTTGCTTCTTTGGCGTCTTGGAGATAGTCAGGGAGCATATGTCACAAAATTGGGTCCCGTGGGAAATTCGTGATGAAAGCAAGCAACTGAGGTTGTAGTTGTGTTCAGGCATAGTTTATAGAGGGGAATGGTTAGGAAACCTGACACCCTGTTATTGAACCTTTCTTCACTTTTTCAGAGGAATCCTTTTGTCTGTGCAGGGTCGCGGTACATAAGTACACATTCAAATTCAGCAAGTAAGATTCAGTGTACAACCAAACATGCATATTTAGATGAGCATGAAACAAAATATTGTGCAGGGTCAATATCACGTGATAGCCCCTCACAACATCCAGCCCACGCTATAGTGTTGACCCTTTGAAGTTTGCCGCGGGCTTCCCAACCATTCCACTCCATTAACTGGAACAATGGGATGGAGGGTCGGTGCCATTTAAGCAAGGCAGCAGAGTGAGTAAGGAGGGTCCCATGGCAACAATGCCACGGTTACACCCCAAATCTCTTCTCTCCAGGCATGGTGTGTTTGGAGAAAGGACCCGTGGCAGGATGTCATGGGAACGACCTCAAAGAATAATACTCCCAGCACGCCGACCTCCAGACCAGAATGTTAATACCTAAGGTTCAAATATTGTAGAACTGCAGTCACTGTACACAAAGGTTGTTGACCATGCCCAATAAACACGGGGCATCCTTGCCGAAATGGGTCCGTTTTAGATGCCTCAAGGAACACTTGTAAAGAGCTGGGTGCTTGCGGAAAATCCACAGAAATGTCTTTGACTGTCAAGTGCCTTTCAGGTTTGAATGCTTGCAGGCTAGGAACTGTAAACTCAGCAGCCCTTAAAAACCCGAAATAAGCTAAAAGACAAGCTGCCCAAAACATATTGTCATTAAATGAGTTCAAGTCCAAACTTGCGTGAATCACGTTTGTAGAATTGAGAGAGTGGATACAGGGAATCCCAATCTCTGCCATCTAGTGTAAGTTAGAGCATTTCATACCACAGGAGCTAGCTCTTCGTAATGCAACCTGGCACAGAACAAATTAACAAGAGGTCACTCATACAGGAAAGTTAAAAAGAGAAAAAGATAGATTCGAAAGAGAAGCCGACTGAACTAGTTCCAACCGAAAAAAGGAGAAAACTAAGAAATTCACCCGGTCACAAACTAGTCTATACAGGAAGGATATTATGAAAGGTTGGCGAGTTGAGCGCACTACATCAGCTGAACATTCGCCTTTGTCACACGGCAGCCATCTTGGATTTTCTAATACAACGATGCTGGCATGAAAGCGAGGACAAGCGTGTAAGCTCACCCACGCATAGTCATTTCTGTAAAAAAAATCCAAGATGGCTGCCGTGTGACAAAGGCGAATTCCATTCGGGACGCAGACCAGCACCCAGGAGATGCCAAAGTTAAAACAAAACTTGCAACTGCAATTGATACTAGCGATGCTCATGCCATAGATATCAAATACCACAAGAACGGTTATGCCAATAAAGTAAAAAATGTGTTACGCAGGTCCCAGAAAACATGTAGTGACAGCGCCATAGTAGCTGCTAGAGTGAAGTTTTTGGACATTACGGAGAAGACCTTGAGAGAAGGTAAACCTCTGAGCAGGCAGAGCTTGAATCAGTGTATACAGATATCTTGCTTGAAAATGACGTGAAAAAGCCCTCCTGCTCTAGAAAGACGCCCAAGCAACCAATTTCTAGCATGATACCTGTTGTTGAATTTCACAGACCGAACGAATGAATGAGCCGGAAATAGGGATTGTGAAACATACCAGAGACGACTCAACATGATCTTATGAAGATGCTGATTCGAAAGACAGTGAAATGAAGGCCAGCTACGATGTTGCGGCGATCCTTCGAAACGCATCAAGGGTTTTTATTGGCCACGATACTATTTGCGGGCGTGCGATCAATCCCATATTTTTCCACCTATGGGCGGTTATTTGACGTATTTGCAGAAGCAGGGTCTAGCTTCAGAATTTTAAAAACCTGTTTGGATCATTCAAAACTTAGTAAAAATCGTCAATGCGTTCTTCGGAATAGTAATTATTTGATCTTTAGCAATTATATAACATTTTTCAAGACTTGATTTTCTTGTGGGAGGGACAGAAAGCTCATTAGCCCATATGTTTCTTGCAAATTGAGCTTCTCGTCACGCGCTCATAATTTGAGTTACGAACGTCAAACTTAGTACGCTTCATTCACTTGTGTTTATGCAAATGAGAAAAATCGTAAACACTGACGTCACAATATAATCGCCTATATACCGGAAATACCAACCCCTCTCCTCAGTCTCCTCTTCCTCTCTATATACGCGGGGAGTCCTAAGGTGCTTTCTCGGGTTCTTGGCCCTCTGGGGCAAAACAACCTGCTAGGGCAAAAATTGTAAAGAATAATCATAATCATTCTACCGTTTGCTCTGTTCTTTAACATCTTATAAACTTGGTTTATAAAATTGTTTACTGGCCGTAACCCTAGCGCAGAGTATCATCTGAATGACCTGAACTGGAGCGTCAACTGAAAAACAAAAAGTCAGAGTTACTGAGAGCTGGCAGAGAAACTCCGCAGCAACTTGCTATAGGATTCGCCATTCATCAGGTTTTAAAAAGCAAGGAGATGTGAGAGTAGACGCTCAATTCGAGAAGCATGTAGTGCAGAGGAGAGGAATGGCGGTGTCTATATCTTCCTTTCTATCTTCTTTGCAATTGACAAGGTTGACTTTGCAGAGGATACGCCTGATGGCAAACGTACCAGATAGATACATACATGATGTTTATTTGTACCACTGTGGAATCATCAGTACGTAATTACAAATAAAGAAAAGTAAAACTACTGGTTTACATGGTTGCCGTGTGGGAAACTAATGTCTGGTATAAACTCTTAATTTCCCTTTTGAACTTGCTTTGTGCCTTCGGTTTTTCTCATTCCTAAGGCTATAGCAAGTGTAGAACAGGTAGAACAGGTAGAACAGGCAAACTCTGATAAAAAAATAAAAAAAAAAAAAAACACGCTGCTATTCACGATGACATTAGTTGTTTTCAATTTTTTTGTTCACAACACTTGAAAAAGTAAGCACGAAAAAGAAGACAGCGCAAACATCGTCATGAGCGTAACTCTCATCTAAACACATCTGCCGAACAATAAAAGCGCGCGTACTGTTTAAGCATTACAGCACAACTTTTTATGACTTTATCGGCACGATAGAGCACGCGTGATGTTGGGAGAGACACGAGAACATTGTAAAATCACGGGCCGCAGGCGAGTGATTTTAAAAACGTTTCGCCAAGTGTCTCTCCCAAACACAAAGTGCTCTATTTGCCAATAAAGTCATAGAAAGTTGTGCTCTAATTATTTTATGATATAGCGGGGGAGAATTATTACTTCATCGGTGTAACAGAGCATAGACTTGGACCAATCAGAGCGCGCGTTATATCATAGCTATATTATAAAACAATTCATAAAAGTGTGCACAGCGGGCATAAATGCGCACCAAAGCAGTACGTTCGCCAGGACTTGAGTCGCGGTCAGCGTTGCATATTTCTGTGATAGTAGCAAGATGGCGGCGCGTTCGAACACGGAGCAGTGCAAAGGAAGGATGTTTTCTCAATATTTATAATGAGTTTAACCGTCATACCCTGCCCAAGATGAGGAGTTTTGCAAGAAAAAGCTTCAGGGGACGTTGTTGTCGAGGAACAAAACATTTACTTTACAGATTCTCTTGAATTTCAACAAATGAGTTCAACTCGTGTAAACGTTCGCTACCACGTCTCCTATTTTAATCGCGTCTTCCTCTGTAAATTCCTTGCAAATTTTCGTCACAAGCGATGATTATGGCTTACAAGAACTGCCTGATGTTTTAGCAGAAGATAGCGATTGTCATATTTCAAGATTTGCGTATGCTGCTCGGTCATGGAGTGTAATTAAGATATAAGAGTTTGTAAAAATTGATTTAAAAAACTAACACCATGAAGAACTGCACTGGGACATGGACACATGGAGAAGTGTATGCATTTTGCATTACGGGAACTTGTCACAGTCTGACACATGATCTAAAGCATATCAGCCTCCAATGACAGAACAAGAATATCAGAATTACCAGAGCAAAATTGTTGCCAGAAATGACTTCCTTTGTGTTATTGTGCCTGATTTCAGAACCTGTGAGAAGCTATATCTTAGATAGTCAGGGGGAAAAATCGAAAAATGTGCTTAAAAACGGGCCTACGGGCATTTCTTTCTGATTTTTGGCAACATAGCTACTTTTACTAATTCGAGGGCGCTGATTTCAAAAATCAATGTTGCCAAGCCCAATTTTTGTGTTAACGTGGTGTTATCGGTCATCAAAGTTGACATCATCATCCATATATGGTAAACTAGTAAATTTCAGTTTTTGATATTAAAACAAGTCTATTTCTGGTAATTCGAGGGCGCTGATTTCAAAATCAATGTTGCTAAGTGTTTCGCGGTGCGATAAGTGTAAATAGACCAACGGTTTCAAACTTGTATTTTACTTCGTGGATTCCTTACTTAGTGTACAAATACATGTGTGAGGTTCGAATTCTATAAAAATACATAATCATGGGTTAGAAATGATATCTCTTGTTACAATCAATAGTCAAAATGAAAACAAATAAGGAATATATTTACCCGATGGTCTTCTCAGTTTTAGATCATAGATCTTCTAGTGTTCATTAGATTAATTAGCCTTTATGACGTATGCGCTATTGCGTGAAATTACATTTGATTATATCAATTAGCCTGTTAATCAAAATCCTTTTGTTAAAACGAAACACTCCCCCCGCCTGATGAAGTTACAGTTTAGTAGATATATTCGATTTAGTTAAAATGTTCAGTATAGTTTCATTGTTCATCGATAGGTAGAACAACTACCAATTTGTTGACTGGTCGTTCAACTGTAGTATATCCTCTTCCTTTATACGCCTTAACAGATTCTCCAGGTAGTGGGTTTTTGTACTGTACTTGGACTCGTCTAACTTTGCCGTCTGGTCCTTCGAATGTATCAGATATTTTGCCGAGTTTCCATTGACCTCTTATCGTGTTCGAGTCTTGGATCAAGACAATATCTCCCTTTTGAAGGTTTCTCTGAGCTGTATGCCACTTCTGTTGAATCAGTAAACTTGGGAAATAATCCCTAGTCCATCTCCTCCAGAAACTATCGGTGATTTGTTGAACCAACTCCAATCGATGTCTGATATTACTTGTTTCATTGAAGGGACCACTTGGTATTCGGGAGCTTGATCTACCAAGTAGAAGGTCGTTTGGGCACAGATATGACTCGTCGGGGGAGGTTGGGTGTCTCCCTATCGGCCGTTCGTTTACCAAGTTCGCGCACTCATAGCATACTGTTTGTAGTTCTGAAAATGTTAAAATACTTTCGCCTATCGCAATAGTTAGTGCTCTTTTGATGGTCTTGATTAAAGCTTCAGACACACCATTCTGCCATGGGGCATCAACAGCTGAGAAGCACCATTGGAAACCTTCATTAGATCCGTACGCTTCCAATGTTTTCTTGTCCAGTCCTTTGACCATCTTCTTCAATTCTTCACTTGCTGCGACCATTTGAGACCCATTGTCTGAATATAACTTGGATGGATTTCCTATTAAGAGATATAAATCTCTTAATACCAATAAGAACTTTTCTGTACTATAATCCGGCGAAATATCGACGTGAATTGCTCTAGTACCCAGACAGTTGAACAATACTCCATAGGCTTTGCCTATTACTCTTTTCTTGACTTCATCTTTAATTCTGAGTGGTCCGAAGAAGTCGAGAGCTGTACAGTTCCAGGCTGGCGCTGGTTTAAGCCTTTCTATCGGAAGTTTTCCCATCACTTGTTCACTTTGCCTTTTCTCGAGTTTTCTACAGGTGATGCATTTGTTCTTGATTGATTTTACCAATTTGAGCAGCTTTATTATCCAAAATCTTCTTCTTATTTTGCTTGATGTGGACAGCACTCCCAGATGTCCACGTCGATGAACATGTTCTGCATATAGCTGTGAAAATTTATGTTCATATGGAAGAAGAATAACCTCAGCTTTATCATAGCTCATCTCGATCCATCTGTCTCCTCTTCCTCCAACAACGTATATGCCATCCTTTCTCATTCTTGGACAAAGACGTTTGTATCGCTGATTTTGTATGTCGCTTTCTATTGTAATTTGTGCTTCCTTTATCCAAAATATTTCAGCTTTGGAAATGTCTTTAGGTGTTAGGGATCTTATAGCATTCTTGAAAGTGACACGTGGTGACTTTTCGTACATAGCTAATACTCTAGCTGTTATTCTGATCAGTTTGTTGTAACTTGAGTGTTTATCGATGTTAATTCTTTCCGCCAATGTATCCTCTGATTTTGCAATCTGTACGATCACTGATACTGGTTTTACTAACTCGGGTAGTTGCTGTTCAGTGTTAGCTTTGCTTATGGGCCATTCGTTTTCTGGTAATTTGAGGAACTCAGGTCCTTTGTGCCATATGCTCTCAGAGATTAGATCTTCTGGTTTCTTTCCTCGCGTGAGCCAGTCAGCAACATTCAGCTTACTTTCCACCCAGTACCATTCTTCAGGCTTTGTTCCTTCTTGTATCTCACCTACACGCGTTGCTGCGAATGTCTTGAAACCATATGACTCCTTTTGTACCATAGCTTGAACAATTTGGGAATCGACTATGTGATAGTATTTCTGAAATTCATATCTGCTTTCCTGACATATGGTTTGCTTTATTCTCTTGTTGAGTACAGCTCCGCAAAGTTCGAGTTTATCGATGGAAATTTTCTTGATAGGTGCCAATCGATTCTTGGATAGAATTAAGTTACTTTCATATTCTCCATTTGCTAACTGCCATCGAACATATGCGCATGCGCCATAAGCGTCATTAGATGCGTCACTGAATATGACCAGTACTGGTTTTCCTGTTGCATTAATCGGTTTCATGCTTCTTTTGAAATATAATTGGCTCGTATGGTAAAAGGGCCTACCATTCCAAGAGGATCGTAAATAGCGTTTATCTGTGATAGGACTATTCGTTTAGACAAATTTTCAGGAATAGCGCAAGGATTTGATTTCGTCGCTGCATTCCCTCTCTCTTCTTGTTGTTTCTTCTTTCTTGTAGAGAAATCCAGTTGGACCTTGAAATGGAATTTATCGTGTGTTGGGTTCCATACACGAGGGGCCGCAGGCCCTACATTTTTTTAAACAGATATAATAGACTTGGCCGTGCGACGGCCACATTCTTGAGATGCCATTTTGGCAATAAAAACAAGGATTATTATTTAAGCTCTCGAAAATGCCAATCAACAGGGCTGTTGACACCGACTCTATTGTTACTGCCAGCGGAATCGTTTGTTCCTTGAACCTATCTGTCAATAAAAGCCCGGCATGACTATGATTACTTATTAAATCTTGGGGCTTGCACTATTTCGAGATACAAGATACAGAGATATGAAGATACAGAGATACAGAGATACGAAGATACAGAGATACAAGGATATCAGGTTACCACAAAATCGTACGTGACTGCCTGGTCAACCTAGACAGACGTTCTTGACGATGTGGTGCATTCTAAAAAGCAAAAAGTACAAGTCAAATATACTCACCCAAAACACCAGCATCTTCTCCGCAAGGAGCTATGCTGGGAACTTCGATGGTCCTGTTTAACTACATTTTGCTCCCGAAACACTGTCTTAGCTTAGTTTTTATTAAATCGTAGTTCGGATCATACTTTGGTAAATGATCTACCCACTTCTGTCTAGGTTGACCTGGGGCCGGTTCCTGAAAGGTTGGATAAAGTTATCCATGGATAAAAGTTATCTGTTGTATAGGATTTGTTCAGGATTTATCCGTTGGATAAGCGTTTATCCACAGATAACTCTTAACTGACCTTCTAGGAACTGGCCCCAGGCAGTCACGTCACAGTCACGCACGATTTTTTAGTGGTAACCTGATGTTCTCGTATCTCTGTATCTTCGTATCTCTGTGTTTTCGTATCTCTGTATCTTCGTATCTCTGTATCTTCGTATCGCTGTATCTCTGTATCTTCGTATCTCTGTATCTTCGTATCTCTGTATCTTCGTATCTCTGTGTCTTCGTATCTCTGTATTCTCGTATCTCTGTATCTTCGTATCTCTGTATCTTCGTATCTCTGTATCTTGTATCTCGAAATAGTGCAAGCCTAAATCTTGGAACCAAAAATATCAGGCCTGCGGATCCTCGTGACCCCCAGCACTTTTTCGTTCGCTGTATTAGGGCTTTCCGGTATCAATGGCTGAGCCTTATCCTTTAGGCCATCATTAGAGTAGATCCATTCCTTTATTTTAAATCCTCCTTCCCTCAATATTTCTTCCATCTGAGCGGTAAGAACTTTTGCGTTACGCATAGTATTAACACTCTCTAGTATATCATCCATATATGTGTTTTTTATGATTACGCTAGAAGCTTGTGGGAACTGTTGTGACAATTCGGCTGTTTTTCGGAGGGCCACTGTAGCAATGGTTCCTGAGGGTTTGTCACCAAAGGAAACTCTTTGTATGATGTAGGTGTCGGGTGGGCGCGTGATATCCATGTCTCTCCATAAGAAGCGGTGTGTATGCTGTTCTGTTATTCCTGTCTTCACTGTATGGTACATTTTCTTGATGTCACCAATTACCGCTACCTCATTTTCTCTAAATCTGATGAGTATTCCAAGTAGACTATTCAGTAAATCTGGTCCTTTAGCCCAGTAGTCATTGAGAGCGTGTCCCATGTACTTTGCGCTACTATTGAAAACTATGCGACAAGGAGTGGATTTTGAATCTGGCTTTAACACTTCATGGTGTGATATATAATGGATCGGACCTTTGTAGTCTTTGATCTCGTTTTCTGTGAGTTTTCTTGCTACTTCTCTCTCTATCATATCGTTGATTTGTCGTTGATAGGTTTCAGCGTGATTCATATTCTTGAATAATCTTTTTTCTGTTGATATTAGCATGCCCATTGCCATCTTCCGGTTGTCGGGTAGATCTCGTGGATCCTTAATCCAAGGGTACTCTGCGATCCATACTTTCTCTTGTTTATCATATTTAAGATTTTTCTCGATCAATGCTAATTCCTTAGCCTCTTTGATAGTGCACATTTGGGTTCCAAGGGAACACTTTCCACATTTGCATCCGCCGCACTGAGGGGTGCAGCTAATTCCAAGGTTTTCAATGTTATAAAAATCTTCGATACTGGTGAATTTGACGTGGTGAATTCGCCCAGTAATAAGATTCACTTCATTTACTCCTTTAATCGATGGGTGTGTACCTCCAACGCATCTCCCGAATCTGTTTTTAAGTACAAGGAAGTGCTCGATATTACGCTCCTTTTCAGGATGAAATGCTGCATATTCATATCCGATCAGCACATCCACTTTCCCTATCGGTCTCGTCAGTTCTTCTGATGGTATGTCTTTGAACGAGTGCGTTAATTCATCGATGTTGACTGCTTTGATATCACTTGTGATTTTATCAATGCCATAGACGTCAAAATACACCGTGGTACCTTGTTTATCGATCAGCGGAAGCTTATACTTATAAGAGACTATACGCTCGTTTTCTCCTCCCACTTTTACTATAGACAATTCTACTTTGATGCCTGTTAGTTTTTCCTCCTTTGCTTTCGCATTAGTAATGAAGCATAAAGAAGCACCATTGTCCCACATGACATTTACGCAGCCTTTATAAGTTTTTATACTTTGCACTTGCAGGAGACATGAGTCCAGTGTGTTGTTATTACACACACTTGCAGTGCCTGACACGGCAGTAGGTTTCTTATCCTCTGATTTTTCTTCTCTGTGTAGAGATTTATGATGTTTCAGTTTGCAGTCGTTCATACCGCAAGGTTTTTTATTTCTGCACTCTGAAATTATATGGCCCTGTTTGAGACAAGACCAACAGGCACGCTTAGTCTTAAGTAGCTCCAATCTTTCTCCTACTGTTTTACCAAGATAGGTTCTGCATTCTTGTGTGTCGTGTTTTGGATTTTCGTGACATAGACATTTGTATTGTTTTGATGGACGGTCAGTGGTTTGATTACGCGTAGGCTGGAATTTTTCCTCTAATTCTGAGTAATGGGCGGAAGCTCTAAGTTTTGGATCAGTTGCTCTCAATAGTGACGTGTTATACTCGATAGCTCGTTTCTGACCCAATAAAAATTCAAGTAGACTCGGGAACTTATCGCTTTTGTCCACTTTGCTTCCTTTAGAGCTAACAAATTTGGCCCATTCCTTTTTTACGTCATTTGGCAACTTTTTCTCAATAATGCTCACAGAGCTAGTTGTGGTTATTTCCCTTTGTAGGTTTAATTTCAATAGGTCCCGATAGCCATCCTCGACAATATTAATTAGTTGGAGAAACGCCTTATCATCGTCATCCTTGATTGTTTTCACAGTGTGTATTGAACTCATGATAATATCGGCAATTTTGGCGGGATCGCCGTATTTTTCATCGAGACGTTCCCATATTTCCTCGATGTCATCTACTGAATTAGCGATTTCTAATGGTTCCGAGGATAAGCATGTCCGCAGCACATAAGATGCGTCTTTACTGTTAATTGTAGGCATGACGTGATGCTCAAAATCATGTTTGAATTGCGGATAACGACGTATATTCCCATCGAATGAAGGCCTCTTGATTTTCTCTAGCTGTAAAGCTGTATTCTGTTTGGGAGCGCGTTCTAATTGATGTTCTTTCTTGCTAAGTGCAGATTCTATTTGTGCATTGATGATGTTATAGCGCGCGTGCATATCGCGTATCCATGCTATTTCCTGCTCGGCGCTTTCATTGTCTAGAAGCTCGAGCATTTTATCGTGTAACTGCTTGCAGTCGGACAAAGCTAATTCTAAGTCTTTCTCTGCTATTTTTAAGGCTGCTTGGTTATTTTTCTCTTGATGGGAATTAATCATTCATGAGCATTTCCAACAAGGTCATTAAATACCGTATCCAATGATTTTTTCTTTCGGTTAAACTGCTCGGTTAATTTCTGGAATTTTTCATATTCACTTCTTTGAAATTCTTGATTTTCAATTTCCACTCGTTGTTGCCTTTCTAAACTGGTTTTCTGTGCTAAATATTGAGAATATACATCTTCTGCCTGATTGAATAAATCTTGGATCTTCTAGTGTTCATTAGATTAATTAGCCTTTATGACGTATGCGCTATTGCGTGAAATTACATTTGATTATATCAATTAGCCTGTTAATCAAAATCCTTTTGTTAAAACGAAACACTAAGTCTAATTTTAGCGTTACATGTTCTAATCGGTCATCAATTATGACGTCATCATCCATATATGGCAATTAGTTAATTGCATTTTCTGAGATTGAAACAAGTCTATTTCAACTAATTCGAGGGCTCTGTTTTCAAAAATTATTATTGCAAAGCCTAATTCTAGCTTTAACATTGTCTAATCGGTCACCGAAGCTGACGTCATCATCCAAATATGGTAAAAAAGTTAGGTGCATATTTTAAATTGAAACGAGTCTAAAATTTATAAATATTCGATGGAGCTAATGAAAACAATGTTGTCAAGCCCAATTCTTGTGTTCTTATTGGTCCAATCGGTCATCAAAAATGTCGTTATCATCACTAAAGATATTAGGGACCTTAAGCTGCGACGACTGCAATTGAGGGCCACAATGTGTCGTAAAATTTTGTTTCCGTTTTTCAATGTTTATCAACAATCGCTTACAATTTTCCTCACACTTCAAGTTCGATAGCAACAAATTTGCCATCCAAATGCCTTCATATGAAACGCCAGACCGTAAAACTTTGAAATGCATTTGATTTTGTAGCTTTGCACAGCTAAAGGTCCCTATTGGTTGCCTAGTCTGTTGTCAGCTCTATGTTTTCAAAATGGAAACAAATATGATTTCGCAACTAGTAGAGGGCACTGGTTTCAAATACCCCACTGGTCTTCTAGTTTGTTCTTTTTCATTTATTATGCGAGAAGAATGACCGGTTGTGCGTCTTTAAGCCTAGTTTCCATATAGTCGTATCTGTCGTATCAGTCAACCGTGAAACAAAATAATAATTCCAATTTCCATTGTTTCACGGTCGACTGATGCGACAGATAAGACCAGGCCTTATGCCATCTGATTCACCTGTCAATACCTTACAGAATATCGCAATATATTCTGACAATACCTAACAGAATATCGCAACTAAAGACCTTGCAACAAAAGATATCGACGATTCTATATACTAATTACGATTTTGAGACGGCAATAGCATAAAATATTGACGGCTCGTTGGGAGAATATAGTTTCCGTATTTGGCGGAGTCGCGCAGCGACGGAGCCAAATCACGTGAAAAATTTTCTTCTAACGCCATCAATATTTTGTGGTATTGCCGTCTCAATCTCTTTCTGCCATTAGGTATTGCTAAAAATATAGCGAAACGTTATTTCTAACTAGTGACAATGAAATAAAATGCAAATTCGTGCGAAGCCGTCAATAACACACAACACAGAGTGGCAGAGTAAATAGCGATACTCTTGTGAATGCGCGCACTCTCGGTCAAACGCAGTTAGAAGAATTTTTGGATTGTATACTTGGTCCTTTAACGCAAAAGCAAACCACCGCCAACAGCAGATGCAGAAGAAAAGCAAGCAAGCTTCAGTGATTCTGTAAAGAAGAACAAACCCACAACTGTTGCAAACCTTTATGAAGTGAAAACAAAAGAGAAAACAAGATATTGACCGCAGATAGAAGTATCTTGTGTCGGCTGGTAACATCATGCTGGACGCCAAGTTCATTTGCAAGCTATCCTATAGCACGAGCTGATGCCCGTACCAGTGGCCCTCCTAGAGATGAACCAAACCCTTAGAACAGGCAACAAGTCTTTGTTAGCGGACGTACTCACGGCCGAAAATGTCAAGTGCCAAGAGTCCGTCACTCTAAAAGGGAAAGCTGCCTTGGTCATTGATGTTTCGCTTTGATAGCAGCTATCGGGTAACCGGAAAAGGCAAAGGCATTAGGATATTTATCTGACAGTTTCGTCAGCGCAGTTGTCCGAAAGGGATCTGAATACACCAGGATTGACGTGCTGTTTGATCGATACCGGCAGCTGTCCATCAAAGCAACAACCAGGGTTCGTCGATCTAAGAACGTGACATGTCCTGTCCGCAGGGTTATCGATAGCATGGACGTACCGTTACCAACAAGTGGCAGTCTTTTAAGGCGCTAGGGGATAACAAGGCAGACTTGGCGCGATTTCTGTCGGAAGAACTCGTCACACGCGCACCTGCTGACACCATCATAGTCGTTGCTGGAGGCTGTCTTGCGGAGGATGATACCCTGTGCTCCGACCCAAGTGTGGACCTTTCCGGTTTAAGGTCAAACCACGATCACGTTACTGTGTGTGCTAGAGAATTAGATACGGACGTCTTGATACTCCTGGTGGCGCATAGCGCAAGAATATATCACTTTCAAGTTATGGCTGTCGGCAGGGACTGCAAAAAAGCCTAAGTTCTACACACCTTCCCCAGACGTGCATAGAGACACTTCTCCCTTTCCACGCTATGTGATAGTACACACCCTGTGATCAGGGTCATTCTCTGGTCATTCAAAAAAGACAGCCTGAAGAGTGTTTGCTGAACACTGTGACCTGATCAAGTATGTTGAGGAAGAATGGCTTGATGTCTCCGAAGTTCGTCTGCCGATTGTATGGCACACAGAAGTATCCCTCGACTTGGCTCGCGTGGAGCCCTTTGGTAAAGATAACCGTCCGAAACGACTTCCCCCAACGAGTGACGCATTCAAAGCTGAGGTCACAAGACCAGGCCATGGTAATGGCACGAGGCGCACGTCGCCAGCTGGCTTCGCCAAAACCAGAAGAGACGGGATTGAAATTGCAAGAGAGCCAGATGCTACCGATTCTTTCGACCCTTGATCCTGTACCTAAAACGTGTTTGGAGTTGATGTCTTGTAAATGCACTACTGGGTCGAATACACGACCCTCCGATGCAAATGTAGAAACTCAAAGGCTGTGTGGATGTAGGAAAACCGGCGGCGAGAACTGTTGTATCAACTTCAGTTAGTAAGGCACGGCTATGAACAGAATTGTCTGGAAATTGTTGTTTGAGCATTAGATACACGCTGACATGGCTTTGCATCGTAAAGACATATCTTTGTCTTAACTTGTCTTAACGCTATATCACAATTAAGGATGTATTCACGAATGAACAGTGTCAGCCCTATTATAGCAGAAATACATACCTAATTATTTATTTTCGGTTCCAATACAGTGCACGAGACTTTTAGGGATGAGTCACGATAAAAATACATGAAAAAGAATTGCATGTGAATCGAGCTATCACCATTCGAATAAAAACCATCAGGCTCAGACTGAAGGTTCAGTTGCTAAATTGCGTCATCATCCACAGCTACAAGTAATGTGAGTGTAGCATTGGCTTTTGGTAATAACCAATACTTGTCATAAAGGTATTTTCTTATGAATGCGTCATCTTTGGTGGACGCAGATAACATCTTATGGACTTATGATTGGAAACTATATTTGAAAGCAGCGCCCTCGAATTAGTAGAAATAGACTTAGATTTAGATTAGTAGAAATAGTTTAGATTTCAAAACATGCTCCTAACAAATTTACCATATATGGATGATGACGTCATTTTTGATGACCGATTAGATCATGTTAACGCTAGAAGCTTGGTAGCAATATTTTTAAAAACAGCGCCCTCGAATTAGTAGAAATAGACTTGTCTCAATTTCAGCAAATAAAAATAGCTAGTAAACCATATACGGATGATGACATCGTCTTTGATGACCGATTATACCATGTTAACGCAAGAATTAAGCATTACAGCAGCAATGTTTGAAAACGGCACCCTCGAATTAGTAGAAAACAATGTGTTCAAGTAAAAACAAGCACCTAACTATTTTACCATATTTGGATGATGACGTCATCTTCAATGACCGATAAGACCATGTTAATGCTAGAATTGGACTTAGCAACATTGTTTTTTGAAAACAGCACCCTCGAATTAGTAGAAATAGACTTGTTTCAATCTCAGAACATAAATCTAACTAGTTAACCATATATGGATGATGACGTCAACTTTGATGACCGATAACACCATGTTAACACAAGATTGAGCTTGGCAACATTGTTTTTTGAAATTAGCGCCCTCGAATTAATTAAAGTAGCTATGTTGCCAAAATCAGAAAGAAATGCCCGTAGGTGTCACATTTTTCGAATTTTCCCCCTGACTAAGAGCTTAGACCTTCTATAAAAGCTTTCATTAATACTAGAAGATAGGCCAATAGCATTTAAGGTAAAATGATAACAAAAACTATGGTATAAATATATCAAGGAATTCCCATAAAGTTTTCTTGAATAATAAAAAAAAGACTAAAAATACTGTAACACCTGGAAGCTCAAGAATACTGTCTGAACTTGCATACATTCTAACTTCACTTGCTTACATGCATGCTCACAGTTTCTTGACATGTGACATGAGTGAAGCTGGGATAACTCTAGTACCATCCAGCTTAGATATTTCACCCTCACTGTGGCAACTAGATCTGTCATGGAAAACATCTCTGCCTCTTTTTTGAGGGGGATATCTGGCAGGACAGTATTGTAAGCAAGTTGGTTTGTTTGATTTTGACATATTCTGTTTGCTTATATTGTCTCCTAATTTAATAAGTAAGAAAAATAAAATAATTTTATTTTATTCTCTATTTTAAACAAATACATCTATTGACAACAACTATGCCATTTTTTGCAGATGAAAATGAGCCAGCACTATAAAATGTTTTCAAAGTAGCTGATCAAACTCTGATGACTACCAGCTTTTTTGCACTTTGTGATATACTTGTAGAAGAAGTTATATAGATGACAAAAAACAAAGAATGTCAACATTGGTCAAATGGATTGCTTCAGGCTTTAATAAAAACTTTTCATCCACCTATGGGAAAGTTGACTGTCATGTCGGTGCTCTTCTGCACTTATCAGGTTAATAATTATTTAGCTGGCACTTGCTCCTCCATGGAATTCCAAAGCATATACAATGGTCCTCTGTCTGTAAAACTAGTTCCAGTAGAAGTTTTGCAGTTTTGCCATTCAAATTTGAATTAATTAACTCTATAGCAGCATGTTACAATTCTGTCAAACAAAATGTTACTGAATTAAAAATGAGGTCCTATGTTTTGCCCTGTTTCAAGCTGGCCATAATAGTTTATGACTGAAATAGCAGACCTACTCACTTGAGAGCAGTAAATGACAAGATATTTTGTCTTCTTCAAGTAGGATTTAGCAACTATGGATTCTTCAAAAGCTTTCTACTACTCAAGGTCAGCTGTCTCGGTTTTGGAAACTGCACTGCAGATAACAAAAGGAATTGCGACTGATATAAAAATATTGATGTTACCTTACAAGATCTAGTAAACCACCACCTTTTTAAATGGTCTGAATGCTTTGAAAATTATATTTATCAATCTGACACATGAAGTATATAGGTCATAACTGTGTGATTTGTTGTATTTTCTATCCAATGCTATTACCTAATTTATTTTGAAGTGACTGACATGCCTTATTTTCTCATCCAGTCCCATTTGAATTCCTGATAATTCTCCATCTCTTATACTTCTTGTATGTCACTTATTTTTTACAATTCAAATATACAGTGCAGGATTCTGTATGTACAGAAACATTTTGATAGACACTATACTAGTGTCACTGAATTTAAGCATAGAAAAATATGCAGGGGGAAAAATTACACAGTATAAGACTTTGAGCTATTGTGTCACTTATTTCTTTTTCAATTCAAATATACAGTGCAGGATTCTGTAAGTACAGAAACATTTTGAAAGACACTAGAAACATTTACAGGGGGAAAGATTGCACAGTAAGTATAAGTTAAGAAATGGGCCTTTTGTGCTGAAAATCACTTTCCTTTCAGTTAAATGGAAGCTTCTCCTTTTAGTTACTTTTGGGATAAACAAAAGCATAACTTCATGTGGAAGTGTCAGAACATAAGTTTATTAGCTTAATTTCTGTATGATTGGGAAATTGGATTTACACTTTGATTTTCATTTCTGATAAAGATGTTTTTCTAGATGCTGTAGACTTCTAACTTGAGTTAAGCTTAAAAAGCATTTACTACTATATACATTCTGAATTCTGAGCAAAAAAAATATTTATCAAACTGCAGTGGACTTATGATACAAGTTTCTTTGAGCTGTAAAGCTGTTTGAGCAATTTTGGGGATGCAGTTTTAGAGGTGTAGTGTTTAGTTCAAGTTCACTGACGAAACGAAACGCGCGGTTTGAGCAGCCGCTCGGATGTGAATAAAAAGAGCTAACTTTCTAACAATTTTTACAATCGCTTAGGGTGGTAAACGGATAAAAAGGAAATTAATTTAAGCACTGCATACTACAAGGAGGATTATTAACTCGAAATATCTTCAACTAATCTGTTAAAGCGAAGTGCAATTTATCCACAGAAAGATGTAACCTTACAACCGACACACGAAAATAAAAACACATGGCTCTGCAGTGAAAACCCGCGAAAGTGACAGAAGAATCAGGAAGAATGTTTTTGATATTTCTGTTGTTCAGTTCTTACCTCTTGTAGCCAAGACTCTTCCTTCTGAATAAGCCCTAATTACTTCACATCTACCATCATTATCTTGCTGAACTGGAAGTATTCCACTCGCTGCCATGCCCTTCGAAATTCTTCTCAGCTCCGTAAGGTTTTCCCATTTCATAAAACCAGACCAACTGATTCTGAGCGATATTTTCGACCAAAACACAGATTTCTAAAGAACTAGAAATGGTCTCGCGCGAAATCAAAACAGAAATTCAAAAAACTAAAAACATAGCGTTTCCGTTTGAAGCCTCAAGAATGCACTAAACATTAACTCAAAGGGATTAGTAACTCCGTGGAAAAAGTAAAACAAGGGTCAAAATAGCTGCTGACGACTATGTTCTGGTGTTTTTCGAATTTTGCCACTTTCCAGTGGAGCAGAAATCTGCCTGCTGTTTTCCGAAGCCCGTCATGTTTGGTATCAGAACAAAGCTGCTTCCTTCGGCCAGGGCTTCCCGCCTTCCGATCTTTTCTTCGGTAAACAACGAGTGAGAAACGAGCTACCAAAGTGGATTGTCGGATGAATCCGCAAATTAGTCACCAGGCTACCAAAAAGGCCTCACGTCCGAGCCCCAAAGCTGCCACGATTCAACGTACTGTTTTGGCGCGCGTTTATGCCCGCCGTGATGCCTTTTGGATAGCATGCGAACCTTTCCGATTTATGAAAGCACGTTATCCTTATTGATTTCCATGAGCTAAAAACAACTCGGCTAGAAAGCGTTTTCTGGTCATTTGCCATTTTCTGGCTTTCAAATCCAACACTTTCGCTACTAGTAGGCTATAACTATTAGCCTACTAGTAGCTCAACCAATGAGAACGCAGCATTTACGATAGACCCACTAGTGTGATTTGAGTAATAGAGTATACACCTAATTCAACAAACGTTGCTTTAAGATTTGGTCGCTGAAGCAGGAAATACAATACGATCATTTGCTTGAACAGAAACCAAAAAATGGTGCTCGGGAGCAATACAAATCCCCAAAGTAACTTTTTGAAACAATCTGCACTTGACCCCACGCAGGATACAAATGCGATGCAGGTCTTGATTTGCTATTTGACTGATGTGGTTAGCATTCGAGAAGAGAAATTAACAATTCAATTCATTTGAGGTAGCGATCTTGAAACTGTCAAACGCGTTTCGTAATTTTTTTATTGAATCTTAAACCTTGAAAAGGAATATTGGACGCTATATGACATTGCGGGAAAAATACGTTTATTGCTAACACTGTTTTCAGTATTAAAATCTTAATATAATTAATACCCTTATCAGTGTATCAGTTCATCCAAAATACAGTAACAATCCGCATATTAGAACCTAGTGATTTAAAGACATAGATGCCGAAATTTAGCATATAAAAACCGCTCAGACTTGCAATTAAAATTGTTTTTTATACCCAAAATATGTAATATTGATGGTGGGAAATTCGGGATTTGATTAAAAAAAAAAGAACATGATATACATGGCCCAGATTGTTGATTTTTTTCTTTTTTTTTTTCTTTTCTCTCTCCCCTCGCTACCAACCCTAAAAAACTACCCCCAAAATTTATATGTCGGTTTACTATTTAACAATTAGACTACGAGTTCGAGTTTCTATGAGTCAATAGATAGTTAACGAGGCGCGTAGCGTCGAGTTGACTATTTGACTCATATAAAACGATCGAGCGAGTTGTCTAATTGTTTTAGTAGAAACCCACTAGCATACTACCGTCAAGTTGCTGCATTTATTTTCATTGTTTTAAAAAGTTTTGCGTTAGCGTTTTCGCTACTCACTATCTATTACTTGATAGATAGTGAGTAGCGGAGCAATCAGATTGCAGGATTCGTGATAGTAATGCGAGTTGGTTTCTACTAAAACGTAATGTAGAACGTTTGCGTTCCAAGAGCAGATTACAAGTTGCAATTTACTATTAACTTGTGAGCCGATCGTCGATCAACACAGAGGGAGTCACACTCCCCAGAGCCGATCGATCGATCGTGATTTAACAGAAAAAGTCACATAATACACACGTGGTTAGTGACATTACACAGTGGGAAGTGACATTACACAGATATGGAGATGGCTGGAATTCAGACTATTATGCTTCACCACATTTCTAAGTTTGAAAACTGTTCAGCGTGGTTAGTAATCAAAAAGGTAAATTCGCGAAATGACCCATTACACTTTTCGCAAGAGTATGGAATTGCCTCCCGCTGCAATGGCCTGGCTCTCCGAGGCAAATCTATTGTACAATAGTCCTCTTGATTGTACAATAGTCCTCAAGTTGACACCTGTCCTCACGTCCTTTGTTATTTTCTTGAACAAAACGTTGATCAGTTTTATGATTTGGAGAAACTCTATTTGTATAAATGTTCTGTCTCTTAAAGTGAAGTCTGTTAGCATTTTTATCGTGCAATCTAGAGAAGAGCACCACATTTGGCACAGTGAATGACGAGGACCGTCCGACACAATTGGGAGCCATAAGATTTGAACATCTAATTTGCACATAAGTGAACCAGAGGTTTCTACCTAAAAATAACAATAATAACTATGGTTAATCTCTATGCTTAGTTAGACGACCATGTGTTTGATGCTTAGTACAGCGGATTCTCATGACTGTCAATACTTGTTATGTAATTGCAATTGCTTTGCGACTTTGCGTTCTCATTGGCTACTCGTTTTTCTCAGCCAATCAAATTCTGTAGTAAATACAATTGTGTAATTACTTAGTAATTGGTTCGGCTTACAATTGACTGAGAAAAAAGCCATTTAGGAGCAAGTCGTGATTTCTCTCGATTCTGATTGGCTAGTGATTGCTCAATTGCAATTGTTTTTACGACAGTCATGTGAAAACCGCTCTATCCGACTCAGAGATTGTGGAATAATCCACGTCATACTCCATAGCTAGTCCCGGAAACATCTAAGTCGTCAAAGGATCCATCTCACCCTGCCATTGCCCATAATGCATTGCTTTGGTTTTGTTCACATGATTCATTACCATCACAAACTCTAACTTAATGCAAAGATGTTCTATTAATACGAGTTTTCTTATGCTTGTACAGTAAAATGCTCTAACCTGGCACTATTTTTTGAGTCTCTAATATCGAAAATGGCAGCGAAGCAGGGCATGATGAATAACTAGGGGCCAAGCATGGACCTCCAAGGGACCCCGGTTGGAACAGCGCCCCACTTAGAAGAGCAGCAGTGGCTGAGTAGTAGCTACACTAGTACACTAAGTATCGAATTAAAGCGTCCGATATTAAAAAGTGTTTATTGTTTTTGACAAAGTAACCGCATCACATTAAGCGAAGTGCAAGTTTCAAGAAGGTTAAGGCTTTGTTAACAGCTGAATCTGATTTCCAGTGATGTACAAGTGAAAATGACAAAGCATCGCAATTGAATTGCTCGTCTTTATTAATATCGAAAATGGCGGCGAAGCAGGGCATGATGAATAACTAGGGACCAAGCATGGACCTCCAGGGACCCCGGATGGAACAGCGCCCCACTTAGAAAAGCAGCAGTGGCTGAGTAGTAGCTACACTAGTTACACTAAGTATCGAATAAAGCAAGTCCGATATTAAAAAGTGTTTATTGTTTTTGACAAAGTAACCGCATCACATTAAGCGAAGTGCAAGTTTCAAGAAGGTTAACGGCCTTGTCTAACAGCTGAATCTGATTTCCAGTGATGTGACAAGTGAAAATGACAAAGCATCGCAATTGAATTGCTCGTCTTTATTTCTATTTGAACAAACATTACTTATGCACAGGTTTTTGAGCGACGGTCGCGCTCTTAAAGTCAAGGGCCAATGATTGCTCGATATGTTTTTTCATTATCTCTTTGAATGATTGCTTGCACTACCGATATTGTTCTACTTTCAAAATTGCTAGGAGTTTGTAGATCAAGAACAAGAAAAATGACTGATCTTTTAAAAACCGTTTCACATTCTACGAAACTGTGTATTATGCGCAATGCTTTCTTACTGTCCAAATATTATGCACAGAAAGTACATTGAATCTTGTAGTACCTAAAAATTGATGCTACGCAAAGTTAAATACTATAAATGTGCATTTGGACGTTTTAGAACTTGGTGTAGCTTCATTACTATAGTAGACCTTAGTTCGATCTGTTAGAATTGCAAGCAAGTATTCTCATTAGGGACTGCGAAATTTGTCTCCGGTGCAATCGTGCAATGATACCGCAGTTTTCTGTCTACCGCTAGAGAATTTCAAAATGCATTTCTGTAATTCAAATTATCTTTGTTATGCAAGAACATACTAGCGAATGATCAGAACGCCACAGTCCGTGAGCTTGCCGCAGTTATAATATAATAAATAATTGCTACTTGATGAAGTGCCTATTTCTATGCCTGGCGCTTGCTCGATAAACCATTTCTCGTCCCTGCTGCAAGGAACCGATAGCAGGCTGAAGGTTTAGAGCAAAGTAACATGGAATTTCTGTGCCACCCGAGGCACTGCATAGCCATGCTTCTTGTTCTAGCATGCATTAACAGAGTATACTGCAGGAGCATACCTCCAGGTTTGTACAATTGTTCAAATACATCTCCGTAGCCGATATCAACATTTAAATCGCGGCGTTCGTTTTCAGAAAACTTTGTGAAAATTTTAATGCGGGTTGATGTCATTAATCAGGACAATTTGCCTTGATTGATTCGACAAACTGCATATTCAGTCCAACGAGAACGTCTTTTAGTTTTGCATAATTCATTTCATTTAGCGGTTACTTTAACGACATGTAACACGGGCTGAGTACTCAGATGCTCGATAAGATCTGCTACAGAGCAAAAGGTAATTAATTCTAGAATTGGCTGAGTTTTTGTTACGACAACTATTTTTGGCGAAGATAAATAAAACTTGAATCCACTAATAGCCGATAGTTTGAGTTAATGAAGAACATTATACCGACAAGTTGGCCTAAAGATGGTTTTAATAAAAACGATATATCACCAGATTCATGTTTAGCTGATATATTGGCAAACATCGGCAATGATCAAGTTAAGTTATTTGGTCTATCATTCCTTTAAAACCAGCATGATTTGATGTTCATTTCCATATGTTATGATCACTGGTACATGAGTCATACAATGCAAGCCAAAACCACACATAACAAGTGTAGCGAGGCGAAGGTGTGGTTTTGTGGTCAGGTCCACACAAAGATGGATTGTGATACATTGTATCAACTTAACAGGGAGTAGCTTTCAGAGCTTTACGCATGGGTATGCTACTGGCGTCAACATACTTGCACAATAAAACCTACATCCCAACGCGGCATGATACACGAAAGTCTCGAGGGAATATCTCGTTTTTAGGGCTCAAGTTGTATTGCACTTCGAAAAAAAGATCCCAAAAATCGGCCGTGCTCGCAGCTCGCACAAAAAATATTTCGCAGTGTTCGCATGCTAGCGTAGTGATATTTGCTGTTGGGAAAGCAAATGTGTGACCAAGAACAGCAAAGTTCTTGCTGCGTGCATTTGCTTTTAAAGATGGTCGACTCGCAGACGATTCGGGTGCTCTTAAAATATTGTTACAGAATTGATACCCTGTATTTCGCGAAAATGGTGGCCAAAAACGCGCGTTTTTATGATTTGCGTCGCACGAAGTTCCTATGCTTGTTTAACAAAGAAACGCCACCTCGAACTTGCTCTCGCACTCAATCAAAAAAGGCAAAGCTGAAACAACTGTCCCTTCCAGCAATTGGAAGCCCCAGAAAGGTTACCTAAAACGTTGGGGTGTTTTGAGGCCCATAGTCAAACAGCAACCTTTGCGCTTTATCTTCATTCGGATCTATTGATTAGCTGATCGATTCCCAAAGGGTTTCCTACTGTATTGTCCTTCGCATTTCACAAGTTCAAATAACAAATTTGCATCGACTTTTCATACATGGAAAGTCAAACCTTACCCTGACTAGGACTGCAAAGGATGTCGGTTGACTATAGGGCTTTAAGCTACACACAAAAATAATACTAAAGTACTAAGAAAAAGGAACATTTCATCAACTGATAGTCACGAAAACGAAAACAGTTTTCGCATTTTACACCTATGAAGAGATCACTGAAAACAGTGGGCGCGTCAGTCGAGAATTATGACGGACCGAGAGAGCGGAAATGATACAAAATGAAATGTTTAAACTCGCAATATTCCAATATATAAGCTCAAGATTCAGTATACGAGGATTCTGTACATATTTGTTAGAAATTTGAAGAATATATGAATTTGAGATGATTGAGCACATAAGCCTAATATCCATTAGATTGATATTTTGCTTTTCATCATATAAGGAGCCTCTATGCAAAACTTCAAGCTTTTTTGAGTAAACATGACCTTCTTATTTGACATTTAGCGATTTTAGCAGGTATTTTCCGCTCTGTTTGGCGGACCTTGACTCATGCGAGTTCTCACGATATCACTTGAAGCTTGAACACTTTTAATATAACAGTTCATGCCATGCATTATGTTTATGTGAGCGTGTCAGTCAACAATCATGACAGACCTTTGCCACCTGGAGTCATGCGAGTTTTCACGGTACACGTTTTTTTAGAAAAGGTTGCATCATCAAAACTTTCTGGTGTTGCCTGCGATGCTTCGTTTCATGGGGGCAAATACTGGGTATACGAAACCAGAATCGTGGACACATGTTTCTTAGGATAAATAGCCATACTTATAACCCTACTTATGCCAAATCATTCGACAATACATTGCTCGCAACATAGCCTGTACTGTGTTAACACGAGAACAAGTCGACGTGCCTTTACTTGACTTTAGTAAAGCGTTCGATAAGGTTCCCATCAAAAGCTTCAGACGAAGCTACAGCACTACGGCATCACAGGGAAAACCTTATCCTGGCCTTCAGGATTCCTATCAAATCAGTTTGTTGTTGTCGACGGCGCTCGCTCCACGACAGTGCCGTTACATCTGGGGTCCCCCAGGCACTGTGCTGGGCCCAACGTTATTCCTCCTATACATCAACGATATTGTCAGCTGTAGTAACTCCCAAATGCGGCTGTTCGCGGATGACGCGATTCTGTACCGCACCATCGCTTCAACCTGCGATCACGGATTGCTACAACGGACATCGCCTCACTCTCAGACTGGGCAAGTACGTGGCAGATGGACTTCAATACTTCCAAGTGTCACCTTCTGTCAATTACCAACAAGCGGAACTCCAGTCTGCACGAGTATACAATCGGGTCCAGCCCACTCACCAGCGTCTCGGAGCATGATTACTTAGGCGTGCGCATTGCCCACGACCTACGCTGGAGCAGCCACTGCCACAAGATCTGCAGTAAAGCCAACAGCACTCTGGGTGTCATCAGAATGACCCTGAAACCCTGCTCACCTACCGTCAAGGAGAGGGCATATAAATCGCTTGTCCTACCATCACTTGAATACGCTTCACCGGACTGGAGCCCTTACACAACGAAAGACGTTGCGCTCCTTGAACAGGTCAGAAAAAAGTTTCTTTACCTCTGACTATAGAAGAACCACAGCACCACCCAGTTAGTCACCTCCCTGGGTTGGCCCACTTTAGAGCAACGCCGCCTGAAATATCAAGTCACTTTGTTCTTCAAGATACGACAGGGACTAATAAACATCAAGTTCCCCGAGTCTGTCATGGAGAACAAGAGACACTGCGGCCTGAAATATCATCAAGTACCGTCCAATTTGAACGCATACGGGACCTCCTTCTTCCCAAGAGCGATCAGATCATGGAATCTGTTGCCTGAAGAAGTGAGGTCCTGTCGCACCATCGAAGCGTTCAAGTTGACCGCCGCGCCTGCAATAACATCAATGCAGGCGCTTGCCCACCTGCACCGCCTCTGAGGCGTGCGCCCCAAAATGTCTTGCATTAGCGCCACGCTATCAAGATAAAATTAACTTTAGAACTCTTCTTTTCGTTTCTCCCATGACGCTACAACAGACGGATGTGACCGTGCAACCTTTTCTGAAATAGGTGTATAACTTGAAGTTGCCTACGCACAGACACTCCTGTGTTTCGGAGTCCCTGTAATCATACAAAGCGTTGGTTATACTAAATGAGAAGGGTTCAACTGCTTTGTCTAATATAAGGCCTTAGTCAAACTGTTATCATTATATATTTCTTTATTTGACTATTACCCCGCGGATAAATAAAACATACCCCAATATAATTCCACAACTTTCTTTCTCGTTATAGTAAAGGAAACGGCTGAACAGAAAGCCAGAAGGCTTGCGGAGGAACAAAATACAGGTATTCGGTGCGGATAGATAAAAGAGTCACTTGTGTTTTCCGGCATACACACGAACCTTCAGGCGAGTGTGGATGCTAAGAAAATGACACCGCGAGAATGCATTGTATAACTATTTTGTACTACGCTACAGAAAATTAAATGGAACGTTTTACGTAAATGCAGTGCACGATGAAAAGTTTGAGAGTAATACCGCCGAATATACAACGCCATTCCTGCATTCTGATTGGCTGTATACGCTTTCAAAGGTATGACTACAATTGTGAGCCAATCACTGTTCAGTTCAAAATTTGATTGGTTAACAGAAACTAAGGGACCAATGAGAATGCAAATTAAACGCAAATAAAATATTTTTCGAAACTCACATGAAACTCCGCTCTATGATTTAGAGTGATTTTATTTCTGTTTGTCTTTTTTCCAGGTCCCGATTTCTTGGAAGGAGATATGCACATCCCTCCCAAGGGCCATCATATTATCAAACGACACGTCTTTCGTTATGCTTTGCTTTGGCCAAACGGACACATCCCTTATACGGTGGATGCAAAATTAGGTAGGGGAGGAACCATTAGAGTAGTGAGTGGGAGGTGGGGGGGGGGGGGGGGGTGGACCTTTCCGAATTACCCGTTTTCAGGGCTGAGCGACCTGCAATAATTTTTTGCATTATTATTTATTCCGTCAAACTTATCAAAGCCAGGCAATTTGTTGATCATCTTAATTATTGTGTTACTGTGAAATTTATTGCTTTGCCTCACGTTAGATTTCATGGCTACAATTATTGATCCTGTGATCTGCTGCAGATCCTCTGGAAGTCGATCCATTATTCATTTTTGAAATTGTTTTAGATTTTTTTGGCAATTTTCATATTTTATACTTTAGTATAGTTCTTTGTAACTTTGGAATTTCCACAGGTTCACAGAAAATGAGGAATTTCCAAGGGTTGCAAGAGAGTCTGGAATTTCCACAGGGGTATAGCAATTTTTGGGGTACGGTTATTTTTGGAGCAGCCCATTAGAAGTTTTCTACCTAACAGCGTTGCCATGCGAAATTGCTTCTTTTGTCTAGGATAGATGCTTTAGCTTGTTCCTCATTATGAAAGAATGTGTCTCATCCAGGGGGGTTCTCGGATATAAAAATGACGGGGGGGGGGGGGGGGGGGTCCGACGTATTTTTTGTGGTATGAAATTTGTAGTAAAAGTATTTTTTGGGTTGAAAATTTTACCAGGTATTTTCTTGGGTGTTGGAAAATCTAAATCTTTGTTGGTTGAAAAATCCGCGGGTATTTTTTTGGGGTTGAAACTTTTGACAATGAGTCGATCATCAATATACTGCCTTAAGCTGGAGCTATTTCCCGGGGGGTACTCGTATTTTTTTGAGTATAAAATTTATGGCTCAGGTATTTTTTTGGGTATGAAATTTGGAGCTCCGTCATTTTTATATCCAAGTACCCCCTTGGGGTGTCTCGCCATCAATTGCTAGACATGCTACAATTTCGCAAAAGCGGCTGAAAAATACTCCACGAAATATTAACCTGTTTCGCATACTAATAGTCCAATGATCTAAGGTTTGTAGCTGCATGATATGCAAAACCATGCTTTGCCTTTCTAGGAAGTAATCGATATGCAATGGAAGCCATCCAGAAAGCCATTAGCCACATTCAGCATTATACCTGCATCCGTCTCACTAAACGAAGCAATGAGAAAAACTACGTCCAATTCTTTCATGGAAATGGGTAGGTTCAAGCACCAGAAAATACAACCACAACAACATTAACAACGGCAACATCAACAACAACACATCAACAACAACGATGCTGATGCTTTATTTAACAAACAGATCTGCATGCATAACAAACGACATAAATACATGTTTTTTTTTTACAATACGGTAAAACCAATCAGTTATGCGTTATATATTTAAAAAAAAGCCAAAATCAATAACAGCTTTTATACATGATTGCCGTGTAGGAAACCAATACATAACCATGGTATGACTAGTTTTACGGGAAAACTAGGTGGTCTGCGTCGGCGGAGACGTGAACATGAACAACAACAATCAAAGGTTGAGATTTATGTTAAACGCCGTGGAAAAATGGTGTTTTGCTAACGTTTCGAGCGTTAGCCCTTCGTCGGAGCAAAGAAGGGCTAACGCTCGAAAGGGCTAACGCTCGAAGGGCTAACGCTCGAAACGTCAGCAAAACACCATTTTCCACGGCGTTTAACATAAATCTCAACCTTTGGTTGTTGTTGTTCAATACATAACCAGTGCCGTAGCTAGGGCAGGGGCAGTTCCCTCCCCCCTCCACAGCGAAGTTAAATGTTTAGTGTCAACCTGTGGAAAAAAACCCTGCTTGCTCCCCAAACAAAGGTTGACCAAGGCTTGTCCCCCTGACACAAATTTCTAGCTACGGCATTAATTCATAGTTCCGACCTGTCATTCAAAGCCATAGTTACTTTTGTTATGTCCCACAAACAAACCAGGGTTTTCCTTAAAAAGCGTCTAAAAATATTCCGATCCCGCTTAGGTTTACCAGATATCTCTATCTTCGGATCATCTCAGTTATACTGTCATAAAAGGCAAAAAAAGTGCTGCAAATAAACTGATTTCGGGAGTTGTGAAATACTGTTTGTGGGACACGATCAGTACCCTTGGGAGAATCTTTCCAACTCTGATTGGTATCTCCAGATAGCGTAAAATGGCTTCATTGTTTGATCGGAACTATGAATAACCATTGGTTTAGCTCATTTTTGAAACAGCCGAGTGATGCGCACGATCGTAAATGCTGTGGTAGGCTATTCCGGATTTGGGTGCCGCTATATGAAAAGCCACTCCTTTTGCATGTAATGAGTAGTATAAGAGATACTTGGGCGATACGTTTATACATGCAACAATATATTTATTCCGCAAATATTTAATAACCGCGAAATTCAAGAAATCTGTAATCGTCTGTATGTCGCGTTAAGGTGGTGTTACACGGGACAACTTGCAACAAAAACGTTCCTCGCAACATTGTTGCGCGAAAAGTTTTTACTGTGTAACATAAACTATGTAAATAGACAAATAGAAACACCGCCTTACAGCTCCACGTTATTAGTTTATTGGAAACAGCCATAGGCCTTTCGAACTACGTCCTCCTCAGTGGCCGACACAATATGGCAAATAACAAGCGGCAGCAATTAAAGGCACCGAGTTAAGTTGGGATCCCTGTGCGCAAGGCACAGGGATCCGCCCTGTTAAGGCCATAAGGCTCTGCGGTCCCTAGACGGTGGATCCACAGGATCTCGGACTCTAACATTTGTTCTGGGGAAACTTTACATAAAGCTAAAAATTTAAATAGATGGTCAAACTCAGGCTCATGCATTTTAGCATGGACGTTTAGTGCAGAGTCTGTCTTGTTTCTGTGCCCTGAGATCCTTCTCCTTAAAGGTTGTGTGGTGTTCCCTACATATTGCTTATGACAGATGTTACATGTGGCTAGGTAAATAACGCAGCGTGTTGCGCATGATGCTGTACAAGGAACATGTGGCACAAGACAACTTTTCGCGCAACATTTCACTCGGCAACATGTTGCGAGTTTTTGACTTGGCTTCAAAAACTTGCAACACAAAATGACGAATATCTGAAATGTTGTCTCGTGTAACATGTGTCCAACAACTTTCCGCGCAACATTTTTGTCTGGAAGCGAGGCAATAATGCAATTCGTCATCAACTCGAGCTAAAAGTTCGTGTATCAGATGTTGTTGCGCTAAAAGTTGTCTCGTGTAACATGCTTGTTGCGAATGACTGGACGTCAGCAACTTTTCGCGCAACAATGTTGCGCGAAAAGTTTTTGTTGCGAGTTGTCCCGTGTAACATCACCTTTAAACAGTCTTGCACCAGAAAAAATATCATGCTTAATTTTCGATTATAGGGAAAATTCCTACGATTTCAATAATGATGATAGCAAGCTGGCCATGCCTAAGCCGCGCACAAATTTCATTAAAAAAAATCATTCAGTAATGACGGGGCGATGGCGTGGAATAATCTACCAACCCATGTGCTCTACACACTTTCGCGTTTTAAAGGGAGCTGGTCACGATACGTGCATGCTCTAGGAGCGATCATTGATTCATCAGGAAAGTAATTAGACCATCCTATCATATAACTTTTTAAGAGTATTTAATTTCAAAAAGAATGGTCCCAAGAATTGAGAAATAGCGGGAAAATAAGGATTGTTTTCGAGGTTTTTTGCCTTCGCTGGCCATCGTTAAGGGACGACACGTCTCTGATTTGAGATGAGAATATAGCTACGCAGCTGCATGGCAGGACCACTTTAACTCTGCAGACGGTCCACACAAATTTAGGTGGATACCCATAGTTCAATGCGGTCCCAAATGGATGACATTGTGAGGAGCTGCATATATCTCTGGTATTTATGGTTACTATTAGTATTTATGTTAAGGAGTCGGAGGACAGAAGGTACTCAAAGTGAAGAAAAGACACTGCTCTTTTAGTTGCATGCATATTTATTTGCATAAGAGTTGTTTTTATTAAATTAACTAGCTGTGAATTTTCGATGTTTTGTGCCTTTGCATCGTCAGAAAAAAGCATTTTCACTATTTGCAGATTTTGAAGTTACACTTCATGGATCAAAGCCTTAGTTTGTCTAAAAAAGTGATATCCCATTGTTTGTAACAGCAATCATAGATATGTCAGGCAGTTTGGAAGAAACTTTCCAAAAAATGAAGGACCTGCAATTTTTCAAAGCTATAGGTGGTTTTCTGCCAATCACCAGCCATAGAGGTCCCTCCATCTCCACTTTTAGAATTTTTTTATAAGTGCAAAGCCTAGAGCTCCTGGCTTAATTTCAAGCTTTTTGCATGTTTTGTTGACCACATCTTGCAGCAAATGCCACGGTAGGTTCATTGAATCCATCTATAGACAGACAGTCAGCTCACTTCAAGTTATGGTCAAGAACTCACGAGTCCGCCAATTTGATCGGTTCGTTTGACTTTAAATAAGCTGAAAACTCCTCAGTTCTTTGAGGCGCTCAACTCTAGGCCGTCGTCGGGCTTAACGATACCCATCTGGCGCTTGCTATAGATGGAAAATGACTCCAAAATATCCACAAATTCAAAACAAATTTTATTTAAGCCGAGCTCACGTTCTGAATGAAGAACTTTTTCGATATTTTTAAAACAGCACTGCAAACCATGCGCCCCTAAAACTGTAGATCAGCGGTTAATTCCATGGTAACCCCATGGAATTTGTCAGAGCCCAAAATAACTTATAGACATAAAAAAACTTAAAATAGAGGAAAATTGGCTATCCGGAAGAGTTAAAAAAGAGCATAAACCCACTTTTCAAAGTCAGGTTCATACACGCCGAACATGTTTCACTGGAAAGTTCAATAAATATTTGTTGCTGTGTTTGTAACTTCACTTATTGGGTTTCCGCGTCTAAACAAAGTGTTTATAGCCTTTAGTGTCACGGTTACACGACCGAAGCTAAACAAGCAATATAACATGTCAAACTGCATTATTTTTCTTAGGTGTTGGTCATACGTTGGACTCCTCAAGATTGGGCAGCAGCCAATATCTTTAGGCAGTAACTGCCTTTACCCGGGAACGGTAGTGCATGAGATTCTACACTCTTTAGATTTCTGCATGAACACACCAGGGCTGATAGAGACAAGTACGTCGAAATACACTTCGACCGCATACAAAAGGTAACATTTCCATTATGAAATCCATCCGCTTGATAATACACGAAAATACTCCAAATTTGTACTTATCTAGTACTAGCTGAAATGTTATCTTAACAAACCTAGATGAATATTTTAATCGTTTCTTGTGAATCTGACTGAATTTAAGCTTCCTACTTCCCTAAAATCGTGTAAAATCGTGACAGGTTTTTAAGAAGAGTTTGGTTCAGACTTCATTGTACCGGTGGGTACCATCTGCAGGTCACACACTGAAGGAAATAAAATTGTTTCTAGTGCCTCTACAGTCATGGACACCGTGTTGATACTTTCGCAGGCATGAAGTAATGTTGACTTTGCGTAAAAAAAAAAAAAAACGAAATCAAGAGTATCGGGGCAGAAGACAGCTACTGTCGTTCGTCACATTGTTCACTGGGACGGCGAGGCAATACATGTCAACGTCCAATATTTAATTTGTTTTTCGTAATCAAACGCATGATAACTATTCAATTATCATACTAAAAACATTTTTGTCAAAGATTGTGGCAGTTTTTCAAAATTGTGTTTACCAATTATAGAGATGACACAGAATAAGGAATCCAAACAGAAACGCAAAATTGTGCAACGTTTTGGACCAATATTTCGGTCCTTCCTCGGGATCATGCAGACTAAGGCTCACGGGACATATTCTGACACCAAAAGTTGCAATCGTCAATCGTAGTTTCCTTGAGACCCGCTAATACCTTCATTATGGTCATCTGGTAAACGACACGTACTGAAGCTATAAAATGCATTCAAGAAGTTTTATGATCATTGTAATATGCTTTATTATGTACCTACAGCGACCTACGCACGGTTTAGCTATCGCTAATTTTCGTTCGGAAATCGCGTCTTACCAATCAGCAGTCGCGTACGGCATTTGTCGCTACGCGATACGTCGTAAAATCGTAAAACGATACGTCCAATCCGAGGCCGCGTACGGCGGTTTTTCACTGGAGCGTAAACGCGCGCTGGCGATGTGTTTTGGCAAGAGTAACGCTGGCTTTTCCAAGACCACCGCTCTCAAATTTGTCTCAATGGAAGGCGGTCGATTTGTCAGTCACTCTAATTCTGTTAAAGATTCGTTAAAAGTCCGGAAAAAAAAGTGGACATCAATTCAAACGTACGAGACACGAAGAACGCGAAATTCATGGGATCCTCTGGAGCTTGATCAATACATGGTGGATTTTATCCGGTCTGTAAGAAAAGGACGGTTGCGGATACGAGCCCTGGATGTCTGAGACTTCAACATGGCGCCTTTGCTAACGCGTTCTCCTCGCTTAGAAAACGCTTGAATGAGAACTTCTGTTCACTTGATTTTTTTTAAATAGAAAACAAATTCACTAAATCGGGTGGAGAACAGACATTTTCCTTGGCGTATTATATATAAGCAAGAGTAGATTAACAAGAGACTAACTCTTGTTAATCTACTCTTGCTTATCTTTCGCACTGTCCACACCACAGTCAGAAAAGTGTTCTATTTTTAGATCTTGAATTTCGCGGCAAAAGCATTCGAATGCTCAGGTTTGACCAATCAGAATGCAACTTGCTGTGACGTAAGCGCGGGCGTCAAGGAAGGGAAAAAGAGAGTGCTCAGTCGCTGTGCATCCGCTGCTAACCTGCCAAGACTGAAGTTTTTCTTCTTGGCAGGTTAGTAGCGGATGTATGTGGCGACATAAAATGGAAGAGAGGGAAAGTTCTAGCGAATATGAAGTATCGAAGACTTCGTCGTCTTCTGACTGCGAGACTTTATCTCAAGAAAGTTCGGACGAGAGCGAAATTCGCAGAAAGCAAGTGAATATTGGCTCGTATTGGCGCGAAAGTGGGAACCCTGTGGATGACGAATTTTCGCGGGAAACCTAGTTCTAAAAAGAGACACTTTTCTGACTGTGATTCGGGCGTACATAGTAAATATGGAAACTCTTGGTTATCCACTCTTGATATAAGATATCATTTTTAAGCTTATGAGGAGTAGAAAACAAATATATTTTTATTAACTATTATCAGCAATTCTTGGGTTTCATATGACGTCACATCCGCTTTTTGGAGCCTCATTAAAAATTCAGCTGGACTATGGATGAATTGGTTTCTCATTGATTCACGGATAAATCACATGAAGTTCGCTTCAAACAATCCGAGCAGGTAGGCAAAAATGAAAGTTTGTCAACCCGAAAACCCAGCAAAACCTCCAGGATTTACTTATTTATTCTAGGTCGACATGGACTTTTCGATTCTTTTTCCCAGTCGTGTGTATACATTTGTTTTTCATTAACTAAAATTTGGTCTGAAAGTTTTTGTTTCATTTCAAAGTAAGTTTTGTCGCTGCGTTGGAGCTGGCTGAAACACAACTTTGAAAGAGTCAAATTTGGGCGTTTTGTAAAAACATACTTTAGAAACTACAGAAATTTGTCACCTACAAATAGCTTATTGAGAATTGAATCTTGTTTATGTGGAAAATCCTTTTGCAGTATGGGGAAAACTGTATGCAACAGAGCCGGGTCGATTTCTGAGTTCAATTTGACAAAAAAAAAGCAATCAAGTACTTAACTTACCGTCTTCCAAAACTTCTGTTTCTAGGTCTTTCGTCCAGAAACAAAGAACATTAGGAGCATATAAATGTTTCTCAACCCAATTACATATCTATTTTACATTCAATTATTTTTTTTAGCAAAATGAGTGAAAACATCAAGCATTTGAAAACCTATAATATCGACATTCCTAAATGGAGGAATGCTCACCATGAATAATTTAACGATATTTTTGATAATAACTTCAAATTGACCTAAAAACATTCAAAAAATCTGAACTATCAAGACTACTAGTCAGGATAAGGATTAATACATCGTTTTAGTATATTTTTATAGTATATGCCTCATTCTATTAAAGATTAATACTATGAAGGTACTTCATCAATAAAACGAGCTGTCCGAACCAGCGAATTCACTCATAGCGTAGTGGTTAGGGTTTGGGTAAAGTAACTGGAAAGTTACAGGTTCGAACCCTGATGATTTTCATAATTCTTTTTTCATTTCTGTAGGTGAGCGCTTGTTTAGAAAAAATTCTAAGTGCCAGTGTGCATTCCTCGATTTAGGCGTGTGTTAAAATATCAGCCAGTTTTTGTAAAGTTTTACTCATACCACAGTTTAACTGGCTAAAAAAGCAAACACCGACTTTCCAATCGGTACAAATTTGTATTTACACTAGGATTTAAATACGAATCAGGTTCATTTATAATTGTGATTTTCTAGAAAATGTAGCTACTAAATTTGAATTTTCGCTGTGAACTTCAGAAAACTTCTTCATCTTGACCTCCAGCTGATTCAGACTGGAAGCAAAATTACGCGCAAAAGTCACGTGATTGAAACCCAAGAATTGTTACATATCCTCCTCGTGCCAGGTGGCACATAGGGCCTTCACAGCGTTCCTCCACTCCTCGACAGAGCGGAAATGACCAAAAATGAAATGTCTAACTTCGCCATATTTAAATATATAAGCTCAAAGATTCCGTATGCAAGGAGTTTCTATCACCAAAAGCTTAATTCCAAATTTTAAGAAATTTGAAGAATATGATTTTAGATATGATCCGCTCTGTCCCACTCCTCCCGGTTTGGCGCCTTTGCCCGCACCTCTTCCCATGTCCTCCACCTCGCCTCGCCTCTCTCCCTCTGCACAGTCGTAGTTGTCTTTGATCTTCCGCGTTTCCGTCTTCCTTCTCGATCCTGTCTCAACACATGGCCTATCATCTTCCGCCGTCTCCTTTTGACTTCAATCGCTGCTCAGTGGTTCTATATTTGCTCTTTTAAGCATTACTGATGTGGTCTTTGTAGCTAATCTTCAAAATTCATCTCAAGCATTTAAGTTGGTAAACATCAAGCATCAAAAATTATTTGTCAAAACAACTTTTCTCGAGTCGGTAAGTTCTATAAATCCGCCAGAATTAAATAGAACCACACAGTTTTGTATCAAAATGACTGAAACTTTGGTGAACTTGAAGATTGCCATTTTTTTGCCTCGTGAATTTGTAACCTAAAAAGCTCGGACTCAAAGAAAACTCGCAAATAAATTGGAACAAAAACACGTTTTGAGTGTACCTTAGGGACATTCAAGATGATAAAAAATAACTTATATGAAGAAATATATGAAGAACTTAGCCAAACGAGAAAATCAGTTTCTGACAAATAATTATTGATTGTGTTTGAGTTAACAAATATGTTATATTTGTTTTCTTCTTTTCAAAACCTTTAAAATGATATGAAAAACATGTACCTAGGTTGAAATGACAACTAATGAACCATTGAACGTTTTCCCATACCTTAACTGGTGAGTGGCCAATACACGTGATCCAAAAAATACGGTGGCCTACAAGGGACACGACTCTTTTGCACAAAGGTCTAGCTGTTATTTCTACAAATGTAGCTCTTCCTTGATAATTTATGGACTTCTCCATACAAATGTCTCTTTACCGTAGAAATGTCTCTCTTCCGTACAAAATGTAGCCCCTCAATAGAAAATCAGCTACTCCGTAGAAAATCAGCTCCTCCGCAGAAAATCAGCTTCTCCGTATTGTAGAAAATCACGAGCTAGAAGAGATACGAGGGACTCTTGTCGTCTTTGCCATCGGGGCTGCCTGCAGCCGGGGACCGTCATTGAAGACCTTCCCTTTTCCCGTCAATTGTCCCGTCAATTTCCAACCTTCTCAACTTAGAAAGACGAGGTCGAGTCAGAATGAGTATTTTTGCCACTTAAAGAGAAGCATTGTTGCTTAAACTGTGGTACACAGCTAGATGAATGTGAGATGTTATTTCGTGTTATTGTTTTTGATTTGGAAATATTCACAATTTGTCTTTGGTGCCAGGGGTCACTCGTTTCCACATAATGTCCACTCTCCATCTTGGTCTGGACTCCTCGACAATTTGGCATCAGCTTGGCTGAAAATGGTCTGGAACCATTACGCTTATTTGTACTTTTATTCAGACTAATTAATAATAAATAATAATTTAACTTATATGCTTAATCGTCAATTAGAACATAGAAACGTTGCTTGTCATAATCATAATCTGTTTATTAGCCCTATTACAGGAAGCCTGAATTACAGGGCAGACAACGTAATACACGCGCATAATTATTGATAACGATACAAAATCATTTAGCCTATTTGTGCGCCCAGTAATAGGGGCTATGGTCGCTGTTCCCGACCGAAGGCCATAGCCATGGTTACTAGCTATCGGGACGGCAATAAGTGACCTTAGAGGGCCACCGATCCTTGCCTTCCTTCCCAATGCTTGTTGTTACAAGCATTGTGCCTGCGCTGGCATAAGGTGTCTAAGTTTGCGCGCAGTAAGGCCTCATTATAAGAAAGGCGGCGAAACACTACCCGCAGGACTTTTTTTTTGGATAGACTCAACAAACTCCACTAAATAGGTCGGCAATGCCGACCAAACGGGTGAGGCATACACAAGAACTGGTCTTATTATACAGCAGTACACTCGAACGAGATCTTGTGAGGAGAGACCACTTTTCTTTAGAGCGCGGATTGCATAAAAGCGCTTTGTGGCCTTCTTCACGATGTGGTCGCAGTCAATATTCCATGATAGATCACTGACAACTTATAGTTGCTTGGTGTCCATATAGAACGCTATCCCAGGTAGGAAACTGCTGGTTGTGTTGTAGTGCTATTTTTCATGCACAGGTTCTAAAGAGTCAAAGAAAGCTCCTCTCCTGGGTATGAGTTATGGCAGAAATAAAGGGAGACTTAATGGGAGAACACTGTCTTTGTCTGTGAAGATACTACGGAATCCACCGTAGTGTGGAATGGGCACTAGATTTCATATCGCTACCACGCCCACTTTTGTCTGCGGTCACGCCCATTTCTCGGAAAGATTTACGGTCTGCCTCGACGTAGCGCTGCCAACTTTCATTCATCATTCATATTTATTGCCGTGAAAGGAAATTTTTCTTTGTGGCGTTTATTCAGAACCACGAAATGGAGACGCGTTTCGAATTCAAGGTTAGGGGACCAAACGAGCGTTGCGTGAAGTTCTTTGTGAATGAACTAGACGTGAAAGCGTTAGATTTTGAAACCCTTTTGGGCCGTATTACGGATCGCTTTTCAAGTCTGGAAGGGAAAGCTGTAAACGTCAAATACCTGGACGATGTCGATTGGATTGACCTTCCTCCGGAAGACATTGAAAGTTTCATCGATATGATAGAGATGGCTAAGGATTCCAAAAGAGAAAACCTGAAAATAATAGAGCTAAGAGTTTGCGAACTAGCTCAAACACCGCAAAACAGGCGAGCGTCGGAAAAGCGACTTCGAACATCACCTTCGCCTAGTCCTCTCGAGAAGGGTGAAAAACTTTCGCATGCAACTAAAAAAACTAAATCAGCAAAACGGTTGGAAACACAGTTTGCATCTACAACAGAAGAATTCAATTATGAATCTCCAACTGACGTTTTCTTCAGAAAACTCGACGCTGACAAACAAGCCATCAAGCAAGCCGTGATAAAGAAAGAAACCAACTTTTAGAACTTGAAAACAGCTTCAAGCAAGACCCGAATAACCCTGACAAGAAAAAGCCTTTATGTTCGAATTGTCATACGGCCGGACACAATAAAACTGTATGCTCGTTTGGTTCGTGTGTTTCTGCATCTTTCTGTAAAGATATCAAGCGCCACCCGGCAGAAGACAAATACCATAAGTCATTGAAAACAGAACTGAACGGCTTGAGGGGAAAACTAAAGCAGTTAGAGCTCGACATCAAATCCAAGCGAGAAAGCTTTACTTCAAGTCAAACTACTTTTGCCTCCAAGGTGCAAACGATGCTAATAAATAGTAACCCTGAGAAATACCTGAGACAGGCAGCATCGGGGGCAAAAGTTCCCAATTGGTTAGTAGTGACTACTGATACAAGAAAGCTAGAAAGAGCCTGCGGTGGTAGAGTTCCGTCGCCACATGAAATTCAGAGACTTATCAACGAATATGACGAGCAGTTCTTCGAACGAGAAAATACTCCATCTAACATTGAAACTAAGAGCAATCCAGTAAGGAAGTTATGGGAGCAGAAAGGCATCGTTTTCCCAGGGAAAGGTGTTTTACCTAACTCGACTTGTACTTCGAGTTCGACCTCGACAAAACAACTTGATGCGCCAGAACTTATAGATGAGGAACAGTACCAAATACAACTTGCTATCAACGAAAGCTTGAAAGAACAGAGAAACAATGACAATGAATTTGGACTCTCCCTTTTGTTTGAAGCGGCAAAACTTGTAGAAGAAGGTGAATGAACATGGTAAATAACAGATGCATGCGCTGTTTGTTTTCAGAGCAGTGTAAAATTGTAAACTTGTTGTATAGACTGTTAGAAGAATACTATGGACGATGCTGTGACAATTTGTTTTACGCATAGAATGTTAAAACTGTTTTGTTGAATCCCAGCCTTCAATTTCACGTTGTGTTGAATAATCTTAATTGTTTGTCAAAATCTTTTGAGATGTGTCTGTAGAGGTAAGACAGATTCCGCTTAATACTAAATCATTTTAATTAAAATAAAACTCGTTTGGTTGTTGAAAACTTGGAACATTACTGAATTGTTAGAGTTCCCGCTAGATCTTGATGTCAGTAGAAGAATTATTCAGAACATTTATTAGTATTTTGTGTTGAACAGCGCTTGCGAGTTGAGTTTTCTCTCTTCGTGGAATATAAGTTATGTCGCGCCCTGTTACTTATCGCCCCTGAGAAAACTGTGAAAATACTCCTCAACCAAAAGTTATCCAAAAATTATTTTAAATTGTTTTTACAGATCTATCTCTATTTCTTAGGCCATTCATGTTTCGAATGCGTGTGTAATCTTGCCTCGATTTTCTTGTGTATATTTTTGATTGACCATGCATGAGACCAGACCGTTGGCTGTAGTTTAATTGCGGGAAGATTTGTTTACTTTTGCAGCCTCCCTTTTCAAAACTCTTTGTCGAACCACCCATTATCTATGTTATCAAGCTTGTACAAGCTAATGGAAATGAACACAGAGTTACTAAACCTTTTTCTCTAGGCTTTTAAAACATGCTTTAATTTTCATAACAACAGAGCCCACTAAGAACAGATCATAAGGTGTGGGAAGGCAGTTAGTTTAATACCGTGTATTGCGCGCGCTTTATCCCGTTGAATCCTTCTAACTAAGCTTCTAATCGATGTAGCCAGTGTACCTAAAAAAACCTTGCATGTCATGGGGGTGATTTCTTGTAGTGCTTGTAGCACGGCCACTTGCAAGTCGTTTCTCAAGAGATTTCGATATTCAAACCTTCTGAGAATTGTTTTAAGTTTGTTAAAGACATTTTCAGCTGGATTTAGCTCAGGTGAATATTTAGGCAGGTAAACCAGAGCACATCCAATATCGTCCAGCCACCCACCAAGTGCTTGTCCGGCCCTAAAATGGTGAATAGAGGCATTATCCATAATGATATGATCTCCGTATGAATATGGTGGCCGTCCATCCGGCAACAATACGTTTTTCGACTCCTCAAAAAAGTTGAGAAATGTTAATGAATTGCTTGAGCCGCAGACAGTATTAGCGTAGATTACACCATCAAGTCCACACATCAAACTGAGGGTAATATTAGGAGAGTTCATATTTCTCATGATCTCAACTGCTGGAGTTCCCAGTTCACTGTGCCCGTATCTTGGGTTCCCAACATCGGGCAATTTTATTCCGCTTTCATCGAAAAACTTCAGTTTGTATGGATCAACCGAATAAATATAGTCTATGTATTCCTGGCAATAGTTAACATTATCTGCTGTGAATTTTTCAGCGAGGGGTCGTGTCATTTTCTTCCATGTCCATTTGCGATCGGTCAAATGATTCTGAACAGCCCTACGAATTGCGGTAAACGACGTTCCGCCAGCGACATTGCAGAACTGATTCACATTTCTATACAGCTCTCCGGTTGTTATAGAGGCTCTGCTCGTCTTCAAAAAGCGTATAAAATCTAAGTCATGTTGCTGTAGATGCTTTACACCAGAGCTGTAGCGCCGCTCAGCGAGATTTCTTGTTTCGATGAAAGAGTTCCACGTTTTCTTCGCGGTATCGTACTTGATCTTGTATTTTCTAGCAACTTCTGAAAAACTTCCTGCAAAGAATCCAGTGGCAATATCACCACCTTCCTCTACTATATCTTGAATGATATTACTCTTTATATCCTCAGATAAGGCTTTTCCTCTTTTATAAAGTCTTCCCGTCTTCGTCAACACTCCCGCCATTGTGTTTGCGGCCGTTATAGAAAGTAGGCGTGACCGCAGACAAAAGTGGGCGTGGTAGCGATATGAAATCTAGTGCCCATTCCACACTACGGTGGATTCCGTAGTAGTTTGCCGGAGCGAACAAGTTCTTGAATAAGCAGTTGCTTTAAGTACGCTATACACCACCAGCAATTTTTAACAAGCTTTAAAATCACTGCATACTTTATCCAGATGAAAGTATGATCTATTATCTGCCTGGAACTTATGAAAAGTTAAGCCTTGACAAATACAAAGAGGACATAGACAACCATATTGCAAGGATTGTTTCTGGCACTGCAATGTAGAGGAATTTGAAGCACTCAGCAATAATGGCCATAAAGGGGGAAAACATGTCTGGTCAAATGTTTTCATTAAGTGCCTTGTATTTTAGCCAGGGTTTGGTCAGGGCAAATCACCTCCAAAGGAGAGTTCGTTGCCTGCATGCTAAATTTCCACTGGATTGGAAAGGTATAGAAGAGTATTTAACAATTATTCCTAGAGTCCGAGCGGGCTCTGAGTCAATAGCCCATGAGACCGAAAGGCCGAACGGGCTATTGACTCCGAGGCCACAAGGGCTAGAGGAATAATGTTTTAGTCGAATCACACTAGTAGGTCAATTTGAATATCCTAAAACGTTTTCTGGTCTAGCCGTTTGCCATTTTCTGGCTTTCAAATAAGACTATTTTCGCTACTAGTAGTACAACTTGTAGCCTACTATAGCTCAACCAATTAAAACGCAGCATTGACAATAGAACACAAGTATGGTTTGACTAAACAGGCATACGTGTCAAAGCTAGCTTTTTTATTGTAGAACGTAAAAGGTTTGGGTCAGGACAATGTTGTTGTGCAGAGCAAACATTTTGCAGTTTGCTAAAGCTAGAGGAGTAATGCTTTGTTTTGTTCAGCTTTGCCCTAGTGTGAGTGGAGAGCTGTCACTATTAGCCAATCAACGTGCTCATCAGAATTGAACTATGTTATTCTGTAGGATTAATCAAAGCTTCAGGAGACTTGATTCCGCCAAGAAAAAAACACGAAAAACCATTACTCAAAACCAACTTGGAGAATATTTCGGGAAGGGCATACAGAGGCACTTCCGAAACCTGGCACCCCCGACGGGACACGCTTTTTACTGAGCAAGAACGAGTATCTTACGGCTAAGGGAGTGAAGCGAGGCGAAGATTTGAAGAAGATGGACGCAGCGAAAAAAACTCTACAGACAAAACTGACCCAGCTGGAGCTTACTATTGGGAAAACAGACAGTGTTTTACAAACAGAAAACACGGAGCGAATTGAGCGCCACCTGGATGGATTGAAAACACTAGTTAGTGCGGCGGATGACGCGAAAAGAGCAGTTGAGGAGATATAATTGAAAACGGGGATGAGTTGGCAACAATCGAGCAGTGGTGTAGCGAAATGGATGCAAAGACTGCTTTAGGGGATGCACATATCTCACGCTTACGTGGCTGGGTTGTCGAGTATAAGGAAAAACGCGAGGAAAAGCTGAGGATGCAGGAGTTAGAGTTTCAAAAGGAGCTTTTTCAAACCAAAATGCAATACCAGAAGGAGCTACAGGCGGAAACTATGATCGGAATGCAGGGCGCCCAAAACAATGGACAACAAGCACAAGGGACGACTTCGGCGAAGTTACCCAAAATATCAATCACCAAGTTCGATGGATCCTACCAAGATTGGGTGAGATTTTGGGGACAATTCAGAGAAATGGTAGAAAAGTCTAACATGGCGGGAGTCAATAAATTTCCTTTCTTAAGGAATTCGTAAATCTCAATGTCAGGAAGCTCATCGACGGGTTGCCATTTACGGCTGAAGGATATAATAGAGCAAAATGTATTTTGGAAGAGCGCTATGGGAAAGACAGTGAAATTGTCAAGTCCTACATAAAGGACATCTTCGCTCTGCCTAACGTCGGAGGAGTGAAGACCAAGGAAATTCACGACCTTTATGAGAAATTGGTCTTTAATGTCCAATCGGGCTCATCGACGGGTTGCCATTTACGGCTGAAGGATATAATAGAGCAAAATGTATTTTGGAAGAGCGCTATGGGAAAGACAGTGAAATTGTCAAGTCCTACATAAAGGACATCTTCGCTCTGCCTAACGTCGGAGGAGTGAAGACCAAGGAAATTCACGACCTTTATGAGAAATTGGTCTTTAATGTCCAATCGGGTCCAATCACTGGAAACGTTTGGGAAATTAAAGCAACTAGATGGATATGAGGCGATAGTACTGGATAAACTTTCCGGAATCAGGGGAGATCTCGTAAGGCATGACGAAGATTGGGACAAATGGGACTTTGTGAAACTGTGTGATGCTCTGCGGATGTGGGTGCGACATAACCCAATCAATGAGGGAGATAAAGCTGAAGAGAAAACACCGAGAAAAAGGGAACGAATGTATAACACTCGACAACTGGAACCAAGATCGCGTGCTTGTGTGTATTGCGATAACAGAACCCACAGATCAGGAGACTGCTCTACAGTTATCGATGTCGGAGATAGGAGAAGAATGCTAGCCAAGCGGCGCCTTTGTTTTAATTGCACCGCCCAAGGTCACAAAGCAGCCACATATCCTAGCAAATCTTCGTGCAGAATATGTGAGGCACGCCACCACACATCGTTATGCAAAAAACACTCGACAACTGGAACCAAGATCGCGTGCTTGTGTGTATTGCGATAACAGAACCCACAGATCAGGAGATTGCTCTACAGTTATCGATGTCGGAGATAGGAGAAGAATGCTAGCCAAGCGGCGCCTTTGTTTTAATTGCACCGCCCAAGGTCACAAAGCAGCCACATATCCTAGCAAATCTTCGTGCAGAATATGTGAGGCACGCCACCACACATCGTTATGCGAAAAAGAGAAAAGCGTGAAGAAGAACAGCGACGAGACTGGAACTTCTGGGAGATCTTCCACAATGATGGCGACCAGTGTTAATGGAGAGGGAATTTTTCCAATTCTAACAGCGAAAGTAAACGGGATCAAATGTCGTGCTCTTGTAGACAGCGGATCTGGGAGCAGTTATGGCTCGGCTAAGTTGATAAGCGCTTTGGATCAACAACCAGTTGACATTCAAACGAAAACAATTGACAAGATAATGGCGAATAAGCTGACACGCACGGAATCTTACGAGGTGCAATTCGAGCCTGTCAACGGCGATTACAAAGTGGATCATTAAGCTCAACAAGAGCGAATTACTTAGTGTAAACAACCCAAACTACCCTGAGCTCTTCGCAAGTCACGCACATTTAAAGGCAGTCAAGTTCGACGACAACGATGGCAAACAACAACTACCAGTTCACGTTGTACTCGGAGGAGGCGAGTATGCACGAATCAAAATGCAGACAGCTCCAAAAATTGGAAAGGGAGGAGAACCGATTGCAGAACGTACGAGACTTTGATGGTTTGTCATGTCGCCGGGTCAGGAATTTACCGTAACCAGATGTTGTTGACCCAAACGAGCCAATCAGATTACGAGGAACTGTGTCGCTTGGACGTGCTCGGACTTTCCGACGCTATGGAACATGATCAAGGAGTGGTGTATGAAGAATTCAAAGAACAGCTAGTGCGTGACACACAGGGTGTACGAGACTGGTTTGCTTTGGCCCGGGGATCACCCACCCCTCCCTGCCAACAAACAAGGAAGCTTGCGTCGCCTAGACAACCTTAACCGGAAGATAGAGGGGCAGGGATTGAGAGGTCAATACGATCAAGTTATCCCGGAACAGGGAATTGTCGAGCTAGCACCCGATGAGGTCACACGGGTCGAGTGCTATATTCCCCATAAACCCGTGCTGCGTACAAGGCTGCGAATAATTTACGATGCTAGCGCACGCGCATATCCGGGCGCACCCTCACTCAACAACTGCCTCTACCGGAGGGCAGGAACACTACTACAGAACAAATTGTGGGACGTTCTCGTGCACTAGCGGTTTCACCCTGTGTTTCTGGGAGGTGATATCGGTCTGCCTTCCTACAAGTTCGCATAAAGCAACAAGAGCGAGATGCCCTACGCTTCCACTGGAGGGCTAGTGCTGACGATCCTGTCCAGACATACCGGTTCACGCGTGCTTAGTTCGGTCTCACCTGTTCCCCTTTTCTGCTAGGGGGAGTGATCGCACAACACTTGGAACTGTGGGAGGAGAGAGAGCCGGCCGTAGTTGCCGAACTTCGCAATAGCTTGTACGTGGATGATTTACTAATCGGAGGATTCAAAGCTGAAAGCATGAAACAAACCAAAGACAAGGCGGTGGAGATATTCAACGATGCAACATTCGCTCTACACAAGTGGAACTCGAACGTTCCTACCCTTGAGACGGACGGCGACCCCCCTGGGGCTCTGGAGGAACAATCTTACGCTAAACAACAACTGGGAGTGGCTAACAATGAATCAAAGATACTTGGAATACAATGGGACAAAACAAAGGACACTATAGCAATAGTATTTCCCACTGCAACTGAGCAAACTGGCGAAAATCTACGACCCCCTGGGGTTAGTCTCTCCGCTGACCCTAGAAGACAAAGTTATCTATCGAGACATCTGCAAGATGAAAACACCATGGGACCAGAAACTGTCTGGTGAGGTTTTGAAGCGTTGAATTAAATGGGAGAAGGGGCTGCCTAAGGAAGTAGAGACACCGAGTGCTCTACTTGATTTCCAGCAACCAATCGAGGGCCTCGAACTACACGGGTTCGGGGACGCAAGCACTCAGGGCGTTGGCGCTGCTGTCTACGCGGTTACTCGTCAAGAAAAAGGCGTCACGCAACGCCTCGTCGCTGCTAAAGCACGCTTGGAATTTATCTCTGCGCACATGACAACCAACCTTCTCGCCAATGTGAAGACCTCAATTGCTGGGATTGCTAATCCCCAAACCTACGCCTGGCTAGACAGTACTGTCGCACTGTACTGGATAAGAGGCCAGGGGGAGTACAAGCAATTTGTTGCTAACAGAGTGAACAAGATAACACGTCATACCGACATAATATGGCGTCACGTACCGACCAAAGAGAACCCGGCAGACCTCGCGAACCGGGGCAGAGAAGTGAGTGGAGACCAACTATGGTGGCAAGGGCCGCAGTGGCTGAGCAACCCTGAATGCTGGCCACCGGTCATTGTGACTGAGACGAGCGCTGAAGCCAAAGCTGAGGTAAAGATGACGAGAGAGCTTCTAGCAGTGACGATGAAAGAGAGTAACACACTGGTAGATGGTCTTCTCGCCAGGTGCAACTACTGGCGAACTATGAGAGTCACCGCATGGATGTTACGGTTCGCACAGAACGTGCGTCAGCGGAAAGGGAAGCGGGTCTTTGGTCCGTTAACCACTGATGAAACACAACGAGCAGAACTGCTCTGGTTGCGCAAAACTCAAGAGACGGCTACTGAGACGCTGGATGAAGAATGGATGACGCTGAACTTGCAAAAGAAGGAGGACGGAGTACTGGAGTGCCGGGACGCGTGCAAGGAATGTACCCCGCGTACGTCTCTGACGCATCCGTCTTCGCTGAAAAGCTCGTCAAACATGCTCACAAGCTACTCTTCACGGGGGAGTAGGCTTAACCATGGCGAAAGTCAGAGAGCGATATTGGATTCCTCTGCTGCGGAGACTGGTAAATAGAGTCGTCAAACGGTGTGCGGGGTGCGCACGTTTTCGCGCAATAGATATGGGACGCCATCCCCCGGAAATCTTCCAACCACGCGCCCACAAGGAACGTGTGATTACCAGGTCATCAGCGTGGATTACGCTGGTCCTGTGAGATATCGGATTACTAAGCAAAGAGAAGGCAAGACCTGCGTGCTTCTCTATACTTGCAGTCTCACAAGAGGGATATATCTGGATTTGCTACCTAACCTGGAAATGCCTGAGTGCATTACCAGCCTGAAACGGTTCAGCGCGCGCAGGGGGAGACCGGAGAGCTCCCACTACCATTCCACTACACTCTGGTGTGACTAATACCAGACCGACGAGGGATGCGGCGGCTGCTGCGCGTGCACGCATCAGCGATATAGCTGATGATCAAGAGTAGTAAAGTACCGAGACTGTCTTACTTCATATCACATTATTGCGAGAATAGACATTTAATACTCAAGGACTACGAACACTTCTAACATTTTAGCAATCAATCTCCTGTCGTACACAGGGTGTCGGAGATTGTAATAGCGTGACACTGCGTACTTAGCGTACTTAATTATATATCTTTATTTAGAACTATAACCTTACTATATTCGCGTAGCCAATCATTTATGGATGTTATGTTTTTGTAGCCACCGCCCAAAACACTGGGCACTATGTAGCTTGAACGAGAGAAATTATAGAGGAGTGGGGAATTGTGATCAGTGAACGACCTTTGTGTCATGTGAAACTAAAAGTATAATCTTCATTAATATACAATCTTCGTTCACTGGACAAAATGCGCGAACCCCATTGGTTAAAACTGATCACGTGAGTTTTTTGTTACCTAGCGACATCAAACGGGGCGAGTGCGTTATTGGTAATAACGCATAAATATCGTGCAGTGTTCACTGCAAGTGCAAATCTTTCTTGATTTTACAACTTATTAATACTTATCAATAATTTTTATTTATGCTTCTTGTATTTCTGAGCTATCAGAATGCAGTTCATGTTCCTAAAATATTTCGAATTCAATTAAAATTTGCATTTGAATTAAACGTTTTCAGTCTAGTCAGGGAAACCATTCTGATGCTTCTCCACGCAGGTCCACGCCGTGAACTCAGATTGTATATTAAAAGTGTTAGAGACTTTTATTTCGTGTTTTGTTGACAAATACACGCACTTGCTGGCAATACAATAAACTCTAAATTTTTTATACTGCACTCGGCTAACGCCTCGTTATTCAAATTTTATCGTTCATTGTATTGCCAGCGCGTGCGTGTATTTGTCAACAAAACACTCAAAAAAGTCTCTAACCCACAATTAAACCATTATTCAAAACCAACTTGGAGAATATTTCGGTAAGGGCATACGGAGGCATTTCCGAAAGGCTCGCAATGAATGCATGAGAGCGTCCCACTGTTTTAGATGCTGTTCAAGTTTTTGTTTTTTAGTGGTAATTATATATTCAGTTTTCTCAATAGAAGCTAGAGTTTAGAGCTTAATATACCAGGGGGGAACCATTATCTCTAGGTTTGTACAAGGAGTATTTGTACAAAAGAATAAAATTTACTATAGGGTGATAATGGTCACCCCCCACGCCCAGTAACATATTTTATGGGTTACAAAAGGGTAGCGAGATTCTAAAATCACTATGCAACCATTTATAGCAGCATTTATAGAGTAGAAATTTCTAGAGACTATGCATTCCACAAACAGATGATCGATTGTTTCCTACTCGAAAAGGCAAAATGAACATCTAGGAGAGTCGACTAATTTAAATCTAAAGAGGTCCCTGTTTAAATAGAGGATATTATTCAGGATTTTGTACTGAAAACATTTGAAATAAGAATCAATGGTTGACCTATAATTGTGTAAATAAACTGCTTTCCAATCTGTTATTGAGTTAATTTGCGATTAAAGATTGCCTGGGAAGCCGGGGGAGAAAACGACATTTCAATGAGAAAGTGATACTAGTGCTTGACTTTTAGAGGATCCAGAAAGAACGTCTTTTCGCCTAACGAGATTTTCTTTCGCTCATCTGCAGGGGGTAGGGAGTCCACTTATGTTAATTTAGAGCGAGAAAAAAAAAAGATCCGAATCGTGTATCTACCTACACGTTTGTTAAGGGAAGGACCATTAGATATTTGAGGGGGGCAATTTTTTCTTGCACGATATTTTTTTCCCAGGTAAAAGGTTTGCGGGAATTTTTTTCCCCGAAGATGGGCTTGCACGATTTTTTTTTGTAGCATTTTTAGAGTTTTCACAAAAAGTATTATTTAGCAGGAACTCAGCAAGTACGCCTGTGACAAAACGTATGCGAGTACAAGAAGCCAAAGAACACTACACTTCTACAACTCCATTTTTAACACATTTTATCAACATCGCACCTCAGTCAAAATGCTAAAACACGTTGTGCGTAGAAGCAGTCATAATGCTATAATCTAATTGGTTTTCCCAGGAATAGGAACAATGAAGAAAATAAGCATTAAGCCCTTTTCACTGCAAAGTTTAAAGCATTGAGATCGACTGCAATACATTTTGATCTTACTGGAAAGCAATCAATATCATTCCTGATTACCCACAGAACTGTTTTGAACTAATTTGATCATACCATGAACTATTTTATACATGCCATATTCTTCATAGCAGGTCTGATCTGATGTAAATGCAACTTGAAAGCATGAAACCTGGTGGGGTAATTACTGGCCCGAGTATTCTCTGCACACCGGCTCCCTGCTGATGCCGCTCCCAAATACCATCATAGTACAACCAGCCAGCCCTCCCCTCCACAGCTCCTCTATAGTGGTTGCCATTATAATATGTTGCACCTTTGATGATATAGCTGTAAATAACAATAACTACATATTGCTGCAGTGTCTGAAAACATACGCAAATACATGTACAAATTCACTGTGATTTTCACAATTCTGAAAACGTGTGTACAATTTCCATCTAGCAGCTGGCCATCTGGCGTCCGTTTAGATACCATCAATCGAATTTTGGTACAATGGCGTACGCGGGCGACCTATAGTAGTAGCTCCAAGCTATTCAGAAGTTTGATTGACGGACGCCAGAGGGCCAGATGCCAGCTGGAAATGGAACGTTATTCAGTGATGGACATTTTCACATTCAGTGATTGTACATTTTCATGCAGTGATTGTACATTTTCAAAGTCAGTATTACATCTAACCTTTGCCCTTCGAGAGTAACATGTCCCGGTAGCTCACACACACTAGATATAACCCCCTTGGATGAGAAGTGGTCAAGAACAAGAGGTAGGAAAGGTGGTGGCCCAGAAACAAACCGTCTTCTCTGGTAAATCCTTTGTCCTCCACAGTAAGCTCTGACTTGGGGCCTGTGGCATAAAAGGCACGATTGGTACAATTTTGATTGGTATAATCTTAAAACAATATTTCACTGAACAGCTGAAACAGCCTTGACATACACAAATTGTCCGGTCGGAGTTTGCACGAGAACACTGCCAAAGAAATGCGGACTGCCTGGTTGAATCAAGCCAAGGACTGGGGATCCACACTGAGTACGTAACTGCTCTGTAGACATCCACTGTTCAAGGCTAGCTTGGAGAAACCCAGTAGCAGATAGGGGGACATCACTGAAAAAAATTCAACATTGATATAAACGCTTCATGGCCATATAAGCACTTCATGGCCAGACAACCTAGAGTTGACAAGACACAATACACAGAGACAGTTACGCTCAAGTAATGCCCCCCTCCTGCAAATTTCATTAGTTAAGGGGACACTGCAAGATACAGCAGCCAATCTTTTTAATAAGTTGCCTGCACATTTAAGATCATGTTCAGATTTTAATAATTTTAAGAAAAATGTTTTCATATTTTTAAAAACAAAGCTTCACGTCGCGTAATTAATAGGAATTAAAGGACATATTATTATTAGTGTACATAGATATTCATTATTAATATTCTTAGCTTTTAATTAATTATATTGTACATATTTTAACTTTTATTTTGTTTACATAGTAGTTATTTATTTTATATGCAGATGTAAAGCTACCATGTAGAGAAACTGCAATAAATCATTATTATTATTATTATTAAACGTAACAGTTTAACCATTAACCTATAAACATCAATGCACAGGTTTTAAACTCACCTTAAGGAAATGTTGTGAGACACGTATTCCTTGAGAGGATCTGGACAAACAGTGGATGAACACTTTCCCATATATTTAGATGACAACACAGGCTGCAGTCTTGACAAGAACAGATCATCCTCATTGCCCCAGGTATCGATTAAAGAAGAATTCAAATTGAACCGTCCTTGGAATTGATTTAACCACATAATTTTACCTGTTGCAAAGTCATTGGCATCAAACAGAGTTTTGATCTGAACAAGAATTACAGCATACATTTCAGGTGAGGAGAGAAGTTCATTGTACAAATTACTGTAATCGTGCATGAGTAGGTAGAAAATAGTCAAATAGTTGTCAATTGGACAGGTATTAACCAAAGTGATATTCTGCATGCTGGACGGGTCATGAAAAGTTCCACCCCAGGGTGGCACATCGACAGGCCTTGGAGGAGGAACATGTGTAGGCTGGCTTGGAGGTGGTAAATGGGTATGGTGACTTGAGGACTGTGCATTAATTGAAGGCTTGCTTGAATATGGGTTAATGTTGGGCTGACTTGGAGGTGGTACGTTTGCAAGCTGACTTGGTTGCAATGAGTACATTGTGCTGGTGGCTTTTTTATGTGTTTTAGAAGTGATACCAGTGCCTTTGTGGGTTGTCGCATAATAATCAGCTTTTATGTCAGCAACTTTTTGTGCTTTGGTATACCCTTTCCTATCACATTCTGACTTTGATAAACCAATCTTTTCTTTTAAGTATAGGTTAAGCTGAGATACATATAGCCTCTCAAGTGAATTGCCCTCAACATACCTCCCCCAGTCAATGTCATCATAACTCTTGGCCTTCTCTATGGCCTTGTTGCTTGCATTTGTCAACTTCGCTATATATGCTTTGACTTTCATATCATACCTCCTTCTTATTTCACATTCCACAGAGTGCCGTAAATCATCACCTGTGACACGTTCAACAAAGTTGTCAACCTTGCCCAAAGCTTTCTCCATTGTGCCATTCTGGTCCATGCAGTTGACTGACACAGAATTATCATCCTCCGTCTTTTCCTTTACAATAATCTCTGGCTCACCACAAGACAACAACAACTTTTCTAGCTGTTTTCGTGGACAAAAATCATCTCTCTCTGACTGTAGCATCACCGACCACATCTTTCTTTATACTAAACTTTTCGGTTACATTGCCATCATATACGTCCTTCAAAGTGTGATAATGGAAGCCATCAGTGCGGGAGTGATTAGGGACTGGGGGAGGTACACGTTTCAATGGATGGCTTCTCCAGTCATTCACTAGCTGCTCTTGATCCTCTACATTTGTGTGGAATTCACACATTGGATTCCCATTCTCTGTGCATCCATTTCGGATCCCCTCACAGCCATTGTCATATAGGTAATAGTGTTCATCAAAGAATTTCTGGACAAAATTGAAATAAGCAGACCCTGCACACTTTTCAAGGTTAGGTGACGAGGCATTCAAGCAGCATTTTGCCATGAATTCTTCATCGAAATAAAAATTCAAGTGATTTTCAAGAAATGGAAGCCTGGCGTGAATTGAAGTTTTCATGCAAGCTTACCATTGCATCGTTGCTGGACTTCTTCAGCACAATTCACAGCTGCTTTCTTTGACTGTTCTTCTTTGATGCGCTTTAATTCTTCTTTAGACAATTCTGTCAATTCATCAAGGACTGATGCTTCGGTGGTTGAGACGGGAATGGAAGAGCCACCCCCCAGACATTCATTTAGGGACCTCATCACTTTTTCAGCAATATGGCTAGCAGAATCTCCTAGAACAAACAATAGTTTGGCATTAAACTATTGATAATATTATCATGGTTGCAGTGGCGGATGCAGACCCTTAAAAAGGGGGGTGGCTAGTACAAAGGATATACTACAGAGTTCAGACCAAGGGGGTGGCTAATCTTAAGGTTTTTACAAGCCACCCTAATCCCCCCCCTAGATCCTTCAATAATTGAAGGCAACCCTTACCTGGTGCATAGTGAAATCGAGCTTGAAGATCAAGACCATTCACCATAAAACTTTCTGCCAAACGAATTTGGGACATCTTCTCATGAGTCGAGACACCAGGGCCTGCATCGGAAGTCTGTATGTCAATGGGTCTATAAAAAAAACCTTTTTTAACCCACACACTTTAATGATTATTATTAGCAAAATACAAGACCCAGATTATTCCTACGGTAGTATAATTTTTATGCCATGTATTTGTTTTGTTTTCTTGTTTCTTTTCAGAAGAAATTGTTTAAACTATTAATCCTTTACTCTGCTCACCTCAAATAGCTTTTGCCTAAGCTGCAAGCAGAGTAATTAGCATCAAAGTGAAATTGGCAATAGGCCTCAGTGAGTTTATACCTAGATATGATCTACCTTCATTCTTTTATGTACCTTTCAATGTAAACATGTATATAGAGCACAATTGTTTTTAATATTCAATGTTGTAAACTCTCACCTATGTCGGGGAAGGTGACAGGTTTTCTCAAGAAATGTTCGTATATCTTTAGACATTTTACTGGCCTGTCTGTACAGCTGGTCTTGGAGACTGATGTCCATTTCTTCAGGGTGTTCAAGAATCTCATCTAAAACCAAATAAACCTTTGTTTATGATTTGGTTTTGAAAAAATGATATCAATACATAATAATACATAGAGGATATTACACGGTGGCGCGAAGATATGAGTTTTATTTTCGAGTGGCAAGAACAATATTTTACGAACGAGCGCAGTGAATTGTCAGCCTTCAGGAAGACCACGCAACTCCTAGCAAAATAACTTTAACACCTGTGAGAATATCCACTTACCAATTCTAGAAAGCTGGTTCTTTAGATCCAATACCTTAAGAGGTATACATTCTGGGGCTTCAGCCAAGTTCAATGTTGGAAGACACATGCTCAGTCGTTTCATTATTGTATGATGTCTTAGTTTCTCCCTTGCAAGGTGATCCCCTCCTTCACATGCTTTCACATAATCCTCTGGTATGTTCATTAGCTCATACTGCAACAGGGTATCTCGAAGCATAACCAGAGTGTCTACAATATTGTCAGGAAGGGTGTCCAGTTCCATGTCATCTTGTGCCTGTTCGTGCTCTTTGCGATATGCATATCTGACTGCAAACATATCATTTGCCCAGTTTGTAGCAGAACTTGGATAAACATATTTGGGCTTACATGTTACCGTAACAGTGACATCTTAAGGCTTGAATCTGTCACACGCCTCATGCCAAACTTCCTCCATGTCATTCACTAGGATTATTACTCCAGGGGAGACATATCCCACTGGATCTGGGTAATCTGAGGCTGGCAACTGAAAATTCGCTGCAGTAGGTTGAACTGGTGGATGAAGAGGGCGAGAAAAACCTTCAGAAGTTCCACAACGGATGTATGCTTTGTCGTCTATGGCACGGCGGATAACATTTTCCTTGTTTTCAAATGCCTTTCCAAAGGCTAGGCGGGTGTAGTTCTTTATGTGGCAGCGGTTGTAGTGGATGTTGATATGTCGTGCCCCAGCTTTCTTTTGAGAACGGACATGGCACCAAAGGTTTTGCCCACGGTGTTGCTTTGCTTGTCTGCTTGCTTTGTTTCTTGGCCTGCCCCAAGACCTGACTGTCTCAAGGCTCTTCAACTCTCGCAAGCCATGCTCGGACAGAAACTTATTAGCAATCCTCCTCATTTCTCTTTTGTGCGGCCTTCTTTGATCTCCCTCGATATAACCTGTTCCTTCATCACCCCATCTTCTCCTGTGTGCTTTCAACTGTTCTGCCAAAACATTATATACTGCAAGCTCAGCTCCTCTATCAATCCGGTACTTCCCTTTATTCTTCCCTGTTTGTCTTTTGAAACTCCCTTTGAATCTATTAAAATGCTTTCGCGTTAACTTTTTCTTTGCAGTTTCTTTGTTCCTTTCCAAATTCTGAAGGCGTTCTGCTATATTCTTTAAGTCAAATTCCCTGTCACCAATTTCTTCTTCACTTAGCCTGGACTTCTTTCTTTCTAGTTCCTCTTCTCTTCTTGAGATATTAGCAGACAGCTTGGTAATGAGTTCCGAAAACTCATTTTCTGAGGCTCTGCGTGCATTTTCAACTTGGACCTCTGCTTTGTTTATGAATTCTTGGATACTTTTGCTGTTCTCATTGATACACAGTGATGAGTGTCCAAGCGCATACCTCAATTGGCTACTTGAGTATATGGTACTCAAAACAAATTGGAGGATTGCTCCATCTTTCGCAGATGACATGAGGCTCACAATTGACTTCATATTTCCCAGCAATATTGGGGGAATTTCATGACTTTGTCCTTCTTCCAGTATTTGGTCAAGACAGCGGCACAACTGTATGGCATTTATAGTTGGCTTGTCATGAAGGCACACAAACCTTGAAGAAAAACATGATCATGCTGGAAACTCACGAAATGCTGACTGAGAGAGCAAGAAGCGCCACTTCAGAACGATCGCGTGCTAGAACAGAGTCGTTGGGAGGTTTGCTCGATGAGTTGATGGTAAACTCATGTCTGCCATTTGAGATTGCATTCGAAGAATACGCTGCCACGTTGCCTTTTGTAGTTCAGTCTAGAGATAAAAAAAAGTGCAAGAGTACAGTTCCGCGAAGTTCTCCTTTCCAGCTATGGGCTCCCAGTAATTTTACTTGAGAACAAAGACCGAAGGTGAGTGCTGAAACTGGTGCTAAAATCAGCTCTCTGAGGAAAAACAACACCACAGGAGCTTTATGCTATTTGCACCCAAAGCATTTCTGAATTCCAGATCCGGTACTTTGATGTCTGGTTGCAGCTGTTTTAATATTAAATATTTTTATATCAATTGTCAATTTCTTTTCTATGCTCTGTGAGAATACAATATACAATGTTTTATTTTTCAATTGACAATTATATGACATTTTGTTCCATGATCATATGTTTTTTCTTCAAGGTTTGTGTGCTTTCATGACAAGCCAACTATAAATGCCAACTATACAAACCAGCTTGCTGCAGTCAGGTTACAAAGTGAAACCTGGACATGCTTGAATCGAAGGATCTCATTATTAAAAGCTCTGCGAACATCTCTGCGTCTAGGCACCATTTTGTTATCCCAAGGTCTTCTGGGTAATTTTTACCCAGAAGTCTCTAGGATCGAGATTAAGATGGCGGACGTCGCGGCGACCGAAGTTGTTCGTTCAGAGCTGTCTACATTCCTTAAAGGAATTTCTCTAGATCAATTCTACGAAGTGTTGGTAGAGAAAGGTATTACACAACCAGAACATATCGAGGATGTACAGGAAAAGGATGCAGAAGACTTTGGAATGAGCAAATTTCAAGTGAAACGACTAGTGCGCGAATTCATTTCCTGGAAGGTGCGAAAATCTGAGCAGCCCAAACCACCACCAGCAAGTCAGCCAGAATATCGGATATCCAGTAGCTCAGTAAAATTACAGTTGCATGAAGGATTCAGAACATTTCTTCATACTAGGGACGGGGAGGGAAATATTTTTGTTCCAGCGCACAGGCTGAAAGAGAAGTTCAAAAGCCTGTGGTACAAGAATCCACTCAATCCCACGCAGCAGTTTTCAAACACTTTCATCCTCGAAATGGCAGAATATCGACAGCAGTTCGAAACGAGTTCGAGATCTTGCGAGTTGTGGTGTCGAAAAATGCGCGGGGATCGCATTCAACTCCTGCTAGCTTGCGCACAGCCCAGCTCAGTGTCAAAGTGGAGTGCGTACTACCAAAAGAAAAGTGTGGTGGGAATTCAGCATCTCACAAAAGAGCGGTATCCAGAAGTTGTCCAAATGTTAGATAGTCACAAAGAAGGACAAAGTATACCCCGTGCAATTTACGACTCCTTGTGCAAGTTCGAGGAAGGTTTGGAGCAGGCCCAAAGTTTGGCAAAGGAGTCGGTGCAAAAATGCCAAAATCTGATAGCATCATGCGGTCAGCCAAGAGCTGAAGGTGAGAATAGCTGCCACGAAGAGGGGGGGGGGGGGGGGGGGGGGAGATTCCCATATAAAAATGTCAGCGTGCTCAGAAATGCTCCACAATACGTCTTCCGGTGAATTTATATTTTTTGCATACTAAAAGAAGGTAAAGATAGAAGACCCACAACCATTTTCCTGTCAAGCACCAGCAGCTTAAATGGGAGTCCCCCGGGAGTAGCTGTCACTTTATTAAATGAGAATGAAACTCAGACTGGCATTGACAAGTGTGGAAGCACAAATCGGTCTGAGGGCCATTTGATAGAACCCTATTTTTAATACTGGTTGGAGCAAATTTCATCTTTGACTCTGTGTGTTAGTGTTAAGCCCTTAGCTCCAAGTTGGAGCATGGGCCATTGACAAAATTCCTCCATTGTCTCCTATTCTTAGCCAGGTGTTCCATCTCCCTCCAATTCAGTCCTAGTTTCTTCATCTCTTTCTCCGTATCCCTCCTCCAGGTGTTTCTAGGGCGACCCCTTCCCCTCTTGCCTTGAGGATTCCACCGCAGGGCTTGTCTGGTGATACTGCCTGGGGAACGTCTAAGGGTGTGACCCAACCAGGTCCACTTGCGCTTCCTCACCTGCGTCAAGATTGGTAGTTGGTTTGCTCTATCCCAAAGCTCCTCATTTGTGACCTTGTCTGTCCAGTGTATCTTAAGAATCCTGCGAAGGCAATGATTGCTGTATGTTTGTAGTTTTTCATTGTCTTCACTGTCATTCGCCAGGTCTCTGCTCCATATAACAAGACTGCCTTGACATTCGAGTTGAAAATGCGTATCTTAGTTGCTGAAGATATTTCGGAAGAGCTCCAGATCTTCTTTAGGGAATTGAACACACCTCGTGCTTTGTTGATTCTAGCTGAAACATCTGCATCTGTACCTCCACATGTGTCAACAACGCTTCCTAGATAAGTGAAGGACTCTACCTCCTCGATGTCGAATCCGTCAACGCTGATCTTCCTGTTGGCAGTGGAATTAATTTTCATGACTTTGGTTTTCTTGTCACTGATGAGAAGGCCTGCTTTCTTAGATGTTTCTGCCACAAAGGTGGTTTTGCTCTGCATTTGAGAACTTGAATGGGATAGCAAGGCGATGTCGTCAGCGTAATCAAGGTCATCCATCCATCTTTGACTCTAGTGAAACCAATTGCAAAGTGATTACACCTTTTATGAATAAAACCTAAATGAGTATACAAATTGTAAATTACTCAATGATAGTCATCTGAAATCATCTCTGATTGTAAATTGATTGATTTTATTCATCTGAATTAAAAAGAAAAACTTTGTAAAAAAACTCTTTGACATAAAGTCTGACTATGCCAGACCCTGTGGTTTTATTTTCAGATGAGAAAAAAAAACATTCTGATATTTCTTTAGAAATATATGATTGATTCATGTGTAATTTAATACATAGGTCTATTTGAAACAAAGAAGTTCTACACAAACCTGTTGCCAACCTTGCAGGCTACAGAGACTTCCATCATGGAAGAAGTTAGGAAAGTTGCATCCCTAGTGAATGAAGCCAGAAGGAAGTATGGATCCTCTGTGAGTTCCAAATCTTTAGAAAGAAAAAGAAAAAAAAAAACATCTGAAGAAGGAACGCAAGGCAAAAGCAAGGAAAGCAAGTGGGAAACATCAACCAGATGTTATAAATCTTGAGGATGAAAAATGTGAAGGAGAGGGCAGTAAACAAGGAAGCAAAAGAGTTAGAAGCAAGGAAGAAATTCAAAATGACAGCAAGGAAGAATTTGAAGATGACGGCAAGGAAGAAATTGAAGATGACAGCAAGGAAGAAATTGAAGATGACAGCAAGGAAGAAATTGAAGATCATGAAGATCATACATCACAGGGTTGGGTCACTGTAGAGGAAGATGATGGCAATGATGAATAGATACCCTAGTTTGGCTGCTTTGTTTGAGAAGACTATTATTTCAATATAGTAAAAAGCCATTATGACATTTCATAGTTTTGTTGATTTAATATTTAAATAACAAGTACAAATACAGGGTAGATAGAATTATAAATATATAAATGGTGTTACATTTTCAAGAGGATTTTGCCCTTTCCACATGAAAAATGTGAATTAATTTTGAAAGGATGCAACCCAAGTAATGTTCTACTTAGAAATCAAACTCATCTGTACACTGAAAAGTGAAACACATATCCATATATGATTGTCATTTCCATGCAATGTTTAATGCAGAGGCAGGTCCAGGGGGGCAGGAGAGCCCAAAGCCCCTCTTTTGGCAGCAGAAAAAAATAACTCACATATGACAAAAAATAAGCAAGCATTTTTGCAGTTAGCCCCCCTAAAATTAGGACGAAACTCACTTACCCTCCCCCCTCCCTCCCCCCTGCCTAAAAATTTGCCTGTTATGCTCTATCATTACATCAAAGAAGACTCTCATAATATTGAGAATGAAAGAAGACATATAATTATAAAAGGACATTATCTTTTACAAATTCTTATTTTTAGGTACGTAACTAAGAAAATTATTTATTTTCAATGAGCATTTCGCTCTAGCAATTATATGTCTATACAAAGTTGTATTAAAATTATTTTGTGGACACTTTTATAATAGAGGTTATGTGAATTGAAGACTTTCAAATTATCATGTTTTGAGAAAGCTATCCTTCAAGTTAAAATATTTCTTTAAATAAAGTTGATTTCAATTTGAACTGACACAGCATGTAAATTGTGTGGTTCCAAAAAATATCCAAATCCCCCCCCCCCCCCAGGAGGGGGTCAATTTTACCTGATTTCTTCCATGCAAATACTGTATTTTCCTTTGGAATTTCCAATCTGACACAGTATTAACATAAAGTGCACATTGACTGCTACTTTCTCATGGCCATACCTAGAAATTTTGATCAGGGGAAGGGGCAAGCCTTATCATGCTCTCTTTTCTAGGGTGCAAAGATTTGTTCCCTCACATGTCAACATATTTTAATTTTGTCTTTTGTGTGGGGACAACTACCCACACTGCCCACTCCCTAGGTATAGGTATGGCCATGTTTCCTAGAAAACAAATTAAATAATCCAGATGTCACATGCCAACCCAATCAAGAGGGATATATACATTTGTTTCAGTACATGACATTTTTATATATCTAAATGGTATAGTGACTGTGGCACATCAAAAAAGGTTGGTGCAATTCACAAGACAGCTAGGTTTGTGATCCATGAAAAAAAAGTCTAAAAACTGTGGAGATAGGTCTCCAAAACGGAAATATTAAAGTAATGTAGCCCAAATGAGATAGGAGGGACAACAAGCGATCCTCACTGTGTGATCACTTTGGTCTGATGACATGATAACATATTTCTTTAGTCATAGACTTGTGAAGCTATGCATGATATTTTTTTTTTGCGGAATTCCTTTGCACGATATTTTTTTTCACTGAGAAAGCTGTGCTCGAATTTTTTTTTGGTATTTGCCCAACATACCCCCCCCCCCCCCCCCCCCCCCCCCCCTCCCCCCCCCCCCCCCCCCCTCAAGTATCTAATGGTCCGTCCCTAATACAATTAAATTAATACATATTGCCTATCAGGATACCTCAGAAAACGTGCTATGACTTGTCATGGGTTTCCTGGTCAGGCCTGTACTTTCCTATGCGGTATACACGCTGGAACTCGATATCAGTCACCCTCTCATCCTCTATCTGCAGCGTATCACTGAGAAACTCTCTCAAAACCTCCTCGGTGTTCTCTCTTCAGCCGAGTCTGCTATGTTGTAAAATCGCAGATTCTCCCTCCTCGTATAGACCTCGTGGCAGAGTAGCTGCCGGCGAAGCAAAGCGACATCCCCTCCTCGTTTACCTTCTCAAGTTCACCGCCTAGAGTAGAACACTCGTGACTGACGAACAGCAGACTGCTTTTCAACTCTAGCGATTTCTTTTGATGCGTTGTCTGCGTCGCGTCTAAGGATTCCACCCTAGCTTCTCGAGTATCTTTTAGAGCCTCACGTTAACCGACGAGAAGTACGCCGCCATTTCTTCTCCTTCGCTGTGAGAGCTATTTTTTTTTTTTATCTTCTGGACTAGCAGCCGAATCTCCAGAGCTGCTTGTTCTAAGTTTCCATTTTGTAGAAAGGTGGCTAGACTCCATTAACAGTTCAAAGATATCGAGAGAACCGCTTCCAAGCAAAGCGCCTCAGCGGAGCTCCTTACACTTCCATGGTCACGGTCGCGATGCTATATTATTCCTGTTTGATCCACCAATCTGCACGGCTTTGTCGTAAGGAAGACCACCAGCCTTCGATTCTTTGGTTTGCCTGGGATGTTCAATACTGGTACATTTTCTTCGTGTGAAAGAGTATTTGTAATATCCTGACCAATAATACGGCGTAATATCCTGACCATGAAGTAAGATTGCAATGCTGCAACAATGACATTCTCATTACCAGTCAGATCGCACTATCACTGGACATCTACCAGCAATTTTCACAGTATCTAAATCAACTTTCCTGGGAAGTTTGGATCATTGTTAGACCTTTCTTCCTTTCAATGTCTGATATTCATTGACGCCCTATGAAATTTTTCACGTAGATCTGCAGTGGCATGTAAGGGTATCCTCTATGGAAATGTTCCCTTATTATTAGTTCTGCTTAACTTGCTTCACGCGCCGCCATTATTGCGCAAGGACTTGGTCTCAAAATCTTCCACCCCAGGAATCCCAAACAGACAAGCTGATTAACTCATTTTCTACCAGTTCTACGGAGGAGCTGATTTTCTACAGAGAAGGTGAATTTCTACGGAGGAGCTGACTTTCTACGGAGAAGAGACATTTCTACGGAGGAGCTGATTTTGTATGGAGAAGAGACATTTCTTCAGAGGAGCTGATGTTCTACGGGGAAGCTGATTTTTCAAGGAGAAGCTACATTTCTATATTTATAGAGATAACAGCAAGACTTTTGTATTGAAGGGTCGTGTCCCTTGTTGGTCCCCGTATAAAAATTATTCCGCAGACTTAACAAGCTCAACTCAACTTCATTTAATTGTCGAGCAAAATCAACCTTCTAACCAATTGGCTTGCTGCTATCGAGATTGATTAACGGATTTCTGTTTGACATTTCTGGATAACTTCCACTTCGTTTTGTGAAATTTTATATTTTGGCTTGAAATTGATGTTGTATTCGTGTTGCTGTATATTCAAGAAGGTAAATTGTTGGATATTGAACTGTTATCCTAGCCTTTCATTCGTACCTCGTCCGTATTTAACTTATGTTAACTGAGCACTAACTACGTGAATTGTAGCCCACGTGGGTACATTTGATTTTGATCAACGCCATGTGACACATACAGCGGAACTCCGATTTTACGATCTTCGATCTTACTAACGATATCCCCGAATTTACGATTACATTTCTGGGTCATGGCGAAAAATACAGAACGTATGAAACAGAACCCCGATGTAACGATACTCGGTCCAACGATATTCCCAACTTGGTAATCTTGGGACCAAAGCGTAAATTTGTTCCCACTACAACGATATAGATGCGGCCGGTCTATGGCTAAAAAAAATTGGACAGAAACTGTAGCAATCATACGATTTCCAAACCAAAAGCTACTTCCAACGATTAACTGATTCAAGAGCTCTTTTGCGTTTCCTTTACGCAAAGTCTCCTTTAACCCTCATAGCTACTTAATGTGCTTAATAAGTGGGACCATGAAGGTTCACATGAAAGCAGCTTCCTTCCGCACCTGGTTAATACGGCCGTAACTAACACGCATATCCGAGCTCTAATATTTTTTTTTTGGTTTTAGGTTTGGAAAGTCAATTCAGAAAGATGGATGGACATAATCTTGGATTTCGTTATGACTATGGCTCCATAATGCACTACCCGCCATTTGCATGGACCAAAGACGGACGCGTGACCATTGAGCCAAAAGATGCGAGGGCTTATCGTGTCATGGGGCAAAGGGAAAAGCTTAGCGAAATAGACATTGGTCAAGTTAACAAACTATATGGCTGCAACGCAGCGACTAAGCCGCCCACAACCACCATACAACCGCCCACAACTACCACACAACCGCCCACAACTGCCACACAACCGCCCACAACTACCACACAACCGCCCACAACTACCACACAACGGCCCACAACTACCACACAATTGCCCACAACTACCACACAACCGCTCACAACTACCGTTAAGCCACCTACAACTACAACTCAGCCACCCACGACTACCACACAACCGCCCACAACTACCACACAACGGCCCACAACTACCACACAACCGCCCACAACTACCGTTAAGCCACCTACAACTACAACTCAGCCACCCACGACTACCACACAACCGCCCACAACTACCACACAACCGCCCACAACGACCACACAACCGCCCACAACTACCACACAACCGCCCACAACTACCACTAAGCCACCTGCAACTACAACTCAGCCACCAACGACTACCACACAACGGCCCACAACTACCGTTAAGCCACCTACAACTACAACTCAGTCACCCACGACTACCACACAACCGCCCACAACTACCACACAACCGCCCACAACGACCACACAACCACCCACAACTACCACACAACCGCCCACAACTACCACACAACCGCCCACAACGACCACACAGCCGCCCACAACTACCACACAACCGCCCACAACTACCACACAACCGTCCACAACTACCACACAACCGCCCACAACTACCACACAACCGCCCACAACTACCACTAAGCCACCTACAACTACAACTCAGCCACCCACGACTACCACACAACCGCCCACAACTACCACACAACCACCTACAACAACCACACAACCGCCCACAACTACCACACAACCGCCCACAACTACCACACAACCGCCCACAACTACCACACAACCGTCCACAACTACCACTAAGCCACCTACAACTACAACTCAGCCACCCACGACTACCACACAACCGCCCACAACTACCACACAACCACCTACAACAACCACACAACCGCCCACAACTACCACACAACCGCCCACAACTACCACACAACCGCCCACAACTACCACACAACCACCCACAACTACCACACAACGGCCCACAACTACCGTTAAGCCACCTACAACTACAACTCAGCCACCCACGACTACCACACAACCGCCCACAACTACCACACAACCGCCCACAACTACCACACAACGGCCCACAACTACCGTTAAGCCACCTACAACTACAACTCAGCCACCCACGACTACCACACAACCGCCCACAACTACAACAGAACCGCCCACAACTACCACTAAGCCACCTACAACTACAACTCAACCACCCACGACTACCACACAACCCAAGACAACTACCAGACAACCACCTACAACTACCACGCAACCACCCACAACTACCACTAACCCACCTACAACTAAAACTAACCCACCTACAACTACCAAACAACCACCTACAACGACGCAACAACCACCAACAACTACCACACGACCACCTACAACTACCACAGAACGACCAATAACTACCGCGCAACCATCCACAACTACCCAGCAACCGCCGACAACTACCCGGAAACCAAAATCAAATCGAATTAAAGTACGACTAACTGGTGGATCATCTCCCAACGAGGGTCGTGTTGAACTAAGGCGCGGCAAAGGGCCATGGAAAGCGATCTGTGACCAGGGCTGGAGCAAGAAGAACGCCCACGTTATTTGCAGGATGCTGAAATATAGAAGAGCTCTTAGGGCCTCTTGGTGTTCTGAGTTCGATTACTGGGGAGACCAACGACGTCTAGAGATTGTCTTTTCTAATGTCAAATGCGTGGGTAACGAAACCTCCATTTCCTACTGCAAGAAGCAGCGCAATGGGTTTCCAAACTATTGTAGATTCCATCATACAGCCGGAGTGGTTTGTGAGACCAATGAAACAAGTAAGGGCAGTAGGACAAAGTCTAATTGTGAACAGAAAAATAGAGCGGATTTCAAATGACTGTTGAAAATAAAACATACTTACTTTGTACTTATTCCTATACCTAGTCAGTATTGGTGTGTTTACTTTGTATTTGGTTTTACGACAGTCATTTGAAAAGCACTCTATTCAGTACAGCTGCCCAAAATGGTACTGTTCATGGTATTGGACATCGACACCATTAGGCCAAGAACATTTAATAATTATTCGCCGAAGGTGAAGCGAATCAGACTTCACTACAAGCATTCGGCTAGTCAGCACATGGTAGAAACTTTCTGCAGTTTTATAGATTAAGCAAAATACGATCGAAATTCTCGACTATGTACAGTAAAATAATTCAGTTTTTACAAGGTTGGAAGGATGGATTGAAGCAATAAGTTCCCATTTTGTGCCTTAGTTTATGGATTGTGGACTCCAGAGTTGCCTCGTTCAAACCACTTTGTTCACCTTTTCACCACCGATGTATAACTAAATTTTTAAACCCACTGGCAGATAAATTGAAGTTTCGCTTGGAATATTAAAACAGATAATTAGGAAAATTAGCCTCTTGAAGCCCTGGAACAATTAATAAGACCTTGTTGTTTAAAATGACCACTTCGTTTGATGCCGGGTTGGTTCGTGATCAAGTGAATCAACATGGCTACTTGTAACTGAAATTCTCATTCAAAAGTCAATGACAGGCTTCCACTATTTACTGGACCTTTCGACGTACAGGTAAAATGTTCAAAGTAGAATAAGAGCTTCTTGTGATATGTTTTCGACACAATTGCCTTTTATTAATTGCTTATGAAAAGTTCCTAAGAACTAAGTACGATAAATAAATTACCTCTTCGATTCACATTGAAAGACTAGAAAAACTACATAAAATGTTTGAAATGAATTTTGCTGCGTTTTGAGTCAGTTAGTTCCTTTAGAAATTAAAAATGACCGAGCTACTTGGAAACGAAAACATTATCCCGAGATTGAGGAGCCCGATCTCGGAATGTTGTGGCAATATTCCGAGATAGCGAACCAATCAAAAAACGCGATTTAAGAAGGTTCCCAAATATACTAAAAATATTTAGCCGTTGCCCCTGACCACCTAAACAATTTTATTCAAGTTCGGGTATCTTACGAAATTTCATTCATTTTGGTATCGATTGTTGTCTGTTTACGTGAGACATCTTAAATGATAATGACGACAACATCGATAGCGCCACACTGGCGATGATATTTGTTACAAAGCTTTCCTCCATTTGTTACAATGTCAGGACACGCAAAGTTCGGGGTGTCACGGTCAGGTTTCAAACGGAACAAGTGCGCGCTCTCAAACGATCAATACGGGCAAACGATTAGTGCAAGCAAACGATCAGTTCGGGAAAGCGATCAGTACGAGCTTACAATGTTCCTAAATTTAAGAGCATTTACTTGTGATCTCCCACTGGACGAAAAAATGGATTTACACCACGAGCAAATCTGAAGCAAACATATAGTAAATACCAGATTTGCTTGTGTTTGATCAGATTTGCTCAAACACAAACTTTAAAAATTCCTATGAATTTACAGCACTAGCGCAGCTGGTGAATACCGCTTTTACTTTATTTGTAAATGCGGCGGCAAATCCAATAGCAAATTTATAAATTTGGGCTTGGATTTACAGCTATGGAAAATGTTAAGCAAACGTAAAGATTTGACGTTGAATTCACCATAAAGGCAAATGTATGGTGAAGACAGAATTTGCCCGGGGTTTATCCGGCTAGTAAATGTAAGCAAATACAGAAAACACGATGTCGAATTATTAGATTTACAGCGATAGTAAATCTATAGAAAACTCAAAGATTTGGTTTTGAATTTAGCATAAATGCAATTGTATGGTGAAACAAAGAATTTGCCCGCAGTTTGCGCGGCGGCTAATCAAATTTTCTATAAATCTATAAATACAAGATAAAGAACAACAACACACATGGAATTACGAACTTTATTATTAAAATCGACGTTCAAGTATTATATCTCATCAATTTGTTTTTAATTCAGGTGAAATTATATTCAAAATTTAATTTCAATAACATGCATTGGAAGACCATCTTCATGGAGTTCATATAGAATTTCTCTGTTCTCCTCCAGTGTCCACTATCACCGTCTTGAAGGCCTCACGAACCTCTTTCTGTAAACAAAAATAAAGGAATAAGAAATATACAAGAGCAATATTCGAGGTATTAAACTTAGAATAAAATCTCATGTTCCTTCGTAAAAATAAAAGCTTGCACCGTAATTTCTTAAATAGAGTACTTGTCCAAGATTAATGATAAACTTATAGCAGTAGTGTTTACCCTCTAGTAAAGAGCGGAGTTCATATGACTATCTGAAATCCGCTCTCTGCATAGTTAGTAGAGGGGAGGCCCTCTACTAACTCCCTATACTAACTATGCTCTATGCCTTAGCATAGTATAGTAGAAATAACGACTCGAACAAACTAAACTTCTTTGCGCCAAATAATACACCATCGAACAGAACCAGAACGTGATCTTTGCTTTCGCAGGGCAACTACATCACAACATATATCTGTTATTTAGAACTAGAACACAAAGTAATGTCTTACCGAACAATCAGGGCTTTCGTAATCGTGTGTAATAAACGTCTTTCTCTAAATTACTGTTGTTTCTGCTCGCGCTTGTTCGAGGTCATTTCAGTTAGACGTATTATCACCAATCCATTATCTTGGCGTGTGGCTTCTACATCGTCCAGAATTCTTGGTTCAAGCTTGTATATTCCTTTGCTGACGCATAGTCCACTTCGTAGGCAAGGTATCAAACTTTTTAGCTATATCGTTTTATAAACATTAACAGCAGTCCTTTCAAACACATCTTCCTTCGACCGTTCATGATTTCGTTGGCCGTTGCATCAGATAGAGGCTCAAAGTTCGTTTGCAGCACTAAGTCACGTGGTTTAAGGGGGTGTGCATGCACACCCCCTACTAACGACACATTTGCCCTGCAGCCAAACATGCAGCAAAACTATAATCCCGAAATTCGCCTTTCACAGGCAAATATGCGGCAAATAACATCCGAACTTTCTATTCTGCACGCTGCTTGAAATGTAAACCTCAGGCAAACACATTACAAATCTGTAAATTTGCTTCGACTCGGCAAATCTGTTGCAAATATAAGCCAAACTTTGCATGTACGTCGATTATACCAACCGCTAAAGTCAGTACTTATTCTCAACTTTGCATGTAATGCAAATCTAAGGTAACATAAATTAAATTTATAATTTGCCCTCGCTCGCAAATTTGTGGCAAATATTAGGTAAACTTCATATTTACGTCAGCTATACTTGCAGATCAAACACAATATTTACTATCAAATTTGCTGCGATCGCAAAGTTCAAGCAAACTTGGAGCACCAAATTTGCTTCAGATTTGCTCAGCGAGCGAAGTTGAGCAAATCCATTTCTTCGTCCAGTGTCCGGATTGTTTTCCAAACGCGAAATTCGAAAGATAGCGTTGACAGCTCCCCTGAATTCCTTTTCCTATTTCTCGGTAGAAAAAGATGAATACCGCTTTTAAAACAGCTTATGTAAACACAATTATGTTGCGTTTACGTTGTGAAATTGATAGTTGGCGCGAACGAAATCAAACGCACAACATGATCAGTGAGAGCGCGCGCAGTTTGAAAAACATAGACCATGTGATTGACTGAATTTAGGAATTTAGGAATTAACGCTCATTCAGGAAGTACTCTGGCAGGAGTCAGCTCTGTAATAACGGAACCCAAGAATGTTACGGATACGAAAAAAACAACCCAGACCGTCGTGTGCATTCGTGTAAGCGCAAGCTATGACGTCATTATTATTTTTAACCTTAGCTATGGTGCTCCACTTTCTGCCCGTGTAGGAGATCCGTAAATTTGTTTCAAACCGATAAAATGCGCCCTGAGACAGGTACTTTCGTCTCGCTCTTGATGTCTTGTCAGGGCTGTAACTATTACGGTGGAATGTCATTGACAGGAAACCTGCATACTTTTGTTTTCAGGCTCCAGAAAGATCCGGTTGGTGGGAGGAAGTTCACCTAACGAAGGACGAGTTGAAATAAAGACTGCCGATGGTAGATGGGCACCTGTCTGCAGTAAGGGAGGTTGGACTAGAAATGAAGCTGACGTCGCTTGCCGACAACTTGGATACAAAACGTTTGGTGTATTTGCAGCAAAGCCACGTTCATATTTCGGTTCAGGCCATGGGAAAGTTGCAATGAGCCACGTCCGTTGCTATGCTCAAGAGGCTAGCTTACAGCAGTGTATCCATCACAAGGGAGATTTCTTAGGGCAATGCAGTCACCGTTACCACGCCGGGGTTATTTGCAATACTTGTAGTTATGGTAAGTTTCGCTTCATTTACAGTTTTGTTTGATAGTTCTGTTTGTCCTCGTACACAATATAACAGTATAGCATAAAGTGGCACTCTGATCTTCGGATTCAGAATCCCTGACTCCTGTCTTGTCCGATGCTTTGATCGCATTTTACCTCCCCAAAAAGAACAATGAGATCCTTTAGAGATCACCTGCGTCTTGTGGAGCGAACCTTCAATTTCAAGACCTATGGTCAACGGGCATTTTCTGTTGCTGCCCCATGGTTATGGAACAATCTTCAGCGGTTTTAAATCAAAACTTCAAACATTTTTTTCATGAAGCATATAACTAGAGGTTTTATCATTTTTTAACTTTTACATGAAGTTTTTTAAAGTAATCCTGTATTTGCCTTGATAAAAAATCTTTTATCCAATTTTCTTAGAATTATAGCGTATAATATTATTGTAAAGCGCCTAGAACTAGAAATGTATAGGCGCTTTAGAAGACCATTTATTATTATTATTATTGTCATTGTCATAGCGTATAATATTATTGTAAAGCGCCTAGAACAGAAATGTATAGGCGCTATAAAAGATCATTTATTATTATTGTTATTGTTATTGTTATTGTCATTGTCATAGCGTATAATATTATTTAAAGCGCCTAGATCAGAAATGTCATTGTCATTGTTATTATTGGCCTTTGCTTAACATGAGTCAAATCACTCTACCGCTCCATCACTCTACTTTTGTATCTCTTTCAGGAGCTGATGGACAACTTAAGTTTTCTAATGGAAAAGGGGACATTACGCCAATGGGGACAATTGAAGTTTTTCGCATCAACAGCTGGGGGTATGTGTGTGGCGACTCATGGGGCATCAGAGAAGCGCATGTAGCTTGCCGCCAGATGGGATACCCTTTTGGCGCTATAGCGTCTGACAGATATCAACAACAGTACATGGAAAATCACCGAGTGCTACTCACTGGGGTAAAATGCAATGGTTATGAGCGCAGCCTCAAGGCTTGTAAAATCAAGGAATGGGGAGGGAAAGGTTGCCGTGAAAGTTATGCAGGAGTTCGATGTAAAAAATTGCAGATGTTTGATCCACGTTGAGTCAAATGTTTAATCAGGAATGATCTGGAACATATTTCCCACGGGTTTCGGTCTGAAAGCGTTAAACAAATTGATGAACATATGCCATCTAAAATATACTACACTACAAGACGATTAGAGAATAATTTAGGACATTACTGTTAGGTTATTAGCAAGCAGTCACAATAATATCTCTTCATTCACTTTTGTACAATTACAGTATTTAAAATAAAAGGAGGTAGGAAAAAGAGAAAGACAACGACACACATGAAAATTTTGCAGTTTATTCGACAGGGCGGACATGACCTTACTATTAGTTTTTTAACCTGGCAGTTTATGAATTTGGAGGATATGATCTTATATGTTAGGTACGGTTACACTAGCGCTTTTACCTGTGACTTAATGGTTTTTACCCGCGGGTAGGTAGATTTTTCAGTGTGACCGATTAACCTGAGTCAAATATCGTCGAAGGCTATTTCTAGGGATACATCAAAATGAACAATAGAATAGGCCATGACAGTACACGTAGCGAAGAGTATGGGCTAAAAGCCACCCCGAGCGGTTCAGCCAATTGTGTTGCAGCTTTCTGACAAGTGTTGATGTGTTGCGGGTTTGCATGCTGAGAGGAAGGTCACTCTCACTGTGTTTCGCGCCAGAATTCACAAGCTTCGAACAAGATGGCAGGACTTCGTAATTCGATGTGAGTATTTCCTTGAATTTCCGCAGTGTACTGAGGCTTTTTTTTATTCCTCGGCATCGAATCACCGCATGCTCACAATTCTCTGTCAATAGGAACGATAATCGTCCGATAGATCCATTCTACAATGGGTATAGTTTTGCTAATCATCGGCAACAACAACCAAGCGGGAATCAGCGGAGTTCTTCTAGTTCAAGTGCAGATTACTACCGCCAGTTTCCTGGTGATTTCCCTGATCCTCGAGGATTTATGTATCCTCAACCTCAACCACAGCCGGGCAACTTCTTGCAGTATCTGTCCGAGGATCGGTGCTCTAGCCCAGGGTATGCAATGAGTTCAAGTTCAATGTGTAGCTCGAATGGGGATGGAGAACCAAGTAGCAACAGCAAGAGATGCAGTTGGTCTGAAGTTGAAGTTAAGTGCTTAATCGCGGCGTACAAAAACCATCATACAAAATTAACATCTACGAAGAGCACCCAGGGCAAGAAATTAATCTGGGACTCGATAGTTCAAGCCTTCAAGGAAGCGTGTAATGAAGGTGATGTTGCCACGTCGAAAACGGTTAATCAAGTGAAAGAGAAGTGGCGCACTCTCCTCGACAAATTTAAAGAGGTCAACGACCACAATAGCAAAAGCGGCCGGGACCGTAAACCTTTCAAACATTTTGAGGATATCAATGAATTCATGGGCAAGTCGGATAAAATAAATCCGAAGTTTGTGAGGCAGTCACCGTTGGGCGCACTCAGCACGGAGAAGCTGACTAACGAGCAAACTATCGCCGATGACGAGGGATCTGACAAAGAGAAAGCCGGCGGGCCCAAAAGTAAGAAACCTAAGAAAGAGTCAGACCAAAGTAAAGCACCATCGGTAGAGGAAGAGCGGCCTGACCCCCCGAAAAAGAAAAAAAGGACATCAGCTGACGGAGATGACCAAGCAATCATCGAATTGCTCGAGGCCCAACAGGCCGCCATTCAGCGGTCCGAAGCGAAAGATCAAGAAATGTTCGACGCGCTCCTCAGGTCGCAAAACGAGGCGCAACAGCGCCACCAAGAATTTGTAGTATCAGTACTGGGGAAGCTGGGAGATATCTTCTCCAAGAAATAAACGAAAGGATATTCACTGTACGTTCTCCTGGACGGACATGGAACATTTACACGTTTCGATACATTTTTGTGTGAGGGATGTATCTAGGGGAGAAAGGGAGGCGTGGGGGCATTTCAATTTTTCGTGCAACTGTATTTTTTTTGCATACAAAACGGTGGGCTCTGGCTACGCTCCCATTCGTGTAGGCCTCGTACTAATGCTACATATTCAATTTAAAGTCATTATGAAGTGTTTTGTTTTTATTTGTTTAAAAAAGTTAAGCAACTGTTATCATGGGTCTTCACAGTAATGAAATAACCAATAGAGTAATAGGTGCAATTTGCAAGCACCCTACATGATGAGAAATTGTCTAATCAAATAAACTAATTAAATGCAAACTTGTGTTAAATGTGTCCTGTCTTTGCAAGCATAGAGATTCTTAATGCGTGGCGACGTGTTGTACTATAGCTTCCATAACATCATCTGCATCTTGGCAAGGGGGGCCATCGTCATCACTACCATCACTGTCACTATTATCATCGATATCTATGACTGCATCATCTCCCTGTAAAATGCAGATGTTATGCAGAATGCAACATGCCATGATTGTTCGTGGGATCCGTTCTGAGTCTTCGTCAAGTCGTTTCAGCAAAACTCTCCATCGCCCCTTTGTCAAGCCAAATGCATGTTCTGAAATTATTCTTGCCTTAGATACTTCCTTATTGAATTTTTTTTCTCTCTGGTGAGCGCACCAGTATCCTTATATGGCCGTATTAACCATGTTTTCTTGGGATAAGCAGTGTCTCCCACGATAAGCGGGCGCACTACTGTGCCACCTAGATCCAACGTGGGTTCCATAAGAATGTCACAATTTTCTGTCGCCCAGTAAATATCAGTCATTCTGAGCATTCTCGCATCGTGCAAGCTTCCAGGAAAACCAGTTGCCACTGAAAGATAAAGACCTTGTGAATCCACTATTCCTTGAACCAATAAACTATAAAAGTATTTCCTGTTAAAATAGTCTTCATGATTCTCTTTTCGCGCTTTTATAGGGATGTGACTTCCGTCTATTGCCGCAACCACATTTGGAACGTTGCTTTTCCGGTCAAAATCCTCTACGCTTAATTTGCGTACTTCCTCTGCAGAAGTAGGAAACTTGATAAATTGTCCTTCAAGAAAGCATATTTCCTCGACAAATTCATGGCAACATTTGACAACAGTTGGTTTCGCTAGACCGACCATTAGGCCACATGATCTGTAGCACACTCTCCAGCTGCTAATCGCCACAAACTAGCACCAACACGTTTAGGTACTGGGATCGCATCTCGTAATCGCGTATTCTGCCGCTGAAGTGCCGGTCCAACCCGTCTACAAATATATTCAAAAGCACCAGGAGATACTCTGAAGTTCTCTTTCCACCAGAAATCTAATGTCCTGTCGTTCAAGAGACGCTGAAACCAGTTTTGCGGTCGTGGAAATACCCATGCAGTTCTAGGCCGCCGACCTCCGATTCTTCGGGCTCGAAAATGTAAATAAACTGCCTCTGCCATTTGTCAAAATCGCAGACGGGCTCTTCTTCTATTTCGAGATCTCCATAAAAAGAACAAGATGTGGGAATTTGCTACAGAATGATTTAAAGTTAACAGGAAAATCACAGACATTAAAGCAGCGACGTCACGGTCGTCCATGTTTACAATCCCGCGAAATCCTTGCCAACCCACGAGATCCAACTACAGTGTGACCGCATGCCTAACTCACCTTCGGGTTAATATTTTAACCCACATCTCACTGATCTAAGGCAGTTACCTCCGGGTAAAGCGGTTATAAAATGTCTGAAATAGGAGCGCTTCAAAACAAAGTTTTTTGGTAAGCTCAAACATGGATACATTTAGCGGCCATCTGTAGTGTATATACTTTGGCGAAGGTACAAGGGTAGCAGAGAAATGACCGTGAAATTTAGGCCCGCAGATGACTCGCTTGATCCCGCAGCTCGAGGACGCGATAGCGGCTAGCGGGCGTCCTGAGGGATTGGATGGAAGACTTCAGCATAAAATATGCTAATATCGTGCTAACGACGGAGTGACATCTTTGGCTCTTTGACTACGCAACTAGCCACGAGTTAAAAATAACAAACTTGTTTATTAAAGAACGTTTTAGCGAATGTATCAGTGGAGACTCACTCACAATAGACCTTTTTCCAAAATGGCCGCCGCAAATTCACATGTACTAAAAATCCAATACTGGCACTAGAAAGAGTATCCTCACATTCAAGGAGGATTGGAACCTCCCAGAATACCCTGCGCGCCCAATTTATTCACTTAACACCAGTCATGCGTTACTTAAATCGAGTGTTTCGCGGCAAAACTAGGTCACTTTTGGAGAGCTTTTTCTAGGCACTTATATGCATATACTTTGGTATCTACGCATTCTTTAACTTGTATTTTACCTATATTTTGCAAAAAACCCAGCAGTTGTTGCGAAAAAGTTACGAGTCGAGACGATTATTCTTGTGCTCTATTACACAACTGCGGCCTTTGTACTTGGTCACGCGTTCAACCCCTTAGTTATAAATGTACACAGCCTTCTTATGATTGGATACATTAGAGATTTTTGGCATGTATATTGTAATATAAGGGTCACACAAGGCTAAGGAGTCAAATGTACTCTAATGTACTCAGGTTTCGATGAATGCGACCCGTTCAAACATCGAGCATAAATTGGCGTGAGTTGTCGATCATTGCTAACCATTTCCAGGCACTCTATTCACAATATGGGGATCTTTTCCATCTAGATCTAATTCCCTATCCTTGCTTGAGTTAGAAATAGGCTGGATATTACTATATGTTACTTCAAGACCATGAAATACCAAGGTTTTTGTGTTCTAATGGAAAATTGAGCCATCGCTATTATCCTTGTGACGAGCCAGTGCGACAAGACGATTAATCTTCGAATCAGCTGAAGCTAGTGCCAAATTATTCTTTTATTCGATATCATGGGAACTCAATGCTGTGAAATTGTTCTTCAAAAGTCATACAACACAGTACATTGGAAAGTACTCAGATGAACTCATGATTTCCTGGATTACAAACTCATAGACGTGAGCGCAAATCTCAGCGCGAAATGGACGTGTGTTCTAGTCACGGACAAGATTGCTCTGTAGCATGTTAACAAATAATACGGATACAATGAGGAGGTTTCACTTTGTCCAAAACCAGTAATTATTGTAGAAGTAGGCACTTTTATCCTAAACCTCGTATTAGTAGCGGGTAATACATTGTTACTTTGCACAAAAATATATATGAAGTCACTCGCTGTAGCGGCTTTATTATCTCGACAGGCGACGCTCGTGCTGACTTAGAAACCGAAATACGGATGGAGCCTCTGGTCCAAAAAGTCTTACAAATTATTACTAATGAAATCACGAAATTGAAGTCTATTTATTGCACGCGCGATCGTTAGGAGTCCATGTATTTCGGAGCGATCACTTCGTGTTGTTATCTCGACGGAAGCAAGTGAGAAATGACACTGAAACATCAAGGACGCCGCTTAATAATATAAACCATACTGATGCATTCTGGGAAGGCATTCCAATCCTCCTTGCCTCACATTAGTAATCTTTTAAATTTTGTTATACCAAATGCCATGTCGGCTGAGAAATGTCGGCTGAGTCTGAAAACTGAAAATTTTACAGAGATTTGTATGACTGGGGGTATGCATACCCCCAGTTATACAAACGTCTGTAAATTTTCAAATTTTCAACGTTCGTTTTCTCGGAAGATATTGGATATAATGCAGCGAAATTTTGTAGTTTTACTAAAGTGATGATGTGTGTTCTAGTGCTGGTGTTCATTCTTACCAAAAATCGATTTGAATTTTCGGCGGTGATTTTTGAAAAAGGTGCGCCCAACTGTGACTCGGGCGCAAAGTTGCAAAGGAAAAATCAGGGGTATAATCTTTGCGTTTTTTTCCTCACGAGAAATCCCCCCTACACACAACGCCCCCCACCCCCATTCCAAAAGGGGGCCGCCAAAAGGTGGGCCGTTAACTTGGAAGATTTCCGTTAAGGACACAAGCACAGATAAGGTCCTTAAACTACTAACTTAAACTTGCCCGCCCTAGCATTTCCCTAAAATTGCCTACCATGACTGTCAGCACGAAGGTAAAAAATTGGCTGAGTCAGATAGGATTCGCAGAAGTCTGGTTCAACCAAGAGAGACTCGAGGAAAACAGCAACTTAATTAGCCAAACTATTAATCAACGAATCAAAGATATTGAAATTCAGACATGGCTAATCGAGATCCACAATGACCGCAGGAAAGAGAGCAGCCAAGAAAATAAATTAAGAACGTTTAGGAAATTTAAGATATCTTATGATTTCGAACCCTATCTTAATCAAGTCCCCAATATTAAACACAGAACTGCCTTAACACAATTACGAATAAGCAGCCATAAACTAGAAATTGAAGTCGGGCGACACAAGAAGCCATATCAAAAAGTAGAAGAAAGACTTTGCCGTTTATGCTGCAATGGCGAAATAGAAGATGAAAAACAAAGCAGAATATCAGACAATAAGCTTTTGCTCTTACTGATAAATCCACCTGAAAATTTAAGTAAACTATTTCAAAGTTTATTTCTAATGCATTTACTGCAAGACAGAATTTTCTTTCCTTTTAATGCCCAATAATAGTATTTTCTACGGATAAGATAATATATATTGTAATTGTTTGTCTGTTTTGCTTTACTTATTTTATTTCATTATTGGAATCACACCGATGTAAAGTAACCATTTACAAAGTGCCAATAAAAGATGTCTATGTCTATGTCTTACCACAAATATATTCATGTTGGCGCACTAACCTGTCCCTATCCTTCCCACTTCCCTGGCGTTCGAACTGAGCGGGTAAAACGTCTATCATGTTTCTATGTGTCCGAAAATGTATTTACTGTGCTTTTCATAATTCTGCGAATTCCGACTCTGATTACATCTACTCTGCCCAGAGTCTAGGAAGTGTTAAATCTTGAAATTCAAAAAGGGTCAGTGTAACAGGTGCCCTCATGTCAGGCACCTATACCTAACCAAATATTGTCATATAGTAATAATCTGCGTATAAGAACCTACATTTTGCCTAATCAGGTTCTTAGAAAAATTTTACTTAAAGCAAATTATAAGGTTCTTAAAATAGGTTCTTATAGTTTCATGAATTTCATTTAAATATACTCTTAATAAATATACTCTAAATAATAAATATTTATTATTATTATTATACTTATTTACTTTCTATTTTGTCTTGTGTTCTTGGCAAGTTATGAAGAGTGTAAACATGGGAACTACAAATTTGACCATTAAGGCGGAGCAGAGAGAGGCTATTGACGCCTTGCTTCGAAATTCGGATTTGGAAAAAGCTTCATATTTCAGCTTTTCATCAAGGAAAAATAAAGTGCAACATCGCCTCCCACACCAACCACCGCAATCGTTATATGTCTTCTCATCCTAATAAACGCAAAAGCATGGCGATTGACTTACATTATAATAGTTATAGTTCCCCCCTCTGTTCGTAGGCGGATTCCAAAATAGAGTCCGTAAAGTCGTTCAAATTCCACGGTGTTCATGTGCGGGACTACTTGACTTGGGGTGTGCACTGGGGCTGTATAACTAAGAAGGCGAAGGCCCGCTTTTCGGACTTGTGCTGACAGTTCCTGTCATTCTCTGCCCAAAAAAAAAACAAGTGCGAACACGATAAAACAGTAGGACAAAGTTTGTTCCCGGCGGGCCGAAGTTCAAAGGCTGCGACGGCCTGCTACAAAAGTTGGCCATTTCGAAACATAAACATTTTTCTGTTTATATTGGATCAACTTTTAACCATATCTTTGCGCGAAACGTGCTGCATAGTAGTAGTGTCAAATGTCATATTACTCGAGTAATATGGATGGCAAGTTTTTTTTTTTTTGGGGGGGGGGGAACTATCCCATTCCGCCCAACTTCCCGTAACCTCCGTCTTTTCCTCCGCCTCAAAAATCCTGCTGTCGAGATTTTTCAGTCTTTTGAGCGAGGAGCGGGAAGTCTAGTGTTTATGGGTGAGTCAAGTCAAACATCAAGGTCGGAACACAACTCAAGCCAAAGGCCACAAACTCCGCAATATCCTGGCTTTACGTACGTTCCGGAACCAGAAACAAAAACAACAACAAAAAGAAGCAAAGCAAAGAAGCAAAGGAGCAAAGAACCAGGAACAAGCAAGACTAAAAGGTTGAAAAGTTGATTTTTGCCTACCCTGTGGAGCGAGAATCAATACCTACTAGGCAGCCGCAACCGAGGCAGGACAACGAGCACATAGTCGAGCGAAGGTTAAGCTGTTCTACCTAATGGTTGGTCAAACACATGAATATGTAGACCAGGTAAGCCACACCCAATATGACCCGTAGATGACAAAGTTGAAAAGTGGATGTGTTTGCTTTATAACTATTTTGGCAGCATTTCCGTATTTCTGTGCATATTCGAGTTACTTTGAAAGCATTTCTCAGTGATTCTCAGTGTTAACGCTACCACCTATGAAATGCTGCATCGGCATATTTGTTTTATTTCTATTTCAACTTCAGATGTTCAGCAGGATATCGACGAGGGCTTCCGAAGGACGAACGCGGAGACACTGGAAGCACTCCGTGGTGTTATAAGACGTAGTTATACTCCAGCTCCTTGTAGATCATTGTTCACAATGATACATGATGTCAAGGAGTGGTTGAGACCATATATATAATGGCATTTAAAAACCATAGTACCCGTCATTGTTTTCGTTTTAAAAAAAACAATCGAGGAGAGGTAGAGATGGTTAATCGGCTTTGGGCAACACACAAAGAATGGCGTCCTGCGCGCCAACCCTTTGTAGTTATGCATACTACCCCTGCCGGTAAACCACCTCTGCTTAGGCCTGAAAACCTCAAAAATCCGACGCCAGCAGTAATGAGGGATAAGTATACTCACATCAAACAACGCCTAACGTCCTCTCACCAAAAGTGGTGGGAAAAGTTTATCGAAGACGAAGAGGCAAGGCGCAGGATGTGAAATACGATGGCAGACGATGATTTGGAGGAAGGTGGGCAGCTTGCTTTTAATATCGAGCGGCTGAGATACAAGGAGCCCAATAATGCCGATAACGATGATGACGAAAGGATAGCCCTGGCCGAGCAGACCATCTTAAAGCAGATCAACAAAGAAGCTAATTGTCGAGAGGTTAGACACCTAAAGACCACGTGACCGATGGGCGTGACAAATAGTTTCGTAGCCCATAAAACTTTAACGGTAAAAAAGTGTAAATCAATCCGTTTTAATCTCCTGGAATTTCGATACATCCTTTTTTTTAAACTGATTCATGTGATACGAAAAAGTCATAGAGCAACCACCTAATGGTGTAACTTTTGAAAGCTTCGTACCGTATTATTATATAAACACAACACACCAATCATAACAACACATTGTCACACCTATCGGACACAAGGACCTTTAAACGTCCGTGTGGGGATACTCTTTGTCCTAGTGAAAGTGGTTTATATTAAAATGATTTCTTTCAGAGGAGCCAAAGATCAAATCACGATCTCGGCTTAGGATATTTTACCAGGGGACCATTTTTTAATTCCAAGACTTACATCCCAGCATATCATGAAATAGGTGCAAAACCTACCACCTTTCTCAGAAAACAACGTAACCAGCGTGACCAATATTCGTACTCACTGATTGCTCGACTTGCATGCCTGCTTTAACTGATTTCGGGTACAAATCATGAAGTAGATATATCGAGTTAAAATGTCTCACAGAACCGACGTTCTCTTCCCAGGTTATATTGTCAAACGGAAAACCAAAGAGACGCAAGCTCGACACCGCCGGCAAAGAGAATTAGTACACTGTCTTTGTGAAACGTCATTCAAAGCCGTGGCTCCTAAGGGGCCGACCATTTGACTTTTGAGAGGGGAGGCTTTTTTTCCTTGGAACAATGGATGCAGGATCTTTTTTAAATGGCTACCTCCTTCCCACCCCCCCAAAAAAAGTCAAATGGGCGGCCCCTAAGTAGACAATTTCCGACCGCACGCAAAGTTAGCTGATGAGCACATTATACATTACTAGACAAATGCAAAAATGGTAAGGCTATACTATGAAAAAGTTGTTTTGCTGTTCTTGAACATTTTTTTTTAAATCGCAAATAATAGGCCACTTGCAATAACTGGGTCACGTGACCCAAATCCAACACATTCTCAGTAAAATTCAACTCGCTGCTATTGGCTCCACGTTGGAGATTTTATAGGAATTCAAAGCTTCAGGAGGCTAGATTCCGCTAAGAGCATAGCACGAAAAAAAGAGAAATCGCACGAATTGCGCAGCGAAGAAGGCGATATCGCCTTTTTGAGTGCTATTTTCGGCGGAATCTACCGACAGAACGCTTTGAATAGACTTGAATCCTATGATATCTCGTCCTCAATTTACACAAGAGATATCATAGTATTGATATGAACTGAGATTTAATGAGGAACCAGACTGGCGTTTCGAGGAGAAGAGTTGCTCCGATTTTCACGCTGTGATTTACTGTTTAGTGTCTGTAAAAGTCATTGTCACTATTTTCACCGAGGAATTTGCCGCGAAGATTAAACGTGCGAAGTTAAACATGCTTGTAACTCCCAAGGGTAATCAGTAGTTTATTTGCTAGCAGCCACGTCAGTCTTTCTTGCCTATATAAAGGATTTCTGACATGAATTCAGGGCTTTTCGACACATCTTCGCAAACCGGTAAGTCCTAAAATCTTTTCGACCCTCCCACCTCCCCTTCGGCGACGTAGCACAAGCACCACTAGTCTCCTAGCTGCTCATTGTCTCGGCAAAATCGGTTTCCCATAACTTAACATCGCCGAGACAATGAGTGGCGGATTTATCGGTGAAAATGGTTTACTATTATTTGTATATCGCAAGAATAGTAAAAGTGCATTTGCCAATTTTCTATCTGTCTGTGAATGCTACCGGAGAGAAGCAGCTGGTCAGTCTTAAATACAGAATAATAGTAATATTTTAAACACCAACTTTGGTACATAGGATACATCTATACAGGGAACGGCCCGAACGATTCGGTTCTGCAAGAATTACCTCGAAACTATTTAGCAACTTCAGGGAAATCGCACGGTATCGGGACATTAACATTTGCATTGAAACGGTATGGTGTGGCTCCACACATCTCTTCAACTCTTGACGAGTGCAAATATGTTGTATGTCAAGTGGTCCCGGCTGTCAGCTTAAATACCGCAGTTAATTGGCTAATAGCGGAGCAGAGATGCTCCAGAAACCGGAAAAATACAGATATTGCATTTCAAACATGCACAACAAGGCGAGTATTTTACAGACTTTACAACAGAATAGCAGAGAATGAGCTAGTCTGGAAATCTAGAATAAAATAGGCCTTCATGGCAAATATAATATCCGTTTTAGTAATAACCTCGTGAAACGTATAGCGGTTCGATCGATAAGACCGGTGATTGGTTGTAAGCGGAGCAGAGTTGCGCGTGCCTCTAGAAAGATTTGTTTCGACTTTTGTCCCACTGTAGGAAGTGCGAAATTTTATTGATAACAGGCATAAACATTTCATTTTTGTCAGGAGAAGGCTCTCCAACTAGCTTTTTCTTTTGGTGTCCTTTCGGCTGCATACAAGATTATGTGATTGTTATATGTTTTGTGCTTTGATTGGCTCTCGTACAGAATAACTGCGCTGCCCTTGACTCGACTGTGCTTCATGGTCTAGTAAGATTTGCGCCGAAACTGGAAGATGTTTCTCGCTTCAAAAATGTTAAGGGCCTATTTCAAACGCATCCTACGGAAGAACGTCTCAGCATCCATAGTATAACAGAAGTAAATTGAAAAGCACGCATTCTCAATGCCGTGTGAGTTTTAGATTCAACACAATACTGATCTTAATCTCACGACACGTGCCCTGATTGGCTATCACAGGAACAGGACTGCTCTGACTTGTCCTTAAACTCAGCAGTACGCTGCGCCAATGTCGGTGCTTGATAACGTAAAAACGGCGGCTGGTTCGCGTTATATACACATGCGATTTTGTGGTGTTTGTATTGAAATATATTCTATATTCATTGTCGCAAGAATAATAAGAATACAGTTGGTATTTATCTGGCCTGTCTTTATTGCAAGAGCTTGGCTACAATAGATCTTACACAGAGAACGGGCCGAACGATTCCGTTCTGCAAGACTATATCTCGACACTATCTAGCAACTTCAGGGAAATCGAACGGTATCGGGTCATTAATATTTGCACTGAAACGGTATGGTGTGGCTCCACACATCTCTTCAACTCTAGACTAGGGCAAATATGTTGTATGTCAAGTGGTCGCGGCTGTCAGCTTAAATACCGCAGTTGATTGGCTAATAGCGGAGCAGAGATGCTCCGGAAACCGGAAAATTACAGATTCGCGTTTGGACGGCATTTCAAACATGCACAACAAGGCGAGTATTACAGTACAACAGAATGGCAGAGAGTGAGCTAGTCTGGAAATCTTGAATAAAATAAGCATTCAAGGCAAATTTGATATCCGTTTTAGTAATAACCTCCGAAACGTGATAGCGGTTCGATCGATAAGACAGGGTCCAGAAGGGGTAAAATGGGAACTGGGATTGGCCTTATTTTAGGCTGGGAAAATGGGATTGGGGTCACTGGGACTGGGATTTGACCACTGGGAATGTGAATTAATGTCCACTAAACTGGGAATGGGATTCTATATTATTTCCCTTTTCCTTGTAAAAGGATAAAAACAAAGTAGATTTTAAAATAATTGTCATGATAAAATCAGTGTAGACATGTGAAAAAGTCATATGAACAGATAAAACGACAAAAAGAATTAAATGTACAGCGGTTTTCTTGTTTGCGTTACCAGTCTCGTGCGTGACCATACACGCACCACCACCATACTCAGTATTTCGGTCAGCGGCTTGCAGCGTCTCATGTGACTCTTCCAATATGGCGGCTTTGGCTGAAACTCTCGCTAATAGAACTATCATTGCGGAAATAAAGTATTGTTACGTCACAGGATTTGACAATTTTTAATATTTAATAGATGGCGGGTTTATTTGGTTTTGTTTTATAGTTAAGAAATGTGTGGCACTCGCTTTATATGAGCGCACTTAAAATTAGTCAAAACATAGGAAATGAAAAACGATCATTGCAAAATTTGGGTGCTAGATTCGGTTTGTGAACGACCCTCCGCCTCGCAACCTTTTGTACCCCAAAATCAAGAGGTTTGGGTAATTTCGATTACGCAGCACAAATGGGTATGTTCGGCAAGCTCGTACGTTTTCATCTTTGAAGTACAGTTAATTTTCTTTACACGAGCTTGTGGAACATCTAAGCATCTTGGTTTTGGGAATACTTATTTTTATAATTTAATGAAGAAGTGAAAATTCTTGTAGTAACGCACTTTTCAGAGTTTGCGCAGTTCTTTGTAGAAGCGCAATGTTCTAGGCATGCGTTGTAATGATTTCTCAATTAAGAATCTTCGTGTGAAGTCGCTGGAACAGGTAACAACCCAAGGTTTGAGAACTGTCACAAAGTTTCGGCTCATTGGCTAACACTGTTAAATAGTTTTAAATTCTCCCCGTTTCCTATTCACATGATGGACAAGTTCTCCCGGATCTGTTTTACCCCATGGGTTTTTGTCTGGTCCCAGCGCATATAAGGACGGCGGATCTCGCCTGATTTTGTAGAATTTTTAGAGAACTATTCAGAGAAGTAATAAAGAGTGAAAACGCAGTTAAAAGTTAAAAAGATCCCGGTAACAGTATATTCTCTCGAATAATGGTGGAAGTCAGACAGAAAATTGCAAGCTAGAAGTCCCTTTGACTTGTACAGCCAGGGAACTGGGGAAAATAATCTGCAAGGCAGGGATAGAAGAATCGAGCAGGAAACGTGGGTTTGCAGACTTCGCTTTGGAGATGTATCACCCGGATATGTAATAACCAACAGTATTTGTAATAACAACCGGATTTGTAATAACAAGCAACCGGATTTGTAATAACAACAGGATATGTAGTAGAAATCAACCAGATTTGTAATAAAATATCAACCGGATTTGTAAAAATTTCAACAGGATTTGTAATAGCATAGCTAACCGGATTTGTAATAACCAATCAACGCGATTTGTAATAATCAAAAAGGTTGGAAATGCGACGTTAAGTAAAACCCCGCGTATAAGGACCTGGATTTTTTAAGTTTAGCCTAAACAGGTTCTTATACAAATGGTCATCAGAGTTTCCATAGCAACGGAACAGCGGGTCACTGTTTCTAAATAGCAAACCATCCACATGAAATTCGATCTAAAATTTTAAAATGACACATCAAGCGCCAATCCTTAGGTAATTGTCTATACATATACAACGTTTAGAGAAAATTTATTAAGCCGATTTTAAGATATTCAAGGTGACTTTTTTGCCTTTGAAATTCAAAACTTTTCACTTGCTTTTTCATAATTATATAATTAATAATGGGGAAAAGGCTAGCAAAATCTTTTACCTCAAAATTCATCCCAAGGTATACAAGGTATACTTGTTTGCCAAATTTGATGCCAGGAAGTGCTTTTGATTTTCCATAATGAAAAAACTTCAATTTTTTAGCACTTTCGCGAATATCATTTCGAACACAAAAGTTCCTGATGGTGAAGTTTTTTCTCTTGAAATTTTATTGATCCTGTTGATCAATAATTATTGATTTAATTATTGATCCTGTTGAAATTTTATTACAAATCCGGTTAATATTTTATTACAAATCTGGTTGATTTTTATTACAAATCCTGTTGTTATTGCAAATCCGGTTGCTTGTTATTACAAATCCGGTTGTTATTACAAATCCTGTTGGTTATTACGTATCCGGGTGATACAGGAGATCTATATATATTGGGGATGATGAGATTTTAGGAGAAGTTGTATCGCAAGAAGGAGTTGTATCGCAAGAAGGAGTTGTATCGCAAGAGAATGAAAGCTTGATTATGTTGGATGACAACGAGTGAGTACATTTCACAGGGCCATTGCATTGATTGCATTGCCAGACATTGTTAAAAACTGTTATGTTTGTTGAGCCAAAAGACATTGCTCTATCAATAATTTATAACTAGTCAGGACTACCACCAATGTTCCACTAGACACAGACAATATTTGAATACAAAAAAACAGCTACTAAAATGTTACTGTATTACTTTGGCAGTTTCATGAACTGCATGGAAGATGTTGATTTTGATTGATTCAAGTTCAAGTTTTTAAGTTGATTGTTTGATTTAACAAGAGATCTAGTGAGTTTGTTTATACTACAGTATACTAACTTTGATACCATTGATAAAAAGGTGTCAAATCACAGTTTATGACTTGTATTTGGCTTCTATATGCCCCATATTATGAGTTATTAAAAACAGTGCGACATGAATAAACAAATGGACTTTACTACTTACAGGTAGCCAATTTGGCCAGAGAGGTTTTTTCAGCTAATAGAAAATATTTTAATTGTGGTTTCAATTAATCCGCGAAACATATATTAGCATATTACACACTATTGCGGTCTACCCCAATTGTTCTCTTTCAATGTGTTTCTTTGATAATTACAATGTGTTTCATGGATTTATTGAAACATTGAATCCACTCTATCATAACCATCACAACAACTTCTGCTGGGATTCACACGAAAATAAACTTACATCTGTAAACATTCTCAATTACTTTTACATTGTTATGCCATTGCTTTTTAGCGGAGCTCCTTAGCGGCCGAAGGCCGCAGAGCGGAGCACCATACCTAAGAAAAGAGCGTCCCAACGATGGCAAATGTAGCGCATGTATGATATCCACAGGGTACCCAAAGTATCACAGGCGGGAATGGGCGCAAAGGGATACGACTGAATTTTGAACGTCGAGCGCGCGTGTGTGCTTCCTGAAGCCTGACGTCACAGGCCTGATATCCACAGGGTACCCAAAGTATCACAGGCGGGAACGGGCGCAAAGGGATACGACTGAATTTTGAACGTCGAGCGCGCGTGTGTGCTTCCTGAAGCCTGACGTCACAGGCGTGATATCCATAGGGTACCCAAAGTATCACAGGCGGGAACGGGCGCAAAGGGATACGACTGAATTTTGAACGTCGAGCGCGCGTGTGTGCTTCCTGAAGCCTGACGTCACAGGCGTGATATCCACAGGGTACCCAAAGTATCACAGGCGGGAACGGGCGCAAAGGGATACGACTGAATTTTGAACGTCGAGCGAGCGTGTGTGCTTCCTGAAGCCTGACGTCACAGGCGTGACGTCACAACATGCGCCGCCGGTCGAGTGACGTTTTTTTTTTAGACGGGGGGAGGGGTGATTTGTCGGGGTGGCGCCGCCGGTCGAGTGACGGGGGGAGGGAGCGGTGAGTTGTCGTGGCCGGGGGGGATAGGAGGTTGCTCAATATTGGTGAATTATTCTCGAGCAATCTGCTTGAAAATATATCAAGAGTCTTTTGATCGAAACCATTCTTCCAAGCGACTGCAGAACTGTTCTACTGAAAAGTATGTTTACAAAAAGCCAGGGACTACGAGTGTCTGAAGGAATTTCCTGTTATCTGACAAGAAGGCTTAAACTTTTCAGCGCAAATCCTGCTATGGGCCAGGGACTACGAGTGTCTGAAAAAATTTCCTGTTCTGACAAGAAGGCTTAAACTTTTTAGCGCAAATCCTGCTATTGCGGCAGAGATTGTTTATTCGCCCTTTCTTTCACAAAACAGTGGAATTTATAATGGTACAGAATTTTGTCGAAAGGTAAAAGTAACTGCGAGACGCTACATTTGTACATTACGGCAGTAGCGTGAGTCAAGAAGGTCATACTTTGAGAATTAATTTGTTTGGAGAGTCAATGGCGGCAAGTCGTTAAAACAATTCGATTCGTGGATCAAAGTCACTGCTGGATAAGAGCACTGTTTATAGGGAGATGGCAGGACATTCACAAGTTCCGAACAGATTTACATTCAGGTTATTCCTACACGGGGGAAAAGCTACTCAGGATGAAGGTAAAATTCCTAAAATTCGCTGTTTCTTTTTTCGAGCATGTCGACTTTTCTTGAATCTGAGTGATAGGTCGCGAGCCTAGTAACAACTCAACGTGTTTAGCTTATATGCGACCCTAACTAAAGATCTCTAGAATTCTATTATTAGTCCTTTAAGAACGACTTAGTCGTGTTTTCTAACAACGAAGGCTAATTAAGCCTTCTCAGCTTTTTGCAAACGAGATATAAAACACTCCCAAATCGACACAAGGAAAATCTAAGGCAAAAGTGCTGCAACCGGAAACTGGTTAATGGTATTGGAGTCTTGGTGATCACCTTAGTACCTTGGACTTCCAAGCGGCAAGATATTGACTTATGGTACTGAAAAATTATTTTCTAGCAAAAAAATATGGTATTACAGTAAATTTAAATTCTGTTGAATTGGCTCTAAACACTTGACTTTCAACATGCATGGACTGTGTAATTTACTACCAAATGGCAGTGCCAGTATAAGTAACAATAGGAAAACAAATGAATTAATGTATTTAGTATAGTACATGTTGTTTGCTAGAATTTCATTCACTATTTACAAAGTCATTGTGATTAGTAGAAGTATGCCCATTCCCTGTGGAAAACAAAATTATGTTATACACTGTACAAACAGGGTTTTATTTAGATTAAAAATACCAATTGGTCATTGAGACAGTAAAATTTAACACCGAATTTTTCCATATGACATACTTTGTGTCTAAAATTTTTTGTACCTTTGGACAATTCCAGAAAATATATGTACCCCAGGGATGGCCAGCATTTGGAAATTCTGAATGGGAGGGGGGTTTTCAAGCTCAGAAATTCTGGATGCATGGGGAGGGAGGGTGGGGGGGGGATGCATGGGGAGGGAGGGCGGGGGGGGGGGGGATGGTCAAAACCTAGTGCCGCCTGTGGTGGGGGTACATATATTTTCTGGAATTGCCCATGATGGGTTATCAGGCAGTGTATCCATGGGGATTAAAAATTTTGTATTTTTCCCTCTTGGTCCATATGGCATACTTTGTGTCTAAAAATTTTTGTGCCTTTGGACAATTCCAGAAAATATATGTACCCCGGGATGGCCAGCATTTGGAAATTCTGAATGGGAGGGGGGTTTTCAAGCTCAGAATTCTGCCTGCATGGGTTTTTTTGAAGCTGGAAGCTATTGTAGGTTAACCTCTCAGGAATTCTATATGCATGGGTGTGGGGGTAAGCCATTTTGGAAATTCTGGATGCATGGGGAGGGAGGGCGGGGGGAATGGTCAAAACCTAGTGCCGCCTGTGGTGGGGGTGCATATATTTTCTGGAATTGCCCATGATGGGTTATCAGGTAGTGTATCCATGGGGATTGAAAATTTTGTATTTTTCCCTCTTGGTCCATATGGCATACTTTGTGTCTAAAAATTTTTGTGCCTTTGGACAATTCCAGAAAATATATGTACCCCGGGGATGGCCAGCATTTGGAAATTCTGAATGAGAGGGGGGTTTTCAAGCTCGGAATTCTGCCTGCATGGGTTTTTTTTGAAGCTGGAAGCTATTGTAGGTTAACCTCTCAGGAATTCTATATGCATGGGTGTGGGGTAAGCCATTTTGGAAATTCTGGATGCATGGGGAGGGAGGGCGGGGGGGATGGTCAAAACCTAGTGCCGCCTGTGGTGGGGGTGCATATATTTTCTGGAATTGCCCATGATGGGTTATCAGGCAGTGTATCCATGGGGATTGAAAATTTTGTATTTTTCCCTCTTGGTCCATATGGCATACTTTGTGTCTAAAAATTTTGTGCCTTTGGACAATTCCAGAAAATATATGTACCCCGGGGATGGCCAGCATTTGGAAATTCTGAATGAGAGGGGGGTTTTCAAGCTCGGAATTCTGCCTGCATGGTTTTTTTTTGAAGCTGGAAGCTATTGTAGGTTAACCTCTCAGGAATTCTATATGCATGGGTGTGGGGGTAAGCCATTTTGGAAATTCTGGATGCATGGGGAGGGAGGGCGGGGGGATGGTCAAAACCTAGTGCCGCCTGTGGTGGGGGTTCATATATTTTCTGGAATTGCCCATGATGGGTTATCAGGCAGTGTATCCATGGGGATTGAAAATTTTGTATTTTTCCCTCTTGGTCCATATGGCATACTTTGTGTCTAAAAATTTTTGTGCCTTTGGACAATTCCCGAAAATATATGTACCCCGGGGATGGCCAGCATTTAGAAATTCTGAATGAGAGGGGGTTTTCAAGCTCGGAATTCTGCCTGCATGGGGTTTTTTTGAAGCTGGAAGCTATTGTAGGTTAACCTCTCAGGAATTCTATATGCATGGGGGTGGGGGTAAGCCATTTTGGAAATTCTGGATGCATGGGGAGGGGGGGGGGTGGTCAAAACATAGTGCCGCCCGTGGTGGGGGTACATATAGTTTCTGGAATTGCCCATGATGGGTTATCAGGCAGTGTATAATCCATGGGGATTGAAAATTTTGTATTTTTCCCTCTTGGTCGTATAATGGTTTCCATTGTGCTTTTGATAAAGAATTATCCAACTTCACTATTGCTTGGCTTGGATCTATTGTTCAAACTAGCATCTAAATAACACAGTATAGAGCCCCTTGATGGAAATCCGCTGACTCAATAAGGTGTAGCCGGCCCATAGTGCAGTGACTACCCATGGAGGGGACTCAGAGCGATGGGCACAGAAAGAAGTACGTTAGAGAATGTTGGAAAGGTTTCCATTTCTCTTTGATAATTTTTAACTTAAGAACACACATTGAGAATTGCAAAGTTACTCAAAGTAGTAAAATCTTACATATTCCATGCTTTGCCAAATGGTATACTTCAGTCTAAAATTTACCCCTATGTGTTTATCAGGCAAACCCTAGACTTGCTCAAAGTCAACCTCTCATAGGATACAAGCAAGCAAAATTTGAAGGACTTTGAGGAAGTCTAGGCATAACCCATGGGGATTGAAAAATGTGTCTTTTCATTGTCAGTGGTATATTGGTTTCCATTTGTGTTTGACATAATTTTCAATGCTTTAGATAACAATTTTACCGTCTTCACTATTGATTGACTTGTATCTGTAGTACAAACTAGCATCTAAGGCTACATTCCATTTATATGGGGTGGGGGGAGGGGGGGGGGGGTGGGCAGGTGAAATTCTTAGGGGATACACACATCTTTCCGACGAAAGAGGAGGATGCAACTAACTTGTTCTAAGTTCTGTTACATTTCCAGTCATATTGTAAAATTGAAATGTCAACAATTTTTCTTGGGAAGAATGCCCCCACAACCCCATTGAAGAATAACATAATTCCTACATGGTTAGAGCCTCCAATTGTAATCGGGTGACTCAAACAGGCCTGACAACTTAGTACCAACTGGGGGGGGGGGGGGGGGGGGGTTCAAAGCTGTAAGCTAGTTTAACCTTTCAGGCATTCTATGCATTCTATATGCATGGGGGTAACACATTCTGTATGCATGGGGGTAACACATTTTGGAAATACTGGATGCACGGGGGTCAACAACTAGTGTTGCCCATCCCCAGGGCACATATATTTTCTGGAAATACCCATTATTAATATCAGTGGGATTGGTGATTGGGAGCTCCGCTTTTAGGCTGTGCCTAAATCTATATATTATTCGTCTGGTACTGCACTTCAATTACTGATGTGGTCAATTTGTCAGTCGCTTTCTTGATTTAATTATTAGGCAATCACTGTTTGGAAGTGAAGTAAATGAGGGGATCAGTGAGGGCCTTCATGGTGGTGAAATAAGAGAAATAAGTATGTTTAATGACATATCATCAGTATCGTGTATTGAGTCAAACAATCAACTTGAGCTCCAACAACGTGATAGCCTTGACATACTTTGTGACTCTCCTGGGAACATTGCTGCAAACCCTGTAAGTGATGAAAACACTGAGGACATGGAAGACTCAGAAGGATTTTTACTTGACTTTGATGATGAAGACTTGCAAATAATATTAGAAAATGATGAACCAATAATAAGTGAAAATGAAGATAGGGGAAGCGAGATATTTGATTTGGATAATGATATAGACTTTTCAAAGTACAACATGAAGCCAATAACTTTGGAAAAAGCTGATGGTGTTGCTCAAACTTTGGACATGCTTGTCAAAAGAGTAAAGATTCCAAAAAGTGGAATATTCTACAAGTACTTGAAAGATGTTTTACAAGTCTATATTACACCTTCTGAGTACAGTTGGGATCCAGAAGTAATTGAATTATTTAAAACATTGAAGTGGTTAGGTGGTCAAAGTACAGTTAACATGGTCAGGGGCCCAATGTGGCATGGCACTGGAAGAGGAGGTGTGTTCAATCCAGATGAAATGAGGCCAAATCTGGGAGGCCCTTCTGATCGAACACTCACCAAACACAGTAGTGGCTATACAACAGAAAGTGGTATCTTGAATCCACTTATGAGAACATTTCATGACATTGTGAACCAATAACACAAAGGATCGATAACACAAAGGATCGACTTGGGACCCTGCCAATAAATCCTACTGGAAGTTCAGACTAATAATCAAATCAGCGAATCTGATGACTCTGGTGACGATAATAGCGAGGCGGACACTGACGTTTATGATGATGAGTTTAGTGGTGATAATGACAGTGACAGTGACTCGGATTCCGATGATGGCACCCTCGAACCAGAGGAAACTACACCATTCAGAATCATCCCACACGTTGCACAGCACACGAACACAAGGCTTCGAAGGACGAGGAAGAAGTGATCGAACCATTCATTTGCCCTACGAGATTTTCTTGGTAATCTGTAACAATGTAAGTTAAAATCTACCTAAATTTTGTTTCTATTAGAGTGGTTTCAATAAATAAATGAAACACAATAAATGAATCAAATAGTGATAGTCAAAGCAACACATTGAAAGAAAACAATGAAGGTAGAGCGTAATAGTGTGTAATACGCTACTATCTGTTTCACGGATTAATTGAAACCACTCTAGAACAGTTTACACATGTCTACACATCACTGTTTTTATCACTGGGATTTTCAAAAGCCTGACTGGGATTTCCGGGGAAAACGTTACTGGGACTGGGATTTGGCGATTGGGACTGGGATTTGGCGAAATTTACACTGGAAATGGGATTGGGACCCCCCCCCGTTCTTTCTCGAAATTTAATTATAAAAGGCATAAACATTTTCCTTTCTAGGGAGAGGGCTCTCGAACTAGCTTTGCTTTTGGTGTCCTTTCCGCTGCAAACAAGATTATGTGATTGGTATATGTTGTGTGCTTTGATTGGCTCTCGTAGAGAAGAACTGCGCTGCCCTTCACTGTCCTTTCGGCTAAACAAAATGATGCGATTGATATAGTTATAATCTAGTATGATCGGTGCCGAAACTTGAAGATGTTTCTCGCTTCCCTATTTCAAACGCATCCTAACAGAAAAACGTCTCATCATCCATAGTATAACAGGAAGCCATTTGAAAAGCACGCATTCTCAGTGCCATGTGAGTTTTAGATTTAATACAATACTGATCTTTATCTCACGACACGTGCCCTGATTGGCTATCACAGGAACAGGACTGCTCTGACTTGTCCCATATCAGCTTTACAAGTTCTCCGTGACCCAGCATTTCTTTGAAGCGCCGCATCTTCGAGTGCCGCGAGTCGATTGATCATGAAGCCCTGTTCAGCGTCACTAAAGCATTGTGATCTATTGAAATATCGATATCACAGGGAGCAAACACCATCATGTATCGTTTTTGGAAGTTATGCTGTTCGTTTCGGACTAGTCCCAGCAAAGAAAAGGAGAAGTTTCGTCTCAGAGATAGAGAAGGAGCTTGGGAAAGCAATCCGACAACAACGGGAATGATTTGGCCTTACAGGTAAATCTTTTCTAGCGTTTTTAACAACGCACTTACATATTTATATTAAATGAATTTGCATCCTTAATAAAAACTATTTTTATAAACTTTAAAAGCCGTTCATATAGCGTACAACACGAATGACTTTATACTAAAAGGCGCCACAATTATCCCGCCGATTTACTGTATCTTAAAATACCTTATTGTAGAAAGACAGACAAAGCGTTGACATTTTGAAGAGTGTCGAAAGCAATAAACCACAATTTTCACGCATGTATGGTGATCCATTTATGTAGCAATATCACCTTTCAAATCTAAGACCTCTGATTGGTTAAGAGAGAGACGAGCTGCTCAGTTCAGATGATAAAATTCCATCTGATTAGTCAAACTGTAAGATGGCCTGCACAGGGCTGCTGTAAAGGTCACCACCCCAACAAAGTTCCTTTCTAAACTGCCAGTTTCCATTTTACAATGCAAAGTTGTTCGCGAAGTTTAAGTCAGACCATTGAATAAGTTCAAATGTGAATCATTTTTCCAAATAAATCAGAGAGGCTCTAGCCGCGGCGCAGCTAGAGACGCTCTCTGCTAGAAGATCTAGGTCATGTAAAAAGTTCATTACGCAACTAGAAGAAAGCAATCCTGTCCACAAAGTCGTATCAAGCAAGCTAGCGCCAACTTCCATATATTACAATCTTCGCGTTGCTAAAAGGCACATAAGGTCCACTAATAGAATAGATTCAAGAACTTTATTACAAATAAATAATCCCGGGTTACAGTTTTATATCATTTTCCAGTAATTATTTGTTTATATAACATAATATAGCTTATTCAAACCCACTGCAGCATTTACAATAATTATAAATGACTGAATTATAAGTAGTACTCATGTACTCTAGCCTTGTATTATATTATTTATTATTAAATAATAATAATAATAATAATAATAATCTTTATTTCTTAAGATAAACAATACATATCCTAAGTTACAAAATTGAAATAAATATCTATCTAAATTACACTATATACACGATTAAAAACATACAAAATTTAAAAACTATTCCTATATACCATATTTAAAAATAATCCTATTACTAAAAGCATTCTTGAATCTGTCAGTTTGAATCTTAGGGCGTATAGTTGATTTTTTTCTTAATTGATATTTGGTGTCTTTTGTCTTAGGTAAAATTGAAAACAGGGGACATTCTGGGTCATTCGATCTTCTTGCGTAAAGTTTCTTATCAGCCTTTTCTAAAAGATCTCTTATCTTTATATGCTTGGACGTATACCTCCTCTTAAAACTTCGATCTAAGAAATTCTGTATAACGGTTAGATCTGTATCGGAGGCTCCATATACCGGCAAAGCATACATAAAATTAGGCAGAACTATAGAATTAAACAAGTGATCTATTTCCACTTGGCTCATTCCCTCTTTGCGCAATGATCCTATCACAAACAATGACTTATTAGCCTTTATAACCTTGGCGCGCACGTGCGTACTGAACTTACAATTCTGTTGGAATGTAACACCTAAATTGGCAATTCTTTGCATTGTGGTATATTATTAATTGGCGCTATGTCTTGATTGAAGCCTTTCTTGCGAAAAATAATTTCCTTGCATTTTATCGAATTACATGCCATCCGATTGCGACTAGACCAGCTAAGGAACTGGTCTACTAAGTCAGTACGGCACTGACCATTTCCCCATAAGGGAACAACAATGGTAGAATCGTCGGCATATTTAAACAAGGCTGGACGGTCTGCTAGGCTTAATTCAATATCATTAATAAATACGTTAAAAGATAAGGCCCACTGACGCTGCCTTGTGTTGTACCCCTGTTTACCTCACGCCACTGCCCTTCAAAACCATTATAAATAACCCGCTGCTGGCGTTTCTCAAGAAAACTTAAATACCAGTTTACAATAATAGGATTCAGATACAATTGCTTAAGCTTAGATGACAAGAGTTCATGGTTGACACAGTCAAATGCTTTACTAAAATCCATTGCAAATACTCGCACGGCCTTGCAATCTTGCTCGTCTAGATAACTGTAGATGGTGTGCTGCATACTCAAGAGTGCATCAGTGCAACTCCCCCCTGTCCTATAAGCAAACTGCGTTGAACTCAGTCCTTCTTCGACAGTATCCCGTGCATGTATATTATACACAGTCTTCTCGAAAGCGCGTGCAATTACTGGTGTGATCTTAATTCCTCTGAAATCCTGCTTGCTTTTGGGGACGTCAATCTTGGGAAGGGGGGTCGCGTGGGCTCTTTTCCAGGACGAAGGCCACTTGCTTGTCCTCAATGATAAGTTCCAGATTTATGAATAACATTTGTGAAGATTTCAGCATGATCCTTCCAAATCCAGAAGGTATGAGGTCTGGCCCCGTAGCAGTTTTCTTTAGGTGCTGTAAACAATTCCACACATGTCTTTCTGACACTTCGGGGACTTCTACACTCTCATCCACTTCGGCTAATACCGGCTGCGTATATGCGTCATCGGTACACAATTCCGCGAAGTAGTTGTTCAGTTCCTCAAGCGCTGGAGTGTCCAATGTAACTTTAGCAGATGTATTTCGCCGTTGGGACAGCTGATCAAGGTGCTTCCACCATTCTCTAGATCCTACAGGTGCCTCGATAAGTGCCCTTCTGTTCTTACTGATCAGTTCACTTATTTTCCTGTTAATCTCGCACAGCCGGTCCTTGTTGTTTGGAGCTATTCTGGACTTCACCCTCATTAACGATTTTACTAGAGGTGTTAGCCAAACTGGATCACGCGATGACATGCGCACGGATCGCAATGGTATGCACACGTCCATGTGATGTTTTATTTTAGCTTCCAAATCATTCACTGCCTCCTCGACATTATTTGAGCTTAAGACACTGTCCCAGTTCTCGCTTGCTAGTTTCAAGTACAACTCATCCTTTCGGTGTTTCCTGCAATCCCGAATACAAACATTTCGTCGAATAGGCTTTAATTTTGTTCCCGCAGGTAATATAACCGCCGTGTGATCTGTTTTAATTGACACAAGGTATGGAACGCTCTTTCCAAACAAATCAGGCCGATTTGTAAAGACCTTGTCCAAGTACGCTTCGCCTCGGGTTGGAAAGTCCACCAGTGCATCCCATCCAGTCGTCACGATTAGTTCATTGGTGTCAAGCTGATTAACATCGCCCCCAGTAACAATCGTCAGACCGGGATGTTGATCAAGTGCATTGTCCATTAAGTGAACAAAATATTGCAGAAAATCCGCCGGCCGGTATGTGGGTTTAGGCGGATGATAACACCACACGTTAATAACAGGTGTCCCGAGGGTAATCTGAAAATCAAATATAGCAGTTCGTATTGCTTTGATCTATAACATCAATAATGTTTAAGTTACTCCTCGCGTAGATAGCAATCCCGCCTTTACATCTGTTATCTAGTCCCGACCAGTTCCTGTCCCGTCTAAAGATAGAGTAACCAGGGATGTTAACGATAGCGTCCGGCATGTCTGGTTTTAGATGTGTCTCTGATACGATACATACATCAATATCTTTGTTATTCAAATCGGCTTCCAGCGCCACTGCCGCTCGAACTCGGTTCTTTGATTTTGCAAGGCTGCATATATTCGTAAATAAAAACTTCGGTACTGCAAATTCAAAGTCTGTTCTGGGGACGGCATGGTGTACTTGTCTCGGAATTCGGACAAGGTTCGTTGTATCCCTCCTGGCACCGGTATCGCTCCGCCACGCATTCTCTCGAATGCCATAAATCACTGTGATAGGTTCACCAGAACAATTTTCCCCTGAAGATTCCCTGTTTTCCACTCTACGTTCACGTCGCCAGTTCCCACCACGGCATCCTCTGTAGCGAAGAATATTCAGCGTCTTAAGCTTCTGAACAACTGCAGGTATGGGTCTCAATCGGCTTGCTGGTAGTTTGCGGAGTCTTATAAGATCACGTTTCGTGTACGTAATTGGTCGCCTAATATTACTCTCGCGCTCCTCGGAGCCGTTTTCTGGCCCAGGATTTGACTCCACGTCCATACAAATGCAGATGTCCAAGCATATATTCTGTTCACTTGAAGCAATAGCCAGCATGCCATGTTTGTGCCACACCAATATAGAGTGCCGAAGACGAGCATGGCGGGAGTGCCGAAGTAAGAATCTTGTACTGGGATGAGAACTGAGTGGGAGTACCACGCTGTTTCCAGCTACCAAATCTGCCCGGTATACTTCTTGAATGCTTAATAGTGAATAGGGATTATTTTGTAGTGTTATAGGTCCGTTTAACCGGATATATAGAAATATAAAGAGAGGAGCTAAAATCCTCGTGGCCGCCATTCTGGCGCCTGCGCAGATGCTATATAATTAGCTTGATAATTAGCTAACTGTACCTGTAATTCAGTTTTGCTGCAAGAGGAACAAATAAGTCTAATAAATATGAAATAAATAAAGCACCGAAAGTATGGTTGTTGGCTGCAATGGTAGAAAAAAGCACTACTAATTATAGATGATATCAACTACTCTTTACATCGGCGGAATCAGCTCTGGATTCTGTGTTTCTCAATTAAGTGCGCTCCTTTATAGTCTTTGAGTCCCACACTCTGGAGCCTTAAACAGGAGAACGGTAATTATCAAGTTTGGTATTATATAAATATTTTGTTGTGTGCCTATGATGTCGTTAGGGGCAACTCATGAAAAGCGCCGCGAACCACTGCAGAAGAGGTCGGAGGAATGCACACAAATGAAATGTAGTCTTGTAGTTGTTTTTCTCCGAACGAAAACTTGGTTTTTCCTTCCTTTCCGTGGTCCCGGAGCTTTGCTTGTCAATGAAAACCAAGAAATGGGTCCCCTTTCAGCACGAGATGTATCTCTGAAATTTAATAGGTTAATTTATTTTGCTTTAACACTTATCATTCGATTACAAAATGGCGGACGCGTGAGCCACAAGTCTAAAGAAGAAAACCGCTCCCGAGGACGTTCAAAATACATATTTGTTCTATGAACGTGTTTATGGAAGAAGAAAGCCTTTAAGATATGTCTAGGGTGGCTTAGTTGTCATTCACGAGTTAGAAGCCTTCGGAGAGTTTCAAATTTGTGATTTCTCCGTTCCCGAAAGAGAGCCGTTTTCGCATTCATGCTGCTATTCTCAGTCTTGACTTTGGCGCTTTTAAAGTTTCGTGGTTTTGTATTCAGGCTGTGAGCTTTTAAAGTACAAATATGACTGAAATTATCAGCTATCGCTAACTGCATCAGCCAAGCAGTTGCACCAGTGTTTCAAATTTGTTAAATTTCTAATTCTTAATGGGCTTTCGCACAGACCCCAGTTTTGGCTCTCACTGGGACTGTAGACGATAAACTCTTGATGTGATTGTAAAAAAGTATTGCAATGAAAGATACCTTAACTAGGTTATTTGTAAGTCCAAACAAAGAGAATGTCAGAATTTCTGTCCTTGACATTAAGAGAAAAGAGACCATGTCCAAGCTGAACTGGCTGGTCAATATGATCACCAAACAAGGGAATGAAACACTTAAGACCCCGTCCACAAGTATCCGGATATTTTCGAAAACGGAATCTTTTTCTTCGTTCATCAGTTCATCAGATTTTCCTTTGTTTGCCCTTAAAATGTCTAAATCTACCCAAAAGACAAGCAAAACGGCAGGGAAAGGGAAGACAGACTCATTTGTGTGGACAGGTGATGAGGTAGAGCTACTTTTGAAAGTTACTCATGAATACAGTCTCTCGCACGAGCGAAAACATCGACTGGGAAACATGTCAAACAAAGTATGCTGATATCTGTGAGTTGCTTCAAGGCCAGTACCCATCGCACGAAGGTGCCAAAGAAATCGGCGAAGATCATCCACACAACAAAAATGATAGCACTAAGGGTTTTGTGAGCACGAAGTTGAAGGCCGTTCGGCAGAAATAAAGAATGGCTGTCGACACAAGCAGAAAGAGCGGCCATGACAGAGTGGCTTAATTGTTCTTTGAATCGTGTGAAGATATCTGGGGTGGCTCTCCTGCTACCTTCACAATTCTATCAGGACTAGAATCTGTTGAATTTACAACTGCTTCTGAAGCGAGCTGCAATCCTGGCAGTCCTGAATCAGTAAACATGGCAGATGATGCCACTGGTGCTGTCACTGGTGCAAGCTCAAGAAACCGAAGAAAGTCCTGCAAGAGAAAAGAAAGCTTGAGCTTCAAAGATAAACGAGAGGAGAGATTTGCTAAATGCCAGGTTTAAAGGACACAAACAAGACAAACGAAAACGAAAATGCCTCTAGACACACAACTTCTTAATGTGGCACAAGAAGAAATGGAAATCAAGAAACAACTCATGGAGAAGATGAATAACATGGACACAGAACATTGAAAGTAAATGGAAAGGTTTACATCTAGTATGGAACTGACTGGCTCTATTGCTGAAGGGTTTGCAATGATGCAAACACTTTACGCTGCACCACAATTCCCATAATGGGATTTATGACAACAGGATGGCAACAATGCATAATGCTTATACCCAGTCTTTTCAGAAGAACAGAACTTTTAGAATGAATTTTTTTCTTATTATTATTGCATTACAGTTTAAACCAGTGGACCTCTTGCAAGAATGTCTCCTTGAAGCTTTCAAATTATATCAATAATATTTATTACTAATTGCTTCAGTTGAGGTCATAACATAAATGATATCATAAATGATATGAACTTTCCTTTTTTTGACAAAGCGAGCTTTTCTCCTACAGCCTCACTTGGCTATAAGCCCTCTGGTTATGGCCCCCTTCAATATGGCCCACAGCAAAGATCCCTGGTTATAAGCATTGTCATTATAACTGAAAATGTATGGTAACTATCCACCACAGCATTTCTCTGCCTTATCGCTTAACATACAATGATTATACCAATCATTTGGGAATAACCATCGTAATTGTTTTTATTATGGATTAAATGTTGAATCCCTAAATGTTGAATCCCTAAAGGTACAATGTACCTAAAATGTCGGCCAAATATAATTAGTACTTCTTGAATAGCAATAGTAACAAAAAGGGGTAAGATGTTCGCTAAATGTATGCCTGTGATGGATGGAATGACCTTAATGTGTTCTGCACTTGAATACGGGTGTAAAGTTTTCAAGTGCATCTTTTTTATCACAGGTTAGATAATCAAAAAAAAATTATTTCCTGTCTTTACTAATTTTTTGTCTGAACCTAAGTAATATATTGGAAAGCAATTGTATTATTTAAAGCAGGAGTCTTACATAATTATATAATACCAAAACATTCCAGCTGATTTCTTGCTCTTAAAGTAGCCTTAACCAAAACAATTTGTTCCATCGCCAAGCGTTCCAAACAGATTCTAAAATATTGCAATTGCGCATAAAAACGTCTTCATCTCTTAAAAAAAAAATGCCTCAAACTGTGTTCCCAAATTGTCTTTTGAGTTTCAATCATGGCAAAAACCCTACCATTCCGCTCTACATTAAGAGAAGATTTCTTTGATGAGATCGGGTATCCCTTATTTGTGCTCCCAGAAATTAACCACTGGTTACCTAGGGCCGGGGTAGAAGCACCCAGTACCGGCGACACCTAATTTACCATCTCTGGAACCCTATTGAGTACTGTTACTTTTAACTCTTCCCTAGTGGTCTCACAAGAAGTAATCAAAGTTGTATTGACTTCTTCCCTGAAGCTAAACAGTTCATGGATGAAAATACCTTGTTAGTATTCTTCTGATTTTTTTTTGCCGTTTCTCATTACAGTCTCCTGAGGGGTTGCCTGATTGCAGGCTGAAAATGCTTATCATACAATATATGGCAGTTGTAACGTTTTCATTTCCAATTTTCTCATTCTTCAACTCGCAGAAATTATGTAAGGCAAAACAGGCATAGATGACCTGGGGAAGCTCTTCGAATTCAATATTCATGGGAGGCCTCAAAGCACCGAAGCGAACTTTTAGACGCCCAAAAGAGCATTCAATTACCATGTGTGACTGACACAGTGTCATGCCAAAATATTGCTCCTGCACTGTCGATCCGCCGTTGCAATACCCCTTCATGAGATATGGCATAAGTGCATACGCTGGTTCCCCTAATAAGAAAACAGGAGCAGGATCTTCACCAGGCCCCAGGATGCGCTCACATGGATTGATCACTCCATTTTTGAGCTTCATATTTAAATTGGAATTTGCAAAAATCCTGCAAGCTCGTCGATTTAATCGCTTTAAGGTATGAGTATACCTTTGCGCGAGGGATGTCACTTTTTTCGCGAAAAAAATCACTGTCGTGTCATTATTTACACTACAAGGGCCAATCATATATCGTTTTAAAGCTTATGGAACGGCCTTACTCACTAAGTGGTATATTTCTATGCAACGGTAATTTGATTGATCATTTTCGTCGTTATGTGCTTCAAAGGAAAAGTACCAATTTTTGCTTTTTAAGAGTTCCTGCCACTTCCAGTTAATGCTAAAAGCTCCAGATTTCCGCAAAATGTATGTATTCCTTAGAGTGCGATCTGAAAAAACGGTGTGCGGGATTATTGATATTTTACGTATTTGCGCAAATATCACGTAAAAAAGGTTGAAAACAGATATTTTTGGCAATGCTAACACAAAAATTAGCATAAAATATGTTTTAAAAGGAAAATCAAAAATCCCGCACACCCTTTTTTAGATCGCCTTCTAAAGAATAGATTTTGCTTATACTTGGAGCTGTGCAATTTAATTGGAAGAAGATGGAACTTTTTAAAGAAAGTCCGTCCTTTTTTCTTTAGAGCTAAAAATATATGTTCATGTACAATATAATGAAAACAAAGTATTCATCAGATAGGCCAATCCTTTTGCTTTAAAATGATATATGAACGACGATTGTGGTGTAAATTGTGACGTGATACGAATTTTTTCCCCGCGAGACCCCTCAAAGGTATACTCATACCTTAATTGCGCTGTTTTGCTCACAGGCAAGGAAATCCGCAATCTGCAGATGTCAAAAAATCAGTCAGTAGATACAGAAAACAACTGAAGGTTGGGTACCAAGCGTAAGCGACAAGAGGGAAGCCTGTAACTCACAACAAGTAAAGGAACGAGTTAAGGACTTTTATTTTTATTAAGTCCGGACAATAGTAGAGAGGTTCCAGATAAGCGTCAAGCAACAGGATCAAAGACCATGATATGTCAAAAGTACAGAATTTGGTTATATGACATTTTTAATTCAAAATGCATATGACGCATACAAATGAGCTTATCCTATTAAAGACAAATTGGGCTCGGCATTTTTCTATAAACTTCCCTTAGTCAAAAGTGTTGTAATGCAAAATTAAGATTTGAAGCACGGAAGAAGTTCACAGCTACAGAATGCTCAATTGAGCTAGCTAAATCCGTGAGCACAACTAACGACACTGTGCAGCTATGACACTGACAATCAAGGGCAGCCGCTATTGACAAAACCTGCAATAAGAACTGCAGTTCATGTTCAATCATAACAAACTTTGACGAAATTGCTACCCCTAACAAAGCCAAGCAAATTATCGGGAATCGCTGGGTGCACTACAATCATGGACAGGGCATCTCTGGTAAGCTGAGGCCGGAGCCGTTCCGCACGGAGCCGTTCCGCACATCATAAAATGCACCAATTTGGTTGCGATTGAAGCGTAGTTCGCATTTGTTTTAAGGCGTTCCTCGCACATTGAGCGGGCTTGAGTACGAGCAACCACAGAACGAGGCTTGTGATTGAATATAATGTTTTCTCCAATAGCTGATCTTCTAAGAAAATGTTTTGGCAGGATTTCAAAAGTCCCGCGAATCTATTGTATTCTTGCTGCGAATCTATTTTAAACATGGATGAATTCGTAATTAAAGAGAACGCATCTGCAAAGCGACACCTAAGCGCGTTGACATTTTACTGAGGCGCATAGACAAGAACGTTTTCCGGGGTAATCCGCCGTGTAAGAGCCATTCCCAGAGGACACCTTTGTGTTCAGCTCTCATTTCATCATGATTCGTTCTACTAAACAAAGGAAGCTTTTGTGACGCAGCTTGTGAGTTGTTCCAGGTTCTTACACGGGGGAACAGCCGTTTGCCGCTACGTGACATTGCAAGGTTAGCCAGCCTCACGTAGAAAAGAACGTACAGAAGGATATTGTTTCCATAGAAGGATAGAAAGCCAGATGAAAGAACGAGAAAAGGATAAGTTTTGCATGTATCTATTTCATCGTACGTTTTACTTGCAAAATTCAAAAATAACTGACTTTCACAAAAAAATATATCCCATTATTTTAAATGAACAGAAACACACTTCTTATCTAAAACTTGTAACATTGAAAAAAATGTATTTAACTACCGCACTATGGCCACACTATTCTGAAAAAACAACAACGCTGCACTATTAATTGCCAGATGCCCGGCATGAATCCATGAAAGATGACACCTAAAAAAGTTGTCATCCACATTGGAGGAGTCCATGGAACCTTATGCTAGGAACTCGATGACATTTGTTATGTGCAGGCTGGCAGCCGACAGGTTAGCGAAGTGGTAGAGCAACGGGCTGTTCTGTGGAAAATTGGAGGTTCCAACCCCGGCAGGATCAACACTCAGGGTATTTAAATAATTGTGGAAATGATGTGGCCTCTGCTCCAAGATCTGCAAATGGTCAGACCTTCACGTCTTCTGGGATAAGGACGTAAAACGTAGGTACCGTCACGTGTCTTACATGCACTACATTAACCTGAACCAGAGGGACGTTCAAGAACCATAGGGGCGTCAGTAGTTGCCAATCTCCAGTACAGGACACACAACTTAAAGAGTCACTCGCACGCTTGCCTGACAAGCAAATAATTCAAATCGCAATCCAATTCCATCTTCTTGTTAATATATAAAAACACTATAGAATTGTATTGATTTTACAGCTACAAGGTCATTTAACAAACCTGGGGGTCGTTTCTCGAAACGCCCGAAAACTTTTCGGGCCCGATAAATTACCCGAAAAGCGTGCGGATGACGAATTTTGCGTTTCTCGAAACTTCCGAGTTTTTCGCGCCCGATAAAATTGCGTCATTTTTCGCCCCTTAATAAAGGGAGAAACCCTTCTCCCCTAAACTTTTTCGGGTTTCCGAAATTCCTCAGAATAGGGAAGAAAAATAGCAAAATTAACTAAGGTTTTTCACTCCTCTGCGACTTTATTTATCCCTCTAGTACCTGCGAAGTTGAATTTCCCCGAAAGTGCATGTTTCTTCTCGTAAAACAGACATTTAGGAAGGTGTCTTGCTTTGTTTCCAAAATGTTCTTTCTTTGTCGCGAAGTGGTCTCCCGGTAACTCTCCCGAGTTGCTTTTAACCGCCATCCCGATAAAATACACCAATCAGGTGCAAGCATCTCGCTTCTTGACCAATCAAATTCATTCTCTTGACAGCTCGCCTGTCACATTTGACGAGGGGCTGTCAAACGTTTTTGACATGTTGTAAACATGCATCTACAAGAATTCAGTGCAAAATGCTTGCTTTTTCGCACATTTTATCTAATTACTTGGCATTTATCGATGAACGGCGACGAATCGATAAGTTTCCTATGTTTTCATTGTTTATTTATGCAAAGTATTCGCAGAGTTTGGAAATTATAATTTTGATTTCGGGTTCCTGATAATTATCGGGGGTTTTTGGGAGTTTCGAGAAACGCTTTTCGTGACTCCTAAATCTCGCCCGAAAAAAAACACCCGAAAAGTTTATCGGATCCGAAAATATCGGGCGATTTCGAGAAACGACCCCCTGGACTACTATTTTGGTTATTCCCGGTAAACTTAAATATATTTTTAATCCGTGGCAAAAATCGGCAATTCCGCTTTTCTGATTTTTTTCCTCTTTGATCTCAGCAAATTGCCAAATTTCTCGATTTTAAAAGTTTTTCTTCAGCCAAAACCCGAATATTCCCAACATTTTTCGGAAGTTTTCTAAAATCCGGAATGCTGAGAAAACTTCCATTTATTTGAAAAAAACTACCCGACATATTTTGGTTTCACGAAATACACAAAAATCCAAAAATACCCCTAGTAAATTCGATTTCCTTACTGCAAAATCACAGGAAAAATCTCCCACTCTTTTTCTTAAACAATATGCCGTTTTTCCGGCATTTCTAGGCGCCTTGATTTCTGATTTCTAACTCGAAAAATTAAAAGAAAATCAGGAAAATATATCCCTTATTTCCAAGTTTACCAAGAACAAATTTCGAATTAAGTTTCGCTTTTTTTTTCGAAAAAATATGGGTATTATGCGTTTTGCGACACAGAACAATGGATACACGTGATACACCTGAAACACCCTATCCCTATCCCTAGGTGTGTATCTGCCTCAAGAGCATTGTTACAAACGCTGCATCTGTAGTACCCCATATGGCCATTCCCTGGTGATGTGTCATTTATTTCAGAAAAGGTTGCACCAGAACTGTCCGTTGTTGCCCGCAATGCGTCATGACTCATGGACACTGGTTTTTTAAATAGCCATATTTATCACCCCATACATAGCTCGCAAACAATTTTGCACTGGATAACACGAAATTAATGTCTTTCTTCCTATTTTCTCCGATGCACCACGGGCTACAATAGGCAGTTGTGACGGTGCAACCTTTTCTAAAATAGGTGTATGTATTATGCTTACGACACAACACAGATGGCAAATGCACCGAGCCTGACAGTATGTTGGCTAATTGGCTAGAGGAGGATGGATACTGTATAAAACTTACTGAGCCCACATGTTTTGTACAATGTGCACATACATATAATAAGGGAATGGCCATGCATATGGGGTACTACTCATCCAATGTATGTAATAATGCTCTTGAGGCAGATACACTCCTAAGGGGGTGGCGTAGCAGGTGTATGAAGTGTATCCTATGCTCTCTGTCGCAAACCAAAATACCCAGTCTTTTTTGGAAAAAAAGGGGGACTTAATTTGACAATTTGTTCTTGGTAAACTTGGAAATAAGGGGTATATTTTCCTGATTTGCTTTCAACTTTTAGAGTTAGAAATACAGAAATCAAGGCGCCTAGAATTGCCGGAAAACGGCATATTGTTTAAGAAAAAGAGTGGGAGATTTTTCCGGTGATTTTGCAGTAAGAAATCGAGTTTACTAGGGGAATTTTCTGATTTTTGGTGTGTTTTGTGAAACCAAAATATGTCGGGTAGTTTTTTTTTAAAAAGTGGGGGTTTTCTCAGCATTCAGGATTTTTAGAAAATTTCCAAAAATGTTGGGGATATTTCGGGTTTTGGCTGAAGAAAAACTTTTAAAATCGAGAAATTTGGCAATTTGCTGAGATCAAAGAGGAAAAAAAACAAAAAAGCGGAATTGCCGATTTTTGCCACGAATTATTTTTGGTGATTAAAATTAGACTTATTTTTGACAGGTGGTACAAAAATTAAGTGTGCGAGTGCCCCTTTAACACACTACACTGACAAGAGAATCTAGTAATCGGAGCGTTGGTCTGTGAGGATTTCCCAGCCCTCAGGTAAATTTAATAAATGAGCACCATCAAACGAAGCTCTGCATCCAGAGAGGGCAAGAGGATAAGCTTGTATCTGCATGGATTATGCCAAGAACTGTCACAGCCACATGGTTTTCAAAGAGAGATACCTGACCCTCCTCTGATTATAAGGCAACATTTATATGAAAACCTCTTTTCAAATAAAGACAGATGTCAGGGGAGGATTTAGGGAATGCTGAAGGGGAGATTTTCCATACATTTACCCCGGGCGGGGGTACCTTTTAGGGTTTAAAATCAGGCCTCTGGTACCCTTTAGGGGGTAAAATTCGAAAACGTGTAATTTTTTCCAGATAGGTTCCTGTTACAGGGCCCGTGGTTTGATGCGCTGGTGCGGAAACGCATAATTTGGCTTTTTCCGCATAATGCGCATAATCCGTCAAATCCCGCATAATCGCGCATAATTTCCCAAAATTTTGTGAAAATCATTTACAAGGCATCATTACTTGGTGAATTTCAAACTTTCTTACATAGTTTTTCTCACAAAAGTGATACATTTCTTTTGAAATCATCTGTCCAAGGTCAAAACAACTCAACAGAAATGAAACTAACAAGGCGTTCTGTGCTAATCGCGTTGCGCTGGAGAACTGACGACAAGAAATAAAACACGTTTGCGCTTTGGATATTTTACAAAGTAAAACAAGCGGGAGAGGACGCTAACGGCGATAAACACAGCCGACTTTGTGCAGTTCACATTGATCATAATCACATCACATTACGCTTTCTCACGGATCATTTACACGACAGAAACATGGCTACTTCCAACGATTGCAGATTGCTCTCGCGAACGGGGGATTAATTTTAAGAATTACACGCAGAACGACGGCACAGAAGCACGACGTTTATGTGATCACAAGAGATCGTAACGATACTGTAGCTCTGATAGTCTGCATGTGTAGCTCTCGTGACCGTTCAGTTCATTGTTTAATAGGAGCGCATTGCTATGATCCTTGTGGTATGAAAAAGGTAACGTTTTTTTGTAAGAAAGTAATAAGCTTTATTACAAGTGAAACACACGTCTAAAGGTCCGTTCACACGGCACGATCTTAGTTGTGATTTTAGGTGCGATTTTTACGGCGATTGTCGACGTCATATCGCGCTGTTTGAACGGCTGGCGATTTGGCTCTGCGATATTTGTCAGTTTGTTGCGATCTGAAGAGATCGCACCCGCATCGCAGTGGAATTTGAACATGTTCAAAACGTCTGCGACGTCGCGGAGACATCGCAAGTGAAATCGCCATAAGATCGCCGGCCGTTCCCACCGCGCGATATGACATCGCCATGGGATCGCCACAGAAATCGCACCTCAGATCGCAGCTGAAATCGCGCCGTGTGAACGACCCTTAACGTCTACCTGAAAGAAACGTAGCGTCATTACGTTAGTAAAGCGAAGCGAAAGCATTTAATAAAGCATTTTATAAACAATTAAGAGTTGTTGAAATCAAATAGCAGCTTCATCCATGTAACAAAACTGCTGAAAAGAGCAAAATACTTTACGGCACTAGAAAAAATATTGCGCAATCCCGCATAATTTCGTATTTTTAGCGCATAATTTCGTATTTTTAGCGCATAATTTCAGAAAAAATTCCGCATAATTTCAGTAAAAATCCCGCATCAACCATGGGCCCTGCTGTTAGAGGTCCGTTCTAGCAAATCAAGCAAATCACACTTGTTGGTAGCCTGAATTTCAGACATATTTTCCCTCCTAAAAAATACGCGAGAAAATTAGGAGGGAAAAATATGTTTTTTGGTACCTTTTAGGGGTGAAAATCAACTGAGGGATGCCATGTTTGGTACCTTTTAGAGGTTAAATCAAAAGTTACCGACAAGCACCCCCACTCAATTGTAAAACTGCCCTTGTTTGTTTCCAAGGCTTAACAATGTGACTGCATGATGCAGTCACGATTAAGCAGTAATCAGCTCTCCTTAATATGAGCATTTTTGTCACAATATGAAATATTTTGCTTGGTTGGGTTACCTGTGCTTATGCATGTCACCAGGGTACCAATGACTCCCTTTCCAATGCAGATCTGACATTACTGCAAGTAAATATATCTGAAGAGAAGAAATAAAAGTTGGAAATCCCATTTTCAGCAGATTAAGAGCATTTGAAAATTAGCAATTTGCCAAGTTATAGGAGTTTATGTTGATGATAGACCAATAGGCTAACGGTGTTTACATCTTGTTGAAAGCAAAAATAATGTAAAAATGTAAAATAGGAAATGCGAAATAAATGTATCATTGTATTGCCAACCAATTTCAGATGTGTGATTATTCCTTTGGGTGGTTACAATTGTTAATCTTATACATGCCAGCATACACTTACTTGTGGTAAGAAATTGCACAATTGTAACCACCAAAGGGAATCATCACATGATCTGACAAGATGTAAGCACTGTTAGCCGATTTGGTCTATTGGTTGAGATACTGGTCCATGAATTTTTGAAATTAAATAATGTTGTTTCATTTGTAACAAAAGCATGACCCTCGCACGCGGGCAATGGCAAACTTTTTCCACACTCGAATGAAATGGCAGTTAAATTTTGTGACTTCTCAGGGCTGTTACTTTGCTATTTTATAACTTTTTGCAGTAAAACTTGGCAAATTTATTGGATGGATTTTCATCATGGTATTTCATAGCCGGTATTTCATAGACCTGAGAGTTATAATTTCTTTTTGGTCATATTGAAATTATACCATGCGAAAAATTATGTGTTTGGCTTCCTGAACCAGTTTATTTACACGGCCAGTCAAATGCAATGATTATCATATGTGGCACGAATTCTAGACACAATATCACATTATTTGCAAATTTTTGAACTGATATTATGGTATTTGCATTTTTTGGACACAATATTACAGTATTCGGGGGTCCCCTAAGCCCCCCTCCTGTGGTTATCAATGTAATTTTGGAGGAGTCAAAATGCATGAACGTTTTGATTATCAATAAATAGATAGTGGGGGGTTTCAGTCTTGGATGGATTTTTTTTTGGTCTGCATGTCATGGATGGATTTTTTTTTGCGTTCAGGGAGCTTGGATGGATTTTTTTCCAACATTTATGGAAGAGTCTATTAAACTTCTATTTATTTGCTTTTACTTGTTTGCTTCGCAATGCTTTTAAAGGTTTTGGTGGAATGTATTTTTAGGGTAATTTTTTTAACGTCATTTTTAGAGGAGATTGCATGTTTCTTTCGTTGCGTGCGAAATTTTGATTAACACATTTCCCCAAGCCTCAGAAAAAAGCCTAGATAAATGTTCCGTTTTTTGTGTAGTAGTAAACAAAGCCTGTAGGTTTTATTATTTAAATGCGCGCAACTGCACAATGCAAATGCCGAAATTATTATTGATTTATTTCGTGTGATGTAAGGCCCAAATGCCGAATTTCTATGCTTGTAACGTCGAACTCACGCTTACACCTAACGGGTCTTATTTCAAACATAGTGACTGCCCGTGAGGCCTATCACTGCAGGGCATTTTTGGGAGTTTGTTTTTCCGCGCCAAGATACACTTGTTGTTGGCATGAGGTGTCTATGTTGCATGAGTTCTCAAAGACTATATCAGATTAGCACACTAAAATCTTTATTAAGTATATGAGTGAAATGAAGTCAAAATCCTCCTCCTACTTATGTCTGGTGTTCCTTGGACGTTCCTTTTTTTCGTCCAGGGGGCTTGGATGGATTTTTTTTTCACGATTTTTTGGTGTGGGTGGATTTTTTTTGGGTCCCCCCCCCCCCCCCCCCCCCCCCCCCCCATCACTTTTCTAATGGTCCGTCCCTAACAATCAGCTCTCAGCAGAGTGGCAATAGGTTTTCTAACTAAATAAAAAGTTGTTTATCTCCACTAAATTATGACCCCCCGATTTAAATAATAGCCTTCCCCTCCCACTAAATAATGATGTACCAAATACCCTTTAACCTTATCTATGGCAGCATTTCAAATAAAATAGCCTACACTGTACCTTCACTAATGTTCTGGCGGGGAAGACAGACGAAGAACACACTGCAAAGGTTGATTTCTTAAACTTTACGCTGTTTCACTTTCAATGGCATCGATATATTTTCCGTATTCCCTGGGGAAACATAGGTAGCCTCCAAGGGATAGGCCGCAGTGTTCGCTGCACTGTTATTTTTCATTGGAAAGAATTGAAAACTTTTCTGTTTTGTCAAAACGTGACCGCCATTTTGCAGTGAGGAGTTCCTAAATTACCCAGAAGCCCTAGGGAGCAACAACCTTTCTGGAGCTGGGAGGGGAGAAGTTGTCCGAATGGATCCGAATTTAACTCCTTTGTTTTTACGATAACAACTATTTTTGTGGTTAAAATGGCAAGAGTATCAACTGTTAGTTACAATTCGACTTGTAAGCATCGTACCTCCTTCTTTGCTTTAGCAACGCACGAATTATATTATCTGTGCAGTAAAAAAGTTACCCCGACCCCCCTCACCCTGAAAATGAAATTGTTGCTAGCCCCATCCCAAAGGCATTCTCGTGTTGGCTTTGCATAGAGCTGCACGTTGGATGATGCAGAGAAGCTAGCGTGGCGCTGCTTTTGCATGGAAGGAGACTGAAAAGCCAAAAGCATCTCATTCAAAACTCAAAGAACTAGAAAAGGGTGAGTTTCTTGTCTTGTTGTGCCCCTATACAGTTAATTGTGTTCGCTTTCTGTACCCGTCCCCAGTAGAGACTCTTTAACGTAGCTTTCGGGGCTCAAATTCTCGACTTTACGGAGCACCAGAGGCGTGAAGAAGCAATGTGTTAATGGAACATAAGCAAAGGTCAATGGCGACTCTCGGCGAACAATGCCTCCTGATACTCACCACCTCTTTTATTAAATGGCACAAAGGGAAATTCCAATGTTTCGGTTTTCCAACTATGGAGGTCGACCCTGAGTACATCTGTCAAGCCCGTGGGGGGGGGGATTAATATCTGAAACTGCATTGATTCTATGTGTCTCCTTGTTGATAGTGTTGGTAATAATATTATTGTGATACCACATGATTGCAGTAACTAATCTGAGAAAAACAGACAGAGCGGAAATGTCCTGCTTAATAAAATCACTAGGTCTTTATTATACTTACATGTACGTCATGGAAAACAAAATAACATCAAAATGACTTTTCAATTTACCTGGATTTTTCAGAAGGTTAATTAATAATCCATCCATTCCGCGTAATCAGAAACATATAAGTGAGTTGAAACGTGTAACAGCGCGACAACCTGCGAACAACTCGCGATCAAAAAACACCATATTTGGAAAGCAACAGATTCTTCGCTTAGCCAATCAGCAACGGGAGATGTTATTCGTCATGTTTTCTAAATTAACGCGTGCGAACTCCCCACAACAGAAGCACAAATGAGTTGAGAACTGTTTCTTTTCCATGCTCAAAATCCATCAAAATAAGGCTTAAAAGCACCTTGAAGAAGAACAAATGAAAATCTAAAGACAACAATTTACAAAGAAATACAATCGATAAGTTAATTTATAAACTAAACGTTTTTTAATCTGAAAGAAAAAAACAACCACATTTTTGGGCGAGTCTTACTTGTTTGTTTTGGCTTCATTGGATCCTTCGTCCTTTCTTTGACATCTCATTTTCCAGTACAAATTGAACGACAACGTATCTTGAAGTTTATAACTAAGAGCACTGGAGAACTACTCTAATTTCCCTTCTTCTGTGTTTGTTGTTTCAAGAACGGATCCCTTGCAAATAGCCGAGCTGTTTTTCTCCTTCGTTCCTACGTGTAAATTAGTTCCTTTGGATCAACAGAATCCTGCCGACGTTGACATTCATTTCTCCCGTTCTGGTGAATGAGTTTCTCAGAGTTCCAAGCCATAAAAACTCTGCTTGGCCAACTTCTTTTTCTTGAAGTCCCGAAATAGAGTGGTGTGAGTTATAACTTTGCAAAATATGCTCAATTCCCGAATTATTTTTCTCCTTCTGAGAAATTTATGCATTTTGGTTGAGCTTGGAAGTTCTTCTTACAAAGTTCATTGGTTTTCCAGCAGGAAATCTCGTAGAAAAGCCGGTAAAGCTTCCAAAAATCTGTAGGCATCGATGAATCAGAATGTAGCTTTGCAAAACGAGCACCGAAGCCTGCCGTGTGCAGTGGAAAGTCACATCTGAATTTTGATTGGCTGCACGCAAGGACATTGTTTTCCAAATAATATGGTGTTTAGTGATCGCGAGTTGTTCGCTGGTTGTCACATCAGATTCATTCGTCTGTTACACGTTTCAACTCACTTATATGTTTCTGGCGTAATCCCATGTAATTCAGTCCTATTTCATGACAAAGATATCGCATGTGCGACTTATAGCTATTGATTTGTAGTTCTGACAATTTTTTTTCAAAAAAGTTTAGGATTTATTTCCTAGAAAATGGCAAAATATCAGAGAAAAAACACCTCGAGATCAAGATGGATTCAACAGAGTCATTGTTTATTGTAGTCTAATGTGATCTATAGTTGAGTATGCTGTCCTGGTGCATGCTACCCTCCTGCATAACCTCTCCGATCGAACTTGAGAGAGTTGAAAAGAGGGCATGTCAATTGTCTAGCCTGGCACCAGTTATAATCTCGCCCTTGATAAAGCAGGCATACGTACCCTCTGAGAGGCGTTTATTTCTTTGAGGCATGTATCTTTATGCCATCACTTTATCAATAACATTAATTTCCCCGCCAACACAATCTACCCCACACGAAAATATCAGACCAAAGAATAGCGTAATAAAGGCCTGACAACATAACCTTAAATCAAGCCAAACAAAGCATAACAAGAACCATAAAATGTAATCAGTTTAATAACCTGACATAACCTTGCATTAGCCTTAATTGGAGACCTTAAATTCACGGAGATTTTAAGGCTTCTAGCCTTATAATAGTCAGACCTGAAGGCTAAGAGATTTTCAGGCCTGATAACGAATTAAATAAGGCCGTAATTTGCGTTCTTTAAGGCCTAATGTTTTTCTGTACATAGTTCCTGTTTGAGCCCGTGCTCTATACTCTGTTTTATGACTAAGTGTTAACTGATGACATCTGAACATTTTGACACTGCGATTCTTTGTCTGAGTGACCACCAAGCAATAATGATGTGTTCAAAGACCCAAAGAGAAACCTTTTTTGAGTTACCGCTAAAGTTGTTGTTTCGCGCTGCACATTTTCTAAAATGTCGCTTTGGGACGAAAGAGAAAAAGCAAACCAATTCACAATGTGAAACAACAGCTTGGGTACATTCTTCAAATTTGCCAGTTACTCTGCTCTATGTTTCAGTTCATTTTTTCTCACAGTGAGACACCTCTGCTTAGTTTAATTGCACAACCTCATATTGTAGCAAGGCTTTAGTGTTCTTTTTTCTTCGTTGTTCTGCGGCCACCAAGCTTCACCCTGGCGTAGGTGACTTGCTGTGTAATTGCCCCATTCATTGCCGTGTCAGAAGGGACCTGCTTTCCATTTTGCTTGGCGTAGGCCATAGTGTACTCTGTATAAGAATAGAACACAGACGCATTAGAACGTGATGTATTTGTGAGCGGAGCGGCGTGTTATATCGTACCTATATTATATATAATTTGCAATAGTCACCTGCAAATGATTTTTAACACTAAAAGTATTTGGGAGCGCGTCCGCACTTGAGTAATTCCAAAACTAAAACAATTTAGGCGTTCGGCAAGGCTCCGTGATTATTGGCGAATTGTCTCGATTTTCACCGATATTTGTGTCGCCTCCGACGTGAGTAATGTCTAAAGTAGCGTATCACCAAAATAGTGCAAAAAGCGTATCTGATAGGCCGTAGGGGGAAAGCCCTGAGTCGCTGAATTTTTCAAATAAATATGAAACTTTGGTTTGAATTGGGATAGAAAAAACGCTTACCTTTACAAGCCATTATTTTTGTTTTGTCCAGAGCTTGTTTATCTTGGTTGTTGGTGAAGGCATTGACCACCTGATTTGGCCAATTCCTCTGTTGTGAATACACTGGCCACCAGGCAACCAAGCAGAAAAAGTGGTCCTTTTTCTCCTTTGCAATTGGCTTTGCTGAGCACTGACCGCAAATTATCCCTGGGAAGGGTGACACTTTGGAAGTTTGCAAGGAGTTTAACGTTTTCAGGTCTTCCAGAAGAGGCCTAAGGAAAACAAAGTATATGAGCAAAAACGATTAGGAATGCACAACAACAACAGTGCTCGTGTATTCTTACCTTTTTCGCTTTCAGTCTACAATTTATTTACTGTATTGAGCTTACAAGTAATTGCACTTGCAGAATTAAAATTGGCTATTAAGATGGCATGTACCTGAACTGGCGACAGATTTGCTTGAATCGTGTACTGGTCCGTCACAGGAAGCTCATCTTGATATTCGGTGTAACATTTTGCCAGTGATATTAAGTAGCTGACTACCTCCGGGGATGGCACTGAAAAATAAGCAGCAAATTTATTTAAATTCTAATTTGTGAATGAATACCTCTGAACTTCGGGAACCATAGCAAACACATGTACAGGGGCTGCAGAGCACACTTTCAAGTTGTGTGTGTGAGTGAGTGGGGAGGGCTCGTAAGACAAAAAATGTCTCAGAGAAGTGTGGGGACTAATTTACCAAAAATGAGTGAAAATTTATTTTATTCTAACAGGGGCTTTTTGGCTATATTTCGGAGCAATAATTTATTAAATATAAGTCAACGTACAATCGTCAGCAGGAAAATAAAATAAAATGACATACCTGGTTGGCTTGCTGATTACTTTTGTTCCAATTCGCCTTTCAAGCGTTCATTTTCCCGTTCAAGATATTGGATCTTCGCTTGCATTTCTCGATAAAGGCTGCTTAATCCACTGTCAGACAAGCTGGTCGCCAACTGAGGTGGAGACGGAGGATCGTCTAAATAAAGCTCGTCATGGTCGGCATCAGGAACCGCGAAGTTGGCTGAGGGGTTTACTGCCTCCATAGCCTCCGAAAACAGAGACATGGTGTCCATCATCCCGCTTGTGTTTGTTCGAGGCATGAACTCCGTAAGGCCGGCGTCAGGTGTGTTCTGTACTGTGGTTATAAATGCTGCTTCGCTGATATGCCCCGCAACGCTTGGCTGGGCGGTTGGCTGGGCGGGAGGCTGAGGGCGTCCAACCATAACTGCGGTGCTGGGTCGCATTTCAACTTGGGGACTGGTGTGTCTAATCAAGTTCACCGTTGGCTGGGCTGACGATTGAGGGCGTACCTGCGGTGCTAGGCCTAATTTGGGAACTGATCGAATTCGATGTTTGCTGCTGGTGGCTGGTGCCGTGGTGGAGCGGTGCCTGCAGTACTTGGGCCCTTTTCAGCTTGGGGCTTTTCGCGGACAGGAAAGCACTGCGATAGCGCACATGCCATCTCAGAACTTGCCTGCATACCTGCTGCCGCTAGCACACTCTTTGGGGCTGTATTTTTTAGCAGTCTTGCTTGTTGTGGTTTTTGCTGGCGCTTCCTTCGATTTTTGCACCGGTGTTTTGCTTGGCTTTTGGCTAGAATGCGTTTTGCGCTTTTTCGGCGACAATTATTTATCCTGCTGCCCGCTTTCCTTCGCGACTTTAGTCTCCTTTCTTTTTCTTTTGCCATTTTCTTGTGGTTCCTCAACTGTCCCTTTTTCATTACCTTATATGACTTCCAGTCCTCCCAATTCGGTCAAGTGATCTTTGGGTAGCTTCCCTTCGTAAACCCAATCGAGTATTTTCTGGCTTGCAGCTTGTGCAAAAAGTTCTAAGCCGTCCCGTTGAGCTGATAAAACATAATAAAAAGGGTTGTATTTACAAGGCGACCAGCTTTTCCCCCCAATAAAAGGTCAGGTCTTAATGTTGCGTGACGGTGTTGGATAACATGACGGTTTCGAAAATGGGCGCCAAAATTCCCGGTTTACATATTCCGTTCAGTGAGTCCATCCAAAAAGCTTAGTATTTTCCAAACTTGTGCAAAGGTGACAATACGTCCAGTATTATTTAACTAAAATAATATTCTAGCAATCTAGCATGAATTAAGTAATCACTGCAAGTAATTTTACTAAAACTAAAGATGTATTTGTCGTTATAGGTAATACGTACCCATTTTAGGCGGGCATTCTATCTTACCATAAAGGAAGTTTTCTAACCACACATTTTCTAATCGGGTAACAGATAATAGAAGGGGTAAGTATAGGCAAGCAGCATAGCTGGAAATTAACTTACCTTTCTTAGCAGTAAGTATGATGGTGCCTATCAATCTTTGAGTGCCATTTTCGGTTCTCCAGCTTACTTCGACTTCAGATCCCTTTTCAGAAGGACCCCGCAAAGTGCAGCGGTTTTTTCGGTAAAACGGCCACGCTTCTATCGCAGTCGAAGTAGATGCACGCTTGCATGTTGCTTGAGTTCGATTTGGATTACGAGTTACTCAGTCCTTTTCAACTAGAGTGACCATGTAAACTATTGAACCTAACCCAGTGTTCCCATGGAAGATAGTCAAATTTGGAGCAAATGAATGTGATAACCAATGAACAACGAGAAACTCGCGATCAAAGGTCACGCTATTGCATTGCATGTAAGGATCGTATATTAATTTTTAATTTGTTTGTGAAACTTCTGGTATTCGCTGCTATCTGTCAGGGATTTGTTATTCTACATGGCTTTATCAAGTTCATCTTGGAGCTAGCGCACGCAATCACATTATAACCAAATTACCCATAGCAGGACAGAGAAGTCATGGCGGAGAATAGATATAAAAAGCGATCATGCAGAAGGACAAAATCTGACAAAGTGGATGAAAATACCGAAGACTGTTTTCTGCCTATCAAGGTTCAACTGTTTGCTGATGGCGATAGTAAAGAATTCAAACCCATGGAATGTGACGATCACTGTACTATCTTAAATAGCGCTGACGGTTTCACCACAGCTCTCTGAAGATGAAAACGTGCCTAACGAAGAAAGGGATATATATGTAGAATTGCTACTTGAAAACCTAGAAATGAGTGGCGTGTCATTGGATGAAACTTATGTTAAACATATGAATTCAATGCCGGCTATGGCTGATGATGAACTTGAAACAAATTTAACGGCCGACCAACCACAAGAATGGAGAATGGATGACGACGAGCGTCTGCTTAAACATGAAACAATAAGGCATTGTCAAGATGAAGAGTTCACAGAGATCGAAGAACTTCTACAGTTTTGTGTATCTGACCCAACTATAAGAAGTGAATGCACTAATACTGAACCGGAAATGCCTAACGATAATGGACAGGACCGCGATATCGATCAAGATCCTCTTTACCCAAATTCAACAATCACGTTAGGAGCCACAATGGTTTTGCTGGCTTTATTTGCAGTAGAAAATGATTTATCTGGGGAAGCCATTCAGCAACTGCTCACTATCATAGCGGCTATTCTTCCGACTTCTAGTGCTTTGCCCCGTAGAATTAGTACTTTCAAGAAGTATTTGTGTCACCTGAAGCATGCATTTGTAATTCACAAATACTGCTCTTTTTGTCTGGCTTATTTCGGAAACGGTTCCAGCTTAAACAACTGTCCAAATCAGCATTGTCTAAAAGACGTGAAAAAGGCGCGACCTCGTATTTCATCGAGATTCCTCTAATACAACAATTGCAGACGCTGTTTTCAAGGTCTGGGTTCTTTGAAGACTTGCAGCATAGATTTCGCAGAGAAAAGAGAAGAGATGAGAACATAAAAGACATATACGACGGGAATCTATATAAATTGTTAGCAGGAAAAGGAGGCTTACTAGAATCTGAAACAATATTTCATTCGTCATGAGTACTGATGGAGTTCCGGTGTTTAAGTCATCGGGTGTGTCTATTTGGCCACTTTATCTTACTATCAACGAGCTGCCATATAAAGAGAATGGCGACTGAAAACATGCTCCTCACGGGATTATGGTTTGGCGAGAATAAACCGGCTATGTGGACATTCCTTAAGCCACTTTACAAAGCGAACTAGAGAAAGTTGTAGAGAAAGGTGTAGAATTCGATGTTAAAGGTAGAGGAACTCTCTTATGTCAAGGTATTCTCTTGGGCGGAAGTTATGATCTTCCGGCACTCTGCGTAGTGTGCAATGCTATGCAATACAATGGCGCCTATGGCTGTTGGAAATGCCTCCAAGAAGGTAAGACAAAGGCCGGAAAAAGACATGTGCGATTTTGTCCGTACCTAGAATCTAACCCAAAAGGGTCATTAAGAGATCGAGAAAATACTTTAAAGCATGGCAAAGAAGCATTGAAAAATCAAATGGCAAGCAAAAAAGAGTATATAGTTTATGGAGTTAAAGGACTAACATGGCTAGCATTGTTGCATCATTTTGATCATGTCAAGGGGATTGGTATTGACTATATGCATGGCGTTTTGTTATACAGTAAACACTGCTAAAGTTATGGTTTCACCCTTCCTTTTCGAAATGGTCATTTAGCATACGCGACCGCGTAAGCCGTGCAGATAAACGCATTGCCGAAATATCCTTCGAGATAAAAAGGATACCTCGATCTATTGAACAGCATATTCAATACTGGAAAGCTAATGAGTTTCGCTCCTTCCTACTTTATTTTGGTGTGCCGGTATTGTATGGCATTCTGCCAGACGAGTATTTTCAGCATTACCTTTTGCTGGTGCATGCAGTTTTTCTTTTGCTGAAAGATTCAATATCCCACGCTGACACTTGTGAAGCAGAGACACTCCTTTTTACTTTTTACAAGCAATTCAAGCATTTATATCACGAAAAGTTTTTGACCCTGAATTTTCATCAACTTTTCCATCTCGCCGATGACGTAAGAGATCTTGCACCTTTATTTACCCACAGTTGTTTTGGATTTGAGGACAAAAACGGAACCATGAAACTTATTCATGGTACACAGTTTATTGAGAGCCAGATATTAACTTCTGTATCTTTTGTACAAAAATTACCCGAACTGCGAGAAAAATACATTGCGACGGGTAGTTACGAAGAGGAAATTTATTTTTCTTTGACTCGATCAAAACGTTTGCCAGCCAATTCGTATCCAGTTTCGCAGACAAACAACGTGTATAGGTTAGGGGCAATGCGCGAGAAAACTATAAGTAATTCTGAGTATGGAGCACTTATGACTATCTAAGTCACGCTCCGCCAGGTGTTGATGTGAAGGCATATAACAGGATTGTCATGAAACTGCGTGACTTCGAGTGTCATGTCTACGGAAGGGCATACAATCGAATGACAAAAAGAAATTGCTCTGCCGTTAAATACTGCGCAAATGGGAAAAATGAAGTTCGTTTTGCAGAAATTGATTTCTTTTTTAGTATAAAAGTTTAGATAGAAAAGTTACAAATCTTGCCATGGCGAAACCGCTAAAGTTGTGTGCACAATATAATCCTCGATCTCACATAAGTGTTGTATCTCCTGAGGAATCGCGAGTGATAATTGAAGTGCAAACCATCTTGAATAATGTAATCTATGTAGCATTTTTTGATGACCCGGGCAAGGCTTACATCTGCGAGTTCCCAAATCGTTTAGAAGTGGAATGACACATTTGTAAATTTGTTACTTTTTAGCGGAGCTCCTGCGCGGGCCGAAGGCCCGCGCAAGCGGAGCACCATACCTAAGGAAAAAACGTATAGTATACTATCGAGTTGATTTTTGAACGTCACGGGCATTATGGATCATTTTGATGACGTCCTTGATGACGTAAGGGCATGTGACCTTGGTATAGAGTTCCTCTTATGGTCTTTGAAAGTTTGTCCAAGTTTGCCCCCCCCCCCCCCCCTCAGAAGTCAAATGGTCGGCCCCTAAGACAACCATCTATGCTTCAAAATGAATATCTCATGAAAGGAAAACAATCAAACTTGGGAAGTGTAGTCTAGGTCACCAGATGAGCGAAATGAAGTGGTCACGTGATGTGACGTAATCGATGACGTCATCTATGCTTGAAAAATCAATATCTCGTGAAGGGAAGACTCTAAAACAACCAAACGTGGGTAGTGTAGTCTAGGCCACCAGATGAGCGAAATGAGGAGCTCACGTGATGTGACGTCATCGATGACGTCATCTATGCTTAAAAAAATAATATCTCGTGAAGGGAAGACTCTAAAACAACCAAACTTAGGTAGTGTAGTCTAGACCACCAGATGAGCGAAATGAAGTGGTCACGTGATATGACGTCATCTATGCTTAAAAAAATGAATATCACGTGAAGGGAAGACTCTAAAACAACCAGACTTGGGTAGTGTAGTCTAGACCACCAGATAAGCGAAATAAAGTGGTCACGTGATATGACGTCATCGATGACGTCATCTATGCTTAAAAAATGAATATCACGTGAAGGGAAGACTCTAAAACAACCAAACTTGGGTAGTGTAGTCTAGGCCACCAGATGAGCGAAATGAGGAGGACACGTGATGTGACGTCATCGATGACGTCATCTATGCTTAAAAAAATAATATCTCGTGAAGGGAAGACTCTAAAACAACCAAACTTAGGTAGTGTAGTCTAGACCACCAGATGAGCGAAATGAAGTGGTCACGTGATATGACGTCATCGATGACGTCATCAATGCTTGAAAAATGAATATCACGTGAAGGGAAGACTCTAAAACAACCAAACTTGGGTAGTGTAGTCTAGACCACCAGATGAGCGAAATAAAGTGGTCACGTGATATGACGTCATCGATGACGTCATCTATGCTTAAAAAATGAATATCACGTGAAGGGAAGACTCTAAAACAACCAAACTTGGGTAGTGTAGTCTAGACCACCAGATGAGCGAAATGAAGTGGTCACGTGATATGACGTCATCGTTGACGTCATCTATGCTTGAAAAATTAATATCTCGTGAAGGGAAGACTCTAAAGCAACCATATAAACCATGTACACATGGGAATCCCTTTCATTCACATAGAAAATTTTATAACCAGGAGCTCCGCTTTTAGCCAGTGGCTAAATCTATATGTTAAACGTCAAAGCAAACTTGCCTTGTTGGTTTTCTTGCTGTTTTCTGCCAGTTAAAAATACTGCCACGATATCCTCCGTTGACTAAAACTATAAACCGCTTTTTCTTTCTCTTCGTCAATAACTTCACCACTTACTATCAAAGACAAATGAGATGTCGGAATTCCTGTGGCAGAGGATATCTTGCTCTCCAGGTCTTCCAGCTTAGCCCGTTAGGAATGCGCAGCTCAATTTCACATTCATCCCCTTGATCGATTTGTCTCTATAGTTTCATTGTATTTGAATGAATAATAAATAATGGCTCCTTTGATGCCGTTTTGCGATTTGTAATTTTCTTGTGTCGTTCGTTGTTTCTTTTCCATTGCTCCATTAATTGTTCCGGAGTTTGTTCCTCTTTGTTGTCATCCTCTCCACTTTGCTTTTTTCGTAGAAATGGTTTCTTAATATCTTCCTCCTTTCCTTAGTTCATCTTCTCTGAATTTCAGGTGTGCTTCGTCTTCCTCTTTTTCTCTTTCACCGTCTTCATCTCCATGTGCGACCCTTCAAGCGAAAGGAAGGCTTAGCGCTATAGCATTGACAACGATTGTCAATGCTTTCAGAATGGTCATAGAATCATTTAAATGGTTTCGTAATTTTGGAATCGTTATCAAAATTTTTGCTTCTGAATGGTATGATGATGAAACTCAATTACTAACAAAATGCTCTAGAATGCATGCCCTCTTATCAGAGTGATGACATTACTTGACAGAAGCTTTTATTATAGAGTTGAAAAGTCTGCAAACTAAAAATGCATACATACATACATAAACTGTATTAAAGTGTCAAGGTATTTAGCTAGAAAGCTAATTATGGACAATATAAATAAACTGGAAAATAAATATATTACAAGAAATAAATATATTACAAGAAAACTTCGTGACGCTAGAAGACTCAGAATATCATTTTGTTTAGGTATTACATAAGGGTTAATGTATGCTGAAATTTGCAAAACATTACACCGTATTTATGCACTTTTCAAAGTTAGCCTCACTTAAATAGAAATATGCATCTATTCAAAGCATATGTAAAATACTATGATAAGTTCAGGGTAAACCGGGTATATTGCAATGGTATATACTAGAGTAATAGCTTGATACTAGAGAACTAAGAAAATAGATAATAATTTTACCCAAAGGCCATATAAACGTTCGTCATTTACATTCTCTAGTATCGACAGAAGTGACTTGCAGTGACTTGAGCTTCTTTTTTCACGGGCCCTGAAATGACACTTCTCCAATGGGAAATGTGTCTTCTGATTCAGCCTCAAAAAAATTGGCACTTTTCTTTCTAGATCGGCATTCTTTGTTTTTTACTTCTGCAGCGATTTCTCTATTTATCCTTGAGCTCGCTGCATGCCTTTTTAGAACTTTTGAACAACACGGAGGACAAAAGACAAAGGTCTTTTGATCGGCTGCTCGAGAGGCGGAGAAGCTGACAACCGCTTGTCAGATACGGAAAGGCAGCAATCATGGACCTCCACGCAGTTACCAAGACGAAGCAACTCCACTCTTTTCTCCCCGAACCAATTGAGCGCCAGCTCTATTCTTTCCGACGGAGTCAGTGGAGATGTCTGGTCGCAAAATGCAAGGCAAACAAACGAGCGACTCCATGTTTTGCCGACGTTGTAATGGTAAGGCGAAGTGGCGCTCCTCTGAGGTCTGCTCGCCGACCCCGACCTGCCACCTCGTCCTCGGCTTCTAACGTTTTGACCTGCTGGCGGTCTATAACAAAACAGCGCTAAATGCTCAACATGTGGAGTAAGAGGAGCTCCGTTTTGCGCTGCTGGTAAACGGGAACGGCGGGAACGTTGTGGTGGTCCCGATGGCGCTAGTGTTACCCACATTCGCAGATCTCGCAGTCACCGTAGTTGAACACGCTGAGCCAGACAGCGGCACAGAAGAAGTTGCAGTGGAGTTAGATGCTCTTCATAATTGTTCTGCCTCTCGCGCAATCTAGTTGCGGCTTCGAGAAGGATGTTTTGAGTTGATTCCATGGCAGGTTGAAGAAGTCACACTAGCGTTCGTGACCGAGGTGATCCAAGTCACGTTGCTTCAGCCTCGATTCCACGACCACGAGGACGAGGCTCAAAAAACGGAAGGAACGCCTGGACAGCTTATGTCAGAAAACGCCGAACTTTGAATGACAAAGCAGGAAATGCGTGCTGCAACAACGTGCAACAAGTTTATATCGGATAAGGAACGGGGAGTAACAAATACTTCTCTCAGCTCCGAAAGTCCGAAGTATAATGAAGACTTTTTTTATCAAAAGAGTACAAACGATTTAACTTTTTATAAACTACTCTCAGTAAACGTAATCTTTATTTAAGAAGTCAAAGAATGGAGGGTATTTTACTTTAATGGACAAATAATGTTGGACATTTTCTTTGTGAGCACTGGTAAACGTTATAGAACTTTATCTAAAAGTCTTAGAATGGAGAGGATTTTACTTTAATAGACAAATAATGTAATGACATTTTCTCAATCAACACTAACCAGTAGGTATAACAACACTTTTGATTTTGATCCTGATAACGCGCCAAATACCTTTTCCTTTTAGGGAAGGACCATTAGATATTCTGATGAATTCAAAGGGTGTTGACGCGTTATTACATATCCTCTTGATTGCTTATTACAAATCCGGTTAGCTTTGCTATTACAAATCCTGTTGAAATATTCTTACACATCCGGTTAATATTGTATTACAAATTCGGTTCATTTTTATTACAAATTCTGCTGTTATTACAAATCCTGGTGATTGTTAATACAAATCCGGTTGTTAAAAATCATGTTGCTTATTAGATATCCGGGTTATACCCCTCCTCTTAATGGCAATAAAACAGTAGTCCCACTGTAACGTTACTTTCTTTTTCGGTTCCTTACTAATAGAAATGCCCTCAATGTTGGTAGTTTTTTTGTGCATCTCACATTACAAAAGTTAGCAATTCATACCTCTTTGCTGTAAGGTTTCTTTGAAGAGCTATCATTACCGTCGTTGTCATGACTGTCCGAGTCAAGACTGATGGCAGCATTTTGAAACAACAAATTATTAATCCTGTGACCCTTATGAGTTTCGTTATCGATGTAACTTTGTTAGCCGTGTGCCTAACAGAGGCTACTTTGCGCAGTGGCGGATTTAGACTATTCAACTGTAAGTAAATGGTACAGTCAGATCTCATGGAGTTGATATATTTTTTCTCATTTATTATCATAAGTAAATGTTAGTGCACTACTGTCAGAATGTTTCCTAATACTCTACGCATGGTTATCTTTCTATACGCTCGCAACTTAATTTTCTAAAACAAAGGCTCTGGAAACTACACTGGAAACTTGATTGATATCGAATGTCGCGAAAATAGATTGGCAAATCATAGGATATTGGGAGAGGGGATACACCCTTTTTTATCATTAAAAGCTTTATTTCGTCATTCCTCATTCGTAATCTTTACATACTTTCATTTGTGCTTTATGTTTGTTGGCCTGCGTAGCATACGTTCCCGTGGAACGATGGCGAGTTTTTCGCTCGTTTTTCTTTCTGAACAGTACGGCGCGGGAACGTCTACTACAACGTACACTAAATTTCCTGGGTGGCTACCACGCGTTCCAGACTCGCCCAACTACGCTCTTACACCAGTAAATGGCATCAGACGTCTTGATTGCTGTCAAGGTTACTGCAAACGGGAAGCCATTCAGTATCAATGGTCTGGGCAAGCCTGTGCTTTGGTGTAGCAAGCCAATCAGAAAGCATGGAAACCATATCATTATCAACACATTTAAAACGAATTTGATGTCGATATTGTTATATATTTTGGAGGCACAAGATTGCTATATGGATTCTCAATCAATTATTACAAAAATGAAAAAAGAAAGAGAAAATATAGGTACCAAGTGTTCTATCTCTCTTTCTTACTCTCTTTTTTGTTGCGATAAAGTAATATATTCATATTTTCATCCCTTTTATTTAAAATATTTCTCTTTTTCCTTTTCTTTTTTTCTCTTTTTCCCTTTTTCCCTTTTTCTATAGCACTTCACTATTTTTCAACATGCCCTGCCTTGACTAGCTTTGCTATTTGCAGGGCGTCCAATGTAATCTGGTTTTTGTTATTGGTTGAATTTTCTCTAAAAGTTCCATCATCAATCGAGACTTTGTGGTCTATTGGCCAATGAAAGCAGCCAAAAAACAATGGATCAATTAGCAACAATAAGCAATGTTAGGGATATCACTACCTCCTTGTATATATCCTTGCTTTGCGACAAGTTGTTTTCTTTTTCGCACCGTCTTTCAAACTCTTCGCCATTCTAGCCTCCGCTTTAGCGAGGTATGAGAACATACATTCATATCCTTACCAGAAGGCTTACTTGGTCCTTCCTTCTTTTGGTGTCTCTTGTGGATTGGAGCTGGTGTCTTATCCTCATTGAATACACTAGAAGTTCCATAGAACATTTGTTACTGAGCATTGCTGAGAAGGTTTGGAATAATGGCCTTTAATATTTTCTTATCTCTCTAATTGAAAACATAAAAGACTGACTGGATTGACATTTTCAAGAACGGATGTTATTTTAATAACTTATCACTGCACTGAGGTTTCTTCCTGATGTGATTTCAGACAACAAATGAGTGAAATAACTTTCAGCTGCTCGATAAGTACAAATTTTGTACTTATAAATCTTCGTTGTTTAGCTGTTACAAGAAAGTTTACACAAGAGAAGACTTCAGGTATGTCTTCTGTGGAAGCTATGTCTACCTTTCTGGACAATATTTTGCTTGTTTTGGTTGACCGAACACAAACAATTATAACATAGACACGATATAACGCGCGCTCTGATTGGCTGATTTTCTATGTGAAAGAAATAGATATACCATAGAGATTTCCCATAGAAAGTACGTCACACTCGGAATCAAGCGAAACGGGAGGCAAGATTGAGCTCGCCGATGTCACAAAAGCTGTCAAAAACATAAAAACAACACCCTGGATCTAAAACAAGCTCTGGAAATTGAAAGCAAGTGAAAAGGAACCTGTTTCAGATGGATTTATGTAGTTTCAGAAATCCGATGACTGATAAATAGGTTTATTTTTGCAAAATTTGCTCCTTTTCGTGCGAGTTTTGAGGGCTCTGTTTTGAGTGCTGTTTTTATTCAACTCCGGAAGAATTTCTACTTCAGCGGCCACAAAACTGTCATGTGAAAAATTCGTGAAAGGAACAAGTTAGCAGGTAAGCAAATCAATTGATCCCAATTAATTTTGTTTGGGATTAATGTTTTTTAACCCTGAAATGAGCTACTTCAAATTTAGTAGTTTGCAATTTCTCTTTTGGCGAGTAAGGTTTCCTTCGCTGCTATCGATTTTCTTCGTATTATTTTCTCTGCAATGCCATGATTGCCTAATAAAATATGAGAATCAGAAAAGACTATGTTTTCATTATATTTTCTACGAAATAGTCAAGTTTGATTTTGTCATTTAATTTGAAAAGGGTTTCCTTGTAAAATTTCAGTGCTGAATGCAACGATGTTGTTAAAAAACAAAACGATGTAAGCTTATTATTTTCCACCTCACAAAGCGATGTATTATTTTCCACTAGCTTTTGAAAAGTCCACTTACAGTGTAACTAAAACGGCTAAAAAGAGAGAAGAGATTTGTCAGTACGTGTGTATATCCAGTTCTATAATTCCAACCGCATTTTATTCCCGTTTGAGCATGATTTAGCTTAAATTTTTCTTGCAAGTTAAGGGGGATTGTTGTTTGCGTGCGTTTTGTTTCCAACCTTATTTTGCGAAACTTCGTTGTTTATGTTATAAAAGCAATGGTCCATACTTAGCAGTGCGTATATCCAGTTCTGGAAGCACTTGGATAGTTGAGAGAGCACTCAGCTAGCTAGAGTCGCACTCGGCTAACGCCTCGTGCGACTCTTACGCTACCTTCGTGCTCTCTCAACTATCCGCGTGCTTCCAGAACTGGATATACGCACGCTAAGCATGGACCATTCCTTAATTATTCAATTCAAAATGAAAGAAACCTACCAGTAAATTCAGGCTCTGCTGTGGTATTTTATCTTGGAATCGGAAATAAATTTGATGATTGACAAAACAGAATTCCACCTATCCCTTTTAAATGAAATTGTTGTGACAAGTTCATTTTATTTAAGCTTGTCAAGTTAGGTTTTGTAAACTTTGCTCGTTTCAATTCAATTCAATTCATTTATTTTCCGCCACATTTTTACAGATTTTTATAATTATTTTCACTTACATATCAATGTAAAACAAAAAGGAAAAAAAATGAAAATAAGGAAATGAAAAAAGGGAAGATTATAAAAAAATGTGGCGAGGGAGCCCTTGGAAGCTAAGGCTTTTCGAGAAGAGTCCCCTCGCTTATATTAAGCTAATTACAAACTGATTGTGTATCGGAGTCAGTGTTTCTCTGGCATGCGTTTGGTGCATAATGTGGCCGCTTTAAACCTGTCTTTCTCTGAACATTTTTGCGTGTATATTATTAATAAGTAATCATACGACTTTTCTCGTGCAATTTGAAATTAATTTGGACTTGTGAGTTTTTCAAAAAGCTCAAATTGATTCATAAATCGAAGCTCAATTTTGATACTTTTTGAAAAACTTACTCGTGCAAATTAATTTCAAATTGCACTCGAAGTCGTATGATTACCTAGCTCTTATCGTGCACGAAAACCCGCATTTTTCATTATGAAAGGTCATTAAATGTTTCGATTTTTTTAAAAGTGGGAACCCTGCCTTGAAAAAAGTATATTGTATTGAAACGATGGTGACAAATTGCTTTATTATTACAAATTTCAAGATATTGTCTGATCGCTAAAGATGCTAACTGCAGGTTTAGAGTACAGTTTACAATCATATTTGTAGCGAGTTCTGTCACCTCGGTTCGTTATTTTTTGCTAGTACAGTATTACATTTTTAGTCATGGTAATCTCGACAGCTTTTTGTTTGGTTGACTTGTTTTAGCATCCTTCTTTCTTCACTTTGATAAGACAAGAAACTTAATTAGTTTAATGTCTCTAGAACATTTTAGAGAAACCATTATCAAGCCATTCAGAAAGCATAATTTTACCGGAGTTTACAGTAATAGGAGTGAAGCTTCGAGCCTCTGGTACTCAGGGTAAATCGGGGTAAAAGCATTTCAAAGTTCCTAACAAACCATCTGATAACGGCTGCGAGTTGAGAACCATTACACAACCATTGCAAGAGAACTGGAATGCATTCTGGAAGCATCCAAGAAGCGTGGGTCACATTAAAGCTAAAAAGAACTGCTCTAAACACTACACGGAATCGACTTACGTTGAAGATCAGCATTTTTACCTTTGATACGAGTCGCTTTCTTATTCCAATCCAGAAAGCTTTTCTTGAGGGCTTTTCCTGTGATCTTCTTCCGATTCCGAAGAGCTTTTTTAATCCAAGCTTGTTCCACCTACAACTTACAACAGCTGGGGAGCTCACCCACATACTCTTTCCTAACTCGCTCTTGTTGTAACCTAATTTGTAACCAATATTGTTTCCCATTTCCTGGTGCTTGTACGATTTCACGGATTTCACCCTTTCAGGAAACGCTCGAATAATTGCATACCAATCGCGTTAGGAATACCTTTTCTTAGAAAGTTGAAGTCTATATGTAACGTCCACGCCGAATTATTGCAGTGACATTTGCATGTTTTGGCTGAAGTCCTGAATGCATAAAAATTTATTGAGTATTGGGCTAAAGCTCCTGTTAACGTCAATGCCATGTTATTGTGTAGAACCTCCCAATTTTTAGAGCACCTAAATCATTCATTCAATTTACTATGCGAGATATTTATAAATCGAATTAAAATAAATTACAAACTCATGAAGGCATACTTTAAGTACTTCAACTCCAGGCATTGCATTCAATTACACTCTTAGTAGCACTCTCACAGTAGCTATTTCTTGCTCTAATTGGGTGTTATTTTTTTTAAGCTCAACGTCGTGCTCGCTATTTTCTTTTCTAGTTGCTCTCGGCTCATGTATCTGTTGTTGGTATGAGCATGCATAGATTTCTCTTTGGTTGCTTCATGTCGTGCATGTTTTTGATCTAAATGTTTTTTTGTGACATTGCACACATCACATCGTGTACCCAAACTGTTCGTTATAACTTGACACTTTTGGGAAAAGCCCCTTTTGTCATCAATAGCGACATCCGGAGTTCTGATGTTATGTTTGGTTATTCTCACATCATATATCTCATCTCTTCTTCGCTATTATTTTTTTTTAAATTTAATACGTTTAAAGATGATATCGTTGTGTAGTGATTCTGAAAGGATGTATCTGTTCTCTATGTGCCATGTGCAGCCATGCCCACCTAACCGTGGCCACGCCATTTAAGTTTTGTGCAAGTTTTTCGATTAATTAAAGACAGAGGGGTCAAGAGAAAGAACAAACTGCAAGTTGAAAACAACAACATCAGAGGAACGATATGGATCACAAGCTTGTTGGAAACCCTGACGGGTTCTTGTTTCGACTGTTACAGTCCGGTCACAAGAGTATAAGCTTCCCAGCCCATCTGATTGTTTGTTCTCCGACCTCTGATGTGTGGGTTGTGCCATTGTTGTTGGGTCTGTAAAAAAACAATGAATATAGATAAACGACTATGCTAAAAATTTGACCAATGGACGGATGCTTATAGACTGCATATGAATAACAAGTTTAATTAGTTTGAATGGTATTTCTACTGATCAGTATAGATGTTCAACATTTATCAAATTTGACATTTCAATTTCAGGAACCTCTTTCTTTGGACGATGCACCATTATACAACACAATAATTACATGTGACATTTGCTGCAGAATGTGATTGAAGTTAGAAGGGTAGAAGAAGCAGTTTCATGCAACTTAAGGAAAGGATGATGTTAGGACTAAAAACGAGCGAAAAAACAACAACAAAATGTTCTTGGTAAAAGTATAACAAAAATAACCTACTTACAACAAAGTTGCTATAACCTCTCTTTGGTCAGCACGGACCCCAGTCCTGGCTTGCCGATTGTAGAAGTCTATCATTACTTCCCCTGTGCAAGGGAAAACAGTACTCTTCTGCCAGAGCTTGACTTGATGGCATATCCATTTTGGGGAATAATGAGGATGGCCCTCCTTCGCCCTCAATATCAACATTGATAGTTGGTTCCGGAGCATGATTTATGAATCGGATGCTGTAAATCTCGTCATCACTTCCAGGCCGGGGAGCTGGGGAGCTGGGGAGCTGGGGAACTGGGGAGCTGGAGTCCACTTCTGGTAATGAGGCATCCATGGAACTACCAGTTGATCCAGCAAGTGGCTCTGTTCTCCCTAAGATTATCTGAATCTGTTTTTTTGTTTTCCTCATCACTTTCCCTCTCCCTGATATAGAGCGACAGATGATGCCGTCAGCATATCTGCCATCAGATGGAAATGAGAAACTCCCATACAAGGAGATGTCTTTTAGAGTACCAAGTTTCTTGGGGCCTTGGAGCGATCAATGGCCAACTTGAAGCAGGACACATTCTTCATGTTCTAGAAAAAAAATGGCACTGGAGTTTTGCTGAAGTAATTTTTGTTTGTGCTTGTATGTCAGTGGATGGGGTAAATGGAGATGGGGCTCTTTGCCATGGGAAAAGGCTTCTACAAACATGCTCTTCCCTGAAATGTCTGTGGTTGTCATTTGTAATTTCAAATTACTACACGATGACCACAAGCAAACATATTATGGACTACAAAGTCTAAGGTTAATAATTTTTAAAGCAAAATTATTCAATAAGGGTCAAACACAATGCTGCCCATCAAGTTGTCGTAAAATTAATATGAAGATTCTTCAAACTGTTTTGCCCTTTTGTTTGGGATTGCAAAGGTTCGTCTGCCGTCGTCTCAAATTTCTTTTTACCTGAATTATTTCTCCAAGCTCCTCCCAGTTTCCAAATCATTTCCAATACGTACATAACGAATGATCTTGTGGCTGACATGAGCAAAGTGCATATCAAGGGAAGTCTTCCCTTCACCAGCCTCAAAGTTGGTGTACTCAGCCAGCTCGATGTTGAAGACCTGGTTGACCTCTGTGAGGTATCCTAACAAACCACTGTTATGATAATGGGGGCCATTATCTAAAACAAACATAAACAATATCACAAAATTATAATTCTTAGCAGTTTTTTCCCATTAGCTACACCCCTACCCCCCCCCCCCCCCCCCCCCCCCCCCCGCCCAAAAAAAAATAGAATTTTGGGTCCAAGTGTAAAAAAAAGGTGTAAAGTAAGATCTTGGATCCAGACTCCCCTTTTTTCTGTACTAAAATATTAGAATCATTCACCTGAAAGTAGCAGGGTTTTCTAGCAGGTTCTCAAACCAAGTCAGTGGCTGTGATCGTGATGTTATGCTGTAAAATGTATTTATGCAAAAATGTGATTGCTTTTACTATTATTTGTAATAACTTTTATTTTCAAAAATAAATGGAAGTGGAACTTGTATGCCTGTTTGTCTGTTGTTTTTATTCAGCAGAGGGGCACTTTCTGAATATCCTGCATGTGGCTGAAAGACAAGACGTAAGTCCCCAGAGGGGTTCTTCAAGGAGGCCAAATTCCAACCCTAAAAAAATCCTGCCATTAAAAAATTACCAACCTATAAATACTCCTCGGTCCTAAAATGCCTCCTTCAACGTATCGTTTTCATCCAAAGAACCCCTTAAAAATACCGGATCACAATTTTAACCCCTAAAAACAGGACGCCCATAGGACGCCCATATAATGGAGGGGGGAGGGAGGGAGGGAGTGGGGGGGGGGGGGGGGGGGGGGGTAAAATATAAAAATGGTCTGTATTGGCTAACCTGAAAATAGGTACACAGTAAAGCCAGGAAATGCCTTTTCCAACCAACCAAAGCAGATGTCAAATGCACTCTGTGTGAAGAAGGAGTCTTGCTTGGTATCTTCACACCACAAATCTAGCACCTCCCAACATCGCTTTCCTTGCACATTTGCCACTACATAGCATCCATGTAAGGAAAGCCCTCTCTTGCCATACCAGTCTCTCTGGATTTCTCGGGTTCTCTTCCCAAGCTCAAGTTTCATCTTGTCTTTTACAACTACAAGTATGTCACCTTGGTTTTTGGTGCGCAGGAGATGACCAAGGTAGCTGTGATGTGTGCTAGTTGTTTTTTTTTTTTTTTTTTTTTTTTTTTTTTTTGTGATTTCCTTCTTTTTATTTTCTTTTAAATACATTATTAAATAAAGTTACCGTTACTTACATACATATCCCACATTGTCCTACATTATCCTAACTACAGCCCAAACGAAAATTCCGACTTATGAAAAAATACATTTCAAACCTTCCCATTTCACTACATGCGAGGGGGTTTGTTTGAGTTCTCAGCTGCTTTTTTTTCGATGCAGTGATAATAATTTAGAGTGGCTATAAATTTTTGGAGCGTTGGAGGGGCATACAATTCTCTTGCTTTATAAAGAAGTAATTTGTACAGGAGTAAAATAAAATTAATCAATTTCTCATGACAGTGGTTCTTATCTACCCCCAGCATTATTGTTTCTAACTGCAATGGCGGGAGTTCAAAACTAGCTTTTTCCTGTAGCCATGTACGTATTTGAAAGTAAAAGTTTTTAGATTCAATGCATTCAAAGAAAAGGTGATCAACCGTTTCAGAATATATATAGCAAAAAGAGCAGCTGGGGGATTCTTTCAGTTTGAATCTGTGTAAATCCTTGTTTAAATAAACTATATTGTTTAAAAGCTTGTATTGGAAGCTTCGAAGATACGTGTCTAGTGTAGAAGTTTGAAGTCGAGTGAAAACCTTAGCCCATTCAACCTTTTTTCCAATTCTCTGTTCTAGTTTATATAGCGAGGTGGGAGATCTAAATTTTTCTTCTATGTAGTACCAATAAATATGTTTTGTAGATAACTTAGGCATTAAAATTGTTTTGTCCCCCAACTGCAGAGCCAATGCACCCTCGGGGGTTGGACTTCCATTTTGATCCGACCGCCAGTCTCTTTGTATTAACGTTTTCCATGAGGTTGGAAGAGAGAGTAAAAGTCGCTTCCAATGTAGAAAGAAACCAGGGCCGACCCCTCTACTCATGACTTGCTCCCAGGTGAAAAAATCACTTTTATCAAGGAGATCAACGACTCGGTTAAAGCCATTTTGCGCAAAGTCCTTATAACTCATTGGATCTATGCCTTTTATGAATTTATTGTTCCAAAGAGGCTGGTCAAGGATCATGTCTAGGTCGTCCGTAGGATCACAGGAGCTTAAATCCGCCCAAGTGTTTAACACCTTTATATAGAATGTCGGTAATTCAACTGTAACAGCTGATTTATCAAAGTTGCTCCCAATACACTTAAGTCCTCCAATAGGTCTCAAATAAAAGTTGGGAATCCGTTTCCAATCTTTTTGCTCTGTATTTAATAACCTTTTAGCCCAAATTCCCAAGTGTGCCTTGACTCTGCTTTCAAAATCCAACGCCCGTAAGCCTCCATCGCCATAGTCACCTATAAGGGTGTCGTGCTTTATTTTTGGTTTTTTACCGTTCCAAATAAATTTATTTAATTCCGATTGAACACATTTTATATATCCTTCTGGCACCGGCATCTTAGAATAAACATATTCCAGTTTTGAGATTGCTAACGATTTGATTATCTGGATTTTTCCGTATAGAGTAAGGCTACGCATACCCCAGATAGTTAAAACCGATCTAAGGTTTTCTAGGGGTTTATCAAGATTATTCTTTTGGGAATAGTCTTCATTTTTAGAAAAATAAATTCCCAGAATTTTAATTCCCTTGACATTTAAATCCACCCATTTGAAGTTGTTTCATCTAGCCTTCCCTTCAACTCTTTCCTTGTATTTTCCTGGCATATTGATGCAATTGAAGTGGATAAAATGCCATGGACCTTAGGAAAAATGGCCATATCTGGAGACTTGGCAGGGTGATCTTCGTTACAGCAATCAAATACAGGGGGAATGATTCTCAACACATTTCACAAGCTTGGTCTTTAAGAAGGTCTGGTAGTTTCTAAGTTCTTTAGTAAGACGTTTTCCATCAATGTTTTTACACTGTGCTGCCACATCAGCTATGAGACAGCACAGTTCATCGAAATTACTGTGGCCAAAATCGTCACACAAATTACACAAGCCAGCAATCATAGTGTTCATTCTGAAATTTGTTGGAAGATGAGTGTAAATATAGGTGCGCTTCACTCCATTGGGGAACTCCAGGAGGTACTGGTCAATGAGGGACTTGACAGTGTCCTGCCAGTAGCGCACTGCCGTTTCCTCTCCGTCAACCAGTACACTTCTGCAACTTGATGGTCTTGACACATCTTCTCTGTACAGAAATTCTGTAAGCTCTTCAATGACCTCATTGGATACACATTGCCTTTCAAATTTAAATTTGCTCTGTTGAACGCCTCCCCTTCCAAATAAAATAGAGTGTACTCTAGCTGCGGTGATTGTTCTTGTTGAGCATTTGAAATATGACTGAAGGACAGACTGTGGGAAGTCCGAGGCAACAATGGATAGAATCCTTCGTTTAGCATCTCCATAGGACAGGATTCTGCCCATACTCTGAGCAGCTTCTACCCGTGATTTGAAGAACTCTCCATTCTCAACTATGCCACTTATATTTACTTTATTCTTCAAGGCTTGTGCCTTTTTCCGTAAAGCAGCATTGTTGTCCTTATTTTTACAATGTTCATACTCAGCTGCTAGTTTAGAAAGCAGTACATGGTCACTTCCCTCAATAGGTATTTGACAAGCTGAGGCACCAAATGTCATTTTCCATTTTTTACTGCTGATCAAGTCCCTTGCAAACACAGGCAGTACTTCTTGGTCTTCGTGTACAAACTTAGAACTACAATCCAGTAGGTTCGTAATAGCCTTTGCCCGCATGTTTTGCTTGCTCCTCTCAGAAGCCTCCTGGTAAGGAACATTTGGGTATTCAACGCCACTTGTCTGGGTACCAACAATCCCAGTAAAAAAACACACAAATCAAATCTTACTTTCTTGCACCACCAATTTTTCTGTCCTGGAAAGTATTTTGCCAAACAAACAATACGTTTTCCTACTGCTTATCTCACAATTATTCAGACATAAAAAATTGTTCATCTTCACATTTTTAAACCAGGAATTGTAAATGAGGGAGGGGGGGTAACTAGAGGCTCATTGAAACATTGAATGCAAACACACCAGTCCTACTTTGCTGATATTATCTAAGGATATTGCTTACTTTCCTCAAAATTTTACTAATGATTTAGCATGCACCTCTTGAGTTTCAACTGCTTTCTGGCTTCCAACTGCATCTATCTGTACAAAAAAAGTCAAGCAACTGTAAACGTCTGAGCAGGAGTTGCACAAAATATATTCCTTGCCCTTGCTCATAAAAATGCGTACAGTAGTTTGAAAACTCATATTGCAAAGCTATGTCATTGGCAAATCATCAAGGAAAACAATCACTAAAAATCATTATTCTTTATGGGACTTTTCGAAAATCCATAATTTGATGTTTTCAGCTATACGCACAGTGCCCTTTAGTAAATATTTCTCAACCAAAGTATAAAGGATGCATTCACTGCAATCTGGTACTTGATGACATTGGAGAAAAGTTATTTTAGAAAAATGAACATGTGCGACCTGTATAGCTGGAATGGGTCAACTGACAATTCTGTAATCAATAGAGCGGTTTTCGCATGACTGTCGTGAAACCAATCGCAAAGTAATTACAGTTATTCTGAATAAAGCCTATAGGAGTAATTACAAAGTAATTGCAAATTACTCACGACAGTCATCTGAAATCCGCCCTATGCATAACTGAATGACATTTGACCAACAAGTGTAAGGAAAGTGTGAGCTGGATTCTGTTAGTGGTGGGACAAAGTAAAATGCTGGACAGTGTGCATATTATTTATGGCTGGAATCGGCCATTTAAGACTCCGTTCACACGACACCGGTACAAAACCGGACTGTTTGGAGCGGGAAATAGCACAATAGTTTTTGTTGGAGAAAACAAAAATATATTCCTTTTTTTCTTGCAGAGTAGTCCTAGTGAGAATTTATTTACACAATCAATGCAATGAATCGATCACCAATCAAAAGACATTTTGTCGAAATATATTTTTCTATAGTAATAAGATTCATTCAGTTCCTTAAGTTAAGTTATCGCAAAAGTGCAAAAATATAGAAATAAGTTACTCACCACGTTCACATTATTCAAAATCAAAGCAAGTTTTGTTAAGGCAAGAATTTGTCACCTCACTTTGCGACGTAATTTACCTCCAATTTTCGACATTTTCCTTCAACAGCAATTCTACCACGACATGCCTTCTTTTCCTCCCTTTGTGCTTGGAAAAATGAACTCCACAAAGCCGCAGCACTTTCAATCGCGCAGCTTGTAGGTCCGTTGAAGGGACTTCGCCGTGGTGCCATTCCACGTGTTTAGAGCAAGCACAAATTGCCGCGAAGACCATTTCGAGGCCAAAAAAACAGCAAAAAACTTACTAAGAAACGAGCTTCAAACTATTTTCATTATGTACAAGGCTATTTACGTTATTTACACGAGATTTTGAGGACAGCATAAGCGTTTTTTTGAGGAACGAGTGCTAAAAAAAGTGCGACTACCAATATGGCGATTTTTTATGATCACAAATTTCAATGCTTCCCCCACATACGAATCTCACGAAACTTGGCTGAAAGCAAAGACACTAGGTCTGCTACCATATAAGGATGTAGGTTCGTGAAAAATCGGAAAACATCGTGGAAAAATCGGGATTTTTTTGTTTTTCAGCCAATAAGGATGCAGGATTTTAATTAATTAATTAAATTATATTGATTGACACATCGTTGCTTGTTTCGTTTCATGCGGTTACTTCTTGCGCGATCCATTACTTAATATAAGCTAAACATTGGAGGAAAACCAGCGTTGTTAACACACCAAGAACTATGATACATAATGGTAATTGACCTGGAGTGGAGTGCAATTTGGGCAGAAATCCTACTACGCTTGATTTAAAAATCGAACAAACGCGCAGCATGAAGTCGATTTGAAATTACAAGTATGATTTCTGACCAAAATTGCACGACACGAAGGCCAATTACCACTTTATTGTATCCATGCTGAAATCATTTCCATAGAAAACATTTTTCGAAGCTAATTAAGGAAATCATCAAACTTGAAAATGTAGAACGTTCCGCTCGCGCGAGGTCAAAAATATTAGATCAGGTCAATTTAGGAATAAATTGACCTGCTTAGAGCCAATCAAATCGCAGAACGCGCGCGTGATTTCAAGATGGATATAATAAAGAGTAGCATACCAAGTTTAATTTAGAAACCAAGACTTATCTTACTTCAATATGATGCACAATTGATGTAGTTTGCGGGTAATGTGAATTAAAATGCATTAACTCATACAAAATATCTCCTTTTGTATGATCTTCCGCCCATCATTAGTTACTTCAAAAGCTTCTTACAATTTCATTCTCTTTTCCTCGTTTTGTTCTCCTGCAGGATCTTTATAGTGCTGTCACTTCATTTGTAAGGGAAAAGCACATGATAACTTTGGCTGGCTAAATGGGCCTTTTGTGATGTCGTTACTTGACTCTGTGTTCTATCAATGAATCAAGGGTACAGTACCATACATAACCACAGTATATGCATGTAAATATTGATATGCAAGTTCAGCACTAAATTTGGATTTAGTGCAGAAGATAATCAGAAATTGTAACTTGACTGTTTCGATAAGTGCGATCAATCATTCATGCCAAGCACTATTTCAAGTAACAATACCACTATTTCCCTATGTGTATCAACTTAAACCGCAACTTTCTTCTCCAGAAACGTATTGTCTAATGCTGATTACCCTGCTGACTCACACCCTCCATTATTCCAAACTCCTGAAATTATTCATATCTACAGCATAAATACCCTCTCGAATGGCATATTCATGTTTTCTTATCACCATGCTATTCTTCCGCAAACATTTCGTGATCTCTTCTTGACTGGCGGCCAGCTTCACTCACATCACATCAAATTGTTCTCAAACTACAGATCTTACCACTGTTAAAACAGTTTACTATTCAATGAAAAAAGTTTCGGAACTCGATGCCCTATCACAGTAAGAATGTCACATCTCCCTCGACCTTTAAAACGTCATTGAAAAAAACAATTGTTTAATAGAACCTATGAATGTGACATTTCTACCTACCGGCCAGACGTTTGGATCTGAAAGCCATCCTCAAGGGACATGACAGACTAATCGAGAACGAGTCTCGACTGCTTGTCAAAAACACAGCTTGTGTCAGCTTGTACAAAATATGGTCTGAGAACAACTGGTACTAAACACCTCATAACAAGCCGTACCCCCCCAAAAACGTAAAGAATGTGGATTTGAAACCACATTCCACAGAAGTTTTCCTTTGTTTCGAGCAGCGGGAGCTCGTCAAGTGTGCCAACAGAGAGACGCTTGCCGTCAACGTCTCTTGGTGTCGAGAAGTGATATTACCCTGGATTAATTATAATCTCATTTGAGAGTGCTTAAGCGTTCCTTGCATCCCGCGGAAATAATCGACCATCCACGCTGCCGATCATTGAATGTGTAATTAATTTTTATGTTTCACTCCCGTTATGGTTAAAGGATACGAAGAGAACAATTTTCAATGCTGTATCTACAGATTTATTCTGCATTAGATAAGACAAATACAGCTAATACAGGCCTCGCAAAATCGGAATTACGAATGAGTAAATAATTTATTAATTCAGGATTGTAAATGCAAAGAATTGTCGCAGCATATATTTTATCTTACAACAAACATCGATTGCTGATCACCGGTGATTACTGAACTATTTTTCCGAATGGTTTCCTTAGTTGAAACGACGTAACTTTAGATCAAAGTTCTCAATTGAAAACAAACTTCGACGCGAATTATCGAAGTTTGCTCGTGAATTTCGCAACTTCGGAACAAACTTCGATAACCGTTAAAGCGCTACACTTAAAAATGGAAACTAAAATGTCAGCATTTAAACTCTTTAATGATATCTACGAGAGATGGTCGTAGCTTTGGGTCGCATTGGGCACCGAGTTCTCCAATACGTTGCAACTTCGCATTAGGCATTTTATCGTGCACATATTTGCACACATGCCCAAAAGAATAAATGTCACTTGCAATACTCCTCGGCATTGAGCAATCCAGAACGTCTGGGGCGATCCAAGGAAACGTTTCTGCGTTCTTGACCTTGTCAAACTTACTTGCGTGGCCCGCTATCCTCGTAGCCTTTCCCCAGTCAATTATGACTGGCGTCCAGCAATCTCCCTGTTCTGAACTGCCGCCATAACTAAGTAAAACATTGTTCTCCTTTAAATCATTGTGAAGAAAGCCCCATGAGAGAAGAGAAGGGCTCCTTGATGGATATTATTATTTTAGGCCAACTTTCTTTCGAAAGCATTTTTTTTCTTGCTGCCCGGGCTAAAGTCACGGCGCTGTAGCCTTTCCCGTGAAATTGAGTCAGCTAACATACGGCTCAGCTTTTGTATGGACACCAAGCAAAATGGCAGGGAAGGGTGGTGCCTATCTTTCTGAAGGGAAGCCACTACTTTTGCCTCGTGAATGGCATGCTCTTTCCCGTACTTCTTTGAGTGAAACGCCTTTACCACAGCACGGACATAATGGCGATACAACTTTAACTTGCACGCACCGTAACTACCCTCACCGATATTGATTTCCTCACTTTTGATTTCCGATAGATCTTTTAAATCTATTTCTGGTAAACATTGCTGATCATGTTGAGGTACTGTGCGAAATCTGGCGTTAGCTACCATCGTCTGTCCTCTCGAAAGTATCGGCGGGAGCTTGACCGGCTGTCGCTTTAGCAACATAACTTGCTGGTCTTGCGCTAGTTTAGCTGGTTTTACCTCAGGGCCGACTAAATCCTTTTCGGAAGCAGGACTCAAGTGGGCGACAGGCTCTTTCGATTCTTGGTCTTTCTTTTCTTTTAGTTTTTTTTTTCAATTTTCGCAGCTTCGAGGACGCTCTCTCTTGTTCGAGACTTCGTTTACGCTTTTTGCTCACTGGGATGTCCATGCATGCACACGTCAATGTTCCCATCTTTATTCTTGAGTTTCTGGGCCTTTCTGGCTTTTACAAACACATGAAGAATTTTCCGAATAGCCGCAGCGCTTGCGCGGTCCTTATGCTTTAACATGTCTAAGTCAATTTCCGACTTGCCAGATAGAATAATGTTCTATACAAGCCAACTTCCGTTCAAGCGCGCTGCTAGCTAGATAACTAACAACACGCGCTCGCTGTGGCCATTCGGAAAGTAATTCTACAATGAGCGTGTACACAATTTCATGTGCTTTATGCAGTAAGCGTGGGTTCCGTACAAGAACAGCGTTTTCAAAGCATTGCTTCAGAAGCCACGAAGGATCAGAACCGAGAGAGATCGAGTTCAAAAATGAAGAGGGAGATTCTGCTGTTTTACTCCTACCACGTCCCATATGTTCATTTCATGACAAGCTGTTGTATCACCATTGGTTAGCCGGGATAACAGAATGCATCAATGGAAGTCTGCACCCAAGACTACCAGGTAGGCAACTGTTTTGTTCTGTTTTCGCTATAAGCTAGGCTACAATTAGACTACAAGTTCGGGTTTTCTATGAGTCAATAGATAGTTAACGGGGCGCGTAGCGCCGAGTTGACTATTTGACTCATAGTAAACGAGAACGAGTAGTCTAATTGTTTTAGAAGAAACCCACTAGCATACAACTTTCGAGTTGTTGCTAAAAGGTAATTTTATGTTCATGATTTTAGGAAGTTTTGTGCTAGCGTTTACGCTAGCTACTCACTATCTATTTAACAAGTATTCCTCGAGCCCGAATGGGCTCTGAGTCAATAGCCCATGAGGCCGAAGGCCGTTTTAGTCAAATCACACTAGTAGTCAATTTGTATAGCCAAACACTCTTGCTGGTCTGGTCATTTGTCATTTTCTTGCTTTCAAATCCAACACTTTTCGCTACTAGTAGGCTATAACTTATAGCCTACTAGTAGCTCAACCAATCAGAACGCAGCAATGACAATAGACCACTAGTGTGATTTGACTAATACGTGTTATTATTCAGCACATCGATGCACTGCCCAAATATGGTCATTGGAACGCCAATAGCTGTCTTCTGTACATGACAGCTATCCTGCGATATCCGTCTCTGAGGAAAATATGTTTTGAGCTCGTAAATAAACACAAAAGTCATTTTTTTCGGGGGTTTTTGTGCTATCGATGTGCTGAATAATAAAACCATTTTCCTGCTCGATTTTGGAGAATATCGTCTGATTTTAGCCAACTCGGGAATGCGTCCCTCGTCGGCTAAGTATCAGACGATATTCTGCGCAATCTCGCAGGATAATGGTTAAGTAGATAGCGAATAGCGGAGCCAATCAGATTGCAGGATTCGTGAAAGTATGCGAGAGGGTTTCTACTAAATATATATAGTTCTCTATTATTTGATGCCTTTATTAAGCGCCCGCCCTCTATTATGATGCGGCTTTTCATGGTCCAGAGGTCCGCTATACAAAAGACGTGAGCGGTTTCTGAGAGAATTCAACTCGCTACTGTCAATTAGTATTAAACATGGACATTATTTTCTGTTCTAGGAAACTTGGTTGGCATCGAGTTTTTAAAAGTCAAGCATCTGTACCATGAGCACCATTAATGAACTTCAAAGTGATCAGGCATGGCAAACGGCCTCTATTCGCTACTAAGACGACAAGAGTATCCTACAAATTCTTCCACAGGGAAACTGTCATGGAAGCGTTACACGAGCAAAATCTTGTGCAGCTGAAGCACAAAATATTCTTCAGTGGCGCGGAGACAACGGATGTTTCATCCGCTATTGCTGCAGCCAAGAGCCTCACATATTACCCTGCTAGCCGAGGTTTTTTCTGTCAGTCTTTTATTAGCTAACATTAAGTTGTTCCGTATCTGGTATGTCGCGTGACCAGATTACGCGAACAACTTAATGCTAGCAAATAAAAGACTGACAGAAAAAACCCTCTGCTAGTAGGGTACTCACATATTAAAGGGTATTGAACGGGCAAACGAGTCAACGAATAACATCTGTGTCCAAAATCATCGAAAAACGAGAGAGTTTAAACTAATCTGGTGGCCACCAACGTCTACAACCAGTCAAACTTAGGAAAACTGACAGTTAGATTTTTTTGTGGAAAAGGCAACATTGTAGTTCTAAATGGTGACTTTATCAGATTTACACACTGTGAATATTTGCTGTTATGAACATACGTATAGCAACCATTTCTAAATAAAACAGGTGTAGTGCAAGCATGCTTATCGCAAAATTGTATATTTGTATTCACACAGTTTGTTAATTTGCAAATTTAGAAATAAACGAAATGCCTAGTTCAAACTTCAATCAATCTTTATTTGACTTTACTCATTAAATGTACACGTTTTTGCTATACGAATAACTATATTTGGTAAAGTGACTGAGATCCATTGAAGCAGAGCTTGTCGATCATGGATCCCAGGTAAATAATTAAAATCATTTCTCTGATGAGGATTACAACGGGCTCGAAATTGAAAAAATCACCTTCATTCATATCCAATTTCAGTAACAAGAGTAGAATACAAAAAACGTGTATATATCTGTACACGAAAGTAACAACAACAAAAAAGATATATCAATTAATATAAACTTGTATACGAAAAACTGAATAAAGCATGCTGTGGTCTCAGCACAAGATGTGGACAGAAAGTTATTGCACTACTTCAGAATATGATTTTAATTGCTTTTTGAAAGAGAAAACGCTTTTAGAAGCTTCAAGTTTGTCATCCAAGCTATTCCATATTTGCCTGCCTGTGTAAGAGATTTAATTTTGACCAAAATTAGTTTTTTTTTTAAGGGTAACCTCAGATTGGTGCAGTTTCTTGTACTGTACGCGTGGGTTGCTATGTTGTTCACTAAGATCGAGGAAATCAAACGTATCTGGAAGTATGTTTTTAGTTAGCCTAAACATAAAGAGAGCAGTTTCGTGGAGATACAATTCATTAATTTTACGAATGTTTAGAGCTTTAAATAGAGGACTAGAGTGAGCTTGATAGTGGGATTGAGTAATAATACGACGCACTGCTTTTTTTTTTGGAGTTTAAGTAAGCTATCTACACTCAGGGACAAAATAGCTGAGACCCCCTAGGCAAATTACGGTTAAAATAAAATATTGCCCTTAAACACCTACAAAATTCCTTTTGCAGAGCCCTTAATCACCTCCCCCCCCCCCCCTCCCCCACATCAATGTTGTTTCCAGACCAATCGTTCTTCTCCAACATTGAAGAGGGGGGAGGGGACTGAGCATGTTAAATCAATATTTCATGACCTCATTAATTAGCACTGCAATTAACGAGGATAATTGACTATGTAAAACGTTCAGCTTCTCGAGATCTTTAAAATAAGACCAAGGTTGCTCCTCAACTCCCTTGTTTCAATGAGATACAGTTTACTATTGCTTTCAGACACTCAGGGACAAAATAGCTGAGACCCCCTAGGCAAATTACGGTTAAAATAAAATATTGCCCTTAAACACCTACAAAATCCCTTTTGCAGAGCCCTTAACCACCTCCCCCCCTCCCCCACATCAATGTTGTTTCCAGACCAATCGTTGTCCTCCAACATTAAGAGGGGAGCATGTTGAAAGTGAGTTTTGACGAATTCTCTTTTTTTCGTGTACAGTAAGAAGGAGTCTCAGCTATTTCTGTCCCTGAGTGTAGCTTAGTAGGGACTGGTTTATTAATACTAATAGAACAGCTATTTGCCCAGATTATGTTCCCATATAATAGGTATGGGTAGATTAACGAGTAATAAAGCATACCGAGAGTCGTTTGTGGGAAGTATTTACAAAAAAATCTAAGCACACCAATGCTTTTTGCGATTTTGTTATAATTTATGTGAGGGGTCCTGCTAAGTTTACAGTCGATAATTATTCCCAAAAACTTAAAAGTATCTACCTTTTCTATTTTAGAATTTTCAATGCATATATTTAAATCTAATCTTTGTCTTTTATTTTTTCTATTTGGTGCAAAGTATTGGTCTTTTGTTTTCTTTATGTTTAGGGAAAGATTGTTTGCTTTAAGGTGGCCCGCGGGTAATTATTTTAAAAAAATACCTTCCTTTTGAAATCATGTTTTAAGCCCCTTCGGAACATCCAACCGATCTGATGTGAGACGCATATAATAATCAATGCTTCTAGTTTATGAATATTAAAACAAATATTAAATATTTATAATTAGGCAGGTGCGATGCACGTCCAAACAAAACCTCGTTTTCGTGTTTTCGGTACAATATCTAAAAAACACGAGTTCCAAACCATTACATTCTACGTGTATGTGATCATTGTTAATTGAACTCTCATCTGACAAATGTATTGCCGAATTGGGACCTTGCATCTATGTAAAAAATAAGGAAAAATTTATAACCCAAAAATATTGAGCTTATGAATATGTAACAGTAGCTCAAATTAAAAAAAAAAGGTAAAAATCAATGCTCACCATATGATAGTCCAATCCTTCCCCATTCATCCTGGACGTATTCAAATGGATCAGGCGAACCCGATCATTCAATGCTTGGAAATAAGCATTGAATGATCAATTGAATCAAATGCTTTATATAGATCTAGATATACACCTATTGTTTCTTTTCCATGGTCAAGGGCTTGATAAATATTTTCTATAAAATGCAAAATAGCCATAGTGAATGAATGATTTTTCCTAAAGCCAATTGTTTGGACATTAAGATAGAATGTTTTTCTAAAAAGCTAGGAAGTCGTTTGAGCATCACTTTTATATTACTTTGGAGAAGAAAGGAAGCAGGGAGATTGGTCTATAATTATTAAACAGTTTTGGATTACCAGCTTTGTAGATGGGAATAAATTCTGCAATTTTCAAATTATCAGGAAATATAGGCATTAAAAATATGTGCCAATGGGATAGATATCAGATTAATTACAAATTTTGATAGTTCATTTTCATGTCTTGTACAGTCTTTCATTGCGCTCATTTGGCTTTTTTAAGAACTTTTGATAGAGTCTATTTTTATTATTAATAGACTTAAGTATAGTAGGGGAGACCCAGGGATTATTTGGAGTATGCTTTCCCACTTTGACGTTTACTAAGGGGAAGCAGTGGTTAAATGTTGATGTGAGTTTTGCTGAAAATGCAACATATGCCTTAGTTGGATCGTTACTGGTAAAAATTTCATTCCAATTCTGGTTGCTTAAGCTTTGCTTGAAATACTCCAAATTGTTTTCATTATATATTCTTTTTGTAACCCTTCTGCTTCTTGTATTATTAACCACACACCTACTAGAAATTAGGAAGTTTGGTAAGTGATCTGAAATATCAGAATATAATATTCCACAGAGGGTAGTTTTATCAAAGTTGTTTGTAAGAATATTGTGAATAAGTGTTGCAGAATTTCTGGAAATCCTTGTTGGTTTTGTAATTGCAGGGAATGAGTAGTGAGAAAAACATGTGTTTAGGAAATCATTAGTTAAAGGGTGTTTATCATGATTAATGAGATTAAGGTTGAAATCACCCATCAAATAATGAATTTTATTCTCTGATTTAATTTTACTGAAGATTTCATTCATTTTTTCGTTGAAAGATGAGATATTGCCATCTGGTGGCCTATAGATTGATCCTATTATGATATTCTTTTTTTACCATTATTAATTTCTATAAAAACACTCTCAGTATCCTCATTCATAAGGTCTAGGTCTGGTCTTTGTGTGAAGTCAAGTTTATCATCTATGAAAATGCTTACTCCTCCACCATATTTAATCTTGCGATTATTGAAAAGATTGGTTGGGGACGAGTCATTAAACCATGATTCAGTAATACCAATTATTTTAAAGTTTAGGTTGAGTGAATCTAGGAAAGATTTCATTTCTTTTTCTTTAGACTTATAGCATTGATATTGATAACTGAAAACAAGGCAGAACTATGTTCCATATTTGATTTCAGGATATTGTTGAGGTCAGAGTTGGAATAGTAATTACAAGAGTCTCCATTTAGATAAAAATTAGTATGCGGATCAGTTTCAGTATCAGTGGTATGATTTTGTAAAAAAGGGTTAGAAATATTGTTATAAGTATTAATGATGTCATTGAAAGACAATCTATTATTTCCAGTAGAGGACTCAATCTCTTGTGAGAAAGGCAAAATTGAGGAATGCAAAAATGGCATATCCAGTTGGAGATAGCATTGGGACTTGTTTTTTCCTCTTTATAGTTAGTGCATTTTCCATGAAACCAAACATTGCAAATAGAGCAGAAAGCAGACTTGTGCTGTGAAAGAACATTCTTTGTACAGAGACTGCACTTGCCAAGAATCATTTCAAATAAAAAAATTAATTAAGGCTAAAAAATTAACTAAAGGAACTTTAGCTAGTTGTATTAGCTAAAAAGAAAATCCCACTAAGAGGCAATACAAAAATGGAAAAGTTAATTGCAAAAAAAAATTCTATGCTTGAAGGAAAATAAAATAGCATGGACAAGCATTCGCCTGTTCTTGAGGCCTAAGCCTGAGCCTGAGATTCAACCTGAGCTTTTGCTTGAGCTGAACATGTCGTTAGGATATTGAGACATTCACGCATTGTGGTGAGTGTTATGGTAGAGTCTTTGTCATAGTTTAATCTAACACAGATAATACCATCTATTGTCCAAGATTTGTAAATGAAATCCTTCCCTTTTACCTTGAGAGTATTTAGGATATCAACTCTATTCTTGGTAAGGTCTTCGTTGACATAGATGGTGGAGTTTTTCTTGCGGAGGTCTGCCCGTTTCTTCAAGATTTCTACTTTCTTCTTGTGGTGCGTTAGTTTGACAATGATGTTACGAGGTTTAACCCCTTTTTTCCCTACACGAAGTGATCTACAAATGTCATCTAGTCTGATGTCAACATCTATTTCTTTTCTCAGCGTGTCGATGATTTTCTGATCCGTATCTTCGCAGCCTTCTACTTCAAAAAAAAAAAAACTACACCACAGCTGCCGTTGCCTACGCCATGTGTGGGTTGTAGCGGCATTCCAAACCGAGCGCAGCTTGTATTCCAGTTTTTAGTCAAACTCTATCTCCCGAGCAGTGTTCTAGTGCTTTTAGTAACATGGTTACCGTTTTGCTGGCATGTTAATTTCAAGGCCATCATCATATAATACCGTTTTTGATTTCAAATCAAAGCAAAGAAGCCCCCAGTGGTTATTATTTACATGTACCGGAGCAAGCATAAAATTAAGTCTACTCGACTTGGTTACGCCTTTCAAGAAAGCGTTCAATTTGTCATGAAGTAATGTTGTATTCCCGAAGCTACCCTAGTCTGCGTCGTTATTGGAAGGTAGAAGTTCCAATTTTGGGCCTCTTTTGCGAACTTCAAGCATAATACATCGATTGCAAACCCTGTCGGCCATCTTTCACAGGCTAGACTTGAAAAGTCTTTCATGTCCATTGGAATGTCACATTCTCGAACAACTTCTTGGGTGGGAGTGTAATCCAGCAGGATTTGCTTTACAGCACTAATACCGGCGGGCGAAATGTACTTCGTGTTATCACTGAGCCACTGGATTTCTGCTTTCACAGTATGTTTAAGTGACCTTGCTAAAGACGCCCTTTGCCAGAGTGCAAGAGAGCAATCATTGAATGTGCCAAGATTGGCGATGGTAATTCCAAAATCTTCGTCATCACCAGCATTGTCGAGCATCTTTCTATAACGCTTTCGGACGGCCTAACTTCATTAGACAAAGGATTACTCAGCCGCGGTTGATCGGGTACAACAGCGAGCTCTGATTCTGCAATCAGTTTGAAGATTTAAGCTGGCAAGCTGTCCTCGACTACTTGCACGTGAAATGCACTTCCTGAGATCTGGAAACGCAGGACCCGCTTTCTGGACTGTGACATGGGAATTAGTTGCATGAGTTACTTGCGGATTATCGACTAGAAGTGTCGCCGATGGCAAAGATGATGATCCACTTGAAACTTGGGTCGATTTCGTGGGTGAGGAGCCCGGCTCATTTGAAGATAGTGGCTTTTGCGCGAACTGACTAGGACCTGGCGTCTGCGAAGTTTGCCTTGGCGATGGCCTAGTCGGAGGCTTCGATGGTGGACGCACCGAGTCGACTTGATCGGACTGTTTCATGAACTCTCTTTCCCATATCCGGTGGTCATATTCATCGATCGGGAATGACTCAGGCGATACAACGACAACTTTTGTGGTTGGGTTTGTCTCGTACTGAAATTGGTCGGCCCCAAATATGTCTTGGAAGAGCTTTATCATAGCTTTCATCCAAAGTTCTTCAATATCTCTCGGATTTGCTGCATCTTTCACCGCCCAGCCACAACCGACGAAATGAAACTGTCAATCACTGTAAAGAAAAAAAGAGAAAACTCGATACATCGTCACCACTTTCAATAACGTTGCACGTGAAACCAATGATCATGAACCATGCTTCATAAGTCACAATGATAATTATCGAAGCAGTCACAAAGTAGTAACGCGCCATTGGTTGGTTTTAGTTAATTTGATTTGCCAAATTCAAGGAAAATAGGAAAAATAGCGTCTTCATTATGAATGCATGGTTCATACGATTGCAATAGATGTATTATACCAAATTACGAAAGCACATATCAGACATACATTTGACAATAGCACAATGTAGTCTTTCCCCAAAACCACCGCGTGTCTAATCAAGCGAGTGTGTTAAGCCCGGTGCGCGACAGAAGGACATTATGTTTCAACGAAAAAAGCACTGGAAAACAATTGAAATAATCAATATTTTTAATGGATCAACTTTAGATTACTTCACCTAAGCAATCTTATGATGTTATTTTTGTGGATTTCAACTCTTTGAAACCACTAAATTTTTGTTTGCGTATGTCGTTATGTCGCAAGTTTGCACCAGGGGCGTAGACTCTGCTGTGTACTATGCTCTTGGGTAAGCAGCACAAATAAAAACAGTGTAATACTCGATATAACTGAAACGCCAAAAAATGTTAGCGAGCTCAATCAAGTTATACGTGCCCATTCATTCTGAGTGCTCTCGACCTGGTCTTGGAATGATAAGTTAATAAACAAAATTACTAATCACCTTTCTCGTAACAACTTACAGCCATCAAAAACGAAAGCCTGTTACGCCACGAAATGTAATAACTTTTGCCACAAAATGTAATACTAACGCAAAATGTAATAACTTTTGCCACAAAATGTAATCACACGCGTAACGCAAAATGTAATGATTTTTGCCACAAAATGTAATACTTCAAATTAACACAAAATGTAATAACTTTTGCTACAAAATGTTGGGGGTTGGGTCCCACCTCGCTTCCACCGTTCCTGCAATAATCTCATGCTCACCGTCGGACAAACAACAACAGCGGAGTAGGCTCTGGGAACGGAGTAGGCCCTGTAATAGAATCAATACTGTTATATATATTTTAATTCAACATGAAACCTAACACGGCTTGAACTGAACATTGCACGAAAGTATTAATGTTTCTTCATAACAAGAAAAGAAACATATGACATCACTCTGGTCATAGAACGTTAGAGTTAATTACCGAGAATCGAGGTAATTAACGGACTTAGTTTACAGTTGACAAGGTTTTCAGAAAACAGGAACAAGTGAAATGCATTCTTCTCATTGAATTGAACAGTTTTGAAAAGGAGTACAGTTTACAATTGAAAAAGATAGCGGATTCCAATAGGAACTATTGTTAGTTATTTAGCTGCTTTCATAGAAGTGCGTTCCCCAGAGAAACTTATTGCAATTAATTTTTACCATGCACATGATGCTGAAGAAAATGAATGACAACTTTTATTCAACCATGATTGACAAAGGTTTCCAAACTCGAATTACGTCTTTTGTTTTCGTACAACAATCAATCAAGCGGCCTTTTGTAAAAGCGCAACTCATTAAAGCGCTGTTATTTTGGTCGGTACGTAGCTGCTTAAAGCTCCTCTCTGGTTGGATAATACAACAATACCCTATACCTCAACACAAAGAACGACGATAATAGACTAGAGACAAAAGAACTCCTTTGTAGAACGAAAATAATAGAGACAAAAGCAACTACGTCCTCACTGGTTATTTTCGTTTGTACCACGCCCTGACAGCTACAGCTACTACAGCTCAATTTGCATAACGTTGTCGAGCTGATTCAAGTTGGCGAAACTGAAGGCAAGTTTCAGGTATTTTGCGCTCGTTGGTTGCTGTCTACGATTAGATATGCAATTAACCTGGGCATGATTTTATCTGTATTTTCAGGTTTACGTCTTAAACACACTCTATGGCAAGGAGACCAAGCAAGTAGACTGGACAAACGCTTCTCAAATGGTTCAAGTGAAGGCGTTCTCGGAAATCGTGTTTTGTGGCGTTCAACGGGATTCGCATAAAGGATAATCAGGAGCAAATATTTGTTATAGACAGATAGTCAGTATAGATGCATAAACTGAGATTATTGGATGTTTTTTCTCGGGGTAAGTGTATGGATTTGAATTCACTAGTTAAATGTTTGGGTTGATAATTGAATTAGTCATTGCTTTATCATGAATTTGGTCCAAACTTGTGGTCATTTTGAGTAGCTTAAATGCAGTCAAACTCGCTAAATCAACAAAATAATCGTCTACGTTTATAACTAACCTTTCAGCTCTTAGATCAATACAAATTTGGAGTATTTTCGTGTATAATCGAGCGGATGGAATTGGATTGCTAATTGGCATTTTTGAAACATAATATAGGTTCGGAATTGTTTCTGTAGAACACTGGTCTTATTTTGAAACATTTTGATAAAACAACCGTGACAGTGCCCCTTGAAGTCTAGGTAAAAATGGCTTATTGTGTGATTCCAGAAATTATCCATAGGATGGATAATAGGAAGGGATATCTTTTCCATGTAAATACTGTATTTTTCTTCGGAAATTCCAGAGAGGATTGGGGGATCACTTTTCAACACTCTTCCGGGGGGGGGGGGAATGTTTTCTGGAACCACACATTATAGATTCATAGGTAAGTATATGGCTTATTATGGATTCATAGGTAAGTATCTAGATACTTACCTATGAATCCATAATGAGCCATATACTTACCTATGAATCCATAATGAGCAATATATTTACCTAGAAATTCAATTCAATTCTATTGATCAACCCCAACCTTTCCCTGGAGAATTCAAATCCCTCCCCGACTTTTAGTTTGTTGAGAGGCATTATCCGAGTTAAATCCCTACGAAGAACAATGGAAACCGCGTCAACTGTAAACTAAGTAGTTTTTTTAGCCTTTGTTCTAACTAATTAACATAACGGGCAAGCACATGGTTCTATCCCTTTCCTTTCCAGTAGATTCTCTTTATATAGAACCAGCCCAGCCCAGAGGAGGCTTAACTAGGCATTGATCCAGTTTTTACCGATCAAAGTTTTCAACTCCTCGTTAATGCTTGACCCTTTTCCTTTGACAGATAGAATATGTCGTACACTGATCTGACGAAAATTTTCAAGGTCTTTTAACTCTGGGGCATAAATCTTGGGGAGTGGCACTCTATCGACTACACCCTTAAAAAATGTCGAAACCATGCGGAGTGTTTGCCGCATTTCCGGGTGGCTTTGAAGTACTAAGTGAATGATAAGACATCTTGATTTAGTGAAGACTCGTAGCTAATTCCTACGTTAGGTCAGTTCTCTGATACGTTGTTGTTATTTACTTGGGCAAGCTCGTTGTTGTCCTCATTACCTCCTGTAGATGTATTTCTTTCGCTCTAACTTGCCGGACCGACACGTTCACATTCGACAGACACTGGAAGTTCAGCAGATTGCAGGTCATCATGAAGACAAACATAGTGCTCACCATCACCTTCAGCAAAGTGGCCTAGCATAACATTATGGACTGGTTCGCCATGATAAGGACTGATGACCTGTGTGGCTAATGGCCCGATTGTAGAATACACTGTTATCTGAACTTGAAATAGATTTGCTGCAGCTTGAAGTACTAAATTGTCAAAATATCTTTTATTTATTGTTTTAGTTTGTTTTTAAATTTCCATCTTTGGGAGGATCATAAGTTAAAGTAAGGACCAGGGGCCGGTTCCTGAAAGGTGGATTAGCGCTGTTCTAGGGATAAAATTTGCTAATCTAGGAATAAATAATTCCTGGAATAAAATCGAGTTCCTGAAAGCGGGAATAGGGCTATTCCCGGGATTAAATTTAGTACACCTCGCGAGCAGGGAATATCTCGCTAATCCAGGAATAAATCAGTGAAAAACAACGCAAAATTGCATCTAAATACACCGTTTAACTCGTGTTTTTCGCCTTATTTTCACTTAATTGGACAGTAGGTTGCTCCATGACCTTAGAACGATGCTTCAACAAGATGACTGAGTGATTTTTAGTGTTCTTTTTTTTCCTTTCCCGTCATCAAAATAGAAAGATCGACGATAAAGTTCGATATCTTTCTACCGTGTTCGGGAACAAAATATTTCTCGTCGCTGTTCACATTTAAGAAAAATAAACCTCATCAAGGCCGAGAATGATAATTAACCTAGACACTTGTTGTATTGTCAAGAGACAAAATATCTTTTGATTATTGTTTTAGTTTGTTTTTAAAGTGAAACGAAATTTTTCTGCACACCGCCATTTTGTTTCTTGGGGCCAGTCTCCTCACGGGCACAGGACGCCCAGTAATAGTTAGCTTCTGCACTTAAATTTCAGCCATTGAAATCGCTTTAAAAGCAGTCAAACCGGTTATGTTTGTCTTATTCCTGGAATAATTAATCCGGGTATACCTTTTTCTCTTTCTCCGCTTACTAGGGCTAACGCTCAGAAGCACACATGGGATAATATTTCATTAGCACTTTAGCTTTCACACAAGGTTAATTCCTTATCTCCATTCCGGGTATACCTTGTTCTTTCAGGAATCAATATTTATTCCTAGTATAGCTAATCCTAGAATAGCAGATTTAATCCTAGATTAGCCGCTATTCCTGGATTAAGTTAGTCCTCTTTTCAGGAACCGGCCCTGAAGAACAACATATTTCCTTTCAGAAAGTCGAATATTGAACTTGTTCCGATGTCTGCTTCTACGCTGGCTGCGCCCCTGATCAACGACCCTTCTCTTTTCTTTCTTTTTCAATTGTTGTAATATCATTCACCGACAACCACAATTCTTTCACCTTGGAAGAGCCTACCGGGTAGCAAAATATCATTGTACTTTCCCGCCTTCAAGTTATGAATCAAGAATCGTTTTTTTTATTCGGACTATTTGACAGCCCACTAGCTAGATTTAGTTGCTTAAATGTGTGAAAATTTGGCCATTGAAGACGTCGAATTCTGTTTAACAGTTCTATAAAGCGCAATTGAATATATAGTAGAATCCCATACCTCTATTCTATCGCGCGCGCTGATTGGCTAAGAAGGAGAGGTATTTTTTGTGGAATACCCCAATTACACATTTAAATTTAAAAAATCGACGAGTTTTTTAGTTAGTACAGCATTCCCGGACTATTAAACAGATAGCACATACAAAAATCAAATTTGTTTTATAGCTTTTGATAGAAGTTAGTTACGTTAAAAGCATGGGAAACGTATTTATCTCCATTTTTCGTTCACAGTTTTTCGCGCGCTTTGTGAAACGTGGGCACACGCGCCTCCACAAAACACAAAACGCTCAAACTCTCGTCTGGTCAACACAACAAGTTTTGGAAACAAAATCTCTCTGGTTCCTCCAAAGTTTCGGGTATCTCTACCCTGAGTATGCAAGGCAATGTCCAGACTCGATCGCTTTTTTCAAATTGGCTTCAGTCACTTGAGTGTGTCGACAATCTTAAAACTATACCTAAGCTTACTTTAGACTTGTAACACTGAACTGAATGAATTTTCTCTCATCTGAACATTTATATATTGTAATTTCTTGTTTTAAAGATTCGCTATTGCAGCAAAGCCTAATTTCAAGGGACTTTCGTTTTGAGATTCAGAAAATTCCATCGCTTTCGCATTAGCGCGGCTTTCAAGCGCACGAAATCCACTATCAATTCTCTTAAATTTAGACTTAATTTTCTAAAAATGTCCGGTATGGGATTCAAAGAAAATCCATTACCTGACTCGGGAATTCCACGCTAAATTTCAATTTAGCGTGGAATTCCCTTGTCAGGCAATGGATTTACCTATAGAAATAGCGCTATATAAATGTAATTTATTATTATTATTATATTGGCAAAAGGTGGACTGCTAAAAAAACCCGGTTACCTGGCTCAAATGTAGGTTTACGAATAGGGTAAGGGCTACAGGGGCTAGTGGAGTTTAAGACCGAAGTCTTGGTCAAGTACATGTTATAAATATTGCCGACAGCCCACTAGCTACATTTGTAAATACAACTGCTAAGAATTCTTAGTGGCATTGCTTTCAGATTGTTCGGAATAGGTTGTAAGCGCGAGAAACTATGACGTCAGGAACAAACTGGAGAGGAATGACCTCTCAACCAAAACAAACACGGAGCCGCGGTCTCGGTGTCAGTCCAGGTTCAGGAAACATTTCCTTCAGTAAGTTCAAGTTGTCCATAGTCAAAGCCTTAAGGTGTTTCACTAAGTCAAAACCCCACGGTATAGACGTTAATAAAACGCTTTCGTTGCGGCCCTGTTGTGAGAAACACGACTCGACTTTAAGACCATTGAATCAGCGCTTACCTAACGCGAACCATTCTCGTACCAAGAGCTCCCCGGCTCGTCTGTTCGCAGGGGAGGCTCTGGGGACATCCATTTGAGGAGATTGGCTGATTGGCTGATTTTGAGCATTGGAGCATGCGCTGAAAGGTCTTTCTCTCAGCGGCTCTATATCAAACCTCGCGCATGCGTCAGTGGCTGTCACCAGAGCCTCCCCCGCGAGGTAAAGAGCCGGGGAGCTCTGGGTTCGAGAATGAACGCGAACGTTTTGCATATTTTCAGCAGACGCAGCATTTCTAGGCGAGTCTCTTTAGAAACCTTTACTATTAATAATAGACAGGTTTTATCCGATAAGATGACTCAGAGGTTTGAGCTGCACGATCTGAGATCGTCGATACCCTCGTATTCACAACCAGAACGGTAGTCGGAAATGAACGACAGCATATATATGCAAGTCGAAAGCAATTCATTGCACATGAGCGACTTAGAAATTACTGGAAGCTGATTGGTTTATCCAATTAGAACACACTACAAAGAGCTATTGTAAGGTTCCCGCGTCTTGTCATTTGACTTGACTTCCGGTGTCATGGCGAATGGTTTGCTCTTCGTGAGCTCCCGCTTCTTCTTACTAGTTTTGCTCACCTCAAGTTCTTTATCAGCACTAAATGCTCCGAACCTATCATCAAGTGAAAGTGGTCTATATTTGTCGTTAAACCTGCACAAACGAGTATTCCCTGACCGAAACAGTGGTCCACGAAGATGTTCGTCTGTTTCTACGCCGCCACCATATTTGAAGTTCAAGGCTGGGTATTTGTGTCAGAGGTCGGCATGTCTGCACTTTTCCTTGTGATTTTGTCTGGTGATATATCTGTAAATCCCGGGCCTCAAATTAACACTGCTCTGTCTACAACTCTTGGCAGCGAAGACGATTCTTTATCGGATGTTTCGAGTGTGGACACAAATTTCGGATTCACCGAGTCGGACATATCCAGCGGAGAGGAGGACGATATTCTTTCTCATTTCAATCTGGGTCTTGGTGAAAAGGGCCTTCGCTTTGGAACCCGGAGCGTCGATGGCCTTACACTGTCTAAATTCGATCAGATTAGACTTTGTATGTTGGACAGGAAAACCGACCACAAAGCGATATTTTATCGATCAATGAATCTGCTCTCAAGCCGTCTGTTCCTGACTCCCTTTATTCAGTACCTGATTATGCTATCCACCGTCGAGATCGAAAGGGGAACAAGAAAAAAGGAGGAGTTCTAATTTATGTGAATCAGGATTTGAAGCATAAGAGAAGGACAGACTTGGAGGATTCTAGTGTTGAGATCATTTGGTTGGAAATCTACCCATATAAGTCTAATCGTCCAGTTTTATTCGCGGCAGTCTATCGACCTCCGTCGTATTTGAAAGAAGATGAGGAGTGGCTAAACAAGAACATCGAGAGTACCTATTTATTGAATCTCGAGACGATCGTCGCTGGTGATATGAACGTGAATTATCTCGCGACTACGAGTTTCAAAAAGCATCGCTTAGTTCGCGCACTCTCTACATGAATTTTAAGCAGTTGGTTACTCAGGTTACAAGGCCAATCAGTAAACCTGTCTTGACCATGTTTTCACAAATCGTCCCGAGAGGATTCATTCCGTTCGTGTCAGACACTATAGTCTAGCGGATCATTTACCGGTTTTTGCTGTGCGGTCATACAAAGGGAAAGGCAGCCAACGCGCACGGGTAAATCCGCACACAATTACTTATCGCAACATGAAATATTTCGATGAATCACGCTTCTTGACCTCTCGGAAAGTGATCCCATGGGACACTGTATTCGTGTTTGATTGCATTGATGACATGCTTAGCAGTTGGGGAACAGTTGTTCAACCAGGCGTTAGACAGTCATTGTCCTTGACGGGAAAAAAGAGTGGCGCGCGAAAAACAAGCTCCTTGGCTGACGGCAGACGTGTTGCAGCACCTCCGGCGGAGAGACGGTTTTTTAAAGCCACGAGGGGCTCGGATTGTCTTGAGGACTGGGAAAAGTACAAATTGGCGCGAAAGAAAGCGTCAAATGTGATAAAATCTGCGAAACGGAATTTCTATAATAACTGCTTCGAGGAAAACAAAGACAACGTCAAAGGAATTTGGAAAACAATCAAGTCTCTTACAAATATGAACATTAAGAAAACAGAAAACGAAGTAATCACTTCCTCAAAATCGGCAGGCGAATTCAACAAACATTTTGCCTCGACTGCTGATCGTCTTCGATCCTTGTTGCCGAACGTTCCGTTTGATCGTTCAAAACTTGAGTATTTTGCTCTCTCGAGGAAGGATCCTGAGGTGGAATTCCGCATTCCTGCCATGAAATCTGGTTTTGTTCTTGTCAGTCTTCGCTGCTTGAAGGCGAGCAAAGCGATGGGCATAGACAATCTGAGTGCCCGGATGTTGAAAATTGCTTCTCCTGAAATTGCGCAGTCGCTTACAAAACTGATGAATGTTTCCATAAAGTCATCTGTGTTTCCAAGGCGATGGAAAATTGCCAAGTTGCTCCATTATACAAATCTGGAGTTCGGGATGAGATGAATAATTATCGTCCAATTTCAGTCCTGCCCATACTATCAAAGACATTGAAGAAGCACGTGTACATCCATTTCTACGAGTACTTACTTCAAAACAATCTTCTCTACGCTCGCTGGAGGATCAGACAGCTGATTGGTTCTCTTCCTATCTTGATGAAAGGCAACTGATTGTTTCACTCAGTGATACGAGCTCCGAACTTGCAGATGTCCAACACGGGATACCACAGGCAGTATCCTGGGTCCTTTGTTATTTATTGTCTTTATAAATGACCTACCACTTCACGTGCAGTCATCCGAGATAAGCATCGACCTCTATGCAAACGATACTACACTTTCTGCTTCAACTGATTTCAAAGACGTCCCAAAGCTGAAGAACATGTTGATCTCGGCTGTGAACGATGTAGAGGGCTGGACTAATAGCAACAAAATGCCTCTAAATGAGACCAAAAGCAAAACCCTACTAGTCACTGGGGAACGCTTACAAGTGCCAGCACACTCCCTTTCTGTTACAACTGCCAGCGCAAGTACCTTGGAACAATTAGATTCAGTCAGCTCTTAGGACTCGAACTAGATGCCAAACTAAGTTTTACAGATCACATAGAGACATTATGCAAGAAAATATCAGCGCGGATAGGGGTTTTAAATAAGGTTAAGGCGTGTCTGCCCTTAAAACAAAGAATTCTTTTCTATAATTCTTTAATTAAGCCACTTTTTAGCTATGCAAGCGTTGTGTGGGTTTCGGCCTGCTCCGAAGAATGCCTTACCCGTATCTTACGGTTACAAAAAAAAAGCTGGTCGTATGCTATTAAATGCAGAGCCCAGAGCAGTATCTTTCCCTTAATATCATATTCTCATAATTTCATCAAATTTGGAATTTAATCCTTTGCTATAAGTACTACTTGATCTGATATATTCATATAAGGCGAAGTAATAAAACAAAACAGAACACTCATTTCCTTTGCTCTTAATAGAGCCAGAACAAGGTGACACAATGTTCCGCCACATTATTCATAACTGACATACCATTCGTCCTTGAATACTCTGTGTGTGGCGTATTTTTCAAGACTCGTCTATGCACCAGGGCTTGTAGTGCATCGCACATTTCTTCTCCTTATTAAGCTTGAATGTGAATTCGTAAAAGGCGACAAGCTGATGTAGTTTCTTGGAATGAGGAGAAATCCATTCTCGTATGGCGTACACTTGCCTCACTTTTGCGCAATGCGGCTTTGCTCCCTCTTCGCTTGCATTTGTGGTTCTGGTTGTGTAATACCGTCGAATGATCGAGGTAAGAGTCAGACACCTTCCACTGCAATCCCCTACGAGTTGATCCACGTCTATATGTGTATGACCAACAAGAAGCCAGCGATGATCTTTTCGAAATCAAGAATAATATTCGGGCATTACTCCAGGGCTCAGGACGAATTGCTGATATTTACTAAATAAACCCCTTCTGGCGTCTGTAATATCGGCGGATAATGTCCAAGGATGAGAAATGGTACGAAACATGAACAGCTGGCCGAGAAGCGAAGCTTCGAGGGAACTGTGGAATTTTGAGGACCATTTTTCATCCGCGGACATTATCCGCCGATATTGCAGCAAGCCAAGAAGGGGTTCATTTATTTTACATCCCAGCGACTTCACTGAAAAACTCGAGAAAAAAAAACATTGTGAACATGAGAAAACCACTAAACTGCAGTATGGCGCGAAAAGACAAATCGTAATTGGTGATTGGCTAATATATTTTATTCTGGATGTGATTGGTTGACACACAAAAATTCAATCAAGCCATAACGTGGGGCTACAAGAAATCCGAGATCCGAGCGAATTCACAAAACAAACTTCGCACAAGTTCTAGTGGCAGTGCTTTCCCTATTGCTTTTCTACAGAAATCTAGCCCAAATTTCGGGCTTTAGGGTCTGATTCTTTGCCGAACTGTTAATTAATAGTTCTACCGTGAACCGAAGTAAAAATTACAGCTTTGAAATGCAGAGCTGGAAAAATTTAGCGCTGCTGAACGAACTTGGCAGTAGGCTTGCTGGACTACACTCGAACTGGTTGAATTTTGGTTGAGCTGGTGGCAAGTTATTTTCTCTTTGCCAAGCTACGACAAAAAATAGTTAAAAAAGTTAAAAAACAATTAATTTATCGTCATGTTGCTTATTTTTGTCTAGGTCTTTCATTATTTTCGCTAATGTCAAACCGAATTAACTTGATTGAAACAACAACAAACAACTTTCTTACCATTGAAAATGTTCACGGCCTATTTAGGTGACTTTTTTTGGTATCGCCTCAGCCACAAATTTCCGTATTTCATCAACATTCCTCGACAAAAACCTTGGTTGCTTGTTTTCCATTATTTTTTAAACAGAAAATATCCAGTTTTTGCTTAAAACATTTCTCTCAGGACGGATATCACTTCCGACGGACAATATCGTCTGATATCTGTCCTGTGAAAATGTACCACGTGATACGTCTCGACCAATCAGCGCCTGTTAAAATTGATCACTGGGATATAAAACCACATAACATCTGGAAAAGTGAGATCTTCAAAGAAAAAGCTTCATAGGTATTTGGAGTGAAGACGAATGATATTATTTTGAAGAACTTGGATTGATCATAATGATTTTTGATTAACTGCGCGCGTCGAATTTGGCGCAAAATTCAGGTAAACAGAAGGGAATAAATGCCAAGTACGGTTTAAAGGCAGGTTTCCATATACAGTAAATTCCATTATGTCACAAATCAGATTCCCGTTACAACACTGACGTGGTTTTATGTTATTTGTTTTGCTGGCAGCAACATTGTCATTTTGCTTGTGCACAGGCTATAAAGGCGTACATGTTATTTGCAATAACTCACTGTAAATCGCCCGGAGTTGATCTTTGTCAAGTGCTGGCTGCACCTCCTTCCCCAAATTCTCATGTCTCCAGGTCTTTGGCCTGACAATGTTTTGCTCCTTATCTCATCCTCTGTGAATTGGGTATATAGCACCCTTTTCATGGCCTCCCTTGGATTTTTATATAATTCTGCTATTTCTCGGAGTGGTTTAGCTGTTGCTGCCTGTCACAATGATATAAAACAAATACTATGTATATTTTAGGCATGCCTCACGGGCCTGGGGTAACTTTTCAGGCTGCAAGAAAGACATTAACCTAATTGCATCTACTTTGTCGAATTTCCAATTGTAATGATTACTTCTAAATAGTTTAAAAAGGAACATCAAAATCACATAAAATTGGACCTTTATATAGTCAACTTAATTAGGTTGTCTGAGAAAATATCAAGTATCTAGAAATCCATATTGTTCATTAAACAACTTTTCTGTAGCCTTGGAGGGTTGAATAGTTAGAGGGACTCTCTAGGATACATGGTGCACTGAAGACCAAAAGCTCTGGCTTACTGTAGGGATCTACTATCAATGATAAGCCCTATGAGGCTCGATAATGAGGAATATCTGGATACTAAGTCAACTTACAACAGTCAGATTATAATGCCTTCTGGGAAGGCCTTCAATTTTCTTCTGAAACCAAAAAAATACACATTAATTTCATTACTTCCCTTGTTTCCTTTCTTGGATTATAAACCAATAACCAAGATGTTTTAGGTTTCAGGTTTCACTTTACTGCTCTATCCAACAACCACTAATTAGCACGCGCGCGGCGCGTCATCAATCATACAATTAAAATCAATTACGTCATTTCCGACATTCTCCCGGGCAACAAAATTAAAATCTCAGTTAGCAATCTCAGTTTTCAAGTGTTCATATTGTTTAGAGTTCAGTAAAAGGTATCTTTATAGTTCATTAGTATTTCATTGTTCATCTGAAGATATGCTTGCAATCTTTAGTTTGGCCCGCTGAGCAGCAGTCCTAGTAGATCTACAACAAGCTACCACATTTTTAGCGGGATTTAAAACGCTAAAAATAAAAAATAAATGCAATCATCGCTTGAATAGAATAGAACAACGAAACTGGGTAAAGGCTAAAGCATCAATGAGTAGGATATATTTGAATTTCGTGCTTGAACTGTTCGCATCGCTCAAAAGGTCAGTCGCCGGTCAAGTGATCAACAATATCTCAACGTGATTGGCCTGTTGATACTCATCCCCAGAGCCTCTCGACCAGGGAACTCCTGGAATTCTCCAGGTTAAATTGGTGTAGAGTAGCACGATCGAGTAGCATTCAGCACGAGTAGAAGAAGATGGTGTCTCGCTCGTAGATCTGTCATGTCATGTCATGTCAAATTGAAATAATGAAATGGAGGAAATACACGAACTATGTGAAGTAGTAAACGATGAGACAAAGGAACTATTCAAATGCAAGACTTGTTCTCGTTTGCTATCTAGAAAGCAAATTTTTGAGTATCACATTCTAAAGACCCACGATTATAATTGACCAGGTAAGCTAACAGACCGAACACCGACCAATTTAAACGCCATTACTCAAGTCTCATTTTTGGTGCTTAAACTTTTTTCGCCCTGATTTTGAGCAAACAGCTATAAGGACCTGTTTGTATGGGGAAAGTTGTCCCGGAAGAAGCCAGCTCCTAGCCGAGTTACTCAGGCGAGACACGTTTTTTCCATAGATTTATTTGTAAAACGCAATACACTGTTTACAACACGTCCCGGGATGAAGGTTTGTCTTGGGTGCCAGCCTGATAGCTCACGTATCCGAGGCGAGTTATCCCTTCGTTTGTATGGGAAAAGTTGTCCGGGAAGAAGCCTCCTAGCCGAGTTACTAGGGCGAGACACGTTTTTCCAGATATTTCTTTGTAAAATGCAATAAACTGTTTACATGAAGTCCTGGGATGAAGGTTTGTCTCGGGTGCCAGCCTGATAGCTCACGTAGCCGATGCGAGTTACCCCTTCGTATTCCTCATTCCCTTATGGGCCTGTAGAAATTCCACAGTTGCAAATGAATACTCTGTGGAAATTCCAGGGTAAAATGTATGGCCCTGTGGAATTTCAGGGCCAAACCACAGCGACCCCTGTGGAATTTCCAGTTTCCTCGATATGGGGGATACGGTTTTTTTACAGAATAAAATAGAATTGTTTATTTCAATCTATTTGTAGTTCCAGGAAGATTCCATACTCGTTGACAACCTAGCAGCCGTCCTCAGATTTATCGGCAAATTTGGTAGAGTTCACTGTCAAAAATACATTTCGTCGTGTGCATGAAGAATATTACACATACACAAGAAATGGCATGTTCATCTACCTATTCACTAAGGCTTGAAATGCGTTTATGAAAATAAGGGCGTGCTTCGCGCGCAACGAAACAAGTTTTCGATCCCACCTGAAATTATCTTCTACTAGTTCAAATAGGAAGAGGATCAATAAAACATTTGACAACCCTGAAGGGGATTAGGTTGATCGTAGTACTTAGAGATGGAGATCATTTCATTTTGACAGTGCCTTGCCCAAATTTCTTCGACTCCCCAAGTCGAAAAATAAAGATGGGTCCCTTCGGCTCTCTTGAGAAAATATCACTCAAGAAGCTTACCTCCTGGCTGCAAGAACTTTAACGACCGTCTTCATGTAATGCCTACCATAGTGTTAGCTCAGCCTACTATATTTCGTGGCCACACGACTACCGCACGTGCCTGCTGGCGTACAGGTAGCTCCGCCTTTGGGACTGACGATTTTGATTGACAGAACTGAGAATCCTAGTGAGTGTCCCCAGGGTGAAGTTTCAGCAAGAAACAGAGCAAGACTAGAATCACTGAGCCAAAACGAACTACCATTGAAAAAACCTAAATACGACTTCAAACATGGTTTGAAAACACGGAAACTCCACCCTGGGACCAAGGTACCTCGTACGCGAGTACCATTTTCGTCCGTCGTTTGCTTTGGCCGCTTCCCTAGAACTTCAGCTAACCCGGTGGAGTAGGCAGAGAGGCCTTGATCCGAGTCACCATTGACAATTGGAATAGATTGTTGAAGCTAAGACTACAATGGCCAGCAAATATTCTCGCCTTTCTCAATAGTGCGAATATAACGCACTAGTCTAGGAGCAGCGACCGGAAAAAAAATCGCGTCGTAGCACCCAACGCGCAGACACAGGAAAATAACATAGAAAGACAGGTACATGCCTAAGGTTCAATTTGATCCCTATCGCACAGATTGGCTTGTGGGACAATACCCCGATATTTGGCATTTTGTTCCCCTGTTGCTCTCATGTCCTTTGTAAAACATTGCGAACTTATACGCATCTAAATCCCTCATTCAAGGATCAAAAGTATCCAAAACTTCCCATCGTTGTACGAAATCACACACTTTAAATTCCTAGTGTAAATCTGCCCTTAATTCCCACTCTAACGTCAGAAACAGAAATTAGAAGTTAGCAGCCATGTTAGTTCTTTGTTATTCAAATGAGTTGTGCCTCCTCTCCTGAAGACATAGCCTGAGTATCAGGCGGAATTTTATTTTCTGTGAGAAAATGAGAGAGGAAAAATAGAATTACGCCTGACACAATCACTTGTCGCGGCGCCTTCCGCCCCCTTCAAGGCGGCTGTCAAATCATATCAAAATTGTCGTCAGCTGTCATCGCCTATTGTCTCGCTGAAGTACGTTTCCCTGAACCAAACCCAAAACAGTCGAGCTTGCTTGTTTCTTTCGTTTGTAAAAGATCAAGCTTATTAAATAAGGCTCAAATCCGGATCAGTACACTTATTTTCTCCAACAAAAGTATCTGGAAGGCTTGGAGCTCGGTCGGTTATTTTGGGGAAACCTGCTTGAAAGTGTGGACTGCGTGGGAACTTCGGCGAGCGGGTCTCGATGTGTGCAGGAATTCCGCAAGGAAATTTCTAATACAGAACTGCATAACTCACGCATATTAAGGCATGGGTCAGTGTGACCACGCCCTATTATACGTTCAATTCGTCCTTAATTCGCTCAAATTAAGAGGAAGCCTATGATTCCTATACGACATCATAGATAACATTAATCCTGATTTTTTGATACTCTTCAGTTCCCATGGAAACCAGTTCCTAACCTTTGACCTAGAAATTCATAAATTTTGTTTCAACGCCTTTTGGGAATAGGAAAATGCACCGCCATCGGTAATCAAACTAGTGCAAACAAAGGGCTGACCTTCAGTATTCTCAGTCCAACTAGATATCGCGACGAACGTTTCTATTTAAGAAGTAATTAAAAGGTATCAAATTTCACAATACACTAAAACACAATTCAATTTTAAATGGTCATCATATCTAGTTGGATCAGGAATGCCTTCCTCTATCTTTATCACTTCGCAAATTAAAAACTTTGAACTTCTCATGTTTTCCCCTTCCCAAATACCATTTTTTTTTAAATTAGCCAAATCTAAGGATCAAGGTCACATTTCACGTTGCTATGGAAACGATTATGAAAATGAGCCTGCTTCTTGATCCCCTCAAACCTTAAAATGGTTTCATATTGATTCCACTGAACCCATGGCATATAGACCACGCCCATAGTTTTTGCAGCCGCCATCTTGAAAGCATGCGAGACCCATGCTCAGGTACATTAAGGCCTGGGCGAAGAGGTCAAAAAAGCCCCCCAGCGACGATTTTCGTTGTCATGACAGTTTCAAACATGGCGGACGAACGGCAACACAACATGGCCGCCACTTCGAAATTGTAATCGCCGACTTTACTCATTTTTGTACAACATAGCCCCAAAAGATTACAGCGTATTTTGCGCCCGCGGACATAGCAGTGATAATCTTCAAATAAATGTGTGCTTGACCGTGTATTAATAGCGAAATAACGACATGTTGACGGCTGTATGTGGCAAACAAATATGTTACGATCGATGTCCACTATTGTAAAGTTGAAGTGGTAAGTTACTTTTTCAAATAATTTTTTTAAATATTGTAGCTATTGACTTCGAGAAATAAAACTGGCAAAAGCCAATCAAGACTATTTCTAATACTGTATTGGTTTTAATTAAAACTTCTTACTTCACCCTCGTCCCTACTTTTCTAAACTGTTTCTGTGCAAAATATAAAGCTTTTTTATAAATACTCTTTATAAAGGTTTTTTATTCTATAAATAAAGAATCTAATACTGTATTGGTTTTAATTAAAACTTCTTACTTCACCCTCGTCCCTACTTTTCTAAACTGTTTCTGTGCAAAATATAAAGCTTTTTTATAAATACTCTTATAAAGGTTTTTTATTCTATAATAAAAGAATCTCATTAAAAGTCAATAAAAACTATGTAAAATAATCTGATCTGTTCCTCCAGTCCTCATACTGGCAAAGGAAATAAATGTGGCATTATGTTGGAAGCAAATGTAGACTGAGTTATCAAGAATGTAGACTGAGCTGTACAAGTATTTAATTTGTTACAATGCTATAGGAATATTGCTTTACTGTCAAAGGACGGAACATCCTGACAGCCTGTTGTTTAAAGACGAAACATCTTGACAACAGGATAAGCAGTGGGCATTAGGTGTTAAATTGGCATGTTTGAAGGATATTAATTTGTTAAAATAAATTGAAAACAGAATCTAGATATACCCCGCTGTGTTATCCAGTGAAATTTAAAGTTTATAAGCGATTATAGTTTTGCTTTAATAGTTGTTGATTTGTATGACAGATGGTGAGCCTGTTTGTTTTACTATCTCAATAAGAGGACATGGCAGTTATCAGAAAGATTGTACTTTTACAGTATGTGTTTCAAAATATTATACGAAAGTACATACCTTTAAAAGGTTTCTGTGGTTCCCTAAGATTTGTCATATATTTTGCACAGAAACAGTATTTTACTGTGCCTTGAAACATGTAATAATCATGAATGTACTAATACTCTAAAACTAGCTTTCAGACTGAAATTGGTCATTGCAGTTCATAAATGCCTAGAATGTTTATTATTGCATTCCAAAATACCCAGACCAGAAACAAAACATGAACTAGTTTTTTTTTTAAGTTGTTTAAGAGAAATTTTACCAGGATTTTGAGTAATTTTGACCAAAAGTGCCCACAAATCCAGTTACTCAAAAGTTTAGAACCTCTTGCCTTGAATTTGTTTTGGTTTGGAAGAACTGCATGCAAGCATATAGTTTGGTTAATCCTGCCATGAAACACTCATGGATTTAGTGGAGAAATAAAATTTCAAAGTTCACACCTGGAGTACTAGCACAATTCCATATCAAGTGAAATTCTATACAATCCCTATTTTTATTGCATATAATTTTGAAATGTATTTTCCTATGTTTCCATCAAGATACTGACTTTTTTTTGTAGGCTTTTATGGCACAATTTACTTGTCCAACAACACATCAATTGTTGAAGATGTTAAAGAGCAAGTACTTATCACACTAAAAATAATATGTACAGACAGTGATGATAAAATGCCAATTAATGTTGGCCTTCGGCATGGGTTTTCATCAAGACATTGCCGAGCCACATCAGTACATGGAGTTATGTTGTTATGCTGACCAATTTTAAGGAGTACAGTTCCTAAAGAGTACACATCACTTTGTTTGCTGCAAGCAGATCCATTCAACACTTCAGGGGCAATATGAGGATATGAAGACTTGTACTTCTTTGCTGGGGGACTGACTAGAGGACATGCCTTTCCAAAGTCAATTATGTAGGCATGTTTGTTGGAAACCAGAACATTATTGCTCTTCAGGTCACAGTGCAAAAATCCACTTTTATGCATGTAATTCAAGGCATCAGCAATGTTATAGGCTATAATGAACCAATCTTTCTCTGTTAGAGCATCACCTTTAAGTAGACTTTGTAGAGTAAAAGACTGTTTGCCATTTCCAATGAATTCCATAACAATTGAATATGGATGCCTATCAATTTGAGCTCCAAGTATTGCCGGAATGTTGGGATGAGTCAATGCTTGCATTATTTGTGCTTCTCGTTTAATGTCATCGACAGTGCTGTGATCCCCAATTGTTTCTCTACAACATATATATTTAAACGTTTAAATATTTTCAAAAAACACTGTCCATATGTCCCTTCTCCTAAACAAATAGGCTGATCCTCAGTCTCAAGGTCATCTGGGCTGATCTTGTTTATAGTACATCCAGCCAGTCCAGGTTTGGAAGGTTTTAATCCATGATACGTCGATGTTAATCCATGATTCTAGAAACACCAAACAAATCATTAATGTTATTTATTAGACATAGTTTACTCAATACCAAGGTATGTTTGTACCCAGATTCATTTGCTGTTTCTTTAAAGCAGTTATTCTGTGGAACCATTTCAGATCTTTACTCATGCTAAGTTCATTTGAATGTAATGAATGTACAACACTTAGTTTCAGTACTGATCCTTATCATCTGTAAAATATGTATTTCTAAGTGTATGTATTTTTTTGAGCATGATTTTTATTTTGGGGATCAGGTTGTGCAATAATTTTTCCCCGGAATTTGTATGATGTTTTTTACTTGCATGGATCGCTGCAATATTTTTTTTTTTGGAAGGACAGGCCTTGCTCGAATATTTTGGAAATTTCCCCCATGCATCCCCCCAGAAAGAGTGCCCAGCAGAAATCAATAGAACGAGGCAAGAATCAGGTATTAAACACGAAGCTCACCATTTGACGAGTCGACTGCAACATCTCTTTTAACTTTGAGTTTTCCAAGCATTGTGCTTTCCATTTCCTACAGTATTCTTTGGAATATTGCTTTCGGAGTTTTAAATGCCCAGATATTCCTGTAAAATATGCGCCTTTTCTCTTTCTCTTCCTTTGTTCTGCTCGCTGTAGCCGCTTTTTTTCTGTCTAGCGTTGCGAAGTTTCCGTTTTTCCTCTACTGTATGATCCCTAAACTTGCCATATACACCAGGCGAAGCTCCAAAATATCTTCAAGGATGTATAAGCAAAGAAAAGGAGCTGTAAAATCAATTAACCTTGGCGCGACAGTGAGATTTCCTACTAGATCGCTAGATTCCCGCGCTTGAAATTTGGAGGGAGATTGTCCCATATAAGGTCTGATTGGCCATGTTTGGCAACTAATGCTAATTTCATTCGAGCCCTCGTTCTCAAAACCAGCGGCAAGTCAGTGCAGCTGCTATGGAAACACGAGCGACCCTTCGAGACGTTTTGAAGGGTTTTGAAAGAATATCATCATTTTCGACGACTTTTTAGGACTATTACGACCATTTCAGGTAAGATGGGTTAGCAGCCACATTATTTAAGAGATTCATGTGAAATTTAAGCCATTACTCTTGCAAAGTATATACGTAAAAACATTTAAAAATGCATCGAGCTGAATTGAATCCATTTTATTACACCAGTTTATCAGCTGTAGTCAAACTTACTGTAGTTTTATTCCTAAACTGGATTCCTTTGTTCGCTTTCCCACTGCATTTTACTAGAATAGGGGCTTCCATTGATATTATTATTTAATAGACTGAGAATTTGACAAGAAAGTGACTTTCTCTGCTATACATAATTCGTATTTAAATAAATAAATAAATAAATAAATAAATACAACTTTAGTCATTTTCAGAGTTAGTATGACTACTAAACTTTTGTAATTAATATGTTTCACCAATTAAGATATAGAGGATATTACATGGCCGCGCGGAGATACGAATTTTATCTTCGAGTGTTGAAAATTTATCTCACGAGTGAGCGCAGCGAACGAGTGAGATAAAATTTTAACACGAGAAGATAAAATTCGTATCTCCAAGCGGTCATGTAATGTTCTGTTTATTATATAAACATCAATGAAATACCAAATTCAAATTTTATTTGAGTTAAGCTTACTAAGGTGAGCATTCAGCAAAGGCAAGTGTGATATTTTCACATGTGAAAATAACATGATATTTTCACGTGTGAAGATATCAAGTTTTCGCGCGGGAGATCACCTGGTATTTCATTGGTGTTTATATAATAAAATACAATTATACAACCGTACCATCATTATCGTCAAATTAATCTAAAATTATTTCTAGAACCCTATTTTCCAGTGTTTCAACAAAATATCGGCTGTGCGGAGTTTCTTGAGCAGTATTGCTGCTTGTTCATCCTGGTCTGTGTCATCATGATTTGGGTTTCTAAGATTGTTATTAATAAAGTATCCCTGGTCCCATTCTTTAAAGTTTGCCTTAAGTATTGAATTCTGTTGAAGAACTTTTGTTTGTATCACTGTTAACAAGTCCATGAACTTATTGTATGTGAACTGACTTGGTGAACCCTTAATTTCACCTTCAGGAGATCAAGCCTGCTTATCATCATCATTTCCAAGTACAACTGATACTGTTCGTGCAAGACGAGTTTGGTATGTTGTCATTTGGCTGGAATGCTCACTACTTGGAGCTTCCTGCTGGCAACATGTTGTGTGAGATACCAAGGGCATCACTGGGGATTCATGTTCTGTTTCCATGGGAGCAGCTGTTTCATCACTTGATAAATGAGATCTTGCAGATGCAACATCTGTTTGCATGGGAGTGTTAGCTTCATCAGGGGTGGAGTTAGTTTGAAGGAGCTGAGAGGTTTGACTGGCGTCTTCTAGCTCATCAAAGCATTCTTCTCCAGCAGCTGAATTGGAAGCAGTAGTAATATCCTGTAAGTCCAGAACAACTTCATCTTCATCATCAGTACATCCACTGTTGTCATCTTCTGGAGGCTCGTGCTCATCGTCAAAAACAACATCTTCAACATCTTCTAGAAATCCTGTGTTAACCTTGGTGACACCAATGTCATGTTACCTGGAATATAAAGCACATGCGCAGGTACTCGCACGTCATCATCCAAACATCTCTTCCAGCATTCTGCTAGATGGTTTTCTTCCTTACGGATTGTGCTAGAGCGAAAATGGTGAAGTGTAGGACCTTCAGGCCTGGAACGTGGCTGTTCTTCTGAGTCGTAAAATATGATGTTATCACCATCATATTCCACCATACATCTGAACCAGCTAGAAGGAAATCACTTATTCTTTCAAGGTGAGCCTGCCAATAACGGGATATTTTTGTAAGATATCTGCAGAAATTAGCGTGTCTGGAAATTTTGTCAAGCTGTTTGCAAGTTTTTTGATCTTGTTTTCTTGCTCATTTGCTCTGTTTCCTTCATTTACCTCTTTTAACTCCTCCTCAGCCTGCAATCGCACTAACACATTTCCAATGATGTGGCCTGGGTGTTTGGATGAGGTAGATCTTGTGATCCCATTAATGGCATTAAATAGCCTCTCCTCATCCTCTGCATTGATTGCCCTGCCAGATACTAGCCTTAGTTGCATAGGTGCATGATTGATGAGGTTATGGAAGTATTTGCCATAAAGTTTTCTGCAGGTGATTTCTTTTGGCTTGTAACCAAGGATTTCAAAGCACAAAATTGCATGCAGGAAACTTTGATTGTAATATCGAAGGACAGATCTAGGGCTGCGGCATTCATCTTTTTCATAAAGGAGTTGTTGCATGTGGACAAGGGTGTTGAGTAGTTGCTGGTATCTGAGGGGTACTTGGTGGCGCATCTGATGGGAAACCAGGAGTAGGGTGTATCGCTGATCACGTGCCCCTTTTTGTCTTTCCCTTCAAATGCTAGCTGGATGATTTGCTTAAGGAGGGCTGACTGCTGCTTCTGTGGTAAGTGATGGGGAAGCTCTGCAAGAACATTTGCAATATGGCCTGCTAGGTCGTGCATAGGCTCACAGGGGAGGACTTCATAACTTTCTAAACCCAGAGTGTGAATCACAGCCTGGGGAGTGAAATATAGTAGAGCAGGTACTCGCTTTTGCCTTGTAGGTGGTCTGTGAGTTCTTGCTGGAGAACTGGTTTCAGGCTATCGTCATCAAATTCAGGCCTACTCATATGGTAACTGGATTTGGGTTTAGTAGCAATGTGTTTCTTCGTGCCACTGTCCCTTCGATAATTGCTGACTGTCTTTCCTCCAAAGTGACTGACAGGCGTCGGAAGGAATGGTCCAGCAGGTGGGTCATGTTTGCATGTTTGTCATGTTTGCTCACATCTAGTTTCTGCATATGCAAGTTGATCAGCATCTGTGTCATTGGATCTGGAACAACAAAGTAAGAACATTATCCTTTTAGCTAAGTATAACCCTATCCCTTGCTCAGTAATGTACCCAAAAGCTGTATTATTTACTAAAACTCTTATTCCCTCCTTGGGGTAAGTTTATCTGGTAATTTACTGTGCAATTACATCAACCGGGCCAACCCATAAATGTCATTCAGATATTATTCAAACCATTTAAAGGAAATTTAATACCTTCAATAAATTTGGCAAGCAGTATAATTAAGAGCAAGTTTCTGTAAATATCAACCAAGTCGGGAAGAGTCGAAAACATCAAAATTTCCCAAACTTTGCTTAAACATAGTCTATGATGAGGGGTCTTCGGCGCTGAAAGAATTTTTTTATTTAATTGAAATGTCGGTGAGAAAACCCGGATTTTTCATTTTTGCCCAAAAAGGGGTGAAAACATGGTAATTTTTGCCCCAATTTAACGTCTCCCTCCAGAACAATCGCAAGTATTTATCAAAATACCAGTTTATTTTCTGAAAAGTGCATCATGTCTGCGTTCGTTTAACTTTTTTGCACAAACATCCGTTACACATGCAATATTTTTTAATATTTTTGAAAAAGTGCACGTTTTCAATATGTAAAAAAATAACCATATTTGCGGCCGAATATTGCCATGTTGGACGAGTTCGAACATAAGAGAGGTATCATAGAAAAGGGCATTCATTCCCTTTCAGAAAATACAAAAACATTTTGTGCAATTAAAATGGCGAGCTTCTGCAAACCCTTAAAGATGACGGCCTAATCGCCTAAAATAAGATAGTTTTCTAAGGTATATAGAATAATTGTCTATACCACGTATACATTGTACATTTTTGACGTAAAATTACTATAGTAGCTACTAAATACATTGAGTTATAGCAAAACATATTTCATTGTCACGTTTGACTAATTTTACAGCATTTAGTGATGTTTGTACAAAGGAGGGGAGGCCAGTACGCCACCCACCCCCCTCTGAGGTTTACTGGCTAGTGATATTTTCGAGAGGCTTTAGAATTAGGACATCAAATTTTCAGTAGCTGTGATGTTTCCACTGCACAACGTTTGTTGGGAAGGTATCATTTCGTTACCATGGTAACAAGTTATAACGTCAAAAATGTTCAGCAATTTCTTTCTCCGCGCAGGAGTTCGGGGGGGGGGGGGGGGGGGGGGGGGGGGGGGGGGGGGAGTTCGGGGGTAGGGGGGTCCCAAAATTTCGCCAAATCCCAGTCCCAATCCCAAAATCCCAGTCCCAGTAACGTTTTCCAGAAATCCCAGTCAGACGTTTTGCAAATCCCAGTGATAAAAAGCGATGTATAACTGTTCTAGAGTCGTTTCAATTAATCCGTGAAAACAGATAGTAGCGTATTACACACTATTACGCTCTACCTCAATTGTTCTCTCTTAATGTGCCGCCTTGACTATCACTCTTGGAAGTTTCAATGTGTTTCATGGATTTATGAAACCACTCTAATACAAGTAAAAGTTTGTAAAGAATTCTCTTAAACGCATGTGGCTATCAGGTGTCTTTGTTTCAGTCATCCTTTTCTTTTCTGAGTGGTTTTGCTAACTGCGGAGTCCACAATTCACTGGTTTTACTGCTAATAGTAATGCTAACTCTGACTTTTTAAAGATGTTATAGTGGAGCCCTTCTCAAAGTCTATGAGTCTTTGAATGACCCAAACGATAAGTGATCTTGATTTACTTTTGACAAAACATTATCATTCGGTCAACCGCGTGCGTAAGACAAAATTTAGCTTTTTTCTGGCTTCCAGGTTCTATGTGGTCAATCGATCTCCAGAGCGAGGTCTTCAAACCCACGTGGCTGCTCAATTCTTCTATCCCTGCCTTTGAAATTATTTTCCCCAGTTCCTAGGTACGGCCGTCCAATTTGCTACCTCTAGGGGTATACCAATTAGCTATCCCTTGGGGTTAGAATCAATTTTCCCGACGAGCACCCCATCTATTTTTATCGGGGTCCCCCCGGGGGGTTTCAGCCAAAGCCGCCGATATTGGAAGAGTCATATGAGATGGATTAATGTGTGAGACTGGTAACCAGACAAGAAACCGATGTACAGTTCTTTTGTCGTTTTATCTGTTTTGTGTCTTTTTCACATGTTTACACTGATTTCATCCTGACATTTTTTTTTAAAACGACGTTTTCGTTTATCGTTTTACAATGAAAAGATAAATAATATAGAATCCCATTCCAGTTTAGTAGACATTAATTCCCATTCCCAGTGGTCGAATCCCAGTCCCAGTGACCCAAATCCATTTTCCCAGCCTAAAATAAGGCCAATCCCAGCTCCCATTTTACCCCTTCTGGACCCTGCTTATTGGCTAAAAAAGTAATGGTAAAAATTTTAAATCCGTATTATGACTTTTTCTGAAATTCATTTGATAGAGTCCTGATTTATTTTTCTAGAACCTTAAATGGCGCGTCAACTGTTTTCCGAGGCTTGAATAGCCCATTCTTTTGTATTGACAGCCACTAATTTTCTGTAATTTAATTAATCAATTAACTAGTACACGCTTTTCTAGTACTTAAATTTTAGGTCAAATGTTCACCTTCGCGAAGCTCCTGGCCGCGCACGATTTAAGATATCTGCGTCAAATTTTCTGTGTCGTTAGAAAATGATACCACCTAAAAACAAGGGTGAGGGAAGTTTTATTCTTTACTTCAAAAAGATTTTATGATAAATTTGCCGCCACACATTGTTTTTTTCCTGTATTTTTAATTAATTACTTTAATTGGAAATGGACTTAACGTTAATCTAATACTTAACAGCAGTTTGACCCAATTTGTTGATTTTTCTAAAAACAAATATGGTAAAAATTAACTTCAATGAAATGCTTTTTTGGGTTATAGATACGTGTTTAAATTATATATTTTACGGCATGCGGGTTTCTCCATCTCTGTTTGTTAATCATTCTTTGTTTGTTCAAAACAATGTCATTTGGATTGATGCAAACGAAAAAATATATATAACTAACAAATAAAACAGTCCATACATTATTAGGAGCTAGGAAATGCCTATGTGTATCTCCTTCATTGTTTTTAGCACCTTAAAAAAAATTATTTCAATTTCAAAGAAAAAAAACATTTTCTTCAAACTTGAAAAATTAATTTTAGCGGAGCTCCAGTGGAACCCCATAGCTACACGCAGAAGAAGAAGCAAGAAAACAAAAGTGTATATGCATCGACCAGTTTTGTCATGGACTTCCGGTTTGTGCGCTCGCCGAGATCACACAGGCAACCCAACAGCTTTTTTTCAGCAGAGCTAAAAAAAGTTATGTATATCATGGGAAGGAATGAACCTTCTCATGGCACATGGCAAGAGGGGTACAACTGCATGGTCACATGGTATGACGTAATCGATGACGTCATGAAAAGAGAAGTGTATATATCTTGGCCAAGGGATGAACCTCAGGCAACAGAACTTGGGTGATATTATCTAAGAGACAAGGGGGGTGGAATTGCGTTGTCACGTGTTATGACGTCATCAATAACGTCATCAAACGAGAAACGGTTTATATCTTAGGAAGGGATGAGCCTCAGACAACCAAATTTCGGCGAAAATGTCTAAGTGGCAATGGGGGTGCAACTGCGTAGTCAAATTTATGACGTCATCAATGACGTCATCAAACGAGAAAAGGTTTATATCTTGGGAAGGAATAAAACAATTGTTTCCACTTTGATAATATATAGATGATATTACATGGCCATTCGTAGATACGAAGTTTATCTTCACAACTAGTTTCTTCAGAGTCAAACATATTTTCTTCAAAGTCAAAAATGCAAATTCAAAATCTGCTTCTCCGCTGACACAGTTAATGACCTAAAATTTAAGTACTAGAAAAGCGTGTACTACTTAATTAAATTACAGAAAATTAGAGGCGGGCAATTCAAAAGAATGGGCTATTCAAGCCTCGGAAAACAGTTGACGCGCCATTTAAGGTTCTAGAAATATACATCAGGACTCTATCATAAATGGATTCAGAAAAAAGTCATAATATGGATTTTTACCATTGCCTTTTTAGCCAATAAGTGCTGAATCAACAAAACTGAATGTTTTTTTCTACCTGTATTTCCATTACGCTGCAACCAAATCGAAACCAGTTTTTAGTGGACAACTTAGCTGCTAGCAGGCGTTGGAGTCGGTTTTTATCGGCGAAAACCCGGAGTTCGTAGTCAAGAGCGCCATCTTGGATTTTTTTGGCCGAGTGATAATGGCGCGAGTGACAAAACGAGGGGGTGGGGAGGGGAGAGGCGGCTCTCCTGTGCCCCCCACCCCCTCGTTTTGATACTCGCCCCATTGTCACTCGGCCAAAAAAATCCAAGATGGCGCTCGCGACGACTACGAGCTCCGGGCTTTCGCCGATAAAAACAGCCTCCAATGCCTGCTAGTAGCAGGCTATGGACAACTTAGAGTGCCTTACCTTACATACTTGACAAATTTTCCACAGACTCAGCACAAAGACTGGCAAATATATTCACAAAAATGTCGACTTTTATGCAAATTAAGGGTGCTCTATCCCGTCAAGGTATCTTGTCTTGAAAACCTCTGTAACCTATTGCTAGGTAGTAAGTATTGAACCCGATAATAATATTTGACATTTTGATCGAACGCCTGCGCGGAGAAAGAAGAAATTGCTGAACATTTTTGACGTTATACTCGTTACCATGGTAACGAAATGACACCTTCCCAACAAACATTGTGCAGTGGAAACATCACAGCTACTGACAATTTGATGTCCTAATTCTAAAGCCTCTCGAAAATATCACTAGCAAGTAAACCTCAGAGGGGGTGGGTGGCCTACTGGCCTCCCCTCCCCTCCTTTGTACAAACATCACTAAAATGCTGTAAAATTAGTCAAACGTGACAATGAAATATGTTTGCTATAACTCAATGTATTTAGTAGCTACTATAGTAATTTTTCGTCAAAAATGTACAATGTATGCGTGGTATAGACAATTATTCTATATACCTTAGAAAACCTATCTTATTTTAGGCGATTAGGCCGTCATCTTTAAGGGTTTGCAGAAGCTCGCCATTTTAATTGCACAAAAATGTTTTTGTATTTTCTGAAAGGGGAATGAATGTCCTTTTCTATGATATCTTTTGTATGTTCGAACTCGTCCCAACATGGGCGATATTCGGTCGCAAATATGGATATTTTTTTACATTTCGTAAAAGTGCACTTTCTCAAAAATATTTAAAAATACAGGAAATATTGTATGTGTAACGGATGTTTGTGCAAAAAAGTTAAAACGAACGCAGACATGATGTACTTTTCAGAAACTAACTTGGTATTTTGTTAAATACTTGCGATTGTTCAGGAGGGAGACGTTAAATTGGGGCAAAAATTACCATGTTTTCACCCCTTTTGGGCAAAAAATGAAAAATCCGGGTTTTCTCACCGACATTTCAATTAAATCAAAAAATTCTTTCAGCGCCGAAGACACCTTATCATAGACTATGTTTAAGCAAAGTTTGGGAAATTTTGATTTTTTCGACTCTTCCCGACTTGGTGATATTTACAGAAACTCGCTCTTAAGTGTTTTGAATTAATTCCTGCTCATAACTTGCACAATTTTAGAGATCAGAAAAATCTTTCAATGTCTGAGATTTCAAGAAAGTCAATATCCTTTTTATTATATAAACACCAATGAAATACCAGGTGATCTCCCGCGTGAAAACTTGATATCTTCACACGTGAAAATAACATGTTATTTTCACATGTGAAAATATCACACTTGCCTTTGCTCAATGCTCGATTTTTAAGCTTAACTCAAATAAAATTTGAATTTGGTATTCATTGATGATTATATAATAAACAGAACATTACATGACCGCTTGGAGATGCGAATTTATCTTCTCGTGTAAAAATTGATCGCACTCGTTCGCTGCGCTCACTCGTGAGATAAATTTTCAACACTCGAAGATAAAATTCGTATCTCCGCGCGGCCATGTAATATCCTCTATTTCTGTACTCGCTTTCTGATTGGCTAACTTCTTACAAGATGGCCCAGTTGTTTCATAACCTTTCACTAATGAGCTCACCTTGCAATAATGTAGACATGAGGACGCTCTACCTCCTCTTGAATGTCAATGACCTTGCCTGTTTTAGCTTGATATTCTTCAGTTGTAAGGTGGAATGCAGGATCGTACATGACTGAAACCAGGAATAGCAAATGTCCATGGTTTGCCACTGTTGAGTGGTCATGCCAGATAGTAAGATGTCGTGTTCGCTCCAGTGCTTTCAGCTTGTTTCGCATTTGATCCAGTGAGTCATTATCTTCAAATTCATTCAGTTCCTGGAGACGCTTGCTCACATCTAATCTGGACATTTCATTATACACATCGTCAGAGTGCTGCCTTGTCATAATCTTTTGCTTGTTTAATACCTTGCTCCTTATTTCTAGTGGCCTCTTTCTTCCCTCCACAGTAAACTCTATGGTTTCTACTTCATTCTTCTTGTTAAGGATCAGCTTGGAATATTTCTTGGGAACAATCATTTCACCAATAGATATTTCACCACTTCTTATTTTAGTTTTAATTGTGTCTTTGAGGGAATCATTGGATTCAGGAGTTGGCGCTGATATCTCTCCACCATGACCTCTCAGCTTTCTTCGCCTTACTCTTGGTTTGCCAGATGCTGTAGTGCTTTGATGCTTCTTGAACCGGTTGATGTTTATGCGATGTGCAACAAGAGTATCTTGGACTATCTGACCCCCATTCTTTGGAGCATTGCCTTGCTTGTCCTTCACTTGGTACTTTCTTGCTAGCTCAGACCAGTTAAGCAATTTAAGCTCCTTATCATAGCCTTTTACGTCATTCACTAATCCTCTTACATTCCATCCTAACATGTTCCCTTTTCCAGTGTGCTTTTTCTTTTTTCTGTTACCGAGCATGGTATTGGCTTTCTTTGTTCTTTTTACAGCTTCGGTTCTGGATTCAAAAGATGCACATAATCTTTCTTTTTGCCTGGCTGCAAATGATTGGCGGTTCCCAAGACATCTGAAGAATTACAATTTAAAAAATTAAATTGAAAACTTTAAATGGGTTACAGTAAAATTCTGGGGCTTAATTAATATTGGAGGATTTTTTGCATTTGAAACAAGGTGGCTTATATGTATATATATTGGGGGGGCGGGGGGGGCTTGTTTTTGGTATTTTATGGTATTCTATTTACTTTAGCAGCATGCAGTGAACAACTGTATGATCATAATTACATGTAATAATATATAGTTCTTTTACCTTGCAAAAGATGTAGTTTTCCAGTGTGTTTCTACTTCCTCCTTGGTCTTACGGAGTAGCTTACGCCGCGCTCGTTTCTTTTCAACATCTGTCTTCCTGACCTGAACTTTGGCCTCAGGAACTTTTGCTAGGGCTTCACCTAATTTTAAGCCAGACCACTTTTGGAAAGATGGATTCAGTGTCCTGTAAATCTCCTTTGCAGCAGATGTTGCAGTTTTCCTGCTAACATGTTCATTGTTATAATTGTCCTTATTAGAATTACTTATGTCCCTTAAAACATTGAAAGGATTTTGTTTTGCCTTGGCTTTCAGGTGAGGACTTCTAACAGGAAACAGTGCCTGCACGGAGGAACAACTCTGGTAACAACCTTTGCAGTCAGCAAAAGAATGCTCGCGTTTCCTTGTTTCTGGCAGGTTTAGCCAACGTTTAACAGAGAACTGCTCTAGATATTTTCTTTCTCATGTTTTTTTCGTGGGTTCCACTTTTTGATTGCTGCTTCAAGGGCTGGAAACCTTTTACTGAAGGTCTTGTAGTCTGGGATGTTATAAGATTCCGCTCTGTCTTCGAATACACCTGAGAAGCATTTATACCTCTTCTCTGCTTCTTGTGATTTTGGTGATTTGGCGGGATCTACATTATGCTTTACAAACTCTCTTGCCTTCAATGCCGTCTCGTAGGCTGCAACTCTTGCAAAACCGCAAGTCGTTGGAGATACAAGACCCCCAGACATCTAAGGGCTTGATGTAATGTAAATCGGAACCAAAAATAACGGAGGTAAATGAGTTTGTATAATACGTTGTTAGTTGCTCGGCGAGCGCGCTCTTTCTGAATTATCAGATTTCGAATTTAGCGCTAAGGTCATTAATGCCGGTCTTGTGACTGCGTTATCGTGTAATCTAATGCTAAACAAATGACAGAAACTTAGTCAAAAACAAGATATTACATGCAGTTAGCAAGGACTCGCACGTACGATCGATGTATAGTAAGCCCCTTTCACAGGAAGAGAAAACACCTATTAATTTGACATTTTATATCCCTTTATTCTTCTAAATGATATTTTAAATGTAATACGAGAAATGTATAGAACAGATTACTTTCCTTCATTTCCCATTGTAGTGAACCAGAGTTGTTATTTTCAAAGATTATTTCCAGAGAACGAAGAAGCCGGCTCGTCCGCCATCTTGAATGTTATGGTTTAAAGGCAAATCCGCTGACTAGACCTTGCTTCGAACCAGCGGCTCATCACAAGATGGCGGCAAGAAACAAAGCCGTTATAAGGACGTAAATAAAAGCGCTTGCATTCGACGGTGGCTGCCTAATAGAGAGCTTTCTTTCACTGTGCGGCTTAGTTATATTCAATTTTTTTAGAACCAACGAGGATGGGTGGAAATAATGTCCAATGCGAACGGAACAAATGCCAAAAATTCGATATTTTTGCCTTTTTTTGAATATATTTTCACGATGAGTTACGATATCAAGCCATCCTCGTTGGAAACATATAAAACAGCTTACAGGGTCTCACCTAAAAGCAAACTGGTGTTTATTCTATGTTTCTGCAGCGAATGCATGGGCCTACATTATTTTGGCGCTTTTGCATACCATGGCAAGTCACGTGATCGGTTGTCATGGTCACACTTGCGCTTGTCGAATTGCCCGCGCAAGAAAACATAACCTTAACGCAAAATAGTTTTGAAATATCATTCAATTTTCTTTAAATAATTTTTTTATTGATTTTTTGGCATTTTTGGTATTTCGCCCAGGCCTTAATGTACCTGAGTGCCTTAATATGCCTGAGAAGCTTATCACGAGCTGAAAGGACCGTTTTTTCTAGCGAAAGCTGCCGAATCCTGCTGGAACAATTTTGCCTGAGCTAGGAGAAAATTTAGCGCTGCCGAGCAGGATTTCTTTTTTATCGTTGATCTTCGAGGGATGCCGTTGAAATTCCCTACGCTTTTAGCACGACTTGCTGCTTTCGGGCCTAGTAACGATACTCGCAAGGGTCTTCTCTCCATCTTTCTAAAGCCAGAAGCTAGCGTACAGCATCGGTGTTGATATAAATTAGCGTTTGTCAAAAGCTGTTGGCAAAACTACTAGAATTTGAGGCCCGCGGTCTGCTCTTCTTTTACTTGTATAGCAGGAAAAAACTGTATTCCAGATTCTACATCCTCTTCAAACTCTCTTTCGTCCATATTCCGAATTTGAAAGGACGAATTTATTAAAATCTTTGCGTTCGTGTTCCCGAAAGATTCCTCTCTCCCATCGCGGCTTGTACTCGAACGAGCAAACGCTTCCAGTTTCGCTTCCGGTTTAACTCACGTGACGCGTCCCTTTGTCTTTTGGCCAATTAGCGCAGCATTCAGATTCTGAATGTTGAACATGAACTTTTGAATGCATTTGTGTCAGGCCCTCTCCTCTCCTTCTCTCATTTTTTTGTTCGAGGAGGGGGAGGGTCCTGATACTCAGGCTACTGAAGACATAAATATGGGCTGTAGCGCTACAAGTACAGCGTGCCTAATTATGTGCCTTGGCAAAATATATCCCTTCAATGCATTGAACACTTATGTGGACATTTGACTGATTTCGTGTGTTTTCTGTGATCTCTGCTGGCATAAACAAAACATTATAGGTTTATTAGAAAATACCAAAAAACATTTTCTTTATTCGAAATTACCCAGTGAAATGACAACGTCGGTGAAGAAATACCAAACCATTAAACCAATATACTTTAGGCCGGGTAAGCTGTACAGTCTATGTCATTCTTGACTTTTCAGTCGTCAGAAACTCATGAATAACAAAGGAACTTCATGAATAACAAAATGATTCAAAATGGCCGCCGTCACAGATATCTTTTTAACCTTCACTTTTACAGTACGTACGGAAGTTACGGCACAATTTTATATCTAACCATTTGAAACGCATTTAATTCTACAGGTATGCCGAGTTTGATGTGTTTCTCGGTAAGATTTTGAATTTTACAGGGTTTGAATTAGTTTAGAATTTTACAAAGAACATGTGAGCATCTTGTAACAAAAGTGCCCAAAATCGGAATGTTGTCCCATCGGCTCATTCTTAACATCCGGTCTAAATTAAACCTTATACACATACCTATCATCCTATGCTACTTTCCCGGGTCTGCGCGAAGGGTGCTACGAAAACAACTTTCTAGGCCTCTTTTGAAGATCTGCTCCTAGACTACACTGACTCATTAGCGTATTCACCATTGCTGGCTGTAGTCGCCTATGGCCGGTCGCACATTCGTCCAGCTTTTCACCATTCTACAACGCGGAGTACAATCTGGGATAATAAAATCGTTTCTGGTGTCTTCCCTCCTTCACTTGGCGCTCAGAGAGAAGGAAAACCAAAATCACTGACACCGGTTTTGAGATCACCTGGAAATAGATTTCCATCAAACCTGGAGTTGCACGCATTAAAGTGAAAGGAGAGGAGCTTTTTCATCACTGCAACTAAATTATTTTAGAGTATCACGATTCACCCTGGAACTCGGTGTTGTTTTGAGCCCTCAATATTTTGTGGTATTCACGGCTCGAAAAGAGCTAGGAATTTCAACTCTTTTTCGCACGAATTTGTTGTTTCAGTCGACGAAAATTATTGCGATTTCCTCCAGAAAATAATGAAGAATCGCGATTGGAAGAAAATGTTTCTGCCAAATACGGAAAATATTTTCTCCCAATAGCTGTCATTATTTTCTGGTATTGCCGTCTCAAAATCGCGACACAGTTTTTTCTCCTCGGACACCATCCTCGCGCGCCAGTGTCCTTCCCTCACCTCCCCCCAGGGGACAGAGGAAAAGGACCCTGGAATGGTCTGGTCACGTGTCACCCAGATTTTGGGTGATAACAAACATTCCCACGCGGGGGTAGGATACGCGCACATTGCTCCTTGCGTTTTCTAAAAATGGCGGCTCGTGACTGTGACTAGCAACGGTGACTAAAAAACACTGCGAAACAAGTAACTTTGTTGAGAAACAGTTTACTTTTCCTCCCAAAGCTAAAAACAGGATTTCTGGATGGAGAGCTTTTATATCCTGCTATGGAAAAGTACATGAGTGGATTCAGTTTCTTGTTAATATTTCTACACTGGTAGTCCTTCGAGGGTTCATTGCGTCGGTTGCTCGTCACGAGACAAAGTTGAAACGTTTTTGCCGTCTAATAAATCAGCTTGTCCGGCAGCAAGTTTGAAGACTAAGATGTACCAATAAAGACAATTATCAACTCGTGAGCTCATAAAAAACAAGTGGAAAAGATTGTTGCAAACCCGAGAACATTCGTCTCTGGCCAAGAGTGCTGCAGAGTTGACCGGTTTCGTCTTGATTGTTCTTCGCAAGCTGGAAATGTTTACTTTTGCTGCCCTAACAAGCTGGGGAAACTACCCTGCTCGTTTGCATGGTTGTTCGGCTACAAGCTTGAGTCCAATAGATATTTCAGTAAAGACAGTAAACTCGCAAACTCTTGAAAGCAAGTGGAAAATATTAGATAGCAAAAACCCGCTTGTCGCCGAAAGCTGGCAATACTCACAGTTGAGGAAAAGACTCAAATGTTTCCTGGCGAAACAAACAGTAACACCGTTTCAAATCCTGACAGAAGATACTGCATGTAGTAGCTAAAAGTATAGATTGCTTCTTAGGTAAGTTGACTGAATGTACATAATGAATGTATATAAGACAAAGTTTCAGTAAAATAAACTAGCACGCTAAAATAAATTGCTCAATATCATTGTCGTTTCTGCTCGTGTTGTTGCTTTGACTTAAAGTTTATCATTCCTCGACTGGGAAAAAATGGGTCAGTCAGCCTGGGAATAAGTTCAAAAATTCTTGGGAAAACAACGGAAAGTTTATTTTCCATATTTTCTGACAAAATGTCTTCAGTCTCTTTTTGTCAGAAATTTTCCGTTGGGACCCAACCCCAAGTTTTGATTTTTTGTTATCACCCAAAATCTGGGTGACACGTGACCAGACCATTCCAGGGTCCTTTTCCTCTTTCCCCCGGTGGGGGTGGGGGGGGGGGGGGGGGGGGGGGGGGGTGTGAGGGGAGGACCCTGGCGCGCGAGGATGCTCGGACACCTCAGACAACTTATTTTCGTGAACCCATACGTTCAGGCCGGTCTACACCTTGAAATTTTTGCCGCATTTGTTGTGCGATTTTTCTCGCGCGAGATGCAATTCCAACTCTATTGTTTAAAGTGCCACTATTATCAAGTTTGAAAATTATTTACTTTATGCCTTATTTGAAAGAGCTGAGGCTCAGAAGAAATATGCTTCTTTCCGTTTTCAAAAATCTTTTTTGGTTCCGAAGATATTAGAGTTTGAAATTTGGCCGCCATTGCTCCAAAGTGTGACTTGATGACGTCACACTCTCAACAAACAAAGTGGTGAATTATTTGATGGTCTATATTTTTGTTGGATTTGCATCAAATACTATCAAATTTGCCACGGTTATTGAACTCACTCTTCCTGATAATTTTGTTTACCTTAATTGATTGCCATGGCAACAGCCTTTGTTCCAGACCACCCCTATCCAAAATTCTAGATGAGGCTATATCTTTTGAAAAAATCAATTGTAACCTACATTGCCATGCCCACTTATCTTATTTAGTAGTAGCTCGCTTTTAGTAACAAGCAAATTGCTTAATTTTGAAATCTGGGCGGGAAAAATCAGGAAATCCTAAAATCATCTGGGGAGGCTGGGAACCAGGGGGTTGCCATGGCAACCCTGATTGATGAGTCACACCACTCTGTTCAAGTCAAGTATTCATTCTGCCAAGTTTGAGCACTCTGACTTCAAGAGGTATAGAGATATACCTCTTTTTAGTATTTAGGCATTGATCAAGTTGAGAGTGTGACGTCATCACCCATGCTAATTTGCATATCGTTCTTACCTTAATAACTTCTGAACGAAAAGAGCTATCAAAAAACGGAAAACGGCATTGTTCTAGTTTTGCAAAGCTGCCTAATATATGGAGAATTGGCAAAGATTGGAGACTCTAATTTTTGATAATAGTGGCACTTTAAACAAGATGCAAATCTGGTACGATTTCTGTGCTCTCTTTTCTTCAAACCGCATCAAGGTGCAAAGAGCGACAAAAATTGCATGAAAAAATCCAAGTGTAAACGGGACTTTAAGGAGACCGCAGGAAACTTCCCAACTGAAATGGCATGCAACAACGGAGGTGACAGGCCGAGGAGGTCTGGGCACGAGGATGATAAAAGGAACAACGTGATTTGATTCACTTGCCTGTGAAATGAAAGCAACTGAAAATATCTTAAAAACAACAGCAAACGATGAAGGGTTTACTTTTTAAAAGCGTAGTTTTCGGCTCGGGTGCAAGCGTTAAAGTGCGAGGTGCAAACATCCAGAGAAGGTTATGATCATATTCTAGCTGCCTCTGCAATTTTTGGCCTGGCCTAGAGTTTTAGGCAGCCCCTCATTCGAGGATTATTTGCCGGCCTGTTTTGAGTCTGGAGCTTATGTTTTCCAAATTTCCAAGACAGGACGAGATATTATTGTTCTGTAGATTAACTATGTTGTTTTCATTTTACAGGAAGTGATTTTTTTAGCGCATGGCAAATGCGTTTTGCGCCGGTGTTGATAAAATGGCTATTGCCAGCAAGGCAAATGCACTTCAGACGGCAGTCCAGAATACAAACGGAAGTGCTAATTCTATGACACTTTATTATCGTTTATTTCGTATACATCTCATCAGAATACAATCATTGTGACATGTGCCATCTACTTCTTATCGCTGCTACTGTGCGAGTATGAGCCCATGTCCCTTGATACTCTTGTTGCCTTTGTCAGCGCTGCATCGACCTTCGTTGCCTGCTGAGTTGCTTGCACTCTGACCACAATAGCTACCCGACGCGCCGAATCCTACTCGCGAGTCAGGGCTGTTGCAATCATTCTCCTGGTTAGAAACTATACCAATCCTCACCTAAAAGAGATAAATAAGTTTTCCCGTAAATAAATAGAGGATATTACACGGTGGCGCGAATATATTTTATTTTCGAGTGGCAAGAAGAATATTTTGCGAACGAGCGCAGCGAGTGAGAACTAAGTTAAACTTAATTTTGTGGCTTAAAACTCGAGTGACCGAGCGAGATTATTTCACTGTAAACGAAGTGAGGAAAACAACACTGCAAGATTGGCGGGAAATAGGGCAAGCGCGCGTACACATCCGGGACATTCGGTACATAATTTTTTCATAGTTTAAGGAGGCTTGAAATAGTTTCTTCAGTGATGATTCACTGCCGTTTTATTTGCCGTTGATTTCCTTGTTCTTCTACCCGTCAATATGATTCTCCGATATATTTTGACCATCTGTTACTTTGGGGTCTAATTCGGGCCCCCCTCTATATCTCTGGAACCACTGGAGCTGGAGCTATGATCATCAAACTTTACACAATGACAATGAGCCACACCCATTTGTGTCACGTGGGTACAAAATGGGACGTTACAATAACGTATTTTTTATCAGTTTTTAAGTAATTGTAATGAACTTTCAAAAACTTGGTAAATAATACTCTAAAAGCCAAACTTGGCAGAATGAAAACTTGACTTGAACAGAGTGATGTGACTCATCAATCAGGGTTGCCATGGCAACCCCCTGGTTCCCAGGCTCCCCAGACAATTTTAGGATTTCCCGATTTTTCCCGCCCAGATTTCAGAATTAACCAATTTGCTTGTTACTAAAAGCGAGCTACTACTAAATAAGATAAGTAGGCATGGCAATGTAGGTTACAATTGATTTCTTCAAAAGATATAGCCTCATCTAGAATTTTGGATAGGGGTGGTCTGGAACAAAGGCTGTTGCCATGGCAATCAAATAAGGTAAACAAAATTATCAGAAAGAGTGAGTTCAATAACCGTGGCAAGTTTGATAGGATTTGATGCAAATCCAACAAAAATATAGATCATCAAATAATTCACCACTTTGTTTGTTGAGAGTGTGACGTCATCAAGTCACACTTTGGAGCAATGGCGGCCAAATTTCAAACTCTAATATCTTCGGAACCAAAAAAAGATTTTTGAAAACAGAAAGAAGCATATTTCTTCTGAGCCTCAGCTCTTTCAAGTAAGGCATAAAGTAAATAATTTTCAAACTTGATAATAGTGGCACTTTAAATACAACTCATTTCTTGACTACAACGCGTGTGGCGTCCAATCTGTACTGGGGGTGTTTCTATCCAGTCTGTCAAGTCGTTTAAGCTTCTCGGTGTTTTCATATCTGACGACCTGTGACGTGGGACGCGCATGTGGACCACGTAGTAAAGAAAGCCAATCGCAGGCTATACGATCTGAGAGCCCTAAGGAAGTGTAAAGTTGCCACTAGAGATGTAGTTTCTGTTTACTGCTCACTAGTGAGATCAGCCCTTGAGTATGCGGCCGTTGTATTTGCCAACTTCCGCGCGCTTTCTATAGTACTCCGGGCCGTAGTTATAGTGACGCATTGGAAATACTCTGGCTTAGCGAAGAGGGTCTTTAAGTCAAAACTTCGTCGCTGGTATCCAACCTGACAACCCACTCCTTAATGTGATGCTGTAAAGTCGCATTGAGGTTCAGCACCAATATAACCTTAGATCTAGCAGCCAAAGCCATGTAAGGTTGTGTCACACAAACCGTTGTCAAGAATTCGTAATTGTTCGTCATTTAGATTTATTGTAATTGTTATAACTGCAAGTAGCGCTGCTACCTGTAATTCAGCCACTGCTGCTGTAAGAGGTGTGAATAAACTATACTACATCTACTACTTTTTTGCACACTTCTCGAGATATTTAACACTTATTGGATGAGGTTGAGCATGATAGTGAGATTTGTCAACGCCGAGGTTTGTGTTATCTGCTGAAGCGAAGCTGAGGCGGATAACACTAACTCGAGGCGTTTACAAATATCACTATCATGCGAAAACAGAATTCAATAATTGTTTTATTATTCAGCAACAAGGAATTCTTACCTAGCTAAACGAAGTCATTTCTTGACTACAACGCGTGTGGCGTCCAATCTGTACTGGGGGTGTTTCTATCCAGTCTGTCAAGTCGTTTAAGCTTCTCGGTGTTTTCATATCTGACGACCTGTGACGTGGGACGCGCATGTGGACCACGTAGTAAAGAAAGCCAATCGCAGGCTATACGATCTGAGAGCCCTAAGGAAGTGTAAAGTTGCCACTAGAGATGTAGTTTCTGTTTACTGCTCACTAGTGAGATCAGCCCTTGAGTATGCGGCCGTTGTATTTGCCAACTTCCGCGCGCTTTCTATAGTACTCCCGGGCCGTAGTTATAGTGACGCATTGGAAATACTCTGGCTTAGCGAAGAGGGTCTTTAAGTCAAAACTTCGTCGCTGGTATCCAACCTGACAACCCACTCCTTAATGTGATGCTGTAAAGTCGCATTGAGGTTCAGCACCAATATAACCTTAGATCTAGCAGCCAAAGCCATGTAAGGTTGTGTCACACAAACCGTTGTCAAGAATTCGTAATTGTTCGTCATTTAGATTTATTGTAATTGTTATAACTGCAAGTAGCGCTGCTACCTGTAATTCAGCCACTGCTGCTGTAAGAGGTGTGAATAAACTATACTACATCTACTACTTTTTTGCACACTTCTCGAGATATTTAACACTTATGGATGAGGTTGAGCATGATAGTGAGATTTGTCAACGCCGAGGTTTGTGTTATCTGCTGAAGCGAAGCTGAGGCGGATAACACTAACTCGAGGCGTTTACAAATATCACTATCATGCGAAAACAGAATTCAATAATTGTTTTATTATTCAGCAACAAGGAATTCTTACCTAGCTAAACGAAGTCATTTCTTGACTACAACGCGTGTGGCGTCCAATCTGTACTGGGGGTGTTTCTATCCAGTCTGTCAAGTCGTTTAAGCTTCTCGGTGTTTTCATATCTGACGACCTGTGACGTGGGACGCGCATGTGGACCACGTAGTAAAGAAAGCCAATCGCAGGCTATACGATCTGAGAGCCCTAAGGAAGTGTAAAGTTGCCACTAGAGATGTAGTTTCTGTTTACTGCTCACTAGTGAGATCAGCCCTTGAGTATGCGGCCGTTGTATTTGCCAACTTCCGCGCGCTTTCTATAGTACTCCCGGGCCGTAGTTATAGTGACGCATTGGAAATACTCTGGCTTAGCGAAGAGGGTCTTTAAGTCAAAACTTCGTCGCTGGTATCCAACCTGACAACCCACTCCTTAATGTGATGCTGTAAAGTCGCATTGAGGTTCAGCACCAATATAACCTTAGATCTAGCAGCCAAAGCCATGTAAGGTTGTGCCATACAAACCGTTGTCAAGAATTCGTAATTGTTCATCATTTAGATTTATTGTAATTGTTATAACTGCAAGTAGCGCTGCTACCTGTAATTCAGCCACTGCTGCTGTAAGAGGTGTGAATAAACTATACTACATCTACTACTTTTTTGCACACTTCTCGAGATATTTAACACTTATTGGATGAGGTTGAGCATGATAGTGAGATTTGTCAACGCCGAGGTTTGTGTTATCTGCTGAAGCGAAGCTGAGGCGGATAACACTAACTCGAGGCGTTTACAAATATCACTATCATGCGAAAACAGAATTCAATAATTGTTTATTATTCAGCAACAAGGAATTCTTACCTAGCTAAACGAAGTCGACGACGAGGCCTTGCAAGGCGAAACGATTTTTCAACTTCAGCTTACGTCCATTAGTATTTTCCTCTTCGTATTCAATTCAAATAGCCATTGTTGATGTTTAGATATCATGAGCAATGATCTCTCGGCAAAAAGCATAGCAGATTCAACGAGAATATTGGCTAAATGGCTTTTGCCTTTCGAAATGAAAACCAAGATGGCGGCCGAACCTATTGGCTTGCGTTATGACGTCATTAGAGTGCATCAATCCTAATGCCTGGAGTTTGACGTCACGAACTGTGCGCCAACATGCTTTCGCTGTGTACTCTTAGCAAATCAGAAACGAGATAGTGTCATGGCTGAATAATTATTGCATATTGTTAATAGGTCATGTACCTTTGCTGTAGGCTTGTTTGGTACAGGATTTACGTTGAAGCCTTCGCGGTTACAATTTCGCTGCATTGACGAATCAGGCACAAGAGACCTCCATTCCCTCTTGCCAAGATGAGAAGCGGTGTACCGATCAGTTGATATGATCGAGTACAACGAATCATGCCGTCTCTTCATGTCCATCTTCAAGATAAAATGCTCATACGTTTACACTCTACAAAATGTACGATTTATCTCGCCTGGGCAATCGTACGTAAATGCAAGAGACGCGCGTTTTTTTTTTTTTAAATACGCTTGTTTGGGTGTCCAGTCACCACGGGAACTCAAACTTTCGCGGTGAGTCCTCCGCCGTGGCGCATTGAGCGTGACTGGAAGCTCGTCACACAAAATAGGCACAAAAGGCGAATAAAAACGCGCGCCGCACTAAAGATTTATGTTGTATTTACGGACGTTCGCCAGCACACCCTAGCTAATACAAGATAGAGCGAATTTCACATGACCATCGTGAAAACAATTGCAAATAAGCAATCGCTAGCCAATCAGAATCGAGAGAAATCACACATTCCTCAAAAAGGGTGTTTTTTTCTCAGCCAATAACCAGCCGAACCAATTAGTAAGTAATTACACAATTTCATTTTCTGCAGAATTTCATTGGCTGAGAAAAATGAGAACGCAAAGCAATCGCAATTACATAATACATCTCGACAGTCAAGTGAAATGTCACCCTTTACGACCCTTTACTGATATTAGTGATATTCCTTTACGACCCTTTACTGATATTAGTGATATTCCTTTACGACCCTTTACTGATATTCAGAGATTGTAGCTTCATCGGAAAGTGATGCACAACGGTAGGGTGGTGCGCAACTTCTGCAAATTATCGCTGGAATCGTCCTACTCTTCGGTTGCCTCACCTTGAGCCATCTAGTGGCTCCAGTTTTCATTCCCAGGCACAGATGGTTGAATGGAAGTCGAGAGTACGTGGCCAACTTCATGTCGCCGGCGAAGGGATCGGAGAACACACCCTCTACGTTGTAAACGTTGTGAGACTTCCAGTAGTTAGACTCGTACTTGAAGACATTCTATGAGAAAAGTACCATGCAGGTTTTCTGTCACTGTTAACCTCGTTTCGTCCTGCTAATCTAACGTGTTTACCCGAATTTATCGATAACGCATTCATTGTTCCCTAGTTACTGTTGCTACGTCGGACAAGCCCAAATGTTTCTTTGGCATAGATCATGGAAAAGATCGATTGCAGGACGATGTTAGAAGTTGCCTCATAATTTATGGGTTTTATGTTTTCATCAGGAAAATGATTTGTCAAAAGTATTTGAGTCTGTTTGAGTATGTTGCTAGGACATTTTGAATTCCACAGAGAAAACTGCCCGTTGTTTGGTGACTAATCAAGCGGTCTATTTTCTGTCGTCAGCCGAATTGACCGTCATTGTTTTCGCGTGCTTTTCGTGAATGAAATTGATTTGTGTTCATTTGGCACTGTAGTCGGACCAGAGATATCTCAATATCTGTTACTCAGCCGACTAGCGGTTGTATTATCCAAAACATCAAGTATTACTCAGATGACGCCATCATTATTTTTTTCTTTTTGTCTCACGTCTAAGCGCCTGCCGTACTTTCTTCGTCTCTCCTTTGTTCAGTTGTTGATCTTTCTTAATTGGCTAAGTGTGTTTACTTTTCTACACTCATCTGAAATCTTTCAGGTAATTTCACTTACCGAGCCTCCATCAATCTTCATAATTACTGTCCATCCTCGAGAACCACACACTTCATCCATGTAGCAGTAAACGCGGATCTTTTCTCTTAGGTTCATGTAGTACACCCCATTGCGAGCATTCCTAAACATTAAATTTGCAACTCTTAAGGAACGCAATGACATATTCAATTTTTTTTGCGATTTTTGATTGTTTATTTGGGGGTTCTTGCGTGTCTTTGAAACGTGGAAATTGCAAAAAAACGATTGTTTAAAAACGCTTTTTAGTCATTTTAAAGCCCACACTTAATAAGGATATTCAATCAAATTATTCATTTTTGCGTTGATCCAAAGTATCACTTCTCCCAACGTGTAGGCCGTAATATCTTAATACCATATCATTCAAATTTTATCAAAATTTGGCATTTTGTCTTTGGCTATAAGGACTATACATTCAGTAAAGTGAAGTAACTGTGCTTATATAGCGCATATTCACAGGGCTCTAAGCGCTTTATAAGTCATCCTATAGAAACCAGTTTATAAACATGAGTGTGTGTGTGTGTTAGTATAGTGCGTTTTGTAACACGGTCCTCGTTCTTTAAGGTCCCTCTGGTTCCGGTAAGTGTAGTGTATGTGAGAGACGGGGCCTACGGTTTTACGTCCTTATCGAGAAGACGCATTTGCAGATGTTAGAGCAAGAACAGAAGGCAGAACCTTCACCTCAATTATTTAGAAAAGACCGAGTGTTGGTCCAGCCGGGGTTTGAAATCCCAACCTCCCGCACATTAGCCCGGCGCGCTAACCGGTCGTTGGTCAAATTAACTGCAAATCGAAACCCCATTTACGCTTCGAATAAACCGCAAAATAACTACTGAAATAGAAATACATAATTTTCTACTTTACATAATAATAAAGTGTTGTGCATTTTCAATGGAAAAACGGCCAACTACGGCCAATTTTAATTCCATTCAATAGTCAGAAACTGCGAAGTTGAAAAGCTCGTCTCCGCTCGGTCAGCATCAAAATCAACTTACTTTTTAGCCTCATAGATAGCTTTACAGGATGGGGCGGGGTTATCAAAGGAGCCAAGAGGGGCGTTAGGGAGGCGCTCTTGAGATAGGATGTAACCGAAGCTAGGAGTACTCTTGTCTCCCCCTTCCGGGCTGCAGCGAGCCTCGTTCCCAGCGCTGTTTTGGGTGTTTTGTCCGCAACGGTTACCCTGTGTTCCAAATCCAATGCGGGAGTCGGGAGAGTTGCAGTCGTTCTCTTGGTTGCTTAGGATACCAATTCTTGCCTTGGAGCCAGCACCAACGACAACATTAAATCCCTCGCGGTTACAGTTCCTCTGCGAAAATATGAGTTATTTTAAGGAGGAGCACCATACCACAAAACTTATGTGACCACTACACCTTCATACTGTATACCATGGCTGGAACTAATTATGGAAAATGTAATATTTCTTTTAAAGGGGGTTACCATTTGGAATACCGGATATATCTCGGGGGCTAGTTGTATATTTAACCATTATCCTACAAGATTACGAAGAATATCGTCTAACGTAACCGACGAGGGACGCAGTCCAGTGTTGGCTAAATTCGACGGTATTCTGCACAATGGAGCAGGATAATGGTTTTATTATTCAAGACATCGATAACACAAAACATTGGTAGAAGAGATGCATTTACGCGTATTTTTTTCCAGCTCAATAATGAAATTTCGCTCAGGTGACAGACACGCAGGAATGTATTTATTTATTTATTTGTTTAGAGACTTTCATCTGTACAGATATAAAAAGTTACTAACAATAAAACATATGAGATACTAAAATTACCCATTAATTACAAATACAAACACGATCCAAACAATACATACTACTAATACTACAAAAGGTTATGATTCATAATAAAGAGAAGAGAAAAAACAGTTCCAGCGCAGCTCACGTGCAGCAGTTTGTGTTGTTGATCGATCTACAATAGGGGCAGATCGATTTCCATGTACGCACCAGCTGAGGGTGAAAATCCCTGTTCAGTTTTTTCAAAAAAGTACAACTTCACACGGTCTTTGAAGATGGCGTAACTAGAAGACTGCCTAATTGAAAAATGGAGATTATTCCATATTGGTACGATTCTATTAAAAAAATTCTCTAAAAAGAAGAAGTCATTTCTTGTTGGTAACTTCTACAGGCCCGACCGTACGTCTAAATATTACGATAAAGACTTCATGGTTACATTGAATGACATCTTAGACACCGCTACTGCCGAGGGCAAAGAATTGATTCTATGTGGCGATTTAAACTGTTGTTTCATGTCGGCTCATCGTAATAATACTGAATGTAAACAACTTAAGTCAATTTTCAAAGGTCTAAATATGAAACAGCTTATCGAAAAGCCAACCAGGATCACTAAGGATTCTAAATCACTGATAGATCTGGTCGCCGTAAATTGCCCTCAGAACATACGATGTTCGGGAGTTGTGTCCACTCATCTTAGTGATCATGAGCTAGTTTACTGTGTACGCAAGATTAACTGGAAGAAAGCGCCAGCGCAAATCAAGACTTTCAGAAACTATGCTAATTATATTCCGAACGACTTTTGCAAGGATCTTAAAGGTGTTATACGGAGTACCATTTCTACTCCCAGTGGGCCAGATGTGAGTGTTGATCAACTTTGGGCTCAGTTCAAGCGTGCATTTGTCACAGTGGCTGACCGTCATGCGCCAGTGATACAAAACCGTGTGCGAGGTGTGGAAAATTGTCCGTGGCTGAACAAAAGTATTAAATCAATTATGCGACAACGCGATTATTTCTTGAAAAAAGCGAGGAAAACAAACCATTCGGAGGATTGGTCGAGTTATCGCTGTTTTCGCAATCGAGTGACGAGAGAAATCAAGAAGGCCAAAGCGGCATACAATAGGAGATTGATTGAGGACTGTGATGGCGATCATAGGGCATTTTGGAAGACGATGAAAAAGCTCCTGCCCGGGGAGAAGAAATCCGCCTCACTGAATATTTCCATCAATGGTCATGTTTCCTCCGATAAGCAATGCATAGCTAATGCTTTCAATACGTTCTTCGTCTCCGCAGCTACTCGCCTTATGGACACTCTTCGGTTTTCCTGTGCTCGTGAACACAGGGTACCCACACGTCAGTACCCTCCTTTCACCTTCGAAGAGGTTTCGGAAGGCTTTGTTGTATCTCAGTTGCGCAGCCTGAAAAGTGGGAAGGCTGTGGGTTTGGATAACATTCCTGCCCGACTTTTAAAGGACGCAGCGAACATTGTAACCAAGCCTTTGACTGTCATCATTAACACGTCACTGCGGTCCGGACAGATTCCCAGTGATTGGAAATCTGCGCGAGTTGTTCCTCTTTTCAAGAAAGGGAAGTCGGACGAAATGGACAACTATCGGCCCATTTCCATTCTACCCGTTCTATCTAAACTTCTGGAGCGTGCAGTGCATGTTCAGTTGTATGCCTATCTCCAGCGACACAAAATCTTGAGCCCGTATCAGTGCGGCTTTCGTAAATGCCACTCGACAGAATTCGCCGCTCTTAGTTTTGCTGATAATATACGCCGGAACATAGATCAAGGCCAACTAACTGGCGCTGTGTTCATCGATCTGCGGAAGGCTTTTGACAGCTTGGATCATGGTGTGCTGCTGGGGAAGTTGTCTGATCTGGGAATTACTGGGCATGAATTGAAATGGTTCACCGGTTATCTGTCAAACCGAACCCAAGTCGTCGAGTTTCAAGGCATATCTTCTAACCCTGAAGTTATCTCTGCCGGGGTACCTCAGGGGTCCATTCTTGGGCCTTTGTTGTTCATACTACACGTGAATGATTTACCGAATGTGACGTCTAAGTGTAACATCCTCATGTACGCTGATGATACAGTTCTGTATTGCTCGGGACCCCGAGCCTCATCTATTGAAAACAAACTTAATGCTGAATTACATGAGATAGAACGCTGGCTCTCCGAAAATAGCCTGTTTCTGAATTCTACAAAGACTGAATCAATTCTTTTCGGGACTGCCCAAAAAATTACAAATGCTATCTTTTTTAATATTTCTATCAATGGCAAGTGTATTAAGAGGGTTCACGAGTTTACATATCTCGGCGTAGTTTTTGACGAGCGTCTTAGCTGGAACAGTCATGTAAGGAATGTATTATCAAAAGTAGGCAAGCGTGTAGGCATGTTAGGTCGTCTTCGTGGCAATTTGACTACTCACAGTGCGAATGTTATCTATACGACTCTCATACGACCAATCTTAGATTACTGTGATAGTGTGTGGTGAGGTGAATAGTCAAAATCTCGAAAACATGCAGAAGCGCGCAGGTAGAATTGTAGCGCGAACCAGCCGCAGTTTCCCTGCTATGGAATCTCTTAAATGGCCAACTCTAGTGGAAAGGCGCCAGAATCATGTTTTTAATCTTGTCAAAAAATGCATTAAGGGGCGTTGCCCACAGTATTTTAAGAGTTATTTCCAGTTCAACAATGCCATATACGCGCGCACTACAAGACAACGCAATTTGCTGCATTTCCCGGCTGTTAGGACTGAAGCTGCAAAAAGGTCTTTCTATTTTTATGGCTGCACCGTTTTTAATAAATTTTCTAAATAATTATATATATATATACATTTTTAATCATATATAGATTTTTAATCATATATAGTTTTATAAATTCATAATTATTATTACCTATTTATATATGTTTTATATTTTAGATGTATATTAGTGCTCAGGGCTCCTATTGATAACAGGTTGTTTTTTCAATCTGAAAGGGCTACCCTGAGCCTTATAATTAAATAAAGGTTTCTGTTCTGTTCTGTTCTGAAACGCATAGATCTCAGATTAAGGTTAGTGAGAGTGCTCTCATAGTGCGACCACTAGACAAAGAAAAATCACCATTATTCTGGAAATCTACTAAACTATTCAGACTTTGTAGAAAAAACAAAGGTCCCTACACTCTAGCCAATAGGAAATTGGCAGGAGATGCAGCTGAATTAACCGGGTTTTTTTGTGCCCTGTGTCATGTGCAGAAGACAGATATTGATGTTTCAATGACCATGTTTGGGCTGTGCATCGGTGTGCTGAATAATAATATCCGATAGCCGCAGCTATACCTGTAATCCGGGGTGAGGCATGAACTTTTTCCAGAACGCTCTTCCATGTGAACGGCTCGGTAACGGTTATCGGCGATCAAGGTGTATAGGGACTCCGCAGTGTAGTCTAGGCGACCCCACCTCATTGTATTCCCGGTCCTCATACCGAGGCAGAGCTTGGAGAAAGGCAGATGTGAGTAGGTGGCAAGTTTTGTCTCGATCTTGTCAAGACCACCAGCTGCCCCTGCAGGATTGTACGTTTGTTTGTTTGTCCACAGCGCAGAGTCGTACTTGAATGTGCCCTTAAAGCAAACACGAAAAGAGAGACAGTTAAGTTGTGTCATTAAATACACATAAAGGCCCGTTCGCACTTGCAAATTTTGCTGCAATTTTTGTCGCGAGAGTCGCAGCGATTTTTCTCGCACGTACGCGTAAAATCACTAATGTACACTAGGTACAACTCGGCGCAATCTGCCGCGATTTTTTTGTCGCGTAATATCGCGGAGATTTCAAACATGTTCGAAGCACGATATCGCACCGTATTTGCGTCCGGCCTTAAAACAGTTGAAAGTGAACCAAACAATTATTCATGATCAACTTGTACTCGGAAGGAAAGAAGCATTTTGCAAAATCCTTCGATTTTTTTTTCCTGCTGGTCTCTATATACCCTGGGTACCAGAGTCTCCGAGCTTCGCTCCTCGTGCCAAGCCGCCGCTATTGCGGCGTCTTGGCTTAGCGTGTCAGTAAACGGGTGAAGCGTCGAGCCTCTGGTACCCAGGGTAGTCTCTATACTGCTTTATATACTTTCTTAGAATAAGTTACTTAAATTTTCAGTCAGCGTTTCCGGAAGGAAGTATAAATTAAAATTACGAAACACACCAGACGTCCGCAATTCCTTGTGGACTTGGACAGACGTTCTTTAAAGGGGTATTAAACAAACCTAGACTGGTATTTGACTATCTAACAGTTATTTGGATGTTTTTGCATCACCAACAGTGTGCTAAAATCCAACATATTATTGTTACCTTGTTCCCATCGATTTTCATGATCATAGCCCAGCCCTTGATCCACAGATTTCTTCCATAATATATAGATTTAGCCACTGGCTAAAAGCGGAGCTCCCAACTATCATACGGAATGAAAGATGTCAGAAGCAGTAGTAGTTGTATGAAAAATAGGTTTATTTTATCTAGACTAATTTTATTTTATCAATCCACAACATAACAAGATAGTGGATGTGATCTCATGATAAAGCTGTACTTTTCATTATAAACAGTCCTTGCAGGTTTTTGTCCTTGCAGGTGCATAAAAAAGAACTTAAAAGTTCTTTTTTATGCACCTTTAGCCAAAGTTAAAATACTTTTGCCACCTCCCTTGTATACTATAAAAAGAATGATGCCCCTTTACCACACACTCAACAAAAAATGATAGGAGAATGACAGTGCAAAAACCTAACAATAAGAAACAGGGAGAGGGACGTGCTTGCAAGCATAGTCCATTTATTTTATACTTAAAAAATATCTCAATAAAAAAGAAATGAAAAAGAAAAAGAAAAAGTTTTAGTATTGGATGATTTGCCAGACTTCACATTTCAAGACGTCAATTTTGTTGTTGCTCAAAAATCAAGGCTCGCGATCTTTTAGCGTACCCCTTGGTATAAACAAAGCAAAACACAAAGTGTAAATCTACACAGATGTGTTAATAATGGTAATTGACCTGTGAGTGGAGTGCAATTTGGTCAGAAATCATACATGTGATTTCAAAAAGCGCGAGGTCGATTTGAAATCACAAGTATTATTTTTGACCAAAATTGCACTCCACTCAAGTCAATTACCACTTTATTATATCAATGTTGAAATCATTTTCATAGAAAAAATTTTTCGAACCAAATGAAGGGAAATAACCAAACTTGAAAATGCAGCGCATGCTAGAATTAGAACAATCTGCTCACGCAATGTCAAAAATCTTAAATCAGGTCAATTTAGGAATAAATTGACCTGCTGAGAGCAAATCAGATTGCAGAACACGCGTGTGATTTTAACATGGATATAATAAAGGCTAATTAACATGGGGCTTTATGCACTGGTACAAATGTCTCATGATAGTCAGCTTTGTTGTGCCATCCTTAAGATTCTTGTTGCCAGAGCAACCAAATTAAGGGGGTGTGATGCTAATTTTGCGTTTTTAGACATTCACTTGACATTGGGAACATTTTACCATGAACTACATGTATTCAAATATTAACTGTAATCAGTATACCGATGGGCTTTCTATTGCATCATTTGATAATGTGAAATGTTGCCATAGTAACAAAAAATCCCTGACTATCACAGCTATATTGGGCAGGAGGCATGCCTTTTAAAAAATACAAAACATTTTGAGGAATAGCATAACTAATAAAAAGGTAGGTATTGTTCATCATCTTGGGGAGTAAGGAAAAAACTTGCTCCTGTTTCACATGAAAAAAAAATTGCACCAAGTTATCTTGGTGTTGTGGCTAACACATGCAGCATGCACAACAAATAAAGTTGGCCCTACCCCCGAGACAGACAGTTTACATGGAGCTGATGGCTATCCTAGCTACAGAGATACCAGTTACATGTGAATTGGGGATTGTATAGCAGGGATGTCAACTCCCCAGGTTTTGCCAGGAGTCTCCCATTTTTTTACCTCATCTCCGGGTCTCCCGGCTTTTAAAGGCCCATCACCAACCGAGAGCCTTTGCGGACTCTTAGCAAATCAGAGCACCCAAAAACAATGGATCAATTTGAAAAAAAGAGAGAAAACTTGGCGCAAAGGCTCCCGGTTGGTGATGGGCCTTTAAGTAAAATCTCCCGATTTTCTTTGAAAAATTGTTATAGCTTTTTTTTGCTTCTGGTCCACTAAAATACAGCAAAATTTTGACATATTTAGGTATTTTCCTGTGTCAAAAGCCCTATATTTTGGTATCTCAAGGTTTTTCAAGGGACAGGGTTAACATAACTCAGTATAGAAACTTGTCCAACCACCTTAAATGGTTTGCCATGACAACAAATTGTCATTATTTTAAATATGGCTGGCACAAATAAAGAAGACTGCCAGTTTGGTTGCCTCAGCTGTCCCTCAACAGCAAAATATTATTTTGATCTGCATATAAGCCCCCATTGTGCTTGTCAAGCCTTTACATACCTGAGTACAACAATGGGCAATTCCATAAAATAAAGGTACCCCCCCACGGGCGGCATTTGGAAATTCCGATAGGAATTAAGAGCTCGGAATTCTGATTGCAAGGGGGGGTTTTCGAAGCTGGATTTCTTTAACCTGCCCGGAATTCGATATGCATGGGGTGGGGGTGGGGGGGGGGGGTAAACCATGTTGGAAATTCTGGATGCATGGGGCGGTCAAAAACTAGTGCCGCCCGTGGGGAGGGTACCTTTATTTTCTGGAATTGCCCAATCAACTTCTGTCGCTTAAATTTCCTTTGATAACTGCACAAACATTTCAGGTCCTCCTTCAGGGCATCTGACAGGGTGCGGAAATTTCAGGGCAAAATGTGGGGAAGAAAAGGCAAATTGTGCGGAAAATTAAATGCCTCTAAAACAAATTTAATTCACCTCTAAAACAATTTCAGAGTTTAAATATGGTCTACCATTATGTATACACATTAAAAGATGATTTTGCACACAACAGCTTTGATAAAACAGGGGGGGGGGGGAAATGTTCAAAGTTAACTTAGCTTAAGCTTAATGTACAGAGAAATAGGCTAAATCACTTACTGGATTTCTGATAATAACACCTCTGAAACTGGCCTAATTTGCCTCTAAAACAATTTATACATACTGAAAGTTGCACTTCAATCTCCATCAACAGGGCATTTTTGTACTCAAAAGGGCAAGAGGGCAAGTTTCTTGACAGAAATTTGATGAGAAACTCTTGGCAAGCTCTCGTTTTTTGAAAACAAGGGCCCAGGCTATTTTGTTCACCAGGAAAGCTGGTGTGGGAAAGTTCTCAAGGTGCGGAAATGACCAAATTGTGCGGATCCGCACCACCGCACCCTGTCAGATGCCCTGTGGTTACAGTAAAAAATTTTAAGGTCTTTCCCTTTCTCCCCAAGCATACTGATAAATAGTGAACAAATCAGGTCATGGATCCTATTTTTTGGGACCAGGGGCTCAAAAGTATAAAGATGATGGCGGGGGGGGGGGAAGCTAAGGCAGGCATCTAGCCAGCAAAAAAACAGCGGGTGGATCCTGAACATAGGAGTCCAGTGAAGCTTAATGATTGCACCCCACAAAATACTGGGGTATTTAATAGCAAAACAGCAGAAACATCACATTTGAAGAAAATACAGCATTTTACACATTTTGCACTAGTTTATCAAGTCTTTTGAATTCCCCTAAAATATCTGGTAACCTTTTCAGTCATCAAAAAGTCTCTGCAGTTGCAAATTTTGTCATGACTAATTTACTTAATGTGTGTTTCCCAAAAATATCCATACCCCCCCCCCCCTACGGAAGGGATTGGCAATTCCAGAGGGGTGGGGGGTCAATTTACCTGATCTTTTCCATACAAAAACTGTATTTTTCTTCGGAAATTCCAGAGGGGAGGGTGGGTCATTTCTTAACACCCTTCTGTGTGTGTGTGGGGGGATGGATATTTTTTGGAAACACACAATCACATTTATTTCAGAATTAAATAAATTTAGTCTTTACAAATTTTGCAATTGCAGAGACTTTTTCAGGGCTGACAAGATAACCAAATATTGATAACTTGATTAATGTATTGCTTGGCATGTGTGCCATGTCAGGATTAGCATGCTCTCAGCAATAACTTTCATGATTTGTTCAGGAAAATATTATTTTGGTGGAATAACATGCATTATCAGAACAATTTTGTCACCACTGAAACAAAATAATCCCAGCAAATTGAACACTGTGGGACACTTTGTCAAGGTGGGACACAAAAAATATCTTTCCTAAAAGTGGAATAATTTTACTTTGTTATCTGTTCAGTGGGCATGATAGGCACTCATTACCGGTATGCAATCATTATGTATGTCGGGGGGAGAAACAAGTGAACTTTTTTCCCTATATTTTAAGATTCTCCGGCATGTAGTTCCCCAAAAATTAGCATTCCCCCAACTCATCAGAGAAATAATTTTACTAGGATTCCAGGCAATTGTGGCTAAAAGTGGCCAAAAATCCAGTTACTGAAACACTTAGAAGCTCTTGGCTTGATTGCGGTTTGTTTTGGAAGAACTATAAAATATGCCATAACAACTAGTGAAAATTGAAGAAATAAAATTTCAAAGTTCATCACCTTGGAGTACTACAGGGAAACTATGTCAACCATGCAATTCTATAAAAATCGTCAGCTGTATATTGTAAATAAACTGAAATTGACTTTCCTTGTTAATGCCATCTAGATTTCATAATGGAAATAACATGAGTTACTATTGCATGCAGACCCTACAAAAAGATTAAAGGGTGTTAAATCATTAACCCGCAAAGTCTAAAGTGTTCCAAATAATTGCATGGGTGGAGCAATTTTGGATGGAGCAAGTTTCATGTTCACAAGATGCCCATAAAAGCATCTTATGGTACTCTAATTTTCACCTAATTGCACTTGAAATACTGAGAATGGAGGTTTCGGGGGAAAAATTGAGAAAATAAGAATCAGACATAAAAGCAAAAGAATTTCAGTTTGAGGGGGCATGCTCCCCCTGAGAAAATTTTGAAAAACTTGCAACAAGATACTCCTATTCTGTCTGTTTCATTTTCTTCATCTCTTTCTAAAATTCCATAGCCTATAGAATTTTAGAAAGAGATGAAGAACATAACAAGGGCTATTTTGATGAGCCAACAAATATGGGTAAACGTGAGTGTCTTTCTGTGCACTCTGCTAACTTTTTATTCCGGCCTTGAGCAAGGAAAATTTTCTTGATAATTCACTTCAATTGACTGGGACAAACCGATCACTCACTCAGAATCCAAAACAAATTTAACCACATGTTGAAGGTTTTATCTTCAAGAGATAAAAGATAGCCGTTATCAGTGTCAATAGAATAAAGTAATTCTATAATTCAATGAAAGACCAAAACACTCAAAACACAGTTGAAAGTTAGTTGATCATCTTTTGACTGTTCTAAATATACCGAGGAATCAAATCTCCTTTGGACTCGTCCATACACATTGAAAATCATGTAAACGGGTGCAAAACATTCTTAACCAAAGTGTCTTAGCAGTTTTAGTCCACCTCTTAAGCTTTAATTCGCCCATTTCACTGAGGAAAATAAGCTTACCGAATGTTTGTCCAACTGCAGCGAACAGTGAGTTTCCAATCCACACCGCAACCATCATGTCCGTAACTGGTGACAAACGTTTTTAGTTCCTGTGACTTCAGCTTTCCTGACACTTTCGTATTCAGTAGAGAAGTAGAACATGTTTGTTTTAACAGAATTGCAGCCTGTAATTTTTCCTCGTGTGTAGGAGCTTGTGTACAACTAGAGATCAACTTCACTATTAACTTTTGCCGCGTCGTGTCACGTGTAGTGGTCTGAACAATAGAAACTTGTTTCTATACTTATTTCCGCTTCCTGTAAAGTAAAGTGACTGTGATTTCCGGTGATTAAAAGAGATGAGATCCAACAACTTATTTTTGGGACCAGGGGCTCAAAAGTATAATGTCTTATTTTTACTATACCGCGCATGGTTTCGACGCGTCGACGCTACTCGTGAGGAGTTGTGTCGTTCAAGATGGTACGGAAACTTTGTTTTACAAAAATGAGCATTGTTAGTCCCCATCAGCTCGAGGAGAGCCGAAAATTTGTGTTTTTATGGCTCACTGAAGGTCTGAACGAGACCGTTTCCTCCTCGACTATCGAGTATCTTGTATAGATATGATGGTTACCTTCTTTCTGCTCTGATTTGCCCGGCTTTTTCCCGGTCGCTGCTTCTAGCTCTGGTGCTTCAGTTTTTGGCGTTTCTTTCTGCTTTTCTGATAATACGACCCATGTTTGTTTGTATTCGACGGCTTTCCCTTCACGTTGTTTATCCTTTGTGGCATAATTATTTATAGCATGGTACTCCAGTTAGTTGTCTTTTCTTCTAGTCCTTGAAACTCCGACTGGGAGAGAATTTCAGGAGCAAGCCGGCAAATTTTCACGCACGTTAAATTTCAACAACCCCCCTTCCCTTGACAACGCGACGTACCCTCCCCCTGTTAGCTGAGCATGCTTGACGTCACAATTGAGCTATTGTGACGTCAGCGATCACGGCCACGTTACACATCCGGGACTTGCCAAGACGTCCAAAATTCGGATCGACCCCTAGCACTTTCCACAGGTTACCCAATAATACTACGAGTTGCTGTATTTACAGTTATCTGCCTTTATTGTGACGCTGTTTTCTTAGGTATGGTGCTCCGCTCTGCGGCGGCCTTCGGCCGCCGCAAGGAGCTCCGCTATGACAGTACGTCTGCATCACGATCTTGTCCGCCTTGACGTAGTACATACCACTCTTTGCCTCACTGGAACGACATGATTATAGAGGGGTTGCACAGGTCACGTGACCACACAAATCTTTATATTAAAATTCAATATCTTAGCTCATAGTTGACATAGCTATGTAGCAAAATGAAATGGAAAGCAATAAGTATGATTTTTTTGGCAAAACAATTTTTCGCAGTGAAATGATGAGATATGCAAATATTTCATGAGCATTATTTGCATATTTCATCATTGTGTTAGGAATGAAATGAAATAATTTAAATTGCATTGGTGCAATGGTATTTATATGTCTTTTGTATCTCTTAGCATAGAAAATTCAAAATACAAAGCAATCTCCCTATATTTACATTTTGGCTTAGTGGCGGCCATCTTGGATTGCAACTTCTAGCATCCAAGATGGCCACCATAAACTATAAACATATGAAGTTTGCTTTGAGTTTTGATTGTACCATGCCAAGAGATAAAAAACAGATGAAAAAACTGCTTTATGTCATTTGTATGCGTTTTTTCTCTTTTTTAAAGGAAATGATGACATATACAAATATTGCTGATTAAATATTTGCGTAGCCGATCCTCCAAAATGACACTTTGGCAAAAAAAAATTATTCCTTAAAATATTGAATTTTAAGAAAAAAAATGTGAAACTTTGCTTTGTTCACATGGCCTGTGCAGCTCCTCCCATTGTTAATATATTTTAGTATAATTACTTCCGCGCGCTGATTGGTCGAGAGGTTTGTTTTCTCTTGCTATAATCACCTACCGGTGATTATAACTTTGAAAGGATTGGGAGTGCGCGCACGAATATTGTTATGATCTTTAAAAAGTCCAACAGAAAGAAGGTTTTTTGGTCTAAAAACCTTTTGAATCACATGGGCAATTATACTAAAACAATTTGTCGCCTTAGGGTCCGTGATTACCGGCGAATGTCCCTCGACTTCGTCTCGGTCACCTCGACTATTCGCCGATGATCACGAAGCCTGAGGTGACTAATTGTTAAATATTATTGATTATAGGTGGGTGCATCGTGACGTCCTAAAATCGTCGGGGGATCATAGACTGGGGCGTCCCTCTTAGTATTGCCCTTGACAAACCTAGTTATTTTTAGAATGTTTTTACCGCTAAAAATGTAAAGCTTTTTCAGCCAGTCGAATTCCGAGCTTTAGAGACGCCTGTTATACAATCGATATGCATGTTGTTCTATGCTATCAATTAAATTTAGTCGCCAAAGGCGACGTTATTATCGGCGATAGTTCCGGGCTTCTTGTGGCGCCTGCATGCGCGCCAAAAAAAATTATCAGAGATGTTACTCGCAAAGATATATCGAAAATTAATGGATTTCTATCAGGGTATCCGGTTACCTGTTTGCATCTAGAATAGCTCGGCATGATGTCGCGGGATTATCTTGTGATCCAAGTGGTTCGGACCTTCCGCAACCACAGACATCTTCGTATTTTTTTCCATTGCAAACTTGCAGCTTGCCCTCGTGGTAGCGGAGAGCGCCGGCCTGTTTGGCTGTACATTTACAATTGTGGGAAGGTACCTGGTAGATGGTGTAGTAGGTCTCTTGATTGTGACAATATTTGTCGTCCAAGTGAGCGGCAATGGTACTTGCCAGCACGCAGGTTACTACCACTGCAAATAGCATCGTGGCGTTTATACTGTAAAAGTGAACAGAAATTTGAAAAAACAAACAAAATAATAATAATAAATAATACTTTATTTATCCATGTTTCACCTAAGAGCTATAAGACCTAAGACCCAAGCCTTGTAGTTACACCCAAACCTGAAGAGGGGGATCCTTGCGGTTCCTTCGAAACAGTACTGTCGTGTGCATAATTAATATGTCGGACTGAACCTTTCCGAAACTATTTATTGACCGAGAACCACGTATAGTGTTGAGCACTATTTCGTACTCCAGTCAGATTCACAAGAAATGAACAAAATAGTCGCCTAAGTTTGTTTAATAACCTCTTAGCTGCAAGATGAGTACACAGTTGTAGTATTTTCGTATGCTATCGGGCGGATGGAATTGGATTGTGAAATGACATTTTTGATTTCTTCAGGCTGAGCAGTTTTCAAACTTTTCAAATTGATAGCGATTAAGCTATTAAATCTTACAAAAGAATGCCTTTATAATGCAAGTTTCAGTTCCTTTTTCTTTCTAAGACTAAATAACAGTATAAATAGGATTCTGAGTTGTTTATGTAGATCACTAGTCTTCTATTAGAGAATTGTTGAAACAACCGTAACAGTGCTCCTTTAAATAGTTTTTAAAAGTCCTCTGACTTACCTGACAATGAGGTTCTTGTAGTGAAGACAAGTAAAAGGTGCTGGTGGTTTTATATCCCTGTTTAATTAACGGTAGCGCGTGATAACTTGCGCATTTAATTGGTAAAATGGTATGTTTACGTAACTGGATTATTAAAGACAAATATAGGAGGTTTAAAATAAGGAACATGAAAATATTTGATTTAGGAGGTGCAATATTCATTTTAATTAAATTATCCAAACCCTGTTCCCATTTGTATTTCTCGTATAACATTCCTTGTTTAGTATTACTGGTTTCTTGTATATATTCGATTGATATTTTTATGTACATCTTTTATATTTCTTTATTTAAATGTTGTAAAACGTAAATGTAAATAGCGTTATATGTAATACACTTATTATTATTATACCCTTTGACTTAAAGGCATACTTTTTTTTGCTTGCCCCTAATCTCTTTTCCGGCCCTCCTAGAAAAAAATGCGCCCACATTTTAGGAATGAGCTTTCCTCGACGTAGTCTCAAATTAAACCAAGTTTAAGAAAATTTGTTGGGACACAAAGGAACATGTGAAATCCTTTCCTGTGCTCATTAAATAACAAAATCATGTAACTTTAACCTGAAATATAGATTTAACAGATTTATGCTTGAAAATGTATTGATCTTTTGTGAAGAATTTCCAGATTTATCAAATGCAGTTTCGTACTCTGAGCCCCTCATGTTTTGGCCCACGGGGGGATCGATTGCTTTAACCAAGGTCTGTGTTTTTAATTGGTAAAACTAAGTTTGCCAAATGTTAATATTTGGAGTTAATATTTGGAGTTATCTTTTATTATATTTCGCATATGTTCATTTAACGACAAACAGTTTCGACTTCTGGAACTGCGACGCTTGCTCATGAAATCTCGATTCGCCAGAGCCCCGAAACTTTTTCTTTCCTCTATGCTTTTGGCTCCAGGCTGGAGCATGGCCCGTAGACAAAATGGGCTAATGGTGTTTACATCTTATTGCCACCCAATTCACCGATCCCGCATTCATTGTCTACCTCCCTAGTTACTGTTGCTATAAGCCAACATGTTTCTTTGAAGGAGATCGTTACCGTGTTGAAATTAAGGATCATCATCAGCATCATGGAAAACACACCGATCGCAGGAATATGTTAGAAGTTGCCTCATAATATATGCAGTCCACATTTTTATCAGAAAAAAGCTGAAGAATTGAATAAATAGATACATTTTTGAGTTTGTTGATCGGACATGTTGAATTCCACTGAGAAAAACTGTCCATCGTTTGATGATTAATCAAGCAAAGACGGTATCGGTCCATTCAGGTCGCCGGACAATTTATTTTGGTGGATACAGTTGTTGAATTTCTCACATTTCGGTGAGAACAAGATCTTGTCTATTGACGAAAATATTGTCTTCTTTTCTGTGCCAGTTGTCTTAGCTCCCTCTATCTGATATGATGCCCTACCGCGTGTTTCTACGTCACTCTTGTGGTTTTGTGATGTGCCGTTGTTGATAGGCTTGATTATACAGTTGTAGGACAAGGACCTCCATTTCGTTCTGTTCGAGGCTCCCTCTTCCCAACGTGATGGTCGGCATATAACACGCCTTCAGATTAGAGTCTTCAGTACGTCCATTTAACTCTTAGACTGACCCCTTTTTGCGCGCTGGCAATTTACGAGTTCTCCGAAGGAAGAGGGTTGTGGAATAGCTTGCCTATAGAACTTGAAAAGGCCTCGCCGTTTCGTTTATAAAAGAGGCTGAGCCACTCAAGGTTCTCAGATTCCCCACGGTGAACATATCGAAAAACAGAGATCCAGGCGTTTTTTGTTACCGAAGGAAAATGATGGTGTTTTTATATTTCTTTCGCGTTTCTCTTAAACCCTTAGAGACTATGTCTCACGATTGTATTTAAAAATGTACAAGCGTCCCTAAAACATAAAATGTATGAATACATTGTAAAATCGAATGCGTTGAAATGATCACGAATTTTTTCAAAGACATATTGTTCTTTGAATTGGATAACAGATATCTATTTTTAATATTTTCAATTGCTATATCACATTAATTGGTTTTATCACCTGTTCAAATAACCAATTCACGGTGTTTTCTTTTAGAAACTCTTAACTCCTCGCCTATTGCCATATTTGTTTATCTTGATAGTGCTTTATTTGAAATCTTGTCCCATTACAGAATGATTTAAAGGTATAGATTGTTTTGACTACTGCCGCATAAACGTCACCACTGCAGACATACGGACTTTCCATTTTTCCAGTGATTTTAAGTGTTTGTTATTCTATCTTTTTTGAATCATTTTTGTAATAATATATAATTTTTGGAAGCTTTGTATATATTTAGTTATTGAAAACGATTATGTTTGTATTTTGTTATCATTATTATTATTACTATTATTATTGTTATTAAAATATAATAGACTTTCAATGTCGTCTTTTGACAAAAAAGCAATGGAAAAAACAGCTGCAACTACAAGTAGCCACATGTAAATTAATGATAGAACCGATTTCGTTTGACTGTGAAAAGTGCCGCGACACGGCGCGGCACTGTCGCGGTGGTGGTACGGAACTTAGCCTGCTCTAAATACGGAGGAAATTGCGTAGTCGCGGTACAGTCACGGTCGCGGCGCGGTGCAACTTTGCCGTGGCACTTTTCACAGTCATACGAAATCTGCTCTAACAATAATAACAACAACGACGACGACAAAAAAAATAGTTTAAAAAACTTTAAACACGGGGCAACCTCGTTTCCATGGTCTTCTGGGAAATTTTCCAGATAGCGCGTCACTCGGAAGAAGACCCTGGCAAAGGCTGGGGCCTTTCCACAGGGAGACCGCGTAAGAAAAACCGGTTAAAAATCAGATATGACTGATGGAAAGCCTAGAAGATGACACAAATCATTAACACAAGTCATTAAGATAAATTCTAGCCCCGATTTTCGCCCTCTCTTCCGGCTGTCCGCCCGCCATATCAGATTTTAACTGTTTTTCTTAGCGGTCTCCTGTGGAAAGGCCCCAGCCTTTGCCGGAAGTCACTATATCCCAATGGTTGCCACTTAGATTTTTTCAGAAAACTTCAAAGAAAAAAGCTAATAAAAATTATTGCTGATTCGACCCTGGACTAACATCATTATAAAGCCGAGACTCTAACCACTAGGCTACGAGGGAGTTTGCTGGTCAGGTCACTAATTTTATGGCATTTTATGTAATTTATCATATATAGAACGAGGAATATACAGTAAAAATCATATCTAAAACAAACCAAAACCCCATCCTTACTCTAATCCCTAACAAATTACTGTTTTAGGACAGTTCTCTTCATTTCTTGAATAAAACGAAGTATGATAAAAGATTTATATAGATTTCTGGTTTCAACCATTGGGATATAGTGATTTCCGCCTTTGACAGGGTCTTCTTCCGAGTGACCCGCCATCTTGAAAATTACCCAGAAGACCCTGGAAACGAGGTTGAACACGGAGTCCCTCTCCCAAGCTGTCGTGTGCACTAACTAATAATTAATGCGCATTAATCCTTATAATATAGATGATTATCATATGTGAGCACAACGATATAGAGCTAAAACCTTAATATTCTCTACATAAGTAATCAACTGCTAGAATCGTAATAAATGCCTAAATGGTACTATGGAAACTGTATAGTAGATTGTAGATTTGTAAATTGAAATTAGAATGCACAGAAAAACCATGCAAAGTCAGCAAATCGTTCCCATGGTTCAAAACCTAACCTACTCTCATGTTTATAGGAAAGTTTAGATGAGTTTTCAAACCTGTTCCCACCGTTCCCACGATTCAAAACCTAAGCTACCCTCATTTTCAGTTTATAGGAAAGTTTGGATGAGTTTTCAAACCTGTTGGGTTTGATTTTTCGAATTACGATCGATTCTAGGCGAATTATTTGCGAATTTTGATTTTGCTGACTGGGGCCTGCGGACAAAGGCAAGCTTTAGAAACTTGCTCGGGGCCAATTTGCAAGCAATATTATTGACAATCTAAGACTTAATTTTCTAAAAACAGCTATCCAGCATTTTACTTAAGATGAATTTCCGATTCTGTAGTATAAATTTGAAACACGCAACCACATTCTTTAACGGATATTTGACGCCTTTAGAGTTTCAAAAACCAACTCGAATTTTCAGATCTCAATTTTTTTAATCGTTATTGCATCTCAGTAAAAGTTTGCTAATGACGTCTGTTTTTATCTTCACTTGTTGCAAAAAACCGACATTGAATTTCACCGCTCAAAATCATTCGCAATTAAAATAAAAGTTAGCGTTCTATTAAAAAAATAGCCGTGAAAATCGTTCTGTTGGAGCTAGATAACCAAATTTCGTTTGAGTAACCAAAAATACGAGGACCATACTTCCAGACGGAGCTGAAGCGTCGTATGGCGACCGTACGGTTCTTACGCCCACGCCAGAGATTTCGGCCCCGACAGTCGCTATCCTCGGTGTTAATTGCCCAGTAGCGACACATGGACTCGGTCCAGGGACCTAAGTGAGGGAACGCCCGGCCACCAGACCATTAAATAGACGCCCCTTGTAATGAGTTGTGAACAACTAACGGTCTCTATACATCCCTCGACGTATTAATAGGCTTGACTGGCGATTAAGTATTTCCATGTGGGACACTTTGGGATTTTTGGGGTGTTCATGGTTGCACGTCAAACTTTATCAGCTACTCGCCTTATTCATTCTCCAATCTTTGTGGGTCATTCGGTGATGTCTTTTGAAGCAATCTGAATAAAGCTTTCAAATTCGATATCTGGATTTCTACGCATGCGTACTCATATTCACTTCAATCTTGATATTTTATCTATCAATTGATAGTAGCTTGTCCACTCGCTTTGTGATTTGTTTTTGTTTGCTCGCATCCTCTTGAAAGACCTTGAAATGAAAAAGTTTGATGAGTAGAATGGCTTTTCGGAGATCCTGTAGGCCTCTCGAGTTGCAACGTTCCTTTGCCGGGTAAATTATTTAGCCGCACAGGTACTGCTATACTAAAAGACACGCATTTCACAACCAGGCGCTTTAACGTTCTTACGGACATGTACACCGCCGGTCGCCCAAGGATCTCCTTAACAAGTGCGTGGACTGAGCTGCTTTTTTCCGGTTTCAGGTAAACACTTGATGTACAGAGTCCTCGAGGTGACTTGGCTAGTCCGACAAGGTGATAGGCTGCCAGATATACAGCCGACGCAACCGACACCCTATGTCTTCCATCGTTACTCCCCTCATGCCGATCATCAATATATAACATGTAGGGGATGCCAATGGATCAGAAGAAATCGGTCACTAGAAGGCCTGTGGTGTGATTGATACCAACCAAAGGGGAGTCGAGTGTTCTACGTACCACATCCACTGGATTCCAAAGTAGGTGCGGTGAAAAATGTGGTCATATCCGGACTTATCATCGAACACTGTCTCATAAGTGTTTCTATGTACATAGCCCGGTGGAGCCCCATACGTATCATTCAACGTCACATGAGAAAGCAACCCATCCAAGCCAAAACGATACGTTCAGCGGCTTACGAAAACATCGCGGGCTCTTATTTACGCATGCGCACTTGCGTTAGTGGCGACCCGTGTACACAGCCAATCACAGTTCGTCTTGGATCACTGAGCGCGTGCGTCCGCGGTGCTTTGACGCGGTGCTTGGCAGAGGACACGGACCGGAAGTCGCTCCTTCATTTTCCCGCCGAAAAAACTCACAAAACACACGCCCGCGTCGGCTCACTCGAGTTCATTCAGACGAAATTTTTGTTAAGTCAAACTGAGACAAACTCGTGGGTGCGAACCACGCCAAATTTGCTAAAAAGAATTCTCTAATGATTGTCAAAATACTTCGGATTCGATTCCTTTTCCGATATTTCATAATGTTGTTTAGTCATTTTGGAGAAACTATGAGGGAGTTGCAAAAGATTCAAAGGCTAGATTGCAGAACACCCGGCCACGGCGAAGCAAGACTTCGGCGTTCTTCTGATGAAGAAAAACAACAGTTTCTTTCGTAAAAGCTGCAAACGACGTGTTCTTCAATTACTCATATGAGATCTACGAACATGGAGCCAGAACTGGATTAACAGGATTGACAATAACAGAAAATTGTAATGGTTTTAGCCGAATAACGGAGGAAAGAAACGACTTCACTATCAGTTATCGGTAAGCACAAAGCTTGAAATTGCTTCTTATGCTATTTATATGTTTAGCTTCCAAGTTTATTGCATTCCTGATGAGAAAATTCTGACTTTACATGTAACTTTTACGTTTTGCTGCTTTAGTTGGCTCCCTCAAGGTTTCTTTTCTCCGGCTAAACTCGAATTATAGTTTTGAGTATAAGCTTGACTTTTTGGCCCTGCTTTGCCTTATTCTTATGTAAACAGGTCATTTCTGATATTCTAGCCTTGATTTTCCTTTGTCACATGTTAGATTTAGTTAGTACAATGAGACAAATACTATGTCAAGTATTCTTTGTTGTGGATTTCGCTGAAAATCTTATTTTTCATTTTTATTTCAAGGAGATTATCTTTTGTCGGTCGTGAACTGCGACTTGTTAGCATATCAGAACGCGCTAATACTATCATTGCCATATAATGGTAACATGAATTTTCTTGATTTAAACTGTAAAGGTGAGCTCCCTGTGAGTAAGACGTGGGGTGTGTATGATTGGAGTTCCGCTTTTAGGCATTGCCTAAATCTATATATTAGTCGATAAGTAATCGACAGACTAAAGTCGATAAGAAATCGGCACTTTCGTAGCAGGCCGATTCGCGCTTGAAATTTCGCAGCATCCTCGTCATAAGTTGCGGCCCCGTGTAAAGGCAAAATTCAGGTTGCTAGGCAATGCACTTAGCAAATACAGATTGAGAGACTATAACTGCTGCTTCCCTTCGCTCCACAGCAATAATACATAGAACTTGCAAAGGGTCTTTTTCTTCTTTTTTTTTCGAGTTTTACGGTATGTTCTTCTCTTTGTGCAGCAGCGCTAATGAGGGAACTTATCCGGGGGGGGGGGGGGGGGGGGGGGGGGGTCTCTAAGGATAAAATGTTAGGTCGGGAAACTCGAATTTGACCTAAAATAACCATCAGTCTGAAATATACCTAAAAAATACCAACAATTTTGACAAGATAAATTTTATTCTGGACATTTATTTAAAATACATCAAATGTATCCTATCGACTTTCAAATAAACTCTACCTTATTGCGTGAGAACCCACTAAAAAATATCATATTTTTATACCATACCGTTTTTTTTATTTTCGAACCCTAAAAAATACCAGATCGCCGATTTCAACCCTTAAAAAATACGACGGTCACCCCTAGCATTCAAATATAGGGAGTCCCCTCCCCCGGGGGAACTTATCCAGTTCAGTTTTCTGTGGAAATTTTGCTGCTCAATCAGTCATGCCCTTACAATAATATTTTATCGTTAACATCTGGTAAATAGGCGTGAAATCTCGAGAACCAATCAGTGGCAAAGTTAAAAGAGAATAACAATTAGATACTAGTTTATTTTGGATTAATACTGTAATTACTTGACATTAATACTGTTATTTAACACGATGTTAAGTTAAAACCACTAGCTATCAAAACACCTGAAATATTACTCTTTAGAAATAATTAGTGCTTATTTCTCATACCGAGTTACGTAATGTGAAGGGCCAATTAGCGAACAAAAATAAAAAACATGATGTTTTGATTAATTACAAGTAATCATGCAATGCAATATCCGGCCTTGGAAACAGGTTAAATGCAGGTCATATAACAGACCAATCCAATCCATGCGATCAGAAAAAAATATTTTTTTCTAATTACTGAAAATTATTGGTAATAACCAATAATTACATTATTGGCGACGGCAATTGGTAAATGCTTTGTTAAATAACTGTAAATGGGAACTCTTTGCTCAGTCTTAAATACCTCTCCAACGAAATAGACGTCGTGGTATTTCCTTGCCCTATCCAAAGAATAAGGTCTTGGAAAAATAATTGATTCGAGATTTCACGAGATGTTAAATTTAGCTGACGGGAAAATTATGGATGAATTGAGAGGGTAAGACTATTTATTTGATTCGATTTACCTCTTTGAAAAAAAGGTATTCTTCTCCTCTTTCGCCTCTTGGAATGTTTCGAGTTTTCTATTCATGAAGGTGGGGAGTTTATTTCGTTCTTTAAGCTTTTTCAACGACGACTGAAAACAAGGTAGTTCAGCGATCGCAGAATGTTATCCTTGAGACTATGAGAATTCAACTAGTCCCGCTAAAATACTCCAGAATCATTGATAGCACAAAGTAGATTTTGTACAAACTTGACATAATCATATTTTGGGCGACCACGAGCAAGGCATTGGATTTCTTTCTTTACTTGCCAATGCCAATTGCCGATACTCTTTGTTCCGAGTTAAGCATAAGAAATTCAGCGGACTACAATACAACCGAGTTAGATAAATGTATACATCTATATAATTTGGACAAATATTATAAGTTGATTTTCAAAAATATTAGGAAATATGGCTAGGCTGCGTCAAAAACTTCCTAATTTTCAAATTTCAATGAATTTTCTAAATGTATGGCAATGCTTGTCATACGACAATATGTGATACATCTACGTGCCGTGTGTGAAAGTATGATACATCATACTAAACACACATAAATTATATTGAACACGGCAAATCACCAGTTTAAAAGGTAAACTATACAGGTAGTTCAACGATCGCAGAATGTTATATTAAGAGGTAGGCCTATCCTTGAGACTATGAGAATTCAACTAGTCCCGCTAAATACTCCAGAATCATTGATAGCACAAAGTAGGTTTTGTACAAAATTGAAATAATCATATTTTTGGCGGCCACGAGCAAGGCATTGGATTTCTTTCTTTACTTGTCAATGCCATTGGCCGCTACTCTTTGTTCCGAGTTAAGCATAAGAAATTCAGCGGACTACAATACAACCGAGTTAGATAAAATGTATAAATATATATAATTTGGACAAATATTGTAAGTTGAATTTTTCAAAAATATTAGGAAATATAGACCTATTTCATATGGCTAGGCTGCGTCAAAAACTTCCTAATTTTCAAATTCAATGAATTTTCTAAATGTATGGCAATGCTTGTCATACGACATATGTGATACATCTACGTGCCGTGTGTGAAAGTATGATATGTTAAGAGTCTCCCAACACAATTTTTCTCGAAGCTCACAAGAGCTTGTTACATATTAGCTACATCCTTACTTCAAGATTATGTAGTTTTTGCACTTCAGGCAGGCAGTTGCTGAACCCATCCATCCCAAATTACTCTACAATAATTAAAGTAGCGCAGTACTTGAATAGCTACCGCCTGGCTGACAAATGGTCTCACTGGCCGATGCTGCTTTTTACAGAATTCGTCGATATGTCTTCGTTCCAAAAAGAGTCGCTCGACTATAAACATACCAAATGATCTAGTATGGCCGAACCTCTTGTCTGGTTGGAATGATATAGTCGCTTTCATACAAGAGACGAACAAATCGTCTGATATGAAAACGGATGAACACATTTTCAGACTGTCCGTCCAGACGAACAAATCGAACAAAGCTCGACCTAAATTCACATCAGACGAAAAACATGAACAAATTTTTGATTTTCTACCGCAAAAAAGTGGAACTAGGAAAAGAAGCGAAAGCTTATGGAAAAATTCAATGATATCCGTGTGATATCTGGCTGTTTCGAATTCACATACACGAACAAATCACCAGATTTGTCCGTCCAGACGATTGCTCGTCTTCATATTAGACGATTTGCTCGTCTCTTTTGTGAAAGCGACTTATATCATTCCAACCAGACAAGAGGGTCGCTCGTAGGCTAAATCATTTGGTATGTTTACAGTCGAGCGACTCTTATGGAACGAAGACATCGACGAATTCTGTAAATAGTAGCATCGGCCAGTTAGAACATTTGTCCAGCCAGGCGGTAGCTATCCAAATAGTACTGCAAGCCGTTTGAAAAGGCTCCGAGATGGAAGCCTGTCGCACTAACTACAACCGTAGATGCGATACATAGCACTCACAGGTGTGCAAGCTGGTTAGTTTTTTTAAATCGTTGCGAGCAGAGAAGCTGCCATATAAGCATTTCTTTAGCGGGAGACGCTAGTGTCCGCCATATTTGGCATTGCTTTACAAACAAAATAATTTTCCGTGAATGAAGCTTCAAATTTAGACCAGTTCATTTAATGGGAGCTGTCCATTTAAGTTGAATTAGTTTTGTTTTTACAATTTGTAGCTCAAATATGGGCAAATGTTGTTGTTGGCTAGTTGTTGGCTAGTAAACAATGTGATCTAGTCGAGCTCATGTTTCTTCGCATGACGTGCTTGGGAAGCCATTCAAGTGCGGTACAGCTATACTGCCCTACTTTGATCATTATTCTATATATTATTAGGAGGCCACAAGTTTATTAGTTTTGTACTATTTAGTGCTACCCTCGTAATAAAGTTATCTAACCTGAAAATATCAGTTTAATGCTGAATGTCCTGAATGCTGAACTCATAACGTACACTGAAATGTAGTTTACTGACCTTCAGGCGAAGATGAGAGTGCCTATAGACCAGCAGAAGATATCGTCACAGAACGACAGAGAAAGATCAATCGGACTCGTTTCACGAGTTACCAAACCTATATGTTGAACGAGGCGTTCAGCTCATCCCCGTACTTAGACTCTGCAGATTGTCAGAGTCTCTCGCGCCAGCTTGGAATCTCACAAGAAGCATTCAGGTGAGAGTGCAAAAAACGCGGCTCCAAGGATATTCGTCTTACATGAGCACTCGCACGCTTTCTTGACAAGCAACTAATTCAAATCGCAATCAAATTCCGGCTCGTTCTGTAGGTACCGGAGCTGACCGGAGCACAGTATACGTAATAGAGACAATGGACCCGAGACAAAGGACTCCAAGTAACACAAAGAACGAAGCTAACACAGAATACAATAGTCTCCGGTACCTACAGAAAGACCCCAAATTCCATCCTCTTGATAACAGGGCCATTATGTTGATTCTGACATTTCGATCCTTCTCGAAGTCGCAAATAAATAGTTAATCTCATAATTGAGGAGAAGGTGCTGCCTTTGCCTAATATCTGCAAATGGTTAGACCTTCGCGTCTTCTCGGATAAGGACGTTAAACCGTAGGTCCCGTCTCTCACATACACTACACTAACCGGAACCAGAGGGACGTTAAAGAACCACGAGGACGCGGGAGTGACCATCCCCAGTGTATATGGCTCACACTCATACTAACATGTCGAGCGTTTCATACATGAGCTTCTAGCTCGGGAGATGGGTGACTACTCCCCACGTTATCGCTTTAAAATAAATCATTTACATTTACATTTACATTAAAAAGCATGGCCTACTGCTTCCCTATTATATAGTGAGCCACGTGAAATCGCTATCATAGTGAAATTTGCAAAACCCTTTTATATAATTTGAGCCTCAAACCATACCCCTTTGGGGCGGAGCATCCCCGTATAGTCGACATGAGGGATTATGGTTTTGTTCACTTCACTGCAGTATCTCGTACCCAGAGGGGTACTCAGATATAGAATTGACGGGGGGGGGGGGGGGGGGGGGGGTGGGGGTATAGCCAAAAATATACCTGAGCCATAATTTGATAGCTCAAAAAATACCTGCTCCCAATTTCTCCAAAAAATACCCAACTTGCCGTCCCATTATGTTCCCCCAAAATAGCTTCAGCTCAAGGCCCGCTTGATGATCAACTAGCCTGTCAGAAGTTTCAACTCCCAAAAATACCCGTGGACTTTTCAGCACTCAAAAAAATACCTGGTAGAATTTTCAACCCCAAAAAATACTTTACTACAAATTTCATACCCCAAAAAATACCCCACCCCGGATTCTCGAACAAGCAGTGATGTATGTTGTCCGGCTTTAGGATTTTTCACTCATAGATATAGAAACCTAAAACAGTTACAGCTGTGGTGCGTCCAAGTGTAAATTGCTGCTCCTTCTAGAAACGTCCAGAAATGATCGTCCCGGAAATCCATTCGCGGTCATGTTTTTTTTTTATCCTTTTTAGAAATGAAGCTTTCGCTTTCGTTACTTGAAAACTCGAACTCGTTGTCTACTTGTTAATTGCCAAATACTGACACAATGTAATTATGCCCAGTAGCTATGTGTCGATCACTAGTGCTCCTATCTTAAATCTCACTAAATACCATTTCTATTTAAGATTGAAGATGGATGGTCAAAACACTTCTATTTTCTTTTACACCGTTTTTAAAGAATAAGAAAAATGTTCGAACCACATAACAGCTATACCAAGTGCCAGCTTTAATTCTCATGGTTTGTTCAACTTTTGCAGTAGGGTTTGTCAACGGTAGACTCGACTCAGGGCTAGATGCCCGAGCACGGGCACTAATGTGAACACACCAGTTTTTCGAGTGCACAAGCCAAAATTCGGGCACAGCACCGGTGCTCGAGTACAAGGCTGCGTACACACTTGGTGCCCGAGCACGGGCACTAATGTGAACACACCAGTTTTTCGAGTGCACAAGCCAAAATTCGGGCACAGCACTGGTGCTCGAGTACAAGGCTGCGTACACACTTGGTGCCCAGGCACGGTGCCCGAGCACGGGCACTAATGTGAACCCACCAGTTTTTCAAGTGCACAAGCCAAAATTCGGGCACAGCACTGGTGTCCGTGTACAAGGTCCGGGCAACGTGCCCGAGTATGCACACAGCCGTTATTCAATAGATCATGAGGTCGCAGGCCGGAATGGTCTACTATTAGAAATCATGGGTCGTTTCTACCACACTCACACTTCGACTGACTTCCGTGTTTTGTTTCCTTTAGATGTGGTTTAAAACAAGCGGTACAAAATTCGCACTCAAGCGAGGCAATATGAGGTCCTCAGTCAGTCGCCATGGCAACTGGGAATCCCTCGCTTGGCTCAGCCTTATCAGCTGGCCCTGCAGTCACAAAGGGCGTCTCCATTTAGTGGCGCTCACCAGCCTATGCAATCAGCCCTAGCCAGGGGGGGCTTGGCATTAGGAGCTGTACACTATCAGCAAATCAACCCAATGCATCTTTCCGCCAGTTCGGTGTACTCCCTCCCCCGCCCTGTACATACTGGCCAGCTTGCTCTTCACAGAGATGGGATTCCTGTTTATTGTCACATGACAAATCAGTGTAACGAGTGTTGCAGATCATGCTCGCCTGCCTGTCCTATGACGGTACAGACCCTGGATCGCCACAGGGTGCCCATAAACACTTCAATTGACCGTTTTCACGATGTTGTGAGAACAATACCTTGAGCCGTTCCGACTCGTTCTGGCGAAGACTGCTTTTGTTATTCAAAACAGACAAGCATTGTTCTCATCTCATTCTGTTGCGTGCGCAACATCGTGAAAACTGGCAATTAAGACTTGGGATAAAGGATAATGAGGGATAAATTTTGATTTAGCACCTATTTGAGAGCACAACTTTCTATGATGTTATAGGGGATTTCAGATAAGTGTCGTGAGTAATTCGAAGTTACCTTGCATAATTGGTGTATTTACTTTGCGTTTGGCTTACCACAGTCATGTGAATGGGCGAAATATTCACGCGTGATGTTTGGAAGACACGAGAACGTTGTAAAACCACGATCCGCATATTTCAGAATACACACACCATTCTGATTCAATCGCAACATAACACAGCACTACAGTTAGTTATAGACACACAAGTGGTTTAGGCACAAACAGAATTTAGCTTGAGCGCCGCGCTCGATGACGTCACTTTCGAACGAAAGCGCGCGCAACTATACGCGGAACAGCTTGCGCTGTGCAAACCAGCGAAATAACCTTAAAGCGAACCCCGCCTATTCGAGCTCAGTTGAAACTTTACTAGCTCAAAAACATAAGTCAAACCTTTAACTTGATTTACTTGGTGAGATTCCCCTTTTCAATTTAGCGGCGCCGCCATATTGGAATCGTGAATCAACGTCAGTCGCAAAAAGGACGGCCAACAGCTTTATTTTTAATTGATTTTCTTAAATTTACACTCTTAACATATAATTGTTTTCTTGGTGCTCTTATTCTGGTTATGGTGTAGCGAGCAAAGCCTCCTTTCAGAGTATACATTGGAAATGCATAATTTATTGGTAAGAGTGACGTCAAGTTTGCAAAAAGGCGGCGCCCGCGAAATTCCATCTCAAATCTCGTCAAAGCAATTGTGTTTCTTTTCGATTCTAAAAATCGTTCGTGATTAATTATGAGTTGATAAAGTGTCACTTGAGTATCATAAGGCTAAACAGTCTTGGAAAAATATCTATGATGAAAAGTCAACAAACAGCTTAAAAAAATATTAATCAATTCCGATATTTCGATCGGCCATTACCGATCTTTTTACTCATTCATGCGCGCGCAGCGCAAATGAAGGAGTATTGGTATGATGTGGGACTTCTGCGTTAGCACAATTTCGATTCGATTTTACTTCAAGCGATTTCTAGCAATTGTAATCTAGCGATTACACGATTCCTAATAAAAAAAAAGAAATCATAATGCGCGCCCAGCCTGTAGTCGACCCGTAACCTTTCAATTTGCAACCTAAACGCTCAACACATTGCGCCAAACTGCGAAAGATAGCAAAGCTCAGCAATTTATCGGGTCAATCTAGACGACAAAGCATCAAGACGACAAAGCATCATGGGTATTTTAAATATGGAGGCCGGAAGCGAGAACGATTTTCAAGTACTTTCCAGGTTCAAGTATTTATTAACACCAAGAATTTACAAAAAGTCGAAAGAAGAAAGCTAATTGAATAAGTGAGAGTATGCACTACATCTTTAACGTGATAAAGGTGGACGGACAAAGCTCGCTATTGCTTCTTGCAGCACAGATAATTTAAGGTAAAATCTGTTTAAAATATTTGAAGAGAAATAGAGAAGCTTCATTTTTATACTTGGAGTACAACGCCATATTTCTTCTAATTGATTCGGATTTCTTTCGAAATAAATTCGCTGCATTTTAAAGGCTTTAATGTTATAATTTATAAGTTATTGTAGCATTATAATGGAGGCTCAAAGTACTAGGAGGAAAGTATATACTCAGCATCCCTGTTTTGTTTAGTGTACAAATTCAGGTTAGAGAATGGTATTTTCTATTTAAAAGCATCAACTATTTTCATGGATAAAATGCATTGTTTTGTGTTATCCTAATTCTTGCGATAGATTTTACGGTTTCAAAAAAGGCTGTGGATCATGGTTTTCACGTAATTTTACTTGTAACATTTCAGACTTCGTCATTTTCGAGTATATATAAGATTAGGACTCCATGCTGAACAATTAAGAAAAAAATTGAGTGACAAGTTAGAGGATCGGAACACCAAAATTGGACGAGGCTGTAGACCGAATCCAATTTCATTGGTGTTTCTAGGAATTTTATATTCATTTTTTCTTAATTGAACAAGCATGGAGTCTTTTTATTTATCAATGATATAGCATTCATACAAAACTTAAACTATCCAATTTCAAAATATTCGGGGCACTATCCAATTTAAAGATAATTGGATACTTCAGCAAAATTCAAGAAAAATCAATCTGCAAGCACTATTGGATTGTGAGGTCATGTGTATGCTTGTCATGCCATGCTAGGGGTAAACCAACTGGAGGTCTCTTTCAAAGGCAGGATACAACAACATTTGGAAAAATCAGAGACGTTTCTTGAATTGCCAATATCTTCCATGTGGCTACTGATGAGAACAGATCACATGCCTGTACCCAGTATTCTCCTAGGGGGGAGATTCCCCTATTTTTTGCAGGGGTGCTCCTAATTGTCTTTCATATTACGAGGGAAAATATGTCTGAAATTCAGGCCACCAACAAGTGTGATTTGCTTCATTTGCTAGAAGGGGCCTCTAAGAGGTACCTATCTAAGTTTTCAAATTTTACCTAGCCTGCGTAGCGGCTGTAAAAGGGAAGGGGAGGTAGTCAGGGTGAGCAAAAACCGGAAATAGTGCAGGCCTCAGGGCTACCCAGGCTAAATTTTACCCCCTAAAAAGTACCAGAGGCTGCCCCAAAAATATTGGAGTCTTCCCCCAGGGAGTATTTCAACATTTGAAAAATTATCCATTCACTAATTCCAAATTCATGAATGAGTTGGCTCATAGAGCCCTTTGATTCTAAACAGTCTTGGTTCTTGCCCGAAAAACATACATCATTATATGGCAACTTGAATAAGGCATCGTTAATATAGGCCCTAAGCATACCTCGAATTACCAATATATCTGGTCTTATAAGACAGCTTCAATATCATAAAGAAAACTTGTAAACATGGATGAAATGTAAAAGTATGTATGTATGTATTATTATTATTATTTTATACAATCATTAATTAGGTTTGAGCTGCACTTAAATTATTACCTAAAATATGTCTAGTGCCTAACCCGAAAAACCGCTAGCTGATTTACGCTCTAGACATTTCCTCAATTACCAAATATCTGGCCTTTTAAACCAATATAAAAACCTGCAGCCTTATATAAAATAGAAACTTGAAAACATGGATGAAATGCAAATAAGTATGTATGTATTAGGGCGGATTTCATATGACTGCAGTGAAACCTGGACAAAACCTATAGGAGTAATTACAAAGTAATTGCGAATTACTCACGAAAGTCATGTGAAAACCGTTGTATAAAATTTGTGTAGTGCCTAACCAGAAACCACGTGGTTAATTTAGGATCTAGGTGTTACCTCAATTTACCAAATATATCTAATTTCAATATCAAAAAAATATATATCAAAACCAGCAATACATAACAAACCTGGAAACATGGATGAAATGTAAATAAAGTATGTATATTGTATGTATTATGTATGTATTATGTTGGATCGGACAAAGCAGCCTAGTCGTTTTGAGTCAGATATTTCGAGATTTGCATTTCGACTTCAGATTCAGAAGAACCAAGGTGGCTCTTTTCTTGGTGTTGCAAGGTACCAGAGGCATTAAGACAATAGAAGACAAAAGACTGTAGAACGAAACAATAAGATGGAATACAATAGCTCCAAAAAAAATACATCTTGCAACACCAGAAAAAGATCCACGAATAAAGTTCGTGTGTGAGCGTGTTGGGCTTACACGCCCTTTACGGCCTAAAAAACTGGATTATTTACGCCTGGTTCACAGCCGCTACCGGTGAAGTAGTAGTAGTAGTCGTAGGTAAAAAAATGTGACCCTCCTCATGTAATTTATATTTCTGAAAAACCTGTCAGATAGACTCTTGTCCGAGTGATGCGATGTCTTTTTCTTTTCTTAATAGCAGAAATACTTTTTTTCTTGCTTCTGTCAAAGCTGAGGAACCGCGTCATTATTTATCGCCTCGATTATTTACGTGAGAGGATTTGGGGTAAACGGTAAAATGCAGTGATCCTCCTTCTAAGTACAATGATTAACGTGATCCCACCTTTCCCGTCCCCTATGTGACGAAGTACTGAAGACATTTTATATATTAAGAAAAAGGGCTCGCTTTTTCTTTCGTTGCGCGCGAAGCGCGCCTGAATTTTGATAAACGCATTTCATCAAGCCACAGAGAAAGGGTAGATGCGCGCCGCGAATGACGAAGTTATTATTATTCATGCGTGAAGCGCTGCCCAATGACGAATTTCTATGCTTGTAACGTTGAACTCACGCTTACCTATATGGGATCTTCTTTCAAACATAGTTGACCTCCCGTCAGGCCTATCATTGCAGGCATTTTTGGGAGAGTTTGCTTTTCCTCATCAAGATACACTAATGTTCTTGTAAACGGCGTGAGGGTAGTGTCTTCGTTGGTGAAAGAGTACATTAATGTCAATCTTTATGCGCGCGAAGCGCGCCGAAATTTTTATTAAGTTTAAGTGCAAATGATAGAAGTTGCTGAAATAACCACTATCGGCATCTGTTTCACTCTCTTCATCGTCCAAATGTTGTTTAAAAAATTTATGACCCTCCCCAAACAGGAGTGAAAAAAATTTGGACCCTCCCTTTAGACACGCGAAAAAAATTAGGACCCTCCCCACAAAAAAGGAGCGCAAATGGTCACCAACTCTGTGCACATAGCCAGGGATAAAATCAGGCAATCTGGGATCATTAAGGGGTTAATATTCGACTACTGGAAATTCTTTCCGAGATAGTACCTCTTAGTGGTCTGCTTACCAAACCAAGCAACAATGGGTTTTATCAAACATTTGCTTTATTGTCAAAGTCTTGTTTTACTGACGAAATGAATTTGCAGCAATAAAATGTACTTGGAAAAACGCCTAAGCCATGCCCTTGCGTAACTTTTTGGGTCAAATCGAAAGTTCCCGACGAGCTTCCCCGCCACAAAATTAGTCCCCCTCTCTGCGTTTGCGGGGAGAAAATACGACTGAACGCCAACTTCCAAAAGCGTGCCCAGGAATTGTGTGATTGTCAAGATCTTGAGAATGGATGTAGTCCAGTCATTTTATGAAAAAAATGCGGTCAACCTCAAAGTAATTGCAACAGAAGCTTTTCCTTCATAATCCTATCCCAAATACCCTTAGAAACAACATGCTAAAAATCATATTTAATCGAAGTAGGGGAAAGAACGTAAATTTAGGAGTTTTTTATTTTCTTTTGTTTTTGTTGGCGGCCATTTTGGCTTTTGTTATTAATAAGTTTTACGGCACTCTACGCTGATAAACTAGTTCTAGACTGTAACGCGTTACAGGTAATATTCTAACGCTTACCTTATAGAAATGACCCCTTGTATAGAGTGTATTGATGTTTGCCACACGAATCCATTATTAAGAATTATTGAGTGTGTATGGAACGTGTTTCAAGAGTCCTAGTCAGGCACTGATTGGACTTTGACATTGTAAATTTCTCTTAGTCAAAGCGTAGTTTGCAAAATAACATACCTAACAAAATATGTATAAAAATTGAAACACTTAGCTGGGAATACTATACAGTCGTACAGTATAGCGAATATCAAATGCTTCGCAAAACTAAGTGCGGCAAAACTAATTAATAACAAAGGGTAAGATGGCCGCCAACAAAAGAAAATTGTGTCGTCTTTTCAAACTTGAATTTTGAGATGTTCCACTACATGGATTTTTTATTATTTTAGTATGTTTGTTGGGTTGACTTTATGGCCCTAAAACCGTTGAGAACTTTCTGTTGCAGTTAGTTGGTGGTCATTTCACAAAATGACTGGACTAATGGCGATTGGACAGTTTCTGAATGAGCCATAATATGCATAATTTTCAGTGACCAAGCGAGCTGCACTCAAACGCAGATGACAGCCCACAGTAGAACTGCGCTAAATTTTATCCAGAAAAATATACCTCAGCCCGATAAGAATAATATATAGATTTAGGCACTGCCTAAAAGCGGAACTCCAATGTTTATACCTCTTACAGAACGACTAATTGTTATACATGCAATAATATTATAGCAAATTTCTGACAATAATTGCCCTATTCACTATGACGTCATATCAAAACACTCTATTGTTTTTGCGCTATGAATCATAGTCGCCAGCGGGGACAGCAGCAGCACTCGTTACCCGTCGCTATAGTAGAAAAGTTGAGGAACGCAGGGAATTATGGGAAGGTCGCTATAGTAGAAAAGTCGAGGAACGCAGGGAATTATGGGAAGGATTAGCGCGGCGCGCATTGCATTGTGGGAAGATTTCGCAAGGCGCGCAATGGATTGTGGACCGGCGCCCTTCCCACAATGCATTGCGCGCCGCGCCAATCCTTCCCATAATCCCCTGCGTCCCTCGACTTTTCTACTAGAGAGCAGCAAAACAGTTATTTGACGACTGATTTGACAACCTAGCGACGGGTACGAGTCTGGGACAGCAGCAGCATTTAGAAATGACCAAAACATGATGAAAAATGCCATTCATGATGTTCGAATGGAACTTTATTTGAACCAAGTTTCAGGTATCTTGCCCATGTAAACAAACCATGACGTCATAGTGAAATAGAGCAATTAATCGGACGTTATCTGGCTTCTGATGGTACTAATTAGAAAATGATTTCAGGGGGTGCATGGGACCCTCCTGGCGACTAGACTATAATGGACTATAATTGATAAGCCAGTTGGCTAAGGCAAGTAACTTTTCTGTGCTACTTGTCCTGATGGGACTAGTGATCAAAAAAAGTCAAGTCGAGCACTCACCCATATCAATTGGGTGGGGGTGCTTGTTGGACAAATGGAATTTGAAGAGCTGTGTATTGTGGACATGTATTTTAACCCCAGAGATACATAACTTCCCATTACAGAATCCTAGAAATCTGGCAAAACCTAAACATCTGAAGATTGTTTTTGCTTGAAAAGAGTTGCTTAATAATACTTAATAATACCTAACAGAATCCTAGTCAGAAAAGTCAGAAAAAAAAACCTTAAAATTTGTACTGTAGTATAAAAATCATAATCATAATCATGTGTTTCCAAAAATATCCATACCCCCTCTTGTAATTTCCAAAGAAAAATACAGTATTTGTAAGGAAAAGATCAAGTAAATTGACGGAATTTCCAATCCCTTTGTATAGGGGGGTATGGATAATCTGGAACCAGACATTTCCAGAAAATATCCCCCCACACGAAGGTTGTTGAGAGGAGACCCCTCCCCTCATCCCTCCAAAGAAAATACATTGACTCCCCACCCTCACCCCTCTGGATTCCAATGCCCTTCCATGACCTATGGATCGAAACGGGAGACAAAGCAGGTGTTAGAAAAAAAAAAACTGAAATGGAAGAGCAATTTTATGCTACCCAACTATATGAACTCTTCCATACCACAGAAATCAAACCAAATCAATTTATGTCAAATGGCCCCCTTGGATGCATCACAAGAATAATGTTACTAAAATTAATAGAATAATCCGAAAACATAGCAAAAATTTTGTATGGGCGACCAAAACAGAACAAGAAGAACTACTTTGCAAAATCACTCCATCATGACAAGCCTTTGAACCCCCTCTTTGAACAAATAAGTGAAATTAAACAATCAAAAATAGGCAAAAATTAATATGTATTTCTTATATTTATTGGAGTTTTGCCAAGTAAATCATTATTATTTCTTACAGTTCAAATAAAAAATATATCTAAGTATATATCCTTGTAGGGGGATTTACTGGAACTTCAGTGAGCAATGGTTTAAATCCAGTTTAACATTGTTCTGGTAGGAGCATTCTTATTTATGCCAGGGGGTGGGCTGCAAGATTTTTCATTCAGCCAAAAAAAAAACTTGACCCCCCTCAAAGTATCAATAAAAACCTCAAAACCCCTTCAGGCATTTTTATGATAATGATAGCCCCCTCCCCCCCTTTAATCAGGAAGAATGTTGGGACATCTAGATCACAGCTGTTACGCGCATTGAATTTCGATATTATAGACTGAGCACGCGCAGTAAAGCAGGCTCATTAGTCAGCGGCATTCCAACTAAAAGTCAACAAGTCGCGCGCCAAGACGCGAACACTCGAACATGGTCGAAAGGTAGATTTTTACAGGTGAGTTAAAAATATTGAACGAGGTCTAAAATTATCCACTCAAAAATTTTGGTTTTAATATAAACACAGACCTTGCTATCTGATGAAATTTAGAGCCAAACGCTCAGGTTTAACCAATATAAATACGCTTATTCTACCTGGTAATTGGGTGCGAAATTGGCACTCATCAAACACTTTCAAACACAATAAATATAATTAAAGTTTGAATGTTTCTGAAGTTTTTCGAAAAAAAATACGCATAAACAACATACAGTTTCAGGCTTTTGAGATAAAGAAATTGAGACAATTTTCTTGTACAATGACAGGATTTTCTATATTTTGAGACTCTTTGTTTGGCACTTTAGTGAATTCTGACACGCTCAAATGGAGTTAAACGATCACGTTAGTGCACTCCAATGGCTATGCCCTGTCTGTTAGGGGACCGTAGCGATTCCTGCTTGCAGTACGCTGAGCAACTGAACAAGGTTTGGATATGGACGCAGCTATTGATGGTAATACAGTCCATTCCCCGTCTTTGTCACGCGTGTCGTCTGATAATTTAATACCGCTATAGCAAAGCGTAGGAGACCGATGGTCACTTCTCGCGTAAGCAGATTGCCGCCTTCTGGTCCAAACATCCGATCGATAGCCCCTGCTACGTTTGGCAGCGGATTTAAAAGGCCAAGAAAGGTGGTCGTCCAAAACGAAGGGTTTCCGAGGTTGTAATCAGTCGAAAGTCAGTCGCGCAAATAACGGTGCATACAGTGAAGTTAACGATCCAGTGGCACGCGCGGACATTGCCTCCAAGGCACCCCTTCCACTCAGTGCAGACGATCTAGAGATCACCCGATTTGCCAGAATACCAGCACATACTCTTATTTGCAGGATCTGTCTCCCAGGGGATCTGTCTCCCAGGGGATCTGTCTCCGTCAAGAAAAAATAACACCTAAACGATGCCATAAAATGTCAATTAATCTTTTCCCAGTATCTGATACAACGCCACAAAACTGACAGTGCTTTTAGAGATTTAAAGAGCTCTTTTCTCAATTTGAAGTTGCTTGATTGGGCACCATTAAAGATAGCAGATCCCAAAATTTCATGGCTTTTATATTTGTACCCCCTAAAAGATGCAGCAGGCAGACCCCTAAAAGATATGACGAGCACCCCTGCCCACCAATATGGCATTCCCCCAATGTCTCATTGTCATTAATGTACCAGTGGAGTTATCTTGCCAGCATGCCTTTGCTTGATAGAGGTAAAACCTGAATGCCCCACCTGTAAGGAAGTCACCTGGGGTGCTCGACGTATCCCTTAGGGTGTAAAATGCAATCATGCCCTATCACTTAGGGGTATTAAGATTTCAAAACATCAAATGCTATCTCTTAGGAGCAAATAGAAGAATATTCTTTTGAAATTGTAGCAAAATTGTTTTAGAGCCCTATAAAAGCCACAACAGCTAAAAAATTCATTTGCAGTTTTTGCTATTTTTTAGAGTTAAAAAATTTTTTTGCCAATTTTCACCACAAGCACCCCCATTTACTTCTATGGGAGTCACCCCTGGGGGTAGCCATCATGGCTGCTTATGTGCATCCCCTACACTGTGGCCTCTATGAAGTGCTGACTGAACATAAATGTTTCATGTACAAAGTGTAATGAATATGTAATCCTCTCTGGTCCCCATTTGCACGATGACCATTGTACAGGCCCTCTGCTAGTTAGAGTTCCAGTTTCTGGAGCAAGCTGCACCCCAGCACATTATCCAGCACATACATTTGTACCAGAGGGTGTGATCCATGCCAACTCAGCGATATAGTACGAAAAGACTTCACTAGGCACGTTGAATATGACTTGCTGTTGTCATTGTACAGTAGACAAAAACATGCTGTTGGAAATACCTCCATCATATGCTTACAGACCGGTGGCTCCTGGGTAAGAAAACAACTATTTCAATGATATCATATTTTGTGAATGAAATGTAAGTCATCAAACATATTTCACTAACCAGCCTTTTCACTTTGTGCGTGAATGGGGGGGGGGGGGGGGGGTGGACTCCCTCATATATATATATATATATATAGGTATCGCTTTTCGCTTGTTTGGTCTCTGATAGGGTATGTATTTCAGTATGGCTACCCTACAAACAAATTTCGACCAATGTTGTGCTGCATCTAGCATTAAAGGCAGTTTATTTAAAAGCTTTACATTATTATAACAAATGCTGCTTTGATCACCACCCTGTTGACTAACTTTAGGTCTGCAGTAGGGTAAATACATACAATTTTAACTCATTTAATGTAGGACTTATGGTAGGGTACTAATAAACAAAGGATTTTTGGTCTCATAAGGTCAGGTTTTCAAGACCATGGTGGCACATCCCTACCCAAAAATCAGTTGAGTACCCATGAAAATGCATATAACATTTCCAAAGCTTCATAACTTTTAAACTGAACAATAACAAAAAAATGCAGCCACAATTTCAGACACCAATCAGATTACAGAAGAACAAAGGGGGAACATGGGGATTTTATGCTAGGTTCCCCAGGGAAGGGTGGTGTTGTCGCCGGAGCGCCGGGCTCCCTGTGTTGGCTGGGCCTGGTTCCCAGAGTGCGCGGTCACTTAGCATGTGCGGGAAGACGTTTCGCTTTCGTTCGGACTAGTGCTTTTTCGTGAAATTTATTTTGAATTATCTGATTTATTGTCATGTATTTTTGTTATGAAGACTTACGGAATTGAAAGATTTGCTACAGGATTATATTTCCGCACCCGTGTAAGTACAGTTTACAGTTTATGTATAGTTTAAGAATGAAATTTTACTGTAGTTTTGTTCTTATTGTAGCGAATCTCTCGCCCTAGCGATTGATCAGACACGTGGAAAATAAGTATCGTTGTTGTTAATCCTGGACAGCATCTCATTATTTTACGGAACATTATTCGACGGAAGGAATTACCGTTCGGAAGGAATATTTCACGGAATAAACACACGCTAAGGATTTTCTTCTACTGGAAATACTATGAGCGAAAACGAAATCGGAGAAAAGTCTGTGGTTGGTAGTGATGTGGAACGAAGAGAAAACAAGAAAAGGTCCCTAGGAGGCTACCTAGGGCACGTGAGTATCCGCGTGAAAGAATTAAGAGCCTGTCTAGATAATCCCTCTAAAAACCAATGAGCTACAGACAGCCTTGAATGCATTACAATCTGCTTTGAATAATTATGAGGACTGCTACCAGTCATACATTTTGGAAGATTTGACACCTGAGGAGTTTAACAGAGTGAAAGAGAAGTTCGAAGAAACTCGAAATGAGTTTGAGACCATTGAAAAATTGGTGAATGAGTGTTTGAAAAAAGGAAAGTCGAAATCGTCGAAGTCAAGGCTGTCTAGAGCTAGGAAATTGAGAGAAAAAATAGAAATGAAAAGACTTCTTCTGCAACAAGAAGAAGAGATAGCCCAGCACCGAATGGATCTGGAACGTAAAAAAATTGAATGGAATTCGAAGAGAAAAGAAGAGCCTGTGAGCTCAAGTTTCAGATTCAATTGGCTGAAAAGGAAGCTGAATTATTGAAAGAAAGAGGGAGTGAGTCTGATAGCAATATATCAGAAGAGAGTAAGGGGATGTAGGGCTTATGCCACCCATGTCTGAAGAGGAAAAGATCAAGAAATGGACAGAACAATGTGATATTACACCAGGCCCTAACCCTGGTTTAGAACCCCCAGAGCCATTGCAGGGCCCTTCCCTTTCTGAAAACCCCCTTCCCGAAAGAAAACCCCAGATTAATGAGGGAGAAACTCCTCTTGCCAGTGGGAAAACATTGACCAGTTTTCATCCTGTGAACAGCACTGATATTATGTTAAAGCTGACCATGCTGCAAGCCATGCAGCCAGTGAAATTTTCAGGGAATTCAAGTGACTTTCCTAATTTTAGGAAGAGATTGAGAGATAATCTAGAAGATAACATTTTAAGTGATTCACAAAAGGTGGAATTTTTACCCAAGTTCCTGTCAGGGGAGGCTTATGAAGTGGTGGAGAGAGTTTCTGGTTGCAGTTATTCTGTGATAATCGATATTTTGGAAGACCGATATGGGCAGCCAGCGACTGTCGCTGCCTCGTGTGTTGACAATCTGGTCAGAGGCCCGAGACTGAGCAATAATGATTATAAGGGACTGAGGGATTTTGCAGAACAACTTGAGTCAGCCTCAAAGAAACTTTCAGGGGAATATGCTATTGAAGCCAGTACTATTTCAAACATGAAGCAGATAGTTAGAAGGCTTCCCCAGTACTAGTGAATAAATGGGGGGAAGTGTCTTACAAGATAAGAGAGAAGGGTGGGACCCCGAAGATTTCCGATCTGGCGGATTACGTGAAGAGGCAAGCAGCCATAAAAAATGACCCAGGTTTTGTTAACCTAACTGTGAGTGAGAACAAGGGGGGTGGAGAGAGAAGACCTGAGCAGGGTGTGAAGGGTAAGAACTACCAGAAACAGACTTCCGCCTTTAAAACCGATTTGAACGGCTCACCCCTGAGACCCCTGAAAGGAGACAAGCCTCAATTAAGATCTGTCCTTGCTGTCAAGGAGAACATAGACTTTCTGACTGTGCAAGCTTTAAGGGAAGGGACTTACCGGGACGTTGGAGAATTGTAAAGGAGAACAAATTGTGTCATGTGTGCCTCAGACCAGGTCATATGCGTGATAGATGCCAGACACCTACCTTTTGTAATTGCAGAAGCGAGCGAAAACATCATACGCTACTGCATAACCCCCTAGAGCTAGAGTGGACCCCCTGACCAGAGCATGGGAAATAGAGCTAAACAAGGGACATCTGGAGGGAATTCCCAGACAGAGAATACCCAGGGGAGGGGCTGGGTCAACCCAAGTAACCAGCAAAGAGTCACTGATCAGTATGCCACCTTTTCAGAGAAGCCCTCAAAGACTGTGTTGCTTCACGTAGTCCCCATTAAATCATAGCTCCCAGTGGGAAATACACATCCACCTATGGTTTATTAGATAACGGCTCCCGCGGAACGTTGATCAGCTTGGACATAGCTCAGATATTGGACCTTAAGGGACAGCGTGAAGTGATATCTGTCAGCACTTTAATGGGAAAAACCGATGAGGAAGTGCAGGTGGTGGAGTTTCAGCTCCAATCTGCAAGCGGCTCAGGAGAAATAATAACTGTTGAAGAGGGTCTAGTTTCAGAGAAGTTTAATGTTAATGAAAAATGTCTCCCAAAGGACATAGACAAATCAGCACACCCACACCTGAGGGACATATATTCCCACAGTAGATATCCCTAAGGTTTCCGTATTGATTGGAAAAGATGTTGATTACGCACATGATGTATTTGAAGTTCGCAGACCAGCGACGACTAATAGCCATTTGAAGGCTATGAGAGGTCCTCTTGGTGGGTTGTTACAGGTTCCCTTCAAGGGTCAAACTCACGCAATGAAGTAAATGTCAACTTTACTGATTGCAACAAGGAGCTTCAAGATCAAATTGAGCGCTTCTGGGAGCTTGAAAGTTTGGAACAAGGAATAGTGGTGCAGCTCAACGAGCCCCTGGTTTCATTTCACATCATCTTTCCAGGGAAGATAGAAGGCTCTTGACAAGCTAGAAAAGACAACTGAAAAACGAAATGGCCATTATGAAACCGGCCTCCTGTGGCGCGAGGATGATGCAACGCTGCCCAACAATCGGAACGAAGCCGAAAAGAGACTGAAGAGCCTGAAGCGAAAGTTTTCCCGGGAAGCTGGGTTGGAGGAGAAATACCGGGCAGCCATGGAGCAGTACATCACTAAAGGGCATGCTCGCAAACTAAGCTCCGAAGAAGCAGGAACGACTGGGCATAGAACTTGGTACTTACCTCATTTTTCGGTGACGAATGTCAACAAACCTGGTAAGCAGAGGATAATTTTCGACGCTGCCTCGGATTATCAAGGTACCTCACTGAATAAGAACTTGTTACATGGCCCTGACTGCACAAATAGCCTGGCTGGGGTGCTCCTCCGGTTCAGGGAAGACAATGTTGCATTAGTAGCTGATATTGAAGGGATGTTTCTGCAGGTCGGTGTAAGAGAAGAAGACCAAGATTCCCTACGTTTTCTTTGGTGGGATAAAAGCTCGGAAGACCCACCAGAGGAATATGCAATGAAAGTCCATGTCTTTGGGGCAACTGACTCCCCTTGCGCAGCAAATTGGATATTGAAGAAGACTGCAACTGACAATGCTAGTGACTTTGAGAATGCAACAGTCGAAACTGTTCTCTACAATTTTTATGTGGACGATGTACTGAAATCTGTCGATTCACCTGCGAGTGCGATCACACTTGCTAACGAGCTAACTGAGCTTTGTGCTAGAGGAGGTTTCAACCTTACGAAGTTTATGAGTAACAGTAGAGAGGTTGTGGCTGAAGTACCCATAGAGAAGAGAGCTGCACCAACACTCGATTTAGATCTTGATGACCTCCCGGTCGAGCGGGCTCTCGGGGTTCGTTGGAATGTAGAGTCAGACACCTTTGGATTTAAGGTGAGCCAGACAGACAGAGCGGATACTATGAGAGGTGTGTTATCGACCATCAGCTCTGTCTTCGACCCTTTGAACTTTGCTGCACCTGTGATAATGCGTGGCAAGCAGATAATGCAAGCCTTGTGGAGACGGAAGGCTCCGTGGGACGAGCCACTCAGCGGAGACATACTTCGGAAGTGGCAGACCTGGAAGAGAGAGCTTGCGCGCCTTGAGGATTTGTCCATCCCCCGGTGCTACTTCAGCAGGTTAGATCATGGATGTGCGATGCTTCAACTCCACCACTTCTGTGATGCTTCAGAAGATGGATACGGATCAGTGACCTACTTACGAATAGTGTACCCTGATGGGGAGGTGGAGTGTGCCTTCGTCGCCGGAAAGTCTAGAAATGCCCCTATCAAAGGCTTGACCATCCCAAGGCTGGAGCTTCAAGGAGCCCTGCTCGCGACACGAGTAGACCAAGCGGTTCGCAGAGAACTAGATCTGAAGTCTGACAGAGTCGTGTTTTGGACCGACTCGATGATAACCCTTAACTATATCAAGAACGAAAACCGGAGGTTCCAAACGTATGTGGCTAATAGAGTCACAGAGATACGCGAGACGACCAGCCCTGATCAATGGCGACACTGCCCAGGGAAATTGAATCCCGCCGATGAAGTCAGTCGCGGTTTGACCATGGACGAGTTCCTCAAGAATGACAGATGGATTTGTGGACCAAGTTTCCTGAGAGAGTCAGAGGACAAATGGCCAGAGAATAAGTTTGACACCTTGGCGGAAGAAAGCCTTGAGACAAAGAAGGAAGTGTTCTTCACCGACCCAGGACCGGGAGTTCCCCTGGAAAGGTTACTAATGGATACTTCTGATTGGATGAAGACAGTTCGAAAGGTTGCATGGCTAATCAAGTTCGTAGATTGGCTGAAGGCAAGAAAACAGAATCCCACTCAGGAGAAACCTGATAGGTCGGCGAGCAAGTTGTTCCCGGCAGACATGGAACACGCCAAGCGAGGAATAGCTGTGCTAGTGCAACAGCGAAGCTTCCCTGAAGAGGTGAAGGCTCTGAAGGCAGGGAAGGAAGTGAAGATTTCAAGTGAGATCTTAAAGCTCAAGCCGATCATGAAAGATGACGGAGTATGAGAGTTGGAGGAAGAATCTCGATGGCCCCGATTAGTGACGACGCCAAGAATCCGATGATATTACCAAAGCAGGATCACATCACGACGATTTTGATTCGCCACATCCACGAGAGCAACGGTCATTGCGGCGTGGAACAGGTACTATGCCTTCTGAGGGAGCAGTTTTGGGTAGTGAAGGCGAGAGTTGCTATCAAGACTATTCTTGGAAGGTGCATACACTGCCGTAGGCAACGGAGGGCTACGTCGAAACAAGAGATGGGAGATTTGCCGAGAATTCGGATGGTCCCTTATGAGCCACCGTTTTCGTACACTGGACTGGACTATTTCGGTCCCCTTTACGTTAAACGAGGACGAGGAAGAGTGATGGAGAAACGCTGGGGGGCAATCTTCGTTTGCATGAACTCTCGAGCGGTGCATCTCGAGCTAGCTAAGTCGTTGGAGACGGATGATTTCATACTTGCGTTGATGAGGTTCCTGAATCGCAGGGGCCACGTCGTGGAACTGTGGTCAGATAACGGATCGAATTTCGTCGGCGCTGACCGAGAAATACGGGAACACCTGGAAAAGATGGACCATGACAAGATTGGACGTCAGTGTTTGGCGAAAGGATGCAAGTGGATTTTTCATCCACCTGGAGCCTCGCACATGTCAGGAGTGTGGGAGAGAATGGTGAGAGTCGTTAAGCGAAGTCTGAAGGCGATCCTAGGGAAGAACCCCCTCAATGATGAAGTTTTGACCACCGTGTTTACCGAGGCGGAACGCATCGCCAACTCAAGGCACTGACTCGGAATCCAGAGAATCCCGATGATGATGATCCGCTGACGCCGAATCATTTTTTGAACGTGCGACCTACGATGAATCTTCCTACGGATACGGACGAGAGGGCCGACAAGTACAGTCGGAAGCGCTGGCGACAGGCGCAGTTATTGGCTAACCATTATTGGAAGCGCTGGTTGAAAGAGTACATACCTACCTTGCAGGTACGGAGCAAGTGGAACCGGAGACAGAGGAATTTACGTGTGGGAGATATAGTGCTTGTGGCGGACGACAACGTCGGGAGAAACAACTGGCCGCTTGCGCGTGTGATCAACGTGTTTCCTGGTCTCGATGGATTAGTACGGAGTGCAGAAGTGCGCGGGAAAGGGACGACCTACAAGCGTCCGGTAACCAAGTTATGTCTTCTGGAAGCCGAGGATGAAGATGTCTAGATACGGACCGGATTAGAGACTCTAGAGACCGTCTTAGATAGCTTAAGAGAGAGTATGGACTTTTAGAGTAGAAGTAGTGTTTACTATTACATGATTATAGTTATGAACCCCCTCCGCAGGAGTTCATGGGGGGCGGGATGTTGTCGCCGGAGCGCCGGGCTCCCTGTGTTGGCTGGGCCTGGTTCCCAGAGTGCGCGGTCACTTAGCATGTGCGGAAGACGTTTCGCTTTCGTTCGGACTAGTGCTTTTTCGTGAAATTTATTTTTGAATTATCTGATTTATTGTCATGTATTTTTGTTATGAAGACTTACGGAATTGAAAGATTTGCTACTTTATTATATTTCCGCACCCGTGTAAGTACAGTTTACAGTTTATGTATAGTTTAAGAATGAAATCTTACTGTAGTTTTGTTCTTATTGTAGCGAATCTCTCGCCCTAGCGATTGATCAGACACGTGGAAAATAAGTATCGTTGTTGTTAATCCTGGACAGCATCTCATTATTTTACGGAACAGGTGGTTCCCCACATACAAAGTCTTTAAAAAAAAATGCATATCCTGTTTGCGAGTTATTCTTTTTTCTCATTTTCATAATTGAAATTGTAAATCATTTAAGCTTCAAGAATGAATAAGATTGTTGTTGTTGTTGATAATGTCTCCTTACAAATCTGCAGAAAAGTTCTTCTATCATAGTAATTTGACTGATTTTTGTGTCTAAGGAAATGAAAATCTATATTTTCAATAGAAAATAATTGCATTCCACCATGCATTGCTGTTGGCTTGTCTAGTTCTTATACAGACCATTGCTTAATATGTTATTTTTGCCATAGCCTGCTAGTCCATTCTAAATCTTGCCATTGATATATAGGTGAATATTTTTTGTTTAAACTGAGGATGTATATGATTGCTCTTCCAAGGATGTGCCAGAGTTTCTATTTGTTTGAGGCCCAGATTGCCGAATTTCTCCAGAAACACAGAGACAGCCTCCCATATGAAAATATCCCCCCCCCCCCCAAAAAAAAAAAGCTGTACTTCCTGGAAGATCATGTCCCTCAGTTAAAGAAATTGGGTCTAGCCCTGGGTTCTTAGGAGAGAATGGGGCAGAGTCCATGCACAGGCAATTCAATGGTATCAAGAGGACGTACCGTTCAGTGCACAATGAATGGAAAAGTTGCACCAAAGCTAATATCTTTTACGTCTACCCACTTCCAAAGTTAAAAGGAGGAAGATCTCAACATCCCAGTCAAGTCAACCACGTCTTTTAGGAGCTAAACACATAACAACCAGCTCGAGCACAGGCCAGAGTGATATCTTCACACTGTGAAATGAAATAACATGTTATTTCACAGTGTGAAGATATCAAGTGTTTATGCAGGATAAACCATTGCATTTCACTGATGTTTTCAGCAAATACAGTAATGTACGGAAAAATCTCCCGAAAAAGGGGGGCTGCGGCCCCCTGGTCCCCCTTGATCTGCCCTTGGGCAAAACTAGTGAGTATTTTGTGAATTTTGGGTTTTCTTCATATTCAAAATCAAGTTGCAAAAAGAGAAATACCTCTCAGCCACCTCTGGGAGCTTATGTGGGTCTGTTGTTGATTATTCTGCAGACTGACAACTTACATTTGACAGCACAAGACCTTCCACATTCAATAACGTTCTCCCAACAACGTTTGAAATTCGAAAGGGAAGGGAAACATTTGTTCACGAAAGATACACCGAAATTAATCTGTGAAAAGGATATGAAAAGTACAGTGAATTAAGACTGACCTGAAGATGAATCCAGTCATTGTACATCCCGAATTCTGGTCTTAATTTCTCGTCAATAGGCTGAAGATAACAGGACATTGCGCTAGTTTCTCTGGAAAACTTCTGGTTCTTCTGTCTTGTCGGTTAAACACGATGCAAAATTCCACGCTCCGATTTAGTTAAAATGAAGCAGTTTCAATAGAAAGCGAAAATACTGCTTAGAAATGCCAGAAACATCCAATTCTGCAGTTCCCTCAATGCTAGTCCCTCCATTATACCTTGAAACAACGTGCTTTTGGCGATCGGAGTCTCATGGGAGTCACAATCACAGGTTTTGTTGAACATGGTCAGATGATTTGAAACGTCATAGCGTACGTCACGACCGGTGTGGGCTACCTGTGGTGAAAATATTCGAAGCACCAACTGCGCATGTTCAGTCTATAATAATTGCTCGTAACGGCTGTGAGATACCAAGTAGACAACAACCAGTATTTTTAAGACATTTCCTGATGCGTGCATAAACAGTTTGTTGTAATTACAGGTGTGTAACCTCTTGTATCCATATGTTAAATTAACATAACGTTGCTGCCACAAAATGTAGATGACCCCTCACAAGTGTTTTCATATCTTCTGGTGATCCCCTACTTGAATGTGCCAAATTTAACATGGGCCCCCTTAATAATTGCCAGCCCACCCCCTGGCATAAATAATGAATGCTTCCTTAAAGTAAAAGTAAATGAAAAACTACCAACAGAAAAATGAGCATAGCCCCCTCACCCACTATAAAGTGAGATCCTGCTTTGGAATAACATATCAAGATAGTTCCCTTGAAAAAGTGTCGACTTTCTCCAACTTCCTTATAAGGAAATATCTGCATACCATATTTGGAATTCCAGTAAGTTTTTTGATATTTCTATTGGCCTAGAAAACTTAAAACTCAACTAGAATTCAGATACACTTGAGAAAGGATGGTATGCACATTTTCCACTGTGTTTTTCACGGTCAAGAACCTGGAAACAAGGCAGACAAAAAGCACAGGAAGCTTGGTTCAATGTCTAAAAGGAGGCATGTTTGAATCACAATACTGATTACTGTGCGACAACGTCAACCGGGCCATCCCGTAAAAAGTTGTCATTTAGAGATTCAAACCATTTTAAGCAAATTTAATACCTGCAATACATCTGACGATGAGTAATTAAGTGTTTTGAAGTTATTTCTGCCCATAATTTCCACAATTTTTAGAGAAAAGTGAATATTTCGATGTCTGAAATCTCAAGAAAGTGGAGATCCTTTGTTCTGTACTTGCTTTCTGATTGGCTAACTTCTTACAAAATGGCCCGGTTGACGTAGTCGCACAATTACAAATTCATGGTCTAGTTGAAAGTATAAGTACAAATAATCACAAAGTATTTTGAAATTTTGCTTTTTGCACATGGGATTTCATAATTATGCGAACAACAAAAAGGAAAGAGTTTGAGTACGCTATCCTTGTGATTTGATGAGTTGCATTCTTTTTTTTTGTTACAAGATTGTTACAAAAATACTTCTGGAAAGGTGGTCTGTTTTTGTTTATATGAACCAAGCCACAAGCAGGCTAGATATGACCTCTTAAATTCAGGGGTTTTTCACAGTGCTTAGTGAAAATGGAGTCTAGAGTTACGGGATGGGTTAGCTGATGCCCTGGAAAAAGTCTTGGCTACCTTCTTGCACCTTGTGTTGCAATTCATTTGTGAACCAGCCCTAGCATCAGCACCTGAGAACTGAAAAAAAAATCAAAGTCAAACGGGACACCTACAGCTAAGTAACCTAGTCAGTAAAAGAAATTTACTGGCTTGGAGGGCTGGATCATCAAATACCATAACTGATACCTTAAAGTAACTTTAAAGTCCTTGAAACAGCATTATTTAAAATTCCACAGAAAATTTAGAGTGTGGTGACAAATCTTAACCTAAGTCTGAATTCTAAGATTCCAGACCTCTAGCAAGAAAATCAGAAAATCATTCATTTCATGGAATCTCTAAGACCAGGGACAGCAAACCATGCAGGGACTTTAAAAATCTGGAGATTGTCTTGAAATGGCTAAATTTCCTGAAATATTCCCGGGAGAAATACAGTAAATGTATGGCAGTCATCTTGAATTTTTGCCGGGAAACGAAGCGAAAACTCTTGAGATGCCTGGCAAAACCGGGAGAGTTGACGTTCCTGTAAGACCCATGCAAGAAAAAAGAAAGATGATAGTATCTTTTGCATAATAGCATATTCCAGGTAGAAGTAAATAAGAAAATGTGCACAAGCATTCCTCCCTGCCCCTTCGGAGTCAGATTGGTTGTTTGGTTTTACCCTGGGGTAATGTGCAAAATGTCCATCAGGGGTAATCTGCTTGCGGGGAAAAAAGTCCTGACCCAAATGATTTTTTTTATTTGTCTGTAGGTAGGGTTAGAACTTTGTTTCTTTAGAATTAGCTTGTAGAAATGAGATCTACAAGCTAAATTGGAATAAAAAAATGTAGAGTGAATAAAAGCGTCTTGGCCAACTGAAAGACAAACATGTTTCCACTGTATTTACTGTTGTAATAAAATTTTTTTGTCAACAGAGTTCAGGCCGAGACATTTTCTTTATTTGAAGGCAGCTTATTAGGAAATGTGAGCAATTTTCTCCCACGCTCCATAAATGCAAAGTTAGCTTGTAGCAAATGTCCAGGGGTTGGGGGGATTGTTTTTATTGCCAAAGCCTGTTGTGCCTGGGAACTTTGTTATTCATGTGAGCAGAGAAAATCCCTTGCATTTTCTAGCAAACTGCCTAAGAAATAACATGTCTTAGCTGATCTCTGTTGACAAAAAATGACATTACCAGAGGATTAAAAGAGTGGAAAATGCTTTTGTCTTTCAGCTGGCTGTGATGCTGGCCACCAACTTTAAGCTGTATTATCATGATACAATGTTACAGTCAATCATTATTGATTTCTGTCTATGATTTCAAGCACCCCTTTTCAGCAAAAACGTTTTCACCAAAACACATGTAGTCTCATCCACAAAGCCAAGCTTCAAATATTGAGTTAATTAAGTCTAATTTCCAATAGTAAAATTAAAGACATGATTCCAATGTGTATTTACAATTATCGTATTGCAAGTACAAGGGATATGAAGTATAGATAGAGTAGTTTAAATATGATTGATATCCTAGAGATTCATGTGTTGCATTTTCAATGGAGAACATGCGCCCTATAAGCAAAGAGATGAGCAAAGCACTCAACTTTGGAACTAACTTACGTGAATATTGATACTTGTATTAATATAAATCTAGACCGTACGTTTAGAGGGCGGTTCCGGCACGTAATGCGTAGGCATGCACACCTAATGGGAGAGACCGGAATAGGAGGAATAACTTCCGCTGTAATAGCACGTCCGTATTCCAGGTAGTGTGGGCGTAGCACGCTGTATATATAATAGTGCCCCAGGCAGGCACGCAGCACTCAATACTTTAATAGCAGCAATAGCACTTGCATTTGACTTGTTTTAACGTAAAATGGCAGAACTTTCCGGAAAATCTAACGATAAACGAACAAGCCGATGCCCAGGTTGCAAAGTCCCCACGGAGGAACACTCATGGGGAATCCCAAGCAAGTTTTGCGAGGGACAGGAGCTAAGTTCTCCAAGAACACAAGTACTAAAAAACGGCGCGACAGAAGTGGGAGACGATATGGAGCTAGAAAGACTCAGGGAGGAAATGGAAGCACTGGAGCTCGAGGAGCACGACTTAAGAGAGAAACAGTCTGAACTAGCGACAATGAGGGCTCAAGTTGCAGCAAAACGCGAGGACCTTCGCTTACTGCGTGAAAAACAGGACCCCGTGGGGATAACGACACGGGATCTGCGAAGTGGACAGAGCGCAACAAAACCTCTGACCCCATTGGATGCGCTGCTCGGCCCATCTGCACTACACTCACGGCAAGATAATGGAGTAACGCAGAACCTGGCGTCTTTGTACAGTCTCCCCCCTCCACCCGCACAACCAGTACTGCCAGCAACATCTACCCCTGCGATACTGAACCCTGCTTCAATGTTCCTCAAGCCAGGAGCCGCTAATGGTGAGAAACCTAAACTAATTATTGATTATGTAGATAATATCATACCACTTGAGGAGGAAGAGACACTTGGGATGCAAGGTCAAGCAAAGATAGTGGTACGCTATGGGCCTAGAAAGCCCAAATTAGAAACTGTCACAATTCCACAATGGGTTGTTGCAAACACTAGAATTTTAAATGCACTGATAGAAGAGGGAAAACTCGCTTCTCCGTCGGAGTTGCAAAAATTATTTTTCATATACCGTAAAAATAATGGAATTGGCCTCAAAATATGAATGGAAATCTATTTTAATATATGACAATGAGTTCCGCAAATTGCAAGCGATTTACAATTATTCGTGGAGCTTCGACTCCAACCACTTGCACACGGTATGCTTAACACCTCTTCAAAGGCTTCATAATAATACTAGTAATAACAACAATTCACAGGGCAACAGTAATAGATCCCCCCCAGCTAATAACTACCGCTCCACGCCTATCGCTAATTATACGACGGACGGCCGTATCATCTGCCGCAACTTCAATTTCAAAGGTTGCTCGTTACCAAGCTGTAATTTTGCGCACGTGTGTAACCGGAAAGTAGCAGGGAAAGCCTGCGGGAAATTTCACACAAATACCACGCACACGGTCTCACCGCAGGCAACTAACGCTAACACTGCACCGCCATCGCAATGACTCGCGACTATTCCCGGTAACCCGCTTAACTGCAAACGCTGGCTTACCGAATTAACGCATGATGAAGACAAGCAATTCATTTCTAACGGCATTCTTCATGGCTTTCAACTAACGGCGATTGGCACAGAATTTGCGCAGGTCGAGATGCACAATTACAAATCCGCGACTAATGCTGCAACTCGACCCCTTGTGGAGCAAACTATCCGCGAGGAAATAGCACAAGGCAATTATGTTATCACGACGGACAAACCTACCGTAGTCAGCGCGCTCGGAGCTATTCCGAAACCAGACTCGGATGAAATACGGCTTATTCATGACTGTTCGCGGCCGGTTGGTCAGGCAGTAAACGACTACATAACGAACGAGACGTTTAAATTCCAGACACTTGACGACGCAGTAAAATTATTACAACCATATTACTACATGGCAAAGGTTGACCTGAAGCATGCATACCGCTCAGTACCCATACATCCCGACAATTACAAGGCGACTGGTTGTAAGTGGCGTTTTTCCGGAGACAAATACTACACTTATTTCTACGATTCTCGCCTCCCTTTCGGAGCGAGATCAAGTCCTAGCATATTTAATCGCATAACGCAATCGGTACGGCGTATGATGGCCCGCAAAGGTTTCGATGACGTCATTGTTTATCTTGATGATTTTCTTGTGATAGGAAACTCATACACGAAATGCAAACAAGCTTACGACACGCTTCTAGAACTCTTAACAGGCCTCGGTTTTGAACTAAGCGCACGCAAACTAGTTCCACCGACACAGCGCTTAACTTTCTTAGGCATTGAACTCGACACGACAACATGTACAATGACACTCCCACAAGATAAGCTATCGGCTTTGCAACACACAGTGCAGGCATTTAAGAACAAACGACGTGCGAACAAACGCCAACTTCAGCGCTTGGCAGGCAAACTCAATTTCGCGTGCCGTGTAATTTTCGGTGGTCGCACCTTTTTACGGCGAATCATAGATACAATTAACGCGCTTTCACCCACTGGCAAGTGTCGCCTTCACGAGGAGTTTCACAAGGATATTGCGTGGTGGGTAGAATTTTTACAAGTTTTCAATGGCACACGCATGTTTTTAGACACGCTACCTACTGTAGATGTAAACACTGATGCTTGCCCAACGGCGGCAGGCGGATTTTTTCGCGGCGATTGGTTTTACCACACCTTCGAGTGCGATAGTCCACACTTGGCGCACATGCACATTAATCACAAGGAAACCCTAGCAATCATCTTAGCTGCGAAGCGTTGGGCTCACTCATGGTCCAACCAGCGCGTGATCATACACAGTGATAATCAAGCAGCAGTGTATATAATCAACAAAGGCACAACAGCGAATCGGCTTATTATGCACGAGTTGCGCGAACTGTTTTGGCTTTCTGCAGCTTATAATTTTCACATTTCAGCAGTGTATTTGGAGGGTGCAAAAAATACCTTAGCAGACTGTATTAGCCGCCTACATGACGCTCAACACCTCTTACACTTTCACCAACTGCTCTGTACATGCTACAACAGCAACTATGTGGACTCTATGCCACTCCTTGCACACATGTCTCCTTATGCTCTTGACTTGGTGTTTTCCAGATGCACTTCATCCCCAGCTAGCGGCAAAACTGGAAAGTGAGGTTCTCCTTTTTAGACGCCAGACTTATGCAGAATCCACTAAGGCGACTTACAAAACCCACAGGGACACATATCTGCGTTTCTGCCGATACATGGGATACTCCCGGTACCTCTTCAACCTCAGCACCTGTTACAATACGCAGCCTTTTTAGCACGCACACTGCAACCATCCTCTATCCGCAGCTACCTTAATATTATTGGAATCCTCCATAAGGAGTTCGGTCTGCCTAACCCGCTTCTTAATAACTGGCCGTTACAATCATTACTAACGGGGATTAAACGAGCTAAAGGCACGCCACCTAATCAAAAGCAACCTATAACTACTAACATGCTAACCCAGATACATGGCACGCTTGATTTTACTTCTAGCTTTGATTCCTCTTTTTGGGCAATCTGCTTAGTAGCCTTCTTTGGTATGTTTAGGAAATCACACTTACTTCCTAGCAACGCGACTAACTTTGATGCAAGCAAACAACTAACAAAAAGCGATTTTAAGATTCTTCACTGGGGCGCACTAGTAACTATACGGTGGAGCAAGACTATCCAGTTCAGGGAACGAGTGGTAGAAATACCACTACCTCTAATTCCTCACAGCAAACTCTGCCCTGTTTCTGCAATAACGCATGCATTTTCTTTCACGAGTTTTACAGGTGCTACAAGCCAGGCCTTTAACTACTATGATAAGGCTACACGTCGCACTCATTTATTCACCTATAATATATTCTTAGAGAAACTGCGCGCACATCTTTCAAAACTAAGCATAAACACTCGTCTCTTTGCTACTCATTCTTTCAGAAAAGGGGGTGCTAGTTTTTGTTATCAGTCTGGCGTCCCTCTAGAGCTTATCAAAGCCTTGGGGGACTGGCGCTCAGATGCTGTTCTTATTTACTTAACCATGCCATTAACGATACGGCTTCACACAGCCAACATGCTTTGCAAGTCCGTATTAAACAACACACAACACACACCGTAACACCACTTGGGTTTGGGAAATTCATTGTCATAAATACATTGTATGTAAATATTGAATACCTCTAGAAATATATATTGTATGAAATGTCTGTAAAAAGGTACATTATAATTATCAAATAAAGACTGCTGGAGCCCAACTCTTGTGTGATGGTTTAGGTGAATATTGATACTTGTATTAATATAAATCTAGACCGTACGTTTAGAGGGCGGTTCCGGCACGTAATGCGTAGGCATGCACACCTAATGGGAGAGACCGGAATAGGAGGAATAACTTCCGCTGTAATAGCACGTCCGTATTCCAGGTAGTGTGGGCGTAGCACGCTGTATATATAATAGTGCCCCAGGCAGGCACGCAGCACTCAATACTTTAATAGCAGCAATAGCACTTGCATTTGACTTGTTTTAACGCCCACCCTCCCTCTCCATAGCAGTCCATGATTTTGTTATTCAGTCAGTGTAGATGTGTATCAGTAATGTCAGTGTAGGGAAATTCATTGTCATGAATACATTGTATGTAAATATTGAATACCTCTAGAAATATATATTGTATGAAATGTCTGTAAAAAGGTACATTATAATTATCAAATAAAGACTGCTGGAGCCCAACTCTTGTGTGATGGTTTAGTTGAAAACTTACCTCAATATCGTATCTTTTCTTCTTGAAGGAATCTTGATGCCAAAGCATTTCTGTCGTTAGAAACTTATTCAGCTCCAAGGATGAGTAGTATATCAGGGGGTTTTTTGGGACGTTTGTAAACAGGAACGCATACTAATTTTTTAAACAGGCATGTATTTTTTAAACAGGCATGTATTTTTTAAACAGGCATTTGCATTTTTTAAACCGGTAATCCTTCAGTAAACACAGCGACGCGTGTCGTTTATCGTTAATTATTTATAATTTCTCGGCCTTAAAAACTCTAAGCGCGTGGTTTTCCTTCACTCTCACTCTAATAACAAGTCATACTTAAACTAATCGAGATATTCAACACTACGCAAAACAATGTCTAACCCTGCGTTACACACGAGAAATGGCGAAGTGCTTTACAAGTTAAGAAATTTCACGAGATTCATTCTAAGGAAACAGTTTGTATATAGGGACGAATAACAAACAACTACCCTTGAAAAGACGCACTCGCCTCATTCTTTTCCACTCTAAAAGACGCACAAGGTCGTTTTATTTTATCAACACAATGGTAGTCGAATACAAGCTCGGGTATCTCGGGGAGACAATGCTGCTGAGAACCATTTTCAAGGACAGATTAGAGTACACATCAGGAGTTTACGCCTGGCCCAAAAAAAACAACAACAACAACAACAAAACAGATTCGACTTTTGGCAAAGTGTCTTTGTTTATACTAAAATCGTTATTTATTTATTTTTACAGAGAATAACATAATTAGTAGAGAAGTAATTAAAAGAGAGAAAGAAGTAATTAAAAATGTTTAACCATTAATCAGAGTCTTGCGTGTCCTACCTGTCCTAGTGTCCTAATTCGATGACCCTATTCCGCCCTTTTCTTGGTATAGTTAGTATAGTTTATTTCCACGTCTTACGTATAGAGCGAATATGATAAATAATGTTGGGGTCAAGCGATGTTAATTAAGAAAGTTAATCCATAATGCTGGTCATTTTTTGTTTGTTTATGATAAACAGCGTGTTCTTTGTTTCGTTTTAGCGTCTTTTATTTAATAACTTTTTACAGTACACACATTACGATAGGTTACAAGAATAAAATAGAGATATTTAAATATCTAGATTCATCTACACTCGGGACCCTTATTTTACACACCGGTTAGCCTATCTTAGCCTACACAGTCATTTTTGTTCTGTTCTGAATTAGAAATCTACCTTTGCGTTCGTTCTCGGCCACAGTAAGTCAAACGAGTCACGGAGAAATTGTTTTACAGTAGGCTCATCAGGGTAGGGTCCAACAACTTTTGTAGCACCAGTTTTGATGTGTTTTAGTTTTACAGGCCACCAGGTCTTTCCATTTCCTGCGTTGCAAGCAGATATGCCAGGAAGAACTTGATTGCGCGAGGACTTGAACATTTCGGCGATGTAGTAGCCGTCAGGAATAGTATTCATAGGTTTATTGTCAAATCCTACAGCCTCTTGCCATACCTGCGGCGGTTCATCTGACCAAACTATTGGTGGAATTGCCCAGCACGGTTCTGACCTCGCGCGCTTATTTGGAGGTTGTTGAATCGTAGTAATGTGCGTCAATTGATTGTGAGATTTCTCGTCCTTTCCCATGGTCCTGTTTACTGTAGCATACACTTTACAACTACCAAAAATATCGGCCAGTACTTGCTTGTTTGCTGGGGTATCTGGTTTGTTATCTACCAAGATGTAGCCGTATGCTTTTTCTGTTTCTTGGAGATAAGCGTCCATAAAACGTTCCCGATTTTTATCAAACATACGTTCGGCCACAATCCCTATTTGTTTCCGGTCGCCGGGACTTCGAAACAGCGCTAAGTACTGGGCATTGCGACTAATGTCGGTATTGAACTTTCCTTTTGGGAACATGTTTTGTAACAACAGAACCACACTAGCGTTTCTGTGGCGACCCTGAGTAAACAGGCGAGCGACCAGTCCACTATCTGAAGCTTCCGTCATCAAGTCGTCCAGAATAATAATGTTGTTATATTCGGGATTTATTTCATTGAGATCGTTGGAAAAGTCGGGAAGCCCTCGCTCGAAACGGATGGAGTCACCCAGAGATATCTTCATCTGATTATATATTTGTTGCCATTGATTATAATACCAATATATCTGCATTGTTTTCTTGTCTTCGTAAAAGATTCTGTCTTTTTCTAAGATCTGGCGCACAAAAAATGTTTTCCCACTTTGACTTGGGCCAACGACTAATAGTGAGAACTTGTGACGAAATTTAAAAGCGGGATAAGGTTCCGTATTCAAGAATGGTGCTTCGCTTGAACCAATTCGGCCTTGGTTCGCTGTTCCTCTTTTTCTGATACGCGAGAATTGCTTGACCGTTGAAGATGTAGCTTGTGGTGTAGCACGTGGCTTGACTGAAGGGGTGGATGGAAATGTAGTTGAGACAAGACAAGTCTGTGGAGGTGAAAATACCGCCATTTTGAGCCATCGTTTTCTCTCGCCCCCATAAATCTGATGAACCTGTCGCAAGTGATCACCTAAATACAAAACATTCGCCTTATTGCACACCGGGCAAATTCTCTTGTATTTGTAAGGCATCTTGCTCCAATGAGGTCCTAACCAAAATGAGGCATGATGTCAACTTTTCTAACATTTAAAAGTTTGCTGAATCATGCATGTCGATACCAGGGCGTTGGAGGGCCGATGTGGGGCAGATCCCAGGCCGATGTGGGGCCGATGAGGGGCCGATTCCAGGACGATGAGGGGTCGATCCGAGGCCGATGTGGGGCAGATCCCAGGCCGATGAGGGGCCGATTCCAGGACGATGTGAGGCCGATGTCGGGACGATGTGAGGCCGATGTCGGGACGATGTGGGGCCGATGTCGGGACGATGTGGAGCCGTTTCCAGGACGATGTGGGCCGATATCGGGACGATTTTAAGACGGTTCAGGCGGAACCGTAGACATGTAATACCTTGGTAACCACCCTTACTAGAAAACATATAAAAGGGAGATGCACAGCCAGGCAAGGCACACTTTATCTTTGACACTCAGGGGTGTACATTAGAGATATGGATATGGAAACGACATATTCTGATAATGAGGACGTTAACAGTCAAGACAGTGAAAAGTCAGTAGAATCTGATTATGATTCGGTAGATGAAAGCTCACAGTCTGATGATTCTGAAGGTGAAAGTTCTGATGAAGAATGTGTCTGGAGTAAACTCCAGGACGAAGCAATGCGCCGCCATCATCAACACTGGGAGGGACTTGTAAAACAGTACCAGCAAGTTGGTAATACCGAAGAGGTCGCTGAAGCGAAAGCAACAAACGAACTTATACCCAAATTTAGAAAGGAATTAAGACAAGTGTTGTATGAAAACCTTGAATGGATGCACCGTTTGAAAAAGGACCCGTACTTTAAGAAAATAAAAAACACTATGGAGAACATTAAGAATGATGATGGACTTGATTGGGCAGAAGCCACACAAGCAGCCATAGAAAAACGCAAATTTTTACTGAACAAGCTGTTTAAAAAGCAGTCAGTCCCAAAGCAACCAGAAGTACCTGTCTGGAACAGAAGATTCTATAACCGATTTTGAGTTTACATTCTGATTCACTTCATTCCGATTATTTCAGAAAATAAAGATCTAGATAAGAATAGAGTCCAAATGTCAATGCCCAACATATATTAAAAGCTACGTGGATCATATGTGTCTTGTAAAGTTTCTACCTGAGATGCTAATGAAATAAACAGCAAGTATCTTATTTTACGTTGTAAGGTCTTTATTATATCCATTTTGAAATCACTGTCAATCCGTGCAATCTGATTGGCTTACAACAGTGCGATTCGTTCACAAATCGCATCCTTTTGAGTCTAAGTCGCATATTTTTCTCAACCAATCAAAATGAAGCATTCAAATAAATCAACCAATCAAATTTACCTGTAATTGTGCGATTCATTCACAAATCGCATCCTTTTGAGTCTAAGTCGCATCTTTTTCTCGACCAATCAATATGAAGCAGGTAAATAATGAAAGGAAAGAAAATTTCGGACGGGTTTTCTATTTTCTTTCCTTTCATTATTTACCTGTAATCTGATTGGTCAGTGCCTTTAAATACTGAAATGTGATTGGTTGATTTATTTGAATGCTTCATATTGATTGGTCGAGAAAAAGATGCGACTTAGACTCAAAAGGATGCGATTTGTGAATGAATCGCACAATTACAGGTAAATTTGATTGGTTGATTTATTTGAATGCTTCATTTTGATTGGTTGAGAAAAATATGCGACTTAGACTCAAAAGGATGCGATTTGTGAACGAATCGCACTGTTGTAAGCCAATCAGATTGCACGGATTGACAGTGATTTCAAAATGGATATAATAAAGACCTTACAACGTAAAATAAGATACTTGCTGTTTATTTCATTAGCATCTCCAGGTAGAAACTTTACAAGACACATATGATCCACGTAGCTTTTAATATATGTTGGGCATTGACATTTGGACTCTATTCTTATCTAGATCTTTATTTTCTGAAATAATCGGAATGAAGTGAATCAGAATGTAAACTCAAAATCGGTTATAGAATCTTCTGTTCCAGACAGGTACTTCTGGTTGCTTTGGGACTGACTGCTTTTTAAACAGCTTGTTCAGTAAAAATTTGCGTTTTTCTATGGCTGCTTGTGTGGCTTCTGCCCAATCAAGTCCATCATCATTCTTAATGTTCTCCATAGTGTTTTTATTTTCTTAAAGTACGGGTCCTTTTTCAAACGGTGCATCCATTCAAGGTTTTCATACAACACTTGTCTTAATTCCTTTCTAAATTTGGGTATAAGTTCGTTTGTTGCTTTCGCTTCAGCGACCTCTTCGGTATTACCAACTTGCTGGTACTGTTTTACAAGTCCCTCCCAGTGTTGATGATGGCGGCGCATTGCTTCGTCCTGGAGTTTACTCCAGACACATTCTTCATCAGAACTTTCACCTTCAGAATCATCAGACTGTGAGCTTTCATCTACCGAATCATAATCAGATTCTACTGACTTTTCACTGTCTTGACTGTTAACGTCCTCATTATCAGAATATGTCGTTTCCATATCCATATCTCTAATGTACACCCCTGAGTGTCAAAGATAAAGTGTGCCTTGCCTGGCTGTGCATCTCCCTTTTATATGTTTTCTAGTAAGGGTGGTTACCAAGGTATTACATGTCTACGGTTCCGCCTGAACCGTCTTAAAATCGTCCCGATATCGACCCACATCGTCCTGGAAACGGCCCCACATCGTCCCGACATCGGCCCCACATCGTCCCGACATCGGCCTCACATCGTCCCGACATCGGCCCCTCATCGGCCTGGGATCTGCCCCACATTGGCCTCGGATCGACCCCTCATCGTCCTGGAATCGGCCCCTCATCGGCCCCACATCGGCCTGGGATCTGCCCCACATCGGCCCCACATCGGCCCTCCAACGCCCTGGTATCGACATGATTCAGCAAACTTTAAAATGTTAGAAAAGTTGACATCATGCCTCATTTTGGTTAGGACCTCATTGGAGCAAGATGCCTTACAAATACAAGAGAATTTGCCCGGTGTGCAATAAGGCGAATGTTTTGTATTTAGGTGATCACTTGCGACAGGTTCATCAGATTTATGGGGGCGAGAGAAAACGATGGCTCAAAATGGCGGTATTTTCACCTCCACAGACTTGTCTTGTCTCAACTACATTTCCATCCACCCCTTCAGTCAAGCCACGTGCTACACCACAAGCTACATCTTCAACGGTCAAGCAATTCTCGCGTATCAGAAAAAGAGGAACAGCGAACCAAGGCCGAATTGGTTCAAGCGAAGCACCATTCTTGAATACGGAACCTTATCCCGCTTTTAAATTTCGTCACAAGTTCTCACTATTAGTCGTTGGCCCAAGTCAAAGTGGGAAAACATTTTTTGTGCGCCAGATCTTAGAAAAAGACAGAATCTTTTACGAAGACAAGAAAACAATGCAGATATATTGGTATTATAATCAATGGCAAGAAATATATAATCAGATGAAGATATCTCTGGGTGACTCCATCCGTTTCGAGCGAGGGCTTCCCGACTTTTCCAACGATCTCAATGAAATAAATCCCGAATATAACAACATTATTATTCTGGACGACTTGATGACGGAAGCTTCAGATAGTGGACTGGTCGCTCGCCTGTTTACTCAGGGTCGCCACAGAAACGCTAGTGTGGTTCTGTTGTTACAAAACATGTTCCCAAAAGGAAAGTTCAATACCGACATTAGTCGCAATGCCCAGTACTTAGCGCTGTTTCGAAGTCCCGGCGACCGGAAACAAATAGGGATTGTGGCCGAACGTATGTTTGATAAAAATCGGGAACGTTTTATGGACGCTTATCTCCAAGAAACAGAAAAAGCATACGGTTACATCTTGGTAGATAACAAACCAGATACCCCAGCAAACAAGCAAGTACTGGCCGATATTTTTGGTAGTTGTAAAGTGTATGCTACAGTAAACAGTACCATGGGAAAGGACGAGAAATCTCACAATCAATTGACGCACATTACTACGATTCAACAACCTCCAATTAAGCGCGCGAGGTCAGAACCGTGCTGGGCAATTCCACCAATAGTTTGGTCAGATGAACCGCCGCACGTATGGCAAGAGGCTGTAGGATTTGACAATAAACCTATGAATACTATTCCTGACGGCTACTACATCGCCGAAATGTTCAAGTCCTCGCGCAATCAAGTTCTTCCTGGCATATCTGCTTGCAACGCAGGAAATGGAAAGACCTGGTGGCCTGTAAAACTAAAACACATCAAAACTGGTGCTACAAAAGTTGTTGGACTCTACCCTGATGAGCCTACTGTAAAACAATTTCTCCGTGACTCGTTTGACTTACTGTGGCCGAGAACGAACGCAAAGGTAGATTTCTAATTCAGAACAGAACAAAAATGAACTGTGTAGGCTAAGATAGGCTAACCGGTGTGTAAAATAAGGGTCCCGAGTGTAGATGAATCTAGATATTTAAATATCTCTATTTTATTCTTGTAACCTATCGTAATGTGTGTACTGTAAAAAGTTATTAAATAAAAGACGCTAAAACGAAACAAAGAACACGCTGTTTATCATAAACAAACAAAAAAATGACCAGCATTATGGATTAACTTTCTTAATTAACATCGCTTGACCCCAACATTATTTATTATATTCGCTCTATATGTAAGACGTGGAAATAAACTATACTAACTATACCAAGAAAAGGGCGGAATAGGGTCATCGAATTAGGACACTAGGACAGGTAGGACACGCAAGACTCTGATTAATGGTTAAACATTTTTAATTACTTCTTTCTCTCTTTTAATTACTTCTCTACTAATTATGTTATTCTCTGTAAAAATAAATAAATAACGATTTTAGTATAAACAAAGACAACTTTGCCAAAAGTCGAATCTGTTTTGTTGTTGTTGTTGTTTTTTTTTTTTTTTTGGCCAGGCGTAAACTCCTGATGTGTACTCTAATCTGTCCTTGAAAATGGTTCTCAGCAGCATTGTCTCCCCGAGATACCCGAGCTTGTATTCGACTACCATTGTGTTGATAAAATAAAACGACCTTGTGCGTCTTTTAGAGTGGAAAAGAATGAGGCGAGTGCGTCTTTTCAAGGGTAGTTGTTTGTTATTCGTCCCTATATACAAACTGTTTCCTTAGAATGAATCTCGTGAAATTTCTTAACTTGTAAAGCACTTCGCCATTTCTCGTGTGTAACGCAGGGTTAGACATTGTTTTGCGTAGTGTTGAATATCTCGATTAGTTTAAGTAGGACTTGTTATTAGAGTGAGAGTGAAGGAAACCCACGCGCTTAGAGTTTTTAAGGCCGAGAAATTATAAATAATTAACGATTAACGACACGCGTCGCTGTGTTTACTGAAGGATTACCGGTTTAAAAAATGCAAATGCCTGTTTAAAAAATACATGCCTGTTTAAAAAATACATGCCTGTTTAAAAAATTAGTATGCGTTCCTGTTTACAAACGTCTCAAAAAACCCCCTGATATACTACTAGGATGACCTTGAGAAGCGAGTCGTACATTGTTCTTTCCATGTACACATATTGAGTTTTCTCCTAACAGTTCGAGCGACATGTTTTCTTTTCTTGAACAAGCCAACTGCAAAGGCTGGCTAAATTCCGTGAGAATTCCGTGTCTATGCCAATTAAATTTATTCCGTGCTTGAGCTGTAACAAAGCTGCAAATTATTTTCCTTGTTTTTGCAATCTAAAATGATTCATAGCTTGATTTTAAACCTCTTAACTTAATTTCTTTCTGGTATGATCCCGGCTGAATAAACCACTTTATCGATTACTCATCCTTCCCTGATCCCAGTCCATTCTGCCAGCAACCAAAGACAGGTAACCCAAAGGCTTCGTGTATCTTTTCCGAACATGCCCGAAAGTTCTTTCAAAGTTTTGTGGCCAATAACAATGATACAAGCTACAAGAAACTGCAGATGGCGGACGAAATCTTGACTTGCACAAGGGCCGCGGCGAAAAGTGAATATCGTAACCCATGGCAACAGACCGTGTACGCACTCAGAAATAAGCCGACGGTACATCAGCGGCTGTCCAACGGAAAATACAACCACTTGAATACAGCTCGATGGGTTACTTTTATTATTATTTTTTAATTTTTTTTTTTAATTTTTTTTTCACACATTAGCCAATGGGGCTCCACAGGAGTTCCGCTATTATGTACCCGTTTCGAAATGTCTTTGAAGAACAAGAAAACATGATGGACTAAGACGGTAATAAAACAACGATATTTTGTCGATGCAAATCAACTTTTTAATGCTCTTTTGGCAAAGCTTGTGTGCCAATACAACTACAGCTTTTCAGCTTAACGGCAATACATGTCAAGTTGGATTATGTGGACCTTGGACAGTGTCCGACCGATCTACTTAAGCCACACGCTCAGGCGGGGCTTCTGGTGGTTGTAGACTCGGTTAGGCCAGTCTATGTCAGCCTGAGGCGAGTCATAGCCGTTCCCGTTCTGCGTCCAGCCATGCGCACTAGATCCTTTGCTCATGACACCAACACCCATACACCGATCGTTTGTCAATGTGTTGCCTCGCTTGTTGAAGGTTGCAGCCGGATACGAACCGCCGTGTGCACGAAATGGCATGATACCATACTTGTTCTGATAGCATTTCTGAAATGATATTGACAATGAAAATGATAATTACTAGAAATCCACACGCATGTTATCACGAATCCTTCAATCTGATTGGCTCCGCCACTCACTATCTATCACGCCTTAGTATAATTACTCAGGTCATTATCAGAATGTCCGCGCGCTGGTTGGTCGAGAGGCTTGTTTTCTTTTGCTATAATCACCTACCGGTGATTATAACATTGGGAGTGCGCGCGTGTTTTATTATTATTATACATTGTACTCGCTATATCGATTCTGATTGGCTAAGAGCGCGCGCTTTACTTTGGGAATCACGCACTTTGAGCTAGCTGATTCTTGATACGCGCGCAATGCATCATGGGACTAGAGCGCTTTCCCTATTTTAACAAGACGCTTGTGTAAAATAAATTGCTTGACAGAAATAAAAGTATTTTTACTGAATCAATGTATAATAAAACAATTATTGAATTCGGTTTTTGTGATCTCCAGAATAAACAATGTCTCGCCAAGTGGAATCAGGCTCGGCCTCACGGCCTCGCCTGATTCCAACTGTCTCGACATTGTTTATTCTGGAGATCATAAAAACCTCATCCAATAATTGCTTATAGTCGTGAATAGATCCAACAACAACACATTTTTTTGTCTAAAAACCTTACGAATCACTTGAGTAATTATACTGAAACAATAAGTCGCCTCAGGCTCCGTGATTATCGGCGAATAGTCGCCTCGACTTCGGCGACTAATTGTTAATTAGCAGAAACCCACTTGCATACTATCACAAATCCAGCAATGTGATTGGTTCCTTTACTCACTGTCTATCACAAAATAGATAGTGAGTAGCGAGAATGCTAACGTGAAACTGGTTAAAAACCGTTTTAAAAAAGCATTCGCTCAAAAACGACAACACTTCAGTGATACGGAAATTATACCTTTTTCACGCCATTCCATGCAGTCACTGTGACCAGGTCACTTGTGGAAGCTGTCACTTTCTTGCATCCAGCGGCGTGGTTCCATAGGGTACTGACTTTCCGGTTTCTTGGCAATGGCCACTGCACCCATTTCGTTCCGATATCGGAAGTGACGTCACCACTGGAGAACATGACGCGCGAGGCATGATGGACTGCTAAGACGCGCGCGTCAATGCAGGCGAAAGCGACGGCCTTCCTAAAAAAAAAATTTTGTGACAACTTTGTTTTCATTTAAAATTTGTCACATTTTCTCTGAAGAAAGTGTCTAGTAAATGAACTGATATGACTGACCGATGTCAGTGCTATCCTCTTTTACTGACCCTATTCGTGGAACCCGTAGTTGTTTGACCTTTATGTTTCTTACGAGCCATCTGTTGTAGATATTACCAACCCTGGAAAGCATAGAGTTCATAGGTTAAGCCATAGCGCTATTTTTATGTTAACATCATGTGCGTATCCAGAAGAAATGTTGACCGGTTTCAGAAGCCAGAGCGAGACACATATGTCTTTCAGTTGTTGCGCTAGATTGTGCTAGTATAAACCAACTAATGGTCTATTACAAATCCTGCATTCTGATTGGCTGAACTACTAATGATCTATTAGTGATACTAGACCGTACCTGCCAAAACTGCACCTTTCTTTGCAAGAAAACCTTATTTTTTTCAACATAAAATAATGGAATTCATTGCCAAACCGGCCAACTAGTTGGTTTATACTAAAACAATTAGACCTCTTGTCCTCGTATGCTATGATATCAATAGACCATTCGGCCTTCAGCCTCTATTCATCATAGCACATTCAGCATGGAGGTCTAATTGTTAATTATATGCATAAAAAAAGGTTATTTTTGGTTTCTTCGCGTCCTGGACTCTATACTTTGCCCAAATAAAAAGCTGAGCCATTCAATTGATAGAGTATTAGATTCATTGAAACTAAACAATTGTTTTGAAAACATGTGAAAATCTAATCGCTTTCCATAAACCGGTGTAGATTGGTCTGAATAATCCTAATTAAAAATCCTACAATGGCGAATAGTCACCTCGACTTCGTCTCGGTGACTATTCGCCGATAATCACGGGGCCTAAGGCGACTAATTCTTTTAGTATAATTGCTCAAGTGATTCATAAGGTTTTTAGATAAAAAAAAACTTGTTTTTGTGGGACTTTTTTACGATCATAACAAAACTCGCGCGCACTCCCAATCCTTTCAATGTTATAATGATTATAGCGAGAGAAAACGAACCTCTCGGCCAATCAGCGCGCGGAAATTCTTATAATCACTTGAGTAATTATACTAATGCGCAGTAATGCGCCAACCAAAGTTGAATTTCGCGCCATGTTTTGTGAACAGCAGGCTCTGTTGTTTATTTAATAGCAATGTATGACGCCACAAGTATCGCTATTGGGAAATATACGCGTAGGTTGCATATGTAAAGCTCAGCTTCAAAGTGAAGATTTGAAACTCTTCATTTTAAAATAGGTTTAAACTATTTGTTAACGAGAATATTGGAGACCGAGTCCCCAGACTTGCTGAATTATGAATTGCGCTGGGTCACAACGGCGGCTCTGGCTGCAAAGCGGTCCTAAGCACAGACACTGACACTGCCAGAGGATTTATTACGTCCCCAGAGGTAGTTTGAAGTCCCCCTAAACTGGGTAGAGTAGTAAAGGTGAGACGGGACCTCGCTTTATTGTCCCATTCAAAAGACGCGAATCACGGTAGAACAAAGTTCAACTTCAATATGAACCAGTTTCGACCTAGACCCGAATGATGAATAGAAATAAATGTCCCTCTGTCCTGGCCAGGAGACGAACCCGCACCCTAGTCACGTTACCTGCCATTTATTTTTCCAACCAGGGTCCAACCACCATTTTCTATATCACAGTACGTCTGCACAGCGATCTTTCCGTCACGCGTCGTCTTGATCCAGTACACTCCATTGCTTGCCAAAGGTTTCCCGTCTAATAAAGTAGCATCGTGGATTTGTTTACATGAGTCGGCGGGGAGAGTTTGGCCACCAAGAAGATACTTAGTGTGGTGAACAATACTACACGAATCTCCGAGGCTGACGAGGGGAGCCGATGGGACAACGACACGAACTCGGATGTTGTCGTAATATGATCGGCATCCTTGGCCGTAGGCCTTGTGACAACCAAAACCTAAAGTTCCTTTAAAGAGAAGTTTTCAATTTAGACTTTGTTTTTGCACGTGCTTACATGATCTTTATTTAACTAAGGTGGGGGAGGTCACGATTGTAGTGTAAGCAAAATTATTATACATTGTACTCACTATCTCGATTCTGATTGGCTAAAAGCGCGCGCTTTACTTTGGGAATCACGAGGGTCTCCAAGAATCAGCATGCTGATTCTTGATCCTACGCGCGCAATGCATAATGGGACTAGAGCAGTTGAATGTTTCCCCCATCTAACAAGGCGCTTGTGTAAAAGAAATTGCTTGACAGAAAAAAAGTATTTTTACTGAATCAATGTATTATAAAACAATTATTGAATTCGGTTTTTGTGATTTCCAGAATAAATAATATCTCGCCAAGTGGAATCAGGCTCGGCCTTATGGCCTCGCCTGATTCCACTTGTCTCGACATTGTTTATTCTGGAAATCACAAAAACCTCATCCAATAATTGCTTATTATTATACATTGTACTCACTATCTCGATTCTGATTGGCTAAAAGCGCGCGATTTACTTTGGCAATCACGCACTTTAAGGGTCTCCAAGAATCAGCATGCTGATTCTTGAAGAATCAGCTAGCTGATTCTTGATCCTACGCGCGCAATGTTTCATGGGACTACAGCCCTTGAATGTTTCCCCTATTTAACAAGGCGCTTGTGTAAAAGAAATTGCTTGACAGAAAAAAAGTATTTTCACTGAATCAATGTATAATAAAACAATTATTGAATTCGGTTTTTGTGATTTCCAGAATAAACAATATCTCGCCAAGTGGAATCAGGCTCGGCCTTACGGCCTCGCCTGATTCCACTTGTCTCGACATTGTTTATTTTAGAAATCACAAAAACCTCATCCAATAATTGCTTATAATCATCTTCAGCTGCTAGATAAATTCAACTTTTGAGTATTTTCGAGTGTCGTTGCGCGGATGGAATTGGATGTCCAATTGGCCGGCGAGTGTCTTTCAAGTTTTATCAGTTCAGTTTTATCAGTTTTTTATCAGTTTTTTATCAGTTTTTTATTTCTTTCCAGGCTGAATCTGGCAGATTTTAAACTATGTTGAGCTGTTGATGTAGACCGCGGTGGTCTTATTTTATAACATTCGTTGAAAGAATCACACAGCCCTTAACTTAACATTAATTATGATAATTGGCACTAGCAAGCTATTCCAGCAATGGGTGGTCGACGTGAAAGTGCAAGCGCACAACGACAAAAATATAAAAGAGCGATTTTCACATGACTGTCGTGAGTAATTGCAAATTGCGATTGCTTGGCGGTTTGTGATCGCGGCCAATCAGATCGCGCAGAGAAAACAATTACACAATTACTTGTGATTTCTTCACTCATGAAAAGGAGAGATTGTGAATCACCTCGCTCTCTGATTGGTTTGTTGTTGACTTACATCGCATTTGATTGGATAGTGAATTACTCATGAATTTCTTTCACGACAGTCATGTGTAAGCCGCTCGAATACCCCCTTTGTAATACCCTTTGTGACCCCTGTACTAAGGATGGTCACATAATTCTGCGTCCCTGTTCTTTGACGAGTCCCTCATTCCGGTTTGCTGTAGTGCATGGGAAAAACGCAACCTACGGTTCTTTTCCTTATCCGAGAAGACACCAAAGTCTCTCCAAAGTCTCTGCAGAAACCCATCCAATGGGAAAAGCTGAATTTCCCATGGTAGAAGAATGGGAAGTGTTTGGCATTCCCGTGGCTATCCATGTGAATTCCGAACACTTTCCATGCGAGTCCCTTGTGAAATTCCGCTTTTCCCATGGATTTGTTTCTGCAGAAATTCCCTGTGTTTATCCGGCCGAGGTTCGAACCCACGACCTTCCACTCGTCAGATCGGCGCTTTAACAATAAAGCTAGTCTCTAGGCAAAAAGCCGGCGCTTTTGTCGGCATGGAAGGCCAGGATCGGAATCAAGTACTATCAAAACAGGTACAGTTTCAATCGAGCCGTTTCAATTTCAAGCAGCGACCCGTGAGTTCGAAATTTCAACGGCGCGATTGAAACTCTACCTGTTTTGATAGTGTTTCTCATTCGTCCCTACACTAGAATGTGAGTAGTAGTAACTGGCCGTTTCTGGCGCATTTTGAAAACTGGTCTTCGCTAGAGGGTCTTACGGCATGGATTTCAGCATGTAACAACGCCTAGATGGTTGATTTTAAAGAAAAAAAAATGTCCCAGAAATTTTTTACCAAAAATGAATATCACGTGTTAAACTAGGGGTTAATGTGGTTTTATCATGGGTATATGATGATAGTTGTAGTATGGAAGGGGGTGTAGAGTGGTCTCAGAATTTTTGAAAAATTTGTTATAATCACGTGATTTTTTTCTATTCCTAGAAATTATGTGAGGGTAATCCCCTATTGCTTTAGACCTGTCAATCAAAAATGTGGGCGTGGCACCTGTCAATCAAATTTATTTAACCACGCCTGTCAATCAAATTTATTTAACCTGACCTGTCAATCAAATCTTTAAAATCCAAAATGGCTGACAATCTTTAAAATTCGTTGTTATATTAAAACCTATAACTTCCAAGGTTGTTTCCCACGCGTGAGAATTTTTTAACCAATCATAATAGAAGCGGCTTTCCCTTGATCAGATACAGCTATGATGTCACCATTAGGGTATTCCCCTTGTAAAACAGAGATGTGGATGGTGACATTATGTTTTTTCATCAATGTTGTAACTTGTCCCATAAATTCTCTTCCAGGATCAACAATTATTGTATCAGGCCATTTTAACCGTCTGGGTCCGGTTGCTCGAAAGTGGTTTAGCACTAATCCAGGATTAATTACCATGGTGACTCAATGGTTTTGTTCAGTACTAACACTGGTTTAAATTTAATCCACCTTTGAACAACCCGCGCCTGGAGTATATCTTTGTGAAAGCTTTTGAGACCTCACTTGATTCTTTGAGGTTAGTGGCTCAGCATCTTTGTATCGACTAGCTATATCAATAACTACTAATGCGTACTTATAAGTTTTTCGTCTGATAGTATCATGTGGAAGAAATAATAAGTCCGCTTGGTGTATCTGATTTGGTTTATCAATAGTCCAATATGGTCTAGGTATGTAATCAGGTTTTTGTAGATATATTTGCCATATTGCCTGCTTCTGAAGCCATTGCTTAGCAACTGATTCGCTAACTTTTGCTCTCTCAGCTAATTTACTAATAGCTGAATTACCTTTCCAGTAACCCTCAGTTGAGTAATATATTTTTTCCATTATTATATAAAAGGATAATACTATTTACTATTTATATGACATCAATACCAAATAAGATTAATCCAAATAGGGAATATAAACAACCTTTTGGACTGAAATCAGAGACATGTTTGAATCGTGTGACTATGAATCCTAACAAAGTACAGCCTTCCGAAACAATATATGTTCACGTTCCAAAGCTAGCAGACAATGTGGTTATTGTCCCAAATAGCCTAGCGCTGACGTTTAACATTGCTCAATCTAGCACGGAAAAGCATGCTAATAACAGATTTGTCAACAATCTAACAGAATGTTTGAAATCAAGATATAAAATACATTTTGGTGGGGAAACAATACAGGATACAAATAGATACGATTTATATAAACTATACAGTGATCTTCATCTTAGCAAAAAAGAACGAGAAAACGGAATCAAACAAGGAATTTCCAGTGTCAACATGCATAAACTGAGAGCTGGAGCTGGTGATAAGGTCTCTACACAGGAGGGCTCAACGAACATTTTCTCTTATTTAATCAAAACATAGCAAAAACATCTTTAAGAGTACTTGCAACCATTAATAAGCTAATTATTAATCTTCGTGGGAAAAAATAATCCGTTCCTCAAAGCCAGCCAGGGAGTGCCCTTTATACTTTATTCCTAGCCAGCACTCACCTAGAGTAACAAGCGTTGCCAGCCACCATGTGCCTGATGTACTGTTATTTGCCAGCCAGCACCAAAAATGATTAAATGTACTTTTTTGCCAGCAGCCAGCAAAAATAAAATGTTGCATTGGGATTTGCGAATCGAAACTACAGTCGAAGCTCTCTGTGCGACCGCTCTCGTAAGCGACCAGCTCCCATAACGACCATTTTCCTGAAACCCCGTTTGAAATGTCACATAAACTCTGTTATTTCAAGCTCTCGTAAGCGACCGCCTTATCGATGCGACCAGCTCCGTTAGCGACCACAATTTCAAATCACCAACATAGATTTTCTATTGTTTTTAAGCTCTCGTAAGCGACCATAGTACTTTTTGTCTTTAAAACATCAGTCATCACCTCATAAATATCTAAACTGATACAAGCTGCACCGGTGAAATGCTATTTTCTATGTACATATTTGCGGTTATCTATTCTTAATTAAAGTCGGGAATATATCAAGCATTAGTATTAAGCATTAGTATCACATTATTTTTTCTAGATTTATTGTACTAAGCTCTCGTACGCGACCAACACCTATTGTTCAAGTAGGAAGCTGCTTGGTGGTCGCTTACGAGAGCCGTTCTCGTAAGCGACCAGCTCCGTTAACGACCGCAATTTTCAGTTCCCGAGGTGGTCGCTTACGAGAGCTTCGACTGTATAGAACTACTACAATGCGATGCTCTATTTCCAATTCTCAAATAAGCAACCTGTATTGAGCTCGGTATAATATATGAAGATGGGGGAAAACACTACTACTTCCATACACCTGTTGGAAGAATTTGCTAAATTGAACGAATACAATACCACTCGTGAGAACAAACTACTAACCACATTAATCAATAGAAAATGACATGAGATCACAAGAGGCCTCTGCTAGCAGGGAAGACATGGGATGGAACTTGTTTTAATGAGTAGTTCGCACAAACTTGACCAACGCCGAACCCAGGATTTTTCAAAGCTATGTTTATTGATATCACTTCATTTATTACGAATTTAAGTGAAATAGATACGTGACTAGACTACTTATTAAATGCACATTTTACAAAATCAAAATGTCTTGCACTTGAGTGGCGTGAAGTGCAAGTATAGACTCGCATAAAGTTCGCAAACCTAAAACAACGTTAAAGGTTCGTAAACATTTTTGCTGTAACACTAAAATGCACATATTTTACCAAAAAAGTAAAAAAAAATCAAAAAAATCGTGCACTTGAGTGGCATGAAATGCAAGTATAGTGTTACTCGCATAAAGTTCGCAAACCTAAAACAATGTTGAAGGTTCGTAAACATTTTTGCTGTAACACTAAAATGCACATGATTTTACCCAAAAAGCCTAAAAGAAAATTTTAAAAAATCGTGCACTTGACTCGGCATGAAATGCAAGCATAGTGTTACTCGCATAAAGTTCGCAAACCTAAAACAACGTTGAAGGTTCGTAATCATTTTTGCTGTAACACTAAAATGCACATATTTTACCGAAAAAGCCTAAAACAAAAATAAAAAAAATCGTGCACTTGAGTGGCATGAAATGCAAGTATAGTGTTACTCGCATAAAGTTCGCAAACCTAAAACAATGTTGAAGGTTCGTAAACATTTTTGCTGTAACACTAAAATGCACATGATTTTACCCAAAAAGCCTAAAACAAAATTTAAAAAAATCGTGCACTTGAGTGGCATGAAATGCAAGTATAGTGTTACTCGCATAAAGTTCGCAAACCTAAAACAATGTTGAAGGTTCGTAAACATTTTTGCTGTAACACTAAAATGTACATATTTTACCCAAAAAGCCTAAAACAAAAATAAAAAAAATCGTGCACTAGTGACAAGAAATGCAAGTATAGTGTTACTCGCATAAAGTTCGCAAACCTAAAACAATGTTGAAGGTTCGTAAACATTTTTGCTGTAACACTAAAATGCACATGATTTTACCCAAAAAGCCTAAAACAAAATTTAAACAAATAGTGCACTTGAGTGGCATGAAATGCAAGTATAGTGTTACTCGCATAAAGTTCGCAAACCTAAAACAATGTTGAAGGTTCGTAAACATTTTTGCTGTAACACTAAAATGCACATATTTTACCCAAAAAGCCTAAAATAAAATAAAATCGTGCACTTGAGTGGCATGAAATGCAAGTATAGTGTTACTCGCATAAAGTTCGCAAACCTAAAACAATGTTGAAGGTTCGTAAACATTTTTGCTGTAACACTAAAATGCACATATTTTACCCAAAAAGCCTAAAATTAAAAAAAAATCGTGCACTTGAGTGGCATGAACCGCTTATTATCATTTTGTGCTTTGTTATCTAAGGGTTGAGTAGCGAATTGCTTGACTTCCCTTGCGGTGTGCTAGAAACATCTCAAGCATCCCGGAGACTTCTGTTACTAATAAGGAAAGAAACTTTCGGCAGACTGGCAATACTCCTCTGCCAACGTAAAATATTAATATTCATTCACTTAGCCACTAACAACGCTAAATGTTGACCAGAAAGGTAATCCAGGTAATCCACGTCGTAGAAGTTCGTAGAAAGAAGAACGAAGTTTTTATAAATCGAAAATACTGCGTGCTCCATTTGATTGACAAGTTTATTATCTACTGAAAAAATGTCCCTTATCAAAAGATGCCGTTGTGTAAGCTACATCACACAAAGCAATTAGCACTGCTTCCTTAGATCAATGAATACCCATCTGTTTTCCACTGCGGTGTGATTGCTGAAAAAACTAGGGGTTACTGCGCGGAAACATCGCAAGCAAGCACAAACACAGGGTTATCCCAGAGACTATTCACATGAGGGAGGGTCTCCCAAAAAAAAAGCTATTGCTACTATAGATTCAGTTGCCTGACAAACATTTCTGTAGGATCTACTTGCAGTTGCTCAATTAACATCATACCAGAATAATGAACGAGGAGCAGATGAAAAGTATCTGGCATATATCGAACCGTGAATTGAATATTGACTTTAGATTTTCTTAAAACAACAAAAAGCTTGACAAGTGGGATATGTCGTGAAGTAAGAATCGACTAAACATCAAATGACCTTCGTTGAAGAGAGAATGCTAGTATATGCATTATGTACTTCCTAGTCGCGTCAGAGAAGTTCTTACCTTAGAGACGTCCTGGCTCACTGCGCGCCCCTACCTCAATAAGAAACCGCGTAACTTTACCCAAGTTTACCCACCACTCTGCGGCACCCCGGCTTCACTAACTTTGATCAGGAGCTCAACCTTGATACCTCAATAATTCGACTCTGCGAAATTGCACAGTGACTATCATCACAAAGACTGAAATTTGTGCATACGATCTTGAAAAAGGCAAATACAATCTTACCTTTACGTAAATGCATAGGGTGAAACAAAGGCTGTACTCTGTCTAAGCTCTGGGGCACTAAATATCTATTGAGCTCGCTATCCTTAGCCTGCGTAGCAAGCACAAAGGGAAAAGGGGACCACGAGCGAGCGGCCGCCATATCCTGAACTTGGGCCTACCGCCTTCCAGACCCTTATTCAAACTGTCATTGTGACAGCCAAAACTGCAGTCATTGGTCATTGACACCTGATTGTGTTTCGTTAATAATTTACTTTCGCTAGATCGGCCGGCGGAAGTGAAGTACTTGCCAGCTAAATAATGAAGTCAACATCACGCAACAACAGCCAACAGCGAGCAGCCAGCATGCGGTTAAGAAATCCAGCCAGGACGTGTAACATTTGGTTAAATTTCCTAGCCGGGAACCAGTATGTTAAAAATCTCAGCCAGGAAGGTCTCTAGATTCGTAATTTCCAGCCAGCAGATTTTCTTTATGGGGAACGGTTTTTTTGAGGAACGGCTCCGGTAAACCCTCCTGTCTACAGATGCATCAGAAGTGGCTCTAGCAGCAGTATATAACACAAAATATAGACTTCCACTAGAACATCCAATTTTAGACAATCATGGAGTATTCTATCCAAAGGTACTAGATCAGAGTTTCATTTTTGAGATCACACTTCCTGATCGAAGGACCTTACAATCACTTCCGATAAAACAAAGCCATATACATATGCTATTTCCAATCTTGAGCTAGAATACCAGAGTATTTCAAGTGATTACCTTGCAAATGAGGTAAAAAGCTCTTATCAAATTGGGAAGGGATTCTATTATGAAAATATATACCTCCATAAGACGTTCACGATTACCAAAGGGACGGATAGCATATTAAATGAGAATATTAACATCCCTCGTAGAAGCATGACTGGCATCCTAATGCTGTTTGTAGCACCATATAGTGCAGGCGCTAGGGATAGCGAAGCTTTTACGAACCCAAATATTACATCAGTTAAAATAAACATCGACGGTGTACCAAATCGCCTATATAGCAAAGGTATGGAAACCTCAGATTTTTATGATGCAGCTGTCAAACGGTTTGGATTGAGTGATAATATTGAAATAAAAGACTTCTATAATGATAAATATTGTATTTGGATCGATCTCCGTACCTATCATGATGATACTATTCATGGTAATGGTCTGCACCTTAGTAATACAAGAGATGGGGTTCACCTCGAGATGAAAAGAACAGCTGCGGGTTCTGGTACTATTACTTGTTACATGTATGTGATCGCCGACGCTCTGATGGAAATCATGGGAAGCAGTCTTAAGAGTATAATGTATTAGTAATAATATATGGAAGAGTTAGCGGATAAATTACCATTTCACTGCTTAATAGTGGGCTGTACAGGGGGGGTACGCAGCTCCCTTTGATCTTGCCGCTTTTTCCGTCACGATGATACCTCCGAGCTGAAAAACTGTCAACCAAAATAAATTGGATACTGCGCATGCGCATGATTCTAGAACGCCAACGGCCGCCATATTGGAAAGTGAAGAAAGGGAGGATTTTAAAGGCTATTTTGAACGAAAACTTGTGTTATATTTGATTTTTAGTAATCGAGTCTTTAGGTTATTACGTTCTCCTCGTACAAGATGATGTAAAAGATGGAGAAGAGAATTACTCTGTTGAATTTCGCTCGTTTTTTCGGGATGGTTCTGGAACTGAAAGGAGATACGACGGAGTCGGAGGGCGTTTGCCTTGTAATGAAGTAAAATATGGAATGTCAGAACAACTCTACGCCACGGTATTTGTACGGGACTCGTTGCACAGGTACCGGCAAAGATCTCTCCTCATATGATTTGACATTTGCACTTGTGAGGGCCCTGCCCTACCCTTCGTGACTTTATGAAACTTCTAAAGCGAGAAAACAAGGAAATCTCAAATAAAAAAGAAAAATTGCAGTCACTCATTTCAAAGATTGAAAGTGCTGGTGTGTTGTTGGAGATTTTATTTTCGTGTGCTACATCCTTGCAACACTGTATCACGGGGTAAAGTTTGCGAGCAGTTATTTCAGTTGCCACTGCGGTTTTGTTCGGCGTTTTTGATTTATGCGAGTCGCAGGAGAAATGCATTTAACTTATTTGATAGAGAAAAGCGCACAGTTCACAGTGGCACCCAAAATCAAGGAATTTTTTTATAAAAACACCAGAGAAGGGCTTCCCAAATTTTTGGGTTAGGGATCTTTTAGGTGAAAAAACAAACACTAACAACCTCTTGGCTTTTAAGCCGGAGACAGACTAGAATCTTGAACCATATCCCTTACCAAGTTCAGATTCTTATGATTCTAGTAAAAAAGAGCATGTGTGTGCCACTGACTAGGAAGCAGCCCAATCATGAGCCATAGTCACATTCAAATGAAAAATGGCACATTCAACAAACACATTTCTGTGCCCTTTGGTCCATTACCTAGTCCAGTCCCTGAACTCTCCTTTGTGTACATCCGCAACGGAAGAAGAGCCACCTAGTGGAATCCCATTTGCGTAACCCATTATTATTGTTAATATTATTATTATTGTTGCCTGTGGTTGCCGAAAAAACCTGTATGCACATGCACTAAGAATTCGGGTTTTTTCGTTAGTGTGCATAATCCAAATACTGTTGTTGGAAATCGGTTGTTGGCTCCATGAATTTTGTCCATCAAGATAGGATGCCCTTGTGACCGTAACCACAAAAATTCAACAAACAATCTCCAACAGCGGTGTTCGGATCATGCACCCTAACAAAAAACACCAAGTTCTTGGTCAGATCTAGCCTATGCGCATACAAAGATTTCTGGACTCTCCTTTCTGAGACAACATGCAACAACGGAGCCGCGAAGGAGAGTTCAGGGACTGGACTATCCGTTAGCTTGCTGGTTTCCATTAAAAATATTTTCGATTTTTAACTTATTCTGGAAAATCAGTGATGATGTCATCTACAGAAGTGATGAGAAAAATGGAGAATCGTGAAGGAGAAAATTCATGCAACACTATACTATTGTATTCAAAAGTTTATTTCGAATTTCTTGATGGGTCTTTTAGGTAAAAAATCTGTGTGAGCCATTATTTGGTATCTTTTAGGGGTGAAACTGTACATTCCCAATTGTGGTAACAAAAACAAGTCCCCTTCTCACTCTTGTTGAAAACTGTGACAATTGACCAAAATTCCACAGATCATATGATCCACTGCAGCATGTTGAGAGGTCAACCACAGCAGAGCACACCATTTCACAGTGAGCTCAAGAAGCATAATATTATGAACTGTCTGAAATGGTGGACTTCTTTATTAGCAATGAATACTAAATGAAAATTACCATTTTAACAATTAGCTGCCGAAGGCGACATGATTATTGGCAAATAGTCACCAAGATAAAGTTGAGGTTCTATTTTCTGATAATCACAGAGCCTGAGGCGACTGATTGTTTTAGTATAATTTCTCAAGTGATTCAAGGTCTTTAGACAAATAAAAGCTTGTTTTGGGGGATTTTTTCACAATCATAGCAAAACCTGTACATGCACTCCCAATCTTTTGCAAGAGAAAACAAACCTCTTGATCAATCAGTGGCTGAATTTCTTATAATCACTTGAGTAATTATACTAAACTAATTTATTTGGTATCAAAAGCCAAAGATAGAAACCACATGGATCCCACATACCAGTTGTCTGTAATCTGGTATCTTGACTGACAATAAAATTGCAAATGGAAAGGTTATGAAGCAGTGAGGAAGTGGTTGCTGCTGCATTCTTGGTCCCTTGTTGAAGAGCAGAAATACAAAGGCAACCTCGTGTCCCATAATTTAGCCCAACAATAGGTTGCAGCCCCTCCTATGCTAGTAGGATTAAAATATTTTGACCTCCCCCTGACTATGACCCGAATGATGATGCCACCAGTATCAGAGATGAATCTATCAGTTCAAATGATGACAACAGTGATACCCACTCTGATTTAAGTCTTCTGATCAGACACATTCTGCAAGACAAACATTTGTCAGTGTTTCTAACAAGTCTACTAGCAGGTGATTTTACACATCAGTAGCATCATTTCTAGTGTAACATCTAAAAAAGCTTATACGAAACAAAATATGATGTGGCCTCTTTTAAAAGCCTACACAAAGTGTCTGGTGGCAAAATCAATATTGTAAAGGGAAAGATGAAAAACTCTGTCTCTGGATTTTTTTTTGTAGCCGCCCTAATAAAGGATTGACAGCAAGATCTGAAATGTTGGCATCTCTGTGATGGTGGAACTGAAAACATTTTAAAACTTACAGCAATTGCACTTGGGCTGAACCCAATAAGTTCAATGGGTGTACAATAAAAAGTTTATTCTTACAAAACATACAATAATTCTGTTAGTTCTCATCAGAGGTACAATGGGCCATTGTCCTATCCCTTCGGGTATAAAATTCACCCAAGTGCTATTATCTCTGAGGGGATGTCCAAAGAGTCTGCTATCCCCTAATTTGTTTCACAATTATAAAATTGGGAAAAAAGTGAAACATCTTCAGTTTACCACTACATCCAAGCTGCTATGTTCTCATAGGGGTAAAATTTCTGTAGAGCATACCCTTTGCTACCCCTGAGGCTTGAGGGTTCTGTGCGACTACGTCAACCAGGCCATTTTGTAAGAAGTTAGCCAATCGGAAAGCAAGTACAGAACAAAGGATCTTGACTTTCTTGAGATATCAGGCATCAAATATTCGCTTTTCTCTAAAAAAATTGAAAATTATGAGCAGAAATAACTTCAAAACACTTAATTACTCATCGCCAAACGTAGTTCAGGTATGAAAAATCCCTAAAGTGGTTTGAATCTCTGAATAACTTTTTACGGGATGGCCCGGTTGACGTAGTCGCACAGTAAATAAATTTTCCTAAAGCATCTATTTTATGGCAGTCCTTGCCCTGGGACTCCTCCTCATCCTTCTGAAGGCCCAGTGCATATAGGATTAAGTCCATCCATGTGAACCTGTTAAGAGATAAAAAGAAAAACAAACAATTGCTAAAAAAAACTGCCAGAGGTTTTACAGCGATTCAAAGTTCTTTTGTCTTAATTTGAAGGGAAAAATTGCTTGATTGGGTACCCTAAAAATACCCCAGGCCATGATAACCCTAAAAGATACAACGAGCACCCCCACCCAGATCCCTAAATTTCCTGGCTTTTACAATTATTTTTAACCCCTAAAGTGTAAAGAGATACACCAGGCCACGATTTCTATCCCTAAAAGATACAACAAGCAAGCACCCCCACCCAGCTGATATGGGGAGTCCCTTCCCCAGGAATATAAACATGTTTATTGAAGATTTACTGAACTCACAGTCTAGGGTTATGGAAACTTTAGGCAATGATGTTATATTGTACTCGTACATAAAAACTAACGGGCAAAGGATCAAAGAAAATACAGTGACTACTGAACTGAACTGAACTGAACTACAAAAAATACACAAAGCTAAAAACAAGATGGTCACCGTCCCATGCCCAAAACGTGTCCCTAAACCACATATTCAAAGTGAAGATGGACACAACTCTTACCTATTGAAAGTGGATGTCGTCTAAAGTATGAATGTTCTCAGTTGAGTTTTCAGCTCCGTTCAAGAAATGCCAACCAAACCCACTGATCAATTTCCAGTGCAAATCATACCGTGGTCAGTTGTGGTCTCCATATGTAACCTACATCTCCAGAAGATATCCGGATTCAAATATCGCCTGCTTTTATATCGTTTTCCGGTTAATTTAGGCATCCAAACGCGAGCATCAGCCCAAACAAGATGCAAAATCGATGAAATCGCGATATGAAACAACCTGCACAAGTCACCGTTGGCGTTTTAAATCAAATGGTGAAGCCTAGAATACTTCTGAAATCTCCCAAAGAGAAGCTTGGTTATTAACGTAATCTTGATAATTTTTGAAAGAGAAAAATTCAACGAAAAACGGAATAAAAGTCCTAACAATTGCGTAGTCAAGCTTCCCCGCCGTCAGCATCGGCCGCCATATTGGATTTTTGCATTTTAATGAGATGCGAGTTGTTGATTGACAGCTCACCAGCTCGGAGCGATCATAGTGACTCGGGTCCAGGCCCTGCTGCGTACCCCCCCTGGGGCTGTACAAACAGCGGGAAGACACGATATTTGATAGAACAGCTTAGAGGTCCATTTAAATTCAAGTTTGAATATATTGTTTTGATATGCCCAACTTATGCAGTTAATAAAACATATCAAGGCTTTGCACAAGGAGATAGAAGGTTTGTTGTTGTATCACCTGATGCGGATTCAGTAGATGAAATTAACGAACTTTTGTGTTATTGTAAGGAGCTATTTAGTGATACAAATTCGTTGATAATACTTGATGATTGCGCCTTTTCAAAGGATCTAAAACAAAGATCGAATAAGTTTATACATTTAGCATTCAGTGGTAGGCATGAGGGTATATCAGTATGGGTTTTAACACAGCAGCTTACCAGCATTGCAAAAGCATTTAGGGATAACGTTGCTTGTGTAATATCATTCTATAATCCATCTACTGTAAGCATGAAGGCATCATTCGATGATTATGGTGGTGATCTTGATATTGAGGATAGGAAAAAGTATATGAAATTATTAAAATCAGAAAAGTATTCCCGGATATGTATGTGCATGAGATATCCGTATAATTGTTACATTGAACTTCCAAATCCAAATGATTTAAATAATATATGATTATAATAAATATAATGACAGATATTGTTGGAGAATATATGAATAATGTTGAGGAAATCCCTATCAAAAAGGATAAGAAGCCAAAAACTACTAAGAAGAAGGATGTAGATACAAAAGAGATTGAAGAAAAAAGGGAATCGTTATGCATTCTTGCAGTATTGGGAACAACGCATGAATACACAGGTATGGATTTGTCCTTAGGTGATTGTAAACGATTATCAATAAAGGATGTTGAAAAATATTATAATCGGTATCAGGTTGTAATGGGAAATAAAGTAACTAATGGTCTTGTTGATACAGCATTACAAGGAGTCTCACAAGTGATTTCTTATATGTGTCTAATAGATGACAAAGAAGCTCTATGTCATGATCTTCAAAATGATGATTTAGTAAAAAAAGAGCTGACTGAATATGCTGGTTATGCTGTTTTAAAAGGTGGTAGATTTATAGCTCTTGCAAGTGCTTTGATACAAATCGGTAAACATATCAAGTTTAGTAATAGTACTCTAGAGCAACCTGTTAAGCAACCTCTTGAGCAGTCTTGAGCATCTGTTAAGAAACTGTTAAGCAACCTCTTGAGCAGTCTTGAGCAGTCTTGAGCAACTGTTAAGCAACCTCTTGAAATATCTTAATTGATATAAAAATTAACTAAGATATACTAATATATATGTCAACAGAATCAGAAAATATTGAACAAATAACTAGGGAACCAGAAGCTATAAAAGAGAAAAAGCAGAAGGATCCTAAGAAGGTGGAAGCTGGAAGACGGCTGGCAGAATATCATAAAAAGGCTAAGGAAGCTATATGAAAAAAGATAATACAATATCTGAAGAGAAAACATGGATACCTGAATTATCATTAACCAATGCTCTGACATTAGTAGGGATTAGCTTAACCGGTATTGATTTATATTTTAGATGGAGAAAGCAGGATAATGAAAAGAATAAAATCGAATTGAAAGCACCCCCTCATGTAGATGAAAAACCATCTAAAATTCCGGTACTGAAAATAGGTATGGAATAATAAAAAATGATATAAAACGATATGTATAGATATTATTATATGTCAACTGAAAACAAAGTAGTCAAAAAATTTATGGATTCAGCCGTAATTGTCGGGTTGTGTGCTGGTGTAGGCTGGGTCGGTCGAAAAACTTTGAAAGAGCAATTTATTGGAGATCCATCTTCAAATATAACAAACTATGGTAAATGGGTGTTGGTTCTTGGTGCTAGTATGTATCTCAAGGATTATCTAGAGGCTCAGAAGATCCTGCCTAATTCGGTATAAAGTGTAATATATATATTATAATATAAATGGCGACAATAGCACTTATGATATCAGGGGCCTTACTAAACGCAACATCATTCATCGGTGGATCTTACTTAGCAAAATATCTCAGTGGTAACAACACGGATGAAGAACGCAAACGTCATGATTTGGCGGTTGAAAAGTATCAACATGATTATGAAATATTTGAAGAAAATAGACAAAAACTCATAGATTGGCAAACAGAAAGGTACAAGAATAAACAAATCGCAAAGAATAACATGTTAGCTACTGATTCATCACTTAAATTGTATAACGAAGCTCATAATCAAAAGATCCATTTACAAATGCCACAATTTAGTGACTATTACAAACCATCAAATACTCAAAAAAATTATGAAATGGCATACGTCAGCGGTGGTATGTTAGCTATTGGCTATGTGGCTTCTAAATTCTTGTAAGTGAATCTAGACATACTTAATGGAATATAACTTTTATAAATGAAAAAAGGCTTAAGGATACATTACTATATATTCAATATATAGTAATGACACTAACTGAAAAGAAATTTGAAAACAAAAGTTTGAACCTATCTATTGGTTCATATATTGATAGCAAGCAGAATATCTATTTCAAAGGAAAAGACATCACGTTAGCTCTTGGATATAATGATACTGATCGAGCTTTAAGAAAACATGTTGATGAAGAGGATAAAAATATCTACCCCGTCAAAACGACGGGTCAGGTCAGACATCAGATATTTATAAATGAACCAGGTCTAGAATCAGCTAAGTTATTCAAACGATGGGTAACATCTGAGGTCCTTCCATCTATCAGAAAATATGGATACTACAGAAGGTTTAACATCCCTAAGACGCTAACATTCAAAATAGAAGATGAATACGACCTACATACTAAAGTTGTTGGGTTTATCAAACGATTTTTTCCAACTGCTATTATAACAGCAGGACTAGGAGAGAATCAAGATACGTCAGCCAAACGCATAGCATCCTATCGAAAGGGATATATGAAAGGGCAACCAGATCTTATAATACAAAATTGTCACAAATATTACTCTGGTCTATGCATTGAATTTAAAACTCCACAGGGTAATGGTCTTATATCTGATGAGCAAACAGAACTCTTAGAACAATATGAGGAGAATGGTTATAAGTGTATCATTTCCAACGATTATGATTTACTTATCAAGGAGATAAACGACTACATGCGTGATATTCGTATTAGATGCAAGTTCTGTAAGCGGAAATTCAAAACAAAAACAACACTAGGGAATCATAAAAAATATTTTCACAGGATATAAAAATATACCTATAATATAAATCATATAATATGGATGGTACAGACTATACAGATAGAACTACTTTAATTGATCATGGTGATGATCATGATACAGGTGGTGAGGAAATACCTATGTATGAGTTACCTAGACCATCAACATCCATAGATTGGGTGGATAAAGGTGGAATGGAAGAAACCTCATTTACTAATTATAACCAACTTATTTTAGAAAGAGTAAGTGAAAAAAAAGAAGTTGATCAAATTATTAAGGAAATATTTCCAAATGCTGATACAAGCCTATTTTTATCAAAAATAGATGAAATGGGTTTTATACGAGTTAAAGCAAAAATACAAGTACTAGAACAATATGGCATTACCTATTCAACGGTAAAAATATTAGCAAAGGGTTACCAGCCTCGATTATTGATGCTCTAGGGAAAGATATAAATACAATAGTGATTGAAAATGAAGCATGGGAAAAGATAACAGAAGTATTTCCTATTGCTAATCGTGATGAACTTTTATATACTAGAGATGGAAAAGATGGTAGAGTTATTGTTACTCTTAAAGATGGAAGTATTAAATGGTATTATTTATTTAATAAAAAAGATGGATTGAATAAAGATCTATTGAGAACGAAAACGCTTGTTGCTAAACTAGGAAAAACACGAGATCAGATGTATGATGAAAATGACCAAGCGCAACAAGAAGAAGAAAAAGAAGAAAGAGGCTTGATACAGAAATTGACAGATTTAGTAACACGAAGAGCTAGATATACGAGTATTGAAGATACAACAGAAATAGACCATGAGATAAAAAATACTCAAGATAAAATAACTGAGGCTCAAGAGAAAATATCAGAATTAGAGGAAGAACGTGAAGCACTAGAAGAAAGGATGTCGCTACGAGATCGGGTTAAGCGTATATTCAAAAAGCATGGTTTTACGGTGACAGCGGTGGTTTTAGCATTGGGAACGACGATCGGAGTTATTATTTCAAATCTAAGCAAGGGATTAGCAAATGTAGCCAAGGGTGTAGGGAAAGGATTAGTAGCTATTGGTAAAAAGCTTGGAGAACTACTCCCTGGTATGATTGGTACTATAGCTAGTTTTATTTTCAAATCAGCAGGTGAAGTGGTTGGTTTCCTAGCTAAAAATAGTTGGGTTCTTATTCTTGGTATTGTAGCATATATGGTAAACCGTATAAAAGGTAAACGATAATATGTATCATATGACAACAATCTTAACAATAGTGATGAGATCACCAGAGACTAGGATATATATCAATCCTCCTTTATCAAACGTGAAGGATATACAACTTTTGAGCTATTATGGTCCCACAGCTTGGGTACGATTTAGTGAAGATCAATATGTTTACAAGAAATTAGAGAATAATGAGAAGGAAACACTACAAACCATCCTAGAAGGTGATTACACCCTGTTAACATTACAGCAAGCATTTGTACATGGTTTGAAAGGTAATAAATTCGGAATTATTATAGATAGTCATGGAAAGAATTTTATTTCAAATAAGACGGTTAATATCTTTTTATCTGATCAACTAGCAAAAAAGTTAGGTGTTCCTGAAAAAATATTACCAGGTAAGTTATATCCAATACGGTGGATACCAGATAAACCACTGATGTTATTCTGTGATATTCTAGATAGACATAAATCGTATACAAATACAAATAACCAGGGAACAGAGATAACACTAACAATAAGTACATTATTAGCAGTCATACCATCCAAAGACTATGCTACCATTCCTGTTTCTGTCAACACTGTGTTAAATTATTTTACAATAAAACTATTTGATATCAAAGGTCGAAAGCCTGATTTTAAAAATGAACTGATTATAATCAATTTAAAAGTAACACACTTTTAATATATTATATGGAATACAACGAACTTTATCCACAATTACCTGTAGAGAATGGAGACAATTTTAGACTCCAAAAATCATGTGAGGTATTGCAAAACCTTGAAAATGAAATCAAGCATTATGAGAATATGCAAAAAAAAGTACGCTAGATTAAGAAAACTGATCGTATGGTCAACAGGTGGGCTTTCTGTTTTGCTATCAGGTGGTGGTTTAACCCTTAGTTTGACAGGTTTCGGTGCTCCAGTCGGTGCTCCAATTGCTTCTGTTGGGGTTTTATTAGGCATTGTTTCTACAACAGCTGGTTTAAAATTATCAAGAAAGATAACCAAACACGATAAAACATCACAATTAGCAAGGGCGAAAGTTAACACATTACAAGGTATCATTTCAAAAAGCCTATCAGATAATAAAATTAGCGATATAGAATTTGAGATGGTTATTGCTGAATCTACAAAATACAACAGTATGAAGCAGGATATCAGACAAAAGTATTTAAATGATGAAAAAAAAGCACCCGATCTAGCCGATATTCGGGAACAGATTCGAAAAGAGATGCTAGAAGAAATTTCAAAGAATGTGCGCTAAAAATATCTTTTGACCGAACACCATATAACGGATGTATATATGAAATCCGATATACAAAGGAAAAAGATATAAACTACTGATATGTATATTATATATGTTACTAGACGAATTCAAAAAGAGATACCCTAGAGCTGATCTCTCAAAGTTTCAGTTCGTTTCTGATGACTATGGTGGATATATCTACTGGAAATATAAGAGGCTCACAGTTATGAGTTACGACGATCTAACAGGACAAACATGGATGACTGATATACCTACTGAATGGAAGATTAGATTAAATGCAGACCTTGGAATCAAAAAGTCTTTTCCTGATAGCTTGCAGTTAAAAAATAAATTATACCCAATACCTGCGATAGACTTTGAATCAACAGCGTCAGACATCTCCGCACTGTTAACAAATCTTGATATATACGTATCACAAAAGCAAAAATTCACAGCTGATATGCGTGATATTTTCAAAGAGACTACTATAACATTCAACTCCGCTAAGCAGTCAAGAAAATGGTTGCGAGGTCCTGATTACAATTATTGGACACAACAGCTTAATTTTGTTGTTTGGTGTGCTACAAGTGGCTGCGGTATAAGCTTGTATGAAGCTAAATCATACCATCCTTTAGTATATGGTTTTATAAAATTCCATGTTTATTTCGCAATACGTAGGATTTTGTATGAGTTGGGATGCCCACTACCTGATGATACAGTATTTAATCAAACGAATAACACCTATAACAAGGTTATTCCAAAGGCTGTGTCATGAATTTGGTTTACCTACTAACCCTGATTTTAGATATACAGGTGGGCGTAACCATGGGTTGGGTGATATATTTTTAGACTATAGTGATGGATATCGTAATGTACACGTTATTCGTGGGTATGACAAAGAGGCAGACATATGGCCTGATAAACTAAATTTATTTTCTGATGAGGGAGGTACTAAAAATAATGGTAAGCTAGTTAGTTTTATCAGAAATGATACTCATGGTGGAAAGCAATATTCGTGGTTCGTACCTATTCAAAGTCATGGTGTTACAAAAGCAGGACTAGGCCGATTAAACAGGTCTGTAGAAGCATTTGTCTATTGTGTTCTTGGTTCACAAGTTAGCACTAGATCGTCAATAGTTGGGGATGGTGGCTCAGCTCAAGAAACTCAACAGGAATTTTTAACATTGTTTGAATCAGCAATAATTGAAAACAATATTGTTGAATCAGTACAAAGGTATCAATTAGCAGTACAAGAGGGTAAGTTGAGACTTGATTTAGCTATTGCTGAGGGTGTTTGGCTACTACCTTCGAATCTAATTATAAATAAAAATAGCATTATTGGGTATAATAATAACCTTTTAAAGGCGACAAATAATATGGCTTTTGGTATTAATAATATAAATCAAGAAACGAAATAAGTGGGAATAAAACATAATTTTAATCCTCCTAAAACAAAGCTTCCACATCATAATACAGTGGTTGAAAAGCCTCCGGTTGAGAAGTCTGTTGTGAAGTTGAAGATAAAACCCACTATAACAAAACATGAGAAAAATCTGATGTATATAACGACTGTAGCCAGTGCTGGAATAGCTTGGTTTATGTTCCGATAAAGAGAAATTAATGTATATATATTATAGTATACACCACAGTACATATTTTGTTATTAATTCCATTATGGTAGTCAAAAGTAAAAAATTATTTCTGACTATTATCCTTCTTTTTCTTACTACATCCTTGAGATTTTAAAACTTCGACACCCTCAGGAATGGTATCAAGATATTCGAATTTATATCTCTGTCCGTCGATCTTAGATATACCGCTTTTAACATGGTTCTTACCTTCACAGGCCATTTTTATCAAGCCTGAGTTAATTCCAAGGTGATCTGTACAAGCGTATAAACTTCTATAATATTTACCCTCATCTGTCTCATAGTTGATGGCTTTAACCAGATGGCGATTCTTGTGATTGTTTCCAACAAAGGAATAATTTCTAGGTTTTTTAATTTTATCTGACATTTCTTAATTTAATAAAGTGTTTAACCCTTAAGTCCTTTTATATCTATGGAAAAAATATACAAGGGTATTCCCCTTATACATGCCCAGACTTGTCCACATCTCTGTTTTACAAGGGGAATACCCTAATGGTGACATCATAGCTGTATCTGATCAAGGGAAAGCCGCTTCTATTATGATTGGTTAAAAATTCTCACGCGTGGAAAACAACCTTGGAAGTTATAGGTTTTTAATATAACAACGAATTTTAAAGATTGTCAGCCATTTTGGATTTTAAAGATTTGATTGACAGGTCAGGTTAAATAAATTTGATTGACAGGCGTGGTTAAATAAATTTGATTGACAGGTGCCACGCCCACATTTTTGATTGACAGGTCTAAAGCAATAGGGGATTACCCTCACATAATTTCTAGGAATAGAAAAAAATCACGTGATTATAACAATTTTTTCAAAAATTCTGAGACCACTCTACACCCCCTTCCATACTACAACTATCATCATATACCCATGATAAAACCACATTAACCCCTAGTTTAAGACGTGATATTCATTTTTGGTAAAAATTTCTGGGACATTTTTTTTTCTTTAAAATCAACCATCTAGGCGTTGTTACATGCTGAAATCCATGTCGTAAGACCCTCTAGCGAAGACCAGTTTTCAAAATGCGCCAGAAACGGCCAGTTACTACTACTATGTGGGCCACAGGCCGAGCTGTGTTTCACACGTGCTATCCAATCTGCAAATATGACACTATTGGATAATACATACCTTTTGATATCTGCCAAGCACTTGCCACCGCTACATTATCATGGATCACGTGACCATCGGCCCACTGGGAGATCGTCTGGCCTTGAACACGGTACTTGAAGTGAAACCATTTGTTTCTACGGAGGGGGGTGGGCAGATTGCCTCGGTATAACCAGCTGCCATCTTTGTTGTTGTTAAAAGGCCTCATAGTACATGCCTTGCTGTCTGTTGCATACTCAATCCACCAAGCCGTGGTTGTCTTGAAACCGGCGTCTTTAATACGCAGAAAGGGGCCTGGATACTCCATTTTCATGGATTTTACAGCTGAAGCCTCCATAAAATCCAACTCTACTTCATAATCAGCCCATGTTTCTCCTTCTTTGGCAAATATACCGATTTCTCCGCTATCTCCAGTTGGGGTATTTCCGGTTTTGCCAAAAAGTCTCCCGTTCTTAACGGACCAATAACCAAAATTTTGTTTTGTCCACTTCCGGTGTAAGTTGGTGTCCGAGAAATCATCATAGAAAAGATAAACGCCGTCGGGATTTCCCATCGCCTGACCAGCGGACTTGCTGCCGAAAATCAAAGCATATGAAGCGTTATGAAGCGTGTTGCTAGGCAACGATTCTTGGAGCTTGAATGAGATGATGGCATTTGTTGTTCCCAGTCCACTGATGATGCGATCGATTTGGATTGGTTCTTTGGAGGGATGGGGCTGATAAAATATTCTGACGTCATTTCCGTTCGCTTGAGCCAGGTTTTTGTCGATAAGTTGTCGATGGTTCACTGAGAGGTGAAGTGAGAAAAAGACAATCAACCTCAATAATTTAACCCCTATACGTCATATATGCTAAATATATATCCTATCATGTAATACGGGCGGATATTTTTCGAGTAACGGACGTATTTGCGAAAATAGATTTGGACCAATCAGAGCGCGCGTATATCGCAGTTATTTTATATAAAAATCCGTAATATCTTCACGTGGATATCATCGAATATAATAAAGGTAATGCTAACGCGTGTTCCAGCTCGGACATTTATCGTACTCAGGTATTTAGACTTTTGATATCATGTTTTGATTTAGTACATATGTTTTTTCAAATGGCGTAGGTTTTAGAGTCCCTCCAAATGCCAATTTTCTATTGACCAACTTGTGAAAACCACTATAGCCCTTTTTGCTTCGTTGTCAAATGTTGAAATGGACTTCTCATGTGGGGAATAATCATTCCCCCCCCTTGAGGAGAATTCATTCCTCTTCGTGGTAAATGTCATTATCACCCCTTGGCTCTCTTGTTGCCATGGTAACTAGGCCTTCAACATGGATTTATACAATTTTAAAATTGCATAGGAACTCTTCACCCCCTCCTCATTATCCCACATTTTTTTGCATAAAAATACCAAGAAAAAAAAAAGGTTCTCGGAAGAGCAAGCATCCAAGTGACATACTGCCCATCTCTACCAATAAGAATAGCTTGCAGTGGAACAACCAATGAAATATCTGCCATGTCAGTACATCCAACTGTGAGACGAGTTTGGAGTCTCTTGAGAATTCAGAAAGAGCAATAGTTTTGTTTGCGAATATTTTCTCTAAAAAGTAGTGTCGTACGTTCTGTGATAAACAATTCATACGGTTAGTTGTGTGTGTGCACTGCGTGTCTTCAGATTTTGTTTCGTGTTTCAATTTACAGTGGGTTCGCAATCACTGAAAACTTTACTTGTGGAGCATTTTTTGTAATACGTTCGCCTTCGTGCGTAATCAAATTCCGCGGCTGTAACAACTAAAATAACGGGTTTAACAATCGAGATGCGCTTGGAAAAACTTCAGACAATTCTAGAACCAAAAAATATTAATTTAAAATAGCTAGCTCAGGAGTTATTTTAGTATTTTCCTAATATCAGCAATTAATGCATACCTTTGAAAGACAAGGTGTAGTTAGCGGGAAGGGTAGACCGCGTACGGATATAGATGGGCCGTTTGCCTTGATAGTCGACCAGATCGAAGTGTGCATCACACGGAGAGCCTAGAGAAGGCACGACCTTTCCTAATAACTGACTTAACAAGGACTGCACCCGATGGACCTTCTTCAAATCTTCCCTTATCCTCGCTGATTGTTGCTCTGAATCTTTCTGGGTCTGGATAGCTGCTTGAGTTTTCTCGCGGAGCAATATTATGCGTAAAGAAAGGCGTAGTAGTAGCTCGTCGAGAAGTTTTTTAGCGCTACTAATCTCGGCATGGGTTTTTTTCGACTCGGCATCTTTCACGACGATCGCAACTAAAAATACCACGATTAAAGACCACGACATAAAACCTCGAAGCTTCATTCGGCTGAAATTCGCACAAAATATTTTGTGGAATGAAGACTCGGAAAATAATAACTTTGCTTTGTGGTTGGGACGAAACACGAAAAAACTTGTCGATTTGAGAAAACAAAAGGCGTCACATTTATCGATATTTATTTATGCTCGTTTTAGCTGAATCAGAACAAAAGCTCGTTGAAGGCCTGTCTGCTCTGCAAATCACGGGATATTACAAATGTAAATTAGTTGACTTCATTTTCAACTGTATCAGAGGCCCGGGGATAGGACTCCCATATTTTTGGCTGGTGGATTGTCGTCGGAAATTTTCGGTTTCACCCCTAAAAGATACTAAACATGGCGTGGCTCAAATAATTTGTTACCCTGAAAGATACCCTAAAGACTAGGCCTTGTGCCAAGTAGGCGCAAAGGAGACAGGTAACAGGTAAAAGTCGAAACTCATCAAGAAATTTCATCTTTTAGTAAAATGCTGCCTTTAATGTTGTCTAATTTATCGTCTTCTCGTCGAGTAATCCCTCTCGATTTCTCTTTCTTATACGGTTTTTAATGTACCGCCACGAGACAAAACAGTTTGGACAATTGTTTCGACCCTTAAAGATACCAATATCCCTAAAATGTTATTGAAGATCAAGATCACACCCCTGAAAGAGAGCAAACCCCGTGAGCTCACTAAATATTTATTTTTGACTTGCGAAATACAAGTTTGCAAATAAATGCGGCGTATTCGAAAATAACGAGACACACAGACGGACGGATGGATGGAAAGAGCACCCCGATCTAATGAAAGTCGCGCTGATGAACATGCTGCTCAGACCAGTATAATAAATAAAAGTATAATTTTTCTATCACCTTGTTTTGGTTTGGTTGTGTCAACGGGTGAAATTATTCAAAATTTACGCTCAACTGGACACGCCGCATGCACGGGGAAATGCATTCTTTTATAGAAGAAACGGACGAAAAGTACAGGGAAAGCGTGCTTGTAATTTATTCCCGGGATCAAATGAAGCGTGTATTGCACAATAAATTTGACGTTTGCTGCAAAATTAAATTAAGTCGAATCTCCCTCGAAGCAATTATTCAATAGATTCGATGCGAGTGAGATTCGACGTATGCCCTAGGCCTTAGATCCTCTCAGTGCAGTGAATTAGCTTTTGTCGCGACAATGTCTCGCAAGGGACGCAAGGATCACCGATTGGTTCATGCGGATGCCATTGATTGATAGCTCAAAAAAAAACTACGGCATGAAGATTGTTATACAGTAAAAACCAGCTTGTAAGGACCTTCTAATCTCCCAATTTTTTTTAGCTGTTAAGCTACGAAAAGAGTATTAAACTGATTTTTATTAAGCTGTTTAGCCAAGCAACTTCAAAGCGGTTCTTATGACTAGAAAGATGAGAAAATTGAACTACCCCAAAACACACATGTATGTAATAAATCATTTTTTGTTTAATTTTATTTACTTCGAATTCAAAAAACGCTGATATGAAAGACGAAACACATGTTTTACCACTTTCTAGTACATCAATAACCATGTCTCCTCCATAGAAATTAAGAACCTAATCAAGAACCTACTTAGCTAGCCTAAACTGCTTACAACTACCCCAAAATATGAACCTGTTTTGGCAAAATGTAGGCTCTTACACGCGCGGGTTTTCTGTAATTCACTCATATAGGTAGCTCTTCTGTCCAGAATTGATGTACTCGCTTTGCGTAATACTGGAATGCCATTTTATTGGAATGGAGTTTTATTGAAATGGAGTTTTAACTGAATAGAAAAGAAAGGTAAATCAATGAAAACAAATTGATATTCAATTCAAGTGGTAAGAATTTTCAACTTGTTTATAGATTCTTGATTCATGATGAATGTCGTAGAAGACGTCTCTCCTCCTACAAGATGACTCACTTCCTTAGCGTAGAGAGGCTGTGCGACTGCGCCGTTTAAGGTCTCGGTCAGGGTAAATAATTAAAAATCAATAATATGACTTTTTTCTTGGAATTCAGTTAAAAGGGTCCTAAAGTACATTTCTAAATCCCCAAATTACGACTCAACTGTTTTCCTTGGTTTCAATAGCCCATTCGTTTGTAGAATGTTTGTATTGCCCGCCACTCATTTTCTGTATTTTAATCAACTTTACACGCTTTTTCTAGCACTTAAATTTTAGGTCAAATTTTCACCTTCGCGAAGCTCCTGACCTCGCACGATCTAAGATATCGGCTTTAATTTTTTTGTGCCGTTAGAAGATGATAACACCTAAAAAACTGTGTGAGGAAATTTTTATTTTTTACTAGGATAAATTTTGCGGCAGCAAATGGAAAAAATGCGACTTTCAACTTTGCGACCTTATATTTTCGTAAATATGCAAAATATCAAAAATCGCTGACACGGTTTTGCAGTTCATTTCTCCAAGATTAAAATCCGACAAAGTGTGAAGGGTATACCCCTGGCTACGTCCCCCGTAGCTACGTTCCTGGCCCATATTAAAGATATCACCAAAAGGTGTGATAGGAACAAACCACCAGTTAGAAATGTCATTATCAGTACATATCTTTAATCCAATAAAGCTAGTCTTTACTTCCTTTCGTTCTTTTTTTTAGATTTCTTTTTTTGTAAAAGCGCTTCTTTTACTTTTTGTGACCCTTTTTTGTGGTTATAAAAAGTCCTTGTGCCCGCATAATTTTTCCTCTTATTTCTATATGACCTGTTGACCCGTGAACGCGCGAACTGGACAATTCCTACTAATGTTAATTATTCATAGAATTATCTTTTTTATAGTACAGTAACCCGATTCTACCGTTATACCATCGGATCCACAGGCAAGGTATATCAAAGGTAGGTGCTTGTCAACGTTTTTTGGGGGGAAGAAAACACATCGTATTTCAGGACCACTATAAGCTACCGTACATTTCCCTCTCATGTTGTTCAATATTTACTGAAAGGGGCGTTTTTGTTTATTTTAACGGTGCAAACATTTCTTTTTTGTTATCATTTCCTATTGTCGATTCCTACACAACAAGGCCCCAAAACGTTTCATCAATGAGTCGAAGTAAGACGTAAGATTTAGAGACTCGAGCAATACTTAGCCAGAAATTCTGTTACCAAACATTTTGATACCTATTACCTATTATTTGGTGTGAATTTGGGATTTTTTGACCGCTTCATGTTCAAATTGCTCGAAGTTCTAAAACAACCCGTCTTATGCTTATTCATTTTATTTCCCGTGAGGTTTCACATTTTATTTTTATTTTCTCTAAACGCTTCTCAGAAAATCATAGCATCTAATTCACAACGACAGTACGGTTTTTCTTTCTCGAAGCTTTTTTTCAAAGGTTGTTTTTGACTGAACAATGAAAACAAAATTGAATAAAATTCTATCCTCAGCCACTGTATCTTCTTACGCGAAATTCTTTATATGTTGTTGTTCAGATCATTCCCCTAAAACAAAACGATTTTTTCTCGATTTCTCTATTTACCATTTAGTACTGTAAAAACGCACTGGTTATTTTAACCAAAACAATTGATGGTCATCTCAGACTCAAGAATGAGTCTGAGATGACCAATTTCTTTTAATAATTTGGCCAGTCCGTTACTTGTGACGGCGAAGGACTTTGTTGTGAAAGTCAAAGTGATAGCCTTACTGCAGCAATTTTCATAATTCTGCAAACTCCTACTTGACATTTCCGAACGCTCATTTTATCTGCGTTTTGGCTTCCGGCAATCAAACCATGAAATCAAATGAAAACATTTCATTTAATGGGAGCGGTCATTTAAGCTGAATTAGTTTTGTTTTTACAATTTGTACATCAACCCGGGCAAATGTTGTTGTTTTAGACTTTCTTTGGCAAAAAAATATCTTGCCGCGCTCCATGTTTCAAATCAATGACTATCAAATCGTTGCTGAAATCCATGAAAGGATTACCCATTCGCTCCATGGAGCTTACCAGCTTAGCATGTCTATTTGGTCAAGCGTTGTTACAAAAATATAATGCGTCTCTATATGTTACTATTTTTGTGCTGCAATCATGCTGTGATTTTTTCCATCCCCATGATACTGTGAGTAAATGGGGGGGGGGGGGGGGGGAGCTCTTGATCATGAATAGCAAGGTCTTCGAAAGCCTGGCACCACTTTTAAGACTAATTAATTCCACTTCGATAAAACTGGAAGTGCTTGAGTTCGGGCTTGGGTCTACATGCAAATTTGCCCACTGTACCATGGTCCATTTTCACGTGAACCTCCTTGCGTGAATCTTGAAGGCAACGCCCTTTGTTACTGCTTTTATGTGATAATGAATCCCATCTTGGTACACTGGAAGTACATGATCAGGGGGTGTCAAGTATTGTAGAATTGTAGGGTATTGAATACTCTGTCACGATACAAACTTTCGTGTCTGAACTCAAAAGACAAGCGTCATTTTCTTATAGTTTAAAGGATAATTATTTATTCCATTTCGATAAAACTGGAAGTGGATGAGTACGGGCGTGGGTCTACATGCGAATTTTCCCACTGTACCATGGTACATTTTCAAGTGAATTTCCATGCGTGTATCTTGAAGGCAACGCCCTTTGTTACTGATTTTATGTGACAATGAATCCCATGTTGGTACACTGGAAGTACATGATCAGGGGGGTGTCAAGTATTGTAGAATTGTAGGGTATTGAATACTCTGTCACGATACAAGCTTTCGTGTCTGAACTCAAAAGACAAGCGTCATTTTCTTATAGCTCAAAGGATAATTATTTATTCCATTTCGATAAAACTGGAATTGCATGAGTTCGGGCGTTGATCTACATGCGAATTTTCCCATTGTACCATGGTACATTAAGTGAATTTCCATGCGTGTATCTTGAAGGCAACGCTCTTTGTTACTGATTTTATGTGACAATGAATCCCATCTTGGTACACTGGAAGTACATGATCAGGGGGGTGTCAAGTATTGTAGAATTGTAGGGTATTGCATACTCTGTCACGATTCAAAATTTCGTGTCTGACATCAAAAGGCAACACGTTATTTTATTTGTTTATAGGATAATTAATTCCACTGCTATAAAACTGGAAGTATACGTTATCGAGGGTGGGTCTACATCCAGAATTGCTTAGCATGGGACGCTCTATCATCCTGCCAAGTTTCATGCTTTTTCCATCAAAATGAACAATTTACTACTTTTTCTGCACGATATTCCTGCACTAATTCTATGGAAAGGAGGTTGCTTGCTCATTTTAAAGGAGAAGCTGAATCAATTCACATATGGTAAGTTTCTCTATGGTAAGCATTGGGCATGTTTTGAAGTCAATCTTGATAATTCGCATTTGTGATTGTCGAGAACACCAGTGAAAATTCTGTTTAATTACAGTTTACAAGTAAATAGACCTCCTCGGCTTGCCGGTTTGTTTTCCCATTTCAGATCACGTGGCATTCCCATGAGTATTCTTTCTTTCTTTTTTTCTGCTACGCACCGAAGGATATATGAATATGGAATCATTCCAGACAAAGAGAGAATACTCATGGGAATGACACGCGATCTGAAATGGGCAAAACATTACGCCCAAGCCGAGGAGGTCTATTATATTGAATGCCCCGAGCCCGCTAAAATTCCAGCAAGGCCATCTTAAATCTTCGTTGATTGTACTCAACCAACCAAGGGTATCATCAAGAAACCATAAAACTAGCCATGAAAATTCGCTGATCATAAGCAATTCATAGTTCCGACCTGTCATTCAAAGCCATAGTTACTGTTGTTATGTCACAAACAAACCAGAGTTTTCCTTTAAAAAAGTCCAAAAATATTCCGATCCCGCTTTGGTTTACCAGATATCTTTATCTTCGGATCATCGAAGTTTATACTGTCGTAAATGGCAAAAAAGTGCTCTAAATCGGATTGATTTCGGAAGTCCTGAAATACTGTTTGTGGGACACGATCAGTTCCCGTGGGAGAATCTTTCCAACTCTGATTGGTATCTCCAGATAGCGTGAAATGGTTTCATTGTTTGATCGGAACTATGAATTATTGGATGAGGTTTTTGTGATTTCCAGAATAAACAATGTCGAGACAAGTGGAATCAGGCGAGGGCGTAAGGCCGAGCCTGATTCCACTTGGCGAGATATTGTTTATTCTGGAAATCACAAAAACCGAATTCAATAATTGTTTTATTATGCATTGATTCAGTAAATTAAATACTTTTTTTCTGTCAAGCAATTTATTTTACACAAGCGCCTGTTAAATAGGGGAAACATTCAAGGGCTGTAGTCCCATGATACATTGCGCGCGCGCGTAGGATCAAGAATCAGCTAGCTGATTCTTCAAGAATCAGCATGCTGATTCTTGGAGACCCTTAAAGTGGGTGATTCCCAAAGAAAAGCGCGCGCTTTTAGCCAATCAGAATCGAGATAGTGAGTACAATGTATAATAATATGAATTATACTTCTGAACTCAAATGACTATTGAACCTGTTCAACTTATGCGTAACACTATTGAAACCGATACCACCACAGAGCGACAAATATATCGTATTTATGTATTTCACTGATGTCGCAATACTATAAGGTTGATGAGAGTGCAGATTAAACAGAGATCGCTTTGAGTTAAATACGTATTAAATAACAATATTTCACCATCAATTTTTGTTGCATAATTTGCAATGGTGGCCTCCTCTTTTATGTGCTGTAGAAAAATATCGAGCTCATTTCTCCATCTTAGTTTTAGCATGATTTCAACCAGAATTGATCAAACTGTTAATTTTTTAACATTTTCTTATATTCAAAATTCGCCAACATAACTAAAACTTTTTTTCGATGTAGTACGTACTTTTGTGATTTTTGTTGCACGTGCAGGTCTTTAACGACTTTAAGTATCAGTAATGTTGATATATTTTATTCTTTTTTTTTTCCAGATCTTCTGAATAGTTAGCAGGGGCATTTTTACACCATGATCAAGGTTGTGATACTATATAGCTACCTGTGACGGAATATGAAACTAACATCTATAGGGATGGCCTCTAGGCAAGATAGGGGTCGGGTGTTTTGAGTGAATACCTTCTTTGTAATTGGAAGTGTTTCTCTAACGTCTTAAAAATGACTTGTTCTGACAAGAAATAAACTCAATAAACATTTCCGTAGTTCGTTGTCAATGTCGTAATATTGATCGTGGCACTGTCGTCCAAGGCTATAAACTTCGATGGGAGTGGGTGGGGGGGTCTTCAAAGTTAACTTTGTATATGTATACTATCATGAATTACGTTTTCTTCTGAATTCAGCAATGGCTTTTCTATGGTAGCTTATCGTGGTGCTCTAGCTGCATGCTTCGTCGTTTGAAACAATTCCGTGACACTGCTCGTAACATGGCTTAAAAGTGGAGTCAGAACGTGCTCTGTCGACATCTCGTTTGTTGCTCACAGAACACTCTACAGGGGCGTAGCCAGCACTTATGAGAGGGGGGTTCCAAAATTCAAAAAATAAAAAACTCCACATAAATCGGACGTTTTTTTGCGTTCTCGCCACAGGAGACCCAGCCAAAAATATTGATCTCGGGAAAAAACTAGCGTTTGAAGAAATTTGCTACATTTTATTGGAGCTTTTATTTGTTGTCTATTAAGGACGGTGCCTACTAATGTTACTGCGCATCCTGCTCGCGCAAACCGGAAACGGCCAGCGGATGCACGCAAAACAATGACAAACGCCAATCAAATCGCTCACTTCCGCCATAATTTCAACGGTTGGGTTGCCGGTTGCCATGGTTTTGCGTGCATCCGCTGTTCACTATATTTCTAACGACTGTTTCCGGTTTGGTTCGATTCCGGATCATAAGAGAATCTGTGGAGGCTGGAATTCTTTGCCAGAATTTATTACCTTTTACCGAACCCGAAAAGCTGAAACTGCTTCCAGTTGTTGCTGAACCTTTCTTCGATGGCCAACCGAAGTTTGGAGTTGGAACGAGCAGATTTTCGGTGTGAAACTTGGCGAAGTTCGTGGCTGATCCATGTTTTGAGCGGCGATCGAGGAGCTTGCTGCGTACCTTGTGTTGGTATTATGGTAGTGGGGATCGAGGTGAAAAGGAAAACAAGGGAAACCCCGCTGGAATGGACCTAAAACTCACCCAAATGGCAACGCAAGTAAGTCATATCGAGAATTATGAGAGTTTCATCGGATTTCAAGTAATTTCATCACCTCCACCAAATACAGTAAACAAGAGACATTATAAAGCGAAGAGACTTTTATTTACGATATTTACAACCACAAATATACTCAATCCACTGATATTTAGTCTGGTCTGCCTGTGCCCTTATTTTTCCACTTTTCCTTTCTTGCTAAATAGTCGCCATTTTGAATTTCAATTTCTACTCACAGGGGAGGGGTGCGCAGATTTGTCACTTAACAATTCTACCTGCTGTCAAAAGGGCATGATATTTCTGAAAATTGCGTGGCTACCCCTATATTTTTTTTACATCAATCGAAAATATAAAACCTCCGCATCGTATTTTCATTTTTTTAACGTGCGAAAAATATGCTGAGGCTATTTTTTAACGCATAAAGTAGCTGGTGTCAGATGTAGATTTTGGGCCTTTACAGAAATTTTTACCCCTAAAATACCTTTAAAAGCCGAAATGTACAATTATTTGTTATGGAATACAACAAATGTAATACCAGCTGCTGATTTTACGAGCGAAAGTAGAATTTAAATCAAACTATCGAGAAAAAATAATTTGTTCGTAATTTCTAAAAAAAACGCTAATTCTGCTTTTTTAGGGTGTTGGGGATGGCTTATCTCGAAAACTTGCGTGGGTACCCTACCCTTTTTTAGCGGAGCTCCTTGCGGCGGCCAAAGGCCGCCGCTGAGCGGAGCACCATACCTAAGAAAACAGCGTCAAAATAAAGGCAGATAACTGTAAATACAGCAATTCGTAGTATTGGGTAACCTGTGGAAATTGCTAGGGGTCGATCCGAATTTTGGACGTCTTGGCAAGTCCCGGATGTGTAACGTGGCCGTGATCGCTGACGTCACAATAGCTAAATTGTGACGTCAAGCATGCTCAGCTAACAGGGGGAGGGTACGTCGCGTTGTCAAGGGAAGGGGGGTTGTTGAAATTTAACGTGCGTGAAAATTTGCCGGCTTGCTCCTGAAATTCTCTCCCAGTCGGAGTTTCAAGGACTAGAAGAAAAGACAACTAACTGGAGTACCATGCTTTAAATAATTATGCCACAAAGGATAAACAACGTGAAGGGAAAGCCGTCGAATACAAACAAACATGGGTCGTATTATCAGAAAAGCAGAAAGAAACGGCAAAAACTGAAGCACCAGAGCTAGAAGCAGCGACCGGGAAAAAGCCGGGCAAATCAGAGCAGAAAGAAGGTAACCATCATATCTATACAAGATACTCGATAGTCGAGGAGGAAACGGTCTCGTTCAGACCTTCAGTGAGCCATAAAAACACAAATTTTCGGCTCTCCTCGAGCTGATGGGGACTAACATTGATCATTTTTGTAAAACAAAGTTTCCGTACCATCTTGAACGACACAACTCCTCACGAGTAGCGTCGACGCGTCGAAACCATGCGCGGTATAGCGGTATAGTAAAAAATAAGACATTATACTTTTGAGCCCCTGGTCCCAAAAATAAGTTGTTGGATCTCATCTCTGTTTAATCACCGGAAATCACAGTCACTTTACTTTACAGGAAGCGGAAATAAGTAGAAACAAAGTTTCTATTGTTCAGACCACTACACGTGACACGACGCCGCAAAAGTTAATAGTGAAGTTGATCTCTAGTTGTACAGCTCCAACACACGAGGAAAAATTACAGGCTGCAATTCTGTTAAAACTAACATGTTCTACTTCTCTACTGAATACGAAAGTGTCAGGAAAGCTGAAGTCACAGGAACTAAAAACGTTTGTCACCAGTTACGGACATGATGGTTGCGGTGTGGATTGGAAAACTCACTGTTCGCTGCAGTTGGACAAACATTCGGTAAGCTTATTTTCCTCAGTGAAATGGGCGAATTAAAGCTTAAGAGGTGGACTAAAACTGCTAAGACACTTTGGTTAAGAATGTTTTGCACCCGTTTACATGATTTTCAATGTGTATGGACGAGTCCAAAGGAGATTTAATTGATTCCTCGGTATATTTAGAACAGTCAAAAGATGATCAACTAACTTTCAACTGTGTTTTGAGTGTTTTGGTCTTTCATTGAATTATAGAATTACTTTATTCTATTGACACTGATAACGGCTATCTTTTATCTCTTGAAGATAAAACCTTCAACATGTGGTTAAATCTGTTTTGGATTCTGAGTGAGTGATCGGTTTGTCCCAGTCAATTGAAGTGAATTATCAAGAAAATTTTCCTTGCTCAAGGCCGGAATAAAAAGTTAGCAGAGTGCACAGAAAGACACTCACGTTTACCCATATTTGTTGGCTCATTATCAAAATAGCCCTTGTTATGTTCTTCATCTCTTTCTAAAATTCTATAGGCTATGGAACTTTAGAAAGAGATGAAGAAAATGAAACAGACAGAATAGGAGTATCTTGTTGCAAGTTTTTCAAAATTTTCTCAGGGGGGCAATGCCCCCTCAAACTGAAATTCTTTTGCTTTTATGTCTCATTCTTATTTTCTCAATTTTTCCCCCGAAACCTCCATTCTCAGTATTTCAAGTGCAATTAGGTGAAAATTAGAGTACCATAAGATGCTTTTATGGGCATCTTGTGAACATGAAACTTGCTCCATCCAAAATTGCTCCACCCATGCAATTATTTGGAACACTTTAGACTTTGCGGCTTAATGATTTAACACCCTTAATCTTTTTGTAGGGTCTGCATGCAATAGTAACTCATGTTATTTCCATTATGAAATCTAGATGGCAAACAAGGAAAGTCAATTTCAGTTTATTTACAATATACGGCTGACGATTTTTATAGAATTGCATGGTTGACATAGTTTCCCTGTAGTACTCCAAGGTGATGAACTTTGAAATTTTATTTCTTCAATTTTCACTAGTTGTTATGGCATATTTTTATGGATATTTTTTGGAAACACACATTAAGTAAATTTAGTCATGACAAAATTTGCAACTGCAGAGACTTTTTGATGACTGAAAAGGTTACCAGATATTTTAGGGGGATTCAAAAGACTTGATAAACTAGTGCAAAATGTGTAAAATGCTGTATTTTCTTCAAATGTGATGTTTCTGCTGTTTTGCTATTAAATACCCCAGTATTTTGTGGGGTGCAATCATTAAGCTTCACTGGACTCCTATGTTGAGGATCCACCCGCTGTTTTTTTGCTGGCTAGATGCCTGCCTTAGCTTCCCCCCCCCCCCCCCCCCCCCCCCCCCCCCCCCCCCCCCCCCCCGCCATCATCTTTATACTTTTGAGCCCCTGGTCCCAAAAAATAGGATCCATGACCTGATTTGTTCACTATTTATCAGTATGCTTGGGGAGAAAGGGAAATACCTTAAAATTTTTTACTGTAACTATAGGGCATCTGACAGGGTGCGGTGGTGCGGATCCGCACAATTTGGTCATTTCTGCACCTTGAGAACTTTCCCCGCACCAGCTTTCCTGGTGAACAAAATAGCCTGGGCCCTTGTTTTCAAAAAACGAGAGCTTGCCAAGAGTTTCTCATCAAATTTCTGTCCAGAAACTTGCCCTCTTGCCCTTTTGAGTACAAAAATGCCCTGTTGTTGGAGATTGAAGTGCAACTTTCAGTATGTATAAATTGTTTTAGAGGCAAATTAGGCCAGTTTCAGAGGTGTTATTATCAGAAATCCAGTAAGTGATTTAGCCTATTGCTCTGTACATTAAGCTTAAGCTAAGTTAACTTTGAACATTCCCTCCCCCCTGTTTTATCAAAGCTTTTGTGTGCAAAAGCATCTTCTAATGTGTATACATAATGGTAGACCATATTTAAACTCTGAAATTGTTTTAGAGGTGAATTAAATTTGTTTTAGAGGTATTTAATTTTCTGCACAATTTGCCTTTTCTTCCCCACATTTTGCCCTGAAATTTCCGCACCCTGTCAGATGCCCTGAAGGAGGACCTGAAATGTTTGTGCAGTTATCAAAGGAAATTTAAGCGACAGAAGTTGTTTGGGCAATTCCAGAAAATAAAGGTACCCTCCCCACAGGCGGCACTAGTTTTTGACCCCCCCATGCATCCAGAATTTCCAAAATGGTTAACTCCCCCCCCCCCCCCCCCCCCCCATGCATCCAGAATTTCCAAAATGGTTAACTCTCCCCCCCTCCCCCCCCCCCCCCATCCTATCGGAATTTCCAAATGCCGCCCATGGGGGGGTACCTTTATTTTATGGAATTGCCCATTGTTGTACTCAGGTATGTAAAGGCTTGACAAGCACAATGGGGGCTTATATGCAGATCAAAATAATATTTTGCTGTTGAGGGACAGCTGAGGCAACCAAACCTGGCAGTCTTCTTTATTTGTGCCAGCCATATTTAAAATAATGACAATTTGTTGTCATGGCAAACCATTTAAGGTGGTTGGACAAGTTTCTATACTGAGTTATGTTAACCCTGTCGCTTGAAAAACCTTTGAGATACCAAAATATAGGGCTTTTGACACAGGAAAATACCCTTACGAAAATCACACATGTGAAAAATATATGTGCCTCATATGTGATACACATGTGTTCAGCAATAATTGCACATGTGCAACACAATATATGAAACACACATGGATCACATATGTCACACATATGAAACACACTACAAAATTTAACTAGAAAAACATGTGTAATGCTCATGTGTGTTTCACATGTGATGATTACATAAATTACACATGTGAGAAACGCATGTTCTACATATGTTAAACACATATGTTGCATATGTGAAACACATATGTTGCATATGTGATACACATGTGCTGCATATGTGAGACACATGATGTGCTGCATATGTGATACACATGTGCTGCATGTGATGCACATGATGTGTAGGGGTGTAGCCAGGGGGGCTGGAGCCCCCCCTTTCTCGGGAGATTTTTCCCACACATTTACTGTATTTGCGGAAGGAAATTTGAACATTTTCGTCCCCTCCCCCTTCAGAAATTCCTGGCTATGCCACTGATGTGCTGCATATGTTATACATGTACACATCATGTGCTGCATATGTCGACACACAATGTGCTGCATACAGATGCTCACTATGCTGGGCTGCACAGAACTGCATGTCCTATAACAACACTTCACAATACAAAACACTAAAACCTAACTTGTCTGTTTTCAAATTAATATGTGATTGTGATTAATTCAGAAAATTGAGAAATATTTTTGCATACTAAGTTATACCTGTGCATGTGCTGCAATATTATTCTATTGAAACAAGTGGCTTCTTTTTGACCTCATTGTACTGTGCTAGAATTCGAATTTTTGCTTATAAAATATGAAATTTCAAAGTATTGTTACACTACCTTCCCAACTCCTCACAGATCCTTCCAAATTTACTCAAGAGGGCAAATGTCAAACCATTTAGTCAACATTACAGGTTCGCAGATTCAAAGTCACCAGGAAGGAGTAATATTTATGGAGGCTGACGAGGGCATGAATGATAACAATGTTAGATTCATTCCATATTATACTTTATTAATGTTTCTCTTGTTTCGGACAGGTCGACATTAATTTGTTGTTTTGTTTCCAGCATCGTAAAACTAATACAAGTTGCAATCTTACAAAAATACTTGCATTACTTTGAATAAATAGGATTTTAATATTACATGTCCACAATAGCGCAGAAATTCAGAGGTACCATGTGGAAAACTAAGCACAGTCTAAGTAAATGTACCACCTCAAAAGCGAGCCCCGTCAAGAAGCAGGTCAGGGGATGAAGTAAATTCGCATTTAATCTTTACACTAAGCAATAGCTAATGATGCTGTCTATAAAAGGATAGGGTTTTCTTTGGATATTCCTCGCCTTGCTTCGTTGCACAGCTGGTTAATAACCTCGGTCAGTTTTGCTCGACTGACAGACTGTTCTTTTATAACATTAGGATCCATGGCATATGCTGTTATAAGAAATACATCATATTAGATAGAGTGAAAAATGATAATCATGAGAAAGGGGACTTAATGGAATTTAATTGTTCACTGCCCCTTTTTAAAAGTGTCGTGCCAAGCCGGCCCCCTGTTCTTAAGCAATCCATTCTTCAAGTGACGACACATTGACCATGCAGATTGTGAGTACTATGAAGTTGTAGTAGCATTTTATCAATCTTTCGCATTTTATAAATTCACTTTTATCAATCTTTCGCATTTTGTCAATCTTTCTTCATTTCGTTTCATTTCGCAATTTTAGTGTAATTGGCCATTTGTAGGCCTTTTGAAAACAATGCTACTTCATCGGCCAATTTTGCTCCATGGAAATTAATGACGTGTGACATTTATAAAGACATTTAGGTTGAGATAAGCAGCAGCAGAGCAGTCAAAATTGGGCTATGAGGAAAGAATAATCACACTTACCAAGGATGGCTTTAGTGACAATGGGGTTGAGCTTTCTATAACCCTTGATGCCCCCACCACCATAGTTTGATGCCTTGCGTGTTTCTTCATTGAAGAAAACACGCATGAGGTTGCGCACCATTATTGTCGGTTTTGTTGAATGTGCAGCCAGTTTTTGGTCGAGATGTAAATACACTGGCATTCCAGGTACTAAGGGCAGCATCTGTAGAGGTGTAAGACAAATCATGGTAATTAAGGATTAAAAATTAAGTCATGTACTCTGAACTCTTCCGGATCTCTCAATCATTTGTAATTAATTCTGGCTATTTAACCATTATCCTGCGACCAAGATTGTGCAGAGTATCGTCTGACATACTTAAGCCAACGAGAATGCACTCCTGACTTGGCTAAGGGTTCACTTGGGAGAGGGTGCTGCCCCTCCTAGTTGGGTTTCCCTTCTCCGTGTATTACATTGGTTTATGGTTCACATGCGAGATAGGGTGCCCCTAGGGGTAAGGTTTCCCTACCTCTCGGGTAGGGAGACCCTGCTAATAGTGGGGTCAACTTTTGCTTACATACATACATGTAAGCCCATGTGAATGCATCAAGTAGGGAAACCCTTAGCTAGGAGGGCTAAGTTTGAGGGTTTCCGGTCTCCAATTACATTGTGAGCAGAAAATACAGCATTGGCCGCTTTTGTTCTATACACCCAGAGAATATTTCCAAAAACATCAACTAGTGGAACAGGTAATAAATCCTGAATCTGAGGACTCCAGTCCACCGGAGATTCCTGGCGAGTTCTCAGAGGGTTTGATTACAGAATCGCTGCTACACCAATCAACAGAATATTAGATTGACTCTGTTGTGAGCAAACTTCCTCCTTGATGAAAACAAGCAAAAGAAAAGCGCTACCCTCAAAATCCAGTGTAAAGATGGCACATAGAAAAAGTCGAGGATCCTATTATGGGAATTAGAGTTATAGCCCTCCCTTCTAGAGAAAACAACTCGCATGTGAACCGGCACTATATATCTTTTGACCCTATGAGCCCGGCGTTGTAACTAATTTTTATAAAAATTGATTATCAATTTCCCATTGATACAATTGATTATCAATTAGTAAATCAAAATTCTGTAGTTTGATCAATCCATTTTAAAATCCAAGCCCAAATTTATTCGCTGTAAAAATCAAGGTGACACTGTGGTAATGCCATTCCCACATACTGCAACTCATGCGCACCCCCCCCCCCCCCCCAGGCTGTCCAGATTTTTTTCTAAAGTCCTAAAGTTATAGGTTACAGATACATACCTTCTCTGATTTGGCCTGCTCTGGTGTCATTACACCTGCTCTAGGCCGTCCAGCAACTAGATCATTCTGATCTTGATCACTCCTCTCTGATAAATTGTCAAAAAAGGCTTTTATTACTTTGAAACCACCTAACCAAATCCTTCCATTCACCCCAACCTCAGATTTTGATATCCCATGTGCAGGTGACAGCTATTGGCCTTGACCTATGACCATTTGGGCAGTGCATTGATGTCTTGACTAATAATACAGGATATCCTAGACTTGTAATTGATTGTATAAACCTCAACAAATTTTGTTTAAAAATGTGTAGTCATGACGGAGTCATGATTATTTATTTGTTTCGTGGTGTAATACAGGCATACATTTTTAATTACTTGTTGCTTGCATTCGCGACTCGTACGTACATGTAATATCCTCCCATGTTACATTAAAACCATCTATTTTAATAAGGTATTTTTATTGATAATTATAAACTTTATGTTTGTTTTCAAGGAAAAGATGGACCACTGTAGGCCAAGAGTGTTATGTTATTGGTGTCCCAAAGTATAAAAGGGTACCCCGAGCTACTGCAGTGGCACTTCAAAGAGAGACCAGCCAAAATGTGATAAATGCAGCCTTTTATCAGAGAGCTTCCATTAATGGAAATATCCTTCATTCTAAGTCCTATTCCAAGGCAACAAAGAGGAATAGCTACACAGTTGCATATGGGCACCAAAATAGCATCAGTTATGGCTACATAGATGTCTTTGTCAAAATCAGACAAGCACACTGTAGATGTCCATTACCATTTAGCTGTCCCTGTGATTCCTGGGCATATTTTGCAATCATCAATCCTCTCGAGTTGATGGAACCAGCTAGCCCAGAGGCCTCTGATCAGGCGATTACAGTGTCTTTAAGCCATGTAAAGAAAGCTTATTCTCCAATGTAAGTACATAATATGTGATTAGAAACATCAAACTAAAAGGTGCCCAAGTACATTTAAAAGGTGTAAATTTTAACTGTCAAAAGTAAAGGCTCCTTCATCTCCAGTGGAATGATAGTTTATGTGCCAAGATAGTACGCTGTGTATAAACAATCGTCTAAATCATCTTAAGGGACTCACAAACTATTAGTATGCCTACCAGAGAAAACTACCTGGATTTAAATCAGCCTGGATTTTTTTTTCAAATGCAGGTAGTTTTCTCTGGTAGGCATACCTAGTTTGTATATTATGGTGAAAAATTCATCTATACGGGTTATACAATAAATCAAATAAATTTTGAACTTTTGATTCACCGTATAATGGGAGAGAAACTCACCTAAGCTTTCGACTCAGACTTGAGTCTTGATCACAGTAATGAATAAAAGTAATAATTAGTCTTTATTTCTGCACAGATAAAAAATACATCTCTTATGTTACAATCAATAAATAGATAAATAAATATGAAAAGGTATATTATATAATCTAAAAATCTAATTACTCGATAGTTAAATTGTATTTAAAAATGAGGCGATTAATGTAGGTGCTCGTGAATCTATCAGTATTATAACTCTGGGATACTGACATGTTCGTTGTCTGAGATTGTAATGTGCCACTTTCTTTCGAAATGAGTGATGTTTATGCTCACTGCAGTCACAGGCTTTGGAGCCACGTGACCACAGTAGGTCACCTAAACAGGGATGGGGGCGACATCGGTTGCCCCACCTTTGGGACAACACTGCGGTCACATGGCTCCAAAGCCTGTGACTGCAGTAGGGCATAAATATCGCTCATTACTGTGATCAAGACTCAAGCCTGAGGAGTATCGGCCCAGTAGTAGCCTGAGTCGAAAGCTTAGGTGAGTCTTTCTCCCATATACTGTATGGTGAATCAACAGTTCAAAGTTTATTCGATTTATATATGTGTAGTTTGTATATCGTTAATCATTACATCACCAAGTAAACAAAATGTTTTGGACTCATGACAGGCAGCCTTGGAAAAATCAGAAGAAAGAAAAAATTAATATGAAGTTAATAAGTGAGCATCGTTGAGAAAAATGCAAAATGATGCTTACTCATTGGCTCACCCAAACTTACATTGCTTTATGGAATGCAATTAAAGGTTCACTCTGATTTATTTTCATTATAACAGGTTGGCTGATGTGGTTGCCATCCCTCTCATGGAGCTCACAGGCGAAAAAGTTGTTTGCATGGAACTCAATGATATTGTGTATTTGAGTCATTTCCCAAACACTTTTGAAAAGGACTAGATTTAGTTCATTTGCTTGAATTCAAAGCATGTTGCTAGGGATGGAGCATGTTACATTCTTCTTCACAGAGCATACAGCAAGGTTCAGCAAGGTTCCTAAATTTCTGTTATAAATGCTATTATTGTTTAGTAGAAACCCACTCGCATACTATCATGAATCCTGCAATCTGATAGGCCGTTATCACGCAAAATTGATTAACAATATTTAATTTTTTGCAAAGACGTTTCAAAAGAATTACTTGAAAACTGGCTGAATTTTTCAAAACTTTGTATTCTTGCTAACATTTTACAAAGAAATGTATGGGCAAATACATCAAGTTGAGGCTGGACAGGCATCCTTGCCTGTCCAGCCTCATTTTGATGTATTTTCCAGTACATTTCTTGCAAAAAAAGAGCCAGAATACAAAGTTTTGAAAATCATATCTCAGTCAATTCAAGCAATCTTCACCAAACTTTGTAATTTTACTAATACGGATGTGTAAAATTGAATACTGGACTTCATTTTTTGATAACTATTAAATATTATTAATCAATTCTGCATGATAATGGCCTATTGTCTCCGTTACTCACTATCACGTAATATAATAGTGAGTATAGCGACAACGGCAGTGTAAAAATTTCTAAAATCATTGAAAAAAGTATGTTTTAATAACAAGTCGAATGTAGTATGCTAGTGGTTTTCTACTGAAACAATTAGACTACTCGTTCTCGTTTTCTATGAGTCAAATAGTAAACTTGGAGCTACGAGCCTTGTTAACTATCTATTGACTCATAGATCCTAGTCTAATTGTTAAAAATCCAGGCAACAGAGACAATAGCAAGTTTGCAGGTGTTGCATGACATTTTTAACTTTGATCCTGGTAAAATATTAATATGCTATTTGAAAAGAGCACACCGAAATTAGTAACGGGGCTCTAAGAACAAATTCTACAATACTGTATCCATCAAGTTGTTTTTGGATGGCATGGAAGCTATTTGTACATTTTGATGGTGGTCATACTAGTGTGCTGCCCTTGCCCCCTAGACAATGTTGTCACTAGTTTGGCAGTCATCATAGAGATGGTGCTGGATTTGAATTGAAATCGTACATGACATCAGCATGAATAATATTGAGTTAATGAGGTTCACACTGGAGTGATGTTGAGCCCAATCACAATACTTGTCCCTAAGCTTTGCTTATTCATGAGTAAAAAAGGATGTCCAAATCAAAACTACCTGTTTAACTCTTAATGTTGGGGGGGGGGGGGTAAACAAAAAAAAGAGGCCAAAAAGAATTTATTTTGGGCCATTGGGCCAAAATAAATTTCCTGCCACAAACCAGAAGGAATAAAAAAATCTAGCACCAACCAAGTAAGAGAATGTACTTCAAATGCTGGAAAAGTGTGTAAAGTGCACATGTATAAGTAGTCTGATCGACAGCTGTAGCAACATTCACATCCAGGATCACATGTGTGCACATGTCATGCAACACTGACGTGCTTGTGCACATGTGTACATATGTGAGAAAGGTGCATTCAGTTGTACACATATGTGTACATATGTGAAAAGACATATGAAAAACATGTGCATTGAATCGTCCGCCTGCGTGGAATCATTTCACATTCAGGATCACATGTGTTCATATGTGTACACCTTGGATTGTTTGACAAAAACGTTACTGCACATGTGTGCACATGTGTAAACAGCCATTCATAGTTCAGCAACACATGTGAACACATGTGAAATATCAAATTTACGTTTTTCATACATGTGCAAGAAATGTAGTCACATGAAATTTACATGTGGTTCCTATGTGCTGCCTCTTTGCAGTAGTTTTGCACATGTGAAAAGCATGTGTAACACATGTGTACATGTGTGTGATTTTCGTAAGGGTACCTAAATATGTCAAAGATTTGCTGTATTTTAGTAGACCAGAAGCAAAAAAAAAAAGCTATAGCAATTTTTCAAAGAAAATCGGGAGATTTTACTTAAAGGCCCATCACCAACCGGGAGCCTTTGCGCCAAGTTTTCTTTTTTTTTTTTAAATTGATCCATTGTTTTTGGGTGCTCTGATTTGCTAAGAGTCCGCAAAGACTCTCGGTTGGTGATGGGCCTTTAAAAGCCGGGAGACCCGGAGATGAGGTAAAACAATGGGAGACTCCTGGCAAAACCTGGGGAGTTGACATCCCTGCTATACAATCCCCAATTCACATGTGACTGGTATCTCTGTAGCTAGGATAGCTATCAGCTCCATGTAAACTGTCTGTCTCGGGGGTAGGGCCAACTTTATTTGTTGTGCATGCTGCATGTGTTAGCCACAACACCAAGATAACAATTGGTGCAATTTTTTTTCATGTGAAACAGGAGCAAGTTTTTTCCTTACTCCCCAAGATGATGAACAATACCTACCTTTTTATTAGTTATGCTTTTCCTCAAAATGTTTTGTCTTTTTTAAAAGGCATGCCTCCTGCCCAATATAGCTGTGATAGTCAGGGATTTTTTGTTACTATGGCAACATTTCACATTATCAAATGATGCAATAGAAAGCCCATCGGTATACTGATTACAGTTAATATTTGAATACATGTAGTTCATGGTAAAATGTTCATTAAATGTTCCCAATGTCAAGTGAATGTCTAAAAAAGCAAAATTAGCATCACACACCCTTAATTTGGTTGCTCTGGCAACAAGAATCTTAAGGATGGCCCACAACAAAGCTGACTATCATGAGACATTTGTACCAGTGCATAAAGCCCCATGTTAATTAGCCTTTATTATATCCATGTTAAAATCGTGTTCTGCAATCTCATTTGCTCTCAGCAGGTCAATTTATTCCTAAATTGACCTGATTTAAGATTTTTGACATTGCGTGAGCAGAATGTTCTACTGCTAGCATGCGCTGCATTTTCAAGTTTGGTTATTTCCCTTCATTTGGTTCGAAAAATATTTTCTATGAAAATGATTTCAACATTGATATAATAAAGTGGTAATTGACTTGAGTGGAGTGCAATTTTGGTCAAAAATAATACTTGTGATTTCAAATCGACCTCACGCTAAAATTTTTGAAATCACATGTATGATTTCTGACCAAATTTCACTCCACTCACAGGTCAATTACCATTATTAACACATCTGTGTAGATTTACACTTTGTGTTTTGCTTTTTTTATACCAAGGGGTACGCTAAAAGATCGCGAGCCTTGATTTTTGAGCAACAACAAAATTGACATCTTGAAATGTGAAGTCTGGCAAATCATCCAATACTAAAACTTTTTCATTTTCTTTTTCATTTCTTTTTTATTGAGATATTTTTTAAGTATAAAATAAATGGACTATGCTTGCAAGCACGTCACTCTCCCTGTTTCTTATTGTTTAGGTTTTTGCACTGTCATTCTCCTATCATTTTTTGTTGAGTGTGTGGTATAGAGGCATCATTCTTTTTATAGTATACAAGGGAGGTGGCAAAAGTATTTTAACTTTGGCTATAGGTGCATAAAAAAGAACTTTTAAGTTCTTTTTTATGCACCTGCAAGGAAAAAACCCTGCAAGGACTGTTTATAATGTAAAGTACAGCTTTATCATGAGATCACATCCACTATCTTGTTATGTTGTGGATTGATAAAATAAAATTAGTCTAGATAAAATAAACCTATTTTTCATACAACTACTACTGCTTCTGACATCTTTCATTCCGTATGATAGTTGGGAGCTCCGCTTTTAGCCAGTGGCTAAATCTATATATTATCGGAAATGAATAGCCTTTCACATTACCTTTCATTGCCACATAGTCATTAAGTGCGAAAAATATACTCGTTTTTGTAGGCACCGTCCTTAAATATTTACCGAATTTTAGTAATAAGTCGGTCCAGTGGGGGGGGGGGGGGGGGTGTAAAATATACCATTAAGAAAAAATTCAGGGAAAAATGTCACAAGTTTGTTCTTGAAGCTCTTGGTCACCTGGATTTGTGGCATACAAATTGTCTCTTCCTTTTAGTTAACAAATGCATTGCAGTATTTGACACACTTATTAGCTTGAGTTAACTATGTGAATGTTTTCATTGTTGCTATTAGAATGGTGAACTACAAAGTAGCATACAGCAGATTTCAGATGACTGTTGTAATTTGCAATTACTTTGTAATTACTCCGATAGGTAGTATTCAGAATTGGTGTACAGATTACCTTGCGATTGGTTTCACTACCGTCATACGATAACTGCTCTATACATATATGTTATTTACCGGCTGGGAGGTCCGGATCGTGAAATACCGTGACCGAGGTCACGGTATTTCACGATCTGGACCGACCCCAAGCCGGTAAATAATATTTATGCCTTTTCTTTGAATGACACAAGTCCCAAACAGGTTTTTGCTATTGCTGTTGAGCTCTGTTTAATTGCGGGGCTAGAGAGGACAGACACCAATTTGGTATAAATATGGCTATATCTGTGCATATAGCCGTTTTAATATCAACTTCATTCTTAAATACTTAGGCAAAGTATAGGATTCATTGGCCTAGTTTTATTTAACAATTAGTTGCCGAACGATAATGTATCAGTCAATTCCAGCGACGACCATGCCACCCCCCTCCCGGGACACCGTGGGGCATTTGCACACCACTGGGTTCCCTGGGGTGGGGAATTTGGAAAATTTTGCTGGCCCCGGAGTCGGGATTTGTTTTTCTCCAGGGGAGGGGAGGTGGGGAATTTTGGTTCTCTTTCACAATCTTTTAGCGCGTTGAGTTTTGCGGAACTACAACACCAGTTCACTTCCCTGACCAGTTATAACTATTAGGCTGATTCCTCTCTCAATCAGCCTGACCTCTGATATTGGGTGTTCTTATATTCAGATGTTTACTGTATCTAATCTCTAGGTACTGTATTTTCTCTCTTTGTGTCAAAACATTATATTTGCAATAGGCAATTCCAGAAATATGTGTACCCCGGGGACAGGTGGCACTTTGATCCCCCTTCCCATGCATCCAGAATTTCCAAAATGGCTTACACCACATGAATATAGAATTCATGAGAGGTTAAACTAGCTTCCACCTTTGAAAACCCCCCATGCATGCAGGCAGAATTCTGATTTTGAAAAACCCCCTCCCTCAGAAAAAAATCATACCTTCCCAATGGGTTAGATTTTGTAATTGCAGAGGGGCAGGGATGTCAAATGCCTTGTATGCCCCTCCATACGCGAAAAGACCGAGTTACGCGGACCAAAGCCATGTCGGTCTCGAACCAACGTTACGCGGTCCACCCAAAATACTAACGGGAAAGCTATAATATTTCATACCAATACTGCTTTGAGGCTGGGTTTCAATAATTTGAAGAAAAAATCAAGAAAAGCAAAATTTGAAAATGTGTGAGATCACTCTACCGAGTTACGCGGACCAAACTCTTGTCAGTAAAATACCAACGTTACACGGACCAGCGCTTCAATTGAAAATTCGCTTCAATTGAAAATTTCTTTTTCAGTGTGTAGGGGTCGATACTTTGACATAATTGTACTTTCTGAATATATTTGTGCTGCATTTCCTCTGAACCGTCAGCATATTCCGTGGTGCAAGGATCTCCGTGGTGCAAGGATCTCAGCCGATCCTTGCACCACGGCGGCCATTTTGTTTTGTCACCACCTTCCCGCCGGAAGTGAAAGCGTTAGAAAAAGTCACGTGACTGAATACGAAGTTTTTACAGACCAGCGCAGAACGCGGATATTTCCAGCCGTTGTTAGGCGTCCGGTCGGACGGACCGCGGGCTCACAGAAACGGCTGGAAATCGAGCCTGTCGCACTCCGAGTTGGTGTTAAACCCGCGTTACGCGGACCAGTGCTCCGAGTTGGTGTTAAACCCGCGTTATGCGGACCAGTGCTCCGAGTTGGTGTTAAACCCGCGTTATGCGGACCAGTGCCTCACTCCGAGTTGGTGTTAAACAGGCGCCTGTGGTAATGAGTTGGTTGCCAGGAAACAGAAGATCGCCAACGGAAAAATCAAAGAGAGGTCGCGATCATCGTCGCGAGGATGCGAGGATGTCTTTATCCGAAAACACGATTGAATCTGTTCAAGTTGTTGGCCATCACAGAAGAAGATTTCGTATTTCATCGTAATCGGACATCAATGAAAGTTTTCCTACTGGAATTCTTCGATATTAACGGTAAGTTTTGCATAGATAGCCTACAAAAACTTTCTATATCTTCACTGGTAGGCGAGTTCACCGGTATTCATCCATTCATGTCAAAATGTGCGGAGAATTTAAGTAGTTAAAATAGAGACTGCTGCCAGATCCTGCCTAGAAAACAACTAATGTTGTAAGCTGCTAGTCGTTCATGTAGAATGTAGTGTAGCTCAGTTGTTTAATTTGTTTACGATGGAGAAACCTACGACGAGACTCCTCACGAAACACGTTAGAGCTAGTTTCCCGCCGTTGTCAGAGTGTGCATTTTTTTACTGACAAAATTTACATTTCTATACCACTGTAGGTAACTTATTTGAACCCCAGGCCCTGGTTGTTCAAAAGCCGATTACCTTTAACCCATACCTGTCAACTGAACTTGGTCAAAATCTTGAGATTCTCCCTCACATGGCAGATAAACATAGAAAATTTGTATGAAAAATTCCCGAGAGTGACAATGCGGGTGATATACACTATACAGTAAATGTATGAAATTTTCACAAGAATCATGCAGGTGACAGGCTTCAAAATCTTGTGACACCCCCGGGTTATCTTCTTTATTCCCTGCTATCAGAGGCCTCTTCTCTGCATTACACTGGCTGAAGTTCAAGAGGAAAAGAAGACCTCTGAGCTGGGTCGAAACTCACTTTCCTTGCCACCATCCACAACCTTGGACAGTTTGCTGACCGTTTCTCGAGCCCACTGTATGCGTATATCTACAGACGTTTTCCGCTGGGGGATAAAAAATATCAGCGGAAAACATCTGTAGATAATATGCATGCGTATATAGTGGGCTCCAGAAATGGTCAACAAACCATCCAAGGTTGTGGACGTTGGCAAAACAAAGTGAGTTTCGACCGAGCACAGACAAGGTATCTTTTCCTTGTGAACCTCAGCAAGCGAAATGCAGAGAAAAGAGGCCTCTTAGCAGGGAATCCAGGATTAACTCACTCAGGCTTAAAATGCTGTTTCTCGAAAGAAGGTTTAGTCAAATTAATTCTGGGTTAGTTAAACCAGAATCAACTTAATTTAACCCAAGATTAACCTGGTGAAACCAGTTTTACTGCAAAAGATTTTGCTATGGCAGCCGTAAGCAGGTACAGAGTTTAATTAAAGGAATTCTGTGAATTCCGGGCTAAATACCGTTCCAGTGAGAATAGTTTCAGTGTAATTATTAGAAATGTCATGCAAAGTTTGTTTTGTTAGAGAAATAGTGTTATCTTGCGATCGGCTGCAGACTTGCAAAGACTTATTGTTTTTTTTTTAAGGATTTTTACACAGTTATATAATGTCCATGTGCTCTCCTCAAGTTTAATTTGCAAGCCGTCAAGTTTTTGCAAAGCAAAACAAAACAAAACAACTTATTTCATTGCACTCAATATTTTCAGAGCCCAGTATTTTCTTGGTTTGAGATTCTCACAACTTTTGGGACCCAAAAAACCTTGGCAAACATTTATAAATACATTTTCAACAGCGGCGTAGCCAGGAATTTCTGAAGGGGGGGGGGGCGGATAGTGAAAACATGGGACGAAAATGCTCAAATTTTCTCCAGCAAATACAGTAAATGTATGGGAAAATTTCTGAGAAAGGGGGGGGCCTGGACCCCCCTGGCTACGCCCTGTTCAATAGTAATTCATGGCCCAATAGTTACGTTGTTCACTTATCTAGTGTTTTTCTACTGCTGATAGCCCAGTTACTGTAACCCTAGATTAACGATTTAAACCATCCCCAAGAGGTGTGTTAAATTTAACCCTGGATTTACCATATTTTAAACCAGGATTAAAGTTAAACCACCTTCTAGCAACACCACTAGTGCACACGCTCAGATTTAATCCTGGATTAAACCTGGATTAAAGTGAATCAGCTTTTGAACAACCGGGGCCAGAATTTGTATTAAATTTAAAACTAGAAATATCTGCTAGATAGGTGAATGCATGGAGCAAAGGCAGTAAGGTAGACATCAAAAGATTTTGCTGTGGCAGCCATAAGCCGGAACAGAGTTTAAAAGGAATTCCATGAATTTCTTTCTGTTGGACCAAAACATCAAGTGAGTTTCTATGGTGGTATTGGAGAAAAATCCTTCCTACAAAGCTGTTTGTATAGGAAATCATACAACTTCGAGTTCACAATTTGGAATTTATTTGCACTAGTGGGTTTTTCAAAAAAGTATGAAAATTTCACAAACTGCAGCTTTTTTGAAAAACCCACAAATGTAAAATGAATTCCAAATTGAACGAGAAAACAGGAAGTCGTATGATTTCCTTCAATAATACACAAATTTCTAAGGAGTAATTCACAAATCTGCTTAACAACTGAACTAGCAACACACATTTTAACTATTATGAAATCTGGACGTGGCCAGAATTTTGAGCATGAACAAAAAACAAAGTTCCATAATAATAGCTCTATGTTATCAAAATTATTTTGTAACCTATTAGCATTTTCTAAAGAAAATTTCCATTTTGTTAACCATTTTGGCACTTTGTTACCAAAAAACTGCACTGCTCTCATTCAATCAGAATCCAGAAATTTTTTCATGTGCATTATTACACAAGATAATATAGTAAAGCCAACCCTATGGTACATTTTGTTTCTTAACCTTGTGATTGCAGTTTGGGATTAAAACGGGCCTAAAATATTTTCCTTCACTCATTGAGCTGATGTGGTTGAGTTCTGCTCAAAAAACATAAGTGAAAACAAGCATCAACAATATTGTACCTTGGCATCTCAGGTCAAAACAAAATAATTTTCAACCTCAAAATAAACATATAAGAACAATGATTGGTTTGAATTTTATGGCACAAAAATAGAAATAGCATTTCTAGCAAATGCTTTTTTTACATATTCGAAATTTGTTTAGGAGAAAATCTCTTTTCGTAGAAATCCCTTGCGTAAATCCAATATGGCGGCAAAGCGTAAGCAAACTCGTGTTTCTTCACTACTCTCCAACGCCTGCGAGCAGGCTACATGTCTCGCAAAAAGGCTTTTTAGCTGGACATTGCGACTGTATGAGCTGCTTTTGCAGTTTCTAATTTGCGACATAGTAATAATATGTTTTTTTATTATTAGTTGTTGTAAAAAGTGGGTGATCATGGCAAAGAAACAGCTAATACAAAGTTTAATCAACTATGTAACCTAGTGAATTGGTTGCTGTGGAAACAGAAGCTTGCTACTGGAAACACAAAACTGAGCAGCAGATGCCGGTTCTTCATGCCTTCAGGAAGACCACAAATCTGGCCAATTATTGGCCATTCAGGAAGTAGATGTCTTCCTAAACATTAATGAGCGTTTTCCAGCTGGAATTCTTCCCAATCAATATTTATGGTAAGTTTGGCATAGATGCAAATAAAAACTAGTCATGAAAGCAGGAGATTTGGGTCAAAATGGAAATTATGGAAAATTCAGCAGGATGAAAGAATGCAGTTACAGTATAATTTATTTTTGCCTAGACATTGTTTGTTTATCATATAAACATCAGTGAAATAAGTAGCCTACTAGTAGCGAAAAGTTTCGGATTTGAAAGCCAGATTGGTTGAGCTACAAGTAGGCTATAAGTAGCCTGCTACTAGTAGCGAAAAGTTTCGGATTTGAAAGCCAAAAAATGGCAAATGACCAGAGCAGAAAACGTTTTTGGCTATACAAATTGACCTACTAGTGTGATTTGACTAAAACAATTATTCCTCTTGCCCTCATTCATGCTCGAGGAATAATTGTTAATTATTATATCAACGCCAATGAAATACCGGGTGATCTCCCACGCGAAAATTTGATATCATTGAGGTATGCGTGACATACCTTAGCTATATAACCTTTGATGACAGTGACAGGGAGTGGAAGGTCTATATTAGGAGGACCGTGTATTGTGTGACATTTTGGGGTACATGTAGGATAATTCCTATTTGAAATACCATTGCGATAGTTACAGGAAGGGGAGTGGAAGTTCTTTCAAACAGCGTAATTTCAAGTGGTATGACTAGTTTTACGGGAAAACTAGGTGGTCTGCGTCGGCGGAGACGTGAACATGAACAACAACAACCAAAGGTTGAGATTTATGTTAAACGCCGTGGAAAAATGTTGTTTTGCTGACGTTTCCAGCGTTAGCCCTTCGTCGGAGCAAAAAAGAGAATTTCAAAGCGTAATTTCAAGCTTTCATACATATTTGTGATACATTTCTTCTAAAATCGTCTGTCCAATGTCAAAACAGCTTGATAGAAATGAAATAACAACAAGGCGTTCTATGCTAATCGCTTTGAGCTGGGAACTGATGTCAACAAGAAATAAAACATACCTAAGTCATTTCTAGTTGGCACAGTAGCTACGTATATAACCTTCGATAACAGTTACAGGAAGGGAGTGGAAGTTTTTTTTACCAGCTACATTATGGTAGGGTATTTTGTGATATTAGACTAGACGAACTTTCGGAAAATCGTACTTCATGAGGCATTTTTTAGTAAAGCTGGCAACAAGTGCCATTTTATGCGAAATTTTACGCTGAATCCGAATTTTTTTGTTGCCAATGCAGATTTTGCATTTTAAGAGGTGAAATGACGTCATAATTGACAGCTGTCACACAAACCTCTACAATGAATTTTTCGCCGATTTTTCTTTTCAAATTTTAACGGCCAGTGAAATTCAAATGTATAAGTGGCAATGTGATATTCAAAAAATGTATCTATATTATGGGATAGGGTGATTGCTGGGCGTAGAACGTCATCCAAAAAGGCGGATCCAAGATGGCCGCCGTGCCGCCATTTTGGATATCTGTTGATTGTTTGAGGCCATCACGTTCAAAGGCTAAACTTTAAAAAAAAGACAAAACTTAAACGATTTTGCAATACATAAAAAGTAGCAACTGACGATTATGGCGGAAAGAGAATAATATATAGGCAAATATATGATTTGTTAGTGAATTTAGGTACGAAGCGCAATCCACAAAATTATAGCAACTTAGTCGTCCCTACTGTAAAAAAGTTCTCACTATGACTATTGATTTCAAAGCCTATCTGAGTCAACTAGATCTACGACTATTGTTTTAAATGCATGCAGAATATTCCTCTTACACACACAGGAATAATAATGATAAGAAAAAAGCAAGGATAAAGGGGGAAATAATTCTATGGCAATTTAGGCGTTGCTCCAGCCTTTTCCAAAATTTTTTTATAGCCTGGTGGTAGCAACTTTGAACTTAAGCAAACGTAGTGAATGTAAGACTTTAATTTGTCCTCGGAGTAGCTTTCCTCTCTATGCTTGAAAGCCCTTTCCTATTCCAACCCATTTTTGTCTGAGGTTTCCTTTTGAGGTTTTCTGCTGGTCTGAGGTTTCCGCTGTTTTTCGATTATGCCACGGGGGCAGCAGATTGCATGGTCGTTGTGAACGAACTTTTGATATAAGGACTTCAAAGGCACAGTTTTGTTGCCGGGACTAAGGATGATCATCGAAAAATGGTGATATCGTTTAGATCGTAAAATCAAGCGGCGGTGAATCTGATTCACCTTTTCATATTGATTTGCCTTTTATATATTTAATATGGCTTCATTCGACCAGCAGCACTGCATTTCATACTGTGATACCTTGAATTCATTGTCAGGTATTTAGTTCCATGTCTTTTTTGACTACCAGACTGATAGTTTCTAAAAATCAAATTTGACGATATGGCGGCCATCTTGGATCCGCCATTTTGAATATCACAGCAGCACCATATCCGAATAATACGACAATTTTTCGTATAGAACATTCTAAACTATCCTGTTCAAGTTAAGGGTCATTCCACGGTATTTTGAGCCTGAACATCATTTTTTAAAATTCATAAATATTAGGCTCTTTTCCAGAGAAACTTACAGGACAATGTCTGAAGTTTATTTTATTACTATTTATTTTGCTCTAACTGGCGGCACTGGTGAATAAATTAGCATCATTTATCCAAATTAGGTAAAATGCTGTTGCGGAGTCTACATTTCAATTCTGCTTGTTGAAGAAAATAATAAAACATAAACAGTTTGAAACTTAGATAGACACAATCTACTAATGGTGCTCTCTCTAAAATCACATAGCAGTCTAGGCTGTTTAGCTTGAGCTTGGGAGAATTTGCTGTCCAATGAAGAATTGTAGACTCCGCAACGATTTTGGTACTTTTAGTTTTAATAAAAGTTACAAAAATAAACATTTTTTTCTGAAAGTTTGTAAACTTCTAATTTATCACTGTTGTAAAATATATATGGAAGAAATTATTTAAAATTTGTTTCCTTCGAGTAGTAACAAGCAATTAATTTTCGTTGCGGAGTCTACATTTTTGTTGCGGAATCTACAACTTCTTCTGGACTGCTAACTAGAAAACTGTTGAATTTGTTAGTAGTAGTTGTATTATTGTTGTAATACATCAGTAACAACCAAAAATTAGTGTTGGAAAGGTTGCAAGACTATTAAATTAGTATATTTGCATTGCAGGATGCCAAGCTTGTTTATTTGTAGACTCCGCAACAGTGGACTCCGCAACAATTCCCAAATTTTAATTCTGATCACCAAATAGCTGGAAATTTACTGGAAAGGGATGATATTGATTTATTTGGAATTTTCTATTAATTGAAGTACACTGATAGGATTGTTTTGTATTTTTGCCTTAGTTTTTCCTCTTGTGCCCTATTGTAGACTCCGCAACGTAGACTCCGCAACGTAGACTCCGCAACAACACCAGCCTTTATAAAATAAATCGTTTCTCCAAAAAAATAAAACAAAGCAAGAAACTCTCTGTGTTTAAAATAAACACAGATCAATGCTTCTTCTTTTAACAAAAGCCACTATTCAAAACAGCTGATTTCTAGCTAAACAGAGATTTCTAGCTAAAGTTACTTGTTGGAAATCAAAGGTTCTTCTGAGTAGACTCCGCAACACCCAATAAACAATAAAATATCTCGGAACCCCTTTAACTAGAATGATGGTCAACTCTACTGTATAAAGCAATTATGCTCTTATACCCTAGACATGTAAAGTCACTTTGACTGAAGTTCTAGATTTGAAGTTATGATGCCTCAAATCTCTCTGAATGTAGACTCCGCAACATACGGTTTACTGTGGAATGACCCTTAAATATTCGTTCGAATTTGAAATATAGCGACAAAACTATTTTAAGGGGTTTACGAAGAGCTGTCAATCATGATGACGTCATTTTCACCATTAAAATGCAAAATCAGGGATGGCAACAAGAAAATTCGGATTCAGCGTGAAAAATTACATAAGAAAGTTCTTGTTGCCAGCTTTTACTAAAAAATGCCTCATGCGCCTTAAATATTGCAATTTTCTGATATTTCGTCTAGTTTATATTTTGGGACAGGATCATTCCTGTTTGACATATGTTTGCTATATCACTTTTGATAAAGTGCCTACATTAGGAAGACTGGGGTATTTTGAGATATAAGGGTACTTTGGGGCAGAATCATCTCTAGTTGGCATCCGTAGCTATATTATAACCTTTCATAGTGATATGAGATGCTCTAGGGGACAAAATCATTTCTAGTTGGCACTGTAGCTACGTATAATATAACCTGCGAGAACGGTTACCGGATGGGAGTGTAAGCTTTTTTTTACCTACATTTAGGAGGTCCCAGAGTACTTTGTGATATTTTCGTGTACGATCATTCCTGTTTGACATAAGTTTGCTATATAACTTTTGATAACAGTGACAGGAAGGGAGTGGAAGTTCTTTTGTTACCTACATTAGGAGGACTGGAGTATTTTGAGATACTTTTGGGCAGAATCATTTCTAGCTGACATACCGTCCGGGTAGCTATTATAACCCTTCATAGTGACATGTAGGGAGCGGAGGTACTGTTTTTTTTTCATCATCATTATCTTTGATTACAATCTTTTCTTTACTAATAACACTGACCCGCAAATAGCAAAATGCCAGATGAGGTAGGTCAGAGTTAATTATATATTATTTCTTTCACTAAAATTACATTATATTTCTTATTGTTTGTTGATGTTGTATATATGTATTTTTTAATATTCATTTGGCATAATATGCGACTAACAAGAGGAGGGGATTGTTTCAAATTGAGAGTGATTTCACTTTTTCAATTATTAAGGGTGGCTCAAGGTAATCATCTTCTTTTTCTAGGATGTCAAAAGTACATTGGTTAGTTGTTTTACCTACATTAAGAGGAACGAGGTATTTTGAGATACTTTGGGGCAGAATCATTTCTACTTGGCATACCGTAGCTATATAACCTTTGATGACAGTTACCAGTACAGGGAGTGGAAGTTATTTTGTTACCTACACATTAGGAGGACCATGGTATCTTGAGATACTTCAGGACAGGATCATTCTTGTTTTGACATACCGCTGCTTTAAGGAGGCTTCCTACAGTTTTTCTTGGACTTGACCTGTCAACTTTGGATGACCACAATTCAGAAATATTGTTACCTATGAATTTGAAGTTTTGACCATTTGCTGTAGAAAGATGAAAGTTCAAGATGAACCACGATTTATTGTCATCAGAGTTTCCATAGCAAACAATCAGGGGGGTCACTGTTTTCAGCATACGAAGTTTAGAGAAAATTCACCAAGCATATTTCAAGATAATTCAGGCGACTTTTTTTGCCTTTGAAATACAAAATGTTTCATAACCTTTGATAACAGTGAAAGGAAGGGAGTGGAAGTTCATTTTTTCCCTACATTAGGAGGACCATGGTATCTTGTGATACTTTGGGGCAGAATGTTTCCTGTTTGATATACCGTCTGCTCTATAACCTTCGATATCAGTAACAGGAAGGGAGTGGAAGTTCTTTTTTACCTACATTAGGAGGACCAGGGTATTTTTTGATATTTTGGAGTAGGATCATTCCTGTTTGACATACCTTCGCTATATAACGTTTGATAACAGTGAAAGGAAGGCAGTGGAAGTTCATTTTACCTACATTAGGAGGACCAGGGTATTTTGAGATGCTCTGGGGCAGAATGTTTCCTGTTTGATATACCGTCTGCTATATAACCTTCGATATCAGTAACAGGAAGGGAGTGAAATTTCTTTTTTACCTACATTAGGAGGACCGGGGTAACTTGGGATTTGACATACCGCTGCTTTATAACCTTTGATGACAGTGACAAGAAGGGAGTGGAACTTCTTTTTTTACCTACATTAGGAGGACCAGAGTATCTTAAGATAGTTTGGGACAGGATAAGGGGATTGCTATATAACTTTTTGATAACATTGACAGGGAGTGGAAGTTCAGTAGTTACTTTGGGATAGGATCATTCTTGTTTAACATACCGCTGCTTTGTAACCTTTTATAACCTTCATTAAGGGGACCGGATTATTTTGAGATATCTTCATAGCAGAATGATTTTCTAGTTGGCATACCATAGCTATATAACCTTGATAAAATTGAGAGGGAGTGGAAGTTCATTTTTACCTACATTACATAGGAGGACTGGGGTATTTTGAGATGCTCTTGGGCAGGACATTTGTAGTTGTAGCATACCGTAGCTATTATAACTTTCGATGACAGTTACAGGAAGGGAGTGGAAGTTCTTTCTTTACCTACATTAGGAGGACCATGGTATCTTGAGATACTTTGGGACAGGATCAGGAGCTTTGCTATATAACTTTTTATAACAGTGACAGGGAGTGGAAGTTCTTTTGTTACCTACATTAGGGGGACCAGGGTATTTTGAGATATCTTCAGGGCTGAATAATTTTCTAGTTGGCATACCATAGCTATATAACCTTCGAGGAAAGTGAGAGGGAGTGGAAGTTCATTTTTACCTGCATTAGGAGGACTGGGGTATTTTGTGATATTTTGGGGTAGGATCATTACTGTTTGACATACCTTTGCTATATTACTTGTGATAACAGTGACGGGAAAGGAGTGGCAGTTCTTTTGTTTGCTACATTAGCAGGACCAGGGTATTTGAGATGCTCTTCGAGCAGAATCATTTCTAGTTGGCATACCGCCTGCTATATAACCTTCGATTTACTGTTACAGGAAGGGAGTGGAAGCTTTTTTTTACCTACATTGGGAGGACCGGGGTATTTTGTGATATTTTGGGGTAGGATCATTCTTGTTTGACATACCTTTGCTATATAACTTTTGATAACAGTGACAGGGAGGGAGTGGAAGACAGTTCTTTTTCCCTACATTAGGAGGACCATGGTATCTTGTGATACTTTGGGGCAGAATGTTTTCTGTTTGATATACCGTCTGCTATATAACCTTCGATATCAGTAACAGGAAGGGAGTGGAAGTTCTTTTTTTACCTATATTAGGAGGACCGGGGTATTTTGTGATATTTTGGGGTAGGATCATTACTGTTTGACATACCTTCGCTATATAACGTTTGATAACAGTGAAAGGAAGGCAGTGGAAGTTCATTTTTACCTACATTAGGAGGACCAGGGTATTTTGAGATGCTCTGGGGCAGAATGTTTCCTGTTTGATTACCGTCTGCTATATACCCTTCGATAACAGTTACAGGAAGGGAGTGGAAGTTCTTCTTTTACCCACATTAGCCAGACCGGTGTAACTGGGATACTTTGTGACAGAATCATTCCTGTTTGACATACTGCTGCTCTATAACCTTTGATGACAGTGACAGGAAGGAAGTGGAAGCTTTTTTTTACCTACATTAGGAGGACCGGGGTATTTTGTAATATTTTGGGGTAGGATCATTACTGTATGACATACCTTTGCTATATAACTTTTGATAACAGTGACAGGAAGAGCAGTGGAAGTTCTTTTGTTACCGTCTGCTATATACCCTTCGATATCAATAACAGGAAGGGAGTGGAATTTCTTTTTTTACCTACATAATAGGAGGACCGGGGTAACTTGGGATACTTTGGGACAGAATCATTCCTGTTTGACATACCGCTGCTTTATAACCTTTGATGACAGTGACAGGAAGGGGAGGGGAAGTTCTTTTTTTACCTACATTAGGAGGACCATGGTATCTGGAGATACTTTAGGACAGGATCAGGAATTTTGCTATATAACTTTTTACAACAGTGACAGGAAGGGAGTGGAAGTTCTTTTGTTACCTACATTAGGGGGACCGGGGTATTTTGTGATATCTGCAGGGCTGAATAATTGTCTAGTGGCATACCATAGCTATATAACCTTCGAGGAAAGTCAGAGTGAGTGGAAGTTCACTTTTACCTACATTAGGAGGACCGGGGTATTTTGAAAAGCTCTGGGGTAAAATCATCCCTATTTCATATAACGTCTGCTATATAACCCTCGATAACAGTTACAGGAAGGGAGTGGAAATTCTTTTTTACCTACATTAAGACGATCGGAGTATTTTGTGATATTTTGGGGTCGGATCCTTGTTTTTTTACCTACATTAGGAGGACCGAGGTAACTTGGGATACTTTGGGACAGAATCATACCTGTTTGACATACTGCTGCTCTATAACCTTTGATGACAGTGATGGGAAGGAAGTGGAAGCTTTTTTACCTACATTAGGAGGACCGGGGTATTTGTAATATTTTGGGGTAGGATCATTACTGTTTGACATACCTTTGCATAACTTTTGATAACAGTGACAGGAAGAGAGTGGAAGTTTTTTTACCTACATTAGGAGGACCAGAGTATCTTAAGGATACCATAAACCTTTGCGGGTACCCTTCGCGCATAAATTCTCTTCGCGGCGCATTTAAATAAACCCCAATAAACTAGATATCATTTTAAAGCTTAATAAACGAAGTTTATGATGACGCAGTTTTTATTCTGATCTGCTCTAACGCGGAAAGGAAAACGATAAAACGGTGCGATTTAAATATGCAAAATGTTCGTATAGAAATACGGCGCCCATTGGCTTCAACTACTGAACTTCCACTCCCTGTCAATGTTATCAAAAAGGCCCTTATCCTGTCCCAAAGTAACTTAAGGATACCGTAAACCTTCGCGGGCGTCATTTTGACGATTTTTTTGTTTTTATCCCAGTCAATAAGTTAGGGTAGGAACTTCAATATTCAAAAAATTAAAATTAAAATAACTTATATTTCACGAAGAAAAATAAGAAAATCTAGTTTTAAACTGTATTGCGTTACATGATTCAGGCGGTAAAATCTTTTAATCTTGTTTACTTAGCCTTCGGGTCAGGAAATTGGCGCTTCTTTAGGCGCATGTTCTTGCCTGGCTTTCTTCGTTGAAGAGGCACTTTGCCCATTATTTAAGATACTTTGGGACAGGATAAGGGCCTTTTTGATAACATTGACAGGGAGTGGAAGTTCAGTAGTTACTTTGGGATAGGATCATTCTTGTTTAACATACCGCTGCTTTGTAACCTTTTATAACTTTCATTAAGGGGACCGGGTTATTTTGAGATATCTTCATAGCAGAATGATTTTCTAGTTGGCATACCATAGCTATATAACCTTGGTGAAAGTGAGAGGGAGTGGAAGTTCATTTTTACCTACATTAGGAGGACCGGGGTATTTTGAGATGCTCTTGGGCAGGACATTTGTAGTTGGCATACCGTAGCTATTATAACCTTCAATGACAGTTACAGGAAGTTCTTTTTTTACCTACATTAGGAGGACCATGGTATCTTGAGATACTTTGGGACAGGATCAGGAGCTTTGCTATATAACTTTTTATAACAGTGACAGGGAGTGGAAGTTCTTTTGTTACCTACAGTAGGGGGACCAGGGTATTTTGAGATATCTTCAGGGCTGAATAATTTTCTAGTTGGCATACCATAGCTATATAACCTTCGAGGCAAGTGAGAGGGAGTGGAAGTTCATTTTTACCTACATTAGGAGGACCGGGTATTTTGAGATGCTCTGGGGCAAAATCATTCCTGGCTGATATACCGTCTGCTATATAACCTTCGATAACAGTTACAGGAAGGGTTCGTGGAAGTTCATTTTTACCTACATTAGGAGGACCGGGGTAACTTGGGATACTTTGGGACATAATCATTCCTGTTTGACATACTGCTGCTTTATAACCGTTGATGACAGTGACAGGAAGGGAGTGGAAGTTCATTTTTACCTACATTAGGAGCACCGGGGTATTTTGAGATGCTCTTGGGCAGGACATTTTGTAGTTGGCATACCGTAGCTATTATAACCTTCGATGACAGTTACAGGGAGTGGAAGTTCTTTTTACCTACATTAGGAGGACCATGGTATCTTGAGATACTTTATAAGACAGGATCAGGAGCTTTGCTATATAACTTTTTAAAACAGTGACAGGGAGTGGAAGTTCTTTTGTTACCTACATTAGGGGGACCAGGGTATTTTGAGATATCTTCAGGGCTGAATAATTTTCTAGTTGGCATACCATAGCTATATAACCTTCGAGGCAAGTGAGAGGGAGTGGAAGTTGGAAGTTCATTTTACCTACATTAGGAGGACCGGGTATTTTGAGATGCTCTAGGGCAAAATCATTCCTGTCTGATATACCGTCTGCTATATAACCTTCGATAACAGGGTTCGTGGAAGTTCATTTTACCTACATTAGGAGGACCGGGGTAACTTGGGATACTTTGGGACAAAATCATTCCTGTTTGACATACCGCTGCTTTATAACCTTTGATGACAGTGACAGGAAGGGAGTGGAAGCTTTTTTTTACCTACATTAGGAGGACCGGGGTATATTGGGGTAGGATCATTCCTGTTTGGCATACCTTTGCTATATAACGTTTGATAACAGTGACAGAAAGGGAGTGGAAGTTCTTTTTTACCTACATTAGGAGGACCAGAGTATCTTAAGATACTTTGGGACAGGATCAGGACCTTTGCTATATAACTTTTTGATAACATTGACAGGGAGTGGAAGTTCAGTAGTTACTTTGGGAAACGATCATTCTTGTTTAACACACCGCTGCTTTGTAACCTTTTATAACCTTCATTAAGGGGACCGGGTTATTTTTTACATATCTTCATAGCAGAATAACTTTCTAGTTGGCATGCCATAGCTATATAACCTTGATAAAAGTGAGAGGGAGTGGAACTTCATTTTTACCTACATTAAGAGGACCGGGGTATTTTGAGATGCTCTTGGGCAGGACATTTGTAGTTGTAGCATACCGTAGCTATTATAACCTTCGATGACAGTTACAGGAAGGGAGTGGAAGTTCTTTTTTTACTTACATTAGAAGGACGGGGTAACTTGGGATACTTTGGGACAGAATCATTCTGGTTTGACTACTGCTGCTTTATAACCTTTGATGACAGTCACAGGAAGGGAGTGGAAGTTTTTTTACCTACATTAGAAAGACCATGGTATCTTGAGATACTTTCGGACAGGATCAGGACCTTTGCTATATAACTTTTGACAACAGTGACAGGAAGGCAGTGGAAGTTTTTTTACCTACATTAGAAGGACCATGGTATCTTGTGATACTTTGGGACAGGATCAGGACCTTTGCTATATAACTTTTGATAACAGTGACAGCAAGGGAGTGGAAGTTCATTTTTTACCTATATTAGGAGGACCGGGGTATTTTGAGATTTTTTGGGGAAGAATCATTCCTGTTTGATATACCTTCTGCTATATAACCTTCGATATCAGTAACAGGAAGGGAGTGGAAGTTTTTTTACCTACATTAGGAGGACCGGGCTAACTTGGGATACTTTGGGACAGAATCATCCTGTTTGACATACCGCTGCTTTATAACCTTTGATGACAGTGACAGGAAGGGAGTGGAAGTTCGTTTTTTTACCTACATTAGGAGGACCATGGTATCTTGAGATAATTTGCGACAGGATCAGGAACTTTGCTATATAAGTTTTTATAACAGTGTCAGGAAGGGAGTGGACGTTCTTTTGTTATCTACATTAGGGGGACCAGGGTATTTTGAGATTTCTTCAGGGCTGAATAATTTTCTAGTTGGCATACCATAGCTATATAACCTTAGAGGAAAGTGAGAGGGAGTGGAAGTTCATTTTTACCTACATTAGGGGGACCGGTGTATTTTGAGATGCTCTGGAGCAAAATCATTCCTGTCTGATATACCGTCTGTTGTAACCTTCGATAACAGTTACAGGAAGGGTTTGTGGAAGTTCATTTTTACCTACATTAGGAGGACCGGGGTAACTTGGGATACTTTGGGACAGAATCATTCCTGTTTGACATACTGCTGCTTTATAACCGTTGATGACAGTGACAGGAAGGAAGTGGAAGCTTTTTTTTCCTACATTAGGAGGACCGGGGGAAAATTGGGGTAGGATCATTCCTGTTTGACATACCTTTGCTATATAACGTTTGATAACAGTGACAGGAAGGGAGTGGAACTTCTTTTTTTACCTACATTAGGAGGACCAGAGTATCTTAAGATACTTTGGGACATGATCAGGACCTTTGCTATATAACTTTTTGATAACATTGACAAGGAGTGGAAGTTCAGTAGTTACTTGGGAAAGGATCATTCTTGTTTAACATAACGCTGCTTTGTAACCTTTTATAACCTTCATTAGGGCGACCAGGTTATTTTTTAGATATCTTCATAGCAGAATAATTTTTTAGTTGGCATGCCATAGCTATATAACCTTGATAAAAGTGAGAGGGAGTGGAACTTCATTTTTACCTACATTAAGAGGACCGGGGTATTTTGAGATGCTCTTGGGCAGGACATTTGTAGTTGGCATACCGTAGCTATTATAACCTTCGATGACAGTTACAGGAAGAGAGTGGAAGTTCTTTTTTTACTTACATTAGAAGGACCGGGGTAACTTGGGATACTTTGGGACAGAATCATTCCGGTTTGACATACTGCTGCTTTATAACCTTTGATGACAGTCACAGGAAGGGAGTGGAAGTTTTTTACCTGCATTAGAAGGACCATGGTATCTTGAGATACTTTGGGACAGGATCAGGACCTTTGCTATATAACTTTTGACAACAGTGACAGGAAGGCAGTGGAAGTTCATTTTTTATCTACATTAGAAGGACCATGGTATCTTGTGATACTTTTGGACAGGATCAGGACCTTTGCTATATAACTTTTGATAACAGTGACAGCAAGGGAGTGGAAGTTCATTTTTACTTACATTAGGAGGACCGGGGTATTTTGAGATGCTTTGGGGCAGAATCATTCCTGTTTGATATACCTTCTGCTATATAACCTTCGATATCAGTAACAGAAAGGGAGTGGAAGTTCCTTTTTTACCTACATTAGGAGGACCGGGCTAACTTGGGATACTTTGGGACAGAATCATTCCTGTTTGACATACCGCTGCTTTATAACCTTTGATGACAGTGACAGGAAGGGAGTGGAAGTTCGTTTTTACCTACATTAGGAGGACCATGGTATCTTGAGATAATTTGCGACAGGATCAGGAACTTTGCTATATAAGTTTTTATAACAGTGTCAGGAAGGGAGTGGACGTTCTTTTGTTATCTACATTAGGGGGACCAGGGTATTTTGAGATTTCTTCAGGGCTGAATAATTTTCTAGTTGGCATACCATAGCTATATAACCTTAGAGGAAAGTGAGAGGGAGTGGAAGTTCATTTTTACTACATTGGGGGACCGGTGTAATTTGAGATGCTCTGGAGCAAAATCATTCCTGTGTGATATACCGTCTCCTATATAACCTTCGATAACAGTTACAGAAGGGAGTGGAAGTTCTTTTTACCTACATTAGCAGGACAGGTGTAACTTGGGATACTTTGGGACAGAATCATTCCTGTTTGACGTACTGCTGCTCTATAACCTTTGACGACAGTGACAGGAAGGAAGTGGTAAAGCTTTCTTTACCTACCTTAGGAGGACCGGGGTATTTTGTGATATTTAGGGGTAGGATCATTCCTGTTTGACATACCTTTGCTATATAACTTTTGATAACAGTGACTGGAAGGGGGTGGAAGTTCTTTTGTTACCTACATTAGGGGACCAGGGTATTTTGAGATATCTTCAGGGCAGAATAATTTTCTAGTTGGCATTAGGATCGAGGTAATTGAAATTTAGCTTTGAATTTTTTTTTGAGAAATAATTCCATAAGCAGTGGATGTTCAAGTTTGTCCTTTTTTCCAGAAAAAAATTCACAGTTATTTCACATGATGATGATCATTTCACATTAATTTCACAGCATGTGAAATAAGACTTCTCTTCAGAAAAATATTTCACATGCATTTCACATGATTCGCCATTTCACATCATCAGTTTCACATGCTTGATTTCACATGTTTTGTGTTTCACACTAAGTTCACATCATTTTCACATGGTCCTTCCAGTAGTGCCCATAGCTATATAACCTTGAGTAAGAGGGAGTGGAAGTTCATTTTTACCTACATTAGGAGGAAGGGGGATATTTTGAGATGCTCTCGGGCAAAATCATTCCTGTTTGATATACCGTCTGCTATATAACCTTCGATATCAGTGACAGGAGGGAGTGGACGTTCTTTTTTTACCTACATTAGGAGGATCGACCATGGTATCTTGACATACTTTGGGACAGGATCAGGAACTTTGCTATATAAACTTGGATGACAGTGACAGGAAGGCAGTGGAAGTTCATTTTTGCCTACATTAGGAGGACCGGGGTTTTTTGAGATGCTCTGGGGCAGAATCATTCCTGTTTGATATAACTTTTTATAACAGTGACAGGAAATCAGTGGAAGTTCATTTCACCTACATTAGGAGGACCGGAGTATTTTGCGATACTCTGGGACAGAATCATTCCTGTTTGATATACCGTCTGCTATATTACCTTTGATATCAGTTACAGGAAGGGAGTGGAAGTTCTTTTTTACCTACATTAGGAGAACCATGGTATCTAAATTATCACTATACTATAGCATTATTATATGGATGCCAGTGTTTTACCGGAAACTAAAACACTCGTATTTTCCATATCTTCACTAGTGAAAATATGAAAAAGTTATGTACCGAGTGTCCCGGATGTGCACGTTTGCAGTGTTGTTTTCCTGACTCGTCTGCAGTGAAATCTCGCTCGGTCACTCGAGTTTTAAGCCACAAAACTAAGTTTTGTTCTAGTTCTAAAGAGAAAAACCTTATTTCATCTATGGCAGAGAAAGCTACAGCAACACAAAAAGGGAAATTAGTTCTTAACGACACTGGGAATCAGAAAGATTGAGGGAGCACTTCACAAATAAACACTTTCGACTTTATCAAGTGAGTTGTTCAATTTGTAATATTTTGCCGCTATGTCAATTCTAATCCATATAATAAAAAGAACATTACACGGTGGCTTGAAGATATGGATTTCATTTTCTCGTGTCAAAAACAATATTTTACTCACTCGCTGCGCTCGTTCGTAAAATATTGTTCTTGCCACTCGAAAATAAAATCCATATCTTCGCGCCACCGTGTAATATCCTCTATATATACCCCTATCTATCCTATTGCACAACAGTATGGTCTTCAACTTATGCCTCCAATCTGAATAGAATTTTTTTACTTCAAAAGAGAGCAGTACGAATTATTACAAATTCTGATTACCGAGCACATTCTACTCCTTTATTCCGAAAACTAAATTTATTAGATATTACAAAATTAATTCCTTCCATGTTGCGAAATTTATTTTTCTTATTACCACCAACTTTTGCCCCCAATCTTTTCAAATTTGTTTGTAACTAGCCGTCAGCTCCATGACTACAACACTAGAAACTCTGATCATTATCGTTTCCACGCTTGTCGCACAAACATAAAAAATTTACTATTCTTTTTCAAGGCCCAAAAATCTGGAACTCCCTACCATTATCTGTCGCGTCATCTGTTAACATTCATCGTTTAAAAAGAAACTCGCTGAATTTTGCTTTCTCATCCTTAATTTTTTCTTGTAATCTTGTTTGTCTGTTTCGTGCTTGAATATAAATATTATTATTTAACTGTAAAGAGGGGGCCTCCTCGCACAAGCCTGGTGGTTTTTTGAGGCCCTCTCGCCTCTATATTCTTCTGTATGTACTGTCCGACTGTATTTAATCCTGATGATGGCAATAAACTTGACTTGACTTGGTAACAGTGACAGGAAGGGAGTGGAAGTTCTTTTTTTACCTACATTAGGAGGACCATGGTATCTTGAGATACTTTGGGACAGAATCAGGACCTTTGCTATATAACTTTATAACAGTGACAGGAAGGCAGTGGAAGTTCATTTTTACCTACATTAATAGCACCGGGGTATTTTGAGATGATCTGGGGTAGAATCATTCCTGTTTGATATACCCTCTGCTATATATGCATATAGATGGTCGATGATGGTACATATAGATGGTATATGCATATAGATGCTATAGATGGTACCAAGAGACAGATGGCAACGGTTCTACAGTGCGTGTAGTCCTATTCGATTTCAAAAAAGCTTTCGATTTGATAGATCACCAAATCCTCTTGGATAAATTGAAGAACTTTGAAATCCCTGAGTGGGTACGTCTGTGGATCCAAGATTTCCTTACTGACCGACAACAACGGGTTGAGCTATCTCAGGACTGCTACTCTGAGTGGGGAAGGGCCCCAGCCGGTGTACCACAAGGGGCCAAGCTTGGTCCCTGGCTATTCGTAGTGATGATCAACGATCTACAGATGGAAGGCGTTGATCTTTGGAAGTACGTAGATGATACGACCATGAGCGAGACGATTCACAAGAAGGACTGTAGTAGCTTACAAGATGCCGTTGATAGGTTTGTGCAGGCTACTCAGGCAGATCGCTTTCAATTAAATGAGACAAAGTGTAAGGAGCTCCAAATCAGCTTCGCAAAATCAAATAGTGCATTTTCACCTATCGTCATCAATAACAAGGACGTTGAAGTGGTCCAAAGCGTAAAGCTATTAGGTCTCACCATCTCTGATGATTTGAAATGGAATGCACACATTTCTAATGTAGTCAAGAAGGTAGCTGGTAGATTGTACCTCTTAAGACAACTTAAGCGCGCGCGTTTAGACCCACGCGAGCTCATTTCCTTCTACACTACGTGCATCAGACCGGTAGCAGAATATGCTTGTGAAACTTTTCACAATAGCCTCCCATTATATCTATCAGATGAATTGGAAAGTCTACAAAAGCGCGCCTTTAGAATTATCTTTCCAGATTTGAGTTATTCAGATGCGTGCGCTGGACTGAGTTTGCCACGGCTAAATACACGCAGAGAAGACCTCACTGCGCGCCTTTTTGAGCAGGTCTTGCTTCCAACACACAGGCTCCACCACTTACTACCGCCGCGTGATATCACTCAGGAATCCAAGATATTTTAACGTCCTGTGAGCAAGACGAAACGAGCGCAGCAGAGTTTTATCATTGCAAATTCGTTACGCCACTAATTGACTTTCACAGTTTTAGTGAGATCACCCATTTTAAAGTAGTTTTTGATATTATATATATTATTACAAATTTTAATCTAGTTTTCATTTTATATGTACATAATTTGTAAATAGCCATAATTCAGCTCGGCTGCCAAGGTTTTATTAAAGTCTATCTATCTATCCATCTATCTATCTATCTATCTATAACCTTCGATATGAGGAACAGGAAGGGAGTGGAAGTTCTTTTTTTACCTACATTAGGAGGACCGGGGTAACTTGGGATATTTTGGGACAGAATCATTCCTGTTTGACATACCGTTGCTTTAGAACCTTTGATGACAGTGAGAGGAAGGGAGTGGAAGATTGTTTTTTACCTACATTAGGAGAACCATGGTATCTTGAGATACTTTGCGACAGGATCAGGAACTTTGCTATATAACTTTTATAACAGTGGGGGAAATACATTAGGGGGACCGGGGTATTTTGAGATATCTTCAGGGCTGAATAATTTTCTAGTTGGCATACCATAGCTATATAACCTTCGAGGAAAGTGAGAGGGAGTGGAAGTTCATTTTTACCTACATTAGCACCGGGTATTTTGAGATGCTCTGGGGTAAAATCATTCATGTTTGATATACCGTCTGCTATATAACCTTCGATAACAGTTACAGGAAGGGAGTGGAAGTTCTTTTTTTACCTACATTGGGAGGACCGGGGTAACTTGGGATACTTTGGGACAGAATCATTCCTGTTTGACATACTGCTGCTCTATAACCATTGATTACAGTGACAGGAAGGAAGTGGAAGCTTTTTTAACCTAGATTAGGAGGACCGGGGTATTTTGTGATATTTTGGTGTAGGATCATTCCTGTTTGACATACATTTGCTATATAACTATTGATAACAGTGACAGGAAGGGAGTGGAAGTTCTTTTCTTACCTACATTAGGAGGACCATTGTATCTTGAGATACTTTGGGACAGGACCAGGTCCTTTGCTATATAACTTTTTATAACAGTGACAGGAAGGCAGTGGAAGTTCATTTTTACCTACATTAGGAGGACCGGGGTATTTTGAGATGCTCTGTGGCAGAATCATTCCTGTTTGATATACCGTCTGCTATATAACCTTCGATATCAGTTACAGGAAGGGAATGGAAGTTCTTTTTTACCTACATTAGGAGGACCGGGTATTTTGTGATGCTCGGGGCAGAATCATTCCTGTTTGATATACCGTCTGCTATATAACCTTCGATATCAGTAACAGGAAGGGAGTGGAAGTTCTTTTTTTACTTACATTAAGAGGACCGGTGTAATTTTGGATACTATGGGACAGAATCATTCCTGTTTGACACGCCGCTGGTTTATAACCTTTGATGACAGTGACAGGAAGGGAGTGGAAGTTCGTTTTTTATCTACATTAGGAGGACCATGGTATTTTGAGATACTTTGCGACAGGATCAGGAGCTTTGCTATATAACCCTCGATTTACTGTTACAGGAAGGGAGTGGAAGCTTTTTTTTTTACCTACATTGGGTGGACCGGGGTGTTTTGGGGTAGGATCATTCCTGTTTGACATACCTTTGCTATAAAACTTTTGATAACAGTGACAGGAAGGGAGTGGAAGTTCATTTTTTACCTACATTAGGAGGACCATAGTATCTTGAGATACTTTGGAGAGAATCAGGACCTTTGCTATATAACTTTTGGTAACAGTGACAGGAAGGGAGTGGAAGTTCTTTTTTTACCTACATTAGGAGGATCATGGTATCTTGAGATACTTTGGGACAGAATCAGGACCTTTGCTATATAACTTTTTATAACAGTGACAGGAAGGCAGTGGAAGTTCATTTTTACCTACATTAGGAGCACCGGGGTATTTTGAGATGCTCTGGGGCAGAATCATTCCTGTTTGATATACCGTTGCTTTAGAACCTTTGATGACAGTGAGAGGAAGGGAGTGGAAGATTGTTTTTACCTACATTAGGAGGACCATGGTATCTTGAGATACTTTGGGACAGGATCAGGTCCTTTGCTATACAACTTTTTATAACAGTGACAGGAAGGCACTGGAAGTTCATTTTTACCTACATTAGGAGGACCGGGGTATTTTGAGATGCTCTGGGGCAGAATCATTCCTGTTTGATATACCGTCTGCTATATAACCTTCGATATCAGTTACAGGAAGGGAGTGGAAGTTCTTTTTTACCTACATTAAGAGGACCGGTGTAATTTTGGATACTTTGGGACAGAATCATTCCTGTTTGACATACCGCTGCTTTATAACCTTTGATGACAGTGACAGGAAGGGAGTGGAAGTTCTTTTGTTACCTACATTAGGGGGACCGGGGTATTTTGAGATATTTTCATGGCTGAATAATTTTCTAGTTGGCATACCATAGCTATATAACCCTCTTGGAAAGTGAGAGGGAGCGGAAGTTCATTTTTACCTACATTAGGAGGACCGGTGTATTTTGAGAAGCTCTGGGGATACTTTGGGACAGAATCATTCCTGTTTGAGATGCTGCTGCTCTATAACCTTTGATGACAGTGGCAGGAAGGAAGTAGAAGCTTTTTTACCTACATTAGGAGGACCAGGGTATTTTGTAATATTTTGGGGTAGGATCATTAGTGTTTGACATACCTTTGCTATATAACTTTTGATAACAGTGACAGGAAGGGAGTGAGAGTTCTTTTTTTACCTACATTAGGAGGTCCATGGTATCTTGAGATACTTTGCGACAGGATCAGGAGCTTTGCTATATAGCTTTTTATAACAGTGACAGGAAGGGAGTGGAAGTTCTTTTGTTACCTACATTAGGGGGACCGTGGTATTTTGAGATATTTTCATGGCTGAATAATTTTCTAGTTGGCATACCATAGCTATATAACCCTCGTGGAAAGTGAGAGGGAGCGGAAGTTCATTTTTACCTACATTAGGAGGACCGGTGTATTTTGAGAAGCTCTGGGGATACTTTGGGACAGAATCATTCCTGTTTGAGATGCTGCTGCTCTATAACCTTTGATGACAGTGGCAGGAAGGAAGTAGAAGCTTTTTACCTACATTAGGAGGACCGGGGTATTTTGTAATATTTTGGGGTAGGATCATTAGTGTTTGACATACCTTTGCTATATAACTTTTGATAACAGTGACAGGAAGGGAGTGAGAGTTCTTTTTTTACCTACATTAGGAGGTCCATGGTATCTTGAGATACTTTGCGACAGGATCAGGAGCTTTGCTATATAGCTTTTTATAACAGTGACAGGAAGGAGTGGAAGTTCTTTTGTTACCTACATTAGGGGGACCAAAGTATTTTGAGATATCTTCAGGGCTGAATAATTTTCTAGTTGGCATTCCATAGCTATATAACCCTCGAGGAAAGTGAGAGGGAGTGGAAGTTCATTTTTACCTACATTAGGAGGGCCGGTGTATTTTGAGATGCTCTGGGGTAAAATCATTCCTGTTTGATATACCCTCTGCTATATAACCTTCGATAACAGTTACAGGAAGGGAGTGGAAGTTCTTCTTTTACTCACATTAGCCAGACCGGTGTAACTTGGGATACTTTGTGACAGAATCATTCCTGTTTGACATACTGCTGCTCTATAACCTTTGATAACAGTGACAGGAAGGAAGTGGAAGCTTTTTTTTTACCTACATTAGGAGGACCGGGGTATTTTGTAATATTTTGGGGTAGGATCATTACTTTATGACATACCTTTGCTATATAACTTTTGATAACAGTGACAGGAAGAGCAGTGGAAGTTCTTTTGTTACCTACATTAGGGGGAACGGGGTATTTGAGATATTTTCAGGGCTGAATAATTTTCTAGTTGGCATACCATATCTATATAACCTTCGAGGAAAGTGAGAGGGAGTGGAAGGTCATTTTTACCTACATTAGGAGGACCGGTGTATTTTGAGATGCTCTGTGGCAAAATCCTTCCTGTTTGATGTACCGTCTGCTATATAACCTTCGATAACAGTTACAGGAAGGGAGTGGAAGTTCTTCTTTTACCTACATTAGCAGGACCGGGGTAACCTGGGATACTTTGGGACAGAATCATTCCTGTTTGAGATACTGCTGCTCTATAACCTTTGATGACAGTGACAGGAAGGAAGTGGAAGCTTTTTTTACCTACATTAGGAGGACCGGGGTATATTGGGGTAGGATCATTTCTGTTTGACATACCTTTGCTATATAACGTTTGATAACAGTGACAGAAAGGGAGTGGAAGTTCTTTTTTACCTACATTAGGAGGACCAGAGTATCTTGAGATACTTTGGGACAGGATCAGTTCCTTTGCTATATAACTTTTTATAACAGTGACAGGAAGGCAGTGGAAGTTCATTTTTACCTACATTAGGAGCACCGGGGTATTTTGAGATGCTCTGGGGCAGAATCATTCCTGTTTGATATACCGTCTGCTATATAACCTTCGATATCAGTTACAGGAAGGGAATGGAAGTTCTTTTTTACCTACATTAGGAGGACCGGGGTATTTTGTGATGCTCGGGGGCAGAATTAGAACTTAGGCGATCAGTATTCGACTCTGTCATGTTCTACAAGATCTACCACGGGCTAGTCAAAATTGATTTCCCATGTGACGTCCAGCGCAAACCTGGCTGTTACTCAACCAGGTCAAGCGTCAGAAACACCTGCCAACTTACACTTCCGCCTCCTTCTATTAATCAGTTTAAATTCTCCTTTTTTTCAAGAACTATCCCCGTCTGGAACTCTCTGCCACAGCAAATCATAGACCTCAGCACTGCTAATGAATTTAAGATAGCCGCCACTGGCGAGCTGGCCCGGCAATGATCTAGTTATCATACTACCCATGTACATGTCGTTATTGTCGTGCTTGTCTCTCGTTGTCTTTATTGCTACGTTTATTTATTTATTGTTTCCTTTGCTTTATTTATTTATTTTATTTTATTTTATTCAAGGCGTAGTATGTGCATGGGTGGTTGGTACGCTGTACCTCATTGCCGGATTAGCTCGCTAGTGGCAATTACTATATTTAAAGGTTAAAGAATCATTCCTGTTTGATATACCGTCTGCTATATAACCTTCGATATCAGTAACAGGAAGGGAGTGGAAGTTCTTTTTTTACCTACATTAAGAGGACCGGTGTAATTTTGGATACTTTGGGACAGAATCATTCCTGTTTGACATACCGCTGCTTTATAACCTTTGATGACAGTGAAAGGAAGGGAGTGGAAGTTCGTTTTTTATCTACATTAGGAGGACCATGGTATTTTGAGATACTTTGCGAGAGGATCAGGAACTTTGCTATATAACTTTTTTTAACAGTGACTGGAAGCGAGTGGAAGTTTCTTTTGTTACCTACATTAGGGGGACCGTGGTATTTTGAGATATTTTCATGGCTGAATAATTTTCTAGTTGGCATACCATAGCTATATAACCTCGTGGAAAGTGAGAGGGAGCGGAAGTTCATTTTTACCTACATTAGGAGGACCGGTGTATTTTGAGAAGCTCTGGGGATACTTTGGGACAGAATCATTCCTGTTTGAGATGCTGCTGCTCTATAACCTTTGATGACAGTGGCAGGAAGGAAGTAGAAGCTTTTTTACCTACATTAGGAGGACCGGGGTATTTTGTAATATTTTGGGGTAGGATCATTAGTGTTTGACATACCTTTGCTATATAACTTTTGATAACAGTGACAGGAAGGGAGTGAGAGTTCTTTTTTTACCTACATTAGGAGGTCCATGGTATTTTGAGATACTTTGCGACAGGATCAGGAGCTTTGCTATATAGCTTTTTATAACAGTGATAGGAAGGGAGTGGAAGTTCTTTTGTTACCTACATTAGGGGGACCAGAGTATTTTGAGATATCTTCAGGGCTGAATAATTTTCTAGTTGGCATACCATAGCTATATAACCCTCGAGGAAAGTGAGAGGGAGTGAAAGTTCATTTTTGCCTACATTAGGAGGGCCGGTGTATTTTGAGATGCTCTGGGGTAAAATCATTCCTGTTTAATATACCGTCTGCTATATAACCTTCGATAACAGTTAAAGGAGTGAAAGTTCTTCTTTTACCCACATTAGCCGGACCGGTGTAACTTGGGATACTTTGTGACAGAATCATTCCTGTTTGACATACTGCTGCTCTATAACCTTTGATGACAGTGACAGGAAGGAAGTGGAAGCTTTTTTTTACTTACATTAAGAGGACCAGTGTAATTTTGGATACTTTGGGACAGAATCGTTCCTGTTTGACATACCGCTGCTATATAACTTTTGATAACAGTGACAGGAAGAGGAGTGGACGTTCTTTTGTTACCTACATTAGGGGGACCGGGGTATTTTGAGATATTTTCAGGGCTGAATAATTTTCTAGTTGGCATACCATAGCTATATAACCTTCGAGGAAAGTGAGAGGGAGTGGAAGGTCATTTTTACCTACATTAGGAGGACCGGTGTATTTTGAGATGCTCTGTGGCAAAATCCTTCCTGTTTGATGTACCGTCTGCTATATAACCTTCGATAACAGTTACAGGAAGGGAGTGGAAGTTCTTCTTTTACCTACATTAGCAGGACCGGGGTAACTTGGGATACTTTGGGACAGAATCATTCCTGTTTGAGATACTGCTACTCTATAACCTTTGATGACAGTGACAGGAAGGGAGTTGAAGTTCTTTTTTTACCTACATTAGGAGGACAATGGTGTCTTGAGATACTTTGGGACAGGATCAGGACCTTTGCTATATAACTTTTTATAACAGTGACAAGAAGGCAGTGGAAGTTCATTTTTACCTACATTAGGAGGACCACGGTATTTTGAGATGCTCTGAGGCAGAATCATTCCTGTTTGATATACCGTCTGCTATATAACCTTCGATATCAGTAACAAGAAGGGAGTGATACCTTTGTTTTATCTACATTAGGAGGACCGGGGTATTTTGTGATATCTTCAGGCATGATAGTTTTCTAGTTGGCACACAATAACTATATAGCCTTCGAGGAAAGTGAGAGGGAGTGTAAGTTCATTTTTACCTATACATTTGGACGACCGGGGTATTTTGAGATGCTCTTGGGCAAAATCATTCCTGTCTGATATACCGTGTGCTATATAACCTTCGATAACAGTGACAGGAAGGGAGTGGGAGTTTTTTTTTACCTACATTAGGAGGATCGGGGTAGCTTGGGATAAGTTGGGACAGAATCATTCCGGTTTTACATACTGCTGCTTTATAACCTTTGATAACAGTGACAGGAAGGGAGTGGAAGTTCTTTTTTCACCTACATTAGGAGGACCGCTGTAACTTGGGATACTTTGGGACAGAATCATTCCGGTTTGACATACTGCTTCTTTATAACTTTTGATAACAGTGACTGGAAGGGAGTGGAAGTTCTTTTTTACCTACATTAGAAGGACCATGGTATCTTGAGATACTTTGGGACAGGATCAGGACCTTTGCTATATAACTTTTTATAACAGTGACCAGAAGGCAGTGGAAGCTCATTTTTACCTACATTAGGAGGACCAGGGTATTTTGAGATGCTCTGAGGCAGAATCATTCCTGTTTGATATACCGTCTGCTATATAACCTTCGACATCAGTGACAGGAAGGGAGTGGAAGTTCTTTTTTAACTACATTAGGACAAAGGAGGATCGGGGTAGCTTGGGATACTTTGGGACAGAATCATTCCTGTTTGACATACTGCTGCTTTATAACCTTTGATAACAGTGACAGGAAGGAAGTGGAAGTTCTTTTTTTTTTACCTACATTCGGAGGACGGGGTAACTTGGCATGCTTTGGGACAGAATCATTCCGGTTTGGCATACTGCTGCTTTATAACTTTTGATAACAGTGACGAAGGGAGTGGAAGTTCTTTTCTTACCTACATTAGGAGGACCATGGTATCTTGAGATACTTTGGGACAGGATCAGGACCTTTGCTATATAACTTTTTATAACAGTGACAGGAAGGGAGTGGAAATTCTTTTGTTACCTACATTAGGGGAGGGGTATTTTGAGATATCTTCAGGGCTGAATCATTCCTGTTTGATAAACCGTCTGCTATATAACCTTCGATAACAGTTACACGAACGGAATGGAAGTTCTTTTTTTACCTACGTTAGGAGGACCGGGGTATCTTGGGATACTTTGGGATAGAATCATTCCTGTTTGACTTTCCGCTGCTTTATAACCTCTGTATTTTGTGATATTTTGGGGCAGGATCATTACTGTTTGACCTACCTTTGCTATAGAACTTTTGATGACAGTGACAGGAAGGGGGTGGACGTTCTTTTTTTACCTACATAAGACTACCGGTATTTTGAGATACTTTGGGACAGAAGCATTTCTAGTTGGCATACCATAGATATATTACCTTTGATGAAAGTGACAGGAAGGGAGTTAATGTTCTTTTTTTACTACATTAGGAGGACCGGGGTATTTTGAGATGCTCTTGGGCAGAATCATTTCTAGTTGGCATACCGTACCTATATAACCTTCGATGGCAGTTACAGGAAGGGAGTGGAAGCTTTTTTACCTACATTAGGAGATCCCAGGGTTCTTTTGTGACATTTTGGGGTAGGATCATTCCTATTTGACATACCATATCTGTAAAACTGCGCAGGGTCATTTATTGAATTTGTTTCTTTTCTGAATAGCTAAATGCGCTCAGTGCATATTATAATAACTTGCGATGTTTGTTTGTGTTATTTTTCACAGGAAAGAAAGTGTCAAAGAAGTTGGGAGCTTGTTTGGAGTTTTCTGAGCTTCATACACTGGTCATTTCTGCTGGGAGTAAAAGAAGTTCGCTTTATTCGTTTGCAAAATATTATTTATAGTTTATTATTTTGATGTTTTTTAGTTCATAGTGTCGCTCAGTCGCACGTACTGTTGTCAGCCAGCCTTAGTTCTCGACTTTGTGCAGCGAAATTCAAAATTGCATGGTGTTCATACACTACGTTCAGATAACACGCGGTCTCTGTCTTTACAAGAGTCTTCGCATTTGCTTTTCTACGCCGTCAATCAAACCAACTGAGCTTATCAGGTCGGTGTTTGTTGTAGTTGTATGGCTTTGGTCGATATGAAAACTAAATAAACGCCATGGCGTAAACCAAGTAGGCAAACAGAGCACAGTATTTATATTTTCCGACGGTTTGATTGATTGCGCAGGAAGTTCCTGTGATATAATTAAACAAGAAAACACTTGTTTTAGCTGCCGTTGTTGTCATTTTTTTGTTATTCTGCGAACTCTAGCGCTAAATAAACTAACTGCGGTTTGCGGTCCGTTAATCAAACGAGTAAACGGGTGTCCGTTTTTCAAAACGCCCGGTAACTTCTCGTGTCTGCTGACCTACCCTTTAAGATCTTGACCTTCCGGGAAGTCGTAAAATCAAGTAACAAAAACATTTCGCAAAATTTTTCATTCTCGGTGTACTTACCAAGTTAAACTGTCTCGCTCTGATATGAAGTTCTCCCTACGCAATGGCACGTTGGCGCGACCATCTAACTTCTTATCAAATCCGTTCTTTTAACGCCTTCAGCTGTCATTCCTCTCGATAACCTCACGATAGTAATCGGGGCCCCGTAATCAAAATTATAATGTTCACGTTTTTCAAATACTTTGCCAATAGAAACAATTAACGAGAAACTCAATAATCTATCGACGCTACCGGTTCACCTTATTTTTTGTATGCAACGCTTTTTGGAGTTGGTCTTGCATAATTCGTGGACTAAAATTCGAATTTTTTTCCAATTTGTCACGTGCACTTTAGAGGGAGGCTGTCACACAACTGCGCAGTTGTTCTGCGCATCCCAAAACAAAGAAGTATCGTCCCGTAACGATTGCCAGCGAAGGCTGAAAACCACGTAAACAATCCGTTTCAATCTCGCTATTTCTCGATCCATCCGACCAATGTTTACGTTTTGCATATTCTTCAATAGTTTTCTGATAGGGTGGTCTAAATAGTTTTGGTCAGTGATCGTTCCTGGAGCATGCGCATATCGTGACATCCTCCCTTTAAGTTGGGACTCTATTCCGGAAAGTTTACGGGAAACTTGCCACTGCGAAATAGATATTTTCAAAGCTAAACGAGACAAGTCTAAAAATGGTCAGTTCTGAACTAAAAAGAGGTAAGATTTTGGTTATTTGGGACATTTTCACGAAAAGAAATCAACTTTTGACCTTATTTTACGACTTGAAAATGCTTTCCGGGAGGTCAAGATCTTACGTTAAAAATCGAGAGATTAATGGGGAACGTTTACGACTCCGAAAACACCACATATTTAACGGGAAGTCTTAACGGGTAGGTAAGTTGCCAATGAAAAAAAAAACGGGAGGAGTTACGGGTCTAGGTTAGCGGGTCCGATGAGTTGCCGGGTGTTATGAGAAATGGGCCCCTCAGGTCTGCGAAGCGCTCTCGATCCCGGTAAAGTATCGCGATAAGTTAACTACCGCAAGTTTTGAGAAACGGGCCTCTGCGGGTCTGGGTGATTTCACGCATGCTTCGTGAGTTTTTTTGGAGTGGCGAGGCCTACCTAGGCTTTGAAACGATTTGTTTTCTTCTTGGAAGTTTTAAATGTAAAGTTGGAGTTTGCAGAATAATGAAAATGGAATCACCACATATCAGATGTCAAAAGTGTGTCTGCGATTTTGTGGATAGGTGGATCCTTTCCGAAGATACTAGACCGTGTATCAAATGACTTAGAATTTATTCCTTGGTGACACTTCAATTTAATAAATCTTAGCCTGAGTTAACAGACGCCCGCTCAAAATCAAAAGATTTCGAGCGGGCGTCTGTTAACTCAGGCTAAATAAATCTCTGCAACAAAATAATTTAAAAACAAACGCAGACACACTTGACATCTGATATGTGGTGACTAGAATTATAGCTATTTTATGGTGAATTGTTTTAACAATTTTGAAAAACGCGCGTGTGTTTAAAGCCGCCGTGAAACCGGTGATTTTCGAGTTCAACTCGTTTTAATCTCTCGCATTCAAATCATTCTATAATATATAGCGTAGAAGTATTCTACGTTTATATCTTTAAAATGTTATATAGGTTTGTACATTTTGGTCAAATGTGTCACGCTCCCGAAGATTTTAGCGGATATACCCCTGAACCTCTAGCGTAACCTTTTAATGTTGATAGTTGTAAGGTTTGTAGAAACCGTAATAAGACGGGCCAGATAAACCACCTTAAAACCATTTTCTAGTCGCAAAAAAAAATCAGGCGCACCGATATTTGGTCCGCGTAACTCGGTGTAAAACAGGTTTCGGTCCCCGTAACTACGGTATTGTCCTACGTGGATGAGAGAGAGAGCATGGAATATAAAAAAATACAAACTTTTTGCCCGATTGTTTGCAAACCCCTCGACAAGTAGTTTGGCTTTGTAAATGAAGTTAAATCTTAGTGCTTTCTTTGTGCTTTGTGCCGTAGAAACTTTTTTACGGACAAAGGTGTGAAATGCTCTGAATCGTGTTGGGTATGGGTCATTCAAAATCTGGAACGCTTGTGACAACTACATTTAGGTTAACGTCATACTTAACAATAGACATTGATGAATGTCAGCGTCCTGAAGTTGTAATGTTCTGTGAGGTGAAATAAAAATTAAAAACTACTACAAATGATACCCCGTTTTATACAGTGCTTGTTTTTTTTTTCTTTGTTGCTGTTGTTTAATACTTGTTTGGTCGCGCATTGCGCGTAAAATAACAAATATTAAGATGAGGCACAATGTTTTGGAATACCGAGACGATTGTCAAAACAATTCGTTGTATCCCTACTTATAAATGACAAAGCAATACATTGCACTCTAAGTGATTCTAAACCGAGTTAAGCGGACCGAAAAGCTATAAAAAGTGCAAAAAATAAAACAAGAGTGCAAATATAATTCTTGTCGCAAGCATGGACGACCGTGTAATGATTGTTTGAAATCCACCGTTATAAAGATTACTCGCAGTTTAGTTTAAGAACAGTTGACAAAAATAAAAAAAGTTGTAGAAACCGTAATTATGCGGACCAGCATACTCCCACTCCCTGCGCAGGTTTAGACCGAATTAGACGGACCACCTTAAAACCTTTTTCTAGTAGCAGCCCAAGGTGTTTCACGGCGTTTGGAACAAAAAACATTAGGCGGACCGAAATTTGGTCCGCGTAACTCGGTGGTCCGTGTAACTCGGTGTGGAAACAGGTTTCGGTCCGCGTAACTACGGTATTTCGCACACATCCCGGAGTACATATATTTTCTGGAATTGCCCAATGGTGGATACTGTATTCATCTCAAACTTAAACAGAAAGTCACTTAAATTGAAAGTCTCAAACTCACCTTATTTTTAAATTCACTACTTGTAAAGTTACTGTTACTGGTGTTTGACTTGGCTCATGGGGCCACTGGAACTTCCACTGTTTTGCTATCATGATAACTAAGTGATATGACTGTAGGTAACAACAATGCATGATCTCAGAAAAAATTCATACCTTCCCAATGGGTTAGATTTTGTAATTGCAGAGGGGCAGGGATGTCAAATGCCTTGTATGCCCCATACAATTATCAGAAGCTCTAGATGGATGGTGCTCTTCTCTCAGAGACATGACATTTTATGATAATATATTTGATTACCTATTTATTTTCTGTTGGGGAATGGTAGGGTATTTTTTTTTTCTGGAATCACACAATGCTGTACCAATACATTTGCATATTTGAGCCCACATTGTGTTCCAAAACATTAAAAGCTAAAAATCAGGAGGGGTCGTCCAAATAAGCTATTTTATTTGTACTAGGGATGGACAAATGGTAATCTCTGCTGTAAAGGGGGAGAAGGATTTGTGCAACCGAGACATACCAGGAAAGTGGTTAAAGTATGCATCTCTACTTAGCAGTTACAATGGAGGGTTTCAGCCCTAATAACTTTCATCATTAGCATGTTTTTTTTTTCTTCACATTTTTGCCAGTTCAGTGATTACAGTCAAAGTGGGCACTGGTGGGCCCCATTGAATTTATTATCTAATTCAATCTACAACTGCTCTACTTCTTAAAGCAAATTGGAGCTCTGGAGGGCTTGTAATCTCGTGCCTTACAAGAATACTGATCACAACAGACAAAAAGCAAATAAGATAAATACAACCTCTCTTGGTGAAAAAAATTCCTTGCAAGAACTCCAATCACAAAATGGTAGTGAAAGTTGAAATAGAAACCATCGTTTTGGACAGTATAGTACAAACACCTACTGACAGAACTAGGAACTGATGCAAAATTTGTAACCCTCATATGCTGTGGGACCCTGGACTCGATCTGAGACCATAAATATTTATCGTGCAACGAAAATCATCCAAAAAACCCCAACCAGCCCAACAAAACCGTCCAATACACTCAGAGGCTTATTAATCAAGATGAACCATGTTCATACAACAAAAGCAGCACAGAGGATTTTAAAAGCCAGAAATGTGGTCATTTTGAAAACCTGTTTTTGAATTCTATAGTTCCTATTCAATTATACACACCAATCATAGCCTTGGCTTTCCTGTGAGTTTATTCAGAGTTCCTTATACACGGTTGATACAAAAGGTTAAAGGTAAGGATATTTTTGCGGATTCTTAACCGAGTGAATATCTGAATTTGTAATGCACCAGTCAATTGACAGCCCCGCACCCCCCCATTCGCGCATTAGCGGGGTACTAGCGGGGCTTTCGTACATAATTCACACTACATTACTGCCCCGTTGGTCGGGAGATGCACTTTCTTTCACGGCTTCCACACAGTACATCGAGCGGGGAGTCACTCTCTTCCCCGGGACACAACACAACAGAAACCAGCCCGCTTTCCGGGCTGCTCACCTCCATATGAACACCCCTTTACTTCACAAAAGACACGACAAATACAGATTTTTGTTACTTGAATTACACGTATTAAATTTTAATCTACACTAGCGAAAGTACATGCAAGTAGAAAAATATGGTTTTATTACGCTTTGCGATCGGCTGCGGCTGCATTGAAAACTGGGCACCATTGACATGACTTTTCTCAGTGAGTAAAAATCCTTTGTGTTATCTTCTAAATTCGTTGGGCAAGGAGCGCATTCACTCTTAATTGTTTCCCTGGGGACGGTGCATTCACTTCTCAGATTGTTCCCGCAAACCGAGGCGCTCACTGCCTTTCATTTGCCAAAAAGTGAATGCCCCGCTAATGCGCGAATGGGGGGATGCGGGGCTGTCAATTGACTGGTGCATAAGCTTTTCCAATCTACAGCTACTTTATTTACGGATAAAACTTTCGCAGTACTATACTGCAGAGTTTCCTCTCGATTACTTTATAAAATTTAGCACAAACGAATAAGCCACTCAGATAGGATTTCAAGGCTAAGCATTTTACCTGTACAACCAGCGATCATAAGAACAGATGGCATTTGTTATAAATATAAGACAGAAAACTGGGATACAGTGGGAGGCTGACAAAAAATCAAACGTACCGCCTCGCTCGAAATTTGGTTTACATTTTAAGCTAATGCGGGAACAACGGCCAGTCAGCTTCTCAAGTAATCAAAGATGGAGTTTATAAGCTTAATTCAATTATGGAGACTGCAACATGAAGCCAGAATTCAGAAAGTACTCACTCCACTCGACTTGTTTATCAGGGCCGAGTAGATGGCTATTCTTCGAGCGTCGAAAATCTTACTTAGGCAATGTTATCCTTTCGTGTTTAACCAGGAACTGAAATGCACTTTGGGGTTGTGATTCCACACAAATAACCCAACTTCTCTAGTACTGAAGTCCCATAAATGAACCGAACAAAACCCGCTTGTTTCTACATTTGCCCAGGCGCGCGAGTTCGTTTGATGACTTGTTTCCTCGGTCTTGCTCGTCGAATTCAGGTTCTCAGAGAGAAATGCACAGATTGCATCTTCGTACACATTCTATTCTTGCAAGTGATCCAGTCCGATTCTTGATAGTGGTACAAAACAGAGCTCCAGCGGCAGAGAATCGCACTGCACTCTCGATTCCTCGTTCCCTCCGCCATGTTGTTTTGCTGGCTTGTACATCAAGTGACGTCACACATCCTTATTTGGAAACTTGAATTTTAACGTATGCTAATTTATGTTAATGAGCTCTTCGCTCGCTTGAAAAATGTCGTCCTTGAGGCCTGTTTTCAACAATGTAATAAAACATGTTCTTCTTTTTTAATATATCTTATATTTGGCAGAATGCAACAACTATAGTCAATCTTCAAATTGGCGGGTTGGAATCAAGAAGTGAGATTTCGTTTCAGTGGCACTTTAACAATTAGACCTCAGGGCCGAATGTGCTATGATGAATAGACCATGAGGCCGAAGGCCGAATGGTCTATTGATATCAAAGCACATGAGGACGAGAGGTCTAATTGTTTTAGTATAAACCAACTTGTTGGTCAGTTTTGGCAATGAATTCCATTATTTTATGTTGAAAAAATCAAGTCTTCTTGCAAAGAAAGGTGGTGGTTTTGCCAGGCACGGTCTATCACTAATAGACCATTAGTAGCTCAGCCAATCAGAATGCAGGATTTGTAATAGACCATTAGTTGGTTTATACTAAACCTAGATGTAGGAGAATTGACTCTTGTAAAATTCTACTTTATCTACATGATTATCCCCAGCCATGGGGTGGTATTGTTTGACCTGTTACTGTTTTGATAGCGATAAAGCGTGGATGTAGGCGGAGACTCGTAAATTCCAACAGTTATATGCATTACTCAGTGAGGAAAAAATAATACATGTAACTGCAAAATGGTCGTTTAGCGTAAATTGGGCATAAAAGAAATCCAAACTGCCCTGTTGGGCACCTATGAAATTTAAGGCTGAGTACTCTGAAATATGAAAGTAATCAATGAGTAATTTATTACATTTCAGGGTTGTCCCGATAAATTCAACTTGAGCCTCGATGGGTGATTCCGATAAAAAGATTCTAATTTATGAGGTCGAGATTTCTTCTTTTAATTTACGATAGAAGACCAAATAAATGCGACGTGTCACCAGGGAAATGTGAGGGAGAGGTCACTCATGTTTCAAGTTTTTTCGGGTTGCATAGTCTGATTTTTAACTTTGGTTTATATATAAGCTTTAAAAGTATTTTCATTTTGGATTCTGGCGTGCCACTCAACACAGAAATTTATTCATCGAACTCCATCACTTCTGATTGATTTCGTTTTGACCGGCCTGGATGTTAGTCAAAAATCCTCCAAACATCAAACTCGAAAATGTCGAAAATCAATTAGCGAAAATCCAACTCGAAAATCCAACTCGAAATCCAACTCGGGTTTTAGTATATCTCCACTCCCAATCCTTTCAATGATATCACCTGTAGGTGATTATAACGAGAGAAAACAAAGCTCTCCACCATGCAATCAGCGCGTGGACATTCTTATAATCACTTGAGTAATTATACTAAACAATGTTGTTACAATCTCGCTCACCTCAAATGATCGAGGAATCATATCAGGGATATTTTCATTAATTTTACATTTTCTAAAACATATAGATGTCACCCATTACTTGTACAGATATTTTCATTGGAGCCTAATAGAAATATTAAAAGTTGAAACAAAGACATGTAGTGCAAGAACACAAGAATAAAGAAAAAGATTTGTCAATTCACTGCCATTCCTAGTGTTTTGTTAGAAGTTCAAAATTCGTTTTTAGTGTTTAGTGTTATTAGAATTTTTTGTCAACGAAATGTTAGAGCGATTTTCACGACTGTCGCGAAAACAATTGCAAATGAGCAATCACTAGCCAATCAGAGAAATCACGACTTGCTCCTAAATGGACTTTTTCTCAGCCAATTGCAAGCCGAACCAATTACTAAGTAATTACACAATTGTATACTAAAGAATTTGATTGGCTGAGAAAAACGAGTAGCCAATGAGAACGCAAAGCAATCGCAATTACATTACAAGTCTTGACAGTCATGTGAAATCCGCTCTAGTGCAATTCTATAAAATTCATCACATGACGAGTGAATTCCACGATGAATTTCACGCGAAAAAACGATATCGCGCGATTCGACGAGTGGGATATCGTTTTTCAAGTGAACTTTAATGTGGAATTCACGTGTCGAGCGATGATTTTTTCTTGAATCCCATAGCAAAGATTTGAAATAGTTCAAGCTTTGAACTTTCTTTAATCGTGGGCAACCTGTGTTTTTGTCGAATTCAGCTTTCAACCATTGAATTCGATGTAAATCTCACTCGTTTTATCCAAAATCAACACGCACGTAAGAATTGAGCTATGGGATTCTTTCTTAAATCAAAAAGCAAAAAAAAAAATCGTAATGCGAGAATAATCCTTTATTGGTTAATAAATTCTCGTTTACATGGAGACAGTGACCTCATTCAAATGGTACTTTATTCTCACTCAAAATTTGTGTCCTCCAAATCAATCTCATAATCAAACTTGTAGAGACATTTTTCCCTGCTCCTATCTTCTCTAACGAGTACAGGCCTCCCTTGTCATCCACCGCCATGCTATACATCGTCACCTCAGTTCCCCGATTCCACTCTCTGAGGATGAATTGCCTCCCATCACCTCTTTTCTGGTAGACTCCAGGAATAGTGTTACCTAAGTTCCCTGTCTCAGAGCTGTAGAGAATGTTCTTCTTAGAGTCCATGGATATCCCTACAAAGATGTGTATAAATTAGTTTAGTATAAACCAACTAATGGTCTATTACAAATCCTGCATTCTGATTGGCTGAGCTACTAATGGTCTATTAGTGATAGACCGTGCCTGGCAAAACCACCACCTTTCTTTGCAAGAAAACTTGATTTTTTCAACATAAAATAATGGCATTCATTGCCAAAACCGACCAACTAGTTGGTTTATACTAAAACAATTAGACCTCTCGTCCTCATGTGCTATGATATTAATAGACCATTCGGCCTTCGGCCTCTATTCATCATAGAACATTCGGCCTTGAGGTCTAATTGTTAAATGTTCACCTATAGGTGAGTTTAACATTGAAAACATTGGGGATCGCGCGCGCACTTTATTACAAGAAATAAAAAAATAACCCTAAACCCGATGTTTTTTGGCAAAACTCTTAAAAGTCGCTTGAGTAATTATACTAAAACAATAAGTCGTCTCGTTGAATCCGAGGCATGTATCAAAAGAGATATCACGGAATGAAACTAAATGTTTTCGAAAGATATTATGCAGATACCAAGAAATTGTTTTAATGGCCAATCAAGGTAGAGCACTCACGTGGTTCTATTCCGGTAAATATCGGCTGACTAGCATTTCAGATGAGCCCATTCTTTGGAAGAAACAGCGACAGCCTTCAACCAAAACTTCTTCAGTTCAAGGTTTTTCCCCACCGCCTCCCCAAACTCCAACCCAGTTGTATTGATCTTATCATGTCAACATTGTTTCGAAGCGAGTCCACAAGGTTGAGTATAGTATATATGTGTATAGTCTAGATAATATCGGGGGCGGCGGTTTTTTCTTCCCCACCTTTTGCTGAAGTGATTCAGTTAGTACTGTAATCCAATTTACATAATTTACGAGTTGAAAAATAAACGTCATCACATGTAGTGGCCGAAAAATCCCAACCGAGCGAGTACATGTTTTGGTCCTCCTCCCTTCAGCAAAACGTAGCACGGCGCATAGCAGAGCTCGCACCTTCCGCTTTTCCATATCTCTTGCTGAGAGAAGTGCAGAGATAATTTGGATTTCTTGTATCAAAAGAGATTTCACCAAGAGTACATAATTAAGAGTGAACAACTCCGATATGGTATTCGTGAGAGATCCTTTGCACAGACCTAGTTATTTTTAGAACTATTTTTCTCGCCAAATTGCAAAGCTATTGTTTTGTAGCCAATCAAATTCATTTCATCAGGAGCTCAAAAAAACGTCGATATTTACAACCGCTCAACCGATACGCACGCTCTTGCAAAACTGTATTCTTTAATTAGGTCTATTGGTTTTCTGCCTTTGTTGTTCTCTGACATGCGTGGCCTAAGGGATGTATAGAGAAGACTAAGTGCAATCTAAAAATAACTAGGTCTGTCTAAAGGTTCTCTCACGCCCTATTGTCATGTTGTACACTCTTATTTATGTACTCTTGATATCAAAGAATAAAACTAAATGTTTTCGAAGCTCCAACCGCTCTATTGCTATCGTCGAAAAGGCTTGAATGCCACGTTTGAATCTCGATATCTTCCAGTCTCTTTTTGAAGAGTTGCTTTTTGTTATTTTGGTTAGGGGTTATATGTTGTTGGGAGACCCAGTAGTTTCCGAAACCATTACGAAATAGTGTTTCTTTGATTTCCATTGCCCAATTTCTCGTGTTAGAATATTGTAATATACCCCAACACATACACACACATTTTAGTCCCCCCTCCCCACACACACACAAATTTTAGAAGAAAAATACAGTAAACATTAAGAAAAAAGTCGGTAAGCTGGAAAAGGGCACCATATACATTTGTACAGATGTGACTCCCCTTTCTCAAATCCTGGCTACGCCCCTGAGCCACCGCCAATCATGGGACGAAGTATGTACGACTTGCGTGACGTCGTGACCCAAGAAACAAGAGTCACGTGTGTTTTGTTTTCTTCGCATTCTGATTGGCTGACTAAACAAAGACCCAAGATCTCAACCAATAGGAACGTATATTATATGTACTTTCAACAATCGTCTGAAATTCGCTTTGTCGACATCGGTCCCTGCAAATAATGAATCATTTGGATTTACCTTTCAATCGAAACATCCTCACATGGCCGTCCTTTTTAATCTGCTCACTCCATTCATTACTTTTCATCACCTTTACTTCTGCTTGGTCAAGAATCTTGGAAACTCTTGAATGAGACCTTCCGGTGTTTATAGGTACTGCTCCTACTCCTTGATCAGATTGTGTTCTCTCGATCACAAAGTACTTCCCATCAGCTGAACAAGTAAAATAGTACTGGCGGTCCCTGTAACTGTTATACAGTTGTAAAGGGCCCAGGACTTCGCTCCTTCGCCATACTTGATTGGGTCAGGCTTTCCGTCATTGTAACCATACGCCAATCGGCCGGGCATTTCATAGTACGTAATCTTGCCATTGTAATCGGCGAACGCCAGTCGTGTTCCACAAAGGGCCACGCCCACTATGTCTGCGTTCTTGTTGTTCACTTTGTCAAATCGTGGCAACGTGAGGTAGCGCTCCAAGCTGATTCCACTGAGATCGTCGAGGTTCCCATTGATCTTAAACAGCATGACCTTGCTGTCTCCTCCGCTGGATTTAGCACTGAGAGCAACTATTTTTTCTGGAGCGTAGATGGAGATACCGGTGGGATGGCAGCTCCCTCCGCACTGATCCCCTGGTATGTTAATGCTCTTGACGACCTCTAACGTCCCGGGGTTGATAATAACGATTTTCTTTGTCTCTTTCTGGGCTGCGTACAGGTGGCCATTCGAATAAATCAAAGAGTCAGAATCAGCGAAGTGATCACAGTCAGTCTTAACCAATCTTCCAGGGAAGAGACTGAAGTCTCTAATCGACAGAAGGAAGTCTTGCTGCCACTTTCTTCGATCCTTCGTATATTCGTCTCTTCCAAACTGGTTGCATAAGTCATTGTAGTCGGTATCCTTCGCCTTTGGCCACCATTTGCAGATATCTTTGATCGTGCTTATGAAAGATTTCTCGTCATTCTTGTATCTCATGGCAGCTGCCATTATCATAGAAACGTAGCCATCTTCTTGAGCTCTGAAGACTTTTCTCATGAATGTCCATGTCAGTTTAGCGGCTTCTGTAGGAGACTTGCCTGAAAAGTAGCGAAAAAGTAAAGTAAAACTTATTTAAGATCGATATATAACTCATATATAACTCACGAATCTGAGGTCGACTTCTATTACTACTACTAGTGGGTACCCGTGAAAAAGTCACGAATGCAATTTTGTGATGTTATGATGAAATTATTGGGTATTCTGTCAATGAGAATAACACTAAGACCGTAAACATGGTAATATAACGTTTGAAAATTTAATTGAATCTATTACTAAGATACCATCTAACCTTGATAACGAAATACAATGAAGGAGGGGGATTTAAAAATGAAGAGAGGAAGCATAACTTTTAGCTATTTTCAGCGGTCTTCTGCACTATTTAAGCTAGATACATATTAATGAGCATCACTTCGCACGAACACTCGGAAGGTTAAGGTGACTCATTCGAAATTCAAAATGCACCCAACTGTGTCTAGAGCGCAAATCTGCGTCGCCAAACTCAAGGCTATAACTTTTGTGTCTTTTCCTCTATTGTTATAATTCTTTTTTCAAATCCTACCTTAATGATGTATAAATAAGTTCTTAATAACCGATCTTCTTGGAAACATTTTTAGAAGTCACAATCAAAATTTTTGTGAGGCCCTAATTTCATATTCAGGTCGTACTAGAAAAAAAAATTGCCGTTTTTTTTTGTCTCAAACTCCAGGAATCGATTCCAGTTGAAGTAATCTCAAATCGAGCTAAGTTACAGAAAATGCGTCGGAACAGAAACGCGGTAATAAAAATGCCGTCAACTTTGGCCAAATTAGAAGGCTCATTCAGCTAGGCTTGAATTGAATTTTAATAGTGCTCCGAAAACTCATTATTTGGGGCTCTTCCTTCGGCACTATATTGTATAGTAACGTATTAAACTTTACCGAAGGTCAGATTGTAAACACCATGAACTACTAAAATGTTGAAAATTATCTGCCGAGGAAAGAAATCGTGAAAGCGCAATGAATTTATTACAAGAATATCGCGTTAAAATGTGTCGTTATTACGTATAATTTCTTGCTAAGATTTATATAGACGAAAAGCTTGTGGCATTGGTAAAACTTAGTAACCAAATTTGACCATTATATGTGCTTGTTTGTTGTAGAAGAAAATTACAAAGTTAGGACATTCACCCTCTAGTCTTGCACGCAGATTTGAAGCTCTCTTGTTTATGAATGGTAATGAAATCTGACGTTTCGCCAGGGGAGCACATTTAGGCCTACTCTTATCAGCGAACAAAGAAAGCTTTTATCATAGCAAGTTTTATGTTCCATAGGGACTTAATCAGACAATTGCTATTTTCGGAGCGTGACTGCTATTTATTAGATTTGGCCTAATGATTCAACTCGGCCCCTGTTCTCCTAAAATATTTGTCTGATCGAACTCAAATTCCCGCAGAAGTTAAAGATCCACTAGAGGTAGAGCTAGATGAAGTTTGAGCGATTTCGCAAATTTTTGAATTTCGCGAGTCGGTCGATATTTACAGACGAGCGCTCTTAAACTGGAATCGATTCCTGGAGTTTGAGCCAAAAAAACCAGCAATTTTTTTTTTCTAGTACGACCTGAATATGAAATTAGGGCCTCACAAAAATTTTGATTGTGACTTCTAAAAATGTTTCCAAGAAGATCGGTTATTAAGAACTTATTTATACATCATTAAGGTAGGGACCCCCCAACCCTAGTAGTGAGAATGACCATGTAGTAGGGTTCTTACAATCAATATTCACTCTTTGTCGATTTGATATGTTTCGACCTGGACGCATAGACTATGACTTGATAATGTTTTATAATAATCTATATTCGTGTAGTCTACACTCATTTAGACACTGAGTTGACGCAAAGTTTTTAAGGGTTTCATTTTGACTTATCTTTGTTTACTTAACTTCTGCTTCGGCCACTATAATTTTCTCGTAGTTCATCTCATTTTCCTTTTCCCATGCTTTTCTATGTTTTATTTTTTCTTGCACACCACTTCGTTCTCTTTTGTCCATTCTCACTACTAGGGTTGGGGGGTCCCTACCCCTTTTTCCTCTTAGGTAATTTGGAGTGTCAGTCTTGGAAAAGACCTCTAAACTGGTCTTCTCGGAATACCGTACTCCAAGGCTGTCTACTCCCTGGGCAAGGTTTTTTCATCCATGTTTTCTGTCTTTCTCGTCGGCCTCTCTTACTATTATTTTCTTGGCTATTTCCCAGTTCTTCAAGTAGCGCTTGTAAACGAGTCGTAGGTTCCATCTCTTGGTTCTCCCAGTATTTGCCCAGGGAGTGACAGCCTGTACTCTCACACATCAGGTATTTTGTCAGTCAAGCAATAGCCGGTCTAGCCATAGTATACCTTCCTCCTTCCCTTCCACTCCGCTACCCTCTGCATTTTCCACAGAGGTCTTACATTGGGTTGTAAATAGAGTTGATGTTCACAAGTATATTGGGCATTTTTCGGGTAGAAATTATCTACGTGGCAAAGGGGTGCAACTGTGTGGTCACGTACGTCATCTATGACGTCACCGGACGACGGAAGGTATATATCTTGGCAATTGATTAACCTTGAGCAACCTAACTTGGTTGAAGTTGTTTAAGTGGCAAGGGGGATGCAATGGCTTGTGGTCACGTAGTATTTATGGTGATCAGCTATGTACAAGGGCTGCCTAGCTTTTGTCTCATTGTAACCAGAAGCTACGGTTTTAGCCAGTGCCTAAATCTATATATTATTCCCTCTTCCGCTCACAGCGAAAAAAAAAAAGAAAAAAAAAAGCAATTTCATGTTCTATTTGCGCTAGGAAAGATTCATTACAACCTCCCCCGCGTATACATACTTTAACGCTTTTCCGTCTCTTGATGTTGTTTTATTGAGTTAAGATGAGATTGGGAAGGAGTAAAATCGTTGTCATATTCTAAGGTTGGTACTATAGCTATTCATTCCTGTGGAACCAACGTTTTCTCCCATAGCTTATAGAGTGAAGAAGAGCGCTGAGAATAGATCACTATTATAATCGGGTTGTCTGCGCAAACGTTTCTGATCATGGCTAAATCGTCTGCACGCACTCACTCCGCTTGTGTGAGCAGAAGCTGTGCCGCCAAAGGAAGTTCACAATCCTGAAGAGAAGGTGGAAATCTCGACAGTGGGCGTGTTTTGGTTGGAAAAGATTCAGCCTGGGCTAAGTTCCAATTCAGCGAGGGACAATTAAAGCTGCCATCGCCGCCACTTTGAAATCTCTCACAGAAACTAAAAAGAACTCATTTCGCACAGCCGAAAGCACCATAGTCATCCAAACTAAATGGCTCTGTCACAGATTACTTGCAGGAATGTGCAGGGATAATTCTTATTCGAAAGCTTTAAGCTGAGAAACTTTTACAGTCAGCCTGAACAAGCGTAGGAATAATGCAGGGATAATTCTTATTCGAGAAAGATTTGGGCTGAGAAAAATTTCATTCAAGTTTGAACAAACTTATACCACTGGCACTGCCTACAGAGCGCGCGCTCAGTGATGAATGATATTCTCTAAATATTCCTATGAAAAAACTAAGAAATTTCTTAGAACAATTTAACTTTACCTGTTCCTTATCTTCCCTTACTGATAAGCATACAAACAATTCCGAAGTCAAAAGGTTTTTCTGTAATAGGCTTGCGTTTTGCAATTTTAGCGGGTTCTTAGACAGATTTGAGAGCCGTACTGACTCACACACGACACATTTTCATTTTCTCCACCAAAATCAGGGAGACCTAACCAGTGCAAAGCACTCAGTGGCGTTAAGGTTATTCCCCTGTTTTGCACGGCGCACGCTGTTCTGCGCATGGACGCGCGATCAATTCGTTCGAAAATGGCGCAATCGAGCGCGCGCGCGCAAGCTAAATATCCCCATTTGAGCGAGAAACACCAAGAAAAAATCGCTTTTTGGGATATTGCGCGAAAACAAGATTGGGCACCCCCATTTTTTATTTTACCATTTTGATAAGACTATCATTCCCCTGTTATAAAAAAAAGTTTAAAGAAATTTCCACGACAAGTTTTTGAGCTATCGTCATAAAAAGCCCCCAAATGAGACACCAAAGACTCTAAAATTATCACGAGCGGTGCGCACATTTTTGCACATTTCAAGAGTAGCGTCAACACACATAGAAAATTAAACATTCCAATGTTCGTCCTAGGTAGTGAAGCATCCAACAGTTCTGTTCAAACTTGCAAGCGAACTGGATTGCTTCATTAATGAGCGTTTTATCACAATTTTCTTGTTTCACGTATTCCTTCACAAAATAGCCCTCAGGCACTAAAAATGGGGTATGTTTGCGCCATCACAGTTTCTAAACGAGCATGGGCACCCCCTCTTTTTATTTCATATTTTGATTCCTTATATACTAAATAGTAAATAGACAAATTAAGAAAAAAATTCTACGACAAGTTCTTTTTCAGGGGAATTACCTTAAGGCATGGCTCAAAACCCATTTGCCTGAAAAAAAGGGATTATTCTTCATAACTCCTGTTCTGTTATATGGATCATCATCAAAATTGGTCAGTACAACAATTTAACAAGAGCTATATTTTAACATATTTTGTTACCATGGCAACGCTTATCACGTGACTCAGTGGCGGCCATCTTTGATTTTTTTTAGATCCTCTGAAGTCACACAGTTAAAGGTAAAATTGAAAGGTAAACCCTCATTTTAGAGCCATGCCTTAATGCCACTGAGCAAACAAACAAAAATGACTTTGGGGCTCACTTCATTTATTTCGGCATGGGGCAGGGGGTCTTTCTTGAAGGGAGGTCAGTAGTAATGTAAATCAGAAGTTTATGGAAGGGGGAAAATGGGTAACTCAGGTCTTGAGCCTTTTTGCGTCACGAAGTGACGGGGTGTTTTCTTGTCCATTTTATAACTGGGGATCGTAAATAGAACATCCAATGGCAACAATTTGCGTAATAGTTTACAGAATGGCTAATCTAGAACTGCAAAGACGGAAAGTTTTCTCCAACGCTAATGTCGCTAATCAAAAGGATCTGAGATGAGATGAGCTAGAACTTACAGAAAAACTTACAGAAAAACTCATTACGGGCCAGAAAAAGAACGAGTGAGACACTAAGAACTTGGTTGTTATAAAGATCTTGTCTCGTTGACTGTGTTTCAAGTCAAATAAAGGTCAGTTTCCAAGCCTGTCTTCTCTCTTGCTCTAGCTCTATTAATTGTTTATCGCTTTTTGCGAGTCGCCGAGCCTTAGCGTAAACGTGGTCTGGTAGTTGTTTTCACAAAGTAAAATGTTGTTTATCTTTTCCGATTCATCTTCTGATGAAGTTTTTTGATTGTCCGGTTTAAAATGTATAGAAATCTGGAATTTGTTTTCCATATTAGCTTCATTTTTTATTTTATTCATTGTTAGAAACCGGTTTAGAGGAGAACAAAATATCGCTGTTTATTTGTACTCGTTCCAGTCTTACTCCTGCGATATTTGCACTCCTCTCGTTGCAGTTGGATAATAACGTCTGTTATTATATAGCTCGTGCTTATTCGATCAAGGCGCGCGTTCTGATTGGTTCTATCATGGTCACGTGGTAAAGTCAAGCGGACAACAATTTTCAAAGTTGCCCGCGCGGGCTACAATACACTTAATGACTGCTCTCGAGGGAAACAGCGAGTTTTGTTTTCCCGAGAATCTCGATGTTTCCCGAGAAACGTGCTATCGATGTGCTGAATAATAAAGCCATTATGATGCTCGATTTTTGCAGAATATCGTCTGATTTAGCCAACACGGGATTGCGTCCCTCGTCGGCTAAGTATCAGACGATATTCTGCGCAATCTCGCAGGATAATGGTTAAATGTTTGAAAACCCCTAGTCATTCAAAGAAAGTTGCTAGGACATTGGCCTCCCTGTGGTTTTCGCGCCAAAAAAAAAAAAAACGACGACGAAGACGCCACAATAATAATTACGTTTTAGGAGCAAACACAAAAAATAAAAATCCAAATTTGCATCCTTTTACAAGTAAAACAATAAAAACATTAAACAAATAAAATGATAAATAATTTAAAAACAATTGTTCAAAGAAGAACAGAAAGCAAAGGCATCCAATAACAGCAGTCACGTAATGCGTGGAACGCGGCCACGGGATGTCAATGAAAGTGCAGTACAGGAAGCAGGACCAAAGTCAATAGAACCATCTAAAGTAAGTCTTTACAGTCAAAAGACATGAAGCGTGCCGCCCTAGAGTTGAATATTCAATTCATTATTCCGTTATTGATTTCATTATTCAATCGAAAAATGCAATTTTCAATTCAATATTGAAAATTTTGTCATTTAAAGAATTACTCTTGGTGAACAATTACATCTCCGGAATCAAAATTTCAACATTTAGCATTTGTAATATTGAATTGAAAAATGCATTTTTGGATTGAATAATGAAATCAATAATGGCATAATGAATTGAATATTCAACTCTAGGGGGTCACGCTTTATGTCTTCTGGCTGTAAGTTAGAGTTAATTACCGAGATTCGAGGCAATAACCCCAATACATCCCAAGGGCCGTAGGCCCGAGGGATGTATTGGGGTTATTGCCGAGAATCGAGGTAATTAACGGACTTAGTTTACAGTTGAAAAGGTTTTCAGAAAACAGAGACAAATGAAATGCATTCTTCTCATTGAATTTAACACTTTTGAAAAGGAGTACAGTTTACAATTGAAAAAGATAGCGGATTCCAATAGGAACTATTGCTAGTTATTTAGCTGCTTTCATAGAAGTGGGTTCCCCAGAGAAACTTATTGCAATTAATTTTTACCATGCACAATAAAGTTGTGATGCTGAAGAAAATGAATGACAACTTTTATTCAACTATGATTGACAAAGGTTTCCAAACACGAATTACGTCTTTTGTTTTCGTACAACAGCCAGTCCAATCAATCAAGCGGGCCTTTTGTAAAAGCGCAACTCATTAAAGCGCTGTTATTTTGGTCGGTACGTAGCTGCTTAAAGCTACTCTCTGGTTGGATAATACAACAATACCCTATACCTCAACACAAAGAACGAGGATAATAGACTACAGACAAAAGAACTCCTTTGTAGAACGAAAATAATAGAGACAAAAGCAACTACGTCCTTACTGGTTATTTTCATTTGTACCACGCCCTGACAGCTACAGCTCAATTTGCATAACGTTGTGTCTATAGCAAAACGGATGGAACTAATTCAAGATGGAGAAACTGAAGGCAAGTTTCAGGTATTTTGCGCTCGTTGGTTGCTCTCTACGATTAGATATGCAATTAACCTGGGCATGATTTTATCTGTACTTTCAGGTTTACATCTTAAACACACTCTATGGGCAATGAGACCAAGCAAGTAGACTGGACAAACGCTTCTCAATATGGTTCAAGTGAAGGCGTTCTCGGAAGTCGTGTTTTGTGGCGTTCAACGGGATTCGCATAAAGGATAATCAGGAGCAAATATTGGTTATAGACAGACAGTCAGCATAGATGCATAAACTGAGATTATTGGATATTTTTTTCTCGGGGTAAGTGTATGGATTTGAATTCACTAGTTAAATAGTTGGGTTGATAATTGAATTAGTCATTGTGAAAGGGGCAACTGTCATGGTCTATCATGAATTTGTCTAACTTGGGGTCATTTTAAGTAGCTTAAATGCAGTCAAACTCCCTACAAATCAACAAAATAATGGTCTACGTTTTTAAACTAACCTTTCAGCTGCTAGATCAATACAAATTTGAAGTATTTTCGTGTATAATCGAGCGGATGGAATTGGATTGCTAATTGGCATTTTTGATTTTCGAACAGGCTGAACAAGTTTCTTTTTCTTTTAAGACTAATTTGAAACAGAATATAGGTTCGGAGTTGTTTCTGCAGAACACTTGTCTTATTTTAAAACATTTTGATGAAACAAACGTGACAGTGCCCCTTGAAGTCTTGGTAAAAATGGCTTATTGTGTGGTTCCAGAAATTATCCATAGGAAGGATAATAGGAAAGGATATATTTTCCATACAAATACTGTATTTTTCTTCGGGAATTCCAGAGAGGGGGGGGGGGGGGGGGGGGGGGGGGTCACTTTTCAACACTCTTCCGGGGGGGGGGGGGGATATTTTCCGGAACCACACATTATTGATTTACAGGTAAGTATATGGCTTATTATGGATTCATAGGTAAATAACTAGATATTTACCTATGAATCCATAATGAGCCATATACTTACCTATGAATCCCATAATGAGCAATATATTTACCTAGAAATTAAATTCAATTCTATTGATCAACCCCAACCTTTCCCTGGAGAATTCAAATCCCTCCCCGACTTTTAGTTTGTTGAGAGCCATTATCCGAGTTAATTCCCTACGAATAACAATGGAAACCGCGTCAACTGTAAACTAAGTGCGATTTAGACCATATCAAGGACCTGCATGATCTTAGTTCAACTGTATAGTAGAGAATTCCATAATTTAGGCGCACAGATGGAGAAAGCTCGGTCGCCATATGTAAAAGTATTGGAAACTTGAAGTAGTTGTAGAGGACCTACGTCTCCGGCTAGGGCGAGTTTTTATTTCCGCCCACTTTATGGCACTTAAGGCAAGTTATTGTGAAAAAAGGAAAACGTATTCAAAGTGGTGTGAACCCTTAACCCTATGCAAATTTCCTATTCATAACCCAACATCTTACACATGAGCTGCGAGAGAGTTCGCAGGTCAATATCCTCCTTTTAATTCACTCATAGCCAGCTGCCATCTTGAAGTGGGCGTAAAAAATAAATTCGCCCGGCTAGGACGGTACGGATGAAGTAGAGATGTAAGCCGCGGCCAGTCCATTTAGAGAAGAATTTAAACTCAATTCAATTCAAATTTAAGATCAAGTCTCCTGGATGCTATCTTGTCTGTTACAGAAGGAATTCCAGCATAGAGATTGGCGTTGGAGATCTGGTCACGGCGCAGCATACGAGTATAAGTACCATCTAAAGATTTCTCCATTGTAGTCGGCGGTGCACTACTTCACCCCCTTTCCCTATTAGAGCTACATTTGAAAGGAATTCCAAGCGATAAGCACGCTACTCGAAACAGAGAAAAGTCACGCACAGTGGGCCGTGCACAATCATACTGCACCACCTTGCCGCACTTACCAGCCTTTATCTGAACTCCATGGTAATGTGTAACAAGTCCTTCTTCCACGACGAGTTTTGGAATTTGTGCAAGCGCTTGCTCTACAAATTGGTCCTGCCCTTCACCACCCAGTACCATGTTGACGAACCTTTAAACGAAAATGATAAAATATGCGTTTCCCTACTACGACTTCTCTAGCGTGTACGCCCAATTTCAGGGCAATACATATAGATAATAATTTATTAAAGAGCCTGTGTCAGCCGCCATTTTGACAGCATAGCAACATACCAAGTCGGAGAAAGCATCCATTTCCATCGGCTGATTTAGAGAATATAAATCAATGTTCTTGACTGAATTTCGTAAATCAAATCTGAAACTTTGCTTTTTAGATGTTTGTTAAGAGATTTCCATAAGTAATTTGTCTTTTAATATCGAACGAAAACAGTGACAAAGGAGTGGCTGACACAGGCTCTTTAACTGTAAATGTGTGTTAGCCTGCGAAACAAGCGTGTCCGTGGGGTTTCAGGGACGAAGGATGGTAGTAACAAGGGTGCACGTCGCTGTTCTCCTTGTAGGAGAAACGACAATGATAAAAGGAATGGGCATACTCGCCCAGGGAATGTAAAATAAGTTAAAACCGAACTTCAATGAGCTCTACCTCGAGGGCTTCCGACAATGTTTGGTGGGAGCACATAAGGCTGCCCTAAGCTGGCTAATCTATCAGGATAATAATAATAGCATCCGTTTAGAGCGGATTTCACATGACTGTCACTATACTTGTTATGTAATTACGATTGGTTTGTATTCTCATTGGCTATTCGTTTTTTCTCAGCAAATCAAATTCTGTAGTAAATACAATTGTGTAATTACTTAGGAATTGGTTCGGCTTGCAATTTGCTAAGAAAAAAGCCATTTAGCAGCAAGCCGTGATTGCTCTCGATTCGGATTGGCTAGTCATTGCTCAATTGCAATTGTTTTCACGACAGTTAGAGCAGATTTCAGATGACCGTCGTAAAAGAAAACGCAATTGTGCAATCACTAGCCAATCAGAAACAAGAGTAATTACAACTTACTGTTGAATGGTTTCCAGCCAATCCAATCAGGATAGTATTAATTCCTTGCTTGTAATTAGTTCCGCAATTTGATTGGTTGATAGAAATAAGAAGCCAATGAAAAAGCAAACCATCGAAAACGCAATTAAATCACGACAGTCATCTGAAATCCGCTTTAATGTGAAAACCGCTCTATTATCCTGTTGCAGCTGTATTACAAGTTCAGTCAGCCAAAAACACTAATAAATACACACGACCGGACCTCGCCCTAATAATATTTTAAGGCGTTTGAAAAGGCTCCGAGGTGGAAAGCCTGTTGAGCTAACTACCACTGTGGATGTGATACATACCACTCACAGGGTTGCAAGCTGGTGTTAGTTTTTTGAACCCAATCCGAGGAGGTCTATTTTCCGAAGCGTCTTTCGGGAAAAACAGGCACCTACACTGAAACGTGGCGTCTTTCGCGGAAAAACAGGCATCTACAACAGAAACGTGTTGTCTACAAAGATATGTTCTTGCGTTGATAATTCATGTAATTATAGTTAATTATATTTAACAATTTGTTTTGCCGTCCACTCTACAAAGTTACAATCTGTAGACGTAATTTTGTAGACGTGGCGTCTTTTTGAATTTATTCGTCGAAAGCATCGTAGTCGTAGTCGTAACTATATATAGTTTCCGTGAATGAAAGCTTGAAATTTTAGACCATTTTATTTCACGGGAGCTGTACATTTAAGTTGAATTATTTTTGTTTTTAAAATGTGTAGCTCAACCCCGGGCAAAATGTTTCTTCGCGCACGGACGTGCCTGGAAGGCCATTCAGTGCGGGCGCCAAACAAGAAGAAAAATAATATCCAAGATGAGTTGCTTGCTGCTGAAAACTGAAGTCGTTGTTTCGGGTTTTCAAAAGAACATGCCTGAATGGCAGCTTCTCTCCTCGTATTAATTTCAAAAAACTAACACCAGCTTGCATTCCTGTGAGTGATATGTATCACATCCACGGTGGTAGTTAGCTCAACAGGCTTTCCACCTCGGAGCCTTTTCAAACGCCTTAAAATATTATAATACAGATTATTTTTGTTTCTAAAGTTTCCAGCTCAAATCCGCGCAAATGTTCTTTAGCAAAAACAAAAAATGATTTCGCCAAGCTCCATCTTTCTTCGCGCACGGACGTGCCTGGGAAGCCATCCAATTGCGCGCGCGAAGAGAGAGAAAAAAGAAACTCCGAGATGAGACTGCTGCTGAAAACTGAAGTTGTTGTTTCGGGTTTTCAGATCTTTATTAGGTGCTCTTTAATCAGTTAGGCAATCAAGTAGTTCAAAGCCCACTATAAAAAGGTGCGATTACTTCAAAAATCAATGGAACGTTTTTTGAGGTAGTAAATCCCCGTCAAGGATTGATGTTGAAATATTAAAATTCATTTTCTTTGTGAAAAAGCTTTTTTTGAAATTTAGCTTAAAATACATTAAAAACTCCATTCTAAAAGTTTAATCAGAGGTGTTCGCGCCAAAAAATCAATATAGTTTTCCTTGAACAAAAAAGGTGTGAATTATTACTGCGCGTTTTGTGATCCATGAGTTTTCTCGGGCTTTTGTCTTCTCGAGACGACTGGAAGCTACACACTACCCGAAACCCGAAACCAAGGATCAAGCTTATAGTGATTCCCAGACAGAGGCCAACACTCGCGGAATTTCCCAAGGAACACGCATAGGAAGAGTTCGGAATTCACAAGGATAACGAAGAAAAACCGAACACTTCTGCCATGGGAAATTCAGCTTTTCCCATGGGTTGGTTTCTACAGAAACTCCCTGTGGTTGCCAGCGAGGTGAGAACAAAGGATGTATGTATTTATTTCTCAGGACAATGTTTTTGCGAAAAAGTGTACTACCAGCAAATGTTTACGAACCTATTTTGTCTATCCTGAGCACGTGTGGAATGATCCTCGCTCTTGACGTCGTTTATTACATGGTTTCTCTCATCACCAACGAAGGCGATTGTTTTAAAGTACCATTTCTTCGCAGCTACATCCCAAATTTCTGCCACGTCATCCTGTATATAGTAGAAACAAAAGCATGTCAACTTGTGTAGATGTTAGTGTCCATTAGTCTAGTGTAGACCAGTTATAGTCATATTTATGTATTAGAACTAAATGTAAAAAGTGGAATAAAAACTTGAGAATGATTTGGAAACCTGCTTTTCCAGTTTACAATCAACATGGAATTCATTTGATTATCAGGGTAGACTTAGCACCACTGTACAATAAAGCTACGTTTAAGGAAATTCGTATTCGGCCTTGGAAGCACTAGGTCAGTTTTCTCGGCTTCTCAGGATATATATCCCTGTAGCCTCGTAAAGCTTTCCCTTATAGGTAGGTTAGGTGCAGAGTGCCCGTTTAGTATTTTTAAAATATAGGTACACTTAGACTTTGCATGTCTCCTATCAAGTTTCTTCCATTTAAGTTTTTCAATGATTATTTGAGATGGGGTATTGTAAAATGCACCCGTTATGATTCGCGCGGCCCGGTTCTGCAGTCTCTGAAGCTTGTCCTTTTAAGAGTTTTAGCACAAGTTTCCCACAAGGGGGAACAATAATCAAAGTATGGGAGAACCAGAGACTTATACAGGCCTCGAACGGCACAACAGGCCTGCACGTCTAAAGCACCGATGCCCGAGCAAATTCTACCTAATCATTGGTCTAAGTCGCTAAGAAGTCACGTGAGATAGAGCGCGCGAAAACAGAGCTCAGTTCGAGCGTTGATTTCTAGAGCAAGGTTGTGCGCCGCTACGCGGAGCAAAAACCCAACTTTTTCTCGGTGGAAAATGGCTGAAAGCGACGCCGAAGCGTTTTTACTCGAGGAGGAAAGCGACGGCGGAAGTCTAACGAAGATATCAGGAGCAAGTTTCAAAGCGAGCGGATCAAATGGAGGCGGAAATGAGGCGCTAATGGCGCTTATCACTTCCATCTAAACAAAGATGTATAGCATGAAGGACAGGCAGAATCTGCCGCAAAACGGAAATCCCCGGCCGAAAAAGGCAAAGAAACTGAGGGGGATTGCTCAGTGAAGCGGGAAAAGGACGATATTTCGTCCAGTGACTCCGAAGAAGAGGAAGACGAAGGCGACGCCATATTGGACGACATTGCACAATCAATAACAAAGGGACCAGTGTATCAATCACCTTAAAGGAGCAAACTTTTCCCACCAGGTAAGACGCCACTATATAGAACCCGAACATGGGGAGAAATACCGAATGGACATGCGCACTTGAGCGTGGCACTTCTAAAATATGGACTCAGATTACCTTCAAATAATTTACTGTAAATGTATGGCAATGAAACTTAAATTCAAGATAACACTGGGCTAAATTCGAAATCGAAAGTTACTTTGCCTCCGATCGAAACAACATGTTGTTCATCTTTCTTTTCGTGGTAATATTGGTGGGCTACAGTATAAAATCGGTTCGGTTTTGTCAAATCTAGGTTACAAACTCAAGAGCTCTGTTTACAAGAGGAAGTCTATGCCACGGCGCTAAAATACACAGAACTAACAGTCAAATTTCGTAACGTTATAAGCTCGTACAAACCTCACTTTACCTCCAGATCAAAAGAACAAGAATTCCTTCGTAAATTCACACAGATTTCACGTCATGTAAATGATTTTTCAGCTCGGTTTTTAAGATCCACTTCCATGTTAAACGAGGCTTCATTGTTTGGCCCTTGAAGTCCGCCTCGAAGCAAAAAAGCTCGAAAAAATGCCGATTTCTTCGCTTCTTTCCGCTCTGAGCGGCCAGTTCTTCGACAGTGTACAACCAGGCGTTCCTCTGCTAATAATATGTGTCCAAAAAGACTAGAAACGAGTACCAGAGTGCCTAGCGAACTTATTTTTAAATATTAGCGCGAACTTGAAGCGAACCGGCGAAGGCAAAGTTCAGTATTGACTCTCGTTATTTATCAACGCATCCTCGATATTTTCCCAAAATTAACAAAAAGCATGATATATTATTTTACTTTGCTTTCAAATTGTTTCTTCTTGGCATGTTATCAGCCGAAAAGGCAAAGTTTTAAGCAATTTATAACAACCCTTCACTCTCTCTTCTGTCTCTCCCGGAAGTCAGGGTTTTGTTTTTGCATACTAATTGACCCACCAATCGACAGCGACCAATGAGAGACGCAATAGGACAATCGACTTTATTGACAGCATAATTAGGGTCATGTTTAAACTCCTCCCATTATCATTCGCTATTTCTCGCCATGAATAGAAATATTAGCTGTATTCACACTGGAGACGGAAAACTCGTCTGAAACTCGTCAGCTATTATTAGCCATTAACTTTTCAAAAAGGAGTGAAATTACCACCGGAGAATTTTTTAAACTTTGAAAAGTGAAAATGTCACGTGACTGGACACGTGACGAGTGTATCAACCCAATTCCATACTAAAACATTTCACTCGATAAATGTTAGCTATCATGAAATTTCATGCTCTATCATTAATAATTAGCAAAGATATTTGAAATTTTGTAATTTTCTCGACCTAACACTTGAGAACGTTCGTACAGGTTATAGGGAGATAGAGTGGAGAAAGCTAAAGTGCTAATGAAATGTCCCACGTGTGCTTATTAACAATTATTCCTCGAGCCCGAATGGGCTCTGAGTCAATAGCCCATGAGGCCGAAGGCCGAATGGGCTATTGACTCAGAGGCCATGAGGGCGAGAGGAATAATTGTTTTAGTCAAATCACACTAGTAGGTCCATGTATGAAGCAAAAAAACGTTTTCTGGTATGGTTATTTGCGATTTTCTGGCTTTCAAATCTAATACTTTTCGCTACTAGTAGGCTATAACTTACAGCCTACTAGTAGCTCAACCAATCAGAACGCAGCATTGACACAGACCACTAGTGTGATTTGACTAATGAGCGTTAGCCCTAGTAAGCGGAAAAAGAGAAAAAAATCTCTGACCCCGAGAGGGATTCGAACCCACGACCTCCGGAATTGTACATCGGATGCTCTACCAGCTGAGCTATCAGGTCAGACTGGGAGCAGGTCGGGGTATATTAGATGTTATTATTCAGCACATCGATGCACTGCCCAAATATGGTCATTGGAACGCCAATAGCTGTCTTCTGTACATGACAGCTATCCTGCGATATACGTCTCTGAGGGAAATATGATGTTTTGAGCTCGTAAATAATACGCAAACGTCATGTTTTTTCGGTGGGGGTTTTGTGAGATCGATGTGCTGAATAATAAAACCATTATCCTGCTCGATTTTGCAGAATATCGTCTGATTTTAGCCAACTCGGGACTTCGTCCCTCGTCGGCTAAGTATCAGACGATATTCTGCGCAATCTCGCAGGATAATGGTTAATTATGGTCGCGGTAATGAAGTGAAAAATGTAGATGGTCAGCAAGCCTGTGGCCGCGTAGCACTAAGTTCAACAGAGTGGAGATAAGGAATTAACCTTGTGTGAAAGCTAACGTGCTAATGAATGGTCCCATGTGTGCTTATGAGCGTTAGCCCTAGTAAGCGGAGAGAGAGAAAAAATCTCTGACCCCAAGAGGAATCACAGATTTTTTCTCTTTCTCCGCTTACAAGGGCTCATAAAGGCTCATAAGCACACATGGGACATTTCATTAGCACTTTAGCTTTCACACAAGGTTAATTCCTTATCTTCACTCTGTTGAACTTAGTGCTACGCGGCCACAGGCTTGCCTGAACATCTACAGGCTAGGGAGATATTTGTTGACAACTAGTAACCCAGTGCACTGTCGAAAACCACAACCACGCGCGGGCAAACGCGTTTGTTGGAGGTATTTTTTTTAAACTACAACATGTATACGCTATTTTAAATAGATTTCCCTAAAAAAGTAGATTAACCTGTCTGGCGTATACTTCTATGCCTACTGTATCCCGACCAAATTTTTTTTTTTCAGATTCATCAATGATTGCGCTACAGTCCGCAAGCCAGTCGCGTATATTTTTAGTGCAGATAAGAGGATAGTTCATCAGTTTCTTTAGAAGAGGCAAACATGGGTGTCATCAGCAGCTCTAAGTTCACGTACCTTAATTGATTTGACATCTGCTTTAATTATATTGAGATCCTTCTGGATTTGCTCAAGCCTTGCAGTTGTATCGCTCTCTATACAACTGACGAATGAACACACGACTCCTTGGAACGTTGCCGACCAGCTCAGAACGTTACCTAAAAACCCCATTGCGGCCATGAAAGCTCTCTTCTCTCGTGGTTTGCCTAGTTTCTTCGCATCTTTAGAATCATTCGCTTCTGTGTTCCGTAGAAGAAAACAAAACAGCAACAGAAGCAAGACGGGCAAAGCCTTGAAAGCCTGCATGTTCCAACTAGGCGATCTGTAAAATGCGAAAACAGAAAAAGGTCTGTTGTTAGAACATTTTGTTCTCGTTTTCTACTGGACTAGCTTTCTAGTCATGCTATATTATACTTAATGACTGCTCCCGAGGGAAACCTCGAATCTCGATGTTCCCCGAGACGAAGTCGAGGGAAACATCGAGATTCGAAGGAAACAAAACTGGTGTTTCCCGAGTCCCAAGGGAGTAGTCATTAAATGTTTTGTTATATAGCAAAAATTAACTGCAATACAATACATTATTATATGGCAACGATAGTACGCGCGCTCTGATTGGCTGTTGCGAGGTCAGTAAATCCCGGCATGACCTCTCAGAATCCCGTAATGACCTCGCAGTTCACGACTCGCAAAATTCGAATCTCCTTTAAATAAAATTAAAAAAAAAAGATTTTCAGCGAAATTCACAACAAAGAATACTTGACACAGTATTTGTCTCTTGTAATACAAATCTTAAACATGTCACAAGAGGAAAATAAAGGCCTGAATATCAGAAATGACCTGTTTACAAAAGTCAAAGCAGAGCCAAAAAGTTATTCTAAGCTATGAATTTGGGTCTATTCGGAGAAAATGAAAACTAGAGGGAGCCAAATAGCAGCAAAAGGTAAAATCTACATATAAAGTCAAAATTTATTAGGAATTCAAGAAACTTGGAAGCTAAAAATAATAACAGAAAGCGAGTTCAAACTTTGTGCTTACCGATAACTGATGTCGTTGATTTCTTTCTCCATCTCGTTGAGTAGAATTCATTTTTACTTGCTTTTGCACAAAACCTATTCCTTAATATACAGTCGGCTAAATAACCATTGCAATTTTCTGTTATTATCAATGCTGTTGAATCCAGCTCTGGCTCCCTGTTTAGTGTAGATCTGAAAATGCGTTTTCGAAGAACACGTTTTGCAGCTTTCCAGCTTTTGCGAAACTAAAAGGACGGTGTTTCTCTTGAAAGCGTTACAAGCTCAAGTTTAAGTTTAGAATTGTTCAAGTGAAGCATGTTCGCGAAAATATCTGTAAAAGAATCGATTCCGAATTGACATCCATAAGACTAAGAGATTGATCACTGTTGAGCAAATGTGGCATGGTTTTCAAACACGGTTTTCTTGTCGAGCGAGTCGACGCGGGCGCGTGTTTTTTGAGCTACTTTGGCGGGAAAATGTACGAGGCGACTTCCGTTCGTAAAAAGTTTGAGAAAAGTGCCATATAATAAACAACTTACTAACCTCTGCCGTTCGGTCATTACGGGAAATATCAAACCTCAGCTTTGGGGCATCAACCTCGCCGAAGACGGCTCGGTTGATACACCAAAGCTTCGGTTTGATATTTCCCGTAATGACCTCACCATCGGTTAGTAAGTAGTAAATAATTTATTTAGAGTCGGTGACGTGGGAGAGGTTACCCGGGCTCCCGAGCCAGAAGCTCATGTGAAAAACGCGCGACTATTACATTTAACTTCACTACAATTACAAATACAAGACAAGATACTATATAAAATTATATAAAACTACATCGAGATGACATATAACGATTACGATTGTAGGCATTTGTTGGCACTGGCAGCCATGGTAGTTGATGCCCTTTAAGAGGGACTTAAATTCAGAAAGAGTAGCAGCAGATTTTACATTATTAGGTAGTTGGTTCCAAACGTGAGAAATGATATATGAAAATGAGTTATGTAGGTAAGCGGTATTATACTGAGGCTGAGATAAATTTAAACCAGATGAGCGCAGATTATAAGAAATAGGTCTACAGGTAAAAAAGTTGGAAATATATACGGACCTTGTAACCTATGCGCCTTGAAAAAAAGAATAAGCGATTGTGCTAAACGTCTCTGCTCTAAAGTGTCCATAGCTCCAAGTTGTAAACAGAATTCATAGGAGACGGTGTTGCCAAGATTTAGTAAAGTCCTGAGGGCGTAAAAATTGCAATGTTCCAGTTTATTGTTTAGGGTTTTAGAAATTCCAAGTAAGATGGGAGAACAGTATTCTAGGTGGGGTAGGATGTAGGTCTTGTAGAGAGAGATCATGACAGGAGATGGAATGGGACGCTTAACACGCCGCAGAGCAGCAACTTTGGCGTAAGCTTTTTTTAGCATCAGAGCCACATGCTCCTTATAGGAGAGCTTATCGTCCAGCGTCACACCCAAGATCTTGAGCGCTGGTGTAATCTTGATTGCATCGCTGTCGACCCTGAATTCATAATCATACACGCCACTGTCCTTGCCCAGGATCATGGCCTGCGTCTTAGTAGTGTTGATAACTAAGTGGTTGCTATCAAACCAGCGGCTGAGTCTTGAAATGTCGTCGTTAAGACCAAGCTCTAGAGCCATGGGACAGTCGCTCGCGAGGTACTGGGTGGTGTCATCCGCATACAAGCGCAATGAGGATGTACTAACGCAGCTGTTCAAATCATTCATGAAAATATTAAACAAAAAGGGTCCTAACAGGCTTCCTTGAGGGATTCCACAACGGACGGGTAGCCAATCAGAGAGCACATTACATTTAACCCGCTGTCGCCTATCCGAGAGATATGATTGGAGTATAGTTTAAGTGCAGACTGACGGAGTCCGTAGGCGCGCAGCTTAGCTAGTAGCAGGTTGTGACAATCGAGTCAAATGCCTTAGATAGATCGATAGCGGCCACGCCCACGTTCTTTTCTTGTCAAGCGCAGCGCGCCAGTTAGCTTTAGAAGAGCAGTAGCACATGAGTGGCCGCGCAGGAACCCAGACATGTTGTCCGAGAATAGAGGCGAGAACGCTTCGTAAAGCTGATCGTATTTGACTTTCTCAAACAGTTTAGAAACAATTGCTAGTACACTAACAGGGCGGTAGTTCTTCTTTAGAGTAACTTCCTCTTTCTTACAATCAAAACCAGTAGAGTGTCAATTCTGGCGCGAAAAGATTGGTCGCGTAGTGGCGAGATTTTGATCACGTGCTCACTATTTCGTGTACCACGTGATAGATATTTTTTAGACCTAGGTGCGAGTCGACGTAAACAACCAACTAAACATGACTGAAAATGTCGAAGCCTTGGGATCTTTTCTGCTAGCATGAAGATCAGAGTTCTTTTCTAGAGTTCACTAGCAATTCTTTGGTAAGAAAAACCTTTTAAATTCGTGAAGAGTCGTTTCGTAAAAGCTGATGCTTGAACCGAATGTTTGCCATCTTGTCACAGCAGACAAGAAACGACAAGACACCCAGCGGAAAACGTTAATCACGTGGTACACGAAATAGTGAGCACGTGATCAAAATTTCGCCCCTACGCGACCAATCTTCTCGCGCCAGAATTGACACTCTACTGGTTTTTGATTGTATACACGGGAGAGACATCGCTCACTTCCAGTGACAGGGCCATTCGCATTGGTCAATACAGTAATTGAAAATGCGGTCAGCGGTTTTCGCAATATCTGGTGCCGCAACTTTCAGAATTTTTGGGCAATTCCGTCAGGACCGCTGGATATTTTAGTGTCAAGCCCAACTAGCAGATCAGCAATGTGACCAGATGTCACGTGATGAAAATGGAAGTCCAGTTATAGTTCTCATTTAAGATCGATCGTACACTGAGGTGAACAGCAAACTCGCTCAAAGACAATTCAGAACAGATTCATCAATGATCGCTTAGAGAAATATTCGTTAAATGTTTCAGCAGGACTTGAGACGAGTTGACCGTTGTCAATAGAGTGATCAGTTGCCTATCGGATTTTTTTGCCGCTGGGTAGAGCGGGCTCATTTTCTTCCAAAAGCGACCGACCGCACCCATTTTGATATCGCTGGCAGCATCACAGCAAAACTGCTTAACACCCTGTCTTTTCAGAGCCGACACCTTATTTCTTTGTCTTCGATAAAGCTCCCAATCAGATTCCAAAAGCGTGCGCCGAAACCTTTTATAGAGTCTATTTCTATAGCGCATTCTTTTTGAATGTTAGGTGTGATCCAAGGCAGCTGGCGGAAACGAATGCGCGTGCGTTTAATTGGCGCGTGTTTATCCGTAACTTGTTGGAAAAGAGCGGACCAGTGGGACCAAACATCATCGGAATTTTCAAAAGTAAAAGCACTGTCCCAGGGACATTGTTGAGATCCATAACAAACGCATCGGGATCTAAATTCGCCGTTGATCTGAATTCGATAAACCTTCATTTATTTTTAGGAATCTTCTGCTTCCGAATAGCAAATACTAAGTCATGTTCACTTAAGCCGAGGCGGAGGTTGCCGCTGCGAGCAAACCTATCAGGATGCGTGACTAGGATGACGTCCAATAGAGATTCACTTTGAGCTGTAACTCTGGTTTGTTTCTCATATATTGCACAGGCAAAACTGATCGCAGAAAGCAGAGAGCGCTTGGTGTGGTAAATGATCGTTAAATGCCCTCATGTCCATGTTATAATCTCCTAGATGATCTCCTGGCGCTTAGTGAACATTTTCTCCGTCGCTGCGCTGCACAACGAGATAAAGTCTGGGATGGAACACATTTTCTCGGAGCGATAACAAGCGCAGACAAAGAACCATGTATTACCACATCCTTTCACATCTAAACAAATCGATCAACTCCCTCCGGTTCAAAGTTCTTGCGCCGAAGAGCAGTAATATTACAGCGAATATATACCAGAATGCCCCCGCCACCTTTCTTTCTATCCCTCCGTATTAGTCGGTAATCCGAATGAGAGAATAGAGAGCTGGGCACAGAACCATCAATTTTCGTTTCAGCGATGAACAGTATGTCGAATTTACAAGAGTTCAGGACGTCCAACACTTCGTCAGCCTTGCCAAATATACTATTAATGTTCAGATAAGCCACTGCAAGGTTGCTCTTATATAACCCCTTATATGTTGTGAAAACCAAGCCGACGTATCGACGGTAACTGAGTCAGCAGAAGTGTTCGATCGGTTCTCTGTACTCGCCAGCTTTTGGTTTCTACTCTTTGCTCACTTGTCAGCTTTTAGTTTCCACTATCTGGTTTCAGGGATTTAAGTTGGGAGTCAATGATGGTAAATTAGCAATATCACTCAGGAGCCAGAAAAGTATGACACGCTTGGCACAATGCACCCGAAATCCGTATTGTATTGTATTGTTTAAAAACGAATCCATTGATTCTTGAAACGCAGATAACAGATAAGCCTATTTCCGACAACTGGCATGAGCTCATGCAGTTTCTCTCGCTAATCCTTTGGTGTGACTTGCATCTCAGAAGAGGGAGCATCGAACCTGTCTTTCAAAGCCATAGTTACTGTTCTGTGCAATTATTAAGTAAACAATGTATTTCAAGAATGAAAGATAAGTTACAAAGTGTGCGCGCGACTGCATCATGTAAACGAAAATCACTCCTAAAATGCCACAATTTTCTTGCATTAGGAAAACTCGCGTGTTTACAATAAACTTTTATATTTTCCCGCTCTCAAACGCGACGCACGAAGGCAATATTCCCCAATCGGTCAATAATTTTTCGAAATATGGACTGATCGGGGACCATTTGATATGTACTTCACAAGGTGACCTTGATTAAGCCAATAAGAGCGCGCGCTCTTATTGAGCACTCGCTATATAACAATACAAGTTTGTCAAGGAAAGATGGATTCACACGTCCCTGGGTGGATATACACCTAATTCAAAAAAGGTTGCTTTGGCGTTTGTTCTTTGGTCTTTCAATTATAGCGCGAAACAAAGGAATTATTTGCTTCAGTGACCACGAAACAAAGGCGTTCAATGACCAAGACCAATGACCAAAGAAACCTTTTCTGAATTAGGTGTATACCGAGACGCGAAGCCATTGTTCGTCGACAGATGAGAACAAATTGTTTTAGTATTCATCAATCAGTTGCATAAAATATTTTGAAACTAGTAAGTACCCGTGAAAATTCACGAATTTTTCCTTGAATGACGAAAATTATTGGATTGTCTGCCGTTGTGGAATGAACAGTTATACCGCTACATTAAGAGAGATGTGCTCAAACAATTTGTAACTACGCCTGTTTACTTTAAGGTATTAAAGTATTTGTTATCAGTTGATAGATAAGTGGCATACCGGTGTGAAATATTTGCACCGTAGCATACGATAAGAAAGGCGTTTTAAATTAGATATTTGAAGAATGTTCCTTGTGAATGGAAATGAGGCAAATGCCACACAATAACCCCCTAAATATTTCCTAAAATAGGTGTTGAGGCATTGGTTTCACTGTGGTTTTGGCGCGAAAAGATCGCGCGTGTGTCGAGCGATATGGTCGTATTTTCGGTAAAGAAAGCAAACGGCTGAGCTGTACCACTCGAACTTCAACGACTATTGGTTTTAGTGGAGCTCCTGCGCGGGCCGAAGGCCCGCGCATGCGGAGCACCATACCCAAGGGAAAAACGTATAGTATACTATCGAGTTGACTTTTGAACGTCACGGGCATTATGGATCATTTTGATGACGTCATTGATGACGTAAGGGCATGTGACCTTGGTGTAGAGTTCCTCTTATGGTCTTTGAAAGTTTGTCCAAGTTTGGCTTCTATAGAAGCTACCCTTCGGGAGATATGATTTTTTCTTTATTTTTCTGGTATTAAACCTATAGCGTACGCCGTCCGTACGTGTACACATGGGAACCCTGTGGTATGCAAAGAAAAAATTATATCTCCTCAAGCGAACATGCTAGACAACCATACTTGGGATATTTTGTATATGCCACAAGGGGGTGCTGTAACACGGACACGTGATGTGACGTCATCGATGACGTCATCAGTAGTTGAAAATTAATATCTCGCGAAGGGAAGACTCTAAAACAACCAAACTTGGGTAGTGTAGTCTAGGCCACAAGATGAGCGAATTGAGGTGGTCACGTGATATGACGTCATCGATGACGTCATCTATGCTTGAAAAATCAATATCTCGTGAAGGGAAGACTCTAAACCAACCAAACTTGGGTAATGTAGTCCAGGTCACCAGATGAGCGAAATAAAGTGGTCACGTGATGTGACGTCATCGATGACGTCATCTTTGCTTGAAAAATCAATATCTCGTGAAGGGAAGACTCTAAAACAACCAAACTTTGGTAGTGTAGTCTAGGTCACCAGATGAGCGAATAAGCTGGTCTCGTGATATGACGTCAGCGATGACGTCATCTATGCTTGAAAAATTAATATCTCGTGAAGGGAAGACTCGAAAACAACCAAACTTGGGTAGTGTAGTCTAGGTCACTAGTAGATGAGCGAAATGAAGTGGTCACGTGATATGACGTCATCGATGACGTCATCTATGCTTGAAAAATTAATATCTCGTGAAGGAAAGACTCTGGAATCCCTTTCATTCACACAGAAAAATCTATATATTAGATGTAAATAATATCAAGAGAAGTCCCTCAGGTATATTAAGGCATGGGTCTCGCATGCTTTCAAGATGGCGGCTGCGAAATCTATGGGGGTAGTCTATATGCCATGGGTTCAGTGGAATCATTATGAAACCATTTTAAGGTTTGAGGGGATCAAGAAACAGACTCATTTCTCAAGCGTTTCCATAGCAACGTGAAATGTGACCTTTGATCCTTAGATTTGGCTAATTTTAAGAAAATGGTATTTGGGAAGAGGAAAACAGGAGAAGCTAAAGTTTTTAATTTGCGAAGTGATAAAGTTCGAGGAAGGCATTCCTGATCCAACTAGATATGATGACGATTTGAAAGGGTATTGTGTTTTAGTGTATTATGAAATTTGATACCTTTTAATTACTTCTTAATTAGAAACGTTCGTCGCGATATCTAGTTGGACTGAGAATACTGAAGGTCAGCCCTTTTATTTGCACTAGTTTGATTACCGATGGCGGTGCATTTTCCTATTCCCAAATGGCTTTGAAACAAATTTTATGAATTTCTAGGTCAAAGGTTAGGAATTGGTTTCCATGGGAACTGAAGAGTATAAAAAAATCAGGATTAATGTTATCTATGATGTCTAGTAGCAATCATAGGCTTCCTCTTAATTTGAGCGAATTAAAGACGAATTGAACGTTTATTAATAGGGCGTGGTCACACTGACCCATGCCTTTGAGCCCTCGTCTAGTGAATAGGAAGGTTTAGGAAGCGCCAGAAAGGTAAACATATCAAGATAGCAGTGTCGCCTTTCTAGAGATTGATCGGGCTTCCTGTGGTATCTTGTCTACAACGTTGCCAGGCTCTTGGCCGTGAACACGAGAGTGGAAAATGTACCTAGCATCTTTCCTCGAGTATATTTGAGTTCTGGTTGAGTTTTACGCTTTCTAAGCCAATAGAAATAGTGAAAAACTTACTGGATTCCAAATATGGTATGCAGATATTTCCTTATAAGGAAGTTGGAGAATGTCGACACGTTTTCAAGGGAACTATCTTGATATGGTAAAACTTTTTAGATCTTGCTGTTTTCAATGGAAAGTTGCTTTGCACTGTTCATTATGTTGGACTTTCTTAAAGACTTGTACAACTCGGTCAATTCGAATTCAAGTGTGTGTGATTTAAAACTTAGCTTAAACAACCTAAGCTTATCAGTTAAACTTGGAAAAATCGCTTGAATTAGACCTCAGCTCAAGTAAAACCTTTTTCAACAAAACATGCACACTGGAGAGATTTCCTTCCGCTCGGGTTTGTGAACTTCGTTTTTTCGTCTCGAACATCTCCGTTTTTGGTATAGATTTCTAAGATTTCATACATTTCCTCCTTCCGGTCAGGTTTGAGAGCTTCGTTTTTTCGGCTCGATCTTCTCTGTTCGAAATAAATAGGCAGTCAAAGGACTGCTGTTTGTGAACTGAGTGTTTGTTTTATAAATGGCGCGCCGGGGCTTCGTGCAACGCGCCAAAACCTTTGTTCACTCTAAACTTTTTGGAAAACGACTTTTGCCTGAACGTTTTGCTTTCGGCTGCGAGAAATTGTTTATTTTTTGGTTAGGGAGTGCTCATTATTTAACGGGAGGGGGGGGGCATTTTTTTCAAACCCGGGGCCCCAAAAATTAGACCCCCCCTCAAATGCAAGCCCAAAAATTTTGCCCCCCCCCCCCCCCCCTCAAATGGTAGCCCAAAAAATATGACCCCCTCCCCCCCCACCCGCCCCGCCCCTCGTAGTGTTACTGTTCTGCCATACTCAAAACTGCTAATCACCATTGAACTAAGGGCAAGGGACCGGTCATTATTTATCGCCTTGGTGGGAACGAATCATATTGCAAAAGGAACCCCCGACGTTTTGCAGAAAGAGAGGATCGCATTCTTATTCATCGAGCCTGAGAGAAAAGGTTGATGAACATTTCATTTCTTTGGAGAGTTGACAACGGCTGTAAATTCTTTATGCGCGCAAAGCGCGCCATAAGGAAATTCTTATTATTCACGTGCGTAAAATGCGGCCCATGAACTTCTATGCTTGTAACGTCGAACTCACGCTGACCTAAGGTGGCAGTTCTTTAAAACATAGTAGCGACTGACCGCCAGACTTTTAAGTGTGGGATTATTTTTTGAGTTATTGGCTTCGTTGCACGTGTTCTTTAAAACATAAATAATAAGCGAAATTTTTAAATGGCACATGATATTATCAACGTGTGTTACTATGCAGTTAATGAATAAAAATGATTTTACTCTGAGAATCTTGTCCATGCTGTTGCAGCCATCAAGCACCCTGTCTAACAAATCAGCGCCCAAAAAATTTTTGTCCCCCCTCGAATGTAAGCCCAAAAATTTGAGCCCACCCTAAACCGGCGCCCAAAAATCTCAAAGCCCCCCCCCCATATATTTGCCGGCCCACCCCCACCCCCCCCCCCCCCCCCCCCCCCCCCCCCGTTAAATAATGACCACTCCCTTTTGTGGAAGACTTAATAGGCCCGTTTCAAACGTCACGCCAACGTCGTGCCGAACTCAATTCCTCAGTTAGGTTCGACGTTAGCGCGACTCTAGCACGACGTTTGAAACCAAATTTGAATTAGGCTCGACTCTGGCCCGATATGTGTTGCCGTGCTACCAACTGAAGCGCGAATTGGTTTCAAATGCCGTGCTATCGTTGTGTCGACTCAATGCATAAATTACAGAATGAATTAACAACTTACCAAACCGGTTTTTACGTCGTTGTGCGCAGGCGCAAAAAAAGAGCGGGAAAAAGAAAGATGGCGGACTCGTCGGACTCTTTTTCCGAAGAGGAGGGAGATGAGGGAGATATTCCTGTTCTTGACAAACCAAAACAAAAGCAAAAAAAAAGGACGTATAAGCGTGTGGACCAGCACGGAGGTAGACGATTTAGTGGATATCATTTCAAACAACGACTATCTACGAAATAACTCATATTTCAGAACACAAAAAAACTCAAAAATACAGAACTGTATGGCAAAGTCTTGCTAGACATGAAGGCAAGGAATAATGGCGAATGCCGTTACACCTTTGTCCAGTTGTGAAGTAAATTCAAGAAATGCATTTCTGAATGCAAAAAGTTAGCTCTAACGGTTAAAACCACGACTGGGATATTGCAAGGATCCAACAAGATAAAGGATATGGAAGATGGCTCGACCAGTTGTTTCCACTTGTAAAGTCAGGGATTCATGCACCCTCAGTGCCTGCTACACAAGGAGACCTGGACACTTCAATTGAAACGGCCACAGATAAGACACGACCGAGAAAGAGGAAGAATCAAAACCTCATGCCGGGAAAAAACCTGACAAATCCCTCACCTTCGCCTATGTACGGCTCTACACCTCCTCCTGCCCCTCCTAGTTACGGGGCCCCATCATTCACAAAGCGCTACCAAGAGTATGACCAAGGATATGAACAATACGAACACAATAGTTTCATGTACAAGCAGCTGTGAGATGGTGACCGCTTCATAATGTTTTGTTTATGCAAATAGGCCCTGTTTTGTTTACGCATAGCTTTGACTTGTTATTAAAATATATTGGGCAATTCCAGAAAATAAAGGTACCCTCCCCACGGGCGGCACTAGTGTTTGCCCCCCCCCCCCCCCCGTATGCATCCAGAATTTCCAAAATGGTTTACCCCATTTTTTTTTTTTGGAGGGGGGGGTTTACCTTTATTTTCTGGAATTGCCCATTTATTTTCATCGTTTTGTAACAGTTTTACAATAGCATTATTGCTACTCAGTATCTTTTACAGGATAGATAGTGAGTAGCGAAGCAAAATCAGATTGCAGGAAAGTATGCAAAAGGGTTTTCTGCTAACATTAATGTAAAGGCTTATGACAAAACATAGGGTAAAGCCAGGGTGTAAGGAAAAGACCAGTTTGTTTATTGTTTCTTGTTACTTGATGCAAGCCATAGCTATGGGATTTTGCAATAGACTTGGCTATATGTTACAGGAAAGGATAACCATGATAAAAGTTCAGTGTTGGAAATCTCATTGTTTTCTTGGATAATACACATAAAAAACTAAATGCAAATCACTAATTAGCTGAGTGAAATTATACTGAGCACGCACCCTATAAGATACCATTTTCTAAGCATATTAGTTTTATCCCAGCCTGGCTCAATAAGGGAGTCCCCACACAGGTTTCTTCCCCTTCTCGGTATTAATTTGAGCAAAAGATCTATTCAATTTTGGAACATTGAATAAATTCATGCCAAATGTTTAAGACATAGAACTAAAAAGACATTTTTACATTATTAAAATAAGTACAGAACCTACTTGGAAACAAAGCAATTTCCTTACAGGTAAAAAAAACTAATGCCCAGTTGCCATGCAATTTTCTATACAATATCATTCTCATTAGCAGATCTCCCCATCTCATGACCTCATTGAGAAGGCTCTGGACTGCAACCATCTGATAACCTTCACTGATAGGATAAAATGGTGCACAGGCATACATAAAACCAACCATATCTCACTTTTGAAAAACATATCTGGCTAAATAAAACCAACATTTATCAGCTTGTTGTATTTTTGACCCATGCCTTCTACCTCTATGGAAAAAGCATCATTTTGTGATATGCATGTGTTGGTTGCTGTTACCAGAGTCTCCAGCTGGGTAAGAAGCCTCTGGGGATGAGAATGATATACAGGTTTATGGCAATAAGTCTTGATTGCTGAATTGACCATTTGCATTTCCTGAAAATCAGTCTACTAGCTTACTCCATGACCATGCTTCTCCCTCAAGAACTTGTCAGCTAGGGGCTGCCGCACCCGTTCTGCTTGTGCATTAGTATCTCTGATTGGAGGGCATTCAGTCATGTTAAGTAATGCTCTCAGCTTTCGTCTGTCCCTTCTTTTACCATTGTCATAACACAGGTCAAGTGTTTTTGAAATTGTGTCACCTTGCTCAATGCAGATGTTGTGTAACACAATGCAGGCAAGTGTAATTATTCGAATATTTTCTTTACTGCATTCACATTACGCATAAGCACTCTCCAGCGCCCTTTCAGCTGACCATATGCACTTTCTATAACCATCCTTGCTCTGCTCAATCTGTAACTGAAATATGATTGTTTTTCTGTTGGTTTGTCATTGCCAAAGGGCTTCATAATGTACGGCCGAAATGGGAAAGCTGAGTCTGCAAGGATAATAGGTGGGATATCTACTCCATTGACTGTTTGAGAAACTTTTGGCAGAATGAGACCATTAGTCAGCTTTTCCCACAGCTGGGTTGCTTGGAATATTATACAGTCATGTGTGTTACCAGGAATGCCACAGCTTTCCCAGATGAATCTATATTTGGCATCAACCATGCTCATAAGGACAACAGAATAAAGGTTTTTGAAATTATGGTACTCTTTACAAGCTTCCAATCCCCCTGGGGGGCATTTTATTGGTATATGACAACCATCTATAGCAGCCCAAGCAAAAGGGAACTGCCATAACTCATCAATATCAAGCATTCTTTCTCTAAACTCTCTTTCATTCGAAGGGAAAAGACATGCCACACTTGAATTCCAAAAATGCTTCACAAGAGCGTTGCACACTTCCAGAACAATAGTTGACACAGTTGAAAGACCAACACCAGTCAATTCAGAAATTGTATAATAATAATCTCCTCTTCCTAATCGGTAAAGACAGATAGCTAATCGTAGCTCTGGAGATATTGGATCCTCGCACAATGTATCTCGATTCGAAAAAGTATGAACTGAAGTAGCTCTCGAAATTCTGAAAGTCTTTTTGAACCTTTGTTCAGAATAGGAGTTCCATACTAGATCCCACCACGATCTATTTCGAGGAAAGCGACAGCAAGAACGATGTAGTCGTACTACATCCGCTGTTTGCCTTGCAGTAATCACAAGGAGAGAGAAAGCACATACTTGTAGCATCAACAGCCGTCTTCTCACTAGATAGCAAAACATGGTTTGCTGAAGAAGAGTTGCTGAAGAAGAGTTCTTCTTCTCCTGTTTTGACGGATTACAGCTCAGCAGATGTAAAACCCTTTTCCTGTCAGCCGCCATGTTTTTACTACAACTTTGTTCACCACAGGAGCTCCGCCTGTTTCACCCATTCCCGCATTTCGGTTCGACGTTTGAAACCACTGTCGCGCCAGAGTCGCGCTAACGTCGAACCTAATAGAATTGAGTTCGGCACGACGTTGGCGCGACGTTTGAAACGGGCCTTAAAATCGCGCCTTTGCGAACTCGATCTTCTCGCTTACGAAAACGCTTGAATTAGATCTTCTGTCCACTTTATCGTTTTCGAATAAAATGTATCCTATAACACAGTTCCCCAAGTATGCAAGAAAATGGCGCGGTTTAGAAGTTCCGTGGTGCAGCCGTTTTTCCAGGCTGCTGGGCCAACAGTTTGACCTTGACCCCGCCCACATCACGTATTATATATAAGACGAGAATGCCCTGATTGGTGCGACAAATCACGCGTGTGTCCGTCTCTCAAGTCGGTCAAAGAACCCGTGAAAATCGAAAGCGCTATTTGACTTCGGAATTGTTTATATCTCAGTGAGGGGAGAGAAGAAACAGGTCAAGTAAAAATCGTCTAAGGACTAAGAATTTTTTTTAGTTTATATTATTTATATTTTTTCGGCTTTATCCCTCGCTTAAAAAATAGCTTGAATTAAAAGTTAGCCGAAAGTGATCTCTTCCACAAAAACATGCCCACTGGAGGGATTTCCTCCTTCTCTTCGGATTGTGTCCTTCGTTTTGCGATAGAGCCGTCAGGATTTATACTTAGAAAATATTATTCATGACGTTCACAGACTTTGTTTTGTAAATGTGTAGCGCGTGCTCGGAGGGAAGCAAGGTAGTGTGTACGTTTGTTGAAACTTGAATGAAAATTTTTCTCAGCTCAAATCTTTTAAGTTAGAATTATCCCTGCACATTCCTGTATGTAATCTGTAGAGAACCATTTAGGTTTCAATGTCAATGGTGCTTTCGTCTGCGCGAACCGAGTTCTTTTTTAGTTTCTGTGGGAGAATTCAACATGGCGGTGATGGCGGCTTTGTCCCTCGCTTAAGAAATCGCTTGAATTAGAACTTAGCCCGAGGTGAATCTTTTCCAACAAAAACACGCCAATGGTCCAGATTTCCACCTTCCCTTCGGGTTTGCGAACTTCTTTTGGCGGCACAGCTTCAGGGCTGAGCGGAGCGAGTGTCGACACGATTTTCCTTACGGTATTAATATATAGATGATTGTCAAAGTAGCAGGGACATTTGCATACGCATGCGCGGCTTAGATTTATTGAACTCCCTCATGCCTCGGAAAAGGGTCATGACAGCTCAATGTTTACGGGATTTGACCGTGATATGTGGAACGAAATTGAAATGAATTACTCCAGAATTCGCCTAAAGGTTTTTATCTATGTCTTTGCTGCCTATTCTATGGAAAGGAACATGCAATAGGTTCGAGTTGTTATCATGGGACGTTCAAAGAAACTCAAGCTTCGTCAATATTGCAGCCATGTTGTCTTGTTACATCCCGTAATAGGAGGTTGCTTGCTCATTTTAAAGGAGAACCTGAATCATTTCACATACGGTAAGTTTCTCTATGGTAAGCATTGGGCATGTTTTGAAGTCAATCTTGATAATTCGCGTTTGCGATTGTCGAGAACACCAGTGAAAATTCTGTTTAATTTCAGTTTACAAGTAAATTATATTGAATGCTCCGAGCCCACTAAAATTCCAGCAAGGTCATTTCTCCATCTTAAATCTTTGTTGATTGTTCTCAACTAACCAAGGGTATCATTAAGAAACGATTAAACTAGCCATGAAAATTCGCTGATCATATGAATTATACTATTGAACTCAAATGACTATTGAACCTGTTCAAATTACGTATGCGTAACACTCTTGAAGCCGATACAACCACAGAATGACAAATATATCGTATTTATGTATCTCAACGATGTTCCAATACTATAAGGTTGTTGAGAGTGCAGATTAAACAGAGATCGCTTTGAGTTAAATACGTAATAATAACAATATTTCGCCATCAATTTTTCTTGCATAATTTGCAATGGTGGCCTCCTCTTTTATGTGCTATAGAAAAATATCGAGCTCATTTCTCCATCTTAGTTTTAGCATGATTTTAACCAGTAATGATCCAGCTGTTAATTTGTTAACATTTTCTTGTGTTCGAAATTCGCTAACATAACTAAAACCTTTTTTCATTAGTAGAGGGAGACGGAGAGCTGAACGCTACAATAGCAAGCTGTCAAGTTCTTTTGTTCTAGGGATTAACTCCTATTGTTCTAGGATTAGCTCCTATTGTTAGGGTCTTAGGAACCATGAGCAACCCGAGAAACCAGAGCAACCGTCGGAAATGACGTCAGATGACCGCCTATTGTTAGAGAGATTAGAGCAACCACTTGGGAATTCCGCAGCGGATTGGTCGATGACTCATCCCCTTGGTAAACACCGGAAGTCACCCCTTGGGGAATTCTTTTGTTGATCCGGATTGGTCGATGACTCATCCCCTTGGTAAACATGAGAAACCATGAGAAACGGCTGCTTGTCGATGATGGCTCATCACCTTGGGTCCTGATCTGCAAGTCTGTGGTCATAATATTTGAGAAATGTGGGGACGAATAATAGCGCCACCATCGCGAGGGTCTGGGACTCTAGCGTGACAGTCATGTCAATAATTGACGGACGAATATAAACTCGAGTAAGCTTTGAAAAACCTCCACTCATCTTGACAGCAGAGAAAGTGTAGTCATAAAAAAACACTTGGTGGAGCTATGTACTCTTACTTCGTGGCAGCAGCTTTATTTTTGTTTGTTGTTAAAGACCTACAAGTTTCGCTAGATTGGGGAAGCAAGAACCAAGAACCGGACCAATTTTGCTTCTGTTGTTTTTGTAAAAACAAGCACCTGATATCTGGGATACCTTCAGAGCGATCTTGAGAGGATATTTTTAAGCATCGTTATAGGAACATTGGCGAAACTTTAATAGAAACGAAATGAACGACAAGCAAGCGCAAATACTGGAGATGATTCAACAAAATTTGCATAAGCTACGATTAGTAAATAAGATATGGTCATTCGAACAGGACACAAACTTATATTGGATGAATCGTTTATCCAGCGATGGATAGAAAAGCATTTCGGGAGATACTCAAGAGTTATCGGTCCGCATATGCCCTCAATGTAAGAAGACCAACTTCTTAGAGAGGAAACACTGCGACGCGTGCCATACTCTTTTGTGATGTAAATAAAACTCACTTGAAAAGTCAATAAACCTTCTTTATTAAAGCATAGACAAATACAGACGAGTTAACGTGTTACCAGGGTAACATACTAGCGGTGTTAAACCGTAGAAAGGTTAGATAAATTATCTTTTGAGGTACAATATGCGATCTCATTAATGGAAAAAACTCTAAAAATAGATCAATTTTCCTCATTTTCTAATGAAAAATAATGTGCCCGTCCACAGTTTTCGCAGTCTTGCCAGTCCTTGTAAAACTGATGATGTAGCAAAAATGGCTTCGAACAAATGTCGCATGTAACAGCTTTTCCGACAAGGTTAAAATCATAGTCGTCTGACCACGAACACGTTGGACATAAGGCTAAGACCATTGACTTCGTTTCGGGAAAGTCGCAATAATCACACGGCAGTGTTTTTGGTTCATATCCACCACCTGATTGAACTAACTTCCTGGTCCCCTCTACAAATTCGTCCTCGCTCATTGATTCTTCATCTGTCTCTAAAGATTCGTGTTCAAAGTCTATGATTCGTTTCAACACATCCTTATTTTGAATAAGGGTTTTATTAATTCCGAGATCTTCTAAACGCTCGATAAAGGTATTTATTCCTTTAGCCTTTCTTGCTTTGGCGTTAAATGGTAATAGTACATAATTGAATAATGAAGCCATATCGGTTCCTGGAATTCTCTGTTGGTTTCGAGTCATTTCATCTGATAAGTTCCAATAAAGAATCTTTTTAGAAGTCACAAATGAACGAAGTAAGTCGCGCGCTACATCTTTTGGAATATTTTTCGATATTTGTTGTAGAATTTCATCTAACGATGTCTGGTTTTCATCGATATCACTTCGATCGTCACTCTCGGAATCACTCGTTCTCTCATAATCTGAAGATTCCTCATCATACTAGTGTCGCTTTCACTATCCCAACTGGAAGTTTCAGTCTCAGACTCCTCCTCCTCCAAACTATCATCGGTCTCTGACATTCTTCTTTTACTCATGTTATTCCTTTCTGATAGACTCTCAGTGTGATATGAGAAGATTTGTAGTGTGTCTGTATTTATGCCAAAAACAAGGGCAGGGCTGCAAAAAGCGGCGGAAGTATGTCTTTTACTAAGCCACGCCCTTCTTGAGCGATTCGCGCTCGTCTCTTCTTATCTCTAAATGGGGTAGAAGCATCAGTCAAATCCTTGAGAAGATCTAAGTGCTCTTTAATTGTTTCTTTTTTCTATTTTAGTTATGGGCACACAACCCCTTGATAAAGTTGTAGCAGATCTCACAGAGGGTGAGCACTTGTTCAGGATTAGCACTCGCTAAAATGTACCCTTCTGCTCCGGCGAGCCTTTGTGTAAGAGGTGAAGATAAGGCAGATTGTTTCTCAGCAATTTGACATGGTGTGTTCTCGAAGGCTTCTATAATATGATTCGTTTTGTTTGATATGGGGATATTTATATGGCCCATTAGGAGCTGAGGAGGAGGAATTGAGGCGGTTTTGAGGAGGAGGAGGAGGAGGATGAATTGAGGCGGTTTTGAGGAGGAAGAGGATGAATTGAGGCGGCTTTGAGGAGGAGGAGGATGGGGGAGGAGGATGTTTTGAGGAGGAGATTTTCAGGACGTTTTGAGGAGGAGAAGGAGGTTTTTGAGGAGGAGGAGTTTTTGAGGAGGAGGTTTTGAGGAGGTGGAGGTTTTGCGGAGGAGGAGGAGGTTTTGAGGACGTTTTGAGGAGGAGTTTTGGGGAGGAGGCAAGGAAGAATATAAGGTATGATATTTTCAAGAGTCGTCATTGCTTTCCAAGACGCCAACGAAGCAAGATGTTATGCCCGAAATGTGGAAAAGAGTTTTCCAGAAGTGATAACCTTAAAATCATATGGATAACCAACATAACAATCTCAAGCCACCGAGCTATTTTGCCGCACGTGAGCCCAACTCGTCATGTGGCCCCTTTCAACTTCAGCACCCGTTTACAGCGATCATTTCTGGTATGACCGGAACGGGAAAGACGGTGTGGGTACAGAATTTACTAGAAAACGCTCAGACGATGATCAACCCACCCCGGCAAAGAATAGTGTGGTGTTATTCTCAATGGCAGCCTGCCTATGACACAATGATTAACGCCATACCCGGAATTGAGTTTCATAAAGGGATCCCGCAACACGTGGATGAGGACTGGTACTTCGACTCCCAAATAAACAATATGATTCTCCTAGATGATCTCATGTCGAACACGGGATCCAATAAAGAGTGTTGGATCTGTATATTTCTGGGTCTCATCACAGAAATCTCTCTGTAGTGAACCTTGTACAAAATCTCCCTTAATTCTCACTATCTGGTGTTGTTTAAAACCCCAGAGATAAACTACAAGTGTTAACTCTGGCAAAACAGATGTACCCTGGAAACACAGAAACATTCATGAAAAAATATGATGAAGCCGTCATGCGCCCTTATGGATATCTGTTTATAGATTTGAAGCCAACAACGAAACACGAATGCAGGCTAAGGATGAACATTCTACCAAGCGACAAAACTAGTTACCAATCCTCTGCGCGGTCAAGTCAGGGAGAGAGGTCAATGATCAATTACTTTCAAAAACAATCGTATCTGCAACCTGCAGTACTCAACAGCATGCAAGAAATCATCGAGCGCGGTCAAGTCAGGGAGAGAGGTCAATGATCAATTACTTTCAAAAACAATCGTATCTGCAACCTGCAGTACTCAACAGCATGCAAGAAATGGATGAAGAGATGGAAAATGTGTTGAATCAAAATTTGTTGCCGGCCGATGTGCTTGTGAAAGAGTATGACACGTTACTAAACAGATACCTGGATCTGCAAAAACAGACAAGTCGTGCCCCCATGACAACCCGCCCACCACCTCCAGAATCAACCGCAAACGTAAACAGAGAACCGCGACTCGTTGCTTCGCCCCAACCACAGTCTATACCACAAGCAATACCATCAACATCATCGGCTTTTCCAACACCACCCAAAACACCCGCATCATTTACGACACCTAAATCGAAAAATCACCACCCAAAGCGTGTGGTTTCAATACGAAAATGCGAATCCAAAGAAAGATGTTGGACCTCTAATGAAACAATACATGAAAGAGCAAAGGAAGTTCCCAAATTGGCGCCAGCGTTTGACACCCCGCCATCTAGTAGTGTAACCGATCATCTCCTTCTAAAGAGCATGACAGAGCAGGAACAGAAAAAGCAAGTTAGGCGATCAAAGAGACTAAATGAACTAGAATCAAGTTATCTCCTAAATTTGCAAATGCTTAATTTAATGTAGAAGATCGACTTTGAAGTTATGTAAGTAAAGTCCTATAAGTGCATGATACATTGTCAATTATTCATCTTTCGGGATCAAATAAGGATGACATATTCAGGGTTTGTTTACTTTTTTATTGCACCACAACATACTTTCGAACAACCATGTTTGTATACAGTACTCTAAAACAGTTCATCACTCGGTGCTACTTTTTCTCTGCAAAAGAGTCTGAGATACTTTCCAGGCTGTTCGTAGGGCGATGAATTTCTGTTGTTGTATGGACCACGCGAAAACATCTCTCCAAGCCTATTTTTGTAAAGTTCCGGTAAATATTTTTTCCAAGAGGAATCCAGAGGTATGTCCAAAATACTACACACTTCCTGCACCGTTTCCCATACACGATTTTCGTCTACTTGGCGTTTGGCTTTTTTGTAAAATAACCTCCAACTTTCTCTTTGTTCAGACAAACAGTATTCACTGGGATTGCCGTCTAGACATTCCTCGCATAGGCAACTCTTAAGCTCAGGCATAGCCTTTTCGCATCAATCGGCAAACACTAGGTGACATGTTTTCTTTAACAAACGTTCAATCTTTGCCTCCTCTCTGTTGTCGACAAAGACTACGGTTGGTAGAGCGTTCGCCATGTTCTTTGACGTATTAATTTTAACGTAAAGCACGACCAAGAGCATGAGAGCGTAAATGAACATCGTAAATGTCTAAACCGTTTTATACTATACCACCTCTAAAATATAATCTAAAATAAAAAAAATGACATCATCGCTTTTCTCAAATATTATGACCCCAGACTCTGCAGATCAGGACCCAAGGTGATGAGCCATCATCGACTTGCAGCCGTTTCTCATGGTTTCTCGTGTTTACCAAGGGGATGAGTCATCGTCCAATCCGCTGCGGAATTCCCAAGGGGTTGCTCTAATCCCTCTAACAATAGGCGGTCATCTGACATCTGATCCGACGGTTGCTCTGGTTTCTCGGGTTGCTCATGGTTCCTAAGACCCTAATAATAGGAGCTAATCCTAGAACAATAGGAGTTAATCCCTAGAACAAAAGAACTTGACAGCTTGCTATTGTGGCGTTCAGCTCTCCGTCTCCCTCTACTTTCATTGTAGTACTTTTGTGATTTTTGTTGCACGTGCAGGTCTTTAACGACTTTTAGTATCAGTAATGTTGACATATTTCATCCATCTTATTTTTTCTGATCTTCTGAATTGTAACAGGGGCATTTTCACACCATCGATGTTGTGATTCTAACTGTGACAGAATGTGCAACTAAAGAGCTATAGGGATGGCCTCTAGGCAGGATAGGGTGTTTTGAGTGAATACCTTCTTTGTAATTGGAAGTGTTTCTCTAGCATCTTAAAAATGACTTGTTCTGCCAAGAAATAAACTCATAAACATTTCCATTTGTCGTTCGTCGTAAATTTTGTAATATTGATTGTGGCAGTCGTCCAGTGCTTGCTTGGTGAGGGGGTCTGCAAGGTTTTAAAAATTGTATGTATACTATCATAAATTACGTTTTCTTCTGAATTCAGCAATGGCTTTTTTGTGGTAGTATATCGTATGCTCTCTCCTTTCTTCTCTCTCCCCTCGCGACACAGGAATCCCGACGCCACAGGAACCCTGCGCGCGCCCTAACGAATTCTTCTCTGGAAAACCCACTGGAGAGCCGGCTCGCAGGCTAATGCTGTTCAAGATGTATGCTATCATCGTCGTTTGAAACATTTCCGTAACACTGCTCGTAACATGGCTTAAAAGTGGAGTCAGAACATGTCCTGTCGACATCTTGTTTGTTGCACACAGAACACTAGAGCTTATCGTAGAAATATTTTGAATTACAAAATAAAGAAAAAAGAAAAGTGCGAGCTGAAAACTTCGCGCCATTATGTCAATTCCGACTAAAACAATGGAAATTGGCGATTATAGCGCCCGGAATCACATTGAATTGGTCAGCGGATTCGTGCATGCGCAGTACAGAAGTCCCTGCTACTGATTGTACATCCCTACAAACCTCCAAGAGCTGCTACACTTTACAGAACGAATTTTTTGTTTCTTGGTAGAAACGCCAATTCTGGTTCAAGTGACGTTTTCTCGTTGTTTTTTGTCTCGCGCTTTCCGCTTGAATTATGATATACATACATACATACAACATACATACAATTTTATTTAGGCACAGTGGCCTCACACAACAAGTACAGTAATTTACCTAATACTGTAAACGCTGGTTTCCAGGGGGGCTGTGCTTATTAAAAAACTGTATTATAATACTGGATTAAGAATCACTGATTGCAGACACCTTTAAAAAAAGAGTCAGCATGTCTCCGTGGAAGAGGTCAAGTCAATCAGGCACTTGAATTCCTTAATTGAATTTGCCTTCTTGGCAGTTGTTGGTAGGCTGTTCCATAGCATTGCACCACTGTACTTAAAGCTACGTTTAAGGAAATTCGTGTTCGGCCTTGGGAGCACTAGGTCAGTTTCACGGCTTCTCAGGATATATTTTATCCCTGTATCCTGTAGCCTCGTAAAGCTTTCCCTTAGGTTAGGTGCGGAGTGCCCGTTTAATATTTTAAAAATATATGTACCCTTAGACTTTACATGTCTCCTATCAAGTTTCTCCCATTCAAGTTTTTCAAGGATCATTTGAGATGGGGAATCGTAATTTGCACCCGTTATGAGTTCAATATATATATTATCTTGGAGAGCTCAAGGTAAAAGAAGGGTTCTGGGCAATTGAGTTCTATGTATTTTTGTCTTCATTCTGAAGCTTCTAAAATTGGTATAATAATGCGAAATTGCTAAATAAATTCATACTCCGCTCCTACGTACAACCGCCAATAATGTATTTATCTCAACACTGTATTAGGAATTTTCACTAATGCTGTAATTTGATACCCTTGCATCTTTGCATCTCTGCATCTTGCATCTTGAAATAGTGCAAGCCCAGATTTCAGGGATAATCTACCTGCTTAATTTCTATCCCCAACATTCGGGGCGCGTTTATTTAATCTAAAAGTAATATTTAAAAGCCGACTATGAGGACTTGACGGGGTTTCAAAGTCCGCGCAATTGAATTTTGAGGTCGCGTAGCAATGCATACAGTGGTAAAATGCGGCAAGCATATTCTAGTCCCATGCATAAAGAAATTATTCAATCTTATTTTAAGGACAGGTATTTACCCTGATATTTGGACAAAAGGAATAATCAGTCCAATTTATAAATCTGGCGATAAATCTGATCCCTCGAACTATAGGGGGATTTGTGTGACTAGTTGCGATTGGCGATTTTTAGCCGTCAATCAAACAAAACGCTGGATTCGGCTGCTTTACTGGATCGATATTGATTGCAAAATCAACCAAAAGGTTTGAAGTTATCCTTGAAGTAATCGCCAATCGCAGCAGTGAACAGTGAATTTTGAAGTCGCGTAGCAATGCATACAGGTGGTAACATTTCATTTCGTTTTTTGTCAGTACCAGGTGCCTTTGTTCTTTAGCTTCGTTATGTCTTCATTTATTTCCGAATCAGCGACGGGGTCGTCAAGAGAAGTGCTAAGCGAATCAGAAACCTCAATTCTTTTTATGTGTTCATTTGATATTTGTTTTTGAGTGGCGGATAGCGTACTTTCCGCAATGTTTGAGTGTAGTTTTCTAAAATGGTCAAGAAGATTATTTACTGGTACTGACTGTTCTACGGAATTTGAGCCGCTACTAAGGGGTGGACCATTAGAATTGGGGGAGGGGGGTGGCAATTTTTTTGTGCATGAATTTTTTTTTCAGGGATCAGTTTGTGCAAGAATTTTTTTTCGGAATTTATATCATGTTTTTTACTAGCTTGGATCTCTGCAAGATTTTTTTTTTGGAAGGATTGGCCTTGGTCGAATTTTTTTGGGGGAATTGCCACCCCCCTCCCCCAATTTCTAATGGTCCACCCCTAATCTTCCTCCTCTGTTGCAGCCTAAGTGTGTGTGAACGATTTTTCAGCCAATCAAATTCGAGAAAAATGATAACATGATCGAGAGCCAATCAGGAGCGAGTCCCCGAGTCCCGGAGAAGGGATTGCGTGACCTGAATGTCACGATTAGTAACGGTATTGTCGTATCTGTCGCACCAGTCGACCGTGAAACAATGGAAATTGGAATCATTCTTTTGTTTCACGGTTGACTTATACGACAGATATGACTATATGGAAACTAGGCTAAGAACGGATACAGTGGTTGATGATAGAATTTTATACAATTTGTTGCTTTGTATTTAATCAAGAGTACATAAATTAGTGTGTACAAAATGACAATAGGGCGTGAGAGAACCTTTAGACAGACTCGTTATTTTTATAGGCTGGTTTCCATATAAATAGTCCATATAGGCTGGTTTCTTTATAGTATCAGTCGTACGAGTCGTATCAGTCGTCTGTGAAAAATTTCACGCGACCCGTACGACTATATGGAAACACACGATCGGACGACTCATACGACCAATACGACTGATACGACGGGTCGTTTGACGGTCGTCTGAGATAGAAAAAATTCTATCTCTACGACTCATACGACCGGAAATGGGCGTGATACGACAGCAGTTTTTTAATGGAAACCATCGCACACGACGCGTACGACTCATATACGACCTAAAAACATGGCGGCGCATATTCAATTCGATCGCAAAAAGCCTTGCTTTGCTCTAAAACTATCATTGTATAGTAGCCAGTAAAGATGTGAACGTCTGAGAAAACGGCCTCGCGATTTTTGTGAAGAAATTTAATTTATTAGCAGTAAAAACCGATGATACCGTGAAGCGAAGTGATTGTGCGAGCCAAAAATTGACTCTCTTGCCTTTTCTGCGTAAAACGGGACTAGAGGCCTTGAAGACTCGCGAGTCTGTGGTAACCGCCATTTTGTTGCAAAATCACATGCTGTCAAGCGACTGATACGACCATATGGGAACCAAGCAACGCAAGGGTCATATGAGTCGTCCTGTCTCTGCTGGAGGCCTGTTTCATACGACCGATACGACTGATATACGACTATTTGGAAACCAGCCTTAAATTGGCACTTAGTCTTCTTTATACTTCCCCTAAGGTCACGCACAGAGAACAACAAAGACAGAAAACAATAAAAGAATACAGTTTTGCAAGAGCGTGCATATCGTAAATTTTAATGAGCTACTGATAAAATGAATTTGATTGGCTACAAAATACAATAGCTTTTATAATTTAGCGAGAAAAAACAGTTCTAAAAATAGCTAGATCTGTGCAAAGGATCTCTCACGAATACCATATCGGAGTTGTTCACTCTTATTTATGTACTCCTTGATTTAATCAATATTTAAAGTGGCCCGCGCCTGTTTCACAGAAAAAATATCTAACATTTAATCGCCGGCTTTTTTCAGAAAACGCGCTCCGATTGCTAATATTTTTGGCTGCTAGACAAGTGGATTACTAGAGAATATACTGCAAGGAAATTCATAATAAAAAGTTACACCGATTACACGAAATAATCAATTCCTGAAGGTAGACATATAGCAACAAAACGTTTTAAATAAGACCAATAGTCTACATCACAAGGAATTCGAGCGGAAATCTAATCGAAACGAGGAAAACTTGTGCGGACTCGTATCCTGCCTAAATATATGCGCGCGCTGGAATTTATTCATGAGCCCACATTGTAAAATCAATATGTACAGCTGACTTGAAAGCTGCAGTCAAATTCCAATTTGCGTGATCTTTTCGATGCGAAGCGAGAATTCGAATAGTGTTTACGATTCAGATAACACATCGAGTGAATGATTCCGAAGCGATAATAGCATATTTGAACAAGAGAAAATGATTTATTTTCTCTTGATTTGTATTAATATAAAAGAAAATATTGTGTATGTTTTCAGAAAGTCCGCGATTTTCTGATGTGCGCACTCTTTATAGCTAAAGTTTCTGAATGTTTTTGTGATAGAGCGGATAATATGGTTATAATTACGCTTGGTGCAAACTGCGCTTGTACAAATTTATTGCGGCCAAGACTAGAGACGATTTCTTGGATTTTTCTAAGCTAATCAACTGAAAATGCGGCTTACGTAATGTCAGGAAACACACAAATAGGGAGTTGAGAATACTTTGAACCTTTCAAGTGCCAGCACTCCAGGCAATGACTTCATCACCGCTGGTGACAATAACTTCGTAAGCCATCCAGCTATGAAACTTTTTTAATGCAAATCAATCCGTTTACATCAGTGCTATGTTTTTATAGTGCTATGTTTTTATGTTATAATCTTCCCTAAATCTGCTTCGCTATAGCGCTGGCTATACTAGGAACCTAACTCGAAAAGCATTGCTACTAATTAGACTCTAGCCATTTCCGGTCATATACTTCTATTGATGTTCCTCGTTCATATTCAATATGTTGGACATAAATTCCAAGAACAACTCTACGACGATACGAACGAATGTGGATAGCAGAATATCTGTGCTGACTCTCGTCATGGTACTTCGTGCAGTTTTTCCACAACAAAATATTTAACTTTCACCTGAATAATTACTTGCAATGCATTGTTAATTTCAAGTTGGCAAGCGAAGAATACTTGAAATCTCGATATGCTTTTCCTTGAAAAATTCAAATGTTTCATATCTCCAATGCGTCAAAGTCCTCGTAGCATTCTATTCAAGACGACTTTCAGTTTCCACTGCTTTAAATCTGTTAAATCGAGTCACGGATCAGCGAAGATCTCTGAATGATTTTTTTGGAGTGTAATTGCAAATGACATTGCTGCACTGTAGTAGGAAGAATACTTATTTGAATGAATTTTTTTCAGTATGTTGGACACAAATTCCAAGAACCACTCCACGTCGATACGAATGAATGTAGACGGTAGAATGTATGTGCCGACTCTCGTCATGGTACTAGGTTCAGTTTTTCCACAAAAAGTATTTAATTTTGACCTGAATAATTATTGCTACAACATTGTCAATTTCAGGATGGCAAGGGAAGAATACACTTGAAATCTCGATATTCTTTTTCTTGAATAATTCAAATCTTTCACATCTCCAATGCTCCAAGGCATTCCATGTGACTTCCAACTGCTTTCAATCGAGCCTCGGATCCGCGAAGATCTCTGAATTACTTGTTTTCGAGTGTTCTTGCAAATGACATTGCAACACCGAAGGAAGAATACTCGTATCAATGAAATAATTATTTTCAGTATGTTGGACACAAATTCCAAGAACAACTCCACGGCAATACGAACGAGTGTAAATGGTAGAATGTCTGTGCCGACTCTCGTCATGGTACTAGGTTCAGTTTTTCCACAAAAAAGTATTTAATTTTGACCTGAATAATTATTGCTACAACATTGTCAATTTCAAGATGGCAAGCACTAAACAAGAATTTCTGCAGAATACACTTCCGTGGTGCTTTTTCTTGTCTAATTCCTATCTTCCACACCTCGCAGCATTCCATGCGACTTTCTACTGCTTTCGACGGGCCTCCGATCAGCGAAGAACACCGAATGAATGATTTCACACAGGAATTTCTTCAGAAACGACCGCTCGAAGAAAATAAATAAGTTAAAGAACTTTGACACAAATTCCAAAAGACTTTCCACTTTTTCTTGAATCCTCTTAGGGTAATTGAAGGTATACGAAAGTTCGAGCGTGGTACTAGGTTCAGCTTTCGAGGAATGAGACGTCAAAATTTCCTCTCTCGAATCCCATGGCGTCATCTTGCGAAAACATCTCAGGAATATTCAGTGACTTAAAACGCGACCCCGGGAGAATACAAGGCGTCATAATTGTGCTAGATGCAAAGGTCAGTTGCTGATCAAGATTAGTTGAAGTTTTCAGCTTTCCTCGTGTCTCCGATCAGCTAAAATATAATTATAAAACTCCGTTGTCTGCCTCGGCACATTTCCAACAGAATCTCAATTTCAGAGTTTGACTGTGGGGAGGGGGGTTATTTTGTCTTACTGCGCATGCGAAATAACAGCAGGTCAGCAGCTTCACTGAGGGCTCAGCTCAAAATTTGTTTGCGAAGAGATGTACGGCTTGAATTCCTTGTGACATATAAACAACTCAGAATCCTTTCGCTGTCAATTTTATATTTTGAAAACTGTTCAACTAAGTAAGAAGCCCGGAGCCCGGGGGGGGGGGGGGACTCCCATATTTTTGGGGCGGGGGTGCTCGTCGGGAACTTTCGTTTTCACCCCTAAAAGGTACCAAACATGGCGTCGCTTGTTGATTTTGACCCCTAAAAGGTACCAAACATGGCGTCGCTTAGTTGATTTTCCCTCGTAAATTTTGTCGCGTATTTTTTACGAGGGAAAATACGTCTGAAATTCAGGCTACCAACAAGTGCGATTTGCTTGATTTGCTAGAACGGACCTCTAACAGGTACCTATCTGGAAAAAAAATACACGTTTTCGAATTTTACCCCTAAAAGGTACCAGACCCCCCCCCCCCCCCCCCCCCCCCCTCCCGGGCCCGGAGGTGGGAAACCCATATGTTTTAGACGGGGATAATCGTGAGAATACTAAAAAGGACGCGGTAAAATGTTTTTACACTAAAAGATACCCAAGACATTTCCGTCGTTTTGAAGCCGCCGTGTTAGAGCCCCAAACGATACCAATCTCCCTGAATTTTCATTGTAGATCAAGGTTACCCCTAAAAGAGACCAAAACCCGTGATTTTACCCATTAAAGATAAGACGATCATCCCCGCGATCAAAAAATATGAGATGCCATTTCGCAATCCTTTTCCATCCGCTCGATAGCACACAAAAATATTCCAAATTTGTACTCATCTTGTAGCTGAAAGGTTATTTAACAATCTTAGGCGACTATTTTGTTCAAATATGACACAGTCCCTTTAACTAGGAAGCTCTTGCCACAACACTTATAAATTACAATATAGTGAGAAAGTCACACGAAAAAATACCAAAACGATTAAACGAAAATATAAATGCATGGACTTCTTACTAGAAAAGATCAACGTCACCAAATAACAACTTGAATTCTTTTTTGCTTGACGAAGACCACCATCTCCTAATATAGGCCATTATCACGCAATATTGATTAACAATATATGAGTTTTTTTTATAACATAGCTCATTGCTGTTTATAAGATTTCATGCGATGACTGTAAGGCAACTTTATTGGGGATCGAGACTGGGAGAACTTCCAATATCAGACGTGCGGAACATCAAAGTACGCTTGAAAACGAGGACTCTAGCATTAATATTGCCAGGCATCACAGCCAGTCTGGTCATTCTATTAAATGGGACTCTGGCAAATGTATTACATTTTGCACGAATAAACATAAACAGCTTGTCCTAAAAAGTCGTTAACTAGGTTTGAGCAAAAAACACTCAACCGACCAGTCACATTACAAAAGGATGGTGGACATAAGCAGATCCGGTTCACACACCGCCAAAAGCCGGCGCGCGTTAATTAGACCGACACCGATAACTACGCAACGTATTATTACTCAGACATATTTATATACCTGGGTTCAGACCATTCATAGTAATATGAGAAAAGTTTAGAGAAAATATCTTACGAGAAATAAGCTGAGTAAGCATAAGACATTTTAATGTCTTTTTAAAATTCGAAAAACATTTTCGGCCTTGTTGTGTAAAAAGCGACAATGAGAAATGATAATAAATAGCAATTGTTTGTCACCGTCAATATAAACAAAAACGCCCCTTTAGGGAAATGTTGAACAATATGAATAGAGAGAAATGTACGGTCGCTTAGGGTCCCATGAACGATGTTTCCCCCAAATGTAGAGCTGCTGAAATGCACCTACCTTCGAACTACCTTTCCTGTGGTTCCAATGGAATAACGGTAGAATCGGGTTATTGTAGTATAAAAAGGATAATTCAATGAATAATTAAACAATAGTTACAAATAGTCCAGTTCGCGCCTTCACAGGTCAACAGGTCATATAGAAATAGGAGAAAAGATTATGCGGGCTCAATGACGTTTTTATGACCACGAAAAAGGGGTCACAAAAGTAAAAGAAAGGCAAAGCGCCTTAAAAATATCTAAGAAAAGAACAAAGAGAAGAATAGACTAGACTTTTTTGATGGACTATATTTTAAGCTACGTATTGGTAATGTCATTTGTAACTGGTGGTCACAGCGGGCCTAACTGCGCGCCAAAGAGGTATCTTCGCCAAGACATCAGCTTTCGCCAGCGGTTTCATATTTCTGAAAAAAAGTAGCAAGATGGCAGAACGTTAAAACACAGAGCAGTGGAAGGAAGGATGTTAGCCTGCTTGAGAAGGCTTTATTTGTTAGACTTTATAGGATTAAAGATATGCATTGATAATGCCATTTGTGACTTGTGGTCACAGCGGCCTAAATGCGCGGTAATGCGGTAAGTTCGCCAAGACTTGAGCAGCGGTCAGCCGTTGTCTATGTCTGAAAGTACCAATATGGCAGCGGATTTACAGATCAACCGGTTGTATAGAGATAGGCGAAAAGATTGTTCGGGCACAATGATTTTATTATGACCATGAAAAAGGGGTCAAAAAAGTAAAAGAAAGGCAAAGCCCTTAAACAAAATCGAAGAAAAGAACAAAAAAAAGCATAGACCATACTTTTTTGATAGACTATATTTCAAGCTATGAATTGATAATGTCATTTGTAACTGGTGGTCAAAGCGGGCCTAACTGCGCGCAAAAGCAGTACCTTCGCCAAGACATTTAGCTTTCGCCAGCAGGTTGCATATTTCTAAAAACAAAGGTAGCAAGACGGCAGCGCGTTAAAACACAGAGCAGTGGAAGGAAGGATGTTAGCCTGCTTGAGAAGGCTTTATTTGTTAGACTTTATAGGATTAAAGATATGCATTGATAATGCCATTTGTGACGTGTGGTCACAGCGGGCCTAAATGCGCGGTAATGCGGTAAGTTCGCCAAGACTTGAGCAGCGGTCAGCGGTTGCATATTTCTGAAAGTAGTAGCAAGTTGCATGGCAGAGCGCGTTCGAACACGGAGCAGTTCAAGGAAGGATGTCAGGATTTATAGATGAACTCTACAGGATTAAAGTTATATTTATCGATCATGTCATTTGTAACTGGTGGTCACAGTGGGCCTAAATGCGCGCTAAAGCGGTACGTTCGCCAAGACATGACCAGTCGACAGCGTTTGCATATTTCTTAAAAAAGTAGCAAGATGGCAGCGCGTTCTTACAAGAAGCAGCGCAAGGAAGGATGTTAGCCTGCTAGCAGGCTTTATTAGATGGACTCAAAGGATTAAAGATATATGTATCGATCATGTCATTTGTAACTGGTGGTCACAGCGGGCCTAAATGCGCGCTAAAGCGGTACGTTCGGCAAGACTTGAGCAGCGGTCAGCGGTTGCATATTCTTCTAAAAAGAGTAACAAAATGGCAGCGCGTTCGACCAAAAAGCAGTGCAAGGAAGGATGTTAGCCTGCTAGCAGGCTTTATTTGATAGACTTCATAGGATTAAAGATATGCATTGATAATGCCATTTGTGACTGGTGGTCCCAGCGGGCCTAAATGCGCGGTAATGCGGTAAGTTCGCCAAGACTTGAGCAGCGGTCAGCCGTTGCATATGTCTGAAAGTACCAAGATGGCAGCGCATTCACAGGTCAACTGGTTAAATAGAGATAGGAGAAAAGATTGTGCGGGCACAATGACTTTTTTATGACCATGAAAAAGGGGTCAAAAAGTAAAAGAAAGGCAAAGCCCTTAAACAAAATCGAAGAAAAGAACAAATAGAAGCATAGACTAGACTTTTTTGATAGACTATATTTTAAGCTATGAATTGATAATGTCATTTGTAACTGGTGGTCACAGCGGGCTTAACTGCGCGCCAAAGAGGTACTTTCGCCAAGACACAACCTTTCTCCAGCGGTTGCATATTTCTAAAAACAAAGGTAGCAAGACGCAGCGCGTTAAAACATAGAGCAGTGGAAGGAAGGATGTCAGGCTGCTTGAGAAGGCTTTATTTGACAGACTTTATAGGATTAAATATATGCACTGATAATGTCATTTGTAACTGGTGGTCACAGTGGGCCTAAGTGCGCGCTAAAGCAGTAAGTTCGGCAAGACTTGAGCAGCGGTCAGCGGTTGCATATTCTTCTAAAAAGAGTAACAAAATGGCAGCGCGTTCGACCAAAAAGCAGTGCAAGGAAGGATGTTAGCCTGCTGCCAAGCTTTATTTAATAGACTTTATAGGATTAAAGATATGCAATGATGACGTCATTTGTGACTGGTGGTCACAGTGGGCCTAAATGCGCGCCAAAGAGGTACGTTCGCCAAGACATGACCAGTCGACAGCGTTTGCATATTTCTAAAAAAAAAGTAGCAAGATGGCAGCGCGTTCTTACAAGAAGCAGCGCAAGGAAGGATGTTAGCCTGCTAGCAGGCTTTATTAGATAGACTTAAAGGATTAAAGATATATGTATCGATCATGTCATTTGTAACTGGTGGTCACAGCGGGCCTAAATGCGCGCTAAAGCGGTACGTTCGCCAAGACTTGAGCAGCGGTCAGCGGTTGCATATTCCTGAAAGTAGTAGCAAGTTGCATGGCAGAGCGCGTTCGAACACGGAGCAGTGCAAGGAAGGATGTCAGGCTTTATAGATGAACTCTACAGGATTAAAGTTATATGTATCGATCATGTCATTTGTATCTGGTGTCACAGCGGGCCTAAATGCGCGTTAAAGCGGTACGTTCGCCAAGACTTGAGCAGCGGTCAGTAGTTGCATATTACTGAAAGTAGTAGCAAGATGGCAGCGCTTTCGAACACGGAGCAGTCCAACGTTGGATGTTAGCCTGCTAGCATGCTCTATTTGATAGACTATATTTTGACCCGTCCAGGATGGCGCCCGTATCGGGATTCTCGCTCGATTCTCGCTGTAAAACGACCTAAAAACATCCAACCAACGCCTGCTAGCAGGCAAGGAAGGATGTTTGCTCTTTATTTATGATGAGTTCAATCGTCATACCCTGCCCAAGATGAGAAATTTTGGAAGAAAATGCTTCAGAAGACGCTGTTGTCACATTTGCTTTTACAGATTCTCTTGAGTTTCAACAAACGAGTTCGATTCGTGTTAAGTACTGTTTACAAAACGAGCTGGAGTGTTTTATCGGCAGATAGAAACACGAGGCGAAGCCGAGTGTTTCTATCTGCCGATAAAACACAACAGCGAGTTTTGTAAACTACTTCTAAAACGGTTGCCAGTGATAATTCATCATTCCGCCAAGCTAGCAGGCAAGGAAGGATGTTTGCTCTTTATTTATGATGAGTTCAATCGTCATACCCTGCCCAAGATGAGAAATTTTGGAAGAAAATGCTTCAGAAGACGCTGTTGTCACATTTGCTTTTACAGATTCTCTTGAGTTTCAACAAACGAGTTCGATTCGTGTTAAGTACTGTTTACAAAACGAGCTGGAGTGTACACGAGGCGAAGCCGAGTGTTTCTATCTGCCGATAAAACACGACAGCGAGTTTTGTAAACTACTTCTAAAACGGTTGCCAGTGATAATTCATCATTCCGCCAAGCTACAATCCCGGACAAAATTGTTGTCGCGTATGTATAACGTTTTCAATAAACAGGGGTTCTATGTACCACTCGGGTCCCCCATCTTCCCTGCCCATCCCCCCAGTACAATGTTGTTTGCCACCGGCTCTCATCCTCGCAATTTGAGCACTACTACCTCCAACATTGAAACGGGGGAAAGGGGAGTTCCAGTGATATTGTCTTAGGAAGAAACAAAATTTACTAGTGATAGGTAACTCAAATCGGCTATTTTTGATGGACGCGACAACTAATTTTGTCCGGGATTGTATTTGGAGCTATTCTGCGTATTTCTCAAATTTTCACTATACGAAACCGGTGAAATTAGCTATATCGAATCTAACCCGGTGAAAGTGGAAATTGGACTTGTTGTTTCCTTGTTCATTTATTTGTTTCCAGAAGAACGGGCAAAAAAGACGATTTTTTTTTCGTGAGAGAGGATGTTTCAAAAAGTTTTGCTTCCTGGCACGTCCGTTCCCATAAAAGCGGCTACTTTTGCCTTCGTTAGGCACGTTTCCTCAGAATTTGAAGCAATTCTTGTATCAATTCAAGTTTTCAAGAATAGTTTGGTGCTGTTTTGGTTATGAAATTGATCAAATTTAGGCGAATAACTCGGATTTGAGCGCAAGGTGTTTGTGGTCTGATAGCAGTTATTTGTAGGCTAAAAACTTCACTCAAAACAAGAGCGAAAAGACGACTTCACAACTTATAGCAAAGCAAAGATTGAAAGATTCTTAACTCGTGAAACATTTGCCGATGCAGTAATAAACTCACTAGATTCAACCGAGAGAGACCGGGGACGGGTAACACGGGTAACACTAGATTAGAAAAGATGAATAATGACTCTTGTTACTTTTCTTTGTTGCCAAAGCGTTACCCGTGTAACCCGTCGGCGCTTTGATCACAGCCGTGCAATATTTTCAGAACGAGTATATGTAACAAATGAGTGTTGTTGTAAATACATATTTACAACAAATCATAGAAATGAATAAATAAATAAACAACTGAATGAATCAATTAAAATTAACATCTTCCAAAAGCTAGTGTGCGATATAAAGCCGTGCGCTCCAGCATTACGTCAGATCCGGTTCATTTCTGGGAATTTAAAAAACGTAATATTCACGTTTCATTCCTTAGTTTTGTAAGCCGTTTCTATAGTTTTATCTGTTATAGGTTTATTGCTTATAGTTTCTCTCCCGGCCGTACCAGCGCTGTCCTTTCGCTGTGTCGAATTTTTCAATCTGGAGTGTTTTTTCTCCCTTCTGTTCCTTTCTTTTTTACTGGGAATTCGCGATATTCTGGAATTTCCGCTGTTATACAATATTTTTTCGAGAGCACTGAATATTTCACTGCAGCCTCGGCTCACAGAGCGCAGGATAAGCTATTTTTCTTCCGTAATTGTGGCTTCGAATGCGATTTTTCTCGTGTACCATTTCCTTGCACGCGCGCGTGACTCAAAATTCTCTTATTGATCATATTTTCATTGTTGCTAGACAATTGCAGCAAATCTAATTACCCTTCTATATTAAGCCTATCGAGTCTCATACACCACCGATATATCCAGCCCATGCCTCTTAGTTTCTTTTTAAAGAAAACGAAAAATGTACTAAATACAATCCCGGACAAAATTGTTGTCGCGTATGTATAACGTTTTCAATAAACAGGGGTTCTATGTACCACTCGGGTCCCCCATCTTCCCTGCCCTCCCCCCAGTACAATGTTGTTTGCAACCGGCTCTCATCCTCGCAATTTGAGCACTACTACCTCCAACATTGAAACGGGGGAAAGGGGAGTTCCAGTGATATTGTCTTAGGAAGAAACAAATTTACTAGTGATAGGTAACTCAAAATCGGCTATTTTTGATGGACGCGACAACTAATTTTGTCCGGGATTGTATTTGGAGCTATTCTGCGTATTTCTCAAATTTTCACTATACGAAACCGGTGAAATTAGCTATATCGAATCTAACCCGGTGAAAGTGGAAATTGGACTTGTTGTTTTCCTTGTTCATTTATTTGTTTCCAGAAGAACGGGCAAAAAAGACGATTTTTTTTTTCGTGAGAGAGGATGTTTCAAAAAGTTTTGCTTCCTGGCACGTCCGTTCCCATAAAAGCGGCTACTTTTGCCTTCGTTAGGCACGTTTCCTCAGAATTTGAAGCAATTCTTGTATCAATTCAAGTTTTCAAGAATAGTTTGGTGCTGTTTTGGTTATGAAATTGATCAAATTTAGGCGAATAACTCGGATTTGAGCGCAAGGTGTTTGTGGTCTGATAGCAGTTATTTGTAGGCTAAAAAACTTCACTCAAAACAAGAGCGAAAAGACGACTTCACAACTTATAGCAAAGCAAAGATTGAAAGATTCTTAACTCGTGAAACATTTGCCGATGCAGTAATAAACTCACTAGATTCAACCGAGAGAGACCGGGGACGGGTAACACGGGTAACACTAGATTAGAAAAGATGAATAATGACTCTTGTTACTTTTCTTTGTTGCCAAAGCGTTACCCGTGTAACCCGTCGGCGCTTTGATCACAGCCGTGCAATATTTTCAGAACGAGTATATGTAACAAATGAGTGTTGTTGTAAATACATATTTACAACAAATCATAGAAATGAATAAATAAATAAACAACTGAATGAATCAATTAAAATTAACATCTTCCAAAAGCTAGTGTGCGATATAAAGCCGTGCGCTCCAGCATTACGTCAGATCCGGTTCATTTCTGGGAATTTAAAAAAACGTAATATTCACGTTTCATTCCTTAGTTTTGTAAGCCGTTTCTATAGTTTTATCTGTTATAGGTTTATTGCTTATAGTTTCTCTCCCGGCCGTACCAGCGCTGTCCTTTCGCTGTGTCGAATTTTTCAATCTGGAGTGTTTTTCTCCCTTCTGTTCCTTTCTTTTTTACTGGGAATTCGCGATATTCTGGAATTTCCGCTGTTATACAATATTTTTCGAGAGCACTGAATATTTCACTGCAGCCTCGGCTCACAGAGCGCAGGATAAGCTATTTTTCTTCCGTAATTGTGGCTTCGAATGCGATTTTTCTCGTGTACCATTTCCTTGCACGCGCGCGTGACTCAAAATTCTCTTATTGATCATATTTTCATTGTTGCTAGACAATTGCAGCAAATCTAATTACCCTTCTATATTAAGCCTATCGAGTCTCATACACCACCGATATATCCAGCCCATGCCTCTTAGTTTCTTTTTAAAGAAAACGAAAAATGTACTAAATACAATCCCGGACAAAATTGTTGTCGCGTATGTATAACGTTTTCAATAAACAGGGGTTCTATGTACCACTCGGGTCCCCCATCTTCCCTGCCCCTCCCCCCAGTACAATGTTGTTTGCAACCGGCTCTCATCCTCGCAATTTGAGCACTACTACCTCCAACATTGAAACGGGGGAAAGGGGAGTTCCAGTGATATTGTCTTAGGAAGAAACAAAATTTACTAGTGATAGTTAACCCAAAATCGGCTATTTTTGATGGACGCGACAACTAATTTTGTCCGGGATTGTAGTTAAAAAAAGGGAAATAAATTTGTGAGGACTACTTCATTGAAATCGAGAATAAGAAATCTGATATAGACTGGCTTCAAGTTGTATTGTTATTTGAATGGCAAACAAAAGATTGACAATGAGAGCTTTTCTTTACGAATACTGTGTATTTAATTTAGAGAGGCGTTCCGAATAATTTACATATCTTCTGTGTTGGGACAACAGGTCTGTTCATAATTACATGACTTTCAAAAAGAGAAGAATTCCCTTTGGAATAGCTGTCACTCATTTACCTATAATAATGATGAGCAAAGAATGCCGTTCAAATGTCATAGAAAAGAAATGAATGTATTAGCGATACCTATAATAATGCTAGGGCTTTCTGCTTAGCTTTTAAAAGAAAGGGTTATGTCATTGCTAGTTTTGGGGCAGTGTTTCCTATTGTTTTTTATTCTTTTTATTATTCAAATTTCTTTGACGAAATTTTCTTTGTCATGCGCGTAATGCATCATATGCAATTTGCCAATTCATTCTCGTTTAACAAAGCAGTGCGGTTCGTACGACTCGCCAAGTAGAGTAACTTGGACGGGTGAGTTAAATTCGTTTATCTGTGCATGGTTTTGAGCCCAATTCAACTCAAGTATTACCAAATAATTGTCAAAGATGTCCGTTTTTGCCCAATTCATGAAATTTTCACAGAAGGGTGGTCGGCACTGCCCGAGTAGTCATTGAATGTTAAAATCATGGCCACCGAAAATTATAATAAATGTGATAAATGAACTATCGTTTTACGCAAAATGCATATTCATTCTAACATGCGTTCTTTTTTCGTAGGTTACGGGAATAGGCGTAGGTTACGGGAATAGGTGGAAATCATGATCACAGAGTGTTTGTAAGAGATGAATATTATCGGGGAAACATGCTGTTCTGGTGAGTTGTCCTATCATTACTGATGCTCAGTGAGCCAAACTTGATAGAGAACTGCTGCTCACTGAACTGGATCTGATATAGAACTCTGACGTCACCGGAGTTCTATATCAGATTCAGTTCAGTGCGCAGTAGTTCTATATCGTTTGTGGCTGATTGAGCACCATTATGATATGGCAACAAGTCAGAACGGCTGTTCCCTGACAATATTCATGGACTCTCAAAAATGCTAATTTCTATCGGGGTATACAAACGGCCTTCATGGTCCTGATTTCGATTGTGTTTGCCTGATTGACTATTCATGAGTTTTAGAACGTTATTTACCATGCATGTCTCTATTAACGTCTTCATCTGTAACTTCCTTTGTACATTTCGAGCGTACTTTTCGTAACAAGCCATGATTTTATTATCGCTTAACAGAACTCTCTGATGTTTCAGCAGATTGGAAGATAGCGATTGAAATCTTTCAAGATGAAGTACGCTGCTCGGTCATGTAATGTTATTTAGACGCAAGAATATTATCGAAAATTGATAATAAAAAAAACATAACATCAAGAACTACATCGTTGAATAGGACGTTGATATTTGATCAGGGACAGGGTCATCGACACATGGAAATTTGTATGCATTACATTACGGAAACATGCCACAGTCGGAAACTTTCTGACACATCAAAAGTATGCCAGTCTCCGTGAGTCACTTATCAAAGCCTCAGGCCCTTTGGCCGATGCGGCAAACTTAGTATAACACCGCGCTGTGTGCTATCGGTCTGGGTTGCAATTTTTAATGATCATTCCTGAAACGTTGTTCGCTTAGATTAATGGTTGCTTTTAAGCATCTACCAGCGTCTCTAAGACCGATGATCGTACCCTTGGGTTCGCTCTTGGGGTATGTGATTCTTTGCGACTGGTTTCTGTTTGCCAGTCGTATGATCGCGGGCGGCTCCTATTAGGTACTCTCATAAGAGTGATTACGGAGTCTGTGATGGCTTGGGAAAGGTTCCTGCCCGCAATTCAGCGATAGTAAGCTGGCGGGAGCAAGTCGCGTGTGTGAGTGTAATCGTCCCATATCTCTGCCGAGCGAGCGTAGCGGCTTGAAAACCCATTTCAGTTCAGTTTGTCAACGGGAAACCCAGGAGCATGAAGCAAGATGCTCAGCGTGGCAGCACAAAGATCCATGATTTACGTGAGGAATCAGACAGCCAGCCGTCGTCAGATGAAGACATATGGGCCTTGTCCAAGGAAGGTAACACCGTCAATGAGCAGAAGAACCGTACAGGGCTGCTCTCGAGATCAAAGGACATGAGGTAATCAATATACAGATCGATACAGGAGCCACATGCAATGTAATACCAAAGAAGAGCCTGACAGAAGGCTGTTAAATCAAACTCACAAAGAAAACTCTGATTACCTATTCAAAGTCTAAGATTTAATGTGATTGGCACTGTGACCTTGGACATTCGCAATCCTAAGACCGATGTTGATTACCAGGAAAAACTTGTAGTAGTGGATAGTGGTCTCACACCACTTATCAGAGCTAAAACGGCTCAACGAATAGAACTGCTGACGCCAAAATATAATGCAGTTAAATACCTCTGACACAGAGGGCCCCAAGCCCCGTGATACACTAACTGAAGAACAAGTACTGATAGAATATGGAGATCTTTTTACAGGCCTTGGAAAGATATAGGGAGAACTACACCTACAGCTTGTTGACCAAGTAACACCAGTTGTGATGCCCCCTGGCCGTGTCCCGTTAGCAGTCAAAGGGATCCTGAAGGAGGAAATCGGTCGCCTGGTAGCACTTTACGTCGTTAAGAGAGAAGTGTCACGAAATATTGTCAACTTTGTCACGTATGACGTCACAATGCGTAATTGTACTTAACTAGTTCTGAACATGGAGTAAAAGAAAGTACCGTGAACCAGGTTTGCTCTCATAAATTACAACAAAACCCTGTTAAGATGTCTAGCAGACGAGATAACCAGATTGAAAAGCGTTCGTGCAGCGTAAAAAGGCCAATGTACGAGGGATATCCAGTTAGCACAACGACTCTTGAGCGCAAGCGAACAAGGAGATGGTTTAGAACTCAACGCACTGGCTGGAAGTCTGGATTGTCGAATGGAAGATATTGCTCTAAAGGATTCCCAAATAGAGGCATTGTTAGCAACCGAAGAACTACTCGAAGAAACCACATGGTCGGTTGCTATGGATTTCCTCCGGAAGCATCTTGAAATTTATTTTGGCTCACAGAGAAGCAATTTCTATTACAAGTAAGACTAAACATAATAAAATGTTATGTAGGCAATTTTTTCTACATAAAAATACAAATGTAAGGTTATTTTTGACGTTTTTTGATATCATGACGTCATAAGTGGCATCTATTTTTAGTAACAGCACTAGAAATGTGTTAAACCATGTTCAAATGTTATAGATATTGTTTCCTGCACGAAGAACATATATACAGTGAAAACCCCGTCTCAATCGGATAAAATGGTAAGAAGTTACAGCTAATCAATGAAATTCAAATTTCCCGCCAATTGACCATATATGGTCAAAGTTAGTGCGATTCAAACAGCCAGGCAATGAATGTATCGAAGCAGGGACCATGACGATGTTGTATAAAATTGTAGTTTTTTCAGAATGGGACTATAGGGGTTACTCCTCGTGTTTGTCACATAATACGTTATTATGACGTCACAATACCGTATTGCGTGACAAAAGACGCCTCATAACCCTATAGTCCCATTCTGAAAAAACTACAATTTCGATTTTATACAACATCGTCATGGTCCCTGCTTCGATACATTTATTGTCTGGCTGTTTGAATCCCACTAACTTTGACCATATATGGTCATTTGGCGGTAAATTTGAATTTCTTTGATTAGCTGTAACTTCACGCCATTTTATCCGAATGAGATATGGTTTATACCAAAAAATACAACATTATGTACAGAAAACTAATATGCACTTTTTAATGTTGCCTCCTTGAATTTCCTTTTTGATGCCAAATTTGGACATGCTTTATGACGTCACAATAGCGGTCACATGGGCTGAAATAGATACTTATGAATAGGTAATTTCTAAACTACCTCTCTGCCAAGTTTCTTCACATTTGACATATTTTACTTCTGTCTATGGCCTAAAGCACTCATCATTTTAACCTTCCGGGAGGAAAAGCCCTAGCAACCGACCATCGTGAACCGAAAACGTGCTTTCCTGTCAAGACGAAAGCTCCGTATGGCGAGAGCGAAGACGCATTTATTCCAACTATGCGACAACTTACACAAATCAACACCAAGCCTATGGCGACCAAGGACGTGCACTTATTGCGACCGAAATCATCCCGCTATTAGATGCGACAAACTTAAAACACCTGAGGCAAGACAAGAGTTTCTCCATCACAGACGATGCTTCAACTGTCTGGAAACCAACCATACAAAGAAAAATTACTTCTCTAAGAACCGATGCCTCGAATGCAAACAGAAACGCCACCTTCTCAAACAGAGCCCGAGCAACAAAAGAAGAACGAGCCAGAACCTGATCACTAAAAAAAGAGCCTCTTATCAAATAAAGAGAATCATACCGGTGTTATCCATGCACCTCATCCCAATGACCATATACAGATGCAAACTGCAACCGTTGATGTTAGCAAGCAGACCAAGGAAAGTTGCCAACAAGCTCGATTGTTGTTTGACACAGGAGCACACAGAACCTTTATCACAGAGAACATGCGAGAGAAACTCCAATTAGAAGCCTTCAGAAAGAATTACGCGATGTAACCACATTCGGAACAAAGAAAAGCAGCACAATTATATACGACATTGTCAGATTCAACCTGAGGACGACAAACGCCGAAGACAATCGATATCACAGCCCTTGTAATTCCCACTATTTATCCGCCACTATCCACCACAAAACGCTTAACACTACCCGTCGAATTCAAGCACCTCGCACTTGCTGATGTATCAGTCCCACTACAACAATCAGAGAAACGTGAAATTAATGTCCTCTTTGGAAACGATTACTACATCCACCTAATGACTGGAACATGAAATTCTCAAGAGACGAATGCCTGGTAGCCACTGAGAGCAAATTAGGATGGCTCATCTCAGGAACAGTTCCGACAGCAACAAGTGATACTCATTCCCCACAGATCACCTTTAATCACAAAATTCAAGAAGAAGAAAGGCTCGACAATCTACTTACCAAGTTCTGGGAAGTAAACGAAATCCCCGAAATCCAAGCCGCAACAAAAAATGAGAATGTGACTCATCGATTTCAATAAATCATCAGGAAGCTACACCCTACAACTCCATTGGAAAGACAACAAATGCGACCTAACAACAAACTTCGAGTTAAACAAACGACTCAGAAGTCTATTATTCAGCTTGAACAAAAAGGGCCCCAGTCTTATCAGCAAGTACATCGAACAGTTGTTGCAACAGCTCGATAAACGCTTCATCGAGAAAGAACAAGAACCCACTCAAGGAACAATCGTTCACTTTATCCCACATTTCCCAGTCTTTAAAAGACAGCTCAACTACCAGTATGAGAATAGTGTATGACGCTTCCGCTAAAGCATCACCAAGCGCTCTATACCTTAACGACTGTCTTTATACAGGTCCAAAATTGATACAAAATATGTCCAGCACTTTGCTCAAATTCAGGCAAAACAAAGTTGCTTTTACAGCGGATATAGAAAAGACATTTCTTCAAATCGAACTGCACCCATGCGGCAGAGATGCAACGCGTTTTATCTGGTTGAAGGATATCAACAAGCCTTTCGACAACGAAAACCTCCAAACATTTAGATTCCGACGCGTCCTTTCAGGAACAGCGCCAGACTGCAAAGGAAACACAACTACACATATTTTGCGAGAGCAGTAAACTCGCCTATGGAGCAGTAGCATACTTAAGAGGAAAATCAGAAGACAAAGTCCGCACATCATTTGTAATAGCAAAAACAAAAGTAGCGCCCCGTCAAAACTCAAATCCTTTCACGACTAGAACTGTCAGCAGCACTTCTAGGGGCCAATATTTTTAAATATTTACAAGAAATTCAAACATTCCTAAACAACCAATGTAAGATTACCCGAAAATTCAAACTAAATTTCTGAACGGAATAGATAAAAAAATAGATATCTTCAAGGTTCGACTGATGTCTGCTATTTGGTTTCTATTTGGGAATAATTTAACAGTAGAAGTTTATACTATGGAGTGACTCACAAATTGTACTGTCCTGGCTAGCTACCAAAAAACACCTAAGAGCAATATGTTCAAAGTCGAGTTACGAAAACAAGGAGTTAACGTCTTGTCACATGTGGAAGTACTGCCCCACTTCACAAAACCCTGCTGACTAGCGGACGGGCTTGCCACACAACAACTGTCAGAAAACAAAGAACCTTGGATTCATGGACCAAGATGGCTAACAGAACCGGCAGGAAATGGCCACAACTTGAAGCTGGCTCTGCAGCAGAACAGCTTGATGTCATAGACAGTAGATAAGACAGTGAATGTGACAGAGAACATTTGACAGTGAATTTGAATTTGACAGTGAGATACGACAAGCATCCTAAACATCATCCATCTGGAAAGATAAGATCGTGGAGCAAAGCACTACGAGTCACCGCTTAAGTCACTCGCGCCTTTAAGATATGGAAAAAGAAGAGCACCCCAAAACAACTAGATTGCATGGATATCTCAGAGGCTGGAACCATTCTTATCAAGGCCACGCAACGGGATGCTTCGCTACAGAAATTGCTCACATGAAGACCAATACGAAATCGAAAGCCCCAGCCATAATAACGCAGTTACAGCCATACCTTGATGAGAACAACATTATCCGTTGCCGAGGTAGAATAGAACACTCCGAACATAACCAAGAAGCAAAGTTTCCAATATTGCTCCCAAAACAGACCACATTACTACTCTAATAGTACAAGCCACACATCACAGAGTAATGCACGGAGGCGTGGCGCAGACACTAACAGAAATTAGAAAACAATTGTGGATACCCAAGAAAGACAAGCAATCGCGAAAATCATATCTAAATTCCTGATATGTAAGAAAGTGGAAGGACAAGCATTATCTTCTCTACCGACACCACCTATCCAAAAACCAAGAGTCACACAATCTCACGCGTTCCAGTTTGTCGGAGTGGATTACGTGGGACCATTTTCGCCGACCATGTTTGCCATCAAGACATGTTTGCCATCAGTCATCCAAAGTGTACATATGTCTCTTCACATGCGCCTGTACCAGAGCACTCCACCTGGAAATCGCAGAAGACATGACCACCAAAGCATTTCTCGCACGTTTCAGACGATTTATTAGCAGACGTAGTATTCCGGAATCTATTCTATCAGACAACGGGAAACCTTCAAAGCCGGAGCCAAGACACTCAAAAGTATTCACTCCAGTTAACTGAAACACCAGAGTCACAAAAACTCTTGAGCGACCATGGCATAAAGTGGCATTCTATACAAGAAGCAGCAACCTGGTGGGGAGGATTCTACGAAAGAATGGTCGGACTCGAAAAACGACCTCTCAAGAAAGTAATCGGAAGAGAATGCTTGAACGTGATTGTATAGGCACTATCCTAACCGAAGTAGAAGCAGTGCTTAACAGCCGTCCCCTCACCTACACATACGTGGACATAAAGGACGAAACGCCTTTGATCCCCGCACATTTTGTATGTGGTCATCGATTGCTGTCACTACCTGATCAACAAAATACAGATAAAGATCCAGACTACGGCAACATTTCACAAGACGAATTAAAGGGACATGGTCACCTAGGAAACACTAAAATCATTTCTGTCACAAAATCTCTGAAATTGAAAGAGTCACTTTAAAGAAAGAAGTACTGAAAATTTCATGGGATTACGAGGAAGGATCGCTGAGATAGGAGCGAGTTAAGATGGCAAATTTAGTGTTTGAAAAACGATTGAGGTAAACCGATTTCAAAAGAGTCGGATTTCCTCATGTAAGCTGTAATTACAATCTGCGAATATCTTTGCAATCCTACATCGAAATGACCACACATTTTCGCCATATCATGTTGAAAGCATTCTTTACAAATTTGACTTTTATTTTTATTATTTGTGATGCTATGTTTTGATGTTTTCAGTGACCATGTCCCTTTAAGCAAAACAGCCAAGTATCATGAAACGTTGATGCGCTCATTCTGGAAAAGATTGCAACAAGAATATTTGACAGGACTACACGAATAACACTGCGCAAAGACTGAGAGAAGGTGCAAATTACACTATTATATCCAAAGGGGATGTTGTCCTTATTCATTATCACAACCACAACCGCAAACAATGGAAAATGGGAGTTGTGATTGATCTGTATCCGGGCGAAGACAATCATGTGAGATCGGTAACTTGGCGGACAAGTTCGGGTCAACTGCTGAACAGACCGATCAAGAAGTCATATCCCATGGAAATCTCGGAAGAAGATACACAAGATACTATCACTACCAATAATGAGCGAGATCGACCTGTACGTCTCGCTGCTGCAAAGGCAGCACAGAGGATTACACAACAATCACAATAATTGGACACTAAATACTTTAACTCAGTCAACTGAAAACTAAAACAAAACCCTTTCTTCAAAACTCAATGTAAATTCAATTTCAACTTAGTTGTAACTTAGGTGGTCCCGGAGAATGTCACGAAAGCGTTTCAACTTTGTCACGCATGACGTCACAATCCTTAATTGTACTTAACTAGTTCTGAACATGGAGTAAAAGAAAGTACCGTGAACCAGGTTTGCTCTCATAAATTACAACAGAAGAGGTCAGCCAACGGCATTGGTGTCTAATCGCTGCCATGAAGCCTACCAGGAAAGTAAGAGTATGCTTAGACCCCCGGCGACTTAACACGGCGCTTAAGCGACATTACTACCCACTGCCTTAGTCCATCATCTAGAGTGGTTCTAATACTCATCTCTGTAGAACAGCAGAGACTGCTACCATTTAAAAGTTTAACTGTTTAGCATTCAAAAAACCGACCCCGGACAAACAGATCGGTAGCTTTCGATTAGAAATTCGAGTTAAAAAGAAGTAGGTGAACTCCCCGACAGCCGCCATTTTGTTTCTCGGAGGAAACCCCGCGTCCAGGTCCAATGAATAAACAAATACCCGAAAAAGCTTCAAAATGCTTGTTTATTTCTCATTCTATAGATTGTTATTATCGAAAACAGTTGTGATAAGCGTTTTGTATGTTTTGGGTGGATTTTCGGTAGAAATTCAAGCTTTTTAAGCCAACTCTGTATTCTCTCGAAGAAATCCTGCCAGAGCTCTCTAATGCTAAACTGTTCACCAAAGCTGACCTCAAGGATGGATTTCTTCAGATCCAACTGGATGAAGAGTCAAGTAAGCTGACTACATCCCTAAGCCCATGGGGTAGGTACCGCTGGCTGAGGATGCCCTATGGAATTTTACCGGCGCAGCAGAAGCTAGATAACTGTATCGAAGGCCTAACGGGAGTGTACAAGATAGCTGACGACTTGCTCATCATTTGACAAGGAGACACCGTAGAGATAGCCGAGTGCGATCATGACCGAAATTTGAGAGAGCTACTAGACAACTGCATAGCAAAGAACATCAAGTTGAATAAGAATAAATTCCAGTTCAAGTGCCAAGAAGTCTCATTCATTGGTCACGCGATGACCAAGGAAGGACTGAAACCAGAACCCAGGGAAAGTTGGAGACATCACGAAGATGGAGCGACCCACAGACGTATCTGCAGTGCAAAGGTTCATCGGCCTGGATAAATTATCTGTCGAAATTCTTGAAAGACCTCTCTGAAATGTGGACCTTTGCGTCGCCTGACACACCAAGATGCTGAGTGGGCCTTGAGTGCAGAGCAAGAAGATGCATTCCAGCAGATCAAAGAATCAGTGACTAAAGCACCAGTCCTGAAGTACATCGGTGAAACACAACCGACAGAAAGAGAAGTAGACGCATCTAAGCCTGCGACCTTTTGCAGGGCGTACCCTAAAACTTGCAGAACACCGATTACTCGCAGAGAAAGATCTCCTAGCACAAGTCTTCGGTATGGAGCACAATCACCAGTACGTATATGATTGCAAAGTCATCTTGTAGACAGACCGAAAGCCACTTGTTGCAATATCCCAGAAGCTTCTTGCATCAGCACCCAGGAGATTCCAGGGACTACTTGCGCCTACAACAATACGACTATGAGATTCGTTACAAGCCTGGGCGAGAAATGCTGCTCGCTGATACCCTATCCAGAGACAGTGTCGGTGACCACCAGCCCTCCAGAACAGAAGTGGAAGTAGAACACGTCCATGCAGGACAGGTCCTTCCCATACCAGACCACCAGCTAAAGGAAGTACAGGAGGAAACAGCAGCTCGGATTTCCAGATACCAAGGAAGGAATCCCAGCAGAAGTCCACCCCTGCTACAGCATCAGAGACAAGCTATCTGTTGTTCACGGCATCATCTTAATAGGGACTCCGTTGTGTTTTACCAAGTCCCTTAGAACCAAGTTCAAGCACAAGCTCCATGAGTCACACATCGGTCTACTAGGATGTCGCAGACGAGCAAGAGAAGTAGCATACTGGCCAGGTATGAACTCTGAATTAACTGATTGCATTGGGATTGCATTAGTTTTTAGATTACTTTAAGAGTGATGTTTGTTTAACTAATCAAGCAAAGCCGTGGAAGAGATTGACCATGGAAGAGATTGGGACAGACTTGTTCACACATAACAGAGATTATATGTGCACTGTATATTATTATTCTGGTTATTTCGAAGTTGACCACCTGAGAGCGAAGACAGCAAATGTCGTAAATGGTAAGCTCAAGAAGCATTTTTCCACTCACGGAATTCCCATTCAATTCAGTAGAACTGTCTAACTTTGTGAAATCCACAGGAGCAGAGCACAACTCAAAGCTCAACACTCTACTCCCAGAGCAACGGTCGAGTGGAGAATGCAGTGAAGACTGCAAAAGAAGAGTAAGGAATCGGGTGCAGAATGTATGGACACTGCGCCAGCCCTGCACAGGACAAGAACACAGCTACCTACTGCAGAATCACTGCTGAGACCCCAGGGGAGTACTCAGATATAAAAATGACGGGGGGGGGGGGGGGGGGGAGTCCGACGTATTTTTTGGGTATGAAATTTGTAGTAAAAGTATTTTTTTGGGTTGAAAATTTACCAGGTATTTTCTTGGGGGTTGAAAAATGGGGGGGGGGGGTTGAAAATTGGGGTTGAAACGTTTGACAGGCTACAAAAGTTGATCATCAAGATACTGCCTTTACTTAAAGCTGAAGCTATTTCCGGGAAACATAATGGGACGGCCATCATGTGTATGCTGTTATCTTTTTAGGTTAAGATAGTTGGGTATTTCTTTGGGTATTGGGTATCCCCCCCCCCCCTTGCTGAGACCCCAGGCACCAACACTAGAAAACACTAGAGCGCAAAGAGAAGCAAGCTCATAACTACAACCAGCAGCAAAGGAACTTCCTCCCCTAACTAAAGGCGATGATGTTAGAATAGCACCAGATGACATGCACAAGAGTGGACCAAAGGCCAAAGTGGAAGCCCAGGTGGATGTCCGGTCATACGGAGTGCGAACAGAAGACGGGAGAGTGTATCGAGGACATCCCAAACATCTTCGGAATTTAAACGAGCTATTTTATCTTGACAACGTCCTTAAAAAGGAGGTGATGTCCAAACATCACCAACATGCACCAGAAATCCAGCCTCTGTTCTCCGTTCATTAACTGGAGAAACACGCCGACTGAAGGTATGGACACTGCGCCAGCCCTGCACAGGACAAGAACACAGCTACCTACTGCAGAATCACTGCTGAGACCCCAGGGGAGTACTCAGATATAAAAATGACGGGGGGGGGGGGGGGGGGGGTCCGACGTATTTTTTTGGGTATGAATTTGTAGTAAAAGTATTTTTTTGGGTTGAAAATTTTACCAGGTATTTTTTTGGGGGTTGAAAAATGGGGGGTTGAAAAATTGGGGTTGAAACGTTTGACAGGCTACAAAAGTTGATCATCAAGATACTGCCTTTACTTAAAGCTGAAGCTATTTCCGGGAAACATAATGGGACGGCCATCATGTGTATGCTGTTATCTTTTTAGGTTAAGATAGTTGGGTATTTCTTTTGGGTATTGGGTATCCCCCCCCTTGCTGAGACCCCAGGCACCAACACTAGAAAACACCAGAGCGCAAAGAGAAGCAAGCTCATAACTACAACCAGCAGCAAAGGAACTTCCTCCCCTTACTAAAGGCGATGATGTTAGAATAGCACCAGATGACATGCACAAGAGTGGACCAAAGGCCAAAGTGGAAGCCCAGGTGGATGTCCGGTCATACGGAGTGCGAACAGAAGACGGGAGAGTGTATCGAGGACATCCCAAACATCTTCGGAATTTAAACGAGCTATTTTATCTTGACAACGTCCTTAAAAAGGAGGTGATGTCCAAACATCACCAACATGCACCAGAAATCCAGCCTCTGTTCTCCGTCATTCCAGACCCAGAATTTCACCATTGGCTACGGGCTGCGGTCTGCGACATGTTCGCAGGTCCGTCGGTTGAATTTCGTGTTCCCAGGTTTGCGTAAAGTACCATTTTGGTTATATACCATGTTTATTGTAATCTGTATGCTTATTGTAATCGTATGCTAGTTCGTGTTGCTGACTCTACTTATATCCAGTCCTTGACTGCAAACGTGGTAAATAAACGATTCGTTCGTTCGTTCGTTCGTTCGTTCGTTCGTTCGTTCGTTCGTTCGTTCGTTCGTTCGTTCGTTCGTTCGTTCGTTCGTTCGTTCGTTCGTTCGTTCGTTCGTTCGTTCGTTCGTTCGTTCGTTCGTTCGTTCGTTCGTTCGTTCGTTCGTTCGTTCGTTCGTTCGTTCGTTCGTTCGTTCGTTCGTTCGTTCGTTCGTTCGTTCGTTCGTTCGTTCGTTCGTTCGTTCGTTCGTTCGTTCGTTCGTTCGTTCGTTCGTTCGTTCGTTCGTTCGTTCGTTCGTTCGTTCGTTCGTTCGTTCGTTCGTTCGTTCGTTCGTTCGTTCGTTCGTTCGTTCGTTCGTTCGTTCGTTCGTTCGTTCGTTCGTTCGTTCGTTCGTTCGTTCGTTCGTTCGTTCGTTCGTTCGTTCGTTCGTTCGTTCGTTCGTTCGTTCGTTCGTTCGTTCGTTCGTTCGTTCGTTCGTTCGTTCGTTCGTTCCTTCGTTCGTTCGTTCCTTCGTTCGTTCGTTCGTTCGTTCCTTCGTTCGTTCGTTCCTTCGTTCGTTCGTTCAGATCCCTTCACCCACGAAACCGACACCTGAAGTTACACCTTCATACGACAGAACCACCCAAGACTCAGCCAACACACAGACTAAGGCCTCCCGCAGTGGACGCGTCATCAAGACCCCAAGCTACCTGAGTAGTATAGGGCGCACCGAAGTACCCTTTTTTGGTGATGAGGATGGTGGTGAGTATGGTGGTGGGGATGGTGAGGATGGTGAGGCGGACGATGTCACAGACTATTTTTAATCCCATTGGTGGTGAGCGGGTGAGCGGTGAGCATGCGGGTGAGCATGGGGCTGAGCGGTGAGCATGCGGGTGAACCTGGTGGTGAGCAGGATGACGTCACAGACTATTTTTAGAAGGGTGAGCATACGGGGAGCCTGGTGTTTACCAAGCAGATGAGTCATCGACCAATCCGGATCCGCTGCAGAATGCCCAAGGAAGTGACTTCCGGATCAGCGGAACGAGTCAGAGGGGACGAGTCATCGGGTTGCGCTAATCCCACCTTTTTAAAAGACCCAAACAATAGGTGATAATCCTTCCGTTATCCTTTTGTGACGTCATTTCCGGTGATTGCACCGGCTGCTCGGGTTGCGCCGCTTCCTTAAGACACAAACAATATGGGCTAATCCTAGAACAATAGGACTTAATCCCTACAACAAAAGAGGGGATTTGCCCTTGACAGTTTTCTACTGTGGGGTTGAACCGGCATATCCTATCTACTCTGGGCCTTTGATAGCCTCAAATGCGCAATTTTCTCGAAAATGTGCTCTAATCCGCCGGACTATCAAGGTGACTTCTCTCAGGTGATCTTCAGGGGACTTTTTGACCCACATAACAAGAAATAGCCTGCTTTAGGCGTCTATTGGCTGTTATAGGTATGGCGGGAAACGGGCGAGAAAATTCGATGCGGGCACCATCTTGCACAGGGACTATTAGCAAATTTGAGCCGCTCCCACCCCCTCGTTTTCTCGCTCGCCCGAATTTTGAAGATAGAATTTTGCCCAAGCTGGCGCCTGCATCGGGATTCTCGCCGGAAAATGACCTAAAAACATCCAACCAACGACTGCTGCAGGCTAAACAAGAAAAAACATGTTGAAGTATACAAAATGCAGAGGTTTGGCGTCAATCCGAAGATCTATATTTTTTTGGTCGCGTCTGATGACGTGGTTAGATCATTATGGCATATACGAAGGCGCGGTATTCAAGGAAAGTACGATCATTCTGGGTATCTGGGAAAAACCGAATAATCAACTACTCAATTTATTATTCTTGTTGCTAAGAGTGTTGTTTTTAAATGCCGTCTCAGTGGGATCAAGCCAAACTTCGACATTTTTCAAAAGAGAATGAAATACCTTCAGCAAATCGAACATTTCATTGCAAACAAAAATGGCACTCTAGAGAAGCACTGTGCAAAATGGCAAAAAATACTTTGATTGTCAAAATCCTTTGTAGGGCGTGAGCATGGGCGTTTTTAGTTTTTGTTTGGGTGGGATGGAGGGGGTGCTTGTGTGTTATTGTTATTATTATTCGTTTTTTTGGTCGTTAGTTTCATCTCTTTATTTATTTTCATAAATTACTATATGAACGTTATCTATATATCTTTACCATCTATATGTTATCCTTGTATGTTGCTATAAAAAAAATATTATTAAAAAAAAACAAAAAAAGATCTATATTCAGCCATTCCAAAACTCTAAAATTTCAGAAGATTTGTGTGGTTTATCATACAATTTCTGTTAAATTTGGAAATTTTGAATGACTGTATCTCGTTCAGTATTCACCTGATTAGCACCAAACTTCGGCATTTTGTACAGGTCAACATGCTCTTTCTTATTATGTGGGTCGTATCGCAATAATTGTAATATTAAGGAATTTGCCCTGGGCACCGGGCACTCACGTTGTGAAACCAGAGGTCGCCCAAGCTCTGTGTTAGTGTTTCATAAAAAAAAATTAGGCTACCCGGTTTGTGAATGATCTCTCGAAAAAGTGAGCCTTAGACTTCCCAGGGGAGATTACATAGTTCAACAAAGAGTCAATACGGTAAGTACAACATGATTGAACAATTCTTTTATTTTCATTATTTCATAAATTCGACTACAACATAGGTAATATGAAAGCTATGTAGAGTGCTAAAACAGCCTAAATTCATTCAATTGTTTTAATATGAAACACTGACACAGAGCTTGGGCGACCTGTGGTGAAATCCCGCAATGAAATTTAACAACGGGCTTACAAGCCATCATTTGAAGACGGGCTTACAAAGCAACATTAACCACTTACGATGTATGCCTGGGCCTGCATAACCACATCATGGCCTTATTTATTGAGCTCATTTCCAAATTGTTCTGCTTTCTGATAAAGTTTCTCAGCGATACCTTCAATGCGGTCTCTGTATTCCAATCCAGCATAATTTCCCTTAGGGACACCGTCCAGCCCATATAAGGCCCCGAACCACGCCCCTGCTATAACACCCGTACTGTCACTATCACCACCGTGGAACATACCCCTCAGACAAAGCTCTTCCCATGATCCTCCAGCACCGAGTAGGGCATCATAAGCAATCATGGGCGCATCGTGGCCGCTTGCCCCACCCCATCCCCAAAGCTGACTGACTTGTAAAACTGGTCCCGTTCAACTACTGTATATTTCTCTGGAAACACAGGTTCTTTGGTGCCATCAAGGAGCCCTCGTTGGGTGAGGTAGTCAGTCCATTTGTCAGTGAAGTAAGGCCAGTTCTGTTTGTTCTCTTGTATATCCCGTCCAGTCTTGACCACGTACTCTAAAGCTCTTGGTAGGGTTACCATTAGCCCTGCACCCCATTCTCTGGTTGGTTTGCCCTGGATCGCATAGGATGTGAACAGTGCCGCTACTAGACCTCCCAGGTAACCTGGATAGTAAAAATATTCCGGTTTAGGCCTGCCCTGGCTAACAGAGTTGCTAAGCCAAGACCTAAGCATAACAGTCAAGACCTTGTAAGAAGGCGTTGAATACGACCCTTCATTTAAATCTGATCGATGTTGTTTTTGGCTTGTTCAACCTTGACGAGGTTCAAGGCGTGTTAGTTAACTTTCTGCTTTTGGAAGCAAAACATTTCATTTACCAAACCAAACAGAAAAAACAATCATTAAAAATAAAAAGTTTTATTGCAAGACTAAAAAGCACGCACCAAATTGAATTACAAGTAGCAAAAGACAAAAATAAATTAACTTTTCATTTTAACAAATGGGACCCTTTAAGAAGTATGGTAGAATGACTGACTCCCCTGATGTCTGTACTCCAACCTTCCTCCTATATATTTTGCACGTTTTTTTTTCTTTTTTTTTGGGGAGGGGGGGTGTTGTTTTTTCTTCTTTTTTTGCGTTAATTTTTGTTATGTAATGTGTCAGCCTCTAATATATCAATTGTAAAAAAACATAGTAATAATGTAAGAATATAGTCGATGTATAATATTGTGAGTAGATAGGAGTAGGGCGCTGTTATATATGTTTTCTTGTATGTATTTATTGTATTTATGTATAAAACCTGATTGTCTAATAAAAACATCGTGTTTTTTGGGGGGGGTGTTGTTTTTTCTTCTTTTTTGCGTTAATTTTTGTTATGTAATGTGTCAGCCTCTAATATATCAATTGTAAAAAACATAGTAATAATGTAAGAATATAGTCGATGTATAATATTGTGAGTAGATAGGAGTAGGGCGCTGTTATATATGTTTTCTTGTATGTATTTATTGTATTTATGTATAAAACCTGATTGTCTAATAAAAACATTTGAAAAAAAAAAAAAAAAAACAGTAAACCGAGTGAAGCTTGCAGACACTGGTACCAAGGTTAGTTAGGCTTTGAGACATTATCTACCCATTCCCCAGCTTTATCCCCTTTAGATCATCCAAGAGTACTAATTAACAACTGGGTACCTTTGTGCACCTACCAAAGTAATGCAATAAACCAAATCGGCTAACGGTGTTTACATCTTGTTGCCACAACAACAACAACAACAACAACAACACTTTATTTAGCACTCGTAAGAAAAAGATACAGGATTTATGAGTTTGTTTTTACAGGTTAATGGAGCACAAGGCACTTGGAAATAGTCAGGACTAATCGAGCCAAGTACCTCGGCCTAGGGTCTATAGGAAAAATTAATTGTAGAGTTGTAGGTAGATACATCAACAAGATACACGGGCAGCAGATACAGGACAAAAACACTAATACAAAACGAACAAGGGAAAGTGGCTTAAAGATTATCTAGATATATATAACTAGGAGGAATGGTGAAAACTTAGTTAGTATTATATGAATTGATGAAGGAGTCAATCAAAAGTTTCTTGAAAGAGGGTCGTGGTTTACTTTGAATTCTTCAGAAATTGAGTTCCAGACTTTAGCGCCTAGGAAGCGGATGTTAAATTTTCCATAATTAGTTCTTATTTTAGGAAGGAAATACGTTTTCTTAGCTGCTAGTCTGGTATAGTGTTGATGTATCCTGTTGACTGATAAGAAGAAACAATCAAAAACAGAGGGCAGACGATCTGAATAGAAATCATACATAAAGAGTGCATTATGCAAAAATATTATTTCAGGTAATTTAAGTAGACCAAGGGCATGGAAGATTGGATCTGAATGAGCTCTAAATTCCGAAAAAGTCATTAATCGAATTGCCCTCTTCTGGAGGACAAGAAGAGGCCTTAGGGTGGTTGTGTAGGTGTTCCCCCATGTCACAGCTGCATAGGTTAGAAAAGGATAAATTAGTGAATAATATAGCATGGAAAGAGTGGCAGCATTTACATAATGTCTGACTTTTGAGAGAATGCCCACACAACGTTAACCTTTTTTGAAATATGCAATATATGCTGTTTCCAGCTAAGATGAGAGTCAATGAGAATCCCAAGGTACTTAATACACTTAGCTTTCTTAATAGACTGTCCATTGATCACTAGTCGTACATCATAATTAGAGGCTTTTTGAGGTGGATGAAATATAACAAAGTTGGTTTTATCAATATTAAGGGAAAGTTTATTGGCTGTAAGCCAATTAGACACAAATGTAAGATTCTCATTGATGCCCTTTTCTAGTGTTTGTAAGCTAGTATGAGAAGCAAAGAGGTTTGTATCATCAGCAAATATATGAAAATTAAAAAAGCGACTACATCTATAGAAGTCGTTTATATAGATGAGGAATAGGAGAGGCCCTAGCACTGAACCCTGTGGAACTCCATGAAACACACTTAGATTTTCTGAGTAGGTATTACCAATAGCAACAGACTGTCTTCTATTTGAGAGATAGGAGGCAAACCATTGATTGGCAATACCCTGATTCCATAATGAGAAAGCTTCTTCAGAAGAATATTGTGATTAACCGTGTCAAATGCTTTGGAAAAATCGAGGAAGATACCACAGGAGTACTGGCCCTCTTCTATAGCTTTTTGAATACGATCAGTAATAAGTAGAGCAGCATGTAAAGTAGAATGCCCTTCGCGGAAACCAAATTGCTTCTCATACAAGATGTTGTATTTGTTAATAAAGGCGATAAGCCTCTTATACATGAGTTTTTCTAGAATTTTATTAAATACTGACAGTAAAGATATTGGCCTGTAATTGGTCAAGAGGTTAACTGAGTCCTTTTGTGCACTGGTATAACATTAGCTAACTTAAGCTGGTCTGGGACACAGCCACTCCTAAATGAATGATTGAAGAGGATTTCAAGTGGTTTTGACAAACAAGTCCCCAAAATTTTTAGCAGGCAGACAGGAATACTAAAAGGACCTGTTGCCTTCGACGAATTTAAATTCCGAATTTCATCTTCAATTTCTACTGAAGTAACTGGGAAGAGGCAGAAACTATTTACCAGTGGAGGCCAAGAAAGGATTCAGGTTTAATATCTGTAGGAGCAATTTTGTCAGAGAGTGTGCTTCCAATTGAGGCAAAGAAAGTATTAAATTCTTCAGCAATAGATTTGGGGTCTACTAGAGTTCTATTATTTGATATAATTTTTGAAGGAATGCTAGCATTTCTAGGCTTGAGTGAGACCAGTGATCTAATGCCTGACCAGATATTCTTCATATTTCTATTGTTCATATTAAAATAATTTTGGTAATAATTTCTCTTAGAAGCCCTGAGGAGATGACATATCCTATTTCTATAATACTTATACTTGGTTAAATAGTAAGGGTCCCTAGAAAGGAGATACCTCTTGTAGAGTTGATCTCTTTTCTTTATAGAAACTTTCAGGCCTACTGAGACCCATGGTTTGGAGAGAGATTTTACTTCCTTTTTGGATAATTTTCTCATAGGAGCATGTTTATCAATGACCCTGGCAATGTGACTATAGAAAGACTGAAAAATATCATTCACATTGGCGCTATCATTGCATGGGAAAACCCCAGTCCAGTCAGTAGAGGACACTTCAGATATGAGAGCCTGTTTGTCTAGAGCGGAGAAGTCTCTTTTGTACAATTTAAAATTATGTGGTAATGCTGCTAATTTATTATGATAACAAAATTTGGGAGGTGATCTGTTATCCCAGAGATGATATTGCCACTGGTAACTTGGTGTTCCAGAGAATTAAAAAATATATTGTCAATTAAGGTTGCGGAGTGATCTGTAATTCTGGTGGGTTTGAGGATCTGCGGATGAAAATCATAGGCGCCTAAAGTGTTAACAAAATCTTCTGTGTCAGAATGAGTCTCATAGTTCAGGAGATTTAAGTTAAAATCTCCCATTAAAAGACAGTACTTGTTTTCTTTATTTAATTTCTCGGTTGCCACCCAATTCGGGTCATGTGATGATTCCTTTGGGTGGATACTTTTGTTAGTTCTGCACATGTGCTCATGCAATTGGTCAAGTGAGAAAAATTGGACAATTGTAACTACCCAAGGGAATCATCACATGATCTGAATTGGGTGGCAACAAGATGTAAACACCGTTAGCCGATTTGGGCTATCCTGGTTACATTCCAGTAACACAAAATGTCTGAAACCTACCTGTTGGGTGGTTGTGCGACATGCGACCACTCTCAATACTGACAGCAATCAAGTCGTCCAGGTGTTCTGGTCGGGTAGAACAGCAGTCCAATACACATGGAGCGCATGGCAGCCCCACATCCCCCTCCACGGGGATTGAATGGGATGGTGTATTGCCCTCTTAGTGGCTTCAACTGTAGACAGATACTGCATTTTGTAGTGCTCCTGCTGCCCTGCCTGCCATGTCATTCTGTTAAAAAAATAGATATTAGTGGTACCTCTAAGCAGCCACCTATTAAGCAGCCACCCTCTATTAAGCAGCCACCCTCTATTAAGCTAGTCTGGTCAAATTAGCCTAAAAAAAAAAACCTGGAAAAAAATTGCAACATGGGAAAAATTTTGGTACTAATTGTCAAAAACATATGTAAGAATAACATATCCAAATTTCGTAGAAATTCGGTGCCAAATGCTATTTGTACCTCCTGAAAATGTCATGCTCCATCATTAATGATTAGCAAAGATGTCAGAAATTTGTACTTTTCTCAGCTGACCAAGGCCTTATAAAAAATACTTGAGGAATGCCCCAATGTTAATCCATACCTCCCCCATGTAAGGGATTTGGAAATTCAAATGGGTGCGTGGGTCAAATGCCTTTTATTTTGGAGTTTGTTTTTTTATTTACTACTTACTAACCGATGGTGAGACTGGGTCGAGCCATGGAGTAGCCTGGTTGTGCTTACTTGAGCTCTCGTTGTTTAAGTTCTTTTCCTGGTCTACCAAACGCTTTCCATGTTCAGTAAAAGAAAAAACAGACAATCGTCCAGTTCCAGTGTCTCGGAAAAAAGTCCCGTCTCAAAAAAGCAAAAGGACGCCGAGGGATTTGAGGAGGTTAACCTAGACGAGAGTGACGTTGTATTAGCTGCTTTGGACATGGCGGCGGCTTCCCAAGCGAAACAGGACCAAATATTGGAGAAGTTGGATGCTCTTGAGGTAATCTCAAATGATATTAAAGGCCTTAAGTCGGCGGTCAAGGAGATAAACAGTTCCATCTCAAATTTGGAGAATAAATTTTTGAAACTCGAGACCGAGCTGAAAACGAATGTCCAAGTTACAAGTGAGTTGAAGGACAGCGTTGAAATGGCGCACAAGTCGGTAGAGGACAATAAGAATGAGTTGCAGAAAGTGGAGGAAAGCACGAAACAGGAGCTTGAGCGTCTAAGATTTCAGATAATGAAGTACGAGATTTATAGTAGACGTGAAAATCTGAGGTTTTATGGCGTGCCGGAGAGCGAAGGTGAAAATGTGAAGGAAGCGCTATATAGTTTTCTGGAGACAGTGGCTGGAGTGGAGAGTGCGAGATCTATAGAATTTCAGCGGGTGCACCGAGTGGGGAATTCATTTGAGGGAAAACCACGGACTTTACTTGCTCGTTTCCTGCGTTACGAGGATCGGGAGAGGGTTATGTCCGCGCGAAGTAAATTCGTCGAGGACTCCAAGTATGGCAACAACAACAACAACAACAACACTTTATTTAGCACTCGTAAGAAAAGATACAGGATTTATGAGTTTGTTTTTACAGGTTAATGGAGCACAAGGCACTTGGAAATAGTCAGGACTAATCGAGCCAAGTACCTCGGCCTAGGGTCTATAGGAAAAATTAATTGTAGAGTTGTAGGTAGATACATCAACAAGATACACGGGCAGCAGATACAGGACAAAAACACTAATACAAAACGAACAAGGGAAAGTGGCTTAAAGATTATCTAGATATATATAACTAGGAGGAATGGTGAAACTTAGTTAGTATTATATGAATTGATGAAGGAGTCAATCAAAAGTTCTTGAAAGAGGGTCGTGGTTTACTTTTGAATTCTTCAGAAATTGAGTTCCAGACTTTAGCGCCTAGAAGCGGATGTTAAATTTTCCATAATTAGTTCTTATTTTAGGAAGGAAATACGTTTTCTTAGCTGCTAGTCTGGTATAGTGTTGATGTATCCTGTTGACTGATAAGAAGAAACAATCAAAAACAGAGGGCAGACGATCTGAATAGAAATCATACATAAAGAGTGCATTATGCAAAATATTATTTCAGGTAATTTAAGTAGACCAAGGGCATGGAAGATTGGATCTGAATGAGCTCTAAATTCCGAAAAAGTCATTAATCGAATTGCCCTCTTCTGGAGGACAAGAAGAGGCCTTAGGGTGGTTGTGTAGGTGTTCCCCCATGTCACAGCTGCATAGGTTAGAAAAGGATAAATTAGTGAATAATATAGCATGGAAAGAGTGGCAGCATTTACATAATGTCTGACTTTTGAGAGAATGCCCACACAACGCTTAACCTTTTTTGAAATATGCAATATATGCTGTTTCCAGCTAAGATGAGAGTCAATGAGAATCCCAAGGTACTTAATACACTTAGCTTTCTTAATAGACTGTCCATTGATCACTAGTCGTACATCATAATTAGAGGCTTTTTGAGGTGGATGAAATATAACAAAGTTGGTTTTATCAATATTAAGGGAAAGTTTATTGGCTGTAAGCCAATTAGACACAAATGTAAGATTCTCATTGATGCCCTTTTCTAGTGTTTGTAAGCTAGTATGAGAAGCAAAGAGGTTTGTATCATCAGCAAATATATGAAAATAAAAAAGCGACTACATCTATAGAAGTCGTTTATATAGATGAGGAATAGGAGAGGCCCTAGCACTGAACCCTGTGGAACTCCATGAAACACACTTAGATTTTCTGAGTAGGTATTACCAATAGCAACAGACTGTCTTCTATTTGAGAGATAGGAGGCAAACCATTGATTGGCAATACCCCTGATTCCATAATGGCATTAACCAAGACCTCCCACGCGAGATCTCGGCGATTCGACGTAGGCTCACTCCAGCTCTAAGGGAGGCTAGAAGTCGTGGTCAGACGGCGAAGTTTAGCAAGGCCGAGCCCTATAAGTTGTTTATAGATGGAATAGAGTATAAGGGATAGCTGTTTTGGGGTTGCGAGGGTCGCTCGAGCGTTATTAGCCTTTTCCATTCAAAGTTAAATACTTAGATTTTGCAGACGATCTATTTGCCGTTTTAAGGTTTCTTGGATTCGTTTTTTTTCGTTAGTTTTGAGAGGAAATATATTTTTTTCTACAAAAAGCCTCGAGGATTCAATTCAAGGTGAGCTATTTCTCTTAATAAATGTTTACGCACCTAATAAAGTGACCGAGCAAACAACTTTTTTCAAGAAGCTAGCCGAATTGATAGAAAGCAAGCGCGCTATTAATGAAGAAGCAAGGGTTTAATCGGTGGTGATTTAAACGTATTTTTTGATCCTCAAATAGATGCCGACGGTGGCAAACCAGTTAAAAAAGAATCTGTAAAATATTTGGAAGATCTAATGATGGACAATGACCTGATAGATATCTGGAGAGTGCGAAACCAAGATGTTAAGAGATATACATGGCGGCAAAAGTCACCCATAATCCAACGCCGGTTGGATTTTTGGTTAATTAGCGATTCATTACAAGATGAAATTGAAAACGCAACCATCCTCGCGGCTATTAGAACTGACCACTCGGCTATTACTATTGCCTTTGATGGTTTAAATGACCAACCGCGGGGTCCCTCCTTTTGGAAGTTTAATTCTACTAGAATTAAACTACTAGAAGACGACGTGTATGTAAATCTTATGAAAGAAAATTTTGGCAAGTGGAAAGAGGATTTTTACACTAGTGAAGATCCTCGAGCTGCATGGGACTGGATGAAATATCTTATACGTAAAGAAACAATTGTTTATAGTAAGAGGCGGGCACGTAAAAAAAGGGAAAAATTACAACTACTAGAGAAAAAGCTTGGACAATGCGAGGAGGATCTTGCGTCCTCACCCTCTACAGAAAATTCCGATAAATTAGACGAGGTTAAGACAGAGTATGAGAAGGAGTACGATTATATAACGAGAGGATTGATCGTGCGTTCGCGTGCGCAATGGATGATGGAGGGAGAAAAAAATACTAAGTTCTTTTTAAATTTGGAAAAATCTAGGAAAAATAAAACGTGTCTGAGGAAAATTTTAAAAGAAGATGAAACTGAATGTACCGATCCAAAATCAATTCTAGACGAAATCCACGTTTTTTACTCGCGTCTATATGAGGATAAATCACACAATTTAAAGAGCCCTTCTCGAAACTGTCTATTTACACAATCTGACAAAATCCCCAGACTTTCACTGCAAATGCGTGAGGCGTGCGAAGGAGAGATTAACATGACCGAATGTCTTAATGCCATATCCCTGTTTCAGAACAATAAAACACCAGGGAACGACGGTCTAAACATCGAATTCTATAGGGCGTTCTGGTCCGATATTGGATCTACACTGGTTAAGACCCTGAATTTTGCATACCAACATGGGGAGCTTTCCACAGTGCAGAAACAGGCGCTTATCACACTGCTTGAAAAGAAAGGAAAAGATAGGAGATGCATTTCGAATTGGAGACCTATTTCTCTACTCAACGTTGACGTTAAAATCGCATCAAAATGCATTGCCCAGAGGTTGGAGAAGGTGTTGCCATGCATCATCTACAGTGATCAAAGCGCTTTTGTAAAAGGTAGAACGATATTTGATTCAGTTCGTACCGTGGATGACGTCATTGAGTTTATGAAGTATGGGGACCGAGAAGGTATACTCGGTGCTTATGACTTTGAGAAAGCTTTCGATTCTCTTGATCGGAATTTTCTGTTGCGGACGTTAGAGTCTTTCGGGTTCGGCGAATCATTTATAAGATGGATTCAGATGTTCTACAAAAATACGAGTAGCTGCGTTTTGAATAATGGTTTTGCCTCACCTTATTTCTCTGTGGAGAGGGGCGTTCGCCAAGGTGACCCCCTCTCGCCCTATCTGTTCATTATGGCCATCGAGTTGTTAGCTATTTGTATAAGAAATAATCCGGCCATCAAAGGCATTCGAGTAGGTGAATACGAGGTAAAACTTGCACTTTTTGCTGACGATCTGACGATATTTGTTGAAAATAAGGATTCCTATTTTGAAGTTTTGAAAATGCTCAAAATGTTCGGATCCTTCTCAGGTCTGAAGGTCAATAGCGATAAAACAGAAATTCTTTTATTGGGGAAAATGAAAATAACCCGGATGATCTCAGGGTAAAACGCATATGTAAAACAGTTAAAATTCTTGGGTTTTCTTTACAAATAATGCCTATTTGTTTCACAAGGAAAACTTTGAGGCAATAGAAAAATCCATAAAAGAGTACCTCAAATCCTGGAATTGGCGTCCGCTAACTCTTATTGGAAGAATCCAGATACTAAAATCTTTAATTGTGCCAAAATTACTCTACCGAATGTCACTAGTGTACTGCAATAAGGAATTTATTAAAAAAATTAATGCCCTTCTGTACAGTTTTCTTTGGAAAGGACGCAGAGACAAAGTCAAGAGATCGGTAATGATTACGTCTTTAAAGAACGGAGGACTTAAAATGGTTGATATCGAATCAATGATTATAGCACAAAGAATAATGTGTATCCGCAAATATTTGAGCGAGTACCAAGCAGGATGGAAGGCAGTACTTGATTTTTATCTCGCACCTGTTGGTGGTAAGTTTTTATTCCATTGTAATTTTTCTCTTTCAAAACTCGTTTTTTTTTCCTTCCGTCTTTTTACAGCCAATGCCTAAAAAAGTGGCAAAAAATGTTTGTAAAAACGCCCACGAGATATGAGGACATCTGTAATGAAATCATTTGGAATAATCAAAACATTGAGGTTGGGGGTATGCCTGTGTTTAGCAGACGGCTGATGGCAAAAGGCTTTAACAAAATTGGTGATTTGTTTTGTGACACGGGGAGATTGAAATTTAGCAACCCAGCCCCCCCTGACCTATCACCTCTAGATGTCTTCTCCCTTTTTAGCATATACAATAGTATTCCAACCAAGTGGAAAACAACTTTAATTTCTAGAAAAAGTGAGATAATTGCCACCACGATCCCGCTAATGATAAATGTATTCACATACTGTCAAGACAATGTTAAGTATGATGTCCTGAGTTTAAAATCAAAATCTATTTATAATTTCCTCATTGATGAAAAGGCCGAAAAACCAACAGCAATTATTAGGTATAATGAATTATTCAATAAGGGAGAGGATCTACCATGGGAACAAATTTTTACCCTCCCTTTCTTAACAACGTTAGATACAAAACTCAGGGAATTCCAATTCAAAATACTCCATAGAATTTTTTACACAAACGAGAAGCTTTTTAAGTTTAGAATTATTGATTCCCAATGTGTTCTTTCTGCAACAATGACATTGAGACCCCTGAGCATTTTTTATACTATTGTCCTAAAATTCAGTCTTTGTGGAAGGAGGTACAAAGGTTTCTTAAAACACATTTAAAGTTTAATTTGATTTTGTCGCTGCAAACGATCACTCTTGGTTTATTTGATCAGGAGGACCACCGAGCATTATATTCTGGTTAACTTTATTATCCTGGAGGTTAAATTCTTCTTACACCTTTGCAAACAACAAACAAGACACCATCCTTCGATGGTTTTATTGCGTTACTTAAACGAACTTGTGTATCTATTTTGATATAGTTCAGGCCCGTAGCCAGGGGGGGTTCCGGGGGTGCGCAAGCCCCCCCCCCCCCCCCCCCCAAAGAAACAGCCGCGAGAATTCGAAATAAAATAGGTTTTCACGATAAAAAATGGAGCCCGTTAAGACCCTTGATCAATTAGAAAAGGAAGGGGGATCCCCTGTCTGCTCTGCGCACCACGCAAAATGTCAAGCGCAATCTAACAAACAAGCACTTTTTTTTCTCGTCTGTTTTCTTTTATTATTATTACTATTATTTATGTACGTGTCAAGAAGTGATGTAAAGGGGGGGGGGTTGTACTAGAGTGAAGGGTGTAAAAATTTATATAGACTCTAACAGAAGCTCATAAGTAGGAGCGTGCATCCCACGTAATGGGTGGGTCTCACATGTGTTCAATCTCGTACCCAGAGCCCGCGTATCTTTTAGGCCAGCGCCAAGATACGGAGCTCTGGAATAATCAAGTCGTGCGACGATTTTCATTGGCTCGTCATTCCTCTCCACCGCCCATGCGCGCGATTTGAATTCGGAGGAAATCTAACAGAAAATATTTTTCACACAAGCATCACCTGTTGGGCGAAAACATATTTCCGGTATCAAACGCTGCGCTTCAAAGTCTTTCCACTTGTGGAACTATTGTTATGAATCTTCGTAAGCATTTCGTAAGATCAATTTCCCAAAACTAGCGTTATAACACGACAAAATCATGCAACAAAAGTCTTGATTCTGAGGCAAATGTTCAGTTGTTGACAAAGTTTGTCGCGCGCGCGCTGCTGACGAAGATCACGCCACTTTCAATGTCAAGCTGAGCGCGCGCTGTTTTGCTAAAACAAAACCTGCTCAAAACTGAGTGAAATATCTCGGTAATTCATGTTTTTAAAGCTCTTTTCAGCTGGTTTTATAACTACGACTGTAAAATGTGAAAATTTCCTATAACATATTGAAGAACTGTGTGATAAATCCATGATTTTAGTAGCGGTCAAGGTCAAACGCATGCGCACTGAAGAGTACCCAGATTTTGGGTATAAAAAAATTGATTATTCCAGAGCCTTGTATCTTGCCGCTGGCTCAAAGATGCACGGGCTCTGGGTACGAGATTGACATGTGTTTTATAGCTTGAGCTATTTTTAGAAACAGTTGCGCGGGAAAAATTAGCCAATCAGAATTCTTCCTTACATAGTGACGTCACGCGTCAGAGCTCTGCTTTTAGCCAGTGGCTAAATCTATTTTTACTTGCAGCTCTTTTCGAGATGGAAAACCGAGTGAAATTGTTATCTCTTTGCATGGTTTCTGACTGTACAAGTCGAGTAAACTAAAACAGATAACAGATGGCTTCAGACATCAAGAAAAATTACTTGAAAACAATCTAAACGACTAAGGGAAAGCAGAAAAGAACCGCGGCCTCGCCACTTCTTCTCACGGTTCTCGCACAGCGAAAGTTGAAAGTTCATGAAGGACTATAAATTATGCACTAAGCTGATAAATCTGGTGGCTACGGATGGATTAGGGAAGCATAAAGGATTTACAACGAAGTACCAGGACTATGTGGATTATTTGATTTCTAATTTGGTACACTGACAGATGAAGTTCGCTACATACAAACGATCCAAGCAGGAAGGCGAGAATGAAAGTTTGTCAAAAACTTTACAACGTGTTCGCCGAAAAAAACTGAACACATATACAACTCGGTAAGCCGGGACTATGAACTTTTTCAATTCCTAAGTCGATATGGACGTTTTTAGTTTCTTCTTTTTGTTTTCATTTGTGTGAAATTATTTTTTTGATGCACGAAATTTGTCAAGTTTGTTTTTTGTTTGCGAGAACTGGAGTCGGTAAGGACGTAGTAGCGTTGAACTTGTACTTGAACTGCTTGAATGAAGCACGACTTAAAAGAGTTTGATCAGGCGTTTATTAAAAGGTATACTTTATAAACGACAGAAGTTTATTGCTTACATTCTATAAACTATTTGAAAACAAAATGAATGGTACCGGTGCGAAAAGTAGGCACTGCATGATGGCACTCTGCGAATCGACAGGAAACTCGATCGAGGAAACAGCAAGCGTTTTCTAAAATTGTGCCAACGGAGCACTGCTTTGATTTCCGTGAAATACATGGCAGTCGAGGATGGCATCTGCTTAACAACCAGTCAGTCTGAGGGCGGAAGTTAGCTTATTAAGTTGTCAATGATGTTCCTCTTGTAGCGTACTGCTTTGGTCTTTTTATTTGCCTATTCATTTGCTGTTCGCTAACAATCATAACAATTTTTAGCACTTCGTGGATATGTACGCCTGCTAGCTTGGCACTTCATCGTGTGCTTTGCTATTTTTGCACCCTGGCTCTAAATCACTAGACTAGTAAAAATATTTGCTTCATTTTGGCAAAAAAGGGATAAAGTAAAAGCCGTTCTTGTCGGTCGTGTCAGAGGAAGATTTCGTATTTCGTGCGCTTTATTCACGCGCGCAGAACGAGTGCGCATGCGTACGCGCCTTCCCGCCAAAATTTGAAAAATAACTGTTTCGTGATAGCTGTGGTTTCAGAGCCCACAAAACTGCAAAAAATAAGAAAACTACTAAAAAAATAAGCTCCAAACTTGGTGAATAGCAAGTCTAGTATATTTTTCTTGTTTTGTGAGTTTAACTTTTTATAATTTCTTTAACATTTTTATTTTCGGCATTTGAACTGAGAAACCTCGTAGTGGCATCTGGACGGCTGTGGTTTTGGTATGTTTTGTTGTTGATCTAAGATAATTCAGAGGGCAAAATCACTCCAATCCTCGGCAAAAACAGTCATGATGCAGTGAGAAACCAGCGTGGGATCAGTTCTTGGCTTGGTCTTCGACACAGAAGAGAAACGAAGTGAAAACCCGATGTTGTCAATTTTCGTGAGATGCAAAGTCAAAATTACCGGTCCGAATGATGAAACCATCAAGATTTTTTCGTTCTCGAAGATTTAGAAAATACGAAGTACCAAATCATGGCCGTGTACACTTTGCCAAACAATGAGGGAGAAACGTTTAAATATCAACCCATGTACTGTCCTCCAAATTCACTACCTTCAAATGAATAAAGGTACGTCCACACTTCGTGATTTTGATCGCAAAAAGCGAGGCACCAAAACACATTTTATTTTGATATTAAAAATAAAATAATCACTGTATTATTCTGCTACATGAACTTGAACATAAATCAATTTCCTTCTTCATTAATTAATACGATCTGGTTTTGGCTGGTTTCTTTCAGGGTTGATATAAAAAGGACATGAAAAAAATCGATTGACACATGGTCCATTTAAGATGTTTTACATGCTTGAAACAGAAATGTAGTCCCAAGTAATCTTATTTTGGTGTGGGCAATGTGAGAAAGTTATAGAACATCTATATAATACATTTTTAACCTGGTACCTATTCACATAAGGTCCATAAGTGTTCACATTTCGTAAGCAACTGTAATGTATGATTTCGCCAACTACAAGTACAACAATTATTGCTTCAAATTTATTTATTTATTTTTTGACTACTACTCAGTGACATACCTCACTACACCAGATCATGTGATCCTGCAGAGCCACTTTTCATAAACCTCCATTCTTGATTTTATAAAATCGCACCTGCATACCACATTTTATAGACTTCAATATTTTTTTAAAGTTTGAATCATAAAACAAGCACAAAGTGTACCACTCTAGAGAGTTGATCAATTGATCTATAGTGTATACAATTTGTTTTTTTTTGAGAAATGGGCAATTCCAGAAAATATATGAATAGGGAGGATAGAGAATGAGGAGGGTAGAGGGAGGGGTTTTTGGAAAAGAACTGTCAGTATATCTGTTCTAAAACGTAACAATAAAAAGGTAAAAAGAAAATAAAAAAAGAAAATATATGTGCCCTGGGGAGATGAGCTGCACTAGTTTTTTACCTTTCCCCCCTCCCTCCCCATGCACCCAGATTTCCAAAATGGCTTATCCCCCCCCCCCCCCCAATGCATATATAATCCCGGTGTGCATGTAGAATTCCTGAGAGGTTAAACTAACTTCTAGCTCTGAGAGCCCCAATGCAGACAGAATTTAAACTAACTTCTAGCTCTGAGAGCCCCGATGCAGACAGAATTCCGAGCTTGAAAACCCCCCTCAGATTCAGATTTCAGAATGCCACCCATCCAAGGGATACATATATTTTCTCGAATTGTACAATATATGACACTTGAAACTCTGAAGGTTGCCTTTAATGCAAAGTACTTTAACATGAATACTGAAATTTGCAAAAATTGTAATGCAGGGACTGCAGAGCTGGGAGGGGGGGGGGGAGGGGGGGGGGGGTTATGACTAAATAATGTTAGAAACCCACTTGCACACTGTCATCAATCCTGTAATCTGATTGGCTCCACTACTCACTATCTTCGTAATAGATAGCAAGTAACGAAAGTGCTAGCACAAAACTCTCTAAAACCATGAAAATAACTGGCAACAACTCCAAGATAGTATGCTAGTGGGATTCTACTAAAACAATTAGACTACTCATTCTCCATGCTACGCACCTCATTAACTAACTATTGAATCACAGAAAACTCGAACTCATACTTTAATTGTTAAATATGAGCAACCACTATATGAACCTGTCCAGTTTCATAAATTTACAAGCACAAATGTGACCCAGCAGGCGAAAACGTACTTAACGGTTTTCCGTTAAACAACGAAATTGAACGGTTAGAAACGATTGCAAAACGTTTATGATGAACGTTGAAACGTTTTCATAACGTTTAGAACGAAAAGTCTTAACGTTAAAACGTTTTTTAAGCATCTTAAACGATATTAAAAACGTTTGAACGGTGCAATGAAAATTTGAACGAACTGGAAAAACGCCTTAACGTTCTTGAAAATCTGTGAACGATCTGAGAAAACGTTTGAACGATCTGAGAAAACGTTTGAACGATCTTGAGAAACGTTTGAACGCTCTTAAGAACGTTGACGAACTATGATGGCTGTACGGCTTATCTTATACCAATGATTACTTTGGTTAAACTCCATCCTTGCAATGAGTCAAAGCCTGTTTACCATGAAGCATTTGTACGAAACGAAATCGCAAGTATTTTTTCCCTTTTAGCAATACGAATGTAGTTTTCCGTTATGATTATTTGCTGATAATCACGCTACGAGATTATAACCGATTAAAGTTAATTACCCTGTGAGACGATTTCTGTCAGTATAAAACATTAAACAAGTGTGTTTATAGTCGCGTGTCGGATTCCGCGTGTCATGCATTCGCGTAGCTCTTTTGATTTTCACCGGGAAGTTTTTCCGTGGGCGAATAATTCCGAGTGTTTTGTTTAATAGGCCTCGGGCATACGTCGAATGTACGTTTTACAAAGCTCTTTAAATACATTTTCAAAGTCGATGTTGACAACGCGACTGCCACGCGCATTTTGGTAAATGAATAAATGATCTACGCGGAAATGTTTGAACGGCTTGCAAGAAAAAGTAAACAAACTCACCTGACACGAGATCACGCATCATCTCCGCAACGCCGGGAAAAGGTATTGACTGGAGTGTAAAATCTTTCATCTGATTCTAATCTTTGATATTATCTTTGCAAATGCTTTTTTGGATTTCCCTTGCAGGAATTAGCAATTTTAAAACAATCATAACTGAGTAGTTTGACCCGCTCCGTGTTGAACATGGTTGCATTTGTCGATCCAACAAGCGAACGTCACGCTAATTACAAATTCAAAATGCAAAAATGTCTCACTTTCTTTTGTTATCTTCTTTTGTCGCTCTTTTCTTCCCTGGGAATCTTTGTTTAAAACGACTACAAGTAATTTACATCAAACTAACAAAACCTATAAAAATTCACGAGTAAATTCTTCACGATTCCTGAAGCAAACTAATTTTAAATTACCTGAGACATGCAGAGAAGTTGAGTCCCGTGTAGCCGATGTTTTTCCAAGTAATTAATCAAGTGGTTCGCGCGGTCAGAGACTTTAGAAAAGCAAAGTTTTTCCAAACATTTTAAGACAAAATAAGAATTTGTGCAATCAATAATCTTCAATAAAAGTAGAAACACAAGACAGAAAAAGGCATGCGTTGTATTTAGTGGCGTAACATCGCGAGGACTTTTTGATGGCTCAATTAGCTTTGCCTTTATCGCGAGCTGAAGAACAAATTGACATTTGCCTCGCCAATTTTCGCGTGCTTCAAATAAATACAACGCAGTGAGTTTGGCGCTTTAAATAGAAAGCGTTGTCTTGCTCCGAGAGCTCGGCTGACGATTCGGATGATACGATTTCAAGGTAGAAAACACTGAACGATCTTTGAAAACATAAAACGATTTGCCAAAACGTTTGAACGATTTGAGTTAACGTTCAAACGTTCTAAAAAATCTTTGAACGATTCATTAAAACGTTTAAACGTTTTGCAAAATGTTTTAACGGTTTACAGATCGTTTGAACGATTTAGAAAACGCTTGAACGATCTGTGGAATCTGGCAAACGTTTTTCTAGAGTCATGAACGTTTTACCAGATCGTTCAAACGGCCATAAACGATCACAAAACGTTTTGAAGATTAAACGTTTAAGCGTTAGGTACGTTTTCGCCTGCTGGGTCACAAATTCTATTATTGGCATTTCGTTGAAATCATGAAGCCTGCTATCTGATTGGCTTTCCACTACTCACTATATATCTCTCACAATGTGAGAGGAGAACCCACTCATAAACTATCACATTCCTTCACATTCCTGATTGGCTCAATTACACTGCTTAAACATTTGAATTAACAAAATGTTTATCTTACTAAGCGCAAATCAGCCAAAAACTATCCGACAGCCAAATAGTTATTAAAAATTTTGAATTGAAAAGGCCGTACTCATGAGTCAATCAGTCAACTCAGCTTGATATGTACCATATTATCTATCTTGACTATTGGCTCATAGGAAATAGTCAATTGTAATCTAATTTATTTGTAATTATAGCATCGGCCATTCAAATTCAAATGTTTATTTTGAGAACTATTTAAATAAACATATATAGATAAACATTTGCCAATTCAGAATCCTAAATTAATTAGGTTTATATGAGCCTACATTCTTATGCATGCTCCGGTTGTGTACTTTTCTGTTCACAAATCTATATTGTGTTTAGTTTTTAATTATGCTGTAAATCAACTAATTCACCTGAGAAGAGTTTTTAAGTTCCTTCCTTCATCCAGTCTATTCACTGATCCATGATAACTCTATTTTCTTTGCAAATTGCATACCAGTCAACCGAAATTTTCAGATTCTCCCTCATATGGCAGGTAAATACAGAAAATGTATGAAAAAATCCAGAGTGACAATGCAGGTGAAATACAGTAAATGTATGAACATTTTCACAATCACTTTGTGGGTGACAGGCTTCAAAATCTTGTGACACCTGCTTAATGTGGGTGACTTGACAGCTATCAAATTGCTTCAGATGCCACATTGATGGTTTCAATCGATATCATTCTTGATGGTATCATGGCACAGGCAACAATTCTCTGCAATCACTGCATAGAGCTACCATGGGAAATCAGCCAAACTACACTTCCCGTACATTTCTCTGCCTGGATGCAGCAGCAGACATGTAACAAGACCCTACCATTTCCAAGTAGTTGATATAACATTCATGTAAGATGCCTGTGACCTTCAAGGACAGGCTGTGGAGTCAGCTAGCCATAATCCGCTGACCACGGCACATCATTCTTTTTTTAAACCACCCGCACTTTGTTGAAACTTTTATTTTGCTACACCCACACTGCACTGCACTAAAGCCAGAAGAATCTTCAAGATAGAAGGAGATGGGCCCATATGGAAGAAGAAGAAGAACGTTCTTCGGAGTTCAAGAGTGCATTACTGGGATGAAAACCACTCAGCTGTTGTTATCCTGAATGGCATGACAATCTGTTTTGTTGGCCATATGCTGAAGACATTGTAGTCATGGACATCCATCAAAAGAGTGAACGTAACTCTCTCATCTGGCAAGAAATCATGCAGTCTGGTAGTGAACATGTGTAGCTAAATATTTGTAGTCTTCCACTAAAATGAAAAACAGAAATGATAAGGATAGAACCAACACCACACTGGATTAAATATGCTATGCCAAAGTTCTCTATGACACCAAGCGACTTTAACCACCATCCACAGAAATGTTTTAAAGAATCAAATTATTATCATGAATACAATAATTCTATCGAAGTTTCACTTCTGTCGCGGTAACCCTGCCATTTATCATCCCTTTTCAAGATCAATCACTGCAAATCGTCAGCTGTTAGAAAGATTAATAAAAAATGCATCCTTACCTACCTTGAGAATTCTTCGTTGTAGCTGAAAATACTGCATTGGCAAAGAAACTGCCAATTTTGTTCCCATAAGTGCGACTAAAATGCCGCCATCTTGGAATTTTCTGCTGTCTCGATTTCGCGCATGCGCACTCGTTCTGCGCGCGTGAATTCGTGCGCCTGCTGCGTGTATGACGTAATTTGTTTACTTCTCTCTGATTGGTTGATTTTCGCGCGAAAATCTAAAAATAGCCCAAGCTATAAAACACATGTGAGAACCCCCCAATAGGGGATGCACGCTCCTACTTATGAGCTTCTGACTCTAATACCAATAAAAATGTTTAAATATAAAAAAAAAGATGGTGAGGTCATTACGGGAAATATCAAACCGAAGCTGAGTTGATATTTCTGTAATGACCGAACGGCAGAGGTTAGTAAGTTGTTTATTATATGGCATTTTTCTCAAACCTTTTACGAACCGGAAGTCGCCTCGTTCATTTTCCCGCCGAAGTAACTCAAAAAACGCGCCCGCGTCGACTCACTCGACAAGAAACCCGTGTTTGAAAACCATGCCACATTGCTCAAAAGTGATCAATCTCTACTGGTATGGACGTCAAAATACTTCGGAAACGATTCTTTTACAGATATTTTCGCGAACATGCTTCACTTAACAATTTAAAACTTAAATTTGAGCTTGTAACGCTTTCAAGAAAAACACCCTTAGTTTCGAAAAAGCTGGAAAGCTGCAAAAGTGTTCTTTGAAACGCATTTTCAGATCTACACTATTAAAACAGGGCGCTACAGGGAGCCAGAACTGGATTCAACAGCATTGATAATAACAGAAAATTGCAATGGTTATTTAGCCGACTGTATATTGAGGATGGGTTTGTGCAAAAGCGGATGTCAAGTAAAAATGAATTCTACTCAACGAGATGGAGAAAGAAATCAAAATCAACGGCATCAGTTATCGTAAGCACAAAGTTTGAACTCGCTTTCTGTATTATTTTTAGCTTCAAGTTTCTTGAATTCCTAATAATTTTGACTTTATATGTAGCTTCTACCTTTTGCTGCTATTTGGCTCCCTCTAGTTTTCATTTTCTCCGGATAGAGACCCGAATTCATAGCTTAGGGGGGGGGGGGGGGGGGGGGGGGGGGGTTCTCCCATGTAAGAGTGATAGGGATGCTCGTCGGGACATCGGAAAATATACCCTAAAAAATACCAGGACATCCAACCCCTAAAAAAATACCTTAAACAATAAAATGACCCCTAAAAAATACCAACAATAAACCTTTTTGTTATTGTTTATTGTTTTTCATCTCAACAAGCTTATTTTAGAGCTATAAATGAACAAAGAAAGAAAGAAAACATTTTACTTGGTTTGTGACCCTTTCATATATTTGCGTACCCCTAAATAATACCATTTATTAGTGAAAGCCACAATGTTTCTCCGATACCCCCTAAAAAATACCTGAGAGTCGATTTTGACCCCTAAAAAATATGACGAGCACCCCTATCAGGTCCGACATGTGAAGAACCCCCCCCGGGGTTGGGAGTCATATTATCTCAAACCCCTTCTAGGGGATTGATCCCTGAGCCCAATTTTCCTGAAAATGTTTGATCCCTGAGTCTGTGCCAGAATTTTGAGCTGATCCAATTTTTTTATGCAAATTGATCCCCGATCCCAGCCTCTTCAGCCCAGAGCCTACCCTCTGAGCCCTGATCCCGGCCGTAATTGGGCATTGAGCCCTGAGCCCATATACATATACCATGTTACGAGGCTGAGGTATATATTATTTCTGGAATCACGCATTACATTTTAGACGGGGGTGCTCGTCGGGAAAATTGATTTTGATTTTGACCCTAAGGGAACAGCAAATTCACCCTAAAAGAAAGCAAATTTGGCGTGGCGACCACCAAATTCACCCCTAAAAGATAGCAAATTTGGCAGGTCAAAACAAATAAAAGCGAATTTTAGATCTTTTAGGGTTTTCATCCAAGTTTTCTTTGTAAATATCGGTTCTGGTGTCAGTACCAATATATTTCTGGACAAGGATTTGTCTGAGACTCCCCTAAGGGATAGGGCTGATTTAAACACCCCTAAGAGATAGCAAGTTTGTCAATTTTATACCCTAAGGGATAGGACGAGCACCCCCGTCTGAAAATATGGGGAGTCCTCCCCCCCCCCCCCCCCCCCCCGGGCGCATTACATACTTACCATTGCTTCTTTATATTTCTTTGCCAGTTCAAGATAAAGACTTTCTTTACTCGACCAATCAGATACCAGCGCCTCTCCAGTTGCTATATGCAGAACAGTGTCATCACTAACTTTCCAGTGTTTTATTAACTCTCAGTTTAGAGACACCACCAAGCTCTTTTAATTGTTTATGGATATCTTCTCCACAAAGTTAAACTCCATTGTCCACTTTTGTAACCAAGTGCATCGCCAACAGCACTCAACACCATGGATGCCTTGATTTGTCCATTGCTTGTGAAAAACAATAATTATTCAGGACCAACCAGACATATATCACCAGATAGTATAGTTTTTTTCTAAATAAAAATTAAACAATGTAGAGATGTATAAAATGCTGAAGTAACATAGTAACACATTTTGGTAACAAATGGCATACAAAATTGTGTTCCCTGGGAAGGGGCTGGGGGTACTCCCTATATTTGGATGGTACTATATGGCCATATTTTTAGGGCCATGTTTGCAAAATGTCACTGCAGCATTAGTACACTGGGACAGCTTGCCGGGAAACTAAAGATTTTTCGCTTCGTTTCCAGGGAAAAAAAATCAAGACGACTGCAGCCTCGTACATTTTACTGTATTTCAGGAAATGTCACCATTTCAATGCAGTCTCCAGATTTTTGAAGCCCTGAGGTTGACATCCCTCTGAGTATTAAACTTAAATGTAGCAAACTTCGTCTACAACCTTCTCGACTGCTGCTGTGTCACTCAAAAGCACTGACCTGTATTGCTAGAGTCGAGAGAATTCGCCAAGCCCAGAATTCGCTAGATCACCGGCCAGTCCATAGCAACATGGACGGACGGACAAATCAAGTCAAAAGTAAGCGAATTTCCTCTAGGCGTTCCTTGCTCATTGGAAGGCTGGCAAGGAGTGTGGAGGGGAGGGGACGTCAAAAATTGGAGACCACCTTGAAATGACGAAACTTCAACTTCCTGAAATTCTCCCGGGAGAATGCAAAAGGTAAGTATGGCAGTCGTCTTTTTCCCTGGAGAGGACGTGAAAATCTCGAGAATACTCGGCAAAATCGGGAGAGTTGACGTCCCTTGGCAGGGGTGGGGTGAGGTGGTCAGTGCAACCACAGGACACCACAAACTTTCAAAAGCAAGTGCCGTCGTGTTACGCTATCCCTGGGATCGAAATGCTGCAAAATGATCTTACTCTACAGCATCAGTCTTTTTAGAAAACACTGACATTTATACTCCTAAATTGGACACTGACAGCGAACTTGACGCAAAAATATATATATATATATCTGAATGACAGGAACACCCCCGACGCTCGCCCCTCCCTGTAAGGGAAGACTGGTACCCAATTTTTCAGGGGAGGTGGTGGGTACCGGCATCTACCCCCTTAGGTACCCAATACTCCTTTTTCAGAGCTCATTTTCTCAGAGCGTGATCTAGGTGTACAGTTTTTATTGCGCATATGGACTCCTCTCGCTTCGAGGAAAGCGTTGGGGCATTCACCTTTTAAATATCTATTTATTTAAGGAGATACTTGCTCCTAAACTTCAGTTCTGAGAGGTGGGTGGCTCCAGCACTTACCCCCCCCCCCCACCCTCCCAAAAAAAAATTGTGTACCAAAAAGTACGGATGTTTAGACCTATTCCCTAATGAGTAGTGAGCAAACGCAGCCTGGTCCCCACGCGTTCCTTGTGTGCACTGGAAAGGTAAACCGCTGAATCTTCCTGTAACGTCGCGCTTCTACCACAGGAAGCCCGCCCAGAACGCCGGGACTATAGGCTGTAGCAAACGTCTCTTTGGTGGTCGCGTTTTCCATGTGGGACACGTCATGCTATGGTGAGTTCATGGTTCAGGCGCGTAAGCGTCAAGAGTTAGTCGATTTATTCTTTCTGGGTCAACGTGATGTCTTTCTGCTACAATCGCTATAAAAGGCGCTCTAATTTAAATATATGTTTTTACCTGGGGCAAATTAGATTTGCAAATTAGAATGGTTTTTACGCATGCGCATTCGTTTTCACTAGTTAATTTTAATTTAGCTTGTACATTTGCCTTGTGTCTTGTAGACTGCAAAACAATTCATTTAATATCGCGCACATCCGCGTAAAAGAAAAATAAAAGACTTGCAGCGAACAGTGCGCGTAAATAGCTCATCCAATAATTGCAGGCTCATTTACACGATAGTGATTTTTTGGCACGGCTCGGATAAAAAGTGGTACGGGTACCAAATTTAATGGCACGGTTCGGGTATATTTGCGCTGTGTAAATGGCTTTGCCGTACTAAATTTGTGTCAGAGCCGGACCGAAATTTCATCCGTGCCGGGGACTACGTGGCGAGGTAGTCCAAGAACCATTTTTATCCGAGCCGTGCCAACTATTTATGTCGTGTAAATGGGGCTTTGGACTACCTCGCCACGAGTCCCGGCACGGATGAAATTCTGTCTGGCAAAATGTAGTACGGCAAAGCCATTTACACAGTGCAAATATAGCCGAGCCGTGATACCGCTTTTTATCCGAGCCGTGCCAAAAAAATCCATCCCTGTCGTGAAATGAGCCTTGAGGCAAAACGAACTACCATTACCAACATACGACTCTGACATAATCAAAATACGACTATAGACACTTGGTTCGAAGGGGGGGGGGGGGGGGGGGGGGGGGCGCAAAATACGACTATAGACACTTGGTTCGAAGGGGGGGGGGTACTCCCTCATGGTATACGGGTATGCGCCGCCCTATAGGGTGTGGTTTTTGGGCTCCTGAGGTCTACGGTAGGGTATCGTTTTTCGCTTGTTTGGTCACTGAGGGTATGTATTTCAGTATGGCTACCCAAGTGCAAACAAACTTTGTTCAAAGTTGTGCCGCAATTAGTGGAAAGGTGGTTTATTTAGAAACCTTTTATGATTATCAAAATACCGCTTTGATTGCGACCAATTGGACCACCCTGGTGATTAACTTCAGGTCTGCGGTAGGGTATACAATTTTGACCGTAGGTCTACGGTAGGGTATAAAAAAAACGAGGATTTTTGGTATCTGATAGGGTCTGGTTGGAGACCTGGCGGAGCACCCTACCCAAAAATCAGTGGAGTCCCCCCCCTCCCTCCCCGGGTCGAAGACACGGAAACTTCACCTGTTGCCAGGGTGCGTGAGTGTCTTATCTTCTTGCCATTCTTTCCCGGGGTTTAACCCTTTCCTAGCGGGAAATCCGATGTTGCCATCTCTCGTAGCCGAACAACAACAGCACTACACTCGTCACATCACGTCACCACTCATGAGCAATAGAAATACACTCTTTCATCTTTTGGTCTAGTGGTAGCTCTTCTTGTTCCTCAAAAATGGTCTTTTATTTTATTTTGTACATCTATAGATATATATTATGATCTCGACATTCAGTTATCACAAGAGCCCTCACTTACGGCCATAATATAAACGTGATGTGTTTAGTATTATCAGTCAGCACAGCATAAGACGAAAAACCGCTAATTTTCCCAGAAAATGGTATCTTTTAGGATGTGTTCGCGGCGAAAATGCGGTACTCCATATTTTTGGGGCGGGGGTGCTAGTCGGGAACTTTTGATTTTACCCCTAAAAGGTACCTAAAATTAAATGGCGTCGCTTAGTTGATTTTGACCCCTAAAAGGTACCAACAAGACGTACCGTCGGTTGCATCTACCCGTTACACGCTCGACAAAAACATGTTCTGTCGGCACGTGAAACTTCGAAGTTTTGACAGTTGAACTTCAAAGTTTGCCCGCCCAAGCGTGAAGCTTTGGTGACGCTCGTGAGTGGAAAAAGGTAAAAAGTTCAGTTGATTTATTTCTTTTGAGCAGAAAAACTGTGAAGTTACCAGAATATTGTTTCTTTTGGCGGACTTGAATATTGTGCTAAAAACGTTCAAGTTTGGCCGTCAAAACATCCAAGTTTCGCTGTCAAAACTTTGAAGTTTCGCGTGCCGACAGAACATGTTTTTCACATGTGTGTAGACGGGTAGCTGCAACCGACGGTATTTTCCTCGTAATTTTCTCTCTTATTTTTTACGAGGGAAAATACGTCTCAAATTCAGGCTATCAACAAGTGTGATTGCTTGATTTGCTAGGACGGACCTCTAACAGGTACCTATCTAGAAAAAATTGCAGGTTTTCGAAGTTTACCCCTAAAAGGTACCAGAGGCCGTGATTTTAAACCCTAAAAGGTAGGACGAGCACCCCCGACCAAAAATATGGGAGTCCCCCTCCCCCCGGGGGGCCGGTACACATGGTCCCCCTCTGGCTACGTCTCCGCTCAGAAATTGGAACAATCCCGGAATTTTTAGGATATTTTTCAGTGATTTTCAGTAATTTTCAAGGCGACTTTTCAATCTTGTCAGTCTATAACGTTTCAACCTTGATGTTTTTCATCTGATTTTTAAATTTTGGGTAAATTTTGTAAATAATAAAAAAATAATTTCTTTTTCCAGGAATTGCTCAAATTCAAGGACATTTTAAAAACATTTACAGATTGCTATAAAAATCCAGGAATTCCCTGGTTTTCCAGGAGCCGCACGAAACATTATGGCCGCGCTCCAAGATTACTGTACAGTAAAAAAAACCGCATAAGGACCTTAAAATTAAGAACCACCTGTTATGACAGAACCCAAAAATGGCAAGATTTCTACCCTAAGGTCAGGTAAAGTCATATAGGCTCGATTCTTTGCATAGAGTATCCTTATACAATAAGAAATAAAATAGAAATGAGTATTTTTTTCTAATTGATCCGTCTTTAAGATATGAGGAGTTACACTTTGGTTGCTGCAGCACTTTTTGACATTTTTTGTTAGAACTGTACAAATTTTGCCATAAAACGATGCAGTAACCAAAGTTAGCAGCTGATATCTTAAAGACGGATCAATTAGAAAAAACTACTCATTTCTATTTTGTTTCTTATTGTATAAGGATACTCTATGCAAAGAATCAAGCCTATCTGACTTTACCTGACCTTAGGGTAGAAATCTTGCCATTTTTGGGTTAGTGTTACCTGTCATGGTTATAAGAACCTTACAGTAAAACATATTATAGGAAATCATTTCTCCTTTTAGTCTAACCAGAATGTAGGTTCTTAGTGTACGCGGATTTTAACTGCATTGTAAACCACATATATCGCTGCACGGTAATAAAGTTAAAGTTATAAAATAATTTTTTCTGAATGCTAATATAAGGGAAAACAAACCTCGAATAGATTTGTGCCGATACTCTTTGTACTCTATTTCCATCCTTTTAATCTACAATTTCATCGTTGTCTGGTTAGAAGTTGTCTGATACTTGATATCTCTATTCAGGACTTCAGGTGCGGGTTGTTCAAAGGTGGATTAAATTTAAACCAGGTTTAGTTCTGAACAAAACCATCGAGTCACCATGTTAATTAATCCTGGATTAAGTGCTAAACCACTTTCGAGCAACTGGACCCAGGAGCCCTAGGAGCGTCTATCTATGGGTAGGAAGGTGTGATAGCGAACTGGAAAATGAAGTAGGTCTTAAGTTATTTTTAGAACAGCAGATTTGCGCCGCTTGAACAAACTTCTATGTAAAAAGCATACACTCCTGCATTCTAATTGGCTGAGCGAATGTGTGATGTAAGCTTTGCGTGAAAATTTGAAACTATATGACTTCATACGGGCTTCATTTTCCGATACGCTGCTTCGGAGATGAACGTTTCTAGGTACTACGGAGTTCACCGAACCGTGGTTCGCGTCGAAAAAAAACCGTATACGATTCTGTCTGCTCGGGCTCTGTTCTGCATTCCTTTCTCCATGGGAATGTATGTTTTTCTAAAACGTCTCTAAAAGACCTGAAAAGGTATGAAAACTGACAATGTCTATGAAAATTTTGGGAAAAGCCATCAGTTCTGCTGAGCATCAGTTCTACTTTGCATTCATATTTCAAGATTTGTAACAGGTAAGTTTTTTTTTCTTATTTCGACTCAGTCGTGACGGTTATTTTCAAGAACACATAAGCCCGTGGAGAAAGGAATGCAGACAAAAACACGAGCCCGAGCGGGCAGAATCGTAGACGCTTTTTTGACGCGCATCATGGTTCGATGAAATCCGTAGTAACGGACGTTCTACTATATATATTTTTTCATCCTCACAAACACTATTCTCTTGTTATGCTTGGCATTCACACCAATACAGTTCACATACACTTTAAGCTTTCTAGCTGCTCTGACTTATGATACAGCCTCTCAGCAATGCCTTCAATGCGCTCTTTAAACTCTAATCCAGAATAGTTCACCTCTGGGACACCATCCAGCCCATATAAGGCCCGAACCACGCCCCTGCTATAACACCCGTACTGTCACTATCACCACCGTGGAACATACCCCTCAGACAAAGCTCTTCCCACGATCCTCCAGCACCGAGTAGGGCATCATAAGCAATCATGGGCGCATCGTGACCGCTTGCCCCACCCCAACCTTGGAAACTAATGGACGTGTAAAACTCATCACGCTCGACAACAGTATACTTCTCTGGGAACACAGGTTCTTTTATACCATCCAGGATACCTCTCTTTGTGAGGTAATCAGTCCATTTGTTTGTAAAGTATGACCAGTTCTCGCGAGTCTCGGGCACATCCCGTCCAGTCTTTTCCACGTACTCTAAAGCTCTTGGCAGGGTCGCCATTAGCCCTGCACCCCATTCTCTGATTGGTTTGCCCTGGATCGCATAGGATGTGAACAGTGCAGCTACCATACTGCCTAGGTAGCCTGCAAATAAAGATGAAACCAATACTAATAGAGGACATCATTAACAATAAATATTAAAACCTCAGACGTATGTATGCGGCCAAGGGCATATAATGGCTTATAATACAATTTTGGTAAGGCAAGTAAAAATAAGAACATGTCCTTGTGCCTCATCAAAATTTGTATTGTTACTTGTAACCAAATGCCTATAAAGACAGAAATAACTGGTGCTACTAACGTTCAACACATTGCAGAAAAAAATAAAGCTTTAGGCTTAGCACTATCTGACTTGCATTGGTTAATATTTGATAGCAGAATTCTAAAGGAGGATCACACATGCTAAGCAACTGAGTTCAGACTTCCAGGGAGAACCTTCAAGTACTACTAACTATGTAAATGCATGTACACTACAACGTTTTGTGGGGTTTCTGGGTATTTATTATCAACAGGCGGACGCCATATACCTCGTGATATTTCGCGCGGGTGCGGGCCAGCGAAATTTAGGTAAATCCGCGAAATTCACAAAAGTCCGCGAAATCCCGCGTAATTTCTTTTGACAGAATTTTGCAAAAAAAGTCCATGAAATCGCGCAGATTTGCCAGGAATTTTGCAAAATTCATGCCATTCAACTGTCGCTTTCATGCCATACACTAAAAGCGATTTTAAAAAACCCGAGGGTTCACTCGTTCTTAGCTTGTAAAAATTGCGTGAATTTGAAAATTCCTATATCGCTCTTTTCTTAGCAAGCACGATAGATCTTTCAAGATATGAACTCATTTTTATATAGGAAGATATTTTTAGCCGTGAAATACACCTTAAAATCCCGCAAAATTCGGTATTTTTTCCACGAAATATCAGAACGCCTGGAAAATACAAGATAATTTCTCATTGCTTGCTTGACATACCTGTTGGATGGTTGTGTGTCATGCGACCACTCTCAATACTGACAGCAATCAAGTCGTCCAGGTGTTCTGGTCGATAGAACAGCAGTCCAATACACATGGAGCGCATAGACGCTCCACAACCCCCTCCACGGGGATTAAATGGGATGATGTACCCCCCTGGGGTGTCCTTGAAGAGTTGAACACTGGATTGTATGGTAGCTCCTGGAGCACGGCCCCACATGTCATCCTTCTGTTATATGCAAAGCAATTAAGATTGTTAAAGTGCCACTAAAGGCAGAAGTCAACTACATTTCATCCAAAAGATCCATTATCCAAAGGAACAGTAACGAAAGAAAAATGTGTTTACCGCGCGCCGTTAATATTTTATTGATTTTTGAATATTTCCGATTGGCGGTTTTTTTTTTTCGTTCAACTATGCGTTTCTGCATCCTGTGGGGTGAACAATGGTTCCTGTGACGCATGAAGAAGACATAGAAAGTAGAACAAGACCACGAAGAAGACAATGAAAGAAGAACAAAGACCTTCTTTGTTGTATTTTCTATGTCTTCTTCATGCGTCATAGGAACCATTGTTCTGAAGAACTTCTCCCCCGAGATGCATCGCGCATAGTTGAACGGAAAAAAACGCCAATCGAAAGTATTCAAAAATCAATAAAATATTAACGGCGCGCGTAAAGCACATTTTTGTTTCGCTACTGTTCCCTTGGATAATGGATCTTTTTGATTAAATGTAGTTGACTTCTGCCTTTAGTGGCACTTTAAATTAGTTTTTAAATATGCTTGCAATTACAGTCAATCCGACAATGCTTTTTAGCTTTATGTGTTCTTTTAAAGCAATAAAAGTACTTTCCACGTGCTCTCTGCTTTCTTACAAACACGAGGGAGATGTTGGGAGAACTGATCAAAACTTGTTCGACCAACACTCCCCGAGTGTTTGTAAGAACCAGAGAGCACGCAGAAAGTATTTTTATTGCTTTTAGAAAATAACATACACACGCGCGACAGCGTTGCGTGACAATCGTGTTTCTCAGGGGCCGGTTCCTAGAAGGTCAGTTAAGAGTTATCAGTGGATAAACGCTTATCCAACAGATAAATCCTTAACAAAACCTATACAACAGATAACTTTTATCCGTGGATAACTTTATCCAACCTTTCAGGAACCGGCCCCAGGTCTCTTACAAATACGCTTTTAACCAATCAGAATGCGCACATTCACAATACAACATAGGTGTTATTTCTAATAAATAGTTACATGTATCTGATAGGATGGTCTTATCCTCCTGGAGCAAAACCTATTTGTGACCAACTCCCCAACTCGCAGCTTGCAAGCTGAAATACTTTGGGTCCCAGGGTGCCACTGGCAGCCAAGCGGTCCTAAGCACAGACACTGAGAGTTCAACTCACAATATGAAACAGTTTCGACCGAGACTCGAACAGAAATAAAATTTACTCTGTTCCAGCCAGAAGTGGAACCGGACCACAGCGGTGAGAGGCCCAACATCATAACGTTGGGCCAACCGAGCATGACTGGCTCCCTTAAAACATACTTCCCGAAAAGATCCACACCCATACCACGGAGGTAATCAGAAGTTAATTTCACATTCTTATTTTCCACACAATCATTGTATTTCACTGGAAATTCCCGGGGGTATGGATTTTTCTGGAGCAGTACAATAATACTGTTTACATGGCCAACGTAATTTTGCCTCTTAAATGTTCTTATTTTCAGGCTACAGTGTAAAATTAATTAACTGCAGGCCTGTAGCAGGGGGAAGGGCATGGAAGGCTTGGGTCCCCACTCATCCTGTGAATCCAAGATGCTTGTCTCGAATTGATTTCACATGGTTACCATGGATACTCATTGCGTCCATTAGACTCTGGTTGTGCACAGCTGCAAATTGCGTTTTTCTCTTTTGTGACTAAACTTTGTCATTCAGTTGAAGTTTTGTGACTCACTTCTTGTCTAACTCGCTGCCGCAAGTTCAATTTTTGCGACTAACATTTTAGAAAATGCGACTAGAATTTTGAAATTCCCACAAGCTAACTCGCTAAATGCGAGTAGAATTTGCAATTATCAAGTGTGGAAAAAATCACTGGCATTTTCTATTTTTGGTGCTGCTTCTATACATCCAGTAGTGAAGAAAGCATTTTTCTTGCCCATTTAGCTTGTAGATCTCACCTTTACAAGATAAATTCATCTTGTGACTAAAAAAACGAATTTAACCCAGCCCTGTTGTGTGTCATGGACCTGTATGGATTCTTCTGTTTTCTTGCCACAGGATCTTAGCCTCCATGTCTATTCTTAGTTTGCATGTGACATCACTGGTGGCCAAGTTGGTGGCAGGAACAGAACAAAACAAGATCATTTGTTCCTTTGTTCTGTCCACCAGCATTGCCGGCTCGCTTTTTGTGATTTTATTCCCAAAGGGATTGCAAACCATCAATTGCTGTCTCTCGACTCTCTTCTTCCCCCTTTGTGACACCCGTGAGGAGGCTACCGGCACCTAATAATTGGGCATTTGTGAAACTGTAGATGATGTACTGTCAGTATTGATTTGACAACATTACGGTACAGGTATTATAAATAAATGACCCAACAAATTTCTGTATTCTGATTGGCTAATACTTCACATGATCACTTTGAAATCACTTTCAATCACTTGAGTCAGTAAATAATGCATTTGGTCATATTATAAACAAATGATCACATGGTTTGTATGTGATAATTGGCATAAATACTATTTTGTGAAATAACAAACATCTTACACATAATATATTAGAGGTTATATAGATGTGTGCCAAATATCACTTTAAACCATGCAATTACCTAAACAAAATATATCAAGGGCCCCTCCAATACTAATAACTGTAATTTCATGTTGCTCGCGGCACTGAACTAAATTACCATAGGGGGTCAACTTCTCTCACCATGACTTCTTTATATCTCTTTGACAGTTTAAAGTAGAGCTCTTCCTTGGTTGGCCAATCACAGCTCAGTTCTTCGCCTGTCGCAAATGCAGCATTGTGTCATCGCTAACCATCCAGTCCTCTTTATTCACTATCAGTTTAGTGATTCCACCAAGTACTTCTAACTGTCTGTGGATGTCTTGACCATCATAATTGAACTCCCATTGTCCATTCTTGTAACCGAGAGCATCACCAACAGCACTCAAAACCATTGAAGCCTTGAATTTGTCCATTTTAGCAGGCAATGTAATTTTTTACAGGTCTGTATTGTGACAGTGAAAGAATTCTCTAGAAGGGGAAATAAATGATGGCAGATAAGGAAGGTTAATGAACTTTGGACTCTTTCAACTTTGTTGTTATTCTATGAATCAGCAAGGGAAAAATTATTCCTGGCACTGCAGATAGTAATAAGCTAGTCAAGGTAGCCAGAAGTATAATCTTACACTACAAATAATATAAAAATAAAAAACTGCTCTATCTGTTCCAGAAAATATCCATCCCCCCCCCCCCCCACAAAGGTTGTTCAGAAATGACCATTTCCCATTTTCCATCTTGTCTCTATTTTCCCATTTGCTGAAAAACTGGTACAATAATTGGTTTATTTGGTTTGTCAATGTGTTTATCTGGTAACTCACATGCATGACCATTTTGATTGATCGAAATGACCATGTTTCTGTACAATCATTTTTAACATCAAACAATAGAAATGCGAATCATGTGATCATTTTAATAGAGTCATGATCATTTCGATCAATTGAATTTGAACCATTTCTTTCCTGGGTGCTGACAGTTAATAAGTGATTTCAGGTAATTCGGCCAGTTTAAACGATTGCTGTGTTCGCTGTGCAGTAACAATGCCAAAATGTACACACATCACCACATCTCTCCTACTAGCAGAGGCCAATTCTGGTCGGACTTTGTGTTTTTGTGAATTCGATAAAATCAAGAAAACAGAAATGGGACATTACAATATCACTGCAACTGTCAGAACCCGAGACATAATAGTAGGATTAGGAGCTATATTTTCTTGGTTAGTACTTAAAAATATTAGCTTGCAAACCTGTAATGTATAGAAGAGAGCTGCGTTTATACCGTCAGATCAAAATACTGCCAAGAATTTAGAGAAATTATCCAGAAATTTTGCACCAGGATGTACTGCTGCTGCTTGACACGGTCTTAACTTCAAGGCGTTCCTCGTTAGACATATTGTCCGGGAAGGACTGGAACACCTGACACAGGGGCGGGTTTCCTGTGGTTTGTCTATAACTTAGAGCATTTGCCGAAATTCCAGGCTGATGTCGAGAACATCCGTAAAAAATAAGAGAAAGTTAAGCGGGCAATGCACAAGCATATATTTGGGACTAAAATATGAAAATCCGCGAACGAGGTGTTTTGCCAAGCTGGACGACGAAATATTTATTTGCACGCCAAAAACAATGTGTACGCGCTTTCAAGATTTCGTCGCACTTTTCGCTGAAGTTCTTTTTCTTACTTACGGATCATTCGCGATATTAGAAGGACTGTTCAAAAGTCTAAAGGCATACAACAAAAATCGTTGAAACCAAACAACAAACCGATGGGGGTTCATTTTGTCGTCATGCACTAAACGAAGATGGCATGAGATGACCCAGACAACCGACCCGCCTTCCCTGAATTGAAAAGAAATTTCGCGAAAAAAAGTTTAGCATACTTCGCGGTCCTTATTTTCGCGATTTGGGTGCAAAATTATTTTCTTAGGAAATTAATTTTAGCGAAAATGTAAAAAGATCATATTTCGAGAGTTGTATTATTAAGTTTTACACTTCTTATTGCTGAAAATCATCAACTCACTATAGAAAGCGCATGTGTACCATAGCATAGCCAAAGACGTTTTTGCAATTGTATAATACATAGGTTTTTTCGCGTCGCTTTAAGTTCGTGATTTTTTATCGCGAAAATCGCGAAATTAAAGCGACGCGAAAATTAGTACCAATAGGTACAACAAAGCACTTTGGCTTGCTCTTGCACGTAAAACATGTTAGCCTGGAACTCGGGCAGTCTGCCGAAGTATGGGAAGCCTGTAGGCCTGCGACATTTACATTTTATGATTCATGAAAACCTAAAATATGGGACCCCCGGATCCGTAATGAAACATGCAAACCAATTATTTCATTTCAAAGTCGACCATATCGTATGCATTGCTAGGTGACCGATGACGCGACCTCAATTCACTCAGTGAATTGTAATGTCAATTAATCTTGAACCAGAAAGACTCCGGAAAGCCAAAGGATAGCTAAAAAGCCATGATTGATTATGCATCAATGTCGATCCACTGATACTGAAGTGAGCCTTTAATTCGTATTTTACTGCCAGTGTTTTGGTTTGATTAAAACTAGCCAATCGCCCATCGCATTAATATATGATCGAAAGCAGACGCGTAGTAAAATATGAATTAAATAATATAATAAAGATATCTCTCACTTATCACATGAACCGTACGTACATCGCCATTTTCTGAGCTTTTTTGTTGTTTGATTGCTTTGTTTCACTGCAACAATACAGCTGGAGAGGGCATGCCGATGTGAATATCTAAACAAAGAGAGCTGCCTGTCTAGCAGGATCAGTATACCGGGGATAAAGTGATCGGCAATAAATAAGTTATTGACTGAGAAGGCAGGTGAATTGAATGATAAGACTCACTAAAATGAAAAAAGCAGGTCCAATCTTGAAAATCGTCTAACTGCTTTTTCTAATCATGTTTTCTTTTTTTCCTTAGTTTTCCAGCTGAGCGATGATAACTAAGGGGTGGACCATTAGAAATTGGGGGAGGGGGGGTGGCAATTCCCAAAAAAAATTCGAGCAAGGCCAATCCTTCCAAAAAAAAAATCTTGCAGAGATCCAAGCTAGTAAAAAACATGACATAAATTCCGGAAAAAAATTCTTGCACAACCTGATCCCTGAAAAAAAAAATTCATGCACAAAAAAATTGCCACCCCCCCTCCCCCAATTTCTAATGGTCCACCCCTAAGGTCTTGCTTTTGGACAATAAATAATTATTCTTATATGCTGCCATATTCAGACAGCGTAATCGCCGTTCCTATTCACAAGGCATAAATCAAACAACCCTCGAAAAATAATCTGAGACAAGTTTTGTCTTCTTTATATAGCGTTGCCACGAGTGACCAAAGCTATCTGATAGTATTCCTTACGTGTCTCTAAACCCTAACTTTGGCCTTGCCTTAGCACTTCCCTCTTGTATGGCCTGTGCTTTCAGCCAATCACAAAAGGCCAGAACTGGTTAAGTTCGGTTCCACTTCCGTGAGCATTCGGAGGGCCTTATTGTGTGAATCAACCAATCAGAGCCGGACACGAACGGACGAGTGCATTTCCGGTTTGGTTCGGTTGCTTGAGTCCTCTTTTGGCCTCCCGGCGCAAGCTAAGCTCACAGTCTTTCCAAACTGCTTCTCAAACCACAGCCAAAATGAAGAGTATAGTAATCGTTTTCCTAGCCTTTTTAGCAGCATCTTATAGCGAAGAAGTCAAGGAAGAAGATGATGTTTTAGTTTTAACAGAAAAGAACTTCGACGACGTTATAAGTAGCAACAAGCATGTTCTAGTTGAGTTCTGTAAGTCGTACTCCTGTAGCGTTTCATGGCCTCTTTCCGCTGAAAATATTATGATTTCAAAATTTAACTGTTCAATTTGTTTTTGCAGATGCCCCATGGTGTGGACACTGCAAAGCTTTAGCTCCTGAGTATGCAAAAGCAGCCAAAAACTGAAAGAAGACAAATCTATAATCAAACTTGCAAAAGTTGACGCCACAGCCGAGTCGAAGTTGGGAGAGAAACATAAAGTGCAAGGGTACCCCACTCTGAAGTTCTTCAAAGATGGCAAAGCTGCCGAATATGGCGGTAAGGAATCTATCTTTTTGATACTGAATAGGCTCACTTATATTTCTGAGTTAGAATTCTTTGATGTGCAGTCGTGCACGTGTTTTGCATGTTTGTAACCAGCTACACGCACAAGTTTATTGTCTGAGAAGAAGCCATTGCTTAACATTTGCCAGACCCTTTCGTGGTAATCACCAGACTTCACTCTTCAATTTCGTTTCTTTCTTTGAGATTTACTATAATACGTGTTAGTCCCCCTTTCTAAAATAACACTAACATTTCGCCCATTGAGCCATTCAAACAACAAGCAAGCTTTCCCTTTTGTCTTGGACTACTTTGCTCTACAGTAAGATTTGCTATGACTATAAGCTCGAGCTATGTTACTTTTTTACATCGATGCTCAACATTACATCAATTTCTCGGAAATCTACACGGAAACCTATCCTGTGTTTCTCCTTTTTTTTGTCTTCCATTCGTATTGTCAGACATTTCATGAAATTACATGTCCATTATTAGTACACGTGTACAATTGCAATTCCTCTTGGATTTGAAATCCTACACTTTCAGATGAGATTTGATCACCTAATAATTTGTTTCACAAGAAAACACGAACACTCGAGACATCATTTATAGCACATTAGAAAATTATAATTCAGCCATATTATTTTGACGTATATTTTGAAAATAATCCTCACCAAAGGTGATAGTTTCCCTTTGTATGTAGACTTTAAATTGCTGTTTGGTAGATATTTTGAAAGACTAAATACGTAAATGAATAATAACTCAGAATTCAGATTTATTTTTTTTTACAGCAAGACCCCTATGTTTAATAATTATACAGCTCAAGTTTTCAAGTGATTTGCAGTCAAGCTTTTGATTCATGATGTCAGTCCTTTTTGCCCAGGGAACTGATATGAGGACAACATGCTGTTCCTTATTCAATCCAGGGTCTCTTTGATAATACTTGAGTATACCATCATGATTTAGGGATCTCTTTCTATTTTAACTCCTTCTATTTTTAGGGTATTGTTTGGTATTGTTCTCTGGTGTTAATGCCATTGTTCATTTCTGCCATGAAAGAATGGAATGAAGAATAGACTCCCTAAATCATGACTCATATGTACTTGAGGCACCTGTTGATTCAAGTTAACTGATAGTGCTCATGTGGTGGCATCTTATTGGTTTAACATGGCACCTACAACCTTTTGCTCTTTTTCAAGCATGATTTTGAAGTCCACTAAATTATCCTAGTGATTTTCAATAACAGGAAATTCTACTAATTCTATTTTTAAACCAAAATGGTATTTCAAGCATCATTTAAATATCGTAATAACAGTTTATCCCGATATACTTAAAGTTCTAGCATGCTTTTATTACAGTTTTTTTATTGGTTGTCATAGCTGTTTGTGTATGCTCTTTAAAGTGCTACTGAAATGAATAATTTAACCATTCCATTTCGGTCACACCCAAACAAGCTTGATGAAAGAAGAAAAATGACTTTTTCCCCAATTTTATATCGTTGTTGGTTACTGAGATATTAAGTTAGAAAATTATTCTAGTTAGCATACATATGACGTCACAAGATTGACACAGGTAACGCTTTGGATAATAAAATTACCTGATCATTTCCATACAAATACTGTATTTTTCCTTGGAAATTTCAGAGGGGTGGGGTCACTTTTCAGCACCCTTCCGTGGAGGGGGTATGGATATTTTCTGGAACCACACATTTCATATATAATAACAGTGTTTTCCATACAGTAACAACATATTTTTCATTAGAGCAAGTGTATTTTTTTCTCAAAAGTAAATTCTGTACAAGGCAAAAATGTTAAACCAAAGAACTAAGCAAAAAGATTTTAAGACCATCTTTTGAATAGAATAAATTGGTAATTTGTCATGGATTTTTAAAGATTTTCGTCGATATATTTTGAAATATTATGTGTTCAGAGGGATGGTGGAGCCAGGGGGAACTCCCTCCCCCCACACACACACTTTGAACACACTATGCCACACTATGCTACAGTTGTTTTCAAACACTAAACTGAATGTTCAAATGGCAAGCATGTGTGTAGCTGCAATGTAAAAATTAATGCATAGTATCTTATTCTGTCTTCTGCTTTTCAGGTGGACGAACATCATCTGAGATTGTTGCCTGGCTGAACAAGAAGACTGGCCCCCCTGCAAAAGCCCTTGAGACCCTTGAAGCTCTCAAAGACTTCCTTACCAAAGATGTTGCAGTTGTAGGTTTCTTCAAGGATAAGGAGTCAGAGGCTGCCAAGGCATACATTGATGCTGCTGATGGCATTGATGACATGGAGTTTGGCATTGTCAGTGATGAAGCCATTGCTAAAGAGCACAAGGCTGAAGGAGATAAAATTGTCCTGTTCAAGAAGGTGTGTTAAGTTGTAAACTGCAGAGTTAGCTATACTTACTTGTAGTACTGTGAAAAAGTTATACTGTAACTGTTGCTCATACATTTTCTATATTCACCTGGTACAGTAAGGGAGTTAATTATTAAGCTTTTTGATGATACTTGGTTGGCAGGAATGTTTGTAACACAGGGCAATTGCATTATTTTCAGTTTGATGAGGGCCGCAATGATTATGATGGTAATTTGAGAGGATGCCATCCAGACATTCTGCAAAGCCAACTCACTGCCCCTTGTCACAGAATTTAGCGATGAGGTAAGCTTATTAATATTCATCTTTACATTTTGCATCTAGCCAGTTACATGTACCTGTACTACTGTGCCATTACTTAGATTAATAGGCTTTGGCCATCCCACATATAATTTGATACAGATATGAACAGTAATTTATGATATTGGCTTTTGTTACTTGGTACAGTATGCTAAGCCATTCATTACATTAAAAAAACACTGTAATAGTCCTTGGACTAGTGAAGTATAAAAGTTACTACTGGGATAAGTCTGAGGTCTACCCAAGCATATTATAGCACCACAGAATGCTGCAGGAAAAAAAATGTTTTTGCACAAAATAAAAACATGCCATTAGCCATTAAGTCATGTTGGACAATTCCTGGCCTCCTTTATAATTAATTATACAATTAATGTCATGTGACGTTGGGACTTTTTGAGGAATAATAAGCTAGTAACATGTAGATCAAGTTGATCTTGCCTCAGGAATTTTTTTTGTGTGAATTAGCATGTGCCTTTGCACACCGTTTTCTATTGTTTTCAAATTGATCCATTGTTTTTCAGATGCTCTGATTGGCTAAGAGTCCGCAAAGGTTGTCAGTTGGTGATGGGCCTTTAACAGTGCTAAATATTGTATTCCATTTCAGACTGCACCCAAGATCTTTGTGGGGACGTGAAAAGACATGTTCTTTGTTTGCCAACAAGAAAGCAGACTCCTTCAAAGGCATCCAGGATGCTTTCTCAGCGGCTGCCAAGGATTTCAAGGGAAAAGTCTTGTTTGTATTTGTGGATAATGAGGTTGGAGGATAACAAGCGTATTGTTGAGTTCTTTGGTCTTACTGATGACGAAATACCTGCCATCCGTCTCATCAACTTGGCTGATGAGGACATGACGAAGTTCAAGCCAGAAACCACAGAACTCACTGCTGAGAATGTCAAGCAGTTTGTCCAAGATTTCATGGATGGAAAGCTAAAGGTATGTACTTTTCTAAGTGTACTGCAAGTTGTCACATTTACTGTGCGACTACATCAACCGGGCCATTTTGTAAGAAGTTAGCCAATCAGAAAGCAAGTACAGAACAATGGATCATGACTTTCTTGAGATCTCAGGCATCAAAATTGTGAAACATTTTAGAAGAAATAGCTTTCACACTTTTTGCAGGTATTAAATTTCGTTAAAATGTTTTGAATCTCTAAATGACAAACTTTTTATGGGATAGCCCGGTTGACGTAGTTGCATAGTAAGTAATCATAAGATGATTGACTGCTTCCTGGTAGCGACTGCCTCCCAGGTACTGTAGCTCAGTTTATAGAGTGCTAGTCTGGTGAATAGGAGGTCATGGGTTGGGACCTTGGCCAGACCAACACTCAGGACCATTTCTAAATAATTGAGACAAGTGCTGCTTTTGCTTCAACATCTGCAAATGTTTAGACCTTCGCGTCTTCTCAGATAATGATGTAAAACAGTAGGTCCTGTCTCTCACATGCACTACTACACTAACCAGAACCAGAGGGATGTTAAGTAATGGTCCGTATAAGAACTACCCAAGCCAATGGCAGAGCATGCTGGAATGCAATTTTTTTCTATTGAAATATCGGCGATTTCATGGCTTAGACACAAAAGTTGGTAAAATTACCATGAAAGAAAGACTTTTCTCAGGATTTATGGTAAGATATAAGCACATGTGGTACTCATATACAGATATACGATTTTTGAAGACTTCGTATTTGGAGAACCTAGCATAAAATAGAGATTCTCTTTCCTTTGTTTTTATTTAATCTGATGGTCTGGAGAGTTATTATCGCTATATTTTCTCAGCAAGTCGAAATCAATAATTGTTTCACTTGTATTTTATTACTAGTCATGACAACTTTCTGTGGTAAAAGAATGGAACACATCCTATGTGGGAACCCTGAATGCCGTAGAACAATGGAGTTTCGGTTCCTTCTTGCATGGATGATTACTTAAAGTACCACAGGGACATCGGAAGTTGCTCCTCAGGGCAGGGCTCACAACTTATTAACCCATTTCACTGCCTAGGGAACCTTGTGAAATGCTTTGATCAATGTCCTGAAAATACTGGCCAAGACCAATGTTGAGGTGAAGTATTTTCAAGGCCAAGTTTATAGTCTGGGTCTGGAGTAGTTCCTACAAAGCTCCTCTCGGGTTGAACAATAAAACAATACCCAAAACCAAAACATAGAGATAAAGAATGAGGATAATATATTATGTATTCATTGTATTTCACTTTTAAAATGTGCAAAATGTACAAACTAACATTCTGTCTTATTCACAGCCTCATATGATGTCTCAGGATGTCCCTAAGGACTGGGATGCCAAGCCAGTAAAGGTCCTTGTTGGCAAGAACTTTGACGCAATTGCCAGGACAGACTAAGGATGTCTTGGTAGAGTTCTGTAAGTACTTACAGTCAAAAGACATGAAGCGTGCCCCCCTAGAGTTGAATATCCAATTCATTGTTCCATTATTGATTTCATTATTCAATCCAAAAATTAAATTTTTATTCAATATTGAAAATTAAATAATTACTCTGGATGAACAATTGCTTACTCAGAAATCAAAATTTGAGCATTTAACATTTTAAATATTGGATTGAAAAATGCATTTTTGGATTGAATAATGAAATCAATAATGGAATAATGAATTGAATATTCGACTCTAGGGGGCACGCTTCATGTCTTTTTACTGTAACTGTACATTCATTATTTTGTCAAAAAGAATTTTGAATGATTTGGAGCTTTTCATATTTTGGGTTTGAAAATTTACTGGCAGCTGATTGGTTTATCCAATCAGAACACACAACAAGAGCTATAGTTATTTCCCGCGTCTTGTCATTTGTGATGTTTCACAAAATGCAAATAGACGGAGAGATTTAGTTGCTCAAATGTGTGAAATTTTGCCAGTAGACGTTGAATTCTGTTTAACAGTTCTATTATTGGCAAAAGGTGGACTGGTAAAAAAAGCCCGGTTGCCTGGCTCAAATGTAGGTTTACAAATAGCGTAAGGGTTACAGGGGCTAGTGGAGTTTAAGACCGAAGTCTAAGTCAAGTACATGTTATAAATATTGCCGACAGCCCACTAGCTACATTTGTAAATAGAACTGCTAAGAATTCTAAGTGGCATTGCTTTCAGATTGTTCGGAATAGGTTGTAAGCGCGAGAAACTATGACGTCAGAACAAACTAGAAGGGAATGACCTCTCAACCAAAACAAACACACGGAGCCGCGGTCTCGGTGTCAGTCCAGGTTCAGGAAACATTTCCTTCAGTAGTTCAAGGTGTCCATAGTCAAAGTCTTAAGGTGTTTCACTAAGTCAAAGGCCACGGTATAGACGTTAATAAACGCTTTCGTTGCGGCCCTGTTGTGAGAAACACGATTCGAATTTTAAGACCATTGAAATCAGCGCTTACAAAAAGCGAACGTTTTGCATATTTTCAGCAGACGCAGCATTTCCAGGCGAGTCTCTTTAGAAACCTTTGCTATTAAGAATAGACAGGTTATATCCGATAAGATGACTCAGATGTTTGAGCTGCACGGCTTTGGTTGCTAGAAGTTCATATGCTCGCATTTTTAGATTGGATCTTATGGACAAAACATATAAATGTAGTGTGCGTGAAAGATCCATAGTAAGAGCGAGTCCGTTGACGGTTTTCCTGAAAACCGCTTTTAGATAGCTAAAGTATTTGGAAGACCGGTTTCGGTATCCTGAAAAGGGTACCTTCGTCAGTTCCGTATAGCTAAGTCTGAGATCGTCGGTGCGCTCGTATTCACAAGCAGTAGGGGACAATCTCGCTAGTCGAAACAAACAACAGCATATATATGCAAGTCGAAAGCAATTCATTGCGCATGAGCGACTTAGAAGTTACTGGCAGCTGATTGGTTTATCCAATCAGAACACACAACAAAGAGCTATAGTTAGTTCCCCGCGTCTTGTCATTTGTGATGTTTCACAAAATGCAAATAGACGGAGAGATTTAGTTGCTCAAATGTGTGAAAATTTTGCCAGTAGACGTTGAATTCTGTTTATTTTGAATGATTTGGAGCTTTTCATATTTTGGGTTTGAAAATTTACTCCAGTTTTTTGGGGGTCAAGAAATCTGCAGCGTATTTTACAAACATGAACATTTTTGGGTTACCAATCTTTGTTCCCATTTTTTTGTCAATGTTGGTCTTGCTTTTGGACATATAATATTGGATTATAGACGCAAATAGGGTCCTGGAGGTGGTACCCCCCCCCCCCCCCCCCCCCCCCCCCCCCCCCCCCCCCCACCCTGTCCCTCTGAAGTACTTCTCTGGGGCTAACACCAATCCCGGAATCTTAGAGGTTTTTGACTGGAGGTAGTTGCTCTTATGTGCACTTTTCCATTCAAATAAACATTTTCTTTTGTTTTTCTTAGATGCCCCATGGTGTGGCCACTGCAAGCAGTTGGCTCCCATCTGGGATCAGCTCGGTGAGAAATTCAAAGACAAGAAAGACATAGTTATTGCCAAGATGGACTCCACAGCAAATGAAGTCGAAGGTGTCAGATCCAGAGCTTCCCAACCATCAAGTACTTTCCTAAGGAGGGAGAGGTTAGTAATACTTTTTCAGCATTTTCCATCTCCTGAAAACAACTTCTTGGCAACCGGAGTCACACAGTTGCCATAATCGATCCCAGAGCTCCCCACTTTTCAGCGACCGTGAGGGCCAGCCGCTTGAGGGCCTTCATTAATTGGCTAATTCTGTAGCATGCATAGAATCTTATGGCTCTCATTCCATACCTAGACTCTGGAATGGCAAACAAAAGAATAACTCAGCATTAGTTTTTTAACAGTTTTTTTTTATTCCCCATCTAAAAGGATGTAGACTACAATGGCGGCCGCAAGCTGGATGACCTTGTCAAGTTCTTGGAATCCGGAGGCAAGGAGGTAATGAGCCGGAGCAGAGGGTGAGGAGCCACCACCAGAGGAGGAAGGAGAGGAGCTGCCACCTGATGAGGAAGGCGGTGAGGTGCCTCCAGAGGGAGAGGAGGGTTCCGAGGAGAAGGAGACGGGCACTACCGAGACAAAGGATGAATTATAAAATGCGAAAAATCCATTTTCATTACTACGCTAATTGAGACTATTATACTCTGGTATAGTTCACAGTACATTTGGCAATTTATTGCTAGGCTGTACTTTGGATTATGCTATGAAGAACTCGGTCCAAGAGAGCAGACATAACTCCCTCGGGGTCAGAGATTTTTTCTCTTTCTCCGCTTACTAGGGCTAACGCTCAGAAGCACACATGGGACCATTTCATTAGCACGTTAGCTTTCACACAAGGTTAATTCCTTATCTCCACTCGGTCCAAGAGAGTATTATTTACCAGTTATACAAATATTGCATTGCAGTATTTCAGTGCATTGTCCCGGCCACAGTATCCATTATACTGCCTTGAGTTTTGCAGTCAGTCTAAAATAGATGGATTGGCTGTAGTGCTAGTAAACCATAACAAATAGCTACTGGTAGATAGTATTATCGTATCGTCTAGTCCAAATGGATGAACAAGTTTGGCTTTATGAACTGCTTGTTGCCACGGAAACTTTGTTGTTACAATTGTTTTAAATTTTCGCTTGTTTTCTTTGTGGCAATGTCTGTTGTCTTTTTGTTTATTTTTGGCATTTTTTTGTTTTCGACTCCAAGAGTTCTTTTTTCCTGGTTAATAATATTTCATGTGTCCTGAAAGATAAACGTTGTAAGTTATTTTCAGTTATTTTTTCAAATGAAAGGTACATTCTTACAGAAAACAAAATGAGATTTTAGGATTTTTAAAGCAATGATATGATTATCTATCTTCTTTGAAATTAATGAATTACTTCGCATTGTAAAAAAAAAGGCGTGCTAAGCCATGTAAGCTGTGAATTCACAAAAATAGCCTTGTTTTATAAAAGAAGAACCCCAAATTTTTAGGGTATTCTCCTTGCAAATTTGCAGTTTATTGAATACGGTATTCGCCGGTGTAGCAAGCCTCTCGGTCCTCCGAATATTCCAGCTTCTTAGTTCTTGAGCATACGATGGTATTTATGTGAAAATTATGTCTGTGGTTTGAGATAAATAAACAGTTTTGGAAATTGGTCGTGTGTGTTTTCTGTTGCAAATTGCAGACGTCGATTGGTCGTAGCCTATTTTTTAAATAAAGGTGACTCAACGAAAAGTCGACGCGCATTTTCTGTAAATATAAATTTGGTCATTACTTTAATAATATTCGTGAAACGGATATCAAACTTGGAGGGCAGTAGGAGGTGTCATATAGCAATAGTTTAACATATTTCGATATTTGTTTTCGTTATTACTTTTAATAATGTTCCGGCTAAAGTGGGACCTCCTTTTTCCTCTTTAAACGTCTCTTAACAAAATTTTGCTATCACTTCTCCACGAAATTTCATGGTGTTCAATTTATTTGAAAAGTCAATTTATTCAATTTATTTAGAAAGTCTTAGCCAATTCGGCGGAGCCAAAATTTAGATTTGTTTATTTATTTGCTAATTTATTCATTTGTTTATTTTGGTTCCGCCGAGTTGGGTAAGACTCTCTAAATATCTGAAGCAGTTAATTGAACACCAATTTTGAAATTTCGTGCAAAAGTGATGGCAAAATTTTGTTTTAGAGATGTTTAAAGAGGAAAAAGGGGGTCCACTGTACTTGGGATATCATTAAAAGTATTAACGCAAATAAAGAGCGAAATATGTTAAACTATTGCTGAAAGATACCCCCTACTGTCCAAGTGTAATATCCGTCACGAGAATATTAATATATAGATTTAGCCACTGGCTAAAGCGGAGACCCCGGTTGCATATTTTTCCTGTGTTAATGAGACAAAAAGGTTGCCATTGCACGTAGCCTGTCATCGCCATACCACGTGCCCACTTGCACACGCCACTTCATAATAATTTCACCCAAGTTTGGTTCTCTAAAAGCTCATTCCTTCCAATATATATATATATACCTTTTCTGGGTTGATGACGTCATTGATTACATCATACCACGCAGTTCCACCCCCTTGCCACTTTGACAACTTCACCCAAGTTTGGTTGTCCGAGGTTCACCCCTTCCCAAGATATAATTATACCTTTCTGGTTTGATGACGTCATCGATGACACTCATACCACGTGACCATGCCGTTGCACCCCGGCCCCTTGCCTTTTAGACAACTTCACCAATGTTCAGTTGTCTAAGGTTCTCCCTTCCAAAGATATAAAATTTTCTCGTTTGATGACGTCATACCACGCGACCACGCCGTTGCACCCCCTTGCCACTTGATCCAGTTGTTAGTTTTGTGAGTAGTTGTTGTTCCGCGTTGAAATACATTCTGTAGAGAATTCTAACCTGTAGTTGCAGTTCGTTACAATATGTAAAGGGAGCTGTCATCATTTACCGGGGGGGGGGGGGGGGGGGGAGGGGGGGCATGATTTTTTGAAGCTCATTTAATGCCTCATTGAAAAATTGTGACCCTCCCCAAATCCGCTCTAAAAATATTGTGGCCCTCCTCCCTTAAATGAGCTTAAACTAAAAAATCGTACTATTTATACGACGAATCGTCGTAACACAGTCCACTTCTGCATTTTATTACCATAAGCAGAAACTGAGACAGCTATTTGATGTAAAGTTATTTTTACTACAGGGTGCCATTTCTACACGTTTCTACAGTTCTATATATACAGCAAGTCAGGATGTACTTCTCTCTTGTGTCAGTTACCTCTGTTTTTATCGGGGTAACTGGCAGATATAAAAGTGTTGTTATCTGGCAACTGGAATTCTGTTATCTGGCAACTGGAATTCATAGACGACAAACTTGAAATTTCTGAGTTTCGTGACAATTTCAATTTGAGTAGAAATTTTCTGAGCTTTGTAATTGGAAGTCTGAGTTTTGAGCTCTACTCCGAGATATTAAAAACTCGAGCTCCAATTGTACATAGCACAGAATAACCTGGCGTGCTTAAGCAAGGACTGACTCTGAAGAAGAAGGAGACGAGGATGAAGAGGGTGAAGATGCACTAGTCTTGGAAGAATTCGGAAGTGATGAAGACAGTGAGGAAAGTGAGAACGATGCACTAGTGATGCAGGCTATGAGGAGAGTGACAGTGGTACAAAAGATCGACAGGAAAGAGAAGATTCTGATGGCGAAGACATTGATAATAATGCGCGCGAAGATGATGTCAGTAGACTACTGTACGTGATCAGTTCTGGAAGAACGTGCACAGCTTGGAAAGCCAGTTCTCTCTACCAATATAGCCAAAGATCGCACGGGGGTTTTGGGTAGAATTGGTATCTCAGCGGTATTTGGTATTTTGGGTATTTTTCATTTGTTCGCGATCGTAGCAATTGATAAAAAAGAATCTGGATAAAGTCCGAGTAGTGTACATGCCCATTACCACAGAATATGCAGAATGATCCCACTGTTACACACATTACGTAGGCTCGATCACCATTCTCCATCCGTTTGTCATGAGTAGTGAGGATTTTGGCGGAGCGCGCCAACTGCTGAAAAGACCAAACAATGGCAATCCAGACCCCCTCGGTAACTATTGAGCATTTGCGCGGCCAAATTCATAAGAGACGGGTCATTATTTATCGCCAGGGGATCACTTTATACCGCCGTTAGGGAATATTTTTTAGCGAGAGAAAGGGGAATCTCTCGAAACTTGAAGCCCTGAAAGAGAAGACCACAAGAAATTATCGAAGGAGTTATTGCGGCAACTCCTATATCATTTGCGCTTATCATAAGTCTAGTTCACTTAACTGTGCAGAATATGGTATTAACAAACTCCCCCTCAAAAAACGCCCTGCATAAATAAATCTCGAAGCAGTCTCAGTACGAAAGAAGACGCCTTATTATTTAAGTAAGCGTGACCAACGTTTACGAGGAAAAAGATTCGTCATTTGGGCCGCTCCACGCACACCAAGAATATGGTCATTTGCGGGCTTTGTTTACTATACACAACAAATGGAATGTTCATCTACCTTTTCTCAGAGACTTCATGAAATGCGTTTATCAAAATCAGGGCGCGCTTCGTGCGCAACAAAAGAGACATTTCTGTAAAATGTCTTCCACTAGTGCAAATAGGGGGATAACAAAACGTTTCACAGCTCTTAGAGATCACGTTAGTTATTTTACTTTTATTTTGACCGTGTCTGCTCAAAATTCTCCGACCCCTGTAAATTTGGCGACTGCAGTCCAAATTTACAATGCCAAACTTCAAAAACTATTCCTTAAAGTACTATAGGAGAGGAGCAAAATGACTGGTAATTTGTAGTTATTTTTATTTTCCTTGTACTCCCCATTTTTAATTGAACAATTTGGATCAAATTCCAGTGCTAGCTTGTCACGTGACTACTCTTCGTACCGGAACAGGTATCAAATTGTTTTGGTTCAGGTTTTCTATTAATACATACCAAAACATTTGATATTCCATCAGTTTGTAAGATGAAATTAAAAACCATTTATTGAGCAAATTGGTGTCTAGCCAAGCCTTAATCCACCTGAGTGCCTGAGTAGATCCAATCGAAATCGAGATATAATCAAAGCGGAAAAATTACTAAAGGATGCAATGTTTTCATACTTAACAAAAAAAGAACGAGGGGGAGGGTCACGTTTTTTTCAGGACTATGAAGGGGAGGGACACGTTTTTTGAAGGTACCTTTAAGGGGAGGGTCAAATTTGTTTTGAAGCTCTTTTGGACAAAAACACTGACAGTTCACTATGCAAATAAATTGATTGATTGATTGTCATTGCGTGACTAAGGCCTAACAAGAGAGGAACGCCCCTATTATCGCATATACTAAGCCAATACTGCCCTCTGTGAAATAAAATAGCGGAATACCTGGCGAAATATATATTTACTCCGCTGAATCGGAAGGTCTACTTTGATTGGGAGAGTAGCACATAAATAACCTGTTACAGTTTTCTAACCTGCTAACATGACCCACGGTATGTTGTATTCTTACACTGGGGCCTCTGGTGTGTGACTCTCGCGTCCCCGTGGTTTATTTACTGTGTTTCTTGATAATTCTGCGAACCGACTCATTCATTGTGTTTACGAAGTGTTCCCTCAATCATATTTTTAAATATGCAGCCGCCTGTAGCTTTTTCAAAACCCGAGTGATGTTTTTGGTGTTGCAGTGTTGTGCGATCGTAATTTAAGCTGCTATAACGCGCGTTTTGACTGTTGAAGAGAGACTAGTTATCAGTTTCAGTTTCAGTTTATTTGCTCGGTTAAGCTATGTTGCTAATTACCAAGATTATAAATATGTATATATAAATTCACAATAAATAAGGTAATAAATAAATAACATGAGAAGAAATAAGTAAATATCATGCTCATGACGTCGTAAAAATCCTAAGTTATGGACTCTATAAAGGACATATGAAACTTTGCTTTCGGACTCCTGTTTTTGGTGCTGCAATTTCTGTCACGCAACACAAAATTCAATTCTTTAGGCATTTTACGCGCCCTGTACGCGCCATATTTCAGGTAATTCTCCCGTTTGGAGCATTCGATGAAGGTCAACATGCTAAATAAGTGCAAATTACTCACATTTTGGATAATACTAGCTCATATATTGTGGGCTTACGGCACATACATTTCATTTGGTAATTTGGTCGCCATTGTTTGATGTCCTTCCGAAGGACTCCAGCATGGCGGCGCCATACAATGACATTTCTGACATTTTACAGTAAACAGTTTGCACATTCGTTCGCTTAAGTCTTGCTTGTGATATACGATTCCAGTCTAAAACTTGGCAAAGCTGTTGAAGGTCTAGTTCTCTTTCATATTGGCTTTTTGTTCCCTAAATCCGCCCCTGATTTTATTGTGATACTAATTAGACACTACGCATGGCCGAGCTCTGCATATATTGCTCGTATCGCGGGTCGCGAGTAAAAGATGCGGGTGCGGGTAAAACGGTGCGGGTAAAAAGGTGCTGTTGCGGGTCTTGAAAATAGTCTATAAATTACCGGACGGTACGTAGAAAGCAGGTTGCAGGTTTGCAGATGTGAGTATTCACGTACGAGTGAGTGATTTTATCCCGGGGGGGGAGGGGGGGGGGGGGGGGTTCTCCCAAGTAAGAGTGATAGGGGTGCTCGTCGGGACATCGGAAAATATACCCTAAAAAATACCAGGACATAAAAAATCCACCCCCTAAAAATACCTTACCTATAAAACAAAATGACCCCTAAAAAATACCAACAATAAACCCTTTTTGTGATTGTTCATTGTTTCTTATCTCAAAACAGGCCATTTTTTAGAGCTATAAATGAAGAAAGAAAGCCAGAAAACGTTTTGCTTTGTTTGTGGCCCTTTCATTCATTTGCGTACCCCTAAAAAATACCATTTATTAGTGAAAACCACAATGTTTCTCCGATACACCCTAAAAAATACCGGAGAGTCGATTTTGACCCCTAAAAAATACGACGAGCACCCCTATCAGGTCGACATGTGAAGAACCCCCCCCCCGGGGATTTTATGTACGCATTAATACGGCAGTGAGGTCATTGACCACGTGACCGGGGAAAATTACAAATATTTCTCAGCATTTATATGAACGGCAATCAAACTTGGAGATAACCATGTTTAACACTAGGTCCAGCAAGTACACATTAATTGCAGGCCACGTGACAGTGGAAAGATATTCTAGGGTAAAAACCGGAGTCTCCCGCGTATAAACCGGGAGAGTTGGCAGGTATGCAATCTGCAAAGTAGTTATTCCAGGCAACTTCTCAATCATTTGCATTTTTCTACTTCACTTTACTCAATACATAATAAAAATTTCGGATCATCTAATAAAGTCCATGTTCATCTAACTTTCTCTAAGGCTTGATGAAACGCGTTTATCAAAAATCGGGCGCGCTTCTGCGCAACGAAAGGAAAATGCGATCCCCTCTATCTGTAAATGTCTTCTACTAGGTCAAACAGGGGGCGGGGGGATCACGAAAACGTTTAACTGCTCTGAGGGGGGATCACGTTAATCGTTGTACTTATAGAGGGAGGATCATTGCATTTTGACCTTGTATTACCGGTCCCGGAGGGGGGGGGGACTCCCTATATTCGAATCCTAGGGGTGACCGTCGTATTTTTTAGGGGTTGAAATCGGCGATCTGGTATTTTTTAGGGGTTCGAAAATAAAAAACGGTATAGTAAGAAAAATAGGTATTTTTTAGGGGGTTCTCACGCAAATAAGGTAGTGTTTTTGAAAGTCGAGAGGATGCATTTGATGTATATTAAATAAGCGGCCAGAATAAAATTTAATCTGTCAAAAATGTTGGTATTTTTTAGGGTATTTTCAGACTGAGGGGTATTTTTTAGGGCGGAAATTTTTTCCGACCAGGTATTTTTTAGGGTCAAAATTCGAGTTTCCCGACGGTCACCCCTAGCATTTTAACCTTAGAGTCCCCCCCCCCCCCCCCCCCCCCCCCCCGGGCACCGGTCCCTTACTAGGGAGAGCTACGTCCCCCGGTAGAATGGTTTTCAGTATATTTACTGGTTGGTATTCCTACCGATATCCTTTGTGCCTTGTAATTATAATGATTTTCTTATGTTTCCATTGATCGATAGCTGATGGCGAACCGAATGTGGTTGTAGAGAAGCTCGTGGTTTTAGTGGAAGGCCGACCTAAAGATGTTGAATTGGACTTAACAGGAGGTAAAAACTTTAGTAAATCGCTCCGCAAAATTTTGCTAAATAATGACGAGCGTGTCATTATTTAGCGGGGGGAGAGGGCTCCTATTTTTGTGGGGATGGTCCTAATTTTTTTTCGCGTCTAAAGGGATGGTCCAATTTGTTTTCACTCTTTGGGGGAGGGTAATAATTTCAAACGTTTGGACGATGGAGAGAGTGAAACAGATGCAGATAGTAGTTATTCCAGCAACTTCTCTATCATTTGCATTTTTACTTATAAAAATTTCGGATAAAGAATGACATCTAATATACTCTTTGAGAACTCGCGCAACGAGGACACTACCCTCGCGCCGCTTACAAGAACAAGTGTATCTTGACCATTGACGAGGAAAAACAACTTTCCCAAAAAAGCGCTGAAGTGATAGGCATTGCGGGCAGAAGACCTCTTAGGTAAGCGCGTGAGTTGGACGTTATAAGCATAGAAATTCGTCATTTTCACGCACATGAATAATAATAACAATTTCGTCATCTGCGGCGCGCATATACGTAGGCCTTTCTTGATTATGCTAGCTTTTTTTTCGGCATTTGGAAAACGAGCATTTTTTTTTTCGTTTTTTCTTGAAAAGAATTGCTAGCATTTTCTGTCATTTTTCATGACTGTGATCCAGATTTCAGCACTCAGAAGGATAAATTTTCACAACTGTGATTACTTAATTTGATTATGTTCTGTCTGTTTTGACTGTTGGTGCGTTTTGTATAATTGTGTTGTGTGAATGTAGACCAAAAGACCTGGGTGGGCAGCGGTTAACTCTTTCTCTTGTTCAGCCAAGATGGTGTCGGCCGCGAATAGCAAGAAAGACCAGGGGTGCTTTCCGTTTTCCAGCAAATTTCGGTGGGTCGAAATCAAATGAAAAGCGTTATTCCCGGGAAAGATTTTCGGAAATGTAGGACAACCTTTTGAGCTTGCACAGAAACCGGTATTATCTTGGAAATGAAAGAGCATCTTTTGTAACTTATTTTTGTTAATGTTTTGTTATTCATTTTCAGATCTTTCTTATCTCAAGGACAAACTCAACTTTATGAAGAAGGGTCCAAATACAAACTCCAAATTTTTTTCAAGGTTAGTTGAAGGTTACAGTACAGTACCATGTAATACTGTTGGAAACTCCCATCTTTTTTGGTCTGGGATGATTGTCGTATCTTTTAGGGGTTGAAATCACGGGGTTTGGTCTCTTTAGGGATAACCTTGAACTGCAATAAAAGTTTAGGGTGATTGGTATCTTTTAGGGCCGAAATGTTTGTCCCAATTGCTTTTTCTCGTGATGATGCTTAAAACACCGTGTAAGAAAGAGAAATTAAGGGAGATTACTCGACGAGAAGACGATGAATTAGCATTTTACTCAAAAATGGAAATTTCTTGAGGAGTATATTCTTCTACCTGTTACCTGTCTCGTTCACGCCTACTTGGCACATAAGGCCTCACCTTTTAGGGAAGAGGTCAAAACAACGGTACTTCATAAGTATCGGTGGGTACCCGAGACCCACCACCTCTCTCAATTTTCCTAAAAATCGGATTTTCAACTGCCGATATTTCGATAAATAATTGATGAATCATAATGAAAACCCTACCATTGTGCTCTAAACACATTTCTGCAATAAAATTGAGTATCCCTCAAGTATATTAAGGCATGGGTGCTTTTCATAAAAAATACGAAAAACACTGAAAAAAATTCCCTAGGCTAAATAAAATGTCTTGCGTAGAATCTTTTCGTTAAGGTTGCTCTACCCGGTGAGACGTTTCATTTGATGTATTTGGTAACCATGTCAACGGGTTGCGTGACTTGTAAGAGCGTGACAAAGCCACAATTTTCTTTCAGGTCTCTGCATTCGACGGGGGTCATACCAATGGTTTCCCAATAGGTCTTATTATGACCGGTGTCGGGCGTACATTACCATTCCAACGAGGTGTGCTGGCCAAGTTATCCTCATTTTAAGTAAATGAGAGGTATCAAATTACATCATCACAAATATAGCTATTCGAAAAAACATTTCTAGGCAGCCTCGTTAGATCAATAATCTACACTAGATAACAAACACCATCACACACTCAGGTGAACGATTTAACTTTTCCCCATCGAATGCAGAGGCCATTTTCCAAGAAATTAAATTTAAGGTCAGAGGTCATACTTTTGTTGCCATAGAGACCAACATGGGTGAAAATGATTGAGAATGACCAAAGGTATTGAAATGCAAATTGATTGGATCCCTCAGAGGCATGATTTAGAGATAGACTAACCCCCTCAGTTTTACGACCGCCATTTTGGATTTGGCTTTCACCCAGGCCTTAAGTTACCTGAGCCCTTATTTGTGTTTCGAGAAAATAACCACTGGATACTTATGGGGGTAGGTGGTACCCGTACCCACCACCTCTTTCACCATCCCTGGATACTTATCGAGTACCGTTGTTTTGACCTCTTCCTTAGGGACAAATTATTTGAGCACTTCTCGCCCAATTTCGTACCCAGAGCCCGTCATCTTTGGCCAGCGGCAAGATTCAGGGCTCTGGGGGGAATCCGATTGATGAGCATGCGTGGTAGGTCAAAAACGTAACGAACTTTCATACAACGTCAAACCGGAAACCCAGAATCTGGGTTTTAAAAAACGATTCCCCCAGAGCCCTGAATCTTGCCGCTGGCCCAAAGATGACGGGCTCTGGGTACCAGATTGCGCTTCGCCTAGAAAATGATTGTATCGCGCATGCACCACAGGTAACCCACGCCGTAGATATGCTCGCTGGCAATAAAATTGTAACCATGAAAACACATACATAGAAAAGCCTTTCAATTGTTAGACAAATGCAATTCTAGGTTGTTTTGACCTGGTTATCAATAATGGATGGAATTGGATTGCGATTTGAGCTATTTTATTGTCAGAGAAGTGATGGCCAGCAAGCATGCAAGAGCCCCTTTAATGTAAATTGAGACTCTTGAGCGATTCGTTACTTTCCCAAATGACAGCTCACTTAAAACGGAAATCAAGAAAGATATTTCTAGTTTGAGGGGGGGGGGGGGGGGGGGGGGGCAAAAAATTTGACGCACTTTGTAATACCTGACGCAATATGTAGTGCGACAGGGGGGAGGGGGACAATTAAACTTTCATGCAAACCTCTGCAAAAAATACGGGCTTGTTTATGTTTGCAAGGCTATGCTGAATCTTCGCGAGTTTGTAACAGATCGGTCTCAAACTTGGCAGTTTTACTAATTTCAGCACACTCTTACCACTGCTTGTGGCAAAATTGAGCTAAGTTGTTGATAACATTTTCGAATTTATAATTCGAGGCGAAAATGCGCCCACCTATAGAACTAAAAAAGAAAGTATTATTAATTAAAGAGAGACATATGACTCTATCCATTATAGATAAACCCACTTCCACACTTGTCACTTCCACTCTGTATTTTGTATATTTTTCTTTTTCAGGTCAAGCGTGAAATTGTATCTGGCTTAAGATATCATCACGCAACATCCCGCAAAGGATGGTTTTTTTGTTATTCCAAAAAAAAGAACATCTTAGCACATGAAATGGGCCATTCCAGAAAATATCTTACTGTCCATCATGGCTGGTTTCTATATATAGTCGTACCACAGTCGACCGAGTTGTATCAGTCTATGATACAGACCTCCAGTCGTATGACCTCCTTGTATTTCTCAAAATTTCCTAGTGCGCATGCAATTTTAGTCCGAATTTCTTGCTTCTATTGAACAAAGCAAACAAAAGATTCGGACTAAATCGCATGCGCACTGAACATTAAATGTATACTCCAACTTATTCTCGTACTCAAGTTCATTCTCGTACCCAGAGCTCCCCGGCTCGTCTCTTCGCAGGGGAGGCTCTGGTGGCGGCCATTTGAGGGCCTTCGCTGATTGCTGATTTTGAACGTTGGAGCATGCGCTGAAAGGTCTTTCTCTCAATGGCTCTGTATTAAATCTCGCGCATGCGTCAGTGGCTGTCACCAGAGCTTCCCCGCGAGGAGACGAGCCAGGGAGCTCTGGGTAAGAGAATGACTCCAACTAGGCCTATTGTTGCTCTACCCCCTCGGAAATGCCTTTTTGGGGTTGCACCTCATCGAAAATACCCACGAAAGAGGCCTTTTATTGTGTCCCCCCGACAGGTTGCTGAAGAGCCTTTTTTCGGTTTCATCCCCTCGGAAAAGGCCATTAATTTTGGTATACCCGCTGGGTAAAAAACCAGATAAGAATGATATGGCCCATTGTGGCATCACCCGATATGCCTCTCTGAGAACTAATTGTTTTTCCAAAGTAAAAACTTTTTTTTAAAGGGCCAGCCAACTCCTGCCTATATGGAGCTCAACTAGACTAGATACCTTTCATGTTTGAAGACTTGATACACAGATACAAGGTCAATTTGTCAGATTAACAAGAAAGATCTGAGATCCTAGCAAGAGTTCACCGGTTTCCCGAGTCAAATCCGAGCCCGAGTCAAAAGTCCGAGTCAGCTATATTTTTGTTCCAAAATGGGGAATTTCTGCATTTAAAATATACTATGGCTTTTCCCTGGCTTGATTAGCACAAAATACGCTTAACAAAGAAAATACAAATTAGGTTTCTTTCATGCTTATGTTTTTTTCAAGTTTTGATGTTCGGCAACAACATATCGCCACCGATGGTGTTATTTTGGACAGAAGTGGGTCTATTGCCATGGATCGCTTATTAAATTATAACATTATCATCAGATATCAAAACAACTGTATACGAGTTTGGTGGGCCATAATATAAAAAGTCGACAGTTTTGATAGCGGTAAACAGGCGTTATTTTAGATAATTCAAGCAGGTCTCCGAAGCTTATTTTTTCGCTCTCGAAGCTTCTCTTTACGTTGCGGTTTCTTTTGTTTCTACTTTTCTATGTGTCAAAAAGCGCGTGAAAATACTATATAGCATATCAATTATAATTAATTATTTAATGAGAATGAAAGGCCTGACTTTAGCTGACTTGCAGAATGCTAGTTGGTATTTTTAAAATACTTGTAATGCAGATAAGCTCAGGTTTATAAGAGGAGAAACGACGGGCCACAGTCGACGTGTTTTACGGTATCGATGTATGCATTCTGTTCCAAAATAAACAAAGTGTAATTACTTGGAGCCCTATAGACTCAAATTCTAAATAAGTTATATATACATAATTGCAGTTTTTATCATTGACTCGTAAATTTGACTCGGACTCGGATTTGACTCAGGAAATGGATTTACTCATCCTAGCAAAGATCTAGCCTCCACATGTTAGCTTTTTCGCCCAAGAGGAGGAAGAAAAAGAAGAGAAAGTATTACTTTACACATTCAACCACCGCAGTTTGAACTTTTCATTATATCATCGTTCAATCTTAATTAATTAGAACGCGGCGGGGCTCAAACAGGGTGGTGAAGGGGGGGTAGCGATCACGAATCACGGACCGATTTTTCGTTATTTCACGGATCAGGGAGTTATGAAAACGCTTTTCACGAATCACGGAAGTAACATTTTAAAAACGATTATGCAAGTTGTGTTTTAAGTAAATATAGTGATATAAGTACTGTGCTCGATCTTTTTTCCTGATATTTCTTTTGATGGTGTGAGATTTCACTTAAATTATATCGCCATCAAAACGACAATTGATCACAATTCAATAAAGTACGATTTCAAGGTCTCCTGTTATTTTATCATTTCGCGAAATGGTTTGCTCATAGCATCCAGATCAAAATTTTTGCTGCTATGAAGATGGTTCGGATCAGTACCGAGCCTTGCTTGTATGTTTCTGGATGCACGCGAAGCGCGCTGCGATTTTGAACATCAATCTACGCGGTTAATGAAATTCTTATTTCTGAGACATAAAAATCACGCTGAAGAAATGGAGTAACGGAAAAAAACATAATAGAAATTTTCCAAAACTAAAAAAAAAAAAGCACAGCACGATGTTTTAGTTTCTAAATGCTACACTAAAGTTTCCTTTTTATGCGCGCGAAGCGCGCTGCAAATTTTGGACATATAAGTTACAAAAATGGGGAAAGTCCAGGACTGTTTGCTGATAGTAAATTTACTTAATTTAAAAAGACATTTTGATGTTGTAAATGGCGAGCGCGCAGCGCTCGCCATTCAGGTTCCCTAAAAAGCAGTCAGGAGAGAATGAGCCTGCTCGATATTGGTCCAAATGGTCCGTCTCTAATGACCAGCTTTCACGTTTCACGAATCTCTAGGCCTGTAATCACGAGTCACGTAAGAGAAATTCGTAAAATCACGGGTCACGAGGGCATGAGATTTCACGGATCACGGCAATAATTTTCCTGTTTTCACGGGTCACGGAGCAAATTGGGGTGAATCACGGATCACGGAGAACCCCTTCCCCACCCTGCTCAAAGATCCCCAACATCCCGTTAAAGCCTGCAACTTTTTATCTTGTCTTTTCGTTGTCATATTTTGTTTCGATGTCCGTACATGCATATTTTTTATGATTTTACCTGTAAAAAATAACTGTCAAGCCTCACAAGAGTTCATGTTGTCATTTTGTCTAAAATAGTCGACAAAGTATCATACATGGCGGGCGCCTATAAACCAAGGACGAATCTCACGAGTTTCTTACTCCCGAAGACGAGTTCCCAAAGGGCATGATGTCCAGAGGCCACTACGTGGTTAACAGCAAGATTGTTGACGATAATAAAATCATCCATCTCGCCTGGGAATGGTCGTTTGACATAAAGAAAGACTGGGAGTAGCAGATCTAACACGAGTGAATGAGGATACACCGATTCGACGTAATTTGTGGTAGTTGATTTACTTGTCTTATTGGAAAGCTTTTTGGACTGATGGAACCTTTGAAACTAGTCAACATGAAACATTTGAAGTTCGTATCTTGCCAACATGAAACATTTGAAGATCGTATCTTGCTCAGAAGAAAAGTTACAGGGTAATGAAATGTCGAAATTTTACAGAGGTTTGTATGACTAAGGGAAGAGGTCAAAACACTTGTACTCGGCTGGTACCCAATTTTTTCAGAGCTCATTTTCTCAGAGCATGATCTATGGGTACCTGTTTTTATTGCACATGTGGACTCCTCGCTGCGAGGAAAGCGAGCTCTGAGAGGAGCTCTGAGAGGCAAGTGGCTCCGGCACTTACCCAACCCCCCAACATTGGGTACCAAAAAAGTACGGATGTTCTGACCTATTCTCTAAGGGCCACAGTGTGGCCCTTAGCCATAAAAAACGCCTGTAAAAACAGTGACGTATTCGCGGGCTCATAGTCTTCGCTCCTAAACAGGAACATTGTTGCGACCAATCAGACAAATAGAAAATTACGTCGAATCGGTCTATACAGCAGTGCAAAGTTAAACCATGGCTGGGTTTGACATGGTCGAACCTATACTGTTGTGGTGCAGCACTAGCCATCAAGTAAGGCCAACGGCAGTTTGCTTATCAACCAGATTAAGGGACGTACTAAACTTTTCTATGGACTATGCTGTCTAAGATAATTAGGTATAAAAATAAAATCAACTTCTCACTGCTGACTCGTCGTTGTTGTTGTTTTTGGCGACTGGGCCTAGTCTATACGTCGAGCCAGCGTCGTGCCTAACCGAAATATTGGATTGAACTCGACGCTGGTGCTACTCTAGCACGACGTTTAGAGCCAATTTTTAATTCGGTTCGACCAAGCTATTGAGCTCGACATTCTCTGTCGCGCTACCCGACTGTAGCGCGACTTGGCTCTAAACGCCGTGCCATCGTCGCGCCGAGTCTGATGCATAAATTATAGAATAAATTTAAAAAAGCGTTTTGCTGAGAATCCAGGCCTGTCACGTGGCCACAGGAATCCCCAAAACTTCGCATTTCCGGCTCGACTCTGGCTCGACGTTTAGAACCGCTACCGCGCCAGCGCCGAGCCAAATTAGATTCGGTTCGGCACGACGCTGGCTCGACGTTTAGACTAGGCCTTACTGCGTCAGCTGCGGTGTGCATGTTGGATATAGTATATGGCTCTGAAATAGTTTTGAAAACACTAACAGCGGTGGAAATTATAGATGCAATGCCAATGTAGCAATAAAATCGAAGACAAATAGCATGAGAGAGAAAGGACAACAGACCAAGATTTATGCCGACATTTCGGACTCTTTACTTGCAGTCCTTCATCAGGGCGGTTACGAGACTGATTTCTGTACGAGTTCACAGGTTTTCCCGAGTCAAGTCCGAGTGCGAGTCACATCCGAGCCCGAGTCAAAAGTCCGAGTCAGATATTTTTGTTCAGAAAGGGGAATTTCTGCATTAAAAATATACTGTTGCTTTTCCCTGGCTTGATGAGCACAAAATACGTTTAACTGTGCAAAGAAAATACAACTTAGTTTTATTTCTTGCTCAGTATACGAGTTTTAGTGAGCCATAATATTGAAACTCGGTATAAAAAGAATGACCATTTTGATAGCGGTAAACAGGGCGTTAAAAGATTATTTGTTCACTCTCGAGGCTTCCTATTACCTTGTGTTTTTGTTTGTTGCTTACTTTTCCAAGTGCCAAAAAGCGCGTGACAATACTATACTGCATATTAATTATAATTAGATTCTTTAATGAGAATGAAAGGCCTGACTTTTGCAATGCTACGGTATTTAAGAAAAGACTCTTGTACATACCTGCCAACCTTGGACAAGTGAAAACCGGGAGATAGGGGGAAGTGTTGTCTTAATGCAGAAATTGACTGAGGGAGTTGATTTCCCGGGAGATTTACGGTGAAAACCGGGGGGGGGGGGGAAGTCTCCCGCGTAAACCGGGAGAGTTGGCTTGTAGTGCAGATAAGCCGCGTCAAGTATAAAAAGGCAACATGAAACGGCGGGCCACAGTCAGTGTTTTATCCGGTATCCAAGTATACATTATGTTCCAAAAAAGCAAAGTAACACTGAAGTAATTATTTGGAGCCCTAGATACAAACTCAAAATCAGTTGTATATAGATGATTGCAGTTTTTATCGTTGACTCGTAAATTTGACTCGTACCACTCTTGCTCCAGGGTCCTGAAGGGGGGGTCCCAATCCCGTTTCCCGGCCGTTTTTTCGCAAAATCCCGTTCCCAGTCGGTAAAATCCCGTTCCCGGTAGGACCAGTCGGTAAAATCCCGGCGCACGAAAACTGTGATGTTAAAATTGAGATTCCTGCTTTTATCGGTACAATCTCTTGGCGGTCCTGTAGGTTTTATTGTTCGTGCACGCTGCAAATGACGAAATTGTTATTATTGCAACCAAAATGACGAATTGCTATGCTTGTAATGTCGATTTCTTTCCAACATAGTGATTGCCCGCCAAGCCTATTACTATAAAGGCTTTTCGTGATCCCCCTGTTTTGAACATGGGATATATTTTACAGGAATTTCTCTTCTGTTGCGCGTGAAGCGCGCCCTGTTTTAATTGATAAACGAATTTCATCAAGCCTCTGAAAAAGGTAGATGAACATTGCAATTTTTGTGTATAGCAAATAACGCCTGTAGTTTGTATTCTTCGTGCACGACGCAAATGACGAAATCGTCATATTTGCGGCCCAGCTGATGAATTTCTATATTTGTAACGTCGATCTCACGCTTACGGGTTTCTTTCGAACATAGTAATTGCCTGCCAGGCCTATCACTGGAGGGCTTTTCGCGGAGAGTTTGCTTTTTTTTTTCAGAGGATATTACACGATGGCGCGAAGATATGAATTTTATTTTCGAGTGGCAAAAAACAATATTTTACGAACGAGCGCAGCGAGTGAGTAAAATATTGCTTTTGACACGAGAGAATAAAATTAATATCGTCAAGCCACCGTGTAATTTTCTTTTTTTATATAGACAAGCCAGAGAAAATTATTACAAACAGATTTCCAAGCACTTTCGTTTTGACCGATATCCTCACTGTGAGGATATGGAAAATATGTCACTGAGGACCCGGATGTAGCTTCGTATGAGATTACGAGTGGTGGTATTTCCGAGTAAAACACTAGTGTCTATATAATAAAATTCTTTATGCGCGCGAAGCGCGCAGTTTTTTTTTTTCAACATATCAGTTGAAAGAGGGTGAATACACGAGAATAGTAGTGCAAGTGATATTTCTTCAGGAATGAGGTTCAAACTCGGTGTTCAAAAATTGAGCCTTCCTTCATTTACTAGCACAAAAACTGCACAACCTTGTCTTAAATATATATATAACCTCAACAAAAATATGCATCCCCCCTTCATGTTATGAAAAAAACTTGACATCCCCCTTTTCCAGTTCCTAAATTTTGAGATCCCCCCAAAAAATCCTCTGCCCCCCCCCCCTGTAGTATACATAATGAATGCAGCCTTAGTCACTGGCTTTATGCTTCTTGCGATATCCCTGATGATACTTGTCAACAATTTCTTCTGTAAATGAACGAGGGAGAGATTTACCAGGCTCGTAAAGTCTACTAGGCCCGCCATATTGGTTACAAAACTCGCAAACAAAAGGCTCCGGCCTGTGGATTTTTCCAAATATGGAAGCGCCTCCGTCGTCTATCGTCCAATCAAAAAGCGAAAACGCAGTTCAAATCGAAAGACGTTTTCCCAAGCCGATTGCATTATTGAATCGAATAATGGATCCAATATTCCAAGAAACAATTCATTATTGCACTCTAGAGGGGGACGCTTGAGCGTCTTTGGCTGTAAACGATGATATTTAATAACGATATTTCAATCGGCCATTACCGCAACCTTACAGGTAGGTTGATGGAATCCGGAATCCACTGGTATGGAATCCGGAATCCAGTAGGTTGGAATCCGGAATCCAGTAGGTTGGAATCCGGAATCCAGTAGGTTGGAATCCGGAATCCTAGGGCTGGAATCCGGAATACAAGATCTGCTAATACCTTACACCTTACATGGGGCGATAAGTTCTGTGGCAACAATTGTGGAAATCGGAATAATTTTTCATGGTGAAACATGCGCTAGAAGTTTGGTCTATTTCTGCAATAAATCGAAATGAGATAGTAAAAACATCAGAAAGGATTGCCGATTTTTGCCACGGATTTCCCTCCCCTCCTCCCTCCTAAATCGAGAAGTACGCCGCCGCTTTAGACCATCATGTTATCCCGTGTCCACCCCCGCCAAGATGTTTTGCCATTATTGCCTTTGCGGCTTAGTACGCCCGTTGTGATTGGTGGAAAAAATATGACGTCATGGGGTGGTACTCGATTAATCTCAGGCCCGCTGATTTACTTCCTTGGAAGTGAAATCTTTTGCAAAATCTCTTTTATTTGACACCAAATTTCTCCAAATCTTACAATATGTCCGAAGCTGAGCAGACTCCACAAGTTTGTGAAGATGAGGAACCCGAAGAAACGCCTGGCTACAAACCTCCAGCGCAGAAAACTTTAGAGGAAATTCAGCAACTTGATGCGGAGGACGAGTCGCTCCAAAGATACAAGGCAGCTTTACTAGGGGGAGCTACGGCATGCGGTAGAATGCTTTTCAGTATATTTACTGTTGGTATTCCTACCGATATCCTTTGTGTTTTCTTATTATAATGATTTTCTTTTGTTTCCATTCGATAGCTAATGATGGCGGACCGAATGTACTTGTAGAGACGCTAGTGTTTGCAGTGGAAGGCCGAGACGATATCAAATTGGACTTAACAGGAGGTAAAAAACCTTTAATCGCTCGCAAACTTTTGCTTCCCTTTTTACTGATGACTATTCTAACTAACCTTGATACTCTTATATTAAAAGCTGAACAAGTACCATGCTATAACATAACGCTTTAGTGTGACTAATACTAAGTTGCAACAAGGGAATGCATTTCAAGTGATCACCGTTGAATTTCTCCCAACAATAATCACGAGGAAACAACTAAACAGGGCACAATGGCACAGGGGGACCACAATTATTCCTATTCCTGGTTCCAGTGGAATTTTCGCATCTATGAACCTAATTTCAGGTCATTATTTTAGTGGTAGTTGGTTTTTGGGTCATTCCACAGTAAACCGTATGTTGCGGAGTCTACATTTAGAGAGGTTTGAGGCATCATAACTTCAAATTAGAACTTCAGTCAAAGTGACTTTACATGTCTAGGGTATAAGAGTATAATTGCTTTATACAGTGGAATTGACCACCATGCTAGTTAAAGGGGTTCTAAGATATTCTATTGATTATGGGTGTTGCGGAGTCTACTCAGAAGAACCTTTGATTTTCAACAAGGTAACTTCAGCTAAAAATGTCTGAATTTTTCAGCTGTTTTGAATAGTGGTTTTTGTTAAAAGAAGAATCATTGATCTGTGCTTATTTTAAACACAGAGAGTTTCTTGCCTTGTTTTTTTTTTGGAGAAACGATTTATTTTATAAAGGCTGGTGTTGTTGCGGAGTCTACGTTGCGGAGTCTACAATAGGGCACAAGAGGGTAAACTAAGGCAAAAAAATCCTATCAGTGTACTTCAATTAAATAGAAAATTCCAAATAAATCAATATCATCCCTTTCCAGTAAATTTCCAGCTATTTGGTGATCAGAATTAAAATTTGGGAATTGTTGCAGAGTCTACAAATAAACAAGCTTGGTATCCTGCAATGCAAATATACTAATTTAATAGTCTTGCAACCTTTCCAGTACCAATTTTTGGTGGTTACTTATGTATTACAACAATAATACAACTACTACTAGATGAGTAGCACGATCACCCCTCCATTTCAAGGTTGCCTATACTCAAATAATAATATTTCGCGTTTGGTGCAAGTTATGAACCTGAAATTTAGCATTACAACAGAGAAAAGACAGTTCTTCAAAATAAAGAGGCTAACATTCTAAAATTATAAATGAAATGTACCGAAAACTTAAAAAATATGGTAAAAAATGCGCTAATTGAGCATGTAACGCGTTACACAATTCTAAAGCGTCACGCGCTTTTAGTCGTTGCGCATTCATATAAACCAGGAAAATCGCACAATCGGAATAGAAATCGTTGAAGATGTTAACCATGCTACATCTGAGAAAGTTTCAGGCGAATTGCTTTTTTTTCACCGAAATATTTTAGTATACGCATCTCTAGTTAGTATGTAACGCTTCTGTTCTCTAAATACACCGCCCGGAGAAAATTAGGATTTTGAAAGTACAAAATTACCGTAACAGACCCGAAAGCAATCAAACGGTGATGGGCTTTGGTCAGATTAACTACTCGTACTCTTTTTATTACGCATGATTTTATATGTTCGACGCAGAGCACATTTGAAATAAACTGAAACGCTTGAGAACTTGCTGCAAAACATCTATTTTTAGAAGCAACGCACTAGAAAAATGTGTTTCTCAAGAGCAACTATTACAGTGATCGAAGTAAAAGAATGAGCTCTCTGTTGGGCATGCATCAACGTATTTATGGTCCAAATTGTAGGTATTTTAAGCGAATAAAACGCGAGATATTCATTGCCAAAGAAAACTGAAACATTTATGTTGTAATTGATGTGCTCATAAAGCGTAACGAAGGTACAACAAACGTGCTGGGTCGCGCAAACTACTTCGCTTCTGCAATAATTCTTGGCAGTTTTAGCGGCATTTGCTCAATCTTCTTCTTCAGGTAACCTCATGTGTTAATGTCAATAAAAGGGGTGGGCATTTGACAGCTTCAGGGCTTTTGTATTGTTCATACAGAAGCGCAAACGATTGCGTGACATTCTTTCCACATGCGCGACGCGGCGTAAACTAAGCAACTAAATTAATTCACTCGAGAGTAAATCTCGACGTCTTTCACGAAAAATATCGCAGAGCTAAGGAGAAAAGATGAAAAGAAAGAAAAGAATAAGGCATATTACAAAAAAAAACGCTAGAATGTGCTGCAGAAAGCTGTACAAAGACGTCAACAGAGCCGGGAAGCTGAGTCACGTGGGAATCACGCTCACAAAGTCAGGGCTCGAAACTGCGCCCGATACAGGCGTAAATACGGCTAAAGAAATATTTTACGACTGACATTTTCACTTAGTCGTACAATAACTACATGTTTTTAGTTTTTACAGTGTTCTCCTAGTGGATTTACGCCCAGATTTAGCCCTAAAATTTTTGATTTATTTATAATTTTGGTGCAACGCATAAAAGTACGTCAATGATTATCTTTTTAATTTCGAGCCTAGAAACATGTAACTTGTTAAAACCAGTTTTTAAAAACATTTTTGTCTAAACAACATGTATTTTTGTTAAGAAAAACTAAGAGACTGCTTGACCTATGACGCCCGCACGGCATTATGGGTAATCTTAAATTTGTATTTTAGAGCGTCTCGGATTACAATAAACAAAAATTTGAATTCATGTTATCATCTATGACATAACTGGCATATAATTTCACTATAAATACCCACTACTAGCTGATTTTGGGTTTTGACCTGATGTTACAGTAAATGGAGGGGTGATCATGCTACTCATCACTTAACAAATTCAACAGTTTTCTAGTTAGCAGTCCAGAATAAGTTGTAGATTCCGCAACAAAAATGTAGACTCCGCAACAAAAATTAATTACTTGTTATTACTCGAAGGAAATAAATTTTAAATAATTTCTTCCATATATATTTTACAACAGTGATAAATTAGAAGTTTACAAACTTTCAGCAAAAAATGTTTATTTTTGTAACTTTTATTAAAACTAAAAGTACCAAAATCGTTGCGGAGTCTACAATTCTTCATTGGACAGCAAATTCTCCCAAGCTCAAGCTAAACATAATGTAGTTTTATTATTTTCTTCAACAAGCAGAATGTAGACTCCGCAACAGCATTTTACCTAATTTGGATAAATGATGCTAATTTATTCATCAGTGCCGCTAGTTAGAGCAAAATAAATAGTAATAAAATAAACTTCAGACATTGTCCTGTAAGTTTCTCTGGAAAAGAGCCTAATATTTATGCATTTAAAAAATGATGTTCAGGCTCAAAATACCGTGGAATGACCCTTTTGCTGAGTATTTCTAGTGTTCAGTTGTTATTTGTTTTTAGTGAAACTAAGATGGTTTTCACATGACTAAATTTTATCTCCCAAATATACTTTGAAACGCTCAAGGGCAGATCTGGGGGGGGGGGGGTGATTAGGGTGGCTAGCCCCTTATTCTCATATTTCTTGATTAGCCACCCCCTTGGTCTGCACTCTGTAGTATATCCTTTGTACTAGCCACCCCCCTTCTTAAGGGTCTGCATCCGCCACTGACACTGCATACTTAAAGGGAGGCTGTCACAATACGCGCATGCTCCAGGAACGATCACTGAGCAAAACTATTTTGACCAGCAGAAAACTATTGAAGAATATGTAAACCGTAAACATTGGTCGGATGGATCGAGAAGTAGCGAGATTAAAACGGATTGTTTTCGTGGTTTTCAGCCTTTTCGCTGTCATCGTTACGGGATGATATCTCTTTGTTTTGAGATGCACAGAACAGCTGCGCAGTTGCGTGAGAGACTGTGGCAAAAAGACAATTTTTTTTCATAAATATAATTTTTTTAAAGGTTTTGTTAAAAATTTGGGTGTGACATTTTCAAGAGATAACGCTGTTGAACTGCTGGACCTTGACTCCCAAGTAACACACGTGTTTCTCAAAACACCTGTGTCTGCATTTTTTAAAATTTCGCTTTTTTCCAAAGTTATGGAACTTTCAAATTTTATAGAATTTTCACGCTCTAAAATTAAAAAAAATCATAACTTTCGAGCTGAACAACATAAAAAAAACCCGCAGACATGGTTTTTGAGAAACACCTTTGAGGATTAAAGCAACTTGTTACTTGGGAGTCATTGGTCCAGCAGTTCGACAGCGTTAGCTCTTGAAAATGGCACACCAACATATTTAATCAATGCTTTAAAAAAAAAAATACAGGTATCAATAAGTGATTTATTTTTGCCATAACCCACTAGTCCATTCTATAAGCTTTCCAACGATATAGACTAGACGAACTTTCGGAAAATTGTACGTCATGAGGCATTTTTTAGTAAAAGCTGGCAAAAAGTGCCATCTTAAGCAAAATTCGAATTTTTCTATTGCCAACGCAGATTTTGCATTTTAAGAGGTGAAATGACGTCATGATTGACAGCTGTTACACATTACCTCTACAATAAATTTTTTTCGATTTTTCTTTTCAAATTTTCACGACCAGTGAAATTCAAATGGATAAGTGGCAATGTGATATTCAAAACAAAGTGTCTATATTATGGGATTATGAGAGGGCGATGACTAAGAAGCGATTTGCTGAGCAAATAGCTTCAAAAATGCCTCATGCGCCTTAGATATTGCACTTTTCTGATAATATTTCATCTAGTCTATAATATACAGGTTGACATATTTTGGTTAAACTATAAAGGGCGCGTATTATTGTTTTTCCGAGGACCTGCCACAGTAACCTTAAAATAACTGTAAAAAGAATATAAACATTGTATTTCCTGGGTAAATTTGACTGACTTTTGACTGTCTTCTTCTTCCTTGAAAGCCCACCTCCTTGAATTGCCACCACCTAGTAGGCCATGTTCGAATTACGCTCCAATTCCTGCAAACACAAGTCGAGGCTCTCTTCTGAAATAACTGTAAATGTATTAGAACTTGGAGAAAGCCTCAATTTGAAGCTTTTGTCTTGTGAGCATTGGAGCGTAATTCGAACCTGGGCTATTTCCACTTGCTGAAATGCCACCAAATCGGCACACAAGTAGAAGACATCATGATCTTTAGCTCTATGCCATTTTTTTTGCCAGAAGTTGAAAGGAAAATAGCGTATTTTCACGCCAAAGTGAAAGTCAATTCCCTGTTTGCAAGTTGTGAATGCTTAAAGTATGACTAAAAAATATTGTTACACCTATTTGGAGAGCGCTTTTGTAATTATACTCTGTATACCCCATATTCAGTCCATTTCGACCTTGGTTTCCGACATCGAAATTTCAGTGTGTGTGTGTGTGGTGTGTGTGGGGGGGGGGGGGGGGTAAACATTTTACGTGCGGAAATTCCAGAGGGGGATGGGGGGGGGGGGGGTTCATTTCTGAACACCCTTCCGCATCACAGTATTTTTTTTAAATTATTGATGTGCGAAAGCAGACTTTTGACAGGTCTTATACTAGACAGAGATGATTTTATTTCAACACGGTTGTTTTTCAGCTTATGCTGTTTTACAAAAAAGCTGTGAAAAAGAAATAATGTATCATGTAAAAAAGTATAACAGTTACTATTGTAGATAAAAAGTCCAGATTAAAATTCTCGTATAAAAATCAATCAAGAGAATCGAAGGAGCTGGCAGGCAACTCATTAAGTTTAAACTTAAAAGAGTTCATTGATTTGCATTGATGCAATAGGGTATGGTATATCCATTTCCTCAATGTATCGATAAGGTATTTTGGTGAAAAATTGTTATAGATTTTAAAGGGGCTCTCGCACGCTCGCTGGCCACTTTCGGACAAGAAAATAGTTCAAATCGCAATCCAATTCCATCCTCTTGATAACAGGTCAAAACAACCTAGAATTGCATTTGTCTAACACTTGAAAGGTTTTTCTATTAATCTGGAGGATTATTTTGATTACTACGGGCAAATGTACATGAGTTTTCACAGATACAATTTTACCTATTTTAAGTCCACGGTGGACGAATATTAAGCGTGCGAGTGCCCCTTTAAACATTTCAATGGTCAGCAGTTTCAACCTTTGTGTAGACAGTCTGTCCCAACCCAAGTCCTCAAAGAAGGGGCAGAGCTAGTACCATAGCTCGAAAAAGTGATAGTTCTAGCCACAGGTTTTGGAGGTTTTGGAGTCTTCAATTGCTTACAAAACGCTGTTACAGGTGTATACTTGCAATAGTAATAAAGTGTTAAGGGACCGTTCATTTTTTATCAGGGAGGGGGGGCTGGTGGAAATGAGGGGAGACCCTGTATTTTTTGGGTGTCCCCCCCTTTCATGTCCGTATTTTTTTAGGTGGCCCCCCAAAATTCAATGTATTTTTCTTGTGCCCCCCCCCCCCTCCCTCTTATAAATGCTTGCCCTGTAAGATAGACTCTTGCCTAAGTGATGCAGTCTCATTCTACTTAACGTTTTTCTTACTTCTGTCAAAGCTAAGGAACCGATCCCCCCTCAGAACTATTAAACGTTTTCGTGACACCCACCTCAGGACCACTATTTGACCTAGTACATAGTAGAAGACATTTTACATAAAGAGGGGGTCACATAATTCTTTCTTTGCGCGCGAAGCGCTCCCAACTTTTGATAACCGCATTTCATCAAGCCTCAGAAAAAGGGTAGATGGTTTTTGTGTATAGTAAACAAAGCCTGTCAGGAGCCCAGGAAATACGCTAATATATAGGTTAGATGAAAGGTCCTAGTGAAGGCTCCTGAGCCTTTAGGTAATATTTTCCATGCGCTCCGAAAATGAAGAAATTATTATTATTCATGTGCTTGAAGCGCGGGCCCAAATGACTAAACGTTGAACTCACGCTTACCTAAGGTGTGTTCTTTCAAACATAGAGACTGCCCGGCAGGCCTATCAGTGCATATTCTATGTTAAATTCTGCATGCGCGCGAAGCGCGCCGAAATTTTATTAAGTATTGAGTGAAATTAGAAACATATAAGCGAGTTGAAACATGTAACAAACATATTGCATGCTGTAAAAAATACAAACTTTTCGTTTCCTCCCTGTTATGTGCTTGTATTTTTTTGGGTGACCCCCCCCCTTTAGTGGCATATTTTTTGGGTGACCCCCCCTCATTTTCACCAGCCCCCTCTCCCTGATAAAAAATGAATGGTCCCTAAAGAAAGGTAAAAGAAACAATAGATTATTATTATAATTATTACATACTGGTATCTTTGTTATTTATTTGTTGCTTAAGGCACTTTTGTGCTTTTCAAAGCATTCATAAATAACTCGATATGTTTTTTGCGTTTGTTTGGATGGGTTGATTAAGGACATAAGCAACTTATTTTTCTCATCTTTATAAATGGTGCATTCGGTTAGGAAATGGAGTTCATTTTCAATCTTATTTGGGCAAAAAGGACAAAGCCTCTCTGATGTGTTGACGTAAAGAGGATGCCCCTTTCTATTTCTAGTTCGTGGTCGCTAATCCGAAGTTTTGTTAAAACAACATGATGTTGTATGTTTGTACATGACAGAAGGTATTCTTCTATTCCATAATTGGTTTTGTTGCTGTCATCATGAATAGAATGACACAAAAACGTTTATTTTCGATATCTAATTCTTGTAACAGGGCATCTGGGGAAGTGCGGTAAAAAACGGCAAAAAAGTGCGGGATTTTGTAGAAAAGAGTGCGGGAAAAGTGTCAAAAGTGCGGAAAAGTGCGGTGAATTATTTCTTAAATTTATAGTTTGTGCTTTTGGGGGGTCATAACGAGTCATTTCTGTTGGTTTTCTCATTGTTTTGTCATTTTTAAACTTAATTTCATTGAAATTGATGTAACATCTAACTCGTAAAACTTCACATGCTCAATATTTAGGTCATGAACAATGGAAAAATGCAAAAAAAAAAGAAGGGCTCACCATGCTTGCTTGCGCGCCATCAGCCATTAAAACTCGAACCCTCCAAAATCACTAAGAGCGTCTATTTCGCCAGACTCCTGTAACATTAATTTTTAACTGCATGCATTGTTCATCTTGCAATAATAAACGGTCTAAAGTACTCCAAAATGTAAACTTCGTGCGAAAAAAACCCACTGTTTTGTCATCACCATCTACGGTAAATGGCTGTTTCGTATACAAATAAACAAACTTCTACCATCGAACATTTTTCGTTCTCCTGTAACGCGCGCCATTTGTATTTACCCATTTCTTACAAGATCAGCTATTGGCTTATTTCCATCCAATTGCAGATCTCCTAATTGATGGTTTCTTGTACTCATGCTCAAACGGTCTGTAGTGGAACGCCTGGTATTTTTGCGTTCGGTGCAACCTCGTCCCCAGGGTCTTCTCGGTCGTTTTTCAAAATGGCGGTTGACTCCAGAGAAGACCCCTGGGGGAGGCTGAGTTATGTGACTATTGTTTGAGGACATGAGAATGAGGTTTGTCTTTTGTTTCGAAACGGTCATGTGACTCAGTCTCCCCCAGGGTCTTCTCTGGAGTTAACCGCCATTTTGAAAAACGACCGAGAAGACCCTGGGGACGAGGTTGCGTTCGGTGGCGATCGTATCGGAAGCAAATGGTGGAGTTTTCAAGGTTTTTACGCTTAATACTTCAACATCAACACAATAAACTAGGTATTGACCTGCAAATCTTTGAAATAACCGTGTTTAGAAGGATGTTTTCACACAAGTTTTAGTTATTTTCTTAAAAAGTGCAGAAAAGTGCGAAGAAAGTGTGAAAGTGCGGTTTTTGGGCAAAAGTGCGGAATCGCACTGCCGCACTTCCCCAGATGCCCTGTCTTATGGGTAGATGCCCTGTCTTATGGGTAATCTAGAGTTGAAGGAATATGACTTCCATGTTGTATGAGTTTAGAAGTACGAAAAAATACATAAACATCGCTATTTAGCGCAAATAGAAAAGAACATTAACCCTAGCAACCGCAGTCATGGTTACGAAGTCAACTTAGACAAGAAAGTTGATAGATTTCTTACGATAGAGAAACATCAACCAATTTACATGGCATAGTCAAACGTAATGTGTTCTTATAGTTTCAACAAAAGTGATATAACTAAGGGGGATTTTGAGCAGTTTTATCATTTTTTGATGTTCAACTCAAGGTGGCACAATGCTCCAATTTTTTTTATTCTATAATATGTTACTCTTTAGGGCCGTCTACACCTGGAGTGATATGATTAATATGGTTTCAGGGTTTTGAAAGATGCGAAAATGCACCTAAAATTCACTATTCACCTCAAATATTTACACAAATCTAGCAATATTTATGCCCTGGCAACTGTTGTCATGGTTACGGAAAACCAACTTAAAACTAGTGCAAAAGAAAGAACTCGATAAGTTGGTTACGTTAGCGAAATATCATCATCTGCTCCACATCACATAGCCAAAAGTTATATATATTTTTGTAGTTTCGTTATAACTGAGATAGAAAGTGGGGTTTTGAGCAGTTCTAGCAACTTTCGACTTTCACTGCAAGGTGGCACAGTGCTCAAAGGATCCTATTTCGTAATATGCTACTCTTTGGGGGCACACACACTTGGAATAATATGACATAATTGTTTCTGAGTCCACTATGCACACAACAGGGCATGCTGAGTATCGCTACAAGCACAAATGTTTGCTCAAAGTCCAATAAACTCATTCCCCCAGCAACCGTTGCCATGGTTACGATAAATCCCACATAAGACAAATGCAAAAGAAAGACCTCCATGGATAACAGATAATGTCCAAATATCAATCGATTTGCACTCCACAGTCAAAAGATATGCTGACTTGATGTTTTGCAACATGCTAAAATTGCTAGAATTTGGTGGCTGAAAAGACCCCCACCCCCCTGACAAATCTGGCTGTAGCTCGAAACTGATACCACAACAGGAGAACAATTTGGCAAAATTACAGCAATTCACGCACAGCTCTGAAATGAAAGAGCTTGAAGATCTTTTTGTGACTTATTTTTATTAATTTTTTGTTATTCATTTTCAGATCTTTCTATACTCAAGGACAAACCCATCATTATAAAAGAAGGGACCGAATACAAGCTCCATATTATTTTCAAGTTAGTTAAAGCTTACAGTACCATGCAATGCTGTTGAAAACTGTTCACACTTTGTTTGTGAACTCATGCCATTGATGATGTACTGTTCTCTCTTGTTGGTAATTTGTTTGCACTTTGTTCACAAACTGTTTTCATGTTCATGAACTGTTCACTTTCTTTGTGAACGGTTCTGCTTACAGTACCATGCAATGCTGTTGAAAACTGTTCACACTTTGTTTGTGAACTATATCTCAACTTATTTTGCAATTTGTTCCTGCCATGATGATTTACTGTTCTCTCTTGTTGGTAAGTTGTTTGCACTTTGTTCACAAACTGTTTTCATGTTCATGAACTGTGGTATTCAGAGATTTAACTATCAAGTCGCTATTGAGTTTCTAGAAATTTTTTGGCCTTTTTAATGACATTAAGGTAATTCCTCTGAAATAAAACTTGTCGTAGAATTTTTTTCTTAATTTGTCTATTTACTATTTAGTATATAAGAAATGAAAATATGAAATAAAACGGAGCGGGTGCCCATGCTCGTTTAGAAACTGTGATGGCGCAAACATACCCCATTTTTAGTGCCTGAGGGCTATTTTGTGAAGGAATACGTGAAACAAGAAAATTGTGATAAAACGCTCACTAATGAAGCAATCCAGTTCGCTTGCAAGTTTGAACAGAACTGTTGTATTGCTTCACTACCTAGGACGAACATTGGAATGTTTAATTTCTTTGTGTGTTGACGCTACTCTTGAAAATGTGCAAAAATGTGCGCACCGCTGGTGATAATTTGAGAGTCTTTGGTGTCTCATTTTGGGGCTTTTTATGACGATAGCTCAAGAACTTGTCGTAGACATTTCTTTAAACTTTTTTTATAACAGGGGATTGATCAAAATGGCAAAATAAAAAATGGGGGTGCCCAATCTTGTTTTCGCCCAATATCCCAAAAAGCGACTTTTTCTTGGTGTTTCTCGCTCAAATGGGAATATTTTCGAACGAATTGATCGTGCGTCCATGAGCAGAACAGCGTGCGCTGTGTAATACAGGCGGAATGACCTTAATATAATAAATGACTTTTACATTAGTTAGCTATCAACTTAGAGACATCCTTTGTCAAGTTTAAAGCTCAATTGAGGCTTTCCCAGAGATGTTTTATTTTTCTTTCCTGAGTAAAATCTAAAGTGGTACATTGCAATTATACCGACTACAATACAGCTTTTATTATGGCTTTCACTGAAATAATGAAATAATTACAAAGAAGAGAAAAAAATGAATACAAAGGTAGACAAACTGCCATCTACGTAGAAATAACTAAAATCTGACTAGAGGTGGCAGATCTATACAAAAAAGTGCATTATTATAATAAACCCTAATTAAATACCGGGTGATCTCCCGCACAAAAACTTGATATCTTCACACGTAAAAATGATTTTGAAATATCAAAACTCACTCTCGCCAAATTATCTCCGTTTCGATAGCCATACTAATCTCAGATTAACAAATATCTGATGACAACATGGATTACCCAGACCAAAAATCAAAATAATTGGGATCAAGATCGTTTAATTGACACCGTTTGACTGGTTTCCTGAAACCCGAAAAATATTTCAAAGTCAAGACAAGTTGGCTTTTTTATTTCCAGCGTATGTTGATATCTTTTACATATTCTTCGACACTAATGTAGCAATATTCGACTTCCTAAAGCACAATAACAAACAGAAAATATCTCAACACGCTGGGGTCTGGGCGTCAGAAAAGCGGCCATGTAATACTGTCAAAGAAAACGGCGCGCAATGCACACTGGGTAGGAAGCCATAGGGATTTCCGGTCAGACGAGGGCATTCCGGAATTTAGTTATATCTTCCGATAGAAAGCCGACCAATCAGAGATGTGAACGGAAATAGCATCGTCGGTCTCGTAGCTTCACAACGACATCGGACATGGCAGCGTTGTGACAGATTCCTTGCGGTGGAAATTTATCCAATTTTGAGGTTCTTCAAAGGCTATTCTGAGGCTGTTATATGGTAAGATTTTTGTCATTATTATCCTTTCTTATAAATTCCGAAAGAAAATGAAATTCAAAAATCCAAAATGATACGATTAGAACCTAAGCATTCAAGATTGAAAATTTGGTGTATTTGGCTAGCTGATGTTTTCTTTCGGAAAATTAGATAAGCACTTTGTTGAGTGCTCGGGGTTTTCCTTTGTTCGTTTGAAAAACAGCTTTGAATGATTCGAACGCTTTTCAGGTCTCAAAAGTCAAAGTCAAGACTGTATCATGCGGACCCGAACAGAACAGAACCCGATCAAGCGAATGAATGAACTGATGGAGCAGCAGGATGGAGTGTCAAATTAAATTTGTATTGTACTGTAATAATCATTATCCATTTTACTTCAGCTTGTTTTAGTCAATTAAGACTTAAGTTACTTAATTTTGTTCTTTTTATTATTGAAAAAAATTGTCAGCATGTGCAAATTAGGCTGCATTCATTATGTATACTACAGGGGGGGGCAGAGGAATTTTTTTGACAATGCAAAATTTTCAGATCCCCCCAAGGCACAACATATTTTTTACGAATCCCCCCTCTTGGTCAAAAGGAAAAAACATGCCCCCCCCCATCACCCCGGAGACAATTTTTTCAATTTATATTTATATCAATTTTACATTTTCTCAAAAAATAAAGAACAAGGCTCGATGATAAAAAATACAAAGCGTAAAAAAAATGCAAATAAAAATCCTAGGTGGCTTTATTTTTTTGTGTCGGTAGTGACTTTCTACCAAGTGATCTGGTGCGCTCCTCGATTGGAGCCTTACTATACACATAGGTTGAGTATCATTTCTTTTGTATTGATTGTTTGGTATGTTTTCCGTTGTGCGCGCGAAGCGCGCCGCAATTTTGGCAATGAAGCTACAAGACTATTAATCAAAAGTCCAAAGGCGTTTTTGTCTGGCAGACGAAAGCCACTGAAGAGGACCTCGAGAAATTGTAGTAAAACATGAAGGCCTTTTATGACTTTTTAAGTTTAATATAATTCTTTATGCGCGCGAAGCGCGCAGTTTTTTTTCAACATATCAGTTGAAAGAGGGTGAATACACGAGAATAGTAGTGCAAGTGATATTTCTTCAGGAAGGAGGTTCAAACTCGGTGTTCAACAATTGAGCCTTCCTTCATTTACTATCAAACTGCACAACCTTATCTTAAATATATATAATACCTCAACAAAAATATGCATCCCCCCTTTATGTTATGAAAAAAACTTGACATCCCCCCTTTTCCAGTTCCTAAATTTTGAGATCCCCCCCAAAATCCTCTGCCCCCCCCTGTAGTATACATAATGAATGCAGCCTTAGGTTTCGATTTCGCGCGCTTTTTATTCTGCGTTTACTAGCACAGACAGTGAAAGGTGTTAAAAAACAGATTCCCTTTTAGTTGAAAAAGCGAAATATAAAAAAATTCTCCTAATGTTCCAGTCTTGCTCAGTGATGAGGATGCAGGGCACATTGCTTTTGTTTGACTCTGTCAAAGATTAGGTTTGTTTGTTACCTGATTTTTATTTCTTTCAGTAATGCTGAGTTCCATGAGTGCTGTAGGGGAAATCCTGAAGGGAACGAGAACACTGACATAGATGGAAATTCTGGAGACAGAGGAAACCCAGTAGTATGTGGGAAAAGGGCACGTTTTCCAATTGGGAAGTTTAGAAGAGCAGAAAAGGCAAAGAGGGAGAAGCTGGTAGCCCAGGCAGTGGAATCGTCCAAGACCATCAAGGAGGTGGATGACAATTATAAAGCCTTAACAGAGAGGTTAAGGATAAAAAAAAAGAAAGGTATGAGAATGCCTGGGAAAAGTATTGCCAATAATGCTCAACTGGAGTTAAATAAAGGAGTGTCACCCAATCACTGGAATACCTTTGTGTTATTGAGAGAACCAGTCCCTTGCATTTAGTGTCTGACTGGAATATTAACTTAGTGTTATGGAGAGAACCAGTCCCTTGCATTTAGTGCCTGACTGGAATAATAACTTAGTGTTATTGAGAGAACCAGTCCCTTGCATTTAGTGCCTGACTGGAATAATAACTTGGTGTCATGGAGAGAACCAGTTTAGTGCCTGACTGGGATAATGGATTTGTAAGGTGGAGAGAACCAGTTGCTTGCATTTAGCTAGTGTTCTGTCTGTTGTTTGGAGCTATCCCCTTGTCATTATATTACTTCCTGACTTGAACCTGTCCCTTATGCTGGTTTTGTGCAATTGTACTAGCCAAATTGAATAATATAATAATTCTAGCATTGTAAAGGTCCTGCTGTTTAATGATATTTGCAGCTAGCTGATTTAAGTGACACCGAAAAGTCTCAACCTGAAAAGAAAAGAAAATCTCCATCGACATCAAGCAAAACAGCCCCTGGAAATAGTGAGATTTTAACATTGTCTGAAAGACAGGCAAGGCGAAGAAGGAGGAGCACACTTGACAGCCTCAAGGACCTCCATTGTGCTAATAATGAGAAAAATATAAATACATCTGTAAATGATGGGATGTGGGTAACACTAGTAAAAAACACAACAGCTGAGCAAATGACCAAGTATTTGCAAAATTCAAAGTTTTGTATGACCAAAGTAATTCCCAACATAATCAAGAAAAGCTTAGATGATCTAAAGAAAAGTGATGATAATATGGTCAGAAGCTTAGAAACTCTGTACAATGGGGGGCTTATAAGTAAGAGAAAATATAGTGGCATGAGACTTTCTAAAGATTTACCAGTATTGCCAGACAGTAAAGTAACTCTCCCAAAATTATGCCATACAAGGCACTTATGTCATCTATAAATACCAAGGTTGATATAGGGGGGCTGTACAGCCTGGAAGATTTTGCAAAAGAAGTTAATGTACCAGCTGCACCCGTGTTTACAGAAAAGAAAGAAAAGAAAGGGTCTTCTCCTCATCGTGAGGGAACTCCAAGCAGTCGACAGACGAGATGGCTAGACAAGGAGAGGTTGGAGGACTTAACAGGCTGCATTAGATGGCGCAAATTGCAGCCGCACAGCTTACAATCATGAGGACTGTTGAACAGTGTGTATGCCTCCAAGAGTCAGGCCATTGCACCGGGAGACAATCCCCTACTCTTACGAAGAGTGCAATGGGTTCTTTAGCGTCCACCTTAAACAGTGGTAGAAGGGAAGGCAGACGGGACCTCGGTTTATTGTCTCATCCGAAAGACTAAGGAAACACAGTAGAACTAAGTTCAACTCACAATATGATCTTGTCTCAATCACGACTCGAACAGAAAGAAAATTTCCTCTGTCCCAGCCGGGAATCGATCCTGGACCACAGCGGTGGGAGTCCCAGCGCCTTAACACTGGGCCAACCATGCTTCCCGAAAGCTTGAGCCATTTCTTTTGAGACTAACCAAGTTTACTTTTTAGTAGACAGTTCTAGTCCTGATGAAAGTATCTTCCATTGGTTTAATGGGAAAGAAAATGAGTTTCTTATTGCCCTTGGGGCAGATGGTGCTCCATTTGGGAGAGATGAATGTGCAACAGCTTATCTTGTAAGTTTTCTAAACTTACTGAAAAAAGTGAACAGTTGTGATGAAAATCATCTTTTACTTGGTGCCAGCTGTAGTGAATCTGATGCAATACTGATAGAATACACAAAGGCTCTTGTGAAAGAAATGGAGGAAATAGAATTAAAGGAGTACTCCATTGAAGTGAATGACATAGTTTTCACTTGCAGATACAAATTCAAGTTAATTACTGGAGACATGAAGTGGCTCTCTGACATGTCAGAGGGGAACTTGATAATGCTGCTACATATTTCTCTCCATTTGCTAATGTCAGTAAGAAAAACATGGATATCAGAAATGGGAGCATTGGATTAGATCCCAAAAAATCCACCTGGCAGCCTTGGAGCTATAATCACAGAATTGCTACAGCACAACAAGTAGAAAAGCTCAAGAAAAAGCTCTCAAATCCAAAATGACAAGAGTCAGATGGCACAGGTGATTCAATTTATTGCCAGGAAAGGCTCTAGGCAAGAATGTGTCCCACCACTAGGCAAATTTGTAAAGTACTGCAAGTCAGAGCCCTTGCATAACAGCAATAATGCTTGGCAGCAGTGGTTCCTTATTCTGGTGACCATGGCAATGTCATTTGTACCTGATCAGCTTCTCAAGGCCTCTACAAATGTTAGTGACCTGCCCACTAACAGTCCATTTTCCATGTTTATGCATTGTCTTAGATACACTGTCAAATGTAACAGACTGTGGAAGTGTATATGTAGGTGGTTTGCAGATGGGAGGAAAACCAACCAGAAACTAAGTTATAGATTTACAGGCAAAGAATCTAAACAGTGTGCCTGGTACTTTGCTGAGCTAGTTAATTAAGTCCTCTTACCATTTGCACCAGATACAAAAACAAAGGTCAAACTCCATGTATTAGCATATGTGGCCTTAAAGTTAAGAGATTCTGCATCTGTTTTTAGCCGTGTCAAAGTAACACTTACAGATATTGAACGGCTGGAGCTTACTGCAAAAGAATTTTTCAATGCCTGGTCACTGTTTTTAAGTAATGTAACACCAGCAACATGGACAATCGGTTATGCTGTTCCATTTCATGCTTGGCAGCTTTTTGATGAGCTGGGTCATGGACTAGGTCTAAATAGTATGCAAGGGAGAGAAGCCAAGCATGTCAAGCTGAAAAAATTCATGGAGTTCACCCCCTCTATTTCCCAGCATGCTCGCTGGCTGAGTGTGTTTAAACATGAATTTGTGAGCTCTGTGTGGCTCAGAGAAAAGCATACCAAGCTGTGGTTCCATAGGAACGAAACTTGTCAAATGTTCACACCAAACCATTGCATAAAAGATGCTAGCTTTTGCTATTGTGGTTTGAGCAAAAACAAGACAGACTCGCTGCATGTGAGCTTTGTAAAAGTGACCTGATGTCCCTTGTCAAAGCTAGTGTTAAAAATGCCAAAGTGCATGGACAGCTGAAGACATTGTTCAAGAAATGAACCCTTGGAATAGCCACACAAAGCAAGTATTTTGAATAGATACAAATGCTCTCTGCTTTTTGCTTTTTCTCTAGTATGGGTGTTTTCTCTAGGGTTTCCTTTGTAAATTTAATAGATACAGAAAGTATGTTTTCTTTTTGGAAAGCTTTTGACACATAATTCTTAAGGGTGTTGTAATAAGTAAAATAAGTGTAGCATTTTACATAGACAGTACATTAAATAAAGTCAGATATTCATGATTTTAAACATTGTGCATGGTATTTCTTGTACTTCATAAAGAGACACTGAAAGCTACACAAGGCAATTGTGAATCACTTTTCGGATCATTTTTAAACATTAAATAGAAATAATTGGACATTTCTATGTCAATTTGCTTTTCCCAAGCTTTCAGAGTCTATTGCTTAAAGTCCTCTAGTATTTGGAATGAAATAAAAAAGGGGTGACGGGTTACTTACTGTAGATTTCTAGAATTCCACAGGTTGAGGCAATTCCACACAGGCCCATATGGCTGGAGGCTAGCTCATGTCGTGTTCTTGGTAAAGTCTTTCCAGAAAATATTGATACCCCACTAAAGAAAGAGTGTTGAGATTTGATCCGCCTACCTATCTGTTTTAAAGAGTATATAATTTAAAAAACATTCTGGACACCCAGATCCCCCTGCTCTGGAAATTCCACTTCCTTTGATAAGAAAGGTCTGGTTTTGTGTCAAGGACTGCAGCATGTTAACAGCATCTGTAAGAGAACACACTTTTTCCACTTGAGTGGACATGCAGTGGCTCTCGTCTACCAATCAGGTAATCATGTGTCAAACAAATTCAGAAAAACTGAACTGAAGGTCTTAAGAGAGTCAGCCCTCTATTTAACCGGTCAAGTCGAAGGTTATGTTGCACTAGCCATCAAAATCCTAGCCCCCAATCCCCAGGACCAGACAGGGAAATATAGCAGTCATACCAACCTTAAATTTCAAACACTTGCTATAACAGCTGCATTTTCCCATCAGTATAACAGGAAATTTCCAATGAGAGGCACTATTTCACTGGATAAAAATCTCTGCCAGCCCTAGGGTCCAGTAGTCAATGGTACCAGGGGTATGGGAGACCTCTTCAATTTTGATATAATTTAAATTCTTACTTGATTTTGAGACTCAGGGGACTAACACAAAAGAAATCTCATTGGCATCGAAAAACGAATATGTTTGTTTTGTTTTTTCACCCTGAGCCTTGTATTCAAATTAGAATCTTAAATTATCAAAATTGGTCTATTCTCATTAAATACATATTTGTTAACACTGTCCATGTTTTTATTTGAAAAAATAACCAGTGGTTTACATTACTGGGTTAATTGCAAGTATGCAATCATGGAAACAATGTCCCTAGATGTTATACCCCTTTTTTCTATTAATTTCAATAAGCCCTGGTTTTATACCCGGGGGGGGGACTCCCAATATTTTAGACGGGGGTGCTCGTCGGGAAAATTTATTTTGACCCTAAGGGATAGCAAAATGGGTGTGGCAAACAGAAAATTTACCCCTAAAAGATAGCAAATTTTAGGCTTTTCAACCAAGTTTCCTTTGTAAATATCGGTTCTGGTGTCCGTACCAATGTGTTTCTGGGCAAGGATTGGTCTGAGACTCCCCTAAGGGATAGGGCTGATTTTAAACACCCCTAAGAGATAGCACGTCTGTCAATTTTATACCCTAAGGGATAGGACGAGCACCCCCGTCTGAAAATATGGGGAGTCCTCCCCCCCCCCCCCCCCCCCCCCCCCCGGTTTTTATACTGAAAGAAAGTAAGATTATTTCCAACTTACAGAATATTTCGAAAATATGAGGGTCACTTGACTTGTTAGGGAAGTTAATGATCAGGCTGTTAACATAATTGAGGAGAAATACACAAACAAAAGGCAGACTTGATACCTGGGGGGGGGGGGGACTTGAAGGTTAGAATGGTAGGGATGACTGTCAGGAATCCCAAATTTCAGCCTAAAAAAATACCTGTCAGTAGGTAAATATTTGCACCCTAAAAAATACTCCTCTGCCCTAAAATACCATATTTTTAGTTCAAACCCCTAAAAATATGACAGTCATACCTACTATCCCAATATGGAGTGGTATCCCCCCCCTCCCCCACAGGGCTAAACACCTTCTGCCAAGTCGACCAATATTTGGGTGAACTCTACAAAAAGTTGAATATCAAGATACTACAGGAACTTTGTTGCTATCAAAATAATGTGTAATCCATGGAGAAGAACAGTCTTTGATGTGATTAACAAGGAATCCTTCAAATAGTAGGTTATTAGCAAAAAACTGCTTTAGTCATCACTATAAATATATACAGGATGAATCTTGATAGGGAAATGACAAAGTATTAGAAATTATCGAGAAGAAACCTACAGAGGGCTAGGACAAAAATGAAAGGTGAGAGGTAATTTTAATGCTGTGGGACTCCATTGGGATTCCAGTAACCATATGAAAAAGAAATGGTGAGCACTTCAAAGTTCTTCCTGTACCTCCATGTCATTGGCATAATGACTTCACACTTTCATCTTTGTCCTTGTCCTCTGTAAATTGTTTCATCAATAACTTCTCCTTCGGTATTTCCTCTCCATCAAAATTCATCCTGTAAAAGATGTACTTCGCCTTGCCCATATCAGTGACAGTAATAGTGACGACTGAAGCAGTTTCGGTTTGCGTATGGCCATACCCCGTTCTATTAATGATATCCTTGTTAATCACATCAAAAACCTCCAGAGGAACATCCATTTCCACTTCTCCTCTCCATGGATTACACATATTTGGACTACGATGAAGTTTCCGTAATATCTTGCTATGTAAGTAACTTCTGAAGAGTTCTTATCACCATTGGTCGACTTGGCAAAAGGTGCTGAATCTGCAATTTGTTCGTGTATTTCTCCTCAATTACACCAACAGCCTGATCAACTTCCCCAAAAAATCGTGAAGTGACCCTCATGGCTTCCAAATCTTCTGTTCTTTCGAAATAATCGTGCTTTTCTTTAAGCAGGATAGGCCTCAAAGTAGCCGACAGACGCTTAGCCTTCAGCAAGGCGTCCGCCATCTTGTTTTCTGTCAATTTTACCCGTGATGCCGCGCGGGTTGTAAGTGGCCGCTATGGGGGGTGGTCTGGCCCCAGCTCTCGAAAGGTGAAATGTTCTTGTCAGTATCCTATGATATGGCAAACCGGGCTAGAAGCTGGTCTGAGAAACGGACAGGTGAGACCACGCCAATCGAACCACAGAATCTCCTTTTAACATCCAATGTTGCTGAACATCACAGGCTCCACGAGTGTATTTATAAGTCAGACAGTGAAACAGTGAAGATCAAGGTGTGAAGATTGGGCGATGGAAATAGTGCGGTGAAACCATCGCCAGGCCCGTAGCTCGCATTATCGGAGAGGGGGCGTTGTCCTCAGTTTTACAGAAACAAACCTGTAACCTGTGCAAACCAAATTTACTATAATTTTGTCGTGTTTCCTTCCTGTTTTGTGACCAAAAGCCTGATTTTTCTGGCCCCAAGGGGGTTCGTTCGAATCTCTGAAGCCCTCCTACCCCTACTGTCCTGATCGTATCGCCCCTCCTCACTCTGACCGACCAGGGGGTCCACAGTAACCTCTCCACATTGGGCGCTGCAACTGCATTCAGGATTTCAGTATTCTCCGGTGCTCTTGTCAAAGCACGACCTTGGGTCTTAAACTGTTTGCGGACAATGTAAGAGATCCGCGTACACCAACTCGCCTATGGCGTCTTTGATGAGAGTCACTAGGACACGGACTGAGACCAGGTCGGCTGGCAAAATTGGCCTTCTCTTTGGTGGCCATTAATGAACATTGAATATGAAGTCAAGGACATTAGTGTCTAATAATATATATTATTATATGGCGTGACAGTTTCCTGTGGTCGTCTAGTGATGCTCACATTTGATTTTCTTATTGAACCAACGAAATGCTCGGACATATCTGGAAGACCTATTCGGAAAGAATTCAGCTCTGCAAACGAAGCATTTCGCTACAAAAACGGTGAAAAACAAATTTCAACCAATCAGAAGGCCAGGATTTGTTGACCAAGCCAATTAGTTTTTTAGAAATTTAACAATTTAAAAATTTACACAAAGCATAACTCAAATTCCCGATAGCCGTTCACGCTATCGTTTCTAGACGGAGCGCTACTTAATAATAGTACGAGAATGCAACTGAAACTCGTATTATCTATGTTCAAAAGTGTGTTTTGGAATAATTCGAACCATTTGCATTGTTGAATGTTTCATCAAATGACTCTATTTTAATATTGTGCATTTCTCGAGATTTGGGCTTCCTGTGGTTTTTATACAAGCTTTGTATGGGAATTTTCAATTGCCATTTTCGGCGTGTTCCTGTACCCCGATTTTTTGGGACTTTTAATATGTTCATTTGGGGACTAAATTTATTACAAAACCGTCGAAAAAGCTTTTGTTGCAACGGTCAAACCGTAGATTGACTGGACTATGAATATATAATTTTAGGGAAATTGAGACTCTTGAAAGATTCATCAAGAATAGTTTTCTAAAGTTAAAATTTTAATGTCAAAATTAAAAAAAAAAATAATTCTGGCCGTATATTTGATATACATCAAAGACAAATGTATCCTCTCGCGTTTCAAATACACTATGTAATGTTTACAAAACGCGCTGGAGTGTTTTATTGGCAGTTCTAAAACTCATGAATAGTCAATCAGGTAAACACAATGGAAATCAGGACCATGAAGGCCGTTTGTATACCCCGATATAAATTAGCATTTTCGGGAGGCCATGAATATTTTAGGGAACAGCTGTTCTGATTGGTTGCCATATCATAATGGTGCTCAATCAGCCAGAAACGATATTGAACTGCTGCGCACTGAACTGAATCTGATATAGAACTCCGGTGACGTCAGAGTTCTATATCAGATCCAGTTCAATGAGCACCAGTTCTCTATCAAGTTATTGGAATTATGAATTATTACTGGCAACCGTTTTAGAAGTAGTTTACAAAACTCGCTGTCGTGTTTTACCGGCAGATAGAAACACTTGGCTTCGCCTCGTGTTTCTATCTGCCGATAAAACACTCCAGCTCGTTTTGTAAACATAACATAGAAACACGGGGCGAAGCCGAGTGTTTCTTTCTGCCGATTTCAAGCATGCGCAGATACAGAATAGGCATCCCACATGGATAAAGGTTGCGGTTGGGATGACCATGATCCTAAAGTAGTTTTACCGAAGGGGTAAGGTTTGTCCAGAAAGTGCACACCAGCACTTGTGCCGACCCTGGAAAAAAGAATTTAAAAAACCTGGTCATAAGAAAAAGTTGACAATCGTATAGTATGGCTACTGTGACGTAGAATTTCAAGCATGCGCAGATACAGGATAAGCATCCCACATGGATAAGGTTGCGGTTTTGGTGACCAGTGTTCATGAAATCCTAGAAAATTTCATCCAAGGCGTAGGGTCGGAACCAGAAGTGCACACCAGCACTAGCTCCGATCCCGGGTTGGCAAGGATCCACTCTTCATCCAGGGTACCGTGTCTACATCTCTATATCTACGATATAGACACTCATTTATTAAACATGAGTGTCTGTATGATAGATATAAACACGGTACCCCGTATGTAGTGTCTATATCGGGACTTTATCGAGGTATACAGCGGCCGTTCACGGTTGTGATTTCCTTTGTGTTTGGCTCATTAATTACGTATTTAGAGTTTTAGAGTTTTAGAACATTCTTTCGAATATTTTGGACCTGTGTACCTTAGGGACGGACATTTGATATTTGAAGGGGGGTCTTGCTGCTCGAATTTTTTTCCCTAGAACGTGACTGTGCTCGATTTTTTTTCCTGGATATTTCTTTTAATTTTTGGTTTGAGATATCACTTAAATTATTTCGCTGTCAAAACGACAATTGATCACTTCAATAAATTACGATTTCAAGCTCTCCTGTTATGTTAGCATTTTGCGAAATTGGTATGCTTATAGCATCCGGATCAGTGTAGGTTTTTGGTCACCGGATGTTGGATTTTCGCTACTATGAAGATGTTCGGATTCAGGATTCAATTTCTTATCTAAGTGCTCTTTGGTGTATCAGTACAGAGCCTTGTGTTGGAATTTGTTAAAAATCTGCGGCACTGGTCGGTAGATCTCCTACCCCTACTAAAAACCACCGCAGTTTTCCTATTTCCAGAGGTAAAAGTTAAATTTCAAAATAGTTAATAGAGACTTCTTAGATTGCACGAATCGATGCATCTCTAATAATGCTTTTTCTAAACTTTCATTTTGCTCCTAACTAAACAAAGGCTTTGCTATTCAAGATGCTCAGGCAGTGGCGGGTCCACGAATTTAAGAACAAGGGCTGACCAACTGAGTAGTTTGCTTTATGTTTCTCGATACGCGCGAAGCGCGCCGCGATTTTGAAAATCAAACTACGAGGTGAATGAAATTCTTATTTCTGGGAGATGAAAATCACGCTGAAGAAATCAGAGAAGTGGAGTCATTGAAAAAACATAATAGAAATTTTCCAAAATTAGTCATAGCCCAGTACGATGTTTTAGTTTGTAAATGCTACACCACAGCATCCGCATTTTATGCGCCCAAATCTAGTAAAGTTATTTATTTAGAAAAAAACACTGTTTATAAAGGCACCGGGTTCCCTAAAAATCAGAAATCAGGAGAGAGTTTTAGAGTGAGCTTGCTCGTTTTTTTTTTCGCCACCAGCTTTGCTTGAGCGTTATTTTTTTTCTAGGTCAGAGGGGCTTGCTCGATATTTTTTTTTGGGAATCAGCCCCCCCCCCCCCCCATCAAGTATCAAATGGTCCGTCCCTTATTTGCGTGAGAATCCCCTAAAGAATACCTATTGTTTCTTTCCATAACGTTACGCGTATCCACGAGTTATTGTAGTGGTCCAGATGTCACTCGCTCACTTTCTCGCTCGCTCATAACTCAAGTGTTAGCTCATGACGTCATCTAAACTAAACAAATTAATATCTCGAGAACGAAACATCGCTAGGTGACCAAACTTGGACAAAGTTATCTTAGTGATTATTTGGATAAACTATTTGGATAAACAGTATCCACGATTTCACCGAGGCACTCGGTGCCTTTGATTTATTTTCGAACCCCTAAAAAATACCAGATCGCCGATTTGAACCCCTAAAAAATACGACGGTCACCCCTAGCATTTGAGTATAGGGAGTCCCCCCCCTATTTCTAAAGTTTTCACGCATGCACTATTTTGCTGATAAAGTCACAGAAACATGTTCTATAGAACCAAAAACGAAAGTATTATTATTTCAAGAGAGACAAAATGGCTCTATCCATTATAGATAAACCTACTTCCACACTCCACCACTTCCACTCTGTATTTTGATATGTTTCTTTTTCAGGTCAAGCGTGAAATTGTATCTGGCTTAAGATATTTTCACAGTGCATACCGTAAAGGAATTAGAGGTTGGTAATGGTGTTTTATTATTCAAAAAAAAAACATCTTAGCACATAAAATGGGACATTCTAGACTGTCCATCATGGCTGGTTTCCATATACAGTAAAAACCCGCATAAAAGAACAGGTGTTTTGGGGATTCAGGCTGATTTTGTTCTTGTACATTATGTGTTTTCTGCAAAATCAGCCTGAAATTGTTCTTAAGGTGTTCTTAAAATTGTTTCTTAACATCAAATACTGCATACAATACCAACAGCCAAAATAAAGAATGTGATTGGCAGAAGGTAACAGTCGTTTAGTAACAACAATTGGTCAAGTCCAAAAACAATTGCCCAATCTACCCTGGAATTCACAATACAGTACTAGCTGTAGAATTCTGTGTGCAATGTATACAAAACAATTTTTCAGGCTGCATGTGTACTTATGTATAAGATATCTTTCTGACCAAATTTTTTTGGCTTTTTTAGGTCGTTTTACGGCGAGAAACGAGCGAGAAGTGACAAAACGATGCCCCAAACCGAATTTTGACCCGTCCAAGATGCCGTCCGCATCGGGAATCTCGCTCGTCACTCCGCGTTTCTCACCGTAAAACGACCCAAAGAAAGCCTACCAACGCCTGCTAGCAGGCTACTTTTTGCAATCACGCATTGAGATGGAAGATTAATATAAACGATGTTTACGATGTTGAGTGCCGGGATAAGTTAAGCTAACATATCTAATGAAATCTCAAAAATGGTAATCAGCACGTTGAATAATATTATTTGCTCCTTTTAGAGTGCTTACTTTTTCTCGAAATGATAAACAAGCTTTCCCATTAATTCTGGTGTTTATTTGGATTTCGGAGTACCTGCCCGGAATTCTATATGCGTGGGGGAATGCATATTTTTTTATGATTTCACTGTAAAAGAAAAACTCACAAGAGTTTTAAATGTCATTTTGTCTAAAATAGTTGAGAAAGTACAATACATGGTGGGAAGCTATGGCCCAAAAGCCGAATCGCAGACGTATATTACTCCCATAGACGAGGCGCCAAAAGGCATCATTGCCCGTGGCCACTACACTGTTAAAAGCAGATTTACTGACGATGATAAAAACTCTATTCTCGAGTGGGAATGGGCGTTTGACATAAAGAAAGACTGGGATCAGAAGACCTAACACGTGTGTAGTGATGCGGATACAGCAGTATAAAGTTAAACCATGGCTGGGTTTGACATGGTCGAATCTGTACTGTTATACAACACTTGCCATCAAGTAAGGCCAACAACAGTTTGCTAATCAACCAGTGGATGATTAAGGAACGTAATAAACTTTTCTATGCTCTCAAAGATAATCAGGTAGTGTTAAAATAAAATCGACTTCTCACTGACTCGTCGTTATTGTTTCTACTGCAGCGGTTCTTGCTAGATCTAAATAGCTCCTAATTTCTCCTTACTCAAATCGATACACTTTCATATGAACTTGTTGGGAGAATTTGGTGCTGTATCTGTTACTCATCACAAAATTCTGCTCTTGTTTTATTGACAATGGCTGACTGCATTTTTAAACCGCACAGGGGGGCTGAGGACCTCCCTTAAAACGACCCCCTCCCCTGGAATTTCCATTTTATCTGGCAAAATGCTCCTGGAAAATCTAGTTTTGGATAAACGGTCCCTGGAAAGTCACCTTTTTTACCCCTACCCTAATTTCCAGTCTCCAGACAGAGCCCCTCCCGTGGAATTCCAGAATCCAATACAAACCCCCCTGGAAAATATTCCATATATTAGGTCCTAATGCGGTTTAATGCAATTAGTATTGATTTGGTTGGGAGATGTTTAAGGTTGATCGCCTATGGACACGAACGGGTTAAGGCTGGTTTCCAAAAGGTCGTATCAGTCTCTTTTTCTCTCATACAAATCGGACGACTGATGCGACTAAATGGAAACTAGCGAGTCGTGTGGAATGTTTTCATACGACTCGGACGACCATATGGAAACACTCTTGCGATAAAACACTGGGACTCGAACGAGTGGGGGCGCTTTTCATTGGTACGAAATGACCGGTTCGAGTGTCGAATGAAAAAAGGGGATCGCCCTTTTGATTACGCCACAAAAAGCGACAGTAAAAAAATGTCCCTTAAGTCGACTTTTCGATAGTGAAGTAAGCGGAGAAGGAGACAGAGACGTAAGGACGCTTGCGTTCGTGTGAAAATCAAACAACGGAGACGGAGAAGGAGACGTAAGCGTGAAGGAAGCAGCACGGAAGGTTTCCTTTTTCTCTTACGTCTCCGACTTCTAATTTCTCACTTCTAATTTCCGACTTCTAATTTCTCACTTCTAATTTCCGACTTCTAATTTCTCACTTCTAATTTCTCACTTCTAATTTCCGACTTCTAATTTCTCACTTCTAATTTCTCACTTCTAATTTCTCACTTCTAATTTCTCACTTCTAATTTCTCACTTCTAATTTCTCACTTCTAATTTCCGACTTCTAATTTCTCACTTCTAATTTCCGACTTCTAATTTCTCACTTCTAATTTCTCACTTCTAATTTCCGACTTCTAATTTCTCACTTCTAATTTCCGACTTCTAATTTCTCACTTCTAATTTCTCACTTCTAATTTCCGACTTCTAATTTCCGACTTCTACCTTCCGACATCTAATTTCTGACTTTACCAACGGAAGTACTGATCTTTTGACCTCTCCCCTAGAACAACTTTTTACAAATTTTTTTTACAAAAATTGTTAACACTTTTTTAAAGTATAGACTAGTGAGCAGTACTTCTGCGAACTTTATTGTAAAACTGTATTTTATTCAACGACGCGTTTCGTCCGAACTTACTTTTCGCGCTAAAACCACGGCCCCCGGCCCAAAACAAAAACACGTCACGTAGAAAAACGTTACACCTTGATGTAATCTCGCCTGTTCTCTCACGCATTTCTGCATGCTTGTCGGTCCATATTGTAAGGCCGCATATAAATAACAGGCTCTATGTAATATTGTAAACACCCTTATGAAGTCCGAGTAAGTTCGGACGAAACACGTCTGAATAAAATGCAGTTTTACAAAGTTCGCAAAAGTACGTGCTGCTCACTAGTCTATACTTTAAAAAAAATGTAAAATTTAAAAAAAAATATTCTAGAAGTCAGAATAGATGCCGGAAATTAGCAGTGAGAAATTAGAAGTCGAAAGTTAGAAGTGAGAAATAAGAAGTCGGAAATTAGAAGTGAGAAATTAGAAGCGAGAAATTAGAAGTCGGAAATTAGAAGTGAGAAATTAGAAGTCGGAAATTAGAAGTGAGAAATTAGAAGTCGGAAATTAGAAGTGAGAAGTTAGAAGTCGGAAATTAGAAGTGAGAAATTAGAAGTGAGAAATTAGAAGTCGGAAATTAGAAGTCGGAAATTAGAAGTGAGAAATTAGAAGTCGGAAATTAGAAGTCGGAAATTAGAAGTCGGAAATTAGAAGTGAGAAATTAGAAGTCGGAAATTAGAAGTCGGAAATTAGAAGTGAGAAATTAGAAGTCGGAAATTAGAAGTGAGAAATTAGAAGTCGGAAATTAGAAGTGAGAAGTTAGAAGTCGGAAGTCCTTCCTCGGCCATCGTAGATCGGGCGCCATATTGGAATTTTTTTGCACTCGCCCCTCAGTACCGCCTGCAAGCAGGCTATTCTGCTTCCTTCTCGCTTACGTCTCCGTCTCCGTTCTTTGATTTTCACACGAACGTAAGCTTCCTTACGTCTCCGCTTACTTCACTAGTGAAAAGCCGGCTTTAGGAATCTGACCAGAATTTCCGGGGATTTCCCGGAGCAAGGAGGAAACGAAGAAGACAATTAATAAAAGCAGGCCACATCATAACCATCTTGGTAGTTGAAGCTCAAGCTAGTGGAAAAAGTTTAAAAAGTAGCTGAATTGTTAAAAAATATCTTACTGTAAACGTTTTAGCTGAATGGGGCGAATGCGCATTACGTATTAACGAGTGACTAGTGGCTTGAAGTTCAATTTAGACCCAAAATATTCCCTCAAACCCGAGAATCTAATAACAATTAACTAGAATTAGAGCTCTCCGAGCTGTTTCTGACCTTCCACAGTTCATTGAAAATTTCACTCGCTACTTTCATTATCCTTTCAAAAGGAGGAGCGAGTGAAATGTTCAATGAACTGTGGGAAGGCCAGAAACAACTCGGAGGGCTCTAATTCTTCCCAGAATCCCATAGCTCAATTCTTACGCGCGCGTTGATTGGCTAAGACGCGTGAATTTTAAAAGCCAGCGGTGTGCGCACTACGACCGCAAGGCATTCTGGTTGCATAAGTTATTCGTCGCTGTCACAAAAGATGGCCGCATACAACAACAAACCGGTGAGTAGAAATCTTTCTTTTTTTCGGGGATTCTTATACATTTGGCCTCCAAAACGCATTTTATCGGAAGAAAGTAGCCTGGCTGAAAGCTGAATTCGATGAAAACAACAGGTTTTCCGCGCGCAAAGAAAGTTCAAAGCTGTTATAATTTCACGAAAATAATATCAAATCTTTGCTATGGGATTCAAGAAAAATTCATAACTCGACTCGTGAATTCTCACGGTAAATTTCACTTGAAAAGCGATATCGCACTCGTTGCTTCGGGACTCGTGGAATTCACTCTTCATGTGATTAATTATCTAATATATAGATTTAGGCACTGCCTAAAAGCGGAGCTCCCAACTATTATAAGGAATAAAAGATGGTAGTAGTTTATTGTAGTAACAAAATACATTCATTATATTTAGATATGATTGCCTTTGTGCCTTTTAAAAAAACCTCATCCCCAGGGTCTTGTGGGTAATTTTCAAGATGGCGGTTGTTTGAGTACAAGACCCCTGGGGGAGGCTGAGTCACATGCCCACTGTTTGAAAACATGGGAACGCGGTTGTCCTTTGTTTGAAACGGTCATGTGACTCAGCCTCCCCCAGGGTCAACCGGGGACAAGATTGGTGAGATATCTTGGACTAGGGACAACTTTGGGGTAGGGACAAAACTGGCACCTGTTTCACATGAGAAAAAATTGCAAGATATCTTGGTGTTGTGGCTAACACATGCGACACACTATCAAGAAAGTTGGCAATCAAGAACGTTGTTAGGGCTGCTGTTAGGTCTAACAGATTATTATGATAAACACCTAACAACCCTAACAGCCCTAACACCACTTACAGACCTAACAGCCCTAACAGACTGTTAGGTTTGTTAGGGCTGTTAGGTTTGTTGGCTGTTAGGGTTGTCAGGCCAACCAGGGCTGTAAGACCTGTTAGGGCTGTAAGGGCTGTCAGGTGTTGATCATAATATGTGCCCCACCTTTTAGACGTGGGAGTAAGGAATGCCTTCCTCCCTGCTGTTTGTCCCTAACATCAGCCCTATGCTGTTTGGGACTGTTAGGGTGTTAGGCCTAACAGCAGCCCTAACAAGAATTTCCCTGTCCTATTTCTTGACTCATATGACCCCTGAGATAGACAGTTTTATGCTGTCCCTACACAAATACCATATCTCTCTGCCCAGAGTTGTCTCGGTCACAAGTGAATTGGTGAATTTCAACACAGAGGGATTGTATAGATTGTATAGAAGCAAGTCTGGGGACCAAAATATCCCCTAATCCCCATATCTTGCCTCATTTGGTGCCTCTCCCTGCAACATATCCGAAAAATATCCCCTAAAATATCGGGTAATCTTTTTCAACCCTAAAAAAGTTTGCAGTTTCGAATTTTGTAATGACTAAATTTTCAAATTTTAAATAAATTTGATTGCTTGATTGGCTTGATTTATTTTATTGCTTGCCACATGTCCCACGGCTTACAGTCAGAATTAGCATGCTCCCTGCTCTTTTCCATACAAATACTGTCCTTTTTTTTAGAAATTCCATAGGGGTGGGGGGCTCTTTTCAATGCCCAGGGCAGGGGGGGCACAATAACTTTCATGATTTGTTCTGGACAAGCAAAAAAAGGTACTTGAATTTCACCTAATTGCACTTTAAATGCTGAAAAAATGTTTTTTTGGGGGGAGGGGAGAGAAAATAGGAATGAGACAGAAAAACAAAATAATTTCTGTTTGAGGGGGAATGCTCCCCCTGAGAAAAGTTTGAAAAACTTGGATCAAGATACATCTATTGGGTTTTAGAAAACAATAAAACTACGGGGAAACATATAACAATAACAATAATATCTCTTTATTCTGATCCAACAGAAATGGGAAAACATTCTGTGCACTCTGCTGGCTTTCCTTTGAGCAAGGAAAATATTATAGATGAATCAAATTTAACTTATACAGTATTTGACTGGGGTGGAAGGTTTTCAAGAAACAATGTATCAGTCAATTCCAGTGGTGACCATCCTCCCCCCCGGGACACCGTGGGGCATTTGCACACCACTGCTTTCCCTGGGGTGGGGAATTTTGAAAATTTTGCTGGCCCTGGGGTCGGGAATTGTTTGTCCCTGGGGGAGGGGGGTGGGGAATTTTGGTTTTCTCATCTCAAGTGCGTCAGGTTTTGCGAACTACAACACCAGTTATAATAGTGGAAAAACAAAAATGAATTGACACTATAAACAGAGTTCCAATTTCGCAAAAAGTCAAGTAACATAACTGCGAAATAGTTGCTCTGCAAATAGAATAAAGGTAAATTTCGCATTGAGAGATTCCGGGGACAATTTGCAGCCAAATGGCTACAACCGCGAATGGCCTAGGAATGTCTACTGATATTGTTCTAATACATTAGTTTCACTTCTTTATTTATATTTTGTCTCACTTTCAGTGAAATGAAAAAAACGAGAAAACTAAAGTACATATAAAAACGAATTATAAATGCTTGGACAGTATAAATGGAGTTAAAGTTTTTGTTGTAAAGCTTTGTCACGCAGAGTTGATGGAATCTTACTGTCTTTTTCTCGTCCCAGGGGTGGGGCATTTTTTCGCTTTTTGTGTTCCCCGCTGTGGGGTATTTTGCATTTTCGCTAACCCTGGGGCGGGGAATTTTCAGTTTTATTTTTAGAAATGACTAAATTCCTGGGGGTTGCCCGGGGGGGGGGGGGGGGGGGGGGATAGCTGGAATTGACTGATACATAAATTATAATAGATAAGTTAGGCTGCATTCATTATGTATACTACAGGGGGGGCACAGGATTTTTCTTTGACAATGCAAAATTTTCAGATCCCCCCAAGGCACAACATATATTTTTACGAATCCCCCCTCTTGGTCAAAAGGAAAAAACATGCCCCCCCCCTGACATTTTTTCAATTTATATGTCGAGGTAGGGTCGCGTCAATAACATTTTTTCAAAAGATGCAGAACAAGGCTCAATGATAAAAAAAAAATACACAGCGTATAAATGCAAATAAAAATCCTAGGTTGCTGTATTCTTTTGTGTGTAGTGACTTTCTACCAAGTGTTCTGGTGCGCTTCTCGATTGGAACCTTACTACATAGACTGAGTATCATTTATTTTGTATATTTGATTGTTTGGTTTGTTTCCGTTGTGCGCGCAAAGCACGCAGCAATTTTGACATAAAGCTACAAGACTATTAATCAAAAGTCCAAAGGCGTTTTTGTCTGGCAGACAAAAGTCACTGAAGAGGACCTCGAGGAATGGTGTTAAAACAAGAAGGCCTTTTACAATTTGTTAAGTTTATAAGTCTTTATGCGCGCGAAGCGCGCAGCTATTTTCAACATATCAGTTGAGTGATATTTTTTCAGGAGGTTCAAACTCGGTGTTTAAAATATATATAATACCTCAACAAAAATATGCATCCCCCCTTAATGTTATGAAAAAAAACTTGACATCCCCCCTTTTCCAGTTGCTAAATTTTGAGATCCCCCTCAAAATCCTCTGCCCCCCCCCCCCCCCCCCCCCTGTAGTATACATAATGAATGCAGCCTTAGCTATCAATAGATAGAATAAAGTAATCAATTCTATAATTTAATGAATGGCCAAAACACAGTTGAAAGTCTGATCATCTTTTCTAAATCATACGGCCGAGGAATCAAATTTCCTGAAGAGATCGTCTTGTCAGAGAAAATATTTCTCATAAAACAAAAAACATTCTTACCAATAAGTAAGAGCTTGCAGTTCAGTCCACTTCATACTGAATGTTTGTCCAACTCCAGCGAACAGTGCGTTTCCAATCCACACCGGATTCGTCTTGTATCCGGGACAATTTGCCCTAGTGTAAACGGGGTCTAGGTCTCTCTGGTGCTTCCATTTCTTTCTGCTCTTCTACGATTATTTTATCATTCCTCGATCCCTTCCTCATCCCTCGGCCCAATGTTTGTATTCTATGGCTTCCTCTTCGCGTATTTTTATCCTTTGAGGCGTAAGTGATAGCACGGTTCTGCAGTTAGAGACAGAGTGTCTCGTCGGTCTGCGTCGGCGGAGACGTGAACAATAACAACAACCAAAGGTTGAGATTTATGTTAAACGCCGTGGAAAAATGGTGTTTGCTGACGTTTCGAGCGTTAGCCCTTCGTCGGAGCAAAGAGGCTGTAAGAATTTCAGGAGCAAGCCGGCAAAGAAAATACTCCAACTTGATTATTATTCCCCATTCTACCAACTCTTTGGATTCCATGGCTTCTTCTTTTCTTCTTCGGGCATTTCTCCTTTGAGTATTATTGTAGGTCGTTTTTTCGGCCGCTAGCAGTAGCAGCTAGCCCTGTAGTCTTTTTGTGCCTGCGATTTAGCTTTCACGTGAGCATCAACCCCCCCCCCCCCCGACAACGCGCCCCTCCCCCCGTTAGTTGAGTATGCTTGACGTCACAATAGGGCTATTGTGACGTAGGGTAGACAGGAAAACGTACACATCCGGGACTTGCTAAGACGTCCAAAAATCGGATCGACCCCTAGCAATTTCCACGGTCATGGCTAAAAGGGATGACTCAGAAGGACCTGATTAATAATTCATAGGCTTCACGGTAGAACGAAGCTACATATGCCATGTTATGCAATGTAGCTTCGTTCTATTGTTTGTCCTATGAATTATTAATCAGGTCCTTCTGAGTTATCCCTTTTAGCCATGACCAATTTCCACAGGTTACTCAAATACTCACACAGGGTACCCAATACTATATTTGCAGTTTTTGACGCTGTTTTCTTAGGTATGGTGCTCCGCTATAAAACAACTTAGGAGACATTGAGAGGTAATAAGTGAACTTTATTTACTGATAATTCGCCTGGTCTGCCTGTCGTATACCGAAGCGTGGATGAATTCTTTCAGTGGGTTGCTATGGATACCAGATTTAACGTTCACTGATTGGTTAACTTCCGTGTTTACAAATCTGGTATTATACGTAGACATAAATTATAACAACTTCGGCCAGTAAACACAGTTTATACGGCTGATTCCTGGAGTCAAACTATCAAGGATTATCGGGTAAGTTAGTGAGTGTGCTGTTTTAATTTCTTTTCCTTGTGTTGATTTATCTTCGTGGTATAACTTCGTAGTCACAAAGTGAAGTATTTGGAAGCCATCGTATCGTCGTGTAGTAGCGAACTTTGTGCGTAAGCCATATCAACATTCGCCATTTAAATATTCAAATGAAAAATCCCTAGTCCTCATTCTATAATATGCAGTTAGAGGAAGTTGTGACTCAATCAACTCAACTACTCGGACTTCAAAAGTGAGTCTTAGGAGACTTAAGTGAACAGAATAAACAGCAATTGTAAAGCTAAGAGCAGATAAATTATCGTAACGGGTTACGGTCGTGTATTGCATAACTTGTTGCATAAGTACTTTTAACTTAAAACTTGGTGCTCGTATGTACTTAATAGCTCATTTAGACTCACTTGATGACCCTTGATGTTTTCCCAATATCTAGGCAAATTTTGCTGTTGGAGAAGTTGAAAGAACTGACAATCTAGACTTCACTGCATGTTCAAGGACTAAAATCACGGGGGAGACAACAAGTCGATGCTTTTAAAAACGTGATGAATTATAAACAATGGAAGCACCCGTGTTCACGTGTATAGATGGAAATTTCCTAATTTTCTATGGGACTCTGCAGTAATTAGCCGTATTCACACTAGAGACGGAAAACTCGTCTGAGACGAGTTTCTCGTCAGAAAAAGTTCCTGCTTTATGTCAATTCTGCTCAGAAACACTTGTTTGTTATCTGTCTAAACTTTCTGTTCTCCTTCAAAAAAATTCTTTTCACGTGATCACAGAAGAACAGGGAACCATATTCAAGGCGAGAAACTCGTCTCAGACGGGAAACTCGTCTCTAGTGTGAATACAGCTATTACAGTGAAATTTATCCCAATTAAAAAACAAACATGAAAAACAGAGGGAGCGCTTGAATCTCGGAAACGCGGGATCTCGAATCGGTTGCGCGTTCTGTTGCTAGTCGAAACAGAGCGATGGCAAGTATTCTAAAATCTCTCAACATTGAAACAATAAAAAAACCTCTTTTCAAGGCCAACTCTCGGACCTTGGGAGCTTTCCTTTTGACAAAAGGTCCCGGAATTTTCGGTTAGAAGTCAAATGGAAAGCGCCAAACCGGGAAACAATTTCGGAAATTTGGGACAACCTTTAATTTTGAGCTTACCCCAGAACCTGGGATTTTGGCGAAGCTTTCGGGAAGTCACTTTCCATTTGACATCGTTCCCGGTTATTTCCCCGAATAAAAGACGCTTTCCATTTGATTTCCAACCGGTATTACCGAAATTTCTGGTAAGGAAAGCATCCCAGCCTGTTTCGAATCCCAGTGGAGACATTCACGTGATTGTTCGGTTTGAACCTTTTCATTTGACCACAGGAATTCCCGGAAACTCGAACCAGAATTTTTTGTCAAATGGAAAGCGCCCCTTATCTCGCAGGGCCGTAGCGCTTACTGGGGCTGGGGGGCCCGTGCCCCCCCCCCAGTTTTTTCCCCAAACAACCCTTAAAACGTTCGATTTTTCACCCTGCATATCAAAGTTCTCGGGCAAACATGCGGTAATTTCACATGCTGGGCTCTAAATTTTCGGCGCGCTTCGCGCGCAAAAGAGTTAAAATTTTCTTTAGAAACTGCCTTGAGATTTTTTATATGTCGTGCCCCCCCCAGCTTTTGGAGGCTTGCTACGGCCCTGTCTCGCCTTATCTCGTGGCTCCTAATTGGCACAATTTTTCCATATCTTGCCTTCGCATTTTTCCCTTCCCTCGCCTTATCTCGCACAACCTCGATCGTGGAGAGATAAGGGCCCAGAGAAGGCCTTTTCCATCGGCTGAGTTTCAGTTTCAGGCGAAAAAATTCTCATAGGGCAAGAAAAATATGGAACCTCCCCCTGAAAAAATACATATGGCCCGGCCCTTGTTCGCTGGGAATTTCTGCAGGAAACCCATCGGAGAAGCTGAATTTCCTATGGAACACGCATGGAGAGTGTTCAGTATATCGTCCACGGTCATTGCACTTTATTTCAACTTCGGAATTGACATGGATATCCATGGGAAATCCGAACACTCTGTTCCATTCTACCATGGGAAATTCAGCTTTTTCCATGGATGGGTTTCTGCAGACTTCCCCTGTGTTATTTGACGTACGCTTTGAAGCCAGAGACTTGATTTAATTCTACTTATTTTATTATTTTGTTTATAAATAAACAATTTAGATCGTAGTATGTGGGTTTCCATTTGTGTCGTCTTGCTTACCGTTCTACCCCACGTGTCATGGGCGATAAAACCTTGCCCGGGAGATACCAGAGGAGATAGGTAAGAAAATTCTGTCCCGTCGTATATCGTATACGGTGCCCGGGGTGGGGGGGTGGGGGGGGGGGGATGATCGTCGTATCTTTTAGGGGATGATGGTCGGGGATGATCGTCGTATCTTTTAGGGGTTTAAATCACGGTGGTTTGGTCTCTTTTAGGGGTGATCTTGATCTTCAATAAATTATGCAGATTGGATCTTTTAGGGCCGAAACTGTGTCCAAATTGTTTTTTCTCATGATGGTGCTTCAAAAACCGTATAAGATAGAGAGATTACTCGATGAGAAGACGATAAATAAGAAACAAACACAGCTTTTAGTTGCATTTTCACAGCTAGATGCAGCGTTTTAAAGTTTCGTGAATGTAAAGAATGACGTCACTAAGGATCGGCCTATACATACGAAAATTAAAGTTCCAAATTCTGAGACGAAAATTTCAGCTCTCGAAGAGGCATCCGAACCAATATTTTATAGACAATGATCATTGGGTGGCCCTGAATTCAATTGTTTGTTCTTTTTAAGGCGCTGTAATCACGATTCTACGCATCGAGTTTGTGCCAAGATAGGAGAACCAAAGACGTCGTTTTGGGAATTTACTGGGCAACAATCCTGGTGTGGAACAGTTAGTAAGTATTCAAGGATAGACTTTGGCGGTTACAGCTGTTTCATGTGAACACACGACCAAGCCCGTTCAAAACATCGAAAGAGCTTTTGTCAGTTGGGTTTTCCTGTGTAGTCAATCAAACCATGTGAGCCAATCAGATCCTTTCCTAGTTTCGCCTAGTGCAGTGAATTGGCTTCTGTCGCGACATGTCTCGCAAGGGAAGCCAATCGAATGCACTGAGTAAGGATATGATTGGCTCACACGGACACGGATTGCATTGATGGACAGCACAGGAAAACGCAACTGCCAAACTCTGGCGGCAACGGCGAAGTCGTGTGTTACCTGAAACAGCTGTAATTTCGCCATTTGATAGGAGCGATTTCGCAATCAGTGGAAAGAGCAAGATCCCGAATTTAGTAGGTATGCCAATTGTAGCATCCATAGGATAAAACTAGTGAAGAGATGATCCCGAAAAATTCCAAGATTTTTACATGGTTGGTATGTGTTTGCACCTCACCATACAAACCTCCGTAACATTTCCGAATTTTGCAAAACCATATATTCGCAAGTTTGCATGCTATGATGTCATTACGAATTGGCATATCTACTACATTTGGGGAGAGCTCTTTCCAGTGATGTGTGACAGCTTTTTGCCAATTATGGCAGAGGGTTGCCCCCCTTTTTTCTGGAGTTTTTCCATACATTTTACTGTATTTGCTAAAGGAAATTTCACATTTTCGTCAGGAGCCCATCAATAGGAGCTTTCATCTTTGGTACTGGATCCGTGCGGCAGCGTTTTACTTGACCTATCTATTTTTAGAACAAGTTTGGCGCGAATCGTTGCAAAAACTGTCCAATCAGCGTCCAGTCAGCTTCCAGATCTCAATATTGTATAAATTATCTCCATCGATAAGCATGGCGGAAAGAACCGAAGAACCGTCCGAGTCAAATTTCTCTGTAAATGTCGAAAGAAGTTCATTACTCAGTTCGGTATCTGAGATAACAATCATAACAGAAGTCCTATATGCAACCTCACAATACCCCCGAGAAATCACGTTTGGTCACTGACACACTTTTGTCGACTTAATTAGTGCCATTCATTGATTCATACGATGCAAAATTGAGTGCCCAGGAGGGTACTCGGATATGAAAATGACGGAGGGGTCCGACGTAATTTTTTTGGGTATGAAATTTGTAGTAAAAGTATTTTTTGGTTTAAAATATTACCAGGTATTTTAGGGGTGAGGGGGGGATTTATGGCTCAGGTATTTGGGGGGTACGAAATTTGGACCTCCGTCTGCCTATGCCCCCCCCCCCCCCCCGCCATTATTATATCCGAGTATCCCACTATCCCCCCCCCCCCCCTCACAACCACTCATGATTATAAACTGCATTGTAGAAGAAATCGTAGTCCGCATCTAGCTAAAGGATCGGACATGCCCACATCTGTAAACCACATTTGAGCATTATGGATATTTGCGGTGCACACACATTACATTCTTCTTATACAGCTATTTCAATAAATGTTGTCGGAGCAAACGCGACGACACTACAGGAATAATGGTGTAAGACTGTGAGAGAATAAGAAACAGAATCTAGAATAAGGTAGTACACGTGTGCTTTGCGATACCAAAACTATTTTTAATTGCTATGTAAGGTGTTTACCCATATTCCCTAGTGGTCTTGGGGCGTACGCTTGAGCGTTTTATCGACAACGTTTCTTGAAACAGCTGTAACTACACTTGGCTTCTACAACAGGTAAATATGGCGATGTGAATGATGGAAAATTGAGATGTCCGCGAGCCCAGCCCACGTGGTGTATTTGTAAGTGGGCTACGGCTAAATGGATCAAGGGAGAGGGATGTAATGACGTAAGTGTGCATGTTCTCTTTCGCATCCTGTGCTAGTTTGCCAAATTCGTGGCTGTTGTGCTATTCAAAACTTTACAGAAAATTTCGTGCAGACGCCATGCCAATTTAAGGTTACTGAATACCTTTGCGGCACGTCCTCGGAAACTAAAAAAGAGAGGATCGCATTCTTATTCTGATCTTCATCAGATTTTAACAAACGCATTTCATCAAGCCTCAGAGAAAAGGTTGATGAACATTTTTTTAAGACAAAGAACAAAGGCTGTGAATTCTTTATGCGCGTAAAGCACGCCTAAATAAATTCGTATTATTCATGTCCGTCAAAATGCGGTTCGATGAATTTCTATGCTTGTAACATCGAACTCACGCTGACTTAAAGCCTGGTTTCCATATAGTTTTATCTGTCGTATCTGTCAACCGTGAAACACTAAAGAATAATTCCAATTTCCATTGTTTCACGGTGTACTGATTAAGGTGCCAGTTCTCCCAAACATAGTATCGACTGCCAGGCTTTACAAGTGGGGGATTATTTTTGGGAGTTATTGGCTTCGTTGCGCGTGTTCTCTAAAACTGTAATAGATTTCTTGCACATGCTGGAATCACTCCTTAGGAAATTTCTTGTGATCCCTCCTTTCAGGGCATCAGGTTTCGAGAGATCCCCGCTTTCACTTACCCAAAAATGAAGTTACCCCCCCCCCCCCCCAAAAAAAAAAAGAAATCCTCAGCACCCCCTCCCCCCCTCCATTCTTCTCTCTCGCCATGCACGTGCGTTCTATTGACCAGAATATGTTTTTCGTTTAAACAGAATGTTCAATTTGACTGCGAAGCCACTGATGTCTGCAACTTAAAGGTATCGTATTGAATTTTATATTGGTGAATAATAATAATAACAATTATTTTTCAGCGGTCCGGTATCCCATCAAATCGCGCGCTCTGATTGGCTCGCGAGCGGTCCGGAATCCTACGATCCGGACCCCGGGACCGGATGAATCGCGCGCGCGCTAATTTCTGTGAAGTTTTATGCTGTTTCAGTATGAAAGCAAAAAAATAAATATATTATTTACCGGCTATGGGTCTGCCCAGATCGTGAAATACCGTGACCTCGGCCTTGAAAATACTGACCTCGACCTCCGGTCTCGGTCAGTATTTTCAAGACCTCGGTCACGGTATTTCACGATCCGGACCTCCCAGCCGGTAAATAACATATATATAGCATGGGTGGCATGTTGTTACGGCACTGACCCATCACCGCAGTGTCACCCGGTGGCCGGTGAAAGTCAGTCCCCAGTGACAGAACTTACTACATAATGATATAGAGCTATGAGCCTCCTTAATAATCCATTTCGCGGTTACAATCCCTGTATATACACCAAAGAGAGGCTCAGGCGGGCAATGCTCTCTGTGGGCACTTCCCTTTGCCGAAATACTGTGGCAAGTCATTTCGATCTACCTGCCAGTAGTGGCGAAAATGTAACTTTCTCAACTTTCCCGCCATTTGAACAACACGCGCGCTTTGAACAAACATTGCCCGCTTGAGCCTCTCTTTGGTGTAAAATACAGGCTTCTCAAAGTGCCGCGTCTTTAACCGCGAAATGGGTTATTAAACAACACGCTATGCGGTCGATTTGCCACAAGTTGCGCAGCAGGCTTTTGATTTAAAAAAAAGAAACTATTCGATTTTTGTTCGAGCATTGTTTGGGACATCTTCGACAAGTACTCGGCTAACTCAGCCTAGTGTCTGGCTCTGGTTGGGCTTCCTGTGTTCGGAGATGAACCGTGAGGATGCGCGAGCACTCGTCAAACGTCTTACTAACCACAGGAAGCCCACTCAGAACGCTTCCTGTTCACTTCCTGTGAAATGAAACCAAAAGAAATAATCTTCATGCTGTCTTGGAAATTCGGAAAACGTAAGCTCCAGACACAAAACGTAAGGCCACAAATTGTAGAGCAACTAGAATATGATCATATCTTTCTCTGAACTTTTGAACCTCGCGCGCACTTTAAGGCTTGCACCCGAGGCGAAATTTATGGTTTAAAGTCAAAATGTATCGTTCGCTGTTGTTATGTAGATTTTTTCAATTGTCCTCATTTCACAGACCAGTGAATCTTAAGCGCATGGCAAATGCGTTTTGCCGCGGTGTCGGCTACGGCTACCTGTCAAGCCGTAGACTTTCACAGAGTCCTTGTCGCGCCTATGAGAGGTCGACTTCGAGCAAGTCTAGTCAAGCCCTCGCACAAGTTCTGATGCGATGGATTTCACTTCGTAACGTCTTCGGGACACATTCGGACGCGCTTAAGTTTTTGTGTCAGTGGTTTGTCAGTCAATAGTGACTTCTGATTTGATTTACAGGCATCCTACAAGGATTTTGAAGTGGACCTAAAACCAGCTCATGATTGCATGATGAGGAAATGCAAGAAAGAATGGGATGCCTGTGGTGGTGCGGACGAAGCGAAACCCTATCACACTCGAGACTTCTTGGAATTTAGAAATTAGAAACACTTCTTATCAGAAAAACACTTAGAAACACTTATCAGAATCAAAGATTTTATTAAATTTCAGAAGTTTATTTAAGACGAACAAGCAGACGTAGTTTTGCTAAGATATATTTATCAGGAGACAATCACCTATTGATGGGCGTCTGAAGCACAGGGAGCCCATCAACAGGAGCCTACATCACCTGGCGGTGGGCACCTAAAGCACAGGGAGCCCATTAACAGGAGCCTACATCACCTGGCGATGGGCGTCTGAAGCACAGGGAGCCCATCAACAGGAGCCTACATCACCTGGCGGTGGGCGCCTAAAGCACAGGGAGCCCATTAACAGGAGCCTACACTCACCTGGCGGTGGGCGCCTAAAGCACAGGGAGCCCATCAACAGGAGCCTACATCACCTGGCGATGGGCGCCTAAAGCACAGGGAGCCCATCAACAGGAGTCTTCATATATAGGACAAGGAATCTACACTGAGTAAAAATCACATCCAAAGCAAACCAAAACTCCTATCCTTACCCTAAATCCAAACTAATATTTACAGTGTTCTGACAGTTCTCTCCATTTCTTGAATAGAACGAAGCATGATAAAGGATTTCTGGTTCTGACCAGTTGAATATAGTGACTTCTCTACGAACGCGTTTTGCGGGAGAACTCGGCCCAGCCCTCGAGCTTCCTCACGGTTCATGCCGGACACAGGAAGCCCACTCAAAACGCTGGAGACTAGGCTGACCCTTTTCCACTTGCGCTAGGCACTAGTACAAAACCTATCGTGACGTCACTACCAATCGGCACGCTAATTGATCAAATATTGTCACTGTCATGATTGGTTTGTACCAAAGGGCAGGATATCTTCCGCTGCTTCCCAGAAGCCTCTGCGTCCTCGTCATTTTCCGTATCAGCCTCGCCTCCATGTTGAGGCGGCAGGGACGTACTGCGAGGTCTGTCTTTTTCCTTGAAATGAAAAGCTTGAAGACGGCTCCTGAATGGCTCCTTTATAGAAGGCGACTCCAGTGCTTTCTCCACTTCAAGGCGGCTCTTCTCCTCGTCACCCCACCATGGAAGGGTGTTATTTTGCTCTGCGCCGTTACCATGGAAATGCACCTTGCCGTTGATCTGAATGCGTTGTAGCTTCGTCTTGCCTGTGTTAATGGTCTGGAGTGTGCCAGGGGGCGAGGAGAGGCTTTTTAGGTAAGGTGGTTTTGTGGGAGAATTCTTGGGCTCTGTCTTGGAATTTCCCTGTTTGGTTTCCTGTTCAAAAATCTCAGACTCAAAGCTCGAGTTGCTATCTCCTCGGGGAAGGGACGACAAGCCACTGTCTGAGCTCGTTGAAGAATCCAGGGGCTCCGTTTTCCGGACTTTACCCGACGCGGTGGTCGTGACAGCATCGGGTTTCCAGTCACCACCCGAGCAAGTGACGGACGACAGCGGAGATGTACCGAAGCTTGCGCCATCGCGATTGGGAGTCGAGCAGATAGGGAACATATGAGCAAGTTGATCGAACTGTGGCTCGGTTTTGAACAAGTTCCTATTTCTCTCCAAACTCAGTGACTTCTTGGCTTCTTCAGAAAGCTGTTCTATCTCGGGCATCAACTCTTTAAGTTTGTAATCCAGTCCTTGAGGGCTGTCCAGGGAACACTTGACAGGAAGCTGTCTAACTAACGGGTTTTGTCTGTTGAATCGACGCTTCATGCTTTCTATGAGCTCCGTTGTCTCCCGCCGGCTTTTCCAGTTGAAATCCTCGCTTAGGGTTCAGAGAGTGGGCTATCAGATTCAGCAGTTATGAAGTCATTGGCTTTTGGCGGCTGGGAGATGTCTGCGGCACCGAGGACCTATGAAAAAGAGAACAAATGAATCTACAGTGCATGCTCAAGAAATTCCTCCTTATTCTCGTTCCAGAGCTCATATCTCAATTTCGCCAAAAACATAAAAAACTGTCGAATTGCCAATGTTTCAAAACTTCCCTATTTAGGACATCTCCCTATCTTATTTGGAAAGTCTGTATAAAGTATTTGTGCTCATTTCTTAGGGAATGCAGTACGAAAATTCACAAAACTTGCGATGTTCGAGAGCCATCGTTCTCTTGGTCGCCATTTTGTTTTTCCTCGAGATTTTAAAAATAACACACAGGCAGCCAGCACAGATTAGTAAAACAAGGACAGGACATCGGCTCGTCACCTCGAGGGAAAGGCTTTTGTGGAAGCCATTTGAGAGCATTTGCCGATTGGCTGATTTTGAATTTTGCACAGAACGATGGCTTCGTATAATCATCTTAATCTATTTAACAATTAGACCTCAAGGCCGAATGTGCTATGATGAATAGTCCATGAGGCCGAAGGCCGAATGGTCTATTGATATCATAGCACATGAGGACGAGAGGTCTAATTGTTTTAGTATAAACCAACTAGTTGGTCGGTTTTGGCAATGAATGCCATTATTTTATGTTGAAAAAAATCAATTTTTCTTACAAAGAAAGGTGGTGGTTTTGCCAGGCACGGTCTATCACTAATAGACCATTAGTAGCTCAGCCAATCAGAATGCAGGAATAGACCATTAGTTGGTTTATACTAAATCTACATATGAGGGACCTTGCATGGGGTTCCATATGCCGGAATATATGGGGTTCCACATATTCCGGCATATGGGTTCCATGCAAGGTCATGGGATCATGTTTTTGGCGATTATTTTATGTTGAAAAAATCAATTTTTCTTACAAAGAAAGGTGGTGGTTTTGCCAGGCACGGTCTATCACTAATAGACCATTAGTAGCTCAGCCAATCAGAATGCAGGACTTGACCATTAGTTGGTTTATACTAAATCTACATATGAGGGACCTTGCATGGGGTTCCCATCATTGCGGGATTTCAAGCCGAGAGTACCTGGGGCGAATCCCTTATTTTACCTTTATCGAAACGCGATCCACATAAAGAGAAAGAGCATGCTGAACTATACAAAATCCGAACGTTTGGTATTAATCGGGCAAATAGTGATCGAGAAACAGCTATTCAAAAAGTCCAACATTTTACAAGATTTGTGTGAAATCCGGACACGGCGTCCGGAAAACCATACAAAGCTTGTAAAATTCCGGCATATTGGAATGGCTGTATCTCAAACGGAATTTACACAATCAATTCCAAACTTTAGGATTTTGTATAGTTCAGCATGCTCTTTCTCTTTATGCGGATCCCGTTTCGGTAATGGTAATAGGGATTCGCCCAAGGAACTCTCGGCTTGAAATCCGGCAATGGCAATACTTTTAGGGGGACAATAAAAATCATTACGCATGGGTCAGTGGCTGCTGGCAAAGCCTCCCCCGCGACGTGCGGAGGAACTCTGGGTACCAGAATGGCTTCCTTAGGAAAAGCTGAGTTTCCCATGGCAGAAGAATGGGAAGTATTCGGATTTCCCATGGCTATCCTTGTGAAATGGCCCGGTTGACGTAGTCGCATAGTAAAGTAAATAACGAGTTGCCATGCTTTCTATTTGATCAATTTACCTGCATCTTCTTGCCACTGCTACTTTTATCGTCTTCGTCCTCGTCTTCGTCTCTTTCCATCTTACTCCTACGCAGTTCTTCATATTCCAGCTCCGTCTGCGAAAGTATCTTCTGAAGCTGTTTCAGTTCCGAGGTCGCTTTTTGCGACTGCTCTTCGAAGTGCTTGCTGTGTTCGGCGTGTTTCGCGATCATCTCGTCGCGGCTCGTAAGTAGGTCGTTGTACTTTCGTACGGCTTCGTCACGCTCAGCGCGCGCCGAGTCTCGTTCGGTCATCGCTTCCTTTCTGTAGATGTGAAAATAAATATGAATAAAATAAATTTAGTCCACCGTAAGGGGTTGAATTTTGAGCTTTGCACACGAAGCGTCTATCTAAAATCTGACAAATTTAAATACGCCCTTTCTTGTATGTGGTCAGATTTTGACTAACTCGTCTTTAAAAAAACTCTCAAATCTCAAAGTTGGTTGTACCTCTTTTCTCCGCTACAAAGGGAAAGAAGGGTCTGCTATACGGGAACGTTAAAAAGAACAAACCAGTTGGGTTATGCCAAATGATTGTTTTAACAAAGTTCTATAAAACTAGACCAGTGGTCTGCATAAACAACACACAGACTGAATCCTATACTGTACTTCAACTTAGTCTAAAGGCCGGTTTACACTAGCGGGTTTTGTTGCAATTGTCGCGGCGATTTTTGTCACGCGAGTTGCAATTCCAACTCTCTAGTGTATGCAAATCCGGTGCGATTTCTGCGCTCTCTTTTCTTCAAATCGCATCAAGTTGCAAAGAGTTTCGGCAGATCGCGCCGAGTTGCAATGAGTTTACATAGCACTGGCTGATATTAGCCAACCTCTCGTCACGTCATCAAATATCTCATTAACTAAAATAGATGGAAGCAAAATTTTTGGCATTCTTATTTGTTCAAGCACAACTTTCAGTTCACGTTCTCTCCCTCAGACAGTTCTCAGGAAGCTACGGCTAAACTAGGACACATGTAGCGCGCAACATTTGTGTCCTGCATGTTTCCCCGAGTGTCTAAACTAGGAAACATCGCACGCGTGTGTCTCGGACACATAAAATGTTGCTTGTTTTGCGAAGAAACATTTCTTTGTGTCCCGGCTACAAAATGTGTTGCGCGCAACAATGTTTCTCGCGTGGCTAAACAGGGAAACATGAAGGAAACATGTGTCCGGCTACAATCTTGCGCGCACCCTGTGTCCTTAGCCAGGGCTTACACAAAAATCGTGACATTCAGTTGGTCAAGCAAAACACTGAAGTCATTCGAACTAACCTGTATCCCGCGAAACTATCGCGCTGTTCCTTGATTTTCTTGACACTTTCCTCAAGATCCGCGTTGGTTTTCTTATAATCCTCTATCTCCCTATTTGCGAGAGACAACCTTAGCTCCAACTCGTCAATCCGGTAACGCAGGTTTGCATTGTCCTTAGCCTTTGATTCATGACTCTCTTGTATTTGTTTCCTTTCTTCATCCACGATATCATAACGCGATTTCAGCGCTTCACACCAGCCTTTGAGCTCGTTCAACTCCTCTGCAGCGTCATCTCTTTCTGCGATAGCTTTCTGTCGGTTAAACATCTCCTGTCGAAGGCTCTTCTTCAATTCATCGTACTTCTTCATATCCCCTTTCTGTGTCTCGAGTCGCTCACAAAGCTTAATGGATTCCCGTCTCTGGTGGTCATAGTTTCTAGTGACTTCATGCAGTTGCGAATGGAGCTTTTCAGAATTGGCTTGAATTTCAATGAGCTGATTCTTTAAGCTGTCTATCTTTTCTTGTGAGGACAGCAGTTTCATCTGGAGTGCTATGATATAGGTGTTTCGCTCCTGAAGGTCTCTATGCAGTGATTGCAACTGACAGACAACTGACTCTTTGGCAGTGTTCGCGAATGTGTACGCTTGCAGGAATTCTGTGGTTGTCTCTGATTTCTGTCGCTCAAGTTCTTCCACTCTCTTGTGTTTTACTTCCAGATCGCTCTCTGCTTGGTCTAGTTTCTTTCCCAGGTCTTGGCGCTCTTTGAGGACTTCTTGGTAACGAAGGGTCAGATCGTTTAGGTCGGAGATAGTTCTTTGCAGCTGACTGCTCATGATATCTACATCTGGCATTCGACCATCACCTTGAAGCAAAATATAGAGAAAACCATTAGAGGGCAATCCCCAACACTCGAGCCCAAAATGGGGACCCACGTTGGACAAAAAATCCAGGTTTCCTAACCCCGATGTTCTTGATGTTCCTGAATTAGAAATGTGGAACACTTGTACACATTTCACCAAAAACAAAACTTCGGGGAAACAAAACTAAAAAAAAAAACGTAACAGGGCCAAATTCATAATTAAACCATCTCAATTGTCCAAAGTCTAAAAAGTTTGTTTTCGCAATTCTGCGCCGTCAATAAATACTTGGTTTGGAGGTGAAAAGTGTGAGAATATGCAATTGTATACCGTTTCGTCTAAGAAAGTTCAAACCATCACGAATTTGTGAGTGGTATATATCTTAACTTGATCTGGCTTCTTCTCAATTGGCTTTTCGAGCCTCGCAGTTTGATTGGCAGCGTCCGGATTTCCAAAAGGGTTCGGTTCAACGCGATGCAATGAATTCAACTGTAACATAAATTAATTGATCTGTATGAAGACCGTAAATATTAAACGAAAGTAAAACCTATGCAAGGAACATTCGTAATCAAGCATACCACCAGAAAGACGGAAATATCACTAATAACAAAACATTACACGCTCACACATAAGGCATAACAGGAGATAAATTGTGACTAGCCAAACAATCAATACTGAAGCCACGAAACAAAGAAAAGTTCCTTGGGGATATCGTTCTATAAGCATTCATAATAGTTATGCCTTTCATGACAGAACATCTCGTCAGAAACAGTTACCTTCATTTTGTTAGCTGAGAGCAAAACTTCATCTAAGAATTGTGTTCAGTGTTTGTCTTGGTGATTAAACATTCAACTAGAAAGCGCAAAGTAAGCACTTATTTTTATGGGAATTCCCCGCCCTGTTAACAGGAATGAATGGCATGAAAATAAACAACTAAATATAGAATCAATTTGTGAGCGAATGTTTTTCACATAAGTAGCGCTCGTTTGCAATGCATTCAAAGGCAAAAAAAAATGACGTTTTAAAGAGCCTGTGTCAGCCGCCAGTTTGATAGCATAGCAAGATACTAAGTCTGAGAAAGCATCCATTTCCATCGGCTGATATAGAGAAAACACAGCAATGTTATCGATTGAATTTGGTAAATCAAATCTGAAACTTTGTTTTTAGATGTTTATAATTGATTTTTCACGTAATTCATCTTCTAATATCGAACGAAAACAATAACAAAGGTGAGTGGCTGACATGGGCTCTTTAAACACCGAAATTCTTTCAAACGTGCAGTGCTTACTTCTTTAAAAACGATGAGTTTAAAAATGTGAAAACTAATTTCATTTCATATGCACTTTAAAATAACGTTACGTGATCTGACGTCTATGAAAAAGTGTTAGATAATTTTCTCTAGAGCATTGGTGACAAGCGTGCAGAGATCCCATAGAACTAAAAACCTTGAAGGTATATACGTCCTATTTAAAATTACCTATTACCTATAGTCTACTTCCTGGCGTACTTGTTTCATCGCAAAGTGATTTGACACAACATCTGTTAAAGTTTTCTATCTGTTGTCTCAATGTCAATGAGCTTTGAAAATGACCAAAATGCTGAGAAGACTAGTGAAACTGTGGACTACGGTTGCGTTAATAAGACACCTTGGTGTCTTTCTTACTCGATCGGTTTAAATAACCTAAACGTATATGATTGCTGCGTCATGTCGCGACCCGGAATAAAAGAAGAGAAAAACGAGGCACTACACCGATATGCACGTTTTTTGAGCTAAAATTTCACGCTCGAGTAACAACGCTACATAGAAAAAAAAACCGCTTGCTTCCGGGGACACAATCACGCAAATGATGAGGCCAAAGATAGAGGCTAAAGTCAACGTAAAGCCCCGCGGAAGTTGTTTCTTATCACCTCATGCATTTTTATTTTCCCAGAACTTAAATTCTTTATATAAATCTTTAACAACAGCAATTTCAAGCGCAAGCCATTCAGTTTGCGATACAGTAAAAACCCGCGTGTAAGAAACTATACATTTCGAAGTTTGGCAAATGAAGGTTCTTATATGTTGGGATAGTAGGTTCTTAATAAGGTTCTTAATTTCTATGGATGAAACAGATGATTGTTGGTTACCAGAAAACAGTACGAATGTGATTTGTCCCTCATTATAAGCATTTTAGTCACACCAATATTGCCAAAAGTCTAGACAAAAAATTACTAAACAATGGATATACAATGTATCTTTTCAACAAGAAATAAGGAATAGCTGATGATAAATGCAAAAACGTAGTACATCACATATACATGTATGTGTTTTGGGGTATTTCTATTTTGCAATCTATGCGAAAATGTAATGACCCCACATATAAGAACTTGGTCTGAATTTGCTTGGCCAAACAGCTTCTCATATTTTGGAGTATTGAAGCAAATTTTTGCCAGCAGGCTCTTAAATTTAGGCGTTTTTTACTGTACTTTGTTGTGGCACTGAAGACAGTGATGTTTATATCACTGAATGTAGAGATCCACGGATAAGAATATTTTGGGCAATGATTGCTTTTTAGTCCTCAGTCTATGAGAACTTGCTTCTTTCAAATACATATTTCTAGTGAACTGAAGTTTTGGAATTTTATATTTTCAACCCTTCATCACGTGCAGGAATTTTTGTTTTCAAAATCATCCACTTCCCTCCACCCCCCGAAAAGTCATACGATGTCGCTGAGAGAACATCTTGGTTGTAGGTAAAATAGGCACTAATTTTCAGACATCATTTCAAACGTAAAATACCACTTGTTCAGTGCAACTGAAACAACATAATGCAAAAGCGGTTGCTCGCTGAATATTATAGACGCATATATTTGGATATTTGAAACAAACCACACTCAAGAAACAAGCACACAAGGTTCTTTAGTATATTAACAGGTTGGAGCACTTAAAAATTATTGTCTCTCACTTTATTTTTTATTTTTATTTTTCGTTTGTAAGCTCTTGAAACTTGTTCTTATGTCTCATTATAACCACTGCTAAAGGGGGTTATGCGCGACTCCGAAATATGTGAATGCTTGATTGCTACTCGCATGGGAAAAAACGTCATTACATCCCAGAATGCAAAACACATTCTCCCCTCATTGCACAAGGCACAAGGTTTTCAGATGTGCTGTCTGAGCTGCAAAATGTACAAACTAATTCTATTCCATCTTTAGGGTAAAACTCACTCAATTAGATCAGAGTGCCTGATCAAATTTCTTCCCGGAAACTGATCGGCGCTAAATCTTCGCTCATGTTCAAGTAATTTGTACTCTATACAATTCATTCACGAACTTGAAAATAGTGTATGCTTTAAACACCGGGGCATGCTTCTGTACAAGAAAAAAGCACATTGCAATTGCAACAGTCTTACCTAGAATGAGTTTGTAACATCGCTTGTCCAGTACTGCGCACAGAGGCTAAAGTGCTGTGCGAAACATTTTATGTGCTGCTTTAACTTTTTTTATTTAGTTTAGGTTATATTTAACCTTGAAACGCTTCACGAGCTATGGAATGCGTCAGGCATTTATTAGAGCTGAATGCCCGCTGAAACAGGACGAGGTAACGGGGCTAGGAAATGACAAGCACATATTTCACAAGAAAATTTCAAGAAAATAATGTGAGAGCAGTGACAGAAAAACGAACAATGCGAAGGCGCGAACGATGCAGCTATCCCACAATATAACAATTTAGAAATGCAGTGCATACAACTGCAAGAAACAGCCGGAAGTCTATAAAAATATCCTCCTTTAAGGGGGCTGCGTCACGGCTGTTTTAACAAATTCTATAAAATAAACTCAATGGCTACATAAACAACTCAGAATCACATATTGTACTTCAGCTTAAAGTCTTAAAGAGAAAAAAGAACTGAAATTTGTATTATGTAGGCATCGTTATGTAAGATTTAATAGCCAATTTTCAAGTTTGAAAACTGTTCAGCCTGGTAAGAAATCAAAAAGGCCAATTTAATTCGCGATCCGATTCCATCAGGGTGTCGTACTCAGGGGGTTGGGGGATTGTTGGTAATTTTTTGTGTAGTAAACCTTTCTGTGGTTGGTATTTAGGGGCCTCTTTCAGGTTTTGCCTACTGTTTTGATCTCGAAGACCGCTCCCTTCCATCCTTCCAATCATTGTCCCTCGTACAAATTACCAAAATAATTTCAACAGATGAATTTTTAATATTTAATATTTCCATAGATTTTGCTGCTTACTGCATTTCATAATTCTGCGAACTCTACATCGACCAACAAACCACGGTCGGGCTTCCGTCAATCAAACCTGGGAACAACTATGGGCGATTTCACGGAGGTTTTGCTGGATCTTGTGAACTGATAGGGTCTAGTATAGGCTTCAAAACACAATTTTTTACTGTTCAATGCAATCAAAACTCATAAAATATGCCTGATTGACTTAAAAGGTTTGATTGACGGAAGCCAAAACGCAAATGTCAAGTGGGAGGTCGCAGAATTATGAAAATCGCAGTAAAACTTTGCTTTCAGGTGAAAAGCACCACAATTTAGTGAACAATAATAACTTATAGTTTTTTTAGATGACATTTCTTTTTAAGGGGACGTATAACGGCCCTGAAAAGGAAATCCGAAACTTCGCAAACGGATAAAACATAATGAGCGCGCCCTGAAATGCATTGCGCACGCCGTTCTGCGCGTTTTCCGCGCCTTTCGTTCGAAAATCGCTTCATCGAGAACGCGCGCGTAGGCAAAAGAACATTTTGTGTTTCTTTTGTACAACTATGACCTAATCATAGGCGCCAGGAAAAATATGAGCATCGATCCTCGCAGTGATTTTCTGTGTCCATGAAATAATTTCACTCTGACTTTGGCTCTCTTAAGAACAGTTCGAAAATAACCACATTTTGTCATAAATGGGGTGCGTTCGAGCCCACGCAGCTCTCAAACGAGTACGGGAACTCTTTTTATTTCACATTTTGCTTCCCGTTTCCACAGAAAAATGTTGCAAAAGAATTTCGTACGAATGGACGACCTTAAAGAGCCTGTGTCAGCCGCCATTTTGACACCATAGCAACATACCAAGTTGGAGAAAGCATCCATTTCCATCGGTTGATTTAGAGAATATAGAGCATTGTTTCGGAATTTGGTAAATCAAATATAAAACTTTGTTTTTAGCTATTTCTTAAGAGATTATTCGTCTTGTAATATCTAAAGAAAACAATAACAAAGGTGTGGCTGACACGGGCTCTTTAATGAACGATTCCAGCTATAAAATGAATGATTGAGCGCGCTGCTTGGTAGTTGTGTTACATTTCACGAGCTACTGCCTTGTGTGTGCGCGTTACATCCTGGTAGGTTGTGTTACATTCCAATTTAGGGAATTCCAAAGAAATATCGAGATCGCTAGAATTGTCCATCGATCTGTCGCCATTTTGCTAGCCCAGTAAAATATTAATTTGCACGGGAGGCTCGCACGGGAGACCCTGGCGACATCAATTTGAGGACCTTTGCTGATTGGCTGGTTTTGAACGTTGGCGCATGCGCAGAAAGATATTTCTCTCAACGGCTCTGTATTAAATCTAGCGCATGCGTCAGTGGCTGTCACCAGAGTCTCCCCCGCGAGGTTACGAGCCGGGGAGCTCTGGGTAAGAGAATAGAAGCTAAACGACACTAGGGCGCATGCGCAGTCTTTGCTATCATTTTAATTCAAGAGCTACGTGTGCGTCGCTCTGACTTTGAGAAATCTTTGAGCGAAGACACTTTCTTTCCATATGATTTGAAAACGAAAGCGAAAATTCCGGTTTCCCTCTACTGGCCTCTTATAACTTCCTGTTTATATCAGCCAGTTTCGCACCACAGCTTTTGGACTATGTGATTGTTGACGCGGATAACTGTCGTTGTGCCATTTTTAGCTCAATGTTTCCTGCTGGGCTATTCTCGGAGGAATGATTTCCGCTTCACAACTTTATTGACGTTCAGCTTGATATTGAACGAGCATCGGGCCAAACGAGACGATAAATGACGAGCGTCTCAACAAGTTGGGAGTCGTGTTGAACATTTTGAATTTTTCACTGCAATTTTCAGAATTCTGCGAACTCTACGCCAACTAAAAAACCGCGGTTTGGCTTCCGTCAATCAAACAATTGAACAACTCTGGGTGATTTCAGGCAGGCTTTGGGAGATTTTTGAACTACGGTCGAAGCTCTCTGTGCGACCGCTCTCGTAAGCGACCAGCTCCCATAACGACCATTTTCCCGAAACCTCGTTTGAAATGTCACATAAACTCTGTTATTTCAAGCTCTCGCGTGTCTACATTTCTTCATCCGCTGCTGTAAGGTATAGGAATACATGTCATTGTATGTAAGCGAAAGGAAATCCGGTAAGCTCGATAGACGCGCTGGAAATACCGCATACGACGCAAATGTGAAAGGAAAAAAGAAAACACCGAAGTTAAGATATCCCTTAGAGACAACACCGCAAATACTGCCATTTAAAAGAAACGTAATCACGCAAGTTTATGAACGAAATATCGTAAATCGTGGGGTTGGAAAACACCACTTTTTTACCGCAATTTTTAGACATTTTACTGCAATTACCGCTTGAAAAAGCGGCCATTCCGCGAGTACTAAAAATCTCAAGCTCTCTCTACAATGTTTTGATATAGTATACGACTATGACGTCACTTTACCATATCAGGTCACAATTGAGTGCAGATATGCAGCCGTATTACACAGCTGAAAGCCGTATTACACTTTAGCAAACCGGTTACGTGCAGGTTTTGCGCCCGCATTGGAATGGCTTCCGATCGTGTGCTAGTAACAGGGTCTGGGTGGGGTTAACTGACTAACGACAAATGGGGATAAAACTTACCGACAACCGACAAACTTGGAAAAAAATACCGATTAACGACAAAAAATGTTTACCGGCTACAGACATTTTTACAAATTATTCCAGCCAGTTTATTTTAAATAAAAAGATAACAGCCATTCTCAGTTACACGCGGTCGCCGGGAAAAAGGTTTGCAAGCGAAAACTCGTTTTTCTGTCTTGTCTGAGCGCGACAAGCCGGCGAAAGCACGTGCGTTGCCATGGAAATTTTGAAAAAAAAAACGAGTTTTCGCTTGCAAGCTTTTTTCCCGGCGACCGCGTGTAACTGAGAATGGCTGTAATCTGAAAAATAGCGAGTGCTTTGGACTTTTCAGCGTCTGGGAGTAGCTCAGAGATTACTAAATTTCAATAGGTATAACTGACACTCTGGACACTGTTCACGGGAAATAAAATTGCATGCGCATGCGCAAATATACAGCTTAAAAGAAACTCATTCCCGTGTCAAAGTAATGCCTACTATTGAAATATGAGTAAATAAACATGCTAAAGGGTAACTGTGAAAAAACATATCTGCATTATCGTGAGATAAGCTACTATTAGTTAAAAAGAAAGCCAACAACGTGACCCACATGGATCTCAAACACACTCTTCAGGCCTATAAATACGTTGGTGATGCATAATAATTGTTGATTGTTCACTAACGGTACAAGGGGCGTCCATATATGGTCTGGTGGCCGGGCGTTCTCTCACCCATAGGTATCTAGCTACTGAGCATTCAACACCAGGATAGCGACTGTCAGGGCCGAAATCTCTGGCGTGGGCGTAAGAACCGTACGGTCGCCATACGACGTTTCAGCTCTTTGTCTGGAAGTATGGTCCTATTTTTTTTCTAGTTCCTCAAGTAAGTAAATGATGAATTTGCATTGGTGTCGGCAGGCAAATGATTTATATTACTTGCAGGACTCACAAAATCCGTTCAAAGTTATTTCCATCGTTTTATCACAAGTAACAAATGACCTTACCGCCGGCACCGAGTTAACTGTAAAAACCTAAAAAAAAAACGTTCCCAAGCGCACGAGGCTGTCTGACCAGCGCAGCAATGAACGGGGCGAGGAACAAGTTTTCTCTAGACCCCGTTCACACGTGACCGGAACAAAACCGGACCGGTACAGTTTTGGTGCGGTACCGCCTGTTCACACGATACCGGTACAATTCTGGCACGTTTTGCGACAGTGTTCACACGGGACCTGGGGCCCGTTTCTCAAAACGCCCGGTAATTAACGGGCCCGTAAAACCTATCGGGAGAGTTTACGGGGAAGTTTATCGGGTACGAGCGAGCGTTTCTCAAAGCTCCCGATAACCTCCCGATAGTTATCGGGGCCCCGGAATCAAATTTATAATTTCCGGATATTACAAATAACTTACCCCAAAAATCCATGAATTAACGAAAAACTCAGCAATTTGTCGACACTACATTACAAAGTGTACCGCTAAGTTTGTATTTCCAGCGAAAAAAGTAAAGAAATCAGCTAAAATGTACGAAAAAAAGAGCAATTTGTAGTGCAATTGTGCACTGAGATTGAACATTTGTTTACATTCTTGCAATCAACACGTCAAACTGATTGACAGCTAAGCTGTCAAACGAATCGTTTTGATTGGTCGAGAAGCGAGATGGTCGCATCTGATTGGCTAAAACTCTCCCGGTTTATCGGAATGGCGGGAAAAACCATCCCGGTAAGTTTACGGGAAACCTTGGAACTGCAAAGCGAGAACTTTTCGAGGCAAAACGAGACAGGCTAGAAAATGGTTAGTTTTGAAGGAAAAAGAGGTACGTTTTCGGTAATTTTAACTTGGCAGAGTCTAGTTGAATAACTAAGCTTTACCTAGAGTGAAAAATTTCAGGAAAACAAATCAATTTTCGACCTTATTTTAAGACTTCAAAATGCTTCCCGTTAATTAACGGGAGGTCAAGAGCTCCCGTAAAAAATCGGCCGATTTAACGGGAACTTTTACGATTTCGCAAATAACGGGAGTTTTGAGAAACAGTCAAAATATATCGGGAGGTGTTAACGGGTAGGTTTACGGGTCCGATAAGCTACCGGGCGTTTTGAGAAACGGGCCCCTGGTCCCAAAAAACACACCTAGCCGTGGCAAAATCGGTCCGGAACCGCAGGTCCCGTGTGAACGCGCGACGGTACCGTACCAGAATTGTACCGGTCCGGTACAGTTCAGTATACAGTATACAGTATTCAGTATTCAGTATACGGGACCTGGTTCCAAAAAAACTCATCTAACCTTGCCAAAATCGATACAGTACCAGAATTGTACCGGCCCGGTTTAGTACCGGTCTTGTGTGAATGGGGTCTGAGGAACAGGACCGTTGTGTGTCCGTAGCTAATGCACTTTCCCTTCAGCAAAACTGTTATACGTACCTAAAAAGCTGTTCGTCATTCCCGTCATGATTGGATTGGGTTCTGGAAAGAAATGGACACAATATATTAAATAAAGGTTCATGCATGTTTACTTAGAAAATACGGAAATCAAAAATAATCTCTGAAATTGAAAGAGTTAGTTTAAAATGAGCATTCCAGGGGAATTCCGATGAAGGATTGCTAAGATTTGGGCAAAGATTCTAAATTTGGTATGTTTGAAAAAGTCAGTGGCGGATGCAGACCCTTAAGAAGAAGGGGGGTGGCTAGTACAAAGGATATACTACAGAGTTCAGACAAAGGTGGTGGCTAATCTTAAGGTTTTTACAAGAAATATGAGAACAAGGGGGGTGGCTAGCCACCCTAATCACCCCCCTAGATACGCCCTTGAAAGTCCCTGCGGTAGAACTGAGTGAATTTCCTCAAAGCTATAACTAGAATCCGCGAATATCTTTGCAATCCTACATCAAAATGACCTCCTATCTTCACCATATCATGTTGAAAGCAATTCTTTATTAGTTTGACTATTATTTTTCATGACGTTAAAATTTTTGATACAACTTTAACTCTATATTTGAATTGAGTGGTTTCCGTTCATGTTCTCATCATTTTTTCTGTGCGATTGCTTGGTTAGGCCCGTTTACACTTGCAATTTTTGCTGCATTTTTTGTCGTGCGAGTCGCGGCGATTTTCCCGCACGTACGCGTCAACTCAAGATTACTTAATGTAAACTTAATGCAACTCGGCGCGACCGACCGCAATTTTTCTCGCGTGATGTGGCGGAGATTCATTCAAACATGTCCGAAACTCTTTGCAAGTTGATGCGATTTGAAGAAAAGAGAACACAGAAATCGAACCGGATTTGCATCTCGTTTACACAAGAGAGTTAGAGTGCAACTCACGTGAGTAAAATCGCATGATTCGCGCATGCAATCACTGAATTATCAGCAAAACTAATAAGACCATCTTATCATATAACTATCTAAGAACATGTAAAGCTAAAAAGCATGGTCGGATGGGTTGAGAAGTAGCAAGATTATATACGATTTGTTTTCGAGGTTTTTAGCCTTCGCTGGCCATCATTACGGGACGATACTTCTTCTGAGAGATGAGTATGAGTATCGCAGTTGCGTAACGGGCTCCCTTTAAGTGTGCGACTAGTCCAAGGCTAAAAATAAAACTACCACCTGTTGTTGCATCACTCGTATTGTTACAGGTGCTTATATGACGTAAATGAGTGCCCTACAAGTCTCACAAGTGGGTTTGCTGTCTCTGTGCCTGTGTGAGCCGCCACTTTGACAGCATAGCAACATATCAAGTAAAAAGCATCCATTTCCATCGGCTGATTTAGAGAATATAGGATATAGAGCAATGTTCTCGATTGAATTTAGCCTGCTTGCAGGCGGTACTGGGCGTTTTTATAGCGGAAAACCCGGTCCGTTCGCTGTTCGGGCGCCATCTTGGAATTTGCTCGCCTCAAAATTCCAAGATGGAACAGCGAACGGACCGGGTTTTCCGCGATAAAAACACCCAGTACCGCCTGCAAGCAGGCTAGATTGAATTGGAATTTGGTAAATCAAATCTGAACTTTGTTTTAAGATGTTTATTTAGTGTTTTATACACGTATCGTCTTCTAATATCGAACGAAAACAGTAAAAAGGGAGTGGCTGACACGGGCTCTTTGATGGATTATATGTGTTTCTAAAGAATCGAGACTTTTCTGTTGGACCTAATGGGAGATTCTTGCTCTTAATATTCCTGCAGGCTTTCCTTTTCCAACGCCCTACAACTACATCAACTAATTTACTTTTCAAAACTGTCTGAACTGTTATTCATCACACTTCATCTAGCCATTTGTAGGCGCGCGCTGTTTTGCAAAACCAAATTGTTGCTCAAAACTGAATGAAATATTTCAATAATTTACGTTTTTAAAGGTCTTTTTAGCAGGTTTTGTAACCACGACTGTAAAATGTGAAACATTCCTATACATACTGAAGAACTTTGTGACAAATGTACGGTTTTAGTAACGGCCAAGGTCAAAGGGATGAGCATTTAAGTCTACCCAAAATCTGGGTACAAAAATTTGATTATTCCAGAGCCCTGTATCTTGCCGCTGGTTCAAAGATGCACGGGACCTGAGTACGAGATTGTGGAAAACGTTCAGCTTTTTGGCGCATGCGCATTTAGGATGTTAGACTGTTTTGTTGGCTGACGTGTGCATATACTTCACGGCACAATGTTGTGATTTCCAAACATGGTACTTAGAAATACGATTGACTGTGTAGAGTGCATCCAAATGGCTTTCATTTGTTTTGACTTGCATAGGCTGATGTATAATCATACAGTAATTGCACTGATAACTTCGCCAAATTTGGTCTAAAAGTACTTCACTCTTTGCCGGTAAACAAGGCGAAAATATCAGTTACCACGCGAAATACCAAACACCCGAACAACTTTCATAAGAAGTGGAACAAAAAAAAAAAAAGACAGAGAGAATCAAGATCTGTAAGTCTTACACTTTTAAAATCACTTTATGAACATCCAGATAAAATTAGTGTTAATTAAACTAACGAAAATATTGTATCACAGCTGGTAAGAGGTCATGTGCTAGTTTGACGGCGTTCTTTCAGTCAGAAAACTGACCCCACGGGTATTTGTAGATGGTACTAGATCGGAGCTACAAATAGCAAATATATTTAACGATATCAGCCCGTTATAAACCGTGTCAAAAATTAAAGTAATGGAAATAAAATTTTCCGCTATGGTTTCCAAGTTTGTTCTTAGTACAACCCTCTGTCATATATTTTTAAAGAGTTTCAATGGAACAACGAAAGGAGCACTGAATTGAAGCCAAGATTGTCTGTAAAAAGAGATAATTATTCATGAGTTGTAGATTGGCGTGACATGCCAAGCTTCAGTAAGTTTCGAGCACACTTTCGCTTAAAATATACACCCCAAGAGAGATATAAAAAGCTGTTTTCATAAACCCCTGGGGGACATTCTTGCTCATTTGTTCTCCTCTTTTGATGAACTTTCTTGGCTTTGATACACTGCACTGTAACCCTGTAACTTGTACACTAATTGTTCCAATGATTTGTGAAACCCACAGCAAACCTTGAAAGTGACATAAGACAATTTACTTATTAATATATTAGATTTAAATTGCACACAGAACAAAGATTGCATACCTAAGTATATCCTTGATCTAAGTCACGTAAGGTTTTCAGTTGAAACACAATTAATACTTTAAAGTGCTTCAGAGCCTCATATAATCATTGATCATGTTGATATCGAAAGTTATCTGTTACAACCAAGGAAGTCATAAAATAATAATAATAATAATATCAGTTTCCCGATCCTCGGAAACAAGATGCAATTATACTTACTAGCACTCGCTTTTTCTCCTGTTATTTGCTCATACAGGCCTGGATTTAGCAGCTGTAAAGCATCCACAAAATGCTGAAATCCCTCTTCTCCTTTGGTCAGCAAAATATCCAGAAACTTGCTAGCTTTCAAGTCCCGCGTCTTCTCGGCTAAAACATGATCACAATCAGTTCTATCGAAGATACATTTACTTCGTAAGTAGTCAAACAAGAAAGATCTGTCCAACTGAAGTCTTTGAACGATACTGACACGGTGTCTTTCCAAAATCTCGACGAATCCGTCTTCTCCAAGCTGCCCCATATTTCGAGTTGTTGTACAAAAACAGCGATGGAATTTCGTAAGATGAAAGTTTCACAACTTTTCCATTATAATTTAAGCCCAAAGAACGCTAGAGTTTTAGCACACAAACGTTTCCTTCGGTTAGCGTTCTCTCAGTTACTATTTCTTGTTTGTAAACTAGGGTTTTACGTACAAGAACTTCCTGTCTAGGGCCAGTGGCGAGGTCACGCATATCGTATTACTGAATTCTGATTGGCCGAATCAGTCAGCCACGAACCCCTCCTAGAAAGCTCACATACTCCTTCGCCACAAACTGGAGAGCGCTTTACGTCATGAAACGTGTCTTTATGTACGTCCGCAGTTTGCAGTTTTTTTTGTAACGACGGCCCAGTTGAGATTATATTTTAGGGTCGAGAAATTTCAGATATATTAAGCTGCGGTTTCAGTTTTTCTTCTAAATGTGTCAATTTTAGTTTCGGAATTGATGCTATTCTGAGCGCTATCGAAAGTGAGTTGTTCGAAACGATGAGACACGTGAAAATATGAATCAAAAGCGAACTCTTGCTAGTCAAGGATATGGAGTATATACGAGAATATACGATTTCGCTCATGTAATTCACATGCTGTTCCATATTTCATCTCCTCTACATCACTTCTGATGACTATGCTTTATCTTCTCTCTTGATGTTTGATGCCCGGCGCGTCGTCTCGAACATTCGGAGATCGACCTAGTAGAAGACAATTTACAGATAGAGGGGAGCGCATTTTTCTTTCGTTGCGCGCGCGCCCGAATTTTGATAAACGCATTTCATCAAGCCTCAGAGAAAGTGTAGATGAACATTCCGTTCTTTTGTGTATAGTAAACAAATCCTGTAGGATTTATTATTCATGCCGAAATGACGAAATTGTTATTATCCATTTGCGTGAAGCGCGACCCAAATGACGAATTTCTATGCCTGTAACTTTCAAACTCACGCTTACTCTTCTTTCGAACATAGTGACTGCCCGCCAGGCCTATCACTGCATCACTGCAGGGCATTTTTGGTAGAGTTTGTTTCCTCGCCAAGATACACTTGTTCTTGTGAACGGTGCGAAGGTAGTGTCTTCGTTGCGCGAGTTGCCAAAGACTATATTATATTAAATTCTTTATGCGCGCGAAGCGCGCCGAAATTTTTATTATGTATTGAGCGAAGTGAAGTACAAGAATGCAAATGTTAGAGAAGTTGCTGGAATAACTACTTAGAAAATTTCTTGTGGTCCCCCTTTCAGGCTTCAGGCTTTCACGGCTTTGAGAGATCCCCCCTTTCGCTCGCCCCAAAGCCAGTGATCCCCCCTAAAATCCTCTGCCCCCTCCCCCCCCCCCCCCCCCCACCAGGCGATAAATAATGACCGGTCCCTAATCTTTGCGGCGTACACGAATTTATATCAAGTGGCTATCACACCACACGGAACTGATACCTTCCTGGCAGTTTCAACAACCGTGTCTAAACGTCACGTGTGTTGTTAAGGGCTACCACAACTGCCCTTTTGAAACAAGGATTGGGGACATATACGTCGCGATGAGGAAAATTGGAGATTGGAGGCCCGCTTTTACGGAAGGAACTCTGAGACTTACATTACGAAAACCGACGAACACCAGTCAGTGGTCAGGGGGTGTTTTGTCCCATTTTGGTCATGTTTACTATCAATTCAATAAATGAAAATACTATTTACGAGACACTAAAAGCTGAATAATTTATAGTTTCCCGATTAGCTAACACTGAACAGAGTGCATAGATAGCGCGTAGCCCCGAATTCTGACATGTTTTATTTCTATCGAACTGGATCGAACGATCCGAGGAAGATCGTACGATCTAGTTCGGAGATCGTACTCACCCAAATTCTAGAGTTCGATCCGGTTCGATCTCAAAAGAGTACGAACCGTATCGAACGATCCGTGTTCCATCCGGTTCGAGCTCTTTTTAGTTCGATTTGGTTCGAGACGACACGTCGGGTTGATGTCTAGCATCCCGCGCGGACGCGCGCGCGCAAAAAAAAAAATTGATATGGCAATCAATTTCGACCCACTGAAGTGAAGTAAATGGAGGACGAACCACTTGACAGACTCAACTCGTTGGTTTACGCTGGACCAAAGTAACGGTCTCGCCGACAGTAAGATTAATAAAATTTAAAATAAGAAAAGTCGGCGTTACAACGTAGGTTTTAGTTGTATTTTAGTACAATATTTCGGCTGGCCAAACCAGCCTTCTTCAGGTACTGTGAATACATAATGGCATGATAGGACTTATATATAAGGTGAAATGTGATACAATAAAAATAATGATGATGATGACGTTTGTGATGTGACACTAGATAAGAAATATAAAAATGAAAGGAAAAGATAAATACAGTATAATCTAAAATGAAGTCTCATCTCGTCGATTCAATCCGTCAGGCTCAAGGGTTCCAGCACGTAGGATGAGTGTGGCCTCTCTTGCCTTACGAATTGAATCTCGATTAGTCATTAATTTTTCAAGGGGAATCAATTGCATGTCAGATGTTTTGTGATTGGGTGTCGATAGAAAATGTTCAGCGGCGGTGGTGGGTTTAGATTTACATTCGGGCTTGTCTATTTTGCGATGATCATTAAAGCGTTGTCTAAGTTGGCGTTTAGTTTCTCCTATGTATTGCAAGTTACAGCGTTTGCATTGGATCATATAAATCACATTTTTAGTGTCGCAAGTTATGTGAGAGTTTATAAAGCGAGTTTCACCGGTCGTGAAAAAAGTATATGTTGTCTGTCCGTTTTCTATATATGGGCAGGTTAGGCCACTGAAGTGGCCGAATCAAGCGCTTTGGGACGGCTAAAAATCGCCAGTCGCCCATCGCAACATTGAATTTTGGGGTCGCGTAGCAATGCATACAGTGGTGACAATAACGCCACATCTTTCAAGTCTCACAGACATTTTCTCGCCCACTCATAAAGTTCACAAAATATACACCAGGTCATCCTCGACTGGTTATTTTTGACATTTTTTACATTAACCATTCTCGGGAGAGAATGATCTCGGAAGAGCGCTTTTATGTGCGCGTTGCCGGGAATTGAGAATGGTTTTAGAGGTTACTCTTCAAAGTCCTCTGATAGTGAGCGGTAAATAGTCGAAAGTCTGTCCACGGAGGTTGAAACAAATGGGAAGTGAAACGAATACAAAAATAGATCTGGCGCAGACTCTTACCCAGTTGCGTTGTAAAGAAGAAAAAAAGAGGAAGGCGCGCAAAGGATTGTGGGGTGTGCGCCGTCGAAATCCTCCCCACAATCCTTTGCGAATATGAAACAATCTCCAAACGAAAATTATCGTTTTTCAACACCTCACGGCCAAAACCATATTTGGAATCGTTTACCTAGGAAGTGACAGGAGATCCTCTTTTGATAACACTTTCGGCAAATGTATCAAGAAACTGCGAAATTTTGAATGAAAACTCATGCAGGAATAACAGAGACTCGAGTTCTCGATCTGTCCGCCATCGATTTTGGCTTGGTAACCACGCTAAAATACCCACACTAGCCCGCGCGCGACGACTCGACTCAGTCCTCCCAAGTGCATTCAACAAAAAAAGGACAATGATTCAATGATATGTACCTCTTATAGACGAGTCCGGGTACGAGTCTGGCGAGCAAAATCAATTTGACCAGGAAGGAAATCAGTTTAGCATGGAAGTGGGCAAGCGTGACTTTGGTTTCAGGCGAAAACGTCCGACAATTTTATTGGTATCCCAGGAGTCAATCATCTGGAGTCTCCATCACTTTTTGGTGGGCGTCCGAAGCACAGGAATGGATTAATCTATTTTTAGATTGTACATTTTGAATCCCGTGAGAATAGTTGTCATGGTTACAAACTATCTAAAGATAGAAAGTAAAGTCAAGTAACCGTGCTTATATAGCGCTTATCCTTGCGCTTATCCTTGCGCTTATCCTTATCCTTGCGGCTCAAAGCGCTTTACATTAACGGATAACTCATCCTATAGAACCAGCTTTATAAACATGAGTGTGCGTTAGCATTGTGAGTTCTGTGACGCTGAGGTTAGGCAACTTCCGACGGTCCTCGTGGTTCTTTAACGTCCCTCTGGTTCCGGTTAGTGTAGTGTATATGAGAGACGGGGCCTACGGTTTAACGTCCTTATCCGAGAAGACGCGAAGGTCTAACCATTTGCAGATGTTATAGCACCTTCTCCTCAATTATTAGAAAAGACCCTGAGTGTTGGACCGGCCAGGGTTTGAACTCCCAACCTCCCGAACATAAGCCCGGCGCTCTACCACTGCGCTAACCGGTCGTCGATAGCCCCTTTTACCGCCTGTACACCATGGCTAGACATATAGTGGAGTAGATGGAGACTCCCCTGTTGATTTGATGGGCTCCTCGTACCCCAAAAACACTTGATGCTTATACCGTACATCAATTAATTCGAAGTAGTATGATTACCTATACTAAAAACACTTAATTGCCAGCACTGCAGTTTGTGCAATTTTTATTTGTATTTTCATTGCAACAGTTTTTTTTTACAGTGGTTCTTAAATATCAAGACGTTTGCAGCCTAACCTTGTCGACTTGCCGCTTTCCTTATTAGGAATTCCCCCTTACCTTATTTGGAAGGTCTGTAAGTATTTTCCCTCATATTTTAGCGAAAACAGCAGAGAAATCCACCAAAACTTGCAGGTATTCGAGAAACATCGTACTCATGGCCGCCATGTTGTTTTTGTCTCCGCCAAAGGGCCTGGGGCAAAACACAGGTAGCCCGCGCGTATTCACAGAAAACGACAACGCTATCTCGATATATTTTCTAGCCTCCCCGCAGGATCTCTTTGTTCTCGTGTGAGCAGGCCGGCAATATTTGCTTGCCTTGTGGCACGAGCGCGCACATTTGTATGGGGATTCCTGCGCACTCTCGTTTTTGTGGGGTTCCTGTGGACTCTCAAAAAAGCTCCAACCCCAAAAAACAAGCTCAAAACAACGTGCACGCGCTTGCCACAGGCCGTGTGTGTAGATTGCGCTCGTCCACCCGCGCGCGCATTTAAATAAGCATTTAGAAAATGAAAACTTCACCAGAAACAAAGAGAGCCTGCGAGCAGCTAATATTTATTTTACAATGTGCACCAACTTTAGACCATTATAAATATAAATTGAAAAGAGTTTGATGTAAGAACTGTCAGCAGCGAGATACGTAAGAGAGAAGGGGAGGGCTGGAGTGCTGAAGTAGCTAAAACAGTTTGTTTACACTTGCACTTTTTGATGCAATTTTTGTCGCACGAGTCGCGGCGAGTTTTCTCGCACGTACGCGTCAACTCAAAATTACTAATGTAAACTAAGTGCAACTCGGCGCGACCGACCGCAATTTTTTTCGCGTAATGTCGCGGTGATTTCAAACATCTCCGAAACTCTTTGCAACTTGATGCGATTTGAAGAAAAGAGAGCACAGAAATCGCATCGGATTTGCATCTCGTTTACACTGGAGTTAGTATTGCAACTCCGCGCAAGAAAAATCGCCGCGAAATTTGCAACAAAAATCGCAAGGGTGAACCGGCTTTAACGGCCGGTTTACACTGCGATATTTGTTGCATTTGTCGCGGCGATTTTTCTCGCGCGGAGTTGCAATTCCAACTCCCTTGTGTAAACGAGATGCAAATCCGGTGCGATTTCTGTGCTCTCTTTCCTTCAAATCGCATCAAGTTGCAAAGAGTTTCGAACATGTTTGAAATGTCCGCGACATCATGCGACAAAAATCGCGGCAGATCGCGCCGAGTTGCACCTAGTTTACCTAGTTTGAAAAACCTAGTACGATTTCGATAACTATGACAATAGCTTCTTTCGTAGCAATTGTCATAATTACTCCTGTTCTAACATGTACGACCTTAGCCGTATTGTGCATTTTGCAGGGGCGCTCTCTGATTCGTCAGTTGTCGAATTTGTTTCTCTTCCGATTGGCTAAGCGGATTTACTTTGCGTTTAGTTTAGGACATTCACCTTACGTTCACTCTATTTCACCACACGATCTATCAAGGACATTGCCATACGCTAAACCTCAGGATGGTGTGGTGTATAACGAATGGCACTCTCTCATACGCTATCTAATTAACAATTATTCCTCGAGCCCGAATGGGCTCTGCATCGATGGAGTCAATGGGCTATTGGCTCAGATGCCACGAGGGCAATAAAGATAATTGTTTTAGTCAAATCACACTAGTAAGTCAATTTGTATAGCCAAAAACGTTTTCTGGTCATTTGCCATTTTCTGCCTTTCAAATCCGGCACTTTTCGCTACTAGCAGGCTATAACTTATAGCCTACTAGTAGCTCAACCAATCAGAACGTAGCATTGATAATAGATCACTAGTGTGATTAGACTAATGGCTAATATCGCTGCGTAGTTGAGCCTGTACAAAGTTATAATCCTGTCCCCACATCACATTGTTTGGGTAGTATGACTCGAGCGCCTCTCGCACTTCTTCTCCATGCTGGCGATCACGTACTTCGATCACAACTTTAATCTGCGAAGGAAGAAAAGGATGGCATTGTTTGCCCCAGAAATGGAGACCATATTATTGTGGGAGGGGGAATTGGACAGTCTGACAGCATTGGTTAGATTACTAACCAATAAGAATTGTCTACAGGCCAGGGGTCATCATAATCGTCGCCGTCATAATCGGCACCGCGACGCAATCGGGATCGTCGTCGCAATTGTCATCATCACCAACGACCACCATCATTATAAGTACCGCCATCCCCATCGGCATCAACATCAGCACCACCATCGTATTGTCATCAGAATCGACATCGCCAACAGCATCGCCATCGCCGACAATTGCCATCACCATCACCAGCACCGCAATTGGGATCGCCTCCAACCATCGCCATCACTACTGTCATCTTCGTTCGCACCGTCATCGCCATCAACCATCGCCTTCACTACTGTCATCTTCGTAAGCACCGTCATCGCCATCAACCATCGCCATCAACCATCGCCATCAACCATCGCCATCACTACTGTCATCTTCGTTAGCACCGTCATCGCCATCAACCATCGCCATCAACCATCGCTATCACTACTGTCATCTTCGTTAGCACCGTCACCGCCATCAACCATCGCCATCAATCATCGCCATCACTACTGTCATCTTCGTTAGCACCGTCATCGCCATCAACCATCGCCATCAACCATCGCCATCAACCATCGCCATCACTACTGTCATCTTCGTTAGCACCGTCACCGCCATCAACCATCGCCATCAATCATCGCCATCACTACTGTCATCTTCGTTAGCACCGTTATCGCCATCAACCATCGCCATCAACCATCGCCATCACTACTGTCATCTTCGTTAGCACCGTCATCGCCATCTACCATCGCCATCAACCATCGCCATCACTACTGTCATCTTCGTTAGCACCGTCATCGCCATCAACCATCGCCATCAACCATCGCCATCACTACTGTCATCTTCGTTAGCACCGTCATCGCCATCTACCATCGCCATCAACCATCGCCATCACTACTGTCATCTTCGTTAGCACCGTCACCGCCATCAACCATCGCCATCAACCATCGCCATCACTACTGTCATCTTCGTTAGCACCGTCATCGCCATCTACCATCGCCATCAACCATCGCCATCACTACTGTCATCTTCGTTAGCACCGTCATCGCCATCAACCATCGCCATCAACCATCGCCATCAACCATCGTCATCACTACTGTCATCTTCGTTAGCACCGTCATCGCCATCAACCATCGCCATCAACCATCGCCATCACTACTGTCATCTTCGTTAGCACCGTCATCGCCATCACTACTGTCATCTTCGTTAGCACCGTCATCGCCATCAACCATCGCCATCACTACTGTCATCTTCGTTAGCATCGTCATCGCCATCAACCATCGCCATCACTACTGTCATCTTCGTTAGCATCGTCATCGCCATCAACCATCGCCAGCTTCATCACCAACGCAATCGCCTTCACCAACGATCGCCATCACCGCTATCGGGATCGCAACCAAACGTCGCCATCGTCATCGCCACCAATCATACATATAAATCCTTTTTATTACGAGGGTGAGCATATTAACCCTCGTAATCAATGTTCCATTGATGAAACAACCGTGCTTAAATAAAGATCTATGTATGCATGTATGTAACCCTTAAGAGTTTTCTATCATATGTGTTAGTATTGTGAGCCCAACACTGGGGATGGTCACTCCCGCGTTCCTTTAAAGTCCCTCTGGTTCCGATAACTGTATAAGTGCAGACTCGTACCCAGTCGTCTATAAGAGGGTCGCAAAGGATTGTGGGGAGGATTGTGACGGTGCAAGGGATTATGGGTACCCAGTCGGGTATAAGTGCACGTGAGACGGGACCTACACTTTTACGTCCTTATCCGAGAAGACGCGAAGGTCTAACCATTTGCAGATGTTGGTACAAAGGCAGCACCTTCTCCTATTATATAGAAGACCTAAGTGTTGGTCCGGCTAGGGTTTGACCCCCCAACCTGCCGCATCGCCATTGCCATGTCCTCTTATTGTCAGATCTTTGAATTAAGATCGCTTACCAGTCAGAACCGATAGCTAAACGCTACGTACTTCTGCTTTGTAATTTTAATTAAGATTCAAAAGCACAATCGAAATTCTCGGCTGGAAAAATACGCCAACACCACTTTGTCCACTATCACGAACATCAACGTCATTGCACCATACATCATTCTCCTCTTTGGTACAATCACATAACGTAGTCTGCATTGCAATACCTGAACACTAAACACGCTAGACGTCAGCCAAGCTCTTTCGTGGTAAATGTCCTTAACACTGCAACAACAACAATAATACATCGAGCACATTAGCCTATGGAAGTTTCATTTAGGTGTTTAGCATGTTATAGTTTCTTTAGTACCACAATAAGTTCTTAGCCAGTGAAAAGGAAAGCCCTAGTCATGGGCGGACTGGAAGGTGAGACAGTCGTCTTATTGAGTTTTTCACGTTGGCTGCGTGTGTAATCCGCTTTTCGGTACACAAAAAAACATTTGGCCTAGCAAATGTAGTAGTAGTAGTAATACTTTATTTAACCACGGTTGTCTCGACAGGATTTTTAAAAACTAAGCTAATGATATTGAATACTAAATTGTGAATATTTACATGGTAAGTATAATAATAATAATAATCTGTTATATAGTAATCTATTTATAAAAGCACCTGATTTCCACGAGAGCCGTGCAACTAGATAATTATTAAAATGTTCAAACTAAGAAGTCAGAACAGCCCGTTTGAAAACTTTGAATAGTACTTGCTGTTCGCAAATCGACTGGAAGGCTATTCCAGAGTACCGCACCCTTATAGCCAAAGCTATTTTTTAGATAATTGGTGCGGGGCTTAGGGATAGCCAGTTTGCCCTCAGTGTCTCTCAGAGTGTAAGAGGCTACGCTGTCGCGGTCAACGAACATAGAGCGCATGTAGTCAGGTGCAAGGCTATTTCGCGATTTAAAAACCATGACCGCAGTGTGGAATTTACGTTGCAACTCGAGTTTTTTCCAACCTAACCTCTCTAGCAAGCAATCGGCATTAGCGTCATAGCTAGAAAACGTTAGAACCCTTGCAGCTCGATTTTGCAACTTTTGTAGTTTAGTAGAAAGGGTTATATTGCAACTATCCCAGACAACGCTACAATAATCGAAATGAGGTTGTACTAGGGAGTTATAAATTGAGTGTAAAGTTGCAACTGGCACATACGGTCTCACCCTCTTTAAAGCACCGATCCCCGAAGCAATTTTCTTGGTCAATTCCTTAATGTGCACATTCCAGGTTAGATTCTGGTCGATGTGTACACCAAGTGATTTTGTCTGAGAAACCTGCTTGATTGGAATTTCATCTATTGACAGATTTGGGGCCCTTTGAAGGGTGGATAAGCGTTGCCGTGACCCAATGAGCATATATTCGGTTTTGATTGGTTTAAAGTAAGCTTGTTAGCGATAAGCCATCTATTAACGTTCGCAAGGTCTTCGTTGAGGTAGAGATCAAGATCATCAACATTATTGCTTGCAAAAGTTAGATGGGTATCGTCAGCATACATACGGGGTTGGGAGTTTACAAGGCAATTTGGCAAGTCGTTTATGAAAATAAGAAATAGTAATGGGCCTAAGATTGTCCCCTGCGGAATTCCACAAAGAAGGGAACGGTTACTAGAGAGATGCCCATTAACAAAGCATTTTTGATTGCGTTCTCTTAAATACGACTTAAACCAGATACTTGCAGTTCTCCCAAATCCGTACGAATCAAGCTTTGATAGGAGAATCTCATGGTCTACAGTATCAAATGCCTTTTGAGATCTAGGAAAACAACTGCGTTGATATTCCCACGGTCAATATTATAGGCCCAATTGTTTGTTGCTTCCAACAGGGCAGTGACCGTGGAATGAAGATTACGAAAACCTGATTGATTACTAGAGAGAATGTTATTATCTATCAAGAAATTGTGTACTTGATCATAGATAATCCTCTCAAATACTTTGGCGATAACAGGAATGATCGAAATCGGGCGGTAGTTATTTAAATCTCTACGTTCTCCCTTTTTGAAAAGGGGGATGACCTTTGCACATTTCCAATCATCTGGAAAGATACTCGTTGCAATAGAGCAATTGAAAATAGCACAAAGAGATTCTCCTATCAAATCGGGACACAAACGAAGAAGTCGGGCGGAGATTTTATCAAGACCTGTAGCTTTAGATTTGCAAAGTTTTGAAAGTAGATTAGTTACAGTTGCTGGATTTGTTTCGCTAAATTGAAAGTTAGGATAACTCTCTTGTGACTCTTGAGTTGAAAGATAATCCAAGTGAGAAATATCCTGAGAACAAGCGATTTCCCCAGCTAGCTTTGGGCCTATACTTGCAAAGTGGTCATTAAAACTTTCACTTATTTCTTTGGAATCATATATCGGAGAGCCATTACAAGTTATCTCCTGAATATTAGTAGGACATTGTTTTCTTGAGGTTAGCTCGTTGATAATACCCCAAGTCTTTTTTATATTTTTCTCATGTTCATGGAAAGCAGACTTGTAATGAGTCTCCTTGGCACGCCTTATTTCTTCGTTCACAGAATTGCGAGCTCTTTTGAAAGTGGACCAATCAGAAGGGTTTTTAGATTGAATTGCTTTGATTTTAAGAATATCCCTATCGCGCATGCGTTGTTTTAGCTCTGGCGTAATCCAAGGCGAATTTGTGTGCCTGGCTCGCCTCGTGCGCAAAGGAGCGTGCTTGTCGACAACATTAGTAAAAGTGGTCTTCCAAGCATGCCACATTCGATTCGGATCATTGAGCGCATTCATACACTCCCAATTCTGTGAAGCTATATCAGCTCGAAAACAATTAGGGTCAAAGTGCTTGAAATTTCTATATGTAATCGTAGAATGACCTCTAAAAGAGGTGCCAGCTGAAAGTTTACGAATAAAATAGATTAAGCTATGATCGCTGATGCCGATATGAGAGACACCGGAGCAAACAATTTTGTCAGAAGCGTTTGTAAAAATGAGATCTATCGTGGTGGAAGACGTTTCGGTAATTCTTGTTGGCTCGTATACCAACTGCTCTAAACCGTAGAGGTCAGAAATGCCTGCTAGAAGCCTGGTTTTGTGATCAGGATTATCGGCCCCTACGTTGCAATTAATCTATGACCTATGGTACAAAACCGGCCCGGTACAATTCTAATAAGGTACCGCTTGTTCATACGGTACCGGTACAATTCTGGCACGTTTTGCAAAAGTGTTCACACGGGACCGTGCACGCCTAACCGTGCCAAAATCGGTCCGGTACCGCAGGTCCCGTGTGAACTCGCGACGGTACCGTACCAGAATTGTAACGGTCCGGTTTTTCTATCGGTCTCGTGTGAACGGGATCTGAAATATGCCCATTCCACACGTAGCCTGCTTAGGTAGTCTTAGGTAGTCTAGACCCTCATGCACTCACTCCATTTTGTCGGCGGGAAAAATACTGAGTCCGAGGGAAACCATTTCCATCGGGTTATTCAGGAAAATTCATGCAAGATTTTTGCGATGAATTTTCGAATTTGATTTGATGAAAACAATAGTGCGCAGCAATCGGCTTTATCACACGCGCGCCATTGTCAGAAATAGGAAAATATTACCGGCGCGCGCACGCTCTAAAAACCAATCAGAACACAGAATTCGTTACCGTACACTCTAGGGAAAAATAGAAGTAAACTTTTAGTGAATTTATATAACGACACAAGAGTGGATTAACAAGAGTTAGAATCTTTCCCTACTGTATTTGTCCACATCACAGTCAGAAAAGTGTCTATTTTTAGATTTGCATTTCGCGCGCGAAAGTATTCGAATTCTCAGGCTCGAATGCTCGTATACCCAATACACAACAAAGTAGAGAATATCCTACCTTATCTTTGCGATTTTAACGGTTTTTCCATTGATCTGCGATTTAATTTTAGGCTGGATCTCACAACTGTTCGCGTGGTGAGAAAGTGGGAACCCTGTGGATGACGAATTTTCGCGGGCATCCTAGTTCTAAAAATAGACACTTTTCTGACTGTGATTCGGGCGTACATAGTAAATATGGAAACTCTTGGTAATTCACTCTTGAACGACATTAATGCAACGGGCGAGATACAATTTGAGATTTTCCACAGGATTCCCACAACTGACCTTGCACCTAAAGAAGCGAGGAGCCTGGTAAGCTCAGCTATGCCACCAGGCCTGTCACTGACAGTAACAATCAATCTACACATACGACCATCAGCGGCGAGCCCGCGATCCAGACAGCGGCCAAGCACGGTGGAGTCGATATTACCGCCACACAGCGGGACCACGACCCTGATGAGGAATAAGACAGACATTCTGTGTCAACACAGAATATATAATTATGCATATCAATGAATCGTTATTTTTTGCTGAATGCACTTGGGAGGACTGGGTCGAGTCGCGCGCGGGCTAGCTGTGTGCTTTTGTAACGTGGTTACCAAGCCAAAATCAAAGATGGACAGATCGACGAGAACTCGAGTTTCCGTATTAATTCCTGCAAGTATTTTCATTCAAAATTTCACCGTGTTAATGCTATTCTTGCAGAAATTATTTAGTCAACGGAAGCAAAACTAGATGCAATCATCGTATTAAAAGTTGTAATTCTATACTACCTTTGTTTTTGCTTGTTTGTGATGTTGGGTGTGGTATTTCGTTTGTTTAGTTGCATTGTTTTTAGAGGCTGGCATATATCTCTTGGGAGTGTCCGTTTTAGCGTGATTCCAATTACCTGAATAGGCGCGTTAAATGTTCAATTTAAAACCCTCTCGTTAAATGTGCGTGGTATTCGTTCAATTGGAAAGCGCAACGCAGTCTTCACTTGGTTGAAAAAGCAAAAGCCGGACATTGTATTCATTCAAGAATCACACAGCACAAAAGAAGTGGTAAATCAGTGGTGCGCGGAATGGTCTGGTCAATGTTTTTTCGCTCATGGTACGAGTCAGAGTTCTGGTGTTTCGATTCTTGTTGGAAGCACATTGGATCTTACTGTGCAAAATATAATCGCGGATGATCAAGGGCGTTTTATTCTCCTTGAGGCCGTAGTGCAAGGTGAGTCTTTTATTATCGTAAACGTTTACGCACCTAATAAAGTGCAGAACCAAATTAATTTTTTTCAAAATTTAAACGTTCTCTTGGATGAATACGTGAAGGAAGGGAGCAAGCTTCTGCTAGGAGGTGATTTTAATGTAATTTTTGATGCTTATCTGGATGCAGAAGGGGGTAGCCCACTTATTAAAGATTCTGTCAAATATTTAGAGGAATTAATGCTTAATTACGACTTGATAGATGTGTGGAGAGTTCGTAATCCGGACCTTCGTAGATTTTCATGGCGCCAAAAGACGCCTTTAATCCAGCGTCGTCTGGACTATTGGCTTATCAGTGCTTCCCTTCAAGACAATATTTCTAAAGCCGATATTATAACGGCCATAAAAACTGATCACTCGGCGGTAACCCTTGAGTTGGATAGCTTGAACAATCAACCTCGCGGGCCTTCATTTTGGAAGCTTAACACAAGTCTTTTGCAGGATGAAAATTATCTAAAACTAATGAAAGAGAATATGATGGAATGGTAAAGGGAAGGGCAAGCGGATGCAGATCCCCGTGTGGTTTGGGATTGGATTAAGTATTTGATTCGTAAGGAAAGTATAACTTATAGTAAGAAACGTGCAAAAGAGAGGAGAAATTTGCTGAATGAGATTGAAGGAAAAATTATGAGCTTAGAAAAAATTCTAGTTGATTCACCTCTACCAGAAAATGTTGATAATCTTGAAGTGTTAAAAATGGAATATGAAAAAGAGTATGACCACATTACCCGTGGTGTTATTATTCGTTCTCGTGCTAAGTGGCTCGCAGATGGTGAAAGAAATACTGAATATTTCCTTAATTTGGAAAAGAATAGAGGACAGAAGGCATGTGTACGTAAACTACTTTTGGAAAATGGAATAGAATGCACAAATCCACGCGTGATTTTAGACGAGATTCACACTTTTTATCGTAATCTATACCAGGAGAAGTCATATTGTTTAGGTAATAGCAACAATTGTCCTTTTACGATTTCAGACAACATCCCTAAACTGAGTTCAGAGTTAAGAGAGGCATGTGAGGGGGAGCTTAAAATATCGGAATGCTTTAATGTTTTACATGAATTTAAGAATAACAAGACCCCAGGCATGGATGGTTTGCCGATTGAATTTTATCGTGTATTTTGGAACGAAATTGGGGAATTACTTGTTAATTCTTTAAACTTCTCGTATCGCTACGGCGAGCTTTCGACGTCTCAAAAACAAGCGATTATCACTTTACTGGAAAAAAAAGATAGGGATAGACGCCGTATAAAAAACTGGAGGCCTATTTCCTTGTTAAATGTGGATGTAAAAATTGCGAGTAAAGTCCTCGTGAATAGACTACAATTAGTTCTTCCAAATATAATTAATTCAGATCAGTATGCTTATGTTAAGGGGCGTACTATTTTTGATGCGGTTCGAACAATAGATGATGTATTAGATTATGTAAAATACAGGAACGAAGGAGGGATTTTAACGGCTTTTGACTTCGAGAAGGCATTTGATTCGTTAGATAGACGTTTCCTGATCAAGGCACTACAGGCGTTTGGATTCGGAGAGTCATTCATCCAATGGATCAACACATTTTATAACAACACGGTTAGCTGTGTGTCGAACAACGGTCACGCAACCACGTTTTTCTCGCTTGAGCGAGGGGTTCGCCAAGGAGATCCACTCTCGCCCTATCTTTTCATTCTTGCTATTGAATTGCTTGCTATATATATAAGAGAAAACCCAAATATCGAAGGAGTGAATATAAACAATAAAGTAGTTAAGGTCGTGATTTTCGCTGATGATCTGACTTGCTTTGTTAGAGACAAAAAGTCCTACATTCACCTGCTCACAATCTTAAAGTCATTCGGCAACTATTCTGGTCTTTTGATAAATAAGGATAAAACTGAGATTTTACCATTAGGCAACACGCAATTGCCACTGACTGGCGATTTAGAGGTTAAACGTATAAGTTCTGTGGTTACGATTCTCGGTGTTCATTTTACAAACAACAGTAATATGTTTTACAAGACAAACTTTGAAAGTATTGAAAAAGAACTCAAGGAGATGTTTAGAATATGGAATTGGCGTAGGCTAACTCTTATGGGACGAATCCAGGTTATCAAATCCTTGGCTATTCCGAAACTTCTCTATCGTCTATCAATGATATTTTGTAGAAAGGAGTATGTTGACCGTTTTAATTCTTTGTTATATAGGTTCTTATGGAAAGGCCGTAAAGATAAAATCAAAAGGTCAGTTATAATTAACGCTATTGAAAATGGGGGTCTTAAAATGGTTGATATCAAGTCTATGATGGAGGCCCAAAGAATCATGTGTGTTAAGAAATACTTAAATGGTGATAACTCGGGTTGGAGGATTTTCCTTGACTTTTATTTAAAATCAGTGGGTGGGAGATTCCTATTTCAATGTAATTTCGACTTTCACAAACTTTCGTTAGGGTGGATTCCAGAATTTTATAAACAATGTTTAAAGTCGTGGCAGTGTTTGTTTGCTTATAAACCTGAAAGCCTTGAGGAGATTTGTAAACAAACACTTTGGAATAATAGATTTATTATCATTGAGAAAAGATCTGTTTATTATTCCCAACTTCTTTCTAAGGGTTTTAATAAAGTTGGTGATTTATTCGATGGCAACCCAGTATTTACAGGTGCAAACTCCTTAAAGTATTCCTTAACTCCTTTAGAGGTCTTTCTGTTATTCCAATTATATAAGTGTTTGCCTAGCAACTGGACGTGCATTTTAAGAGAAGGAAAATTAATTCTTAAAGAAGTTGCTAACACGCCCGTGGACACATTGTTTGTTCAATATAAAGACGAACTCTACGATGTTTGTAAACTCACATCAGCTAAAGTGTACAACTTCTTTATTTTACGTGATGTACAAAAACCTACTTCATGTTCCAAATATGAATATCTTCTTGGCTCAGAGCTTAATTGGGAAAAAATTTTTACTCTACCTTTCAAAATCACTATTGACATGAGGCTGAGAGAATTCCAATTCAAAATTTTACACCGGATTCTTTATACTAATGATAAGCTTTTCAAATTCAAGCTAACAGAGTCTCCTATGTGTTTCTTCTGCAAAAAGGATGTTGAAACACTAGAACACTTTCTGTTCCATTGCTCGTTAATCACCTGTTTTTGGAAAAATTTTCAAGATCTTGTGAAGCAATTTTGCTCGGTTAACCTACAGTTAAATTTAAAGAATGTTGTCATAGGCTTGTTCAACCTTGATGAGGAACGAAGCGTGTTGATTAACTATTTGCTTTTGGAAGCCAAGTACTTCATATATCAATGTAAACAAAAAAAACAACCATTGAACATAACAGGATTTATTGTAAGGTTGAAAAAAACGTATCAAATTGAGTCACAAGTAGCGAGAGATAAAAATAAATTGAGTTTTCATACCAGTTAGTGGAATCTAATATTGAGTCTGGTTGAGTGACCAACCCCTAGTAGTTGTATGCCAGCCCCTCTTTTTTCCCTTTTATTATTTATTTGTTTTTGTTTATTTTATTTTATTATTATTATTTATTATTATTAGGTTGCGTTTACCGTATATGTAAGTGTGTATATGTAAAAGATGTACAAACTTTACATCGTCAATAAAAATGTTAAAAAAAAAAAAAAAAAAATCGTATTAAAAGTCAAATCAATTTTACATTTGATATAAGCAGGATTTTCTGAGGAGATGGAAAAGTTTTTATGCTCAATTGAAATATTTTTAGAACTTGTTTGGAACACTTGGCGATGCGACAAAAATCGTTCTGATTGGCTAATTTGAGAGCAAGGAATCAGCTGGTGGTTACACCGCGGCAAACGCATTTTTCATGCGCTAAAGAATCACTTCCTGTGAAATGAAAACAAAAGAAATAATCTACATAACAAAACTATCTCGTGCTGTCTTGGAAATTTGGAAAACTTCAGCTGAAGCACAAAATTTAAGGCAAAAAATTGCAGAGCAGCTAGAATATGATCACATCTTTCTCTGAAAGATTAAGGCTTGCACCCGAGGTGAAAATTATTGTTTAAAGTCAAATTGATCGTTCGCTGTTGTCATGTATTTTTTCAATGTCTTCATTTCACAGGCCAGTGAATCTTTAGCGCATGTGAACTGCGTTTTGCCGCGGTGTCGCTGGTGGTATCTCGTTGTGTTGCTATTTTGGTTTGCTATTTTGGTTTTCGCGCGTTGCTTTTTTTTGTTTATCACAATCGCTGAAATGTTAAAATACTGACAGACAGAAAGCTCTGTTGTCGCCAGTAATGCTCACTTCTTGCCCTTGAGTTCTGGTAGAAGTCCCGCCAAGATTGCTGCAAAGGCCGTGACACCCGCACCTTCTACAACAGCTTTCTCTTCCTCTACCAGACGCAGAATAGCGAGGGCGATAAATTCTTCACTGCAGAGGAATGAAACAGATATAAAAATGCTTATTTGTTTCCTAGAGGGCACGGTAACGAATTCTGTATTTTGATTGGTTTTTCCTATCTCTGACCTAGGTCACGGTAACCATTTTCATCGAAAAACAACAACAACAAATTTCAGAGTTGGAAAAAATAAATAAGCTATTCACTGGCTGGCACTCGGTCACAGTTTTTCCCTATAAGGACCTCCCAGCCGGTAAATAACATATGTACGACATGGACCACCGCTACCATGCTACCATGCTACCATGCGGCTCGGTGACACAGTGTGCTAGTTCACCGGTGTGCTGTGCGAAAGGTCCTGAGTTCTAACCGGGGGCAACCAATTCTGAATGGATTCGTGAGGGTTTCGTGAGTGGATTCATAGTGGATTAACAGATAAGCAACTCACTTGACACTGATCACTTTATCCACGAAAGGTTTAGCGGTGACGAACGCGTTGCTACCTACTTTAGAAACACACAAACCTGTGAACACACAAAGAAGGAAGAGCAGAGATCAGCTGTAAGATTTCATTCATCACTGAATGAGTTAACAGCACACACGTGCGCGAATGTGTGAAAGAGAGTAGATAGATAGATAGATAGATAACTTTATAAGTCTCAAAAACAAAAGGAATAAACAAAAATAGAAAAAAGAAAGCTAAGTATACTTTATTAGAGAGTGGAACGCACGAGGCAAGATCTAAAAATTTCAAAGGTGTACGAAAATGTAATTTGACCTATCGTAAAGTGTTGAAATTTTTAACAATAGAATCTCAAAGTTGGGTGACGTTGCGCTCACATATGCAAGTCTAACTCGCCCCCAGTCCTCTCTGAAGAAAACGTATAAGCGCGCGCGGTCAGGATGAGGGAGAGAATGGGAAACGCAAAGGATCATGGGGAGGCACAAGGAGGGGAAAGAGATGTCGTCTCCTAGCTTTCTTTCGCAATGCGCAAACTTCTTTGCGTGGCGCCACTAGAAATAGTCTCCTCGCAGCAATCAATCAAGCAGCCGTGGGGTCAGCGTAGCGTGACACCGGTCCGGGCGGCTGCGAGGAAGCGCCACTAGAGACCACTTGGGAATCAGACGCCCAGCTAAAGGTTTCCAAGGGACCGGGCTACAGGACTAGCTACAAACAAGCGCGTTGACCACTAGCAGCCCCTACTTTGGCGCGATCCCCAGAGAAGCGCGAAGAGCCCCCGACGAACAGCAGTCTAACAAGCGTGCAGATCTAGTCGCCCCGTCTCCCGCGCCGATAGGGGCTGTATATGTAAGTTTTACCATCAGCTAGTGTCGCGGACTGATCCGACTCAATCTTCACGGGATGAGCCCCCCTCTCTCTTCCGCGCCGATAACACCGATAGGGGCTGTATATGTTAGACTTACCATCAGCTAGTGTCGCTGACTGATCTGACTCAATCTTCACGGGATGTCCAGCATCCAACGCGGCCTGAAAACTTGCACAGCGCTCAGACTCGACACCCTTGAGTATAAGAATCAAAGAGGCACAATGGTCAACACATGGACGTATCATGATATTACTTCCCTTTAAGATAAAAAGTTCCCTTAATACACAGGAATTTATGCAGAAAGCCATCCATTGGAAAAGATAGATTTCCCAAGGCACACGCGTTGAAAGTTTTAATTCACATGGATAGCCATGGGAAAGCCGGACACTTTCCAATTCTTCTACCATGGGAAATTCTGCAGAAGCCCATCGGCGCAGCGTGTTAGGTGCTTGCTTCTGATCTCTGTCCACCAGTTTCGATTGCCAGTCGGGGAATGGGCTTTTCATCTGCTGTTTCGAACCTTGTGTTCATCGTTGGTTGAAGTGATTCGTCACTTTCTCCTGTGGTTCACGTTTTCGGATGAGACAATAAACAGAGGTCCCGTTTCTCAATATACTACAGGCCAAAGCTGATCATGAGGGACGTTAAAATACCACTGGGCTTGCTCAGTGACAGAACTCACTACACTATGTGTTATTATTCAGCACATCGATGCACTGCCCAAATATGGTCATTGGAACGCCAATGGCTGTCTTCGGTACATGACATATATCCTGCGATATCCGTCTCTGAGGGAAATAGGAAGTGTTGAGCGCGGATTTTTTGTGCTATCGATGAGCTGAATAAAAAAAACCATTATCCTGCTCGATTTTGCAGAATATCGTCTGATTTAGCCAACTCGGGACTGCGTCCCTCGTCGGCTAAGTATCAGACGATATTCTGCGCAATCTTGCAGGATAATGGTTAAATACCAGAAACATATAAGCGAGTTGAAACATGTAACAAACATATACATTGCTTTAGTACCAAGCTGCGGAATATTCGCAGAATAAACAATTGAACAGATTTTGAAAATAATGTTGTTGCAATACTTCAAGATGTTAAATGTTAGTATATTTAACAATTAGACCTCGAGGCCGAATGTGCTATGATGAATAGACCATGAGGCCGAAGGCCGAATGGTCTATTGACATTATAGCACATGAGGACGAGAGGTCTAATTGTTTTAGTATAAACCAACTAGTCGGTCGGTTTTGGCAATGAATTCCATTACTTAATGTTGAAAAAATGAAGTTTTCTTGCAAAGAAAGGTGGTGGTTTTGCCAGGAAAGGTCTAACACTAATAGACCATTAGTAGCTCAGCCAATCAGAATGCAGGATTTGTAATAGACCATTAGTTGGTTTATACTAATATCACTTATCACTGTTGCTCTACTTTATTTGAGCAAAAATGAAATATTATGAAGAGAAAACTTGGGTTGGCAGTCGAGAGTTCATTATTGACCAAATATGGTCATAAACTCGCCACGAATAATCCACAGCATGGTTCGCCGTTACATGTTTCAACTAAGTTATATGTTTCTGATGATGTGTAACCCCAGATAATCTGTTAAGCAACCAGATAATCTGTTAAGCACTTAGAGCCTATGGAATTACACAAACATTTACTGCGGTTTTCATAATTCTGCGAACTCTCGCTAACGATTTCCAACCGTCAAACCGCCTTCTGGCTTCCGTCAATCAAACTCCCGAGTCTTTTCGTCGTTACTCTTTGTGCTTTTTGATTGGCCAGCACGTAACGTTGTTGTCGCGACAGGAAGCCATTTTAGCACTGCTTAGGCGCTGGCCAATCAAAAACCACACAGAGTAACGACGAAAAGACTCGGGCGTTTGATTGACGGAAGCCAGAAGGCGGTTTGACGGTTGGAAATCAATAGCGAGAGTTCGCAGAATTACGAAAACCGCAGTAAACACTCTTTTCTCTAGAGCAAGCGATTTGTTTACGTATTCGCAAACCAAATTTGGCAGTGACCACCCGTAGTGTTTGTGTTCATGGTCGCTTGGCCGCGCCGTTGAGACCCAACGTAGTTTAGCTTCCGAGCTGCAAGTTTGGAACTCCGAAATTTATATTTACTGATTTCAATCGTATTGTCTTTTCTTCGGCAGTTCGTTATGGGTATGCTTAGCACGCATGAATCAGTAAAGTGAATCAGTTCAATTTCACCATTACGTGAAAAATACAAGATCTGCAACACTTACAATTATTTGCGTAGTTGGGTGCAAGCTCTTGATTGCGACTGCCATTCCGGCAATCAGACCCCCTCCCCCGACGGGAATGACCACTGCATCGACATCCGCGACCTCGTCTATGATCTCTAGGCCGATGGTGCCTTGTCCAGCAAGGATGTGTGGGTGGTCGTACCTAGATACGAAAAAAGCATCAAGAACTATCTGCATAAGGTGATTCTATAGGTAGGCGCATTTTCGGTCGAATTATAAATTCGAAAATTTTATCAACGACTTAGCTCACAATTTGCCACAAGCAGTGGAAAGAGCATGCTGAAATTAGTAAAACTGGCAAGTTTGAGACCGATCGGTTACAAACTCACGAAGATTTAGCCTTGCAAACAAACGTAAACAAGCCGTATTTTTACAGAGGTTTGTATGGAATTTTTAATTGGGGGGGGGGATCTTGCCCCCCCCCCCCCCAAAAAAAAAAAAAAACTAGGAATATCTATAACTTCGGTCCCTTTTAACGGATTGCCCTGAAACTTGGGATCATTGCTTATTGCCTTATCTAAACTGGAATGTTTAGATTTTAGCTACAATCCCCGCCAAAACTGTTGACCCATTTCTCAACGTTTGAACCGTTATTCTTAAAATTTGGTTCCTTAGCAAGAGTTAACTGCACCGTTACAACTGAATGTATATAACCTTCAAATTTTCTGAGTAGCTATTATTTGTTGTCCGCTATTGATATCAGTGCTGATTATTTTCGAGTTCTCTCAAATGTTTAGAATCTAGATCCTGCTTATGCAAATGAGTTCAGACTGTAAACGAGGATCCTGCTATTTGGCGTGGGCGTATTGTTCCCCCATTTCAGATCACGTGACATTGCAATGAGTATTACTTCTTTTTCTGCTACGCACCGAAGGATAATATATGAAAATGGCAATAAAAAACGGATTTCCCGTGGTATAATGTGATAAAAGTGTATCGCTGAGAATAGCGATTAGAATAGAATTATGACGTCACAGATTCATTAAGTAGAACAACGCATGATCTTGAACACTGAACACCTGATTGATCCTTCCTCACCGTAGAACACACATGCGCTACCGGTAAATATATTGATTTGATTGTGAACATTCCTAAGAAGATACATTTTTCCTATATAATTATACTGTTACCTTATAGGTATCGAAAGAATCTGAACCTAATTAAAGAAATGATGAAAAAGTAATTGGGCGGACTTTTGAGAACGATGGTGAATGAACGGTCGAGGAAACATTCGATACCCGTGGTTGGAAACGGGCTGAAACTTCTTACACAGAAGAACTGAGTGAAATGGAAGACGACGCCGAATCTGAAAGACGAACAGCGCAAATACGTTTTACAAGAAAACGAAATGAATTATTGAATTGCCTAGAAGAGCGAGGTAAACCCGAAATAGTAGAAAATCTTTACACCGAACTCACTGAGTCGTGGAACTCACTTGAAGGTACATACATCAAGTATTTGAAAGATAAAAAATTAGATGTCGCTGAAAATGGATCATTGAACTACAAAGACTTTACACAGATGCGAAAACAAAACGAATTGAATATATGAACGAAGTGCAGAGAAAGCGCGCGGAATCGAACACTGAACGTACCATCGAGCAATCTCAAATTAGGAGGGGAAATGCGCGCGCAGTTTTCGACGCTATACAGAGAGATATCTCGCGCGTTATGGCAACTGAGGAAATTCTGATTTCACCAATCAAAAGGCTTCAAATCCAACTTGAGGACGCATACCGCGAATGCAAACAAGCTCACGAAAAGCTACTCGATAATTTAGATAAGAGAAAAGCAGAAGACGAAATACAATGGATCTCCACCATTCAAATAATATACAATGAACTGTTAGAAGTTTTAGAAACTCGAATTGAAAAAATGATAGAAAAATCCATGGCAATGTTCCCCCGAAAAATGCAAAGATCAGATCTAGCAACATACACCTAGAAAAGGTTAAGATGCCGCGATTTGAAGGGGAAATACGGAGCTATCCCCAATTCAGAAAAGACTTCCAAACGCAAGTACAACCTTACTTGAATACCAGTGCCGTTGCATACACACTCCGATCCTGTCTTGGAAAAGATCCACTGAGACAAGTGAAAAGCGTTGATGATGATATAGATGAGATGTGGAGTCGGCTTGACGAAAAGTATGGCGCTCCTGCGAAAGTCGTCGATGTGATCATAAATGACATCAAGCGTTTTGAAATAATCAATAATGGTGAAAATAAGAAATTCCTAGAATTTGTTGATGTCGTTGAGGATGGATATAGACATTTGAAGCGACTCGGTTTAGAAGCAGAAATAACTACAACAAGTTCAGTGAGCATAATAGAAGCAAAACTACCATCTAAGATCAGAAGAGACTGGGCTATGGTCGTTAGTTGTAACGATAGCACGATAGATAAAAGGGATAAATTTCCAGGTCTACTGAAATTCTTGTTAATGCATAAACGAGCGATTGAATATAATACCGCAGAAGTACGATCAGCTGAAGTACGATCAGCACGAAGATGGCGAAGACACGCCAACAAATTGTTTATTCCATGATACTGCGAACCACGCCACGATTGAATGCAAATTCTATTTGTCAAAAACCGTACCTGAGCGACTACAAATATTGAAAGACAAAGGAGGTTGCTGGACATGCTTGCAGAGCGGCCATCGATGGCGCGATTGTGAAGAAAGTAAGAATTGCGGCGTAAATGAATGCAAGGAAAATCATCACCCAAGTCTACACGATGATTATCCAGCAGCGAATACAGAAGAAAGGAACAACTCGGGCACTACATACACATGCAAACACCGTAGCGAACAAAAATGCCTCCTACAGTATCAGAGAATTAAAACCACACAAATAATATTAAACATAATGTGGGACAACGCCTCAACGTTAAGTCTTATTAGAAACAAACTCGCACAAGAGCTCAAACTTGACGGAATCAACGTACAATTATCACTGACCAAAGTAGGAGCAAAGCACGAGGACATCATCACCAAGAAATACAGTCTCCCGTTAATCGATTGCGAAGGGAAGGAAGTAACAATTGAAGTATATGGAATAGATAAAATCACGAATGACATAAGAAAGATTGACATCAAAGAGCTGTCAAGTACGTTCCCATTGCTGAAAGATAGCCTCGAGTCACCAATTGGGCCGGTGTCGACGTCCTTATAGGTTACGATTATGCTGGATATCATCCTTTGATAGAAACAAGAAAAAAACATCTTCTGTTGTTAAAGAATAGATTCGGACGATGCATCGCAGGTACACATCCTTCGATGATTTAAAACCAACAAGTAACGAAGATGAAACAGAGATAAGTTCATACACAGAGAAATACGAGAACTTGAAAAGGGGAATCAAAGACTTGAAAACACGGAGATGTACAGAAATTGAACAGATCTAGAATTTGTTCTATTGTGTTCTAAGAGAGAAAGACGAGCAAATAGACAAACTAAAGTTAGAGAACAACAATCTCATAGAAATGATCGATTCCAGACAAGATATGATCAAAATAAAGATGAATCTAACAAGAAAGAAGAAGATAAAGCACTTGACATAGAAGCAGCAATACCCAGAAACATCCTTACGATACATGAAACCAACGTGAACGCAGACGCCCCAACACATCGCAAACAAAAAGACGCAAAAGGAAAAGGAGACTCAACCAAGATTGAACATTATTCCTAACTTGATTTTAAACTTGAATATCTAAAGCTGTATATATTCTAAAACTATGACTATAAGATAATACAATTGGCATAACATCTCTTTTCGATATGAGGGGGGAGTGTATCGCTGAGAATAGCGATTAGAATAGAATTATGACGTCACAGATTCATTAAGTAGAACAACGCATGATCTTGAACACTGAACACTGATTGATCCTTCCTCACCGTAGAACACACATACGCTACCGGATAAATATATAGATTTGATTGTGAACATTCCTAAGAAGATACATTTTTCCTATATAATTATACTGTTACCTTATAGGTATCGAAAGAATCTGAACCTAATTAAAGAAATGATGAAAAAGTAATTGGGCGGACTTTTGGGAACGATGGTGAATGAACGGTCGAGGAAACAAAAAGCACAAGGGATGCTTGAAAGACACGAGAAAAGTTTGAAACTCACGAGCGCGCCTACTATATTAGCTATATAAATGCCACGTGATCTGAATAAACGGGAAAACAATATGCCCAAGCGAACGCGGTCTATTTGGTCAATCGAAACGATTTCTACTGCATCGGCAAGCGTTACAAACCTTTCAATCTCCTCAGAAAATCTAGCATTCTGTCAAAGTAAACATGGCTCGACTTGTACGATGATTAAATCTAGTTTTCATGGTGCTACCCAAAAACTGCGAAAAATAACCTCTCGCTGGAACCAAGGAACGTTTAATTTTGGCAAAGGCAATCATTTGGCCGTGCGGTACGTGTTTCTATGTCGAGTAAACACTATATAAAATAATCAAAAATAAAGTAAATCTTGAACCGGAGTTACAAACCGTTGCATAGTGCCATCAGTGTGCGGCGGGAAATTTCTTTCTTTCTGACAGTCGGTTTGCGCCTAAGAACCATACAATTAAGAATGAAAACTTGATTTCAATGAAATGGTAAATGATGTGAAAATGTTTTCAACTCAAAACCTGAAATGGTATTTTTTCCTTTTTTTGCTTATTCATGGAGGAATAGCAATCTTTTTGTGGTCATACACTAGGAACTTTGTTTCAAGAATTCAGAAAAGTAATACGGAAATTCTCATAGAAAAACAATTAAGTGATGATTCAGCCTCAACAACTAAAAAAGGTTTCGTTTCATCTTCCCGTCTTGGAACAAGGACTTCAAAATATTCTTTTACAAGTACAAGTGTTAACAGCGCAGTTTTGTTTCCAGATCTCAAGAACAAACACGAATTGTTTCTTCTCGTGCTGGTAACAACAATTCCATCTGCCGGGGATCGGCGACAAGTAATCAGAGAAACATGGGGAAGAATAACCGACTTCAATTTGCAAAATGGAACTCAAGAGAACAACGTCTCAATGATGATTGACTCAACTTCAATAATCTTTCTCGTCGGTTTGTCAGCAAATCTTAGCACCAATCAACAAATAGAGATTGAAGCTACCAAATACGGAGATATATTTCGATGTCAAATATTGGAAACTTATCGAAATATTGTTTACAAAATTTGGCAGGCGTTTCGATGGGCTTTGAGCCTAAATCCGAACTACCTTTTGAAAGTCGACGACGATGTCTATGTCAATCTACCCAGATTTTATTCCTGGATCCAAGAGCCAAATATACCTTCAAGATTATATGCCGGGTGGGAATCTGATTCAGTATTTCCAGTTCGAAATATCGAAAGTCAATATTATGTCAGCGAAAAGGTCTATTCGGAGGTATATTATCCTCCCTATTGCATTGGGGGTTGTTATGTCATATCTGGGAATCTCTTGGCGGAGTTTGTCAGGAAATCTAAAGAGCTTAGTATGTTTGAAGTCGAGGATGCCTATCTAGGGGTTGTAGCAAGACACACTGGTATACAACCGTTTGATCTCTGGAACACGCTCGTTGTGATCAGGCCTAAAACTATACTGAATGAGTTGGCGTATTGGACAGAAAAAAGAACGTTAGGGACCTTGTGTCTTGGAGATAGACTAAATGCAGATGGATTCTATAAAATACACTCGATATATACTCCGTTGTATAACAAAAGGGCTTAGTTATAAAGGAAAGCCATTCTGAAATGGTTAGAATTATAAAAAACTCGTGGTAAAGCACTTTTGATGCGCATTTATATATAATCGGGCAAATTTGGTTTGATTCGGCAAAATATCAGGCAAGTTTGGTCGAGCCGTGGTTCGTATTTTGGCGAGACGCAGTCGACATAAAATACCCATGGCGAGACCAAACGACCTCTGATATTTTGCAGAATCAATTTCAGAATCAAGAATTTTGCCGTCGCTACAGAAATCCATTTTGTGGTTTTTGCCGTCGCGAATTCCAGACTATATTTATTCTAATTATTTTACTAAAAGAACATTTATGTTTTAACTATTTTTCAAGTCTTCTACAAGAGTTTTAGATTAACGGTTCCTGATAGTTTTATTTGGAGTAGCTTTGTGTGGCTAGTATTTTCGAGCGTATGTTAGTAGATATTAATGTGTTAAGTGTGACGCCTGTACCGAGAGGATGGTCACTCCCGCGTCCCCGTGGTTCTTTAACGTCGCGTAAAGCTGAAGCCACCGGACTGAAAAGACTCGCCATTTACAGGGGCGTAGCCAGGGAAGGTCGCCCTCCCTTCAAGAAACCAAAAATACAGTAAATGTAAGGGACAAAATGTCAAATACACGATAAAATTTCTTACGAAGGGCGCCCTCCTTTAACAAATCCTGGCTTCTCCCCTGATATCGCGCTAAAAGGATTTGATTAAAAAAAATGTAAAACAACAAAGATGAATAAGTGTACTTTTATTTTGGGTGCTTTCCTTGAGCAAGAAACCATGGTTTTGGGAATAAATCGGGATATTTGTGGACCGTGTTTGTTGAAACATTTTGGCCTTGCACACACAGTAGAGTGAGAAGGTAAAAATAAAACTGCCTAAGGCCCAGTTCATACGTCGCGCTTTCTGCCGTGTCGAACCTAATAGTTTGTATTTTTGCACATTGTATTTTAAAGCTCCGAAAACTTTGACAGAGGTATTCGAACGGTTTCATTCTACTCCGGTTTCATCCAGTAGTTTCCAATCAGAAAATTGAGAAAAAGGGTTGACTATCAGAAGACGAGAGACATTTCTAATTCTATCCCAACCAAATCCGCTAGCCTTATAAAAATGCCGCGCATGCGCTCATCTGGGTCTCGTTACAGGCCACTTCCATTCTCTTACCCAGAGCTCCCCGGCTCATCTCCTCGCAGGGGAGGCTCTGGTGACATCCATTTGAGGACCTGTGCTGATTGGCTGATTTTGAACGTTGGTGCATGCGCAGAAATATATTTTTCTCAGCGGCTCTGTATTAAATCTCGCGCATGCGTCAGTGGCTGTCACCAGAGCCTCCTCCGCGAGGAGACGAGCCGGGAGCTCTGGGTAAGACAATGGGCTACTTCTTGTCTGTAAGCACAGGCTTACCAATTATTAAGTCAAGAAATCAGCCGCATGGAGTTCCTGTAGGTCTTTCTAACCAAAAAAAAAAAACGCTCGCCTTATAAGTAATGCCGAGAATGTGCAAATTAGTTTTGCTCTCCGCTCGCCACGCTCGCTACGAGCAATAACTTTAGACCTGCTTTATTTCTCAATCGCTGTTACACCTTCCTGACCCTAGATGGACGCTCCTAGGTAACAGGCTACTGTAGCAGATTAGTGTTGCTCTCCGCTCACTACGAGCAATAACTTCAGACCTGCTTCATTTTCCAATTCGCTGTTACACCTTCCTGCCCCTAGACTGACGCTCCTAGGTAATGGGCTACTGTAGCAGATTAGTGTTGCTCTCCGCTCACTATGAGCAATAACTTCAGACCTGCTTCATTTTCAATTCGCTGTTACACCTTCCTACCCCTAGATGGACGCTCCTAGGTAATGGGCTCCTACATTCCTGATATTATCTGTAAGTTCTGTTGAATGTTCGGCAAGTTTGACTAAATTTTTTTTCATGTCTCTTGTTCCGCAAATATGGTAAGACAAGGCGGAACGTTAAATAATGCTTTCTTGGTATGAATTCAGACTGACTTTGTTAGTGGCCCTATTTATACTAGAAACGGCTAAGTCATCTAGACAGCTTAAGCCCCCTCAGACGGCTGAGCCGTGTGTGACATTAAGGGCATCCAACAGACGCCCTTATAGACGACGACCTTATCTTGCCGGACGGCTTTAGCCGTCTAGTATCAAGACGAGACGACTAAAATCAAGACGGCCTTACCGCAAATTGGCGCAGGTTGTTTGCGAGTGACAAAATACACTTTTTTTTTCAGAATTCACTTTTCCAGGAGAAGTATATACGATTAGCTAGTCTACGATCGTCTTAACGCAGTTCCGAATTAACACTAGACGACCTTAACAAAAAATTTTAAAGCCGTCCGGACGGCTTAGGCCTACGGCAAACGCCGAACTTCAGCCGCTCTTCTTCTGTCGAACCTTTCCTTTTTCAAAGAATGCAGCCGGCTTCATTATACTTTTTACTCAAGACATTTCTATTGTTTTGTTTCTGGCACGGCGTTTGCCGTAGGCCTTAGCCCTCTCCTAGTATAATATGGCCAGTTTTCACACTCCGTTGATTTCAGCCCATTTCAAAGCAGTTCATTTGGGGAAACTAAGACGCTTTTTATACAATGTAATATATCTCAAATGTATTTTGTAGAATTTGTCATTGTCTAGATTGTCTCCTAGACACAGCAATTCTAGTATTTCTCGCTCATATGCCCACTTATTAAAATAATATTCCAAAATCCAACGATCGATCATAGCGAGCTTAAACCAAATATCATAGGGAATTACTCCACTCTGCCTTGCAACGACTCCTAGATAAGCATCCTCAATTTCAAACATACTTAGCTCTACAGATTTATTCAAAAACTCCGCCAAGAGATTCCCAGATATGACGTAGCAGCCCCCGATACAATAGGGAGGAAAGTGTGTCCCTGAAAAGTGTTTTTCGCTGACGTAATATCGGTCTGTTCTATCTCGAATGGCAGTGACATTGGAATTTATAGCCCCGGCATATAATCTTGAAGGTATATTTGGTTCTACGATCCAGGAGAAGAATCTGGGTAGATTGACATAGACATCGTCGTCGACTTTTATAAAATACTTCGGGTTTTTCGTCGAAGCCCATCGAAACGCCTCCCAAATTTTGTATACAATATTGCGATAAGTTTCCAATACTTGACAGCGAAAAATATCCCCAAAAGCATCTGCTTCCAGCTGTATCTCTTGATTCATTCTACGGTGTACAGATAACGCAATGGCGAAGAATACAAAAGTTGATTCAGAGGCGTCTCTCCTTTCAGTTGCATTTTGAAAACCCATCTCAGTTATTCTTCCCCATGTTTCTCTGATAACTTGTCGCCGATCACCGGCCGATGGAGTTGTTGTTACCAGCACGAGTAGGAACAATTCTTGTTTGTTCTTGAGATCTGGGAACAAGGCTCCATTGACAGTTGTATTTGTAGGAGATATTTGTCCAGTCTTTCCAAGCCATGAAGACGACAAGAACTTGCGAAAACCTTCATAGATTTGTGAAGCCAAGTTTCCATTTTTGATATTCATATAAAACACAACATTGTTTGACAGCCAAAGAATGATTATTCCTCCTTGGAAAAACCAAAAAAGCAAAAACACATTTTTATCTTTGAATTTGCAAACATATTCACGGCAATTTCTTCGGTCTTTCTCGAAAAGCGCCTTTTATAATTACAACATAATGTTTTCTGGTGTGTATGAACTTTATTCGCATCGCTTTTTATTTACTCGCCCACAGATATCGTAGTTACTGTCTACCGTTGCGAAGCGATCTTGAGGAGTTTTCTGTCTCCGACAAGAATTTTCACAATTCTGCGAACTACGCCATCCGACAAACCGCTGTCGGCTTCCGTCGTTCAAAAGAGTGATGAACACTGAGCTCTGGGTGATTTTTAACTCTTGGCTTGTTGCGTAGCAACAGCCAAAGAGTTATTGGAGGGGCTCAATGTCACGCACTCCTTCGCTAGTGCGCCATTTTCGGCCGATGTTTCGTACGTTTTTCAAGGGAAAAAAGCTACGAGTTGGCCTACGGCATGCCTTTGATTCAAAGTGTTTGAGATATTTTGTAAAATTATAGGTGATTAGCGGTGTTAAATTAACGTATAAAATATAAACGAAACTGACAAAACATCCATGGGCTTCGTAAGGTTTGATTGACGGAAGCGAAAACGCAGTTTGGTGCTCGGAAATGTAATGTTGGAGTTCGCAGAATTATGAAAATGGCAGTAAGCAATTACTAGAGGATGTTTTCCGTGTTTACAGATAGGCTCTCATTTTGAGCTAACTTCAGAGGTGACCATTTTCACCTTTATTGGACGCTGTGTGAAACTTTGACTGAGTCATTCTCGTACCCAGAGCTCCCCGGCTCGTCTGCTCGCAGGGGAGGCTCTGTGGACATCCATTTGAGGGCCGTCGCTGATTGGCTGATTTTGAGCTTTGCAGCATGCGGCATGCGCTGAAAGGTCTTTTTGTATTAAATCTCGCGCATGCGTCAGTGGCTGTCACCAGAGCCTCCCCCGCGAGGTTACGAGCCGGGGAGCTCTGCTGGGTTCGAGAATGTGACTGAGTTCGACGAATGCCAACATGAAAGTTTTTACGAGCAATAAAAATGCTAGCATTTATTTGGACGGAAATACATTTTCAAGCGAGTATAAGGAGTTTAAGGCAGCTTTATTTTCACCTCATTATACCTGTATGCAAGGCCAAAATGTTTCAAAACGAAACACGGAACGCCCACAAACATCCCGATTTAATCCCTAAACCATGGTCCCTTGCTTCCCGATTTAATCCCTAAACCATGGTCCCTTGCTCAAGAAAACCACCCAAAATAAAACTACAATTCATATTCTCATCAATCCATCTGTTTTACACTTTTAATTTAATTTTAGTTTTAAAAGCCTTGCTAACAACACGTGTCGTTATACAAAATCTCAAACTGCGTTTTGGCTTCCGTTAATCAAACTTTAAGAAGGCCATCGGGATGTTTTCTCAGTTTCGTTTGTATTTATTTACTAACAACCGTTTTACAAAATTTCTAAAATACCCTGAAAAATAACCCAGAGTTCTTCATCGCTTGTTTGAATGACGGAAGCCACACCGCGATGTGTCTGTTGGCGTAGAGTTCGTGAGAAATGTGAAAATCGCAGTAATGGATGAATTCTTGTCGGAGACAGAAAACTCCTCAACATCGCTTCGCAACGGTAGACAGTAGCTACGATATCTGTGGGAGAGTAAATATAAAGCGATGCGAACAAAGTTCATTATACACAACATTGTGTTGTAATTATAAGACAAAGGCGCTTTTCGAACAAGACCGAAAAATTTGCGGTGAATATGTTTGCAAATTCAAAAATAAAAATATGTTTTTTACTTTTTTTGTTTTTCCAAGGAGGAATAATCCTTCTTTGGCTGTCAAACACCACACACTCTCACTTAAACATTCAGGAGAATATTGTGTTTTATATGAAAATCAAAAATGGAAACTTGGCTTCACAAATCTATGAAGGTTTTCGCAAGTTCTTGTCGTCTTCATGGCTGGGAAAGACTGGACAAATATCTCCTACAAATACAACTGTCAATGGAGCCTTGTTTCCAGACCTCAAGAACAAACAAGAATTGTTCCTTCTCGTTCTGGTAACAACAATTCCAACAGCCGGGGATCGGCGACAAGTAATCAGAGAAACATGGGGAAGAATAACTGAATTGGGTTTTCAAAATGCAACTGAAAGGAGAGACGCCTCTGAATCAACTTCTATTGTCTTCGCCATTGCGTTATCTGTAAACCGTGCCACAAATCAAGAGATACAGCTGGAAGCAGATGCTTTTGGGGATATTTTTCGCTGTGAAATATTGGAAACGTATCGCAACATTGTGTACAAAATTTGGGAGGCGTTTCGATGGGCTTCGACGCAAAACCCGAAGTATCTTATAAAAGTCGACGACGATGTCTATGTCAATCTACCCAGATTCTTCTCCTGGATCGGAGAACCAAATATACCTTCAAGATTATATGCCGGGGCTGTAAGTTACAATGTCACTGCCATTCGAGATAGAACAGACCGATATTACGTCAGCGAAGAACACTTTTCAGGGAAACAATTCCCTCCCTATTGCATCGGGGGCTGCTACGTCATATCTGGGAATCTCTTGGCGGAGTTTCTGAATAAATCTGTAGAGCTTAGTATGTTTGAAATTGAGGATGCTTATCTAGGAGTCGTTGCAAGGCAGAGTGGAGTAATTCCCTATAATATTTGGTTTAAGCTCGCTATGATCGATCGTTGGATTTTGGAATATTATTTTAATAAGTGGGCATATGAGCGAGAAATACTAGAATTGTTGTGTCTAGGAGACAATCTAGACAATGACAAAATCTACAAAATACATTTGAGATATATTACATTGTATAAAAAGCGTCTTAGTTTCCCCAAATGAACTGCTTTGAAATATAGGTTGAAATTAGTGCTAAATAACAGTGGCCGTATTTCTACTAGATACGGCTAAGTCGTCTAGACGGCGTTAGCCCGCTTCATACGGCTTAGCCGTCTAGTATAAATTCGATAAAAATATGGAAGACGGCTTAGCCGTCTGAAATTAAGGGTATCCAGCAGACGCCCTTATAGACGACCTTATCTTGCCGGACGGCTTAGCCGTCTAGTATAAATAGAGTCCTAAAGTGTGACGTCACAAATTTGAAAAATTTTGAATTTCAGATTTTAGTCCACGGATAATGAAAAACCAACTTCGAAGAACGTTGCATGCAAAAAGAGGTGAATCGTTTAAAACGCGACCGAGCTATGGCCCAATGAATATATAATTTTCTTTAACAAATCACTGTATTTTGGACTCAGTTCAATAACTTTATGAACTGAACCAAAAATACAGTGATTTGTTAAAGAAAATTATGTATTCAGCGGGCCATATCTCGGTCGCGTTTCAACCGATTCACCTCATTTTTGGTATGTAGCTTTCGCTCGATATGCCCTTTCAAAATCAAGGAACAAATATTGCTAATTTTGTGACGTCATCACTTTAGGATTCTATCTGAGACGACTAAAATCAAGACGGCCTTACCGCAAATTGCGCAGGCTATGACAAAACTCAACACTTTTGTTAGATTCACTTTTCAGGAGAACTATATACGCCTAGCTAGTCTACGGCCGAATTTATACTAGACGTCCTGGGCGGCTTAGTCGTCTCCTAGTATAAATACGGCAAGTACTCCAACGGAGTGTGAAAATAGATACCGACAAAAAGTCAGTCTGAATTCATACCAAGAAAACAGTATTTAACATTCCGCCTTACCATATTTGGAACAAGAGATATGAAGAAACTTTCGTCAAACTTGCCGACGATGGAGAAGGAAAACTCAACAGAATTTACAGAAAATGATCAGAACAATACAGACAATGATCAGAACCTACAGATAATGTTCAGAACGTACATATAATATCAGGACTGCGGGAGCCCATTACCTAGGAGCGTCCATCTAGGGGTAGGACGGGGTAACAGCGAATTTGGAAATGAAGCAGGTCTAAAGTTATTGCTTGTAGCGAGCGGAGAGCAACACTAATCTTGCATATTTCCGGCATTACTTAAAAGGCGAGCCTATTTTGGTTGGGCTGGAAAGACCTCCTAGAACTTTTTAGTAAGTTTAATTTTAAGACATGTGAATTTGCGGCGGCCATTTTGGAAAAACGTCTATTGGCTGAGCGAATGTGTGACGTAAGCTTTGCGTGAAAATCATTCATACAGGTTTTATTTTCCAATACGCTGTTAAACTGTGGGAGAGATGGACGCTCCAGGTTTACGCCACTTTCACAATGGCCGCACAATGGCCGCTGTTTTCAACTTAACTCCACATATGCTTTGAAAGTCATCAGGCGCTAATATATAGATTTAGCCACTGGCTAAAAGCGGAGCTCCCGGTTATAAAATTTTCTGTGTGAATGAAAGGGATTCCCATGTGTACATGGTTTATACTTATAGGCTTTTTAAGAAAAAATGTCTCTTGATATGTATACAACAGTGTTTTCTTCGGTATGTTGCTGCATTGACACAATACAAATACAGGGACGAAAATAAGCATCCCGTCAAGTGAGATAAAAACTAAGAGAAAAATTAAGGAATATTCCTCCAAATGGAATGATTCAAAAGTGCAATAAAGAGAATATTTTTTCAAGCATAGATGGCGTCGTCGATGACGTGATATCACCTGACCACTTCATTTTGATCATCTGGTGACCTAGACTACACTACAAAAGTTTTTTTTTTTTTAAAGTCTACCCCTCAACAAGATATTATTTTTTCAATCATTGATGACGTCATCGATGACGTCACATCACGTGACCGTGTTACAGCACCCCCCTTGTGGCATAGACAAAATATCCCAAGTATGGTTGTCTTAGCATGTTCCCTTGAGGAGATATAATTTTTTCTTTGCGTACCACAGGGTTCCCATGTGTACACGGACGGACGGACACCGGACGGCGTACGCTATAGGTTTAATACCAGAAAAACAAAGAAAAAAAATGTATATCTTCCGAAGGGAAGCTTCTATAGAAGCCAAACTTGGACAAACTTTCAAAGACCATAAGCGGAACTCTGCACCAAAGTCACGTGTCCTTTCGTCATCAATGACGTCATCAAAATGATCCATAATGCCCGTGACGTTCAAAAATCAACTCGATAGTATACTATACGTTTTTCCCTTAGGTATGTGCTCCGCTTGCGCGCTGGAGCATGTGGAGCTCCGCTATAACTTTTAATAATTTTCATGTCAAAATTTAAAATTTGAATGGCTCATGTTATAGAGCGCTCATTAACGTGAGGCATTCAAATTTTAAATTTTCACATGAAAATTATATTTAAAAGTTATAGCGCCTGATGACTTTCAAAGCATATGTGGAGTTGAGTTGAAAACAGCAAATCTTGGACGAGATATAGGCATCTGAAGTTCTCAAAATACCTAAAAACGAGGCCAGAAAGGCTTCTAGCTAGTGAAAACCAAATACAAAGCTCTGTATTTGTGAAGATCCTATAATTCCGTCAATATTTAACCAAATAATACTACATTTTTCGAAACTGTGTATTCTGATATGATAGCAGGTTTTTGACTACAGTAGATGTTTCTTTCGTCTTTAATTTGAAAAACTGAATTGGGAAAGTGATGCATGGGATCTGTCACCATCAAATGTTTCAAATTTGTATCCTGTTGTGTTTGTGAAATTGGATCAATTAACATAAGGACTATTAGTAATTAGATAATTAAAATTTAAATCGAAATCGTCCAAACCAACCTACAGCAAAACACCTAAACCAACCTACACCTTGATATGAGAAATATCGACAAAATTTGCAAAATCTGTGCAAGGGCAAATGAAACCGAATTCCCTCTATGTGTTTTAGTTTTGCGCACGCGTACATAAAAGTAGCTTAATCTCGCTTTCTAAAATCGGCACCATATTGTTTTTTTATTAGATCTCCATGATCACATGCCGCCGTTGCAAAAATGTCCTTATTAGTAAATTCCACTGACCTGAGGCTACGACCAAACCAACATTTAGAGCGGATTTCAGATGACTGTCGTGAGTAATTCGCAATTACCTTTGTAATTACTCCTATAGGTTTTATTCAAATTGGTGTAATCACTTTGCGATTGGTTTCACTACAGTCATATGAAATCCGCTCTATTTCAACCTCATTCAACATTTATTGAACACGCCGTGTTGACCGTGTTGATGTGCTGAAAGTGTTGCGTCTTCACATCAGTCCCATCGCGGGTAAACAATCATCACTTTAGTAAAACTACAAAATTTCGCTGCACTATATCCAATATCTTCCGAGAAAACGAACGTTGAAAATTTGAAAATTTACAGACGTTTGTATGACTGGGGTATGCGTCATTACCCCACATGGGGAGAAATACCGAATGGACATGCGCACTTGAGCGTGGCACTTCTAAAATATGGACTCAGTTTACCTTCAAATAATTTACTGTAAATGTATGGCAATGAAACTTAAATTCAAGATAACACTGGGCTAAATTCGAAATCGAAAGTTACTTTGCCTCCGATCGAAACAACATGTTGTTCATCTTTCTTTTCGTGGTAATATTGGTGGGCTACAGTATAAAATCGGTTCGGTTTTGTCAAATCTAGGTTACAAACGCAAGAGCTCTGTTTACAAGAGGAAGTCTATGCCACGGCGCTAAAATACACAGAACTAACAGTCAAATTTCGTAACGTTATAAGCTCGTACAAACCTCACTTTACCTCCAGATCAAAAGAACAAGAATTCCTTCGTAAATTCACACAGATTTCACGTCATGTAAATGATTTTTCAGCTCGGTTTTTAAGATCCACTTCTATGTTAAACGAGGCTTCATTGTTTGGCCCTTGAAGTCCGCCTCGAAGCAAAAAAGCTCGAAAAAATGCCGATTTCTTCGCTTCTTTCCGCTCTGAGCGGCCAGTTCTTCGACAGTGTACAACCAGGCGTTCCTCTGCTAATAATATGTGTCCAAAAAGACTAGAAACGAGTACCAGAGTGCCTAGCGAACTTAATTTTTAAATATTAGCGCGAACTTGAAGCGAACCGGCGAAGGCAAAGTTCAGTATTGACTCTCGTTATTTATCAACGCATCCTCGATATTTTCCCAAAATTAACAAAAAGCATGATATATTATTTTACTTTGCTTTCAAATTGTTTCTTCTTGGCATGTTATCAGCCGAAAAGGCAAAGTTTTAAGCAATTTATAACAACCCTTCACTCTCTCTTCTGTCTCTCCCGGAAGTCAGGGTTTGTTTTTGCATACTAATTGACCCACCAATCGACAGCGACCAATGAGAGACGCAATAGGACAATCGACTTTATTGACAGCATAATTAGGGTCATGTTTAAACTCCTCCCATTATCATTCGCTATTTCTCGCCATGCAGTCATACAAATCTCTGTAAAATTTTCAGTTTTCTGACTCTGATTTCTCAGCCGACATGGCATTTGGCATAATGAAAATTTAAAGGATTACTAATGTGAGGATACTCTTTCTAGTGCCAATTTGATTTTTAGTAAGTTTAATTTTAAGACATGTGAATTTGCGGCGGCCATTTTGGAAAAACGTCTATTGGCTGAGCGAATGTGTGACGTAAGCTTTGCGTGAAAATCATTCATACAGGCTTTATTTTCCAATACGCTGTTAAACTGTGGGAGAGATGGGACGCTCCAGGTTTACGCCACTTTCACAATGGCCGCACAATGGCCGCTGTTTTCAACTCAACTCCACATATGCTTTGAAAGTCATCAGGCGCTATAACTTTTAATAATTTTCATGTCAAAATTTAAAATTTGAATGCCTTATGTTAATGAGCGCTCATTAACGTGAGGCATTCAGATTTTACATTTTGACATGAAAATTATTAAAAGTTATAGCGCTTGATGACTTTCAAAGCATATGTGGAGTTGAGTTTGAAAACAGCAAATCTTGGACGAGATATAAGCATCTAAAGTTCTCAAAATACATCAAAACGAGGCCAGAAAGGCTTCTAGCTAGTGAAAACCCCATACAAAGCTCTGTATTTGTGAGGTCCTATAATTCCGTCAATATTTAACCAAATAATACTAAATTTTTCGAAACTAGTTATTCTGATATAATTTCTTGAGCAGCAAGTTTTTGACTACAGTACATGTTTCTTTCGTCTTTAAATTGAAAAACTGAATTGGGAAAGTGGTGCATGGGATCTGTCACCATCAAATGTTTCAAATTTGTTTCCTGTTGTGTTTGTGAAATTGGATCAATTAACATAAGGACTATCTATTAGTAATTAGATAATTAAAATTTATATCGAAATCGTCCAAACCAACCTACACCCCAACACCTAAACCAACCTACACCTTGATATGAAAAATATCGACAAAATTTGCAAAATCTGTGCATGGGCAAATGAAACCGAATTAACTCTATGTGTTTTAGTTTTGCGAAATCGTAAATTCATCACGCATGTTAGCCAAAATAATTGCATCATGCCCGTTGCTTTCCAGACACTCACTCTATAGCAACCGCACTTTCCAACTAAACACTCAAAACACTAGCAGTTTTCAAGAATTGATCAACCAGCGTACATGATACACTTGTTTTACCATTTTATAACTATTTTCAAACACGGTTACTATTGATCAACACAGAAGTGGGACTGACTACTAGCACATTTGTTAGACTTAAAAGTTTTCGGGTGTTTACTTTCTAGAAATGCCCCCTTGGCACAAATTCAAAAACATTTTACAAAAATCTCAAATCTTTCATTGGTCTCTGCAAAATCACCCAGAGCCGTTCGCTCGTTTGACCGCAGGAAGCCAGACCGTGGTTCGTCGGTTGGCGTAGAAATCACTTCGCAACGGTAGACAGTAGATACGATTTCTGTGGGAAAGAGAAGATATTGTAATCAAAAGACATATGGCACTTTTCGAGTAAGACCGACAACGGTTTGCCGTTAATATGTTTGCAAATTCAAAGATAAAAATGTGTTTTTTACTTTTTTTGTTTTTCCAAGGAGGAATAATCCTTCTTTTGCTGTCAAACATCACCCATTCTCAGTTAAACATTCAGGAGAATATTGTGTTTTATATGAAAAATAAAAATGGAAATATGGCTTCACAAATCTATGAAGGTTTTCGCAAGTTCTTGTCGTCTTCATGGCTTGGAAAGACTGGACAAACAGCTCCTACAAGTACAACTGTCAATGGAGCCTTGTTTCCAGATCTCAAGAACAAACAAGAATTGTTCCTACTCGTGCTGGTAACAACAACTCCATCGGCCGGGGATCGGCGACAAGTTATCAGAGAAACATGGGGAAGAATAACTGAGTTGGGTTTTCAAAATGCAACTGAAAGGAGAGACGCCTCTGAATCAACTTCTATTGTCTTCGCCATTGCGTTATCTGTAAACCGTGCCACAAATCAAGAGATACAGCTGGAAGCAGATGCTTTCGGGGATATTTTTCGCTGTGAAATATTGGAAACTTATCGCAACATTGTGTACAAAATTTGGGAGGCATTTCAATGGGCTTCGACGCAGAACCCGAAGCATCTTATAAAAGTCGACGACGATGTCTATGTCAATCTACCCAGATTCTTCTCCTGGATCCAAGAACCAAATATACCTTCAAGATTATATGCCGGGGCTGTAAGTTACAATATCACTGCCATTCGAGATAGAGCAAACCAATTTTACGTCAGCGAAGAACACTTTTCAGGGAAACAATTCCCTCCCTATTGCATCGGGGGCTGCTACGTCATCACTGGGAATCTCTTGGCGGAGTTTCTGAATAAATCTGCAGAGCTTAGTATGTTTCAAATCGAGGATGCTTATCTAGGAGTCGTTGCAAGGCGGAGTGGAATAATTCCCTATAATATTTGGTTCAACCTCGTCATGGTCAATAGTTGGATGTTGGAATACTATTTAAATAATTGGGCAAGTGAGCGAGATATACTAGAATCGCTGTGCTTAGGAGACAGTTTAGACAACGACAAAATCTACAAAATACATTTGAAATATATTACATTGTACAAAAAGCGTCTAAGTTTTTCCAAATGAACTGCTTGAAATAGGTTGAAATTAGTGGTAAAGATCAAGGTGAAATGTAGTTTGACATGGATACTGGCAGTTTTCACGACATTGTTGCGCACGCAACATAAATGGGACGAGAGAACAAAGCTTGTCTGTTTGAATAACAAAAGCCGTCTTCGCCAGAACGAGACGGAACATTCTCGAACCCAGAACTCCCCGAATCGTCGCCTCGCCTTCGTCGCCTGCCAGGGGAAGCTCTGGTGACATCCAAAGGAGGGCCTTCGCAGATTGGTTGAATTAGCTCACACGCGTACATAAAAGTAGCTGAATCTCGCTTTCTAAAAACGTATCTGTCAGAATAACACTGGCATTCGCTTCCTAGTCGTCTTGTCAACCTATGCCTTCGACCTGGACTCTCTAAAAGGCATAAAACCACTATTTTCTTTTACGCATGCGTCCGTGGCTGTCACCAGAGCCTCCCCCGCGAGGTGACGAGCCGGGGACCTCTGGGGACGAGAATGGAGTAGGAGCGGCTCAAGGTTATTGTTCTCGCAACATCGTGAAAACGGCCGAAGTATCTGAATTGATACCAAGAAAATCTTTCGAAAAATATATAGTACTGATACGGGAATCCCAAGCTTAGAGGTATCCACCAAACTTAGAGGTATTCGAGAAACAACATAGACTTCGGCACCATATTGTTTTTTTTTTTTTATTAGATCTCCATGATCACTTGCCGCCGTTGCAAAAATTTCCTTATTAGTAAATTCAACTGACCTACGACCAAACAAACATTTAGCGCGGATTTCAGATGACTGTCGTGAGTAATTCGCAATTACCTTGTAATTACTCCTGTAAGTTTTATTCAAATTGGTGTAATCACTTTGGGCTTATCTCCGGTGTAATAACCTGTGAGTGCGCACGAACTGCGTCACAAAGCTTCCTTTGTTTGGTAGAACGAATCAGGATGAAATAAGAACTGAACACAAAGGTGTCCTCTGGGAATGGTTATTACACCGGAGTTAACCCTCACTTTGCGATTGGTTTTACTACAGTCAAATGAAATCCGCTCTATTTCAACCTCATTCAACATTTATTGAACACTCCATGTTGATGATGTTGAACGGGGAAGACAAAACAATTCAACATTTTCAGGAATCAGGAACCCATTACCTAGGAGCGTCCATCCCCCGGCGTGTTTTCACAGTGTAACAGCCAATTAGATCAAAGAGCTCTGTGACAGGGTCCAGAAGGGGTAAAATGGGAGCTGGGATTGGTCCTATTAGGGAAGCGGTCAAAACATCTGTACTCGACCGGGACCCGATTTTATCGCGGGAGGTGGTAGGTCCCGGGCTGTACCTACCCACCCGTTTTTTCAATGCCCATTTTCTCCATGCTCAAGTAAGGGGTGTTGGATTTTATTGCATGGATGCGTTGCTCTCGCTATGAAGAAGACGGTGCTGGGCTAATCTTTTGTATTCATTTATTATTTTACGAGATATTCGCAGTTAAAAATGGCTATTTTTTCCTAAAAGAAGGTTGGCTGCGGTATACACCACCCCATCGGGTCCCATTCTAGTACAGATGTTTTGACCACTTCCCTTATTAGGCTGGGAAAATAGGATTGGGGTCACTGGGGCTGGGATTTGACCACTGGGACTGGGAATTAATGTCCACTAAACTGGGGATGGGATTCTATATTATTTCCCTTTCCTTGTAAAACGATTTAAAAAACGTTGTTTTAGAATAGTTGTCAGGATGAAATCAGTGTAAACATGTGAAAAAGACCCAAAACTGATAAAACGACCAAAACATTAACTGTACAGCGGTTTCCTGTCTGGTTACCAGTCTCACACATAATCCATCTCATATGACTCTTCCAATATCGGCGCCTCTTTGGCTGAAACGCGGGGGGAGGGGGTGCTCGTCGGGAAAATTGATTTTAACCCCAAGGGATAGCAAATTGGGTGTGGTCAGCAAATAATTTCACCTAGGAGATAGCAATTTGGACGGAAAATTGCAAGCTAGAAGTCCCTTTGACTTGTAAAGCTAGGAAACTGTGGAAAACAATAAGCAAGAAGGCAGGGATAGAAGAATCGAGCAAGACACGTGGGTTTGCAGACTTCGTTCTGGAGATCTTTTATATTGACCACATAGAACCTGGAAGCCAGTGAGAAGCTCAATTGGTTCGAATTTGTCTTACGCACGGATGACAAAATGAACATGTTTGTTAAAAGTGAATCAAATCACTTCGTGTTCGGGTCATTCAAAGACTCGCAGATTTTGAGAAGGGCTCCTATAAACATCGTGTTTAAAAAGTAGAGTCAGACATTACTATTAGCAGTAAAACCAGTGGATCTGTGGACTCTGCAGTTTTAACAAAACTGCTCAGAAAAGGAAAAGGATGACCGAAACAAGATACCTGATAGCCACGCGTTTCAGAGAGTTCTTTACAAACTTTTGCTTATTAGAGTGGTTTCAATAAATCCGTAAAACACATTGTAAGTACCAAAGAGTGATAGTCAAGGCAACACATTAATAGAGAACAATTGAGGTAGAGCGTTAAGGTTACTGAGAACCTTCGCGCACGTCCTCGAAAAAAATCATACTCGTCCTTAGTTTAACTAAAACATGTCAACCTATATATCGTTGGAAAGTTTATAGAATGGACTAGCAGACTATGACAAAAAGAAATAACTTTTGATAAACATAATTTTTTTGAAGGTTTTATTAAAAATGTGGGTGTGACACTTTCAAGAGCTATCGCTGCCGAACTGCTTGACCTTGACACCCAAGTAACACATTGTTTTAATCCTTAAAGGTGTTTCTCAAAACCGTGTCTGCGTTGTTCAAAAGTTATGGAACTTTTAAATTTCCAAGGTCAAATTTGATGGACATTGGAACTTGGAGTAAAAAGAGTTAGTGACCACGTTAAAAGCCCGGGTGTTCATTTTAGCTATAATGAAAACACGCTTCGGAAACTTAATTTTGATGAGGTCATAAAGTCGACAAAGAAAATTTTGTGAGCACTGGAACTGGAGAGACCTCACTGTACTAGGCAGCATCCAAATCATAAAGACATTCGCCATTCCTAAAATTTTGTATAATCTTATACCGCTTGAAAAAAACAATGATTACCTCAAAACGATAAACACTGTTTTATACAATTTTTTGTGGTGTGGGAAAACAGACAAAATTAAACGTAAGGCTATTATAAATGATTTAGATAAAGGAGGGCTAAAAATGCCAAATATAAGCGACATTTTAAAAACACATAGAATTATGTGTGTTAAGAAATTCCTAGATACTGAGACCCCGGCAATATGGAAAAATATCTTACGGTTTTACCTGAAAAATGTAGGAGGCTCGTTTTTGTTCCAATGCAATTTTAGCCCAGCCTCATTACCTGTAAATTTATCTCCTTTCTATACCGAATGTCTTCAGGCATGGTCTGATTTGACTTTATTTTCTCCTACATCGTTGGAAGATGTTCTAGATCAAGTGATCTGGAACAACAAGCTTATTTGTATAGGCAAACGCTCGGTTTATAATGCTGCGCTTGTACGTAAGGGAATGGCTAAGGTTAACGATTTTTATGATGACAAGGGCAATCTTCGCATGACCAAAGTTTCCTCGACGTACTTTTCGGGAAATGAATTATTTCTAATGTTTTCTCTATTTGATGCTCTGCCGCCAAAATGGAAAGATCTCCTTCGCTCGCGTCCAGTTGAAACAGCATCGCGTCACCTTTCTGACGACAAACTTTATATTACTTTAAATGAAAAAACTTTATTGGTCGAGAAATTGAATTCGAAAAAAGTATATGAATTTCTCGTGTCAAAATCAGCGACTCGCCGACTGCTCAAGCGAAATATTTTTTGTTCTATGGCGCCCCAGGTTTCTGCTTAGATTGGAGTAAAATCTATCTCCTTCCATTTACAGTTGCGATACAGTAAAAACCCGCATAAAAGAACAGGTGTTTTGGGGAATCAGGCTGACTTTGTTCTTGTATATTGGGTGTCTTCTGCAAAATCAGCCTGAAAATGTTCTTAAGGTGTTCTTAAAGTTGTTTCTTAACATCAAATACTCTATACACTAGAAAGGTAGCAGTCATTTAGTAACAACAATTAGTCAAGTCTAAAAAACAACTGCTAAATTACCCTGGAATTCGTGCTGTAACTGTGTGTGCATGGTCTAGCACATCATATTGATCTCCTGGGTACTCTACCACAAAGTGGGTTACTGTACTCGAATCTAACTAGCAGCAATTATTTTATACAAGAACAATTTTCATTTTTCAGGCTGCATGTGTTCTTATGTATAAGGTACCATTTTGATCAAATTTCAGCCTGAGTGTTCTTAAACCACATGTTCTTTTATGCGGGTTTTTACTGTATACAAAAACAAGAAACTTCAAATATAATATTTTAAATAGGATTCTACCAGTCAATAAATTTCTGCACAAAATTGGAAAGACGACGTCCCCGTTATGTTCACTTTGTCAGAGCTGTGTAGAATCTTTAGAGCATTTACTTTTCTCTTGTGAGGTAGTTCGCGATTTTTGGAAAGATTTCTACTTTTGGTTAGTGAAAAATAAAATAAAAGCTGAACTTTTGCGAGAAATTGATGTCATTTTAGGGATCTGTCCAGTTAAGAAGACTATTTTACAGAATCATTTAGTGCTGATTGCCAAACAATACATTTACAGCTGTAAAATAAAGAACACAAGGCCACGGATGACAAGTTTTTTAAAAGATGTGGAACATGTGTTTAAGTTGGAAAGTATGATTGCTCGTGAAAGAGGAAAGTTAAAATTTCATTTTGATAAATGGGCTAAACTTCTCCCCAATTTCTTAGAATAATAATAATAATAATAATAAAAAAAACAGTTTCGGATGTTGTTCTTTTTGCGTTTTTTTTGTATGCCAGTCTTGTATGTATCAATAGAAAAACTAAATGTAAAATAACAAAAAAAAAACATGTTTACTCATATATATGTAATAATAATCTATGATTTCTTAATAAAAGTATACGTTCTAAAAAAAAGAGAGAGAAATTTCCAATGTCATAATTCCAATACAGTGCCTGACTAGGAATCTTGAAACACGTTTCCATAAACAACTCAATAATTCTTAATAATGGATTCGGTTGGCAAACATCAATAGACTCTATACAAGGGGTCATTTCTATGTAAAGGAAAGCGTTAGAATATTTACCTGTAACGCGTTACAGTCTAGAACTAGTTTCATCAGCCTAGAGCTATAAGTGCCGTAATCCTCATTAATAACAAAAGCCAATATGGCGAAGAAAGCTGTTTCCGATTGCTTTGAATAAATCCCTTTTTTCGAGATGTTGCTGTATCGGGATTTTGGACGACTTTTGATATGTTATTAAGTGAGTATAATAGAGTCTAACTCCGTTGAGATTTGTACTGTTGCAATTTGTTCCGGTTAGCCTTATTATTCACGTAAATTGACTGAACTATCATTACCATGTCCTCAAAGAGTGGTCATGTGACTCCATCTTGAAAATTACCCACAAGACCCTGGGGACGAGGTTCGCGATACAGATGCGATCCCACAATTAATTGCGGCCCTGGACCATAATCACCCCAGTTCCTTTTGGCTCATTTTACTTTCTCGGCAAGCCATGGTATCCCTGTGGTAGCTTAGGTCTCGACGTCGAGAAGGCTATTACGAAATATGGCGGAAGCGTCACATTTTAGCTGGTTTTTAGTGCGATCGAATTCGTATATCCACCTTAACTAATACAAATACCTTAGTACACATCACACTGGAGCCACGATCCCATGAGCGAGTGACGCCGGCCCTCACCACAAAAACTCGTTCAACTGAACGAGTTAAAAATGAAGCCTGTATTTTTAGTTTCAAATTTTCACGCAAAGCTTACGTCACACATTCGCTAAAAATGACTAAAGCTTTTAGTTTCATTAATTACTGGGAAAATTATCTTGTTTTCGGAGCTCAGGGGATGCATTCACTTAGTGCGGGATTTTGTTTTGCCTGAAATGTAAGATGACAGCATAGTTCCATTGTTATGTTGGCACGTGACTCGAACAAAACGTCTTGACAAGTCACCTGACAACATACCGTTGCATTGGGATAGCCGCAATGCCATAGAGCGATGACGCTTTCTTTAGTTATAATATAGCTACGATATAACGCGCGCTCTGATCGGTCCAAATCTATGCTCTTTTTCACCATAGTTAGTAGAGTCTCCTCTACTAACTATGATTTCACCGATAAAGTAATGGCTATCTCCCGCTATATCATAAAAAGCATTAGAGCACAATTTTCTATGACTTTATCGGCAAATAGAGCACTTGTGATGTTGGGAGAGACACTCGAAACATCTCGTGATTTTAAAATGTCCTCGCACGTCTCTCCCAACATCACGCGTGCTCTATTGCGCCGATAAGTCATATAAAGTTGAATGCTTAATTATTGCACAGACGATAATTCTAACATTTTTTTTACTCACCCATTGATGTAGGTCAACCCATTTGCTTTGGCCAGCCTCATAGCGATATCCTTGGACTGAATAAAAAAAAGTCACTGAGTGTTTGTTTGGTTTTCACAAATGTGGATGCACAACCTCTCAATGTTCTTGCAGTTGATTATGTATAAGAGCATGTCGTCAGGCATCTCCTTGCACAACAAGCTCGGCTTCAGGGCCGGTCAACAAGGGCGCAGAATCGGTCCTTTGTGATAGCTATGGTGATTGCGCAATCACTTAAAACCCCCATTGTGCATAGAGTAAGTTGAGTGTATGGAACATAACGCAAACTAACTACGCTCTGGAGGCAAAGTAATCACGACTTGCGTCAAGACAAAAGACACACGTTATGGAAAAGCAGATGTGAACATCAATAGTGGATTCCAATAGACCCCCACCCCCACCCCCTGGATCCGCCACTGTTACAAATCCCTTTGCCATCACTTTGGAATTACGACTACAGTAAAATGTTCATGTTCAATGTACCTCTATAATATCATTTCCATTAACATGGACATCAGCTTGATATTTCCTGCAGGCTGATATCTTCATGATAGGAGCGTTGATTGGCATCACCACGGTAACAGGAATACCCAGGTCGTGTCCATGGTATGACAGAGCGAGGGCATGGTTCCCAGCCGATGCCGCAATGACACCTTTCTTCTTCTGTTCCTATATTGTTGGGTTAGAGTAGAGGAGTTGGAGTAGTCTAGCTCTCAATAATTTAAACAAACGAACTAGGAGCCTATCAACAGGAGCCCCCATCTACTTCACTAGATTAAGCTATATGCACGTATGTAGGATAACCTATGTTTAGACTGTGGATTTTGAATTTCAATGGAAACTTGGTACTTTGAGATTGAGGATCTTGGGTTCAACGTGCACAGTGCAATGGTGGGGCATTTCAGTCATTTTAGTTTCTTTTGAGAGAGGGAATATTATGTGGTGTAACCATATGTTGACAACTTATTTTTGCGGAAAATTCAAAATCTACAATGTGTGGTTCCAGAAAATATCCATACCCTCTCCACGGAAGGGTGTTGAAAAGTGACCCCCCACCCCTCTAGAATTTCCAAGGAAAAATACAGTATTTGTATGGAAATGATCAGGTAAATTGACCCCCCCCCCCACCCCTTTCCAATGCCCTTCCGTAGGGGGGGTATGGATAATGTCTGGAACCACACAATATAGAAATAGATTTGTCTACTCCTGCACGTTGGATGCCCACCACAAGGTTATGGGGGAGCTCTCTCTGTCCTTTCCAGCAAGTGACCCCTAGCTTCCGCCCCCAGCCCCCCACCCACAGTCTCCCCCACTTTCACCCCAACACATGCTATGCATTAGTTACAACATACAAACTAAAAATAAAAAATCCCAATAGCTTTGTCAATATATATAAATAAAATCAATTTCTTTATTGTGTGGTTCCAGAAAATATCCATACCCCCACCACGGAAGGGTGTTGAAAAGTGACCCCCCCCCACCCCACCCCTCTGGAATTTCCAAGGAAAAATACAGTATTTGTATGGAAATGATCCGGTAGGGGTGGGGGGGGGGGGGGGTATGGATAATTTCTGGAACCACACATTGCCAGAAACGTTTCAGGAATACAACACAATTCCAGGACTTCCCAGCTTTTCAATTATTTCCTTACTCACTTTTGATAGAAGCAGTAGAGTGTTTCTTGCCCCCCTCTCTTTGAAACTGGAAAGTGTAGGATATATTACATACTATGCATCAGGGGTGTAGCCAGGGGGCACAGGGGGCCACAGCCCCCCTTTCTTGGGCATATCAAGATAACAGTGTCGTCTTTTTAGTGATCGAGCGGGCCTCCTGTGGTGTCTTGTCTACCTTGTTCACAGGTTCTTGACCGTGAAAAACACAGTCAGTGGAAAATGTACGTCATCTTTTCTCATTTGTATCTGAGTTCTGGTTGAGTTTTAAGCTTTCTAGGTCAATAAAATAGTGAAAAAAAACAAATATAGTTTGCAGATATTTCCTTATAAGAAAGTTGAAGAAAGTCGACACTTTTTCAAGGGAACTATCTTGATATGAGATTTTCCCATACATTTACTGTATTGCTGGAGGAAATTTGAAAATTTTCGTTCCATTTTGTTTTCACTATCCCCCCCCCCCCCCCCCCCCCCCCCCCCCAACCAAAATTCCTGGCTATGCCCCTGTGCATGGTGTCAGAAAAGACAGAAAAGTCCTGTATAGCAGTGGCAGATCCAGGGGAGGTGCATCTGCCAAAATGCTGGCATAAAGATAAAGTTCAAACAGCTCTATATTGACAAATCTGGATTTCCAGACCAGGAATGCATCCCATTTTCGAAAAACCTAGATCTGCTCCTGGTCGGTTTCTGAAAGGTGGATTAGCGCTACTTCTAGGAATAAATTTGTATTCCTGGTTTAGCTAATCCAGGCCTGTAGCCAGAAAAAATCATTACCGAGGCAGAGTGAGCCAGATTTCCAGAAAAAAAAATTGTTATACAATTTTCTTCCAATTACGAAGCAGGAAGTTAAACAAAACATAGAATATTTACTCACCCCATGCTGGCTACGGGCTTATAATCCTATAGGATTATAGCAGATTTAATCCTGGATTAGCAGCTAACATATCAAGAAAATTTTGAAAAAAACTGTCAAATTGCAGCTGTTGCAAAACTTCCTTATTAGGAAACCTTATTTTTCCTCAAATCTTAGAGAAAAAGGCAGGGAAATTAACCAAAACTTGCAGTTACTCGAGAAACATTGTTCTCTAGGTTGCCATTTTGTTTAGAAGGATTTGTTTACATCGCATACGAGTTAGGGTCGACGTAAGCTGCAATCTGATTGGTTCATCTTCTGTGGGGCACTTCTGTGGGTCATCTTCTGTGGGGCACCGAGGGGCACCGCAGGCAGCCCGTGTGAAATTGCCATAAAAATGACAGCACTTTCTTGATATGTTTTTTTTTTTCCAACACAATTTTTTCTAGAAAAACTTTTTTTCCCACACTGACCTGCCAGTAATTTGAAGATATTCTTTCTTGAAATAAAGTTGCATATCAACCACATCTGAGAGCTTAGACCTCTGTAAATTAATAAACAAACATTTTAAGTCATACCATTGGAATAAAAAGTTGTTAAATGTTCTTCGCACATGTTTTGGTCTTCTCATGCTGCTGTGTACAGATTGTAAATTTCCAGATACAACACTGGTAACTGGAATTAGAAAAGACAAGGCCCCACCACACCAGGACGGGGCACTGGATGAACTAGAAAAATATATCGAAAAGTGCATGTCCCCTACCTTTTTCCCAGGGCATGTGATTATTCTTTACTTGAGGTTTGGTTCCAGAAATGATATATACCCCTCCCATCTCCTATCTCTTTGTTCACTTTTTCAGAGGAGTCCTTTTGTTTGTAATATTACAGATTCAGTATACAACCAGACATGCATATTAGATGAGCATGAAACAAAAGATTGTGCAGGGTCAATATCACGTGATAGCCCCTTTCAACATCCAGCCCACGCTATTGTATTGACCCTTTGAAGTTTTGCCGGGCTTCCTAACTATTCCACTCGATTTAACTATGCCCGGAGTAATTGAATTACTCTAGCTGATACCTCAGCCGGACAGCTCTTTGTAGACTGCTAGCAGCCCCGTTCGTCGGGGGTTCGCGCTCGCTTTCTGGGTCGCGCTCGCTTTAGTGTTTACATTCTGGTGTGTCACTCAAGAGGAAATTTCCTATAGCGTTGCGCTCGCTTTCTGGGAAACGCGCCAAAGTAGGGGCTGCTACAATGTAGCAGTCTAAGCTCTTTGAAGCTCCATATTATCTTACATAATACCCCATAATACTTGTAGTAATACACCCGCCCGGGTCATAAAACCCGGTTTAGGTTATTATCATACTATAGTCTGATGTAAACAAACCATAGCGCGCGCTTTTCACAAACTTTCCAGCGCAATGTTCGCGCTCAGGGGAACTCAACTAATTATAATTACCTCGCATGGGGTTCTTTTCACTCCGTTTTTAATCCTAAATGACGCGGCGCTCACGTCCTCGAAGCCGACTTCGATAGGTTCTTCGGATTCTCCCGTGTAGGGTTAAACTTCATTTTTGCACGCTGAGCTTGCGAGTTTTGGCCTGATTTGCTACCATTACTACAGCTACAAGCCTCACTGCTTGGGCTTTCTGTTACTGTTGTCATGTTGGGGAAGAAATGAAGCTTTTAAATCACAGGGTCAGGGAATAAACGGTGACTTCGCCCGGCGCCTATGATCGTTCGTAAACTCGCCAAGCCGGCTTGTCTTGTTTATGTTACGTAACCTTTTACGACGTAACGTAGACGTGACACAGCTTCAATTCACGTTTTCCCTAGCCTTATTTACTAGATTAGTAAGATATTTTACTAAAATGACAAAAAAGAGAACAAAAAATGCTGTTCTAAAAAACGTTCCTCCCTGTTCGCAACTTTATCACTTTTTCCTCATAACATTACGAAGTTTGTCCGAGTGTTCATCGACAGCAACGGTGCGAGTTCGCACTAATCCATACTTATTCGTTAAACGGAAGTTGTGTCTCAGACATGACGATCAAGTGTTCTGGAAGGCCTCAGCAAGGTACATGGAAAAAGGCAGCTAAAATGGTCTAATTAGAGCGGGCTTTAAACCTTTATTTCTCCAAATAACTATTGAAACTGTTCCGAAGCGAAATGTTTAGTCAAATAGTCCGTTTTGCGATCCAAAGTGCATTTCCAGAGACGAGTAGATTCTACGTTGACGATCACGATGACTATGACGAGGATGAAGACGTTTTGTTTTGCAAGAACAACATCTCTGTTCACCCAGCGAAAGGAAAGGATAGTAAAACTGCTGGCTACTTAACTATCAAGTCCAGAACTCGAAAAAGCGGCCATGTTCGCTTAATTGTTACATGGACACCAAATACTTACTTAACATTAACTACAAATGACTCGAAAACAAGTCTCATATCAGACACAACACGCAAATCAAAGCTGCTCATTTCAGACCCAAATAAATACGAGTCCCTTGAATATTTCTGTGTAGACTTGAGCGAAATGAAAGTTCTCAAGCTATTCTACAACGAAGACGATCCAACATGTGGACAATTTGTTATTGGAAACTATGAAAATCACTACAAAGTGTTTAATTTCAACTGCGGCGGTTTAAACCGTGTGACACAAGTGTTGGAAGATTGGGATTGGTGTGTTGGTCAAAGAAACTCGCTAGAAGAAGTCCGTAAAAGATGTTTTGTTGTTATTTCACGAGTTCCTGTATTAGAGGACTGTTATGCAGAGGAAGGGAGATATGACCCAATGTCTTTGGAGACTTGGAAAAGTTTTCAAAATCAGGCTGGACAAGTAGACGACGTGGCAAACTTTCGCAGGGTAAGTATCAACTCAAATTACTGTCAGATTCCATAAAATTATCATATATTTAACTCGATTAGCTCTCCTATTTTTTGAGTGGCTGAGTTCTCCTACACTCTTAATGTCAACTGTACCATATATGCATTTTTCTTGTACTTATTTGCAGTATAGAGGACACAATAAACTGTTTTGTTGTTTATTGTTGTTGTGTATCAGCTGTCAAATCACACTTGGTCATTTTGAGTACTTGGAAAGTTAGAGTCCATTGTAATATATACCGGTATTTCTGTGTCCAGGTGTTTCACTGACTTGTCGACATGGTAACAGGAAGCCTATGAAAATATTTAAGAGCTCAGCTAGTTGGTCTATCCTTTGTTATTCTTTTCATTTGATTAGAAAACAAATTATATGTAGAAACTAGGTGGGTAGTGGGTGGATATTTTCTGGAATTACCACACTTGGCCATAGGGGCTTTCAACATACTCATACACACAAAATCTGCCGGTGACGGTTGATCACATATAAAGGCACTAAGATTATTACAGAGATATTAATGATGTAACCTTGATATATATACCTTTTAATTTCAGGCAGTCTTCTTTGGTGGACTTAGCCCAGAAGTAAGAAAAGAAGCTTGGAAGTTTTTACTGAGTTATCATTCATTCATTTCCACTCGCAAAGAGAGAGCAATCTTGAGGGAAGGAAAGGAGAGGATCTACAAGGAGGTTCATAACACAAGGTAACAATTACAGAACAGGTTTCTTGTTTTTACTATATTTTAGGCTTAATGTTTTTGTGCCTGAAAATGGCAACTTGTAAGCATGATGACTTCCTTTCATTTTAGTGCCAACCTACTGCAACCTTTGCCAAAAAGGTTTGGACCGTTTTTAAGAGCTGTATTTTTCTGTCACCCCCTCCTCTCCCCCAGTCAATGTTGGTACATATTTTGAATGGTCGAAGATCTCGGGCTTCAAAATGCAGTGATACAAGGCCACAAATACAGAGGAGGGGGCAAAAATTCTGCAGTGTTTAGCAAAGAAATGGCTTTCACCCACCTTCCACCCACCAACAATGATGCCCTGTCCCTAGTTTTAGGAGTTTTCTACACCATTGGCTGATTGCATTTTTAAACCGCACCGGGGGGGTTGAGGACCTCTTTTAAAAAGACCCCCTCCCCTGGAATTTCCACTCGTGAAACAGACCCCCTCCCCTGGAATGTCCAACCTCATAAAGGACCCCCTCCCCTGGAATTTCCATTTTTTCTAGCAAAATACCCCTGGAAAATCTCTTTTTGGATAAAATGTCCCTGGAAAATCACCTTTTTTACCCTTCCTCCCTGGAATTTCCAGTCTCCAGACACACCCCCTCCCGTGGAATTTCCAGAGTCCAAAACAACCCCCCTGGAAAATTTCCATAGGTCCTCAACCCCCCGGTGCGGATTAAAAATGGAATCAGCCATTCCATGATGGCACAGTAGATGGTACAATTTCATAACAGGATTTCCTTTGTTTTTTTCTTTGACAGGATGAGTATGAGTGATGAGGAGTATGTCCAATTTTGGAAAGTGGTCCAGTGTACCGTAGATAAGGATGTCCCTCGTACTGACAGGTCACACCCATACTATGCAGGGGAGGGTAATCCCAACATTGAGGTCATGAGGTCAGTAAGCAATAGACCAACCTCTTCCCCAGGGGCATGTGGGTAATTTTCCAGATGGAGGTTGGTCAAGCACAAGACCCTGGGGGAGTCACATGATCACTGTTTGAGAACATGGGAACGAGGTTGTCCTTTGTTTTGAAACGGTCATGTGACTCAGCCTCCTCCAGCGTCTTGTGCTCAACCAACCACCATCCACAAGACCCTGGGGACGAGGTTGTCAATTAATTAACAACTATCCCCTGAAGGGGAGGTGAATAGTGGTGGATATATACCGAGGCACCGACCCTGAGGGGATAGTTGTTTTAAAGTATATACAAATTCAGTAGAATAAATACGGTGATTAAAGATTCAAAACGCAGTATCGCATGCGAAACGAGCCACCATTTTGAGAGTTTTCTCAAAACAGTAAATAGTGTTTGATATCTACTATTTCAGGAACCAATCAGAGCGCGCGAAAATGACTATTCACTGATTTGGTATATACTAATAGGCCTTATCGCATGGCAGCCATCTTGGACAAGTTTCCAATGAGAAAAGGAAGAATATATTTTATCCAAGATGGCTGCCGTGTGATAAATGCCCATTGGAATAATTGTAAAATATACATTAAAAAATAATAATAAATATTGATTATTACCATAGCATTTACACTGATCACTTGTGGTTGTACATTAACCGATTCATAGAATGTGAAGTGTCCACCACCCATTTGTTTGTCAGTGGAAAAATCAAACACTTCCTATTCTTATGTCTTCAGAAATACAACTTTTTGCAGGTAGACATTTCCTGGAAAAAGCAAGCCTTATATTTGAAGTTGTTATCATTTAATCAATGTTTTTTTCATAGGAGTATTCTATTGAACTATGCCATCTATAACCCTCATGTGGGTTACAACCAAGGCATGTCGGACCTGCTAGCGCCTGTGTTGGCTGCAGTACAAGATGAGGTGGATGCCTTCTGGTGTTTTGTAGGCCTGATGGAAGCAAGTGTGTTTGTCACTTCCCCAAAGGATGATGTCATGGACAAACAGCTGGTGAGTACTTCTACTGCCTTTCTGTCTGCCTGCCAACAACAACAACAATAACAATCTTTATTTGTGCTTTTCTATGGTTTACATTTTTTGATAAAGAAGAAAGGATAGGTTAAGGTGAGGCAGGCAGTTTATAGGTACAAAATCTGACTTAAAACAATGTACTAAGGTGTGCTTCAGTTTGGAAAGTTGCGAGGCATTTGGCATTTGCCAGACCATTAACTTTTTTCAAGAAGTGCTAATGGAATCCAAATGAAAAATTTGGATTTGGATATGGTTGCCATATTCCGAGTTAATGTTGTTGACAGCTTATTTTGAGAAGGACTTTTTTAACACCTTCAATTTGGAATGGTACATGTAAGTCACCATTTGGAGACTTGGTTGAAATTTTGCTTGTCACACCTTAATTCTAGTCGCCATGGCGATCATGTTGCAATGCAGGGCCCTGTATGTCTGTCTGTCTTTCCAACCGTCTGTCTGCCTGTACCTGTCTGTTGGCATATCTGCTTGCCTGTACTACAGCCTACCAGTCACTTTTCAATCATTCAATCCATTCAGTCAATCCGTTATGGGAGGCAACATGTACCAGTGGTTAGCTGGGTGCCAGCCTCGCAATCTGGAGATCCCAATTTTGAGACCCGCTCTGGCCACTGGAGATTTGTTTGTAATAGCCAACTGGTTTGCCTCCCAGCCAGTTGGGGTTTTTAACGAGTTTGTTTGAGTTTGTTCTTTGTTTATCATTTGTTTATAGTGTCCCTAAATAAGCGGACACATTTTTTTTTTTATTCAAATCAATTGAACTCAAACGTAAAGCAATCCCCTATCGTTTGAACAACTAACAGGTGACATTTCATGTATCTTCCAGGCATACCTGCGGGAGCTAGTGCGCATGCTTGAACCCAAGTTCTATGCACATCTACTCGTAGAGGATGACGGTCTTGATATGCTGTTCGTCCATCGCTGGTTATTACTCTGCTTTAAAAGGGAGTTCTATGATGAACAGGTTTGTGTACTTTTGCACTATGAATAGAGCAAAGCGGCTAATATTAGTGTTTACATCTTGTTGCCATCCAATTCAGATCACCTTACAGATTCGTTTGGAAGATTACCATTGTTCATTTTGTACATAGTTCCATGCGCTCGGTCGTGTGTGAGAAACTGTTAATTGTATCCTCGCAAATTAACAAGTTGTAAACACCGTTTGCCGATTTGGTCTTTTCTTTTTGCCTGTCCCATAGATTTCTTATATCTTCATTACCTAAAACGTTTTGCAACTTGTCAGTTCGAGATGCAGCCTATTCGTAGTTACCCTCAGGACGTATTGTTTGGCAACACCATTGATTGTATAAAGAATGGCTTGGAAACATAGAGTTTGGAGCACTGATTGGTCAATTGAAAGGTTCCCGCCGGCCTCTTCCGCGCTGAAATTTGCTTTGCATGACGTCACACCCATTTATCCACTAGATTGGGTCAGATCACGTGACACATTTTTATGATCAATAGAAAAACGTACTAGTTTTGGCGTTCTAATAGAAATGTTCCTCCATTTCTCTTAGGTTCTTCTTATGTGGGAGGCATGCTGGTCTCGCTACCAAACAGACTACTTCCATATATTCCTATGCGTGGCCATGTTACAAGAATACGGACAAGAAGTTCTACATCGAGACATGAAAACAGACGAAATGCTACATTATTTCACTGACTTGTCCATGAAAATGGATGGCAATAAAATACTGAGAATCGCGCGCCAGTTGTTACTACGTTTTCGCAAGCTTCCATTTATTCCTTGTACCCTGAGAGGTCTTCTGTCCGGTCCGGGAATATGGGACAGCGCTCCCTTACCAGTGATAGAGTGTCATTGCCATGGAAACTGTTACTATGGAGATAGAAATGACCTTAGCAACCAGAGTCTGTATGACGGTAGCGAGAGCTCTGTCGCCGAGGATGCTAGTAACGGCGATAATTGCGATTACAGGGAAAGAGGTGATGGCGAGGCGGAAAATAGCTATGGCGAAAAATACGAAGTCGAGATCCCTGAAAAGACTGAAACTTGTAAACATAGCGCTGTTGCCATGGAAACTGAAGTGAGGAAATCTCCCGAATTAGCAGTGGAGGTCTCTGAAAAAGAAAGTGAAAAACATACTATCGCGAGGGAAGAAAAACCAGCCTTGGATTCTGATGCTGCTTCCACAGGGGCTGCCATTGAAGGGCAAAGTATCAAAGAGGAAAAAAATTCCTTAACAAGCGAGAAAGAGCCAATCAAATCGAGTGAGCATAGAATCGAGGAGACAAATGAAAATGTGAAGAACAGTAATTTTCCGGATGCCTGTACGAAAAAAGCAGTTGAAACCGATTTTTTCGATGAGCCCGCAAATGAGAATAACGGTGAAGATGAACATACGAAAAACGCAATTCAGTATTCTGAACAGTCTTCGACAACGAGAGAAAATAAACAAGAAACTCAAGTTGAAACTGCAGACAGCGAAGAGTCACAATCAACTACGAATTTGGTAAATCATGAACACAATGAGGATTCTGTATCTGACACCATAGAGTCGCCAGGAATAAAGGAGGCTGCTTGCGATGTCTTGCCATGCGAGAGTACAGAAGAGGTCAATCAGGAAGCTAAGATTGAAAGCCCTATAAAGATTGACCCTAAAGAGCCTCAATCAACTTCGGATTTCGAAACTCGTGTGCATAACGAGGATTCCATATCTGACACCATAGACTCACCAGGAATGAAGAAGGCTGCTTGCGATGAGTTGCCATGTGAGAGTACAGACAAGAACAATAAGGAAGCTGAGAGTGAAAGCACTATAAAGGTTGACCCAGACGAGTCTCAATCAACTTTGAATTTCGAAAATCGTGCGCATAAAGAGGACTTTATATCTGACACCATAGAGTCACCAGGAATAAAGGAAGCTGCTTGTGATGTGATGTCGTGTGAGAGTACGCACGAGGTCAACCAGAAAGGTGGGACTGAAAACTCTGCAGAGGTTGATATTTCGGGTAAGGCTGGAGAAGTGAGTCTAGGAGATGAGAGATTAAATGAGGACAATAGTATAGAAGCTGAAGTAGGTAAACATTCATTCGAACAGTAACAATAGTTCTTAGTCTCATCTTTATTACTGCGATTTTTATAATTCTGCAAACTCCCACATTGCATTTTCGAACGCTAAACTGCGTGTTGGCTTTCGTCCATCAAACCTTTTAGACAGGCGTGACTTTTTCTAAGTTTCGTTTGCATTTTATGATGGGAAATTTGGGTTGGACGCCTAGCTATAGTTTTTATTAGTTTAAAACATCTCTCAAAGCCTGCGTGAAATCACCAAGAGCCGTTCACTCGTTTGATTGACGGAAGCCAAACCGCGGTTTGTTATTTGGCGTAGAGTTCGCAGAGTTATCAAAATTGCAGTAAAGAGCCCCAGTAACCCATTCCTTTGTTATTGTTTTTATTCGATATTAGAAAACAAATTATGTATAGAAATCTTTAGCCTGCATGTAGGCGCTAGAAGTTTGTTGAGAGAGGGATTTGGGCGCGTGCACGAAGGAATCCACAGGAACTCCGAATGAAGCAGGAGAGACGGACGCAGGCTAAGAAATCTCAAAATAATCATCTACAAACAAAGTTGTATACTTGATGTACCGAATTCAATCGAAAATATCGCACTACGTTCCCTAAATCAGCCGATGGAAATGGATGCTTTCTCTGGCTTGGTATGTTGCTAGGCTGATAAAATTGCGGTTGACTGAGGCTCTTTAAAGGGGCTGAGCCCTGACCATAATGCATTACTCTGTTTTTGTTTACATACAATTCAATGCGTCGGAAACTCAGACTTAGTGCAAAATATTAGGGGCCAACCATTTGACTTTTGAGGGGGGGGATGATTTTTTTTTTTCGTCTCAAAGATATTGTAGGATATTTATTTCGTAAAATTAGTTCAGGATTATGACAAATATGCCGTGCAGGATATTTTTTTTTTCAAAATCACCCCCCCCCCCTCAGAAGTCAAATGGTCGGCCCCTTAAAGAGCGTTTCTCACAAGTGTTTCGCTTTTGACTGACAAAAATAGAAAGTGTGGCAGTTTTTTTAGTCTCTGTATTTTGATGGCATCAAAAAAAGAGGCAAAGAGCAGTGCGTTATGGACATGGTGATTCGACTCGTTTAGAATTCGTCTCCTTAGTGGAGACAATATTTTCTTTTTCTTTTAGACAGGACTATTTGGTATTTCTGTTTTCTTTCTTTCTTAGCTAGAGTAGAGAGTACATTGACTCATGGGGGTGTGGAAAGTGGTTGTCCAATACTGGGTGTGAATTACTTGTCAATAGAAATCCCAGAATATAATGCATGAAAAGTGTACACCTATTTCAGAAAAGGTAGTACGGTCACAACTGTCTGTTGTAACCCGTGATGCGTCATGGGAGCAGAATCATGGACACTGTTTTTTAGGATAGATAGCCATACTTATCTCCCTGCTTATGCCAAATGATGCTACAGTACATCGCTCACAATATATTTTGAACTAGGTAAACAAGAGAATTTCGTTCTTCTTTGTTTCTCCCATGTCGCACCGCGGGCTACAACCTTTTCTGAAATAGAGTCATAAAGTGATGACGTCACAAAAAAACAAATTTTCGATTTAGCAATATTTGTCCCTTGATTTCGAAAGGCCATATCGAGTGAGAGCTACATACCAAAAATGAGGTAAATCGGTTGAAACGCGACCGAGATATGGCCCACTGAATGCAGTAATTTTCTTTAACAAATCACTGTATTTTTGGTTCAGTTCCAAACAGTTTGGAACTGAGTCCAAAATACAGTAATTTGTTAAAGAAAATTATACATTCAGGTGGCCATATCTCAGTCGCGTTTCAACCGATTCAGCTCATTATATCCATGCAACGTTTGCTGGAGTTGGTCTTTCATTATTCGAGGACAAAAATCTAACATTCGAAAAATTTCAAATTTGTGACGTCACACTTTAGGACTGTATAGGTGTAAAAGAAGTTAACTTTTGCACGTCCAAATCACGAAGACCGAGACATGTTTGACACTTTTAGCCGTTTAGCAATGCAATTTCCACCGGCTAAATTATCTGCTCAAAGTCAGTCAAGCTTTGGTCAACAGTACTCAGATCACTACACGTAGGGCACGGGATAATGCACGTGACTAGACTCCTCTGTCCTGTCATTTTCGTGCACTTTCTGTGTGCATTTGCAAAGCCTTTGGGAATAGGTGGTGGTAGGTATTTTATGTAAGTTGAGGTATAGGACGTTTTCTAGACTTCATAAACTCTAAAAACTGAATCAGCATGGTTCTCGTGTAATAGACCAAATCGGCTAACACTGTGTTTACATCTTGTTGCCACCCAATACAGATCATGAGATGATTCCTCTGTGTGGATTCAATTGTCTATTTTTTCTCACTCGACCGAGTGTATGTGCAAAGCTAACAAAAGTATCCACTCAAAGGAATCGTTCAGCAACTCACTTTTTCCAAGGACTATAAGAACACATCCTCGGAGACCCAGGGGAGTTTTCCTCTAACGTTTTGGAGCAGAGGAAAAATTCCCTGGGTCTCCGAATATGGTAAGAACACCCCTTTCTCGGAAATTTTCCCATAGATTTACTGTATTTGCCGGAGAAAAGTTTAGCATTTTCGTCCCATGTTTTCACTATCCGGCCCCCCTTCAGAAATTCCTGGCTACGCCGCTGGAACATGAACCTTTTACCATCTGTTGTTGTAAATAAGCTAAGCCTTCAGTCTTTTAAAGACGCTGCTTTGCCCGCTATTTCCAACTTGCGGGCTCCTGACCACTTCGGCTCTAAGAACTGACCTGCGCAGCTTAGACATCAGCGAAAGCTACTAACAAGATGTAAACACCGTTAGCTTTCGAGACACTCTTATTACTTAGAATGCAAGACAGAATCACAGGCAGACATCAAATGGAGGTAGATATTGTTTTATTAAACTTTTCTAAAATTGTTTCTTTACAAAATTTTGGCATTGGTATAATAATAGTTAAAAAAACACGATTAGAATTTATATTTTAGCTAATAAAATGATAAAGATGGGCACGCCGAGTAACGAAGTTTTCCTGTCTATTTAACAATTAGACATCGAGGCCGAATGTGCCATGAGGCAGAAGGCCGAATGGTCTATTGATATCATAGCACATGAGGACGAGAGGTCTAATTGTTTTAGTATAAACCAACTAGTTGGTCGGTTTTGGCAATGAATTCCATTATTTTTTGTTGAAAAAATCAAGTTTTCTTGCAAAGAAAGGTGGTGGTTTTGCCAGGTACGGTCTATCACTAATAGACCATTAGCAGCTCAGCCAATCAGAATGCAGGATTTGTAATACACCATTTAGTTGGTGTATACTAATACTGCTGATGCCACGGGAATGCTACCATTTGCTTTCAACCCCAGAAGCTTGACGATTTTTTAAAAGTACAAAAGTGAATTTAGAGAAATATTGTACGAATCGGCTCTTTGATTTTAATCAAGCTTATGATGATGATGATTAATTGAAATACGTGACTCGTGTTGCGTGACTCAAACTCTCTTCATCAGACTTCAGTGCCGGGGGGGGGGGGGGGGGGGGGGGGGGGACTCTAAGGTTAAAATGCTAGGGGTGACCGTCGGGAAACTCGAATTTTGACCCTAAAAAATACCTGGTCGGAAAAAAATTCCACCCTAAGAAATACCCCTGAAAATACCCTCAAAAAAATACCACCAATTTTGACAGATTAAATTTTATTGTGGCCGTCATTAGATATACATCAAATATATATCTCTCGAGTTTCAAATACACTATGATTCTTTCAAATATTTTGGACCTATGTGTCACCAGGTTTTCTTCAGCGCCTTATTTGCGTGAGAACCCCCTAAAAAATACCTATTTTTCTTACCATACCGTATTTTATTTTCGAACCCCTAAAAATACCAGACCGCCTATTTAAACCCCCAAAAATACGACGGTCACCCCTAGCATTCCAATATAGGGAGTCGCCCCCCCCCCCCCCCCCCACCCCCCGGTTTGTTGAGTAGGCAAGAAGTACAAAACCCCACAAACTCTGCAAACGCAAAGTGAAATCATTGCTAAAATATTGCACATATCAACAAAATACTTAGACGCGTATCAACAAAATATATCAACAAAATATATCAACAAAATGCACATATCAACAAAATACTTAGCGTAAAATTAAAACAATCAATCTACTATATTTCAGCTTCCTACGCTTTCTCTATTAATGCGAGCGATTGTAGTTTTAGTTTCCCACATCGACCCTGTATTTTTGACAGGCTTTACGCATCGATGCACACATATTTTACAGGCATCAGTATGAAGAATTTAAAACGCAATTGCTCATATGCTCATATAACAGTTGCTATAACCTCCAATTAACTTTGGCAAACTGTTTCAGTTCACTATCTCAATGCTATGATTAATATTTTGTTCCAGTCACTATCTCAATGCTATGATTAATATTTTGTCGATATGTTTGATATTTTCGCAATGATTTCACTTTGCATTTGCAGTGTTTATGTAGGGTTTTGAATCTAGCCTCAACGAAATGGCGGCGGAAAACGTGAAAGGCCTATTTTCATGACATCACGTGAAAGCAATACGCCCACCGATAGGAAGCTAGATTTTTATAGTATTATAGACCCGGGGGGGGGGGGGGGGAACTCCCCATATTTTCAGACGGGGGTGCTTGTCCTATCCCTTAGGGTATAAAATTGACAGACGTGCTATCTCTTAGGGGTGTTTAAAATCAGCCCTATCCCTTAGGGGAGTCTCAGACCAATCCTTGCCCAGAAATATATTGGTACTGACACCAGAACCGATATTTACAAAGGAAACTTGGTTGAAAACCCTAAAATTTGCTATCTTTTAGGGGTAAATTCGGCGGTCGCCACGTCTCTTTTAGGGGTAAATTTCTGTTTGCCACACCCATTTTGCTATCCCTTAGGGCCAAAATCAATTTTCCCGACGAGCACCCCCGTCTAAAATATTGGGAGTCCTCCCCCCCCCCCCGGGATTATAGAACAATTATGCGTGTATAATGGAAAATTACTGACCTTGCGCTTGTATTGATCAGGCAGTTAAACTATTATATTAACGTATTTTTTCGTTGCGTGGTCAACAAGGAAGGAACTCGTAAGTGGTAGCAATTGATTGTCAATATCATGATCGATGGCTGCGGTTTTCGTAATACTGCGAAATCTGGATCAGCACTGTGTTATAGCGGCTCCCTTTGTTGCAGTGAAAAGCGTGCGTGTAACATACAATATTTTGTTGCGTTGCGAGTTGCAGAAAATGTATAGAACTGAGCTTTACTTTTCGCAACTTTCAAAAACAATTTACACAATAAAATCGAATTGCTCTGCATGTCTAATTTGATTTGTTTAGCATCATTACCTGCTTTCTCTCGCTCGATCATCAACGCTGGTCGCCATAGTTATGTGTATCAAGGCTAAAAGTTTGCTCTTTCTTGTTGTTGCAAGGCACCAGAGGCATAGAGACAATATAAGACAAAACCGTAAAGAACGAAACAATGAGATGGAATACAATAGCTCCAATCCAAAATACAATGTCAATACATCTTGCAACATCAAGAAACATGCCCAAAAGTTTAGTTATAATAACGAGCAACGTGCAGATTATGTGGCGCATGACATCACAACATCTTCACCTTCGCACGCGGGCAAGCTAGTGAAACTCCATCATTTTACCCACTGGAAGCATACTACCTAGAATGTGTGAACCTTCCGAGTGTTGAGGCAATACGAAAAATAGGCAACGATACGAAAATAAAGTTAACTTTGTAAGAGCCGTAAGATCTCTCGACGTCACTGGAAAGATTGTAAAATTCCTTACAAACGTCTGTAAAAACTTTGTTCTTTTCTTGACTTTATCTTCGCTAGATTTTAGCCTCGGCGCAGCGAAATGCAGGGAAAAGAGGCCTCTGCTAGCAGAGGACCCTTTAAAATACTGGGGAGTCAGATTTTGACTACCTCGTCCTTACAAAAAGAATCGAATCTACACTGTGGCGAAATACAGACCTGGGGCACTGGCTTGTATCGGACTATTAACCGTAGTTTTCCATTAAGTGGGAGAGTGTCACAAAGGCAGGAAACTCAAGGGTGGGAATAATGGGTTATCAATATCATCGATCAATAACGTGTGAAACGTTTTGTGACAATAGTAAGGCATTTAGAACTGATTAAGGCCCCGTCCACACGTTCAGGGCTCCTATTGATAACAGGTTGTTTTATTCAATCTGAACGGGCTACTCAGCCTTATAATTAAATATAATTAAAAATAAATATAATTATAAAGGTTTCTATTCTGTTCTGTTCTGTATTCGGATATTTACGAAAAGGATTTTTTTCGGACCGTATTTACAGTCTGTAAATCGTATTTGCCCGTCCACACGTAGACGCGAAAACAGAACACTTCACCTAGCACTTGCATTTCGAAGGGCGCATGTGCTCGCATTCCGCGCATGCCTGATAGGTGAAGTCTTGTGTATTCGAAAACATGTGGACGGACAAATACGATTTGAACACGATTAAAAAGTTTTTTTTTTACAAAAAACTACAGAACTAACCGCGCAGCTAGAATCGTAACCTTTTCTGGTTAACGACTGAATAGCTTTGAATAGCTTTGCACCGAACTGTCAAAGAACGTTACGTTGCCCAGCTTGAAGGAGGATGAACAGCAGTCTTTGCATACCATGCACTGTTTGAATTGAAAAGTCTTTCGCTTCCTAACTTGGTAGTTTTTCTTTTTCCAGTGGTTCCAATGAATCATAAGCAGCTTCTGTGGCGAATTGAAAGCCGCGATTGTGGAAATGTAATAATTCCAATTTTCATTGTTTCACGGTCGACTGACGAGACAGGTAACGTTGCCCATAACGTTGACTATATGGAAACCAGGCAAAACGAATGACATCCCTGATGAAGGACTGAGAGTAAGAGTCCGAAAGGTTTGCACAAACCTTGGTCTGTTTTGTCCTTTCTCTCGACTATTTGTCTTCGATTTTATTGGGACATTGCATCCCTTTCGGATCCAGATCCACCGCTGTTAGTGTCATGAAACTATTTCAAGAATGACATGTAATATACACTGTGTGAACTCGCGCAACGAAGACACTTCCCTCGCGCCGTTTATAAGAAGAAATGTATCTTGACGAGGAAAATCGAACTCTCCCGAAAATGCATACCAGTAATGGGCCTGGCTTGCACTCACTATGTTCGAAAAAAGACCCCTTAGGTAAGCGTGAGTTCGACGTTACAAGCATGGAAATTCGTCATTTGGACCGCGCTTCATGCACATGAATAATAATAATAATAATAAGTATTTCGTCATTTGCGTCGCGCAGTTGCGCGCATGAATAATATACCTTGCAGGCTCAGGAGCCCATTAATAGAAGCTTTTACTATAGATGTTCATCTACCCTTTCTCTAAAGGCTTGATGAAATGCGTTTTTCAAAATTCGGGCGCGCTTCGCGCACAACCAAAAGAAAAAAGAAACTTTGCATCACTTGGGCAAGACACTATATGACAGGACAAGCATTTATTTAGAGGAGCAGTTGTTTAGAAATGTATAAAATATAAGTGGTGGGGGTCACTATGTTTAAGGGGAGGGTAATAAAACAAATAAATTCATACCACACGTTGGTCCGCTTTTTCTAGATTAGCAACCCCCCCCCCCCCAAAAAAAAAAAAAAAAAACCTGGCTACGGGCCTGCTTTAAACTGGGCACTGCCAAGATGACTGAAGTGAAAGGTTATGCGTGGGAAGGACTTGTTTGCAGCTTCCTGTTGTTGATGAAGTCACCCGTCACGCTTAGTGATCCATAACTACGTGAGTGCACTCACTTTATACTACGTTGTGGGCCACTTTGCATGCAAGCACGCAAACACCCCCAACACCTCTAACAAGATAAAAAGCTAATGGTGGAAATAAAGCGTTGAAATGAGGCTAGATTTCTTAATTGGGTTCCCCACACAGAGCTATCATATTTGTAAGGAGAGCAAGCACTCTCTGTCTGTTTGTAAGCACCATTCTAGCTACGCTTGATAACTATGAACAAAGCCTTCGACATCACGCTGGCGAAGTGGGTTCGTAACGGTTGAACGCCTATTGTGGTTGGATCATTCTTTGGGGTATTTTTAAACCGCGTCTGTTTTACCAAAGGAATCAGTTGGTGCAAAGTCTTGGTTACATATACACAACTTTTCAGAATGGTAGAGCTGCACCATGGTGATGTGTCTCACATCGAGAGATGCAGAACTGTCAAGTTCAACATCGGCAAACTGCGGATCAACTTCAACCCTGTCGTTACATTATGCTCAGCTCTTATCATCTGGGGCCTCGTAATCTTCTGCCTCGTAGATAAAGACACAGCGACTACCGAGCTCCCGAAGTGGACGGTTTGGGTAACTGAGAAATGGACGTGGTTGTACATTGGAACTCAAGACGCCTGGGCCGTATTCATGATCGTCCTGTTCTTCTCCAAGTATTCCAAACTAAAGCTTGGTAAGACAGATGACGAGAAACCCGAGTTCAGTGACGCTACGTACTTCAGTATGTTGTTTGCGGCTGGGATTGGTGTTGGGCTGTTCTACTTCGGTGTCGCGGAGCCCGTCTCGCACTACCATCCCTCTCACAAAACACAATGGGGCAATAGATACCAGGGCAGGTGAGTCATTATGTTCGTGGTCACTGTTTGGCTTTTTGACTGCTGTTGTTTATATTAGGAGTGTAATATACTAGGGGCACCCTACGAGACAATATTGTAAAATGCCATTATAAGTCAGGGACACCCTGAAACGATCATTTTCGGTAAAATATCGTTCGGATGGAGCTACGAGAGCTGAAATTTTCGCTTCTGAAATTGAAGCTTTCATTTTCGTATGTAATTCATAAGATCCACTGGATGTTTGGAGTTCGACAAAAGGTGAAATTTTACTAGTTTTTTGGCATTTTTGCCATGAAAAGGTCACCTACAATTTTCGGATAGCGTTTTTCCTCTGGAATTTAGGGAAAGACTTGATTTCAATTCCTAGAATTTTCGCATCCCATAAGTTTCAGCTATGAAATCGGAACAGATACAAAATTTGTAGGGATTGAAAATACCCAATTTACAGTCATTTGTATACTCAGCAATGACTTATAAAGGTATTTTTAGCTATTACTTTTATTGTCTCATTGAGTGCTCCTGATAAGTCATATCTGAGTATACACTCTTACACATGACTGTAAACCAGGTTTTTATTCCCTATTCCCGGATTTCGTAGCTGAAGTTATCAGTTATGGGATGCGGAAAGTTTTCCTAAACGGCCAGTGGAAAAACTCCATCCGAAAATTCTAGGTGACCCTTTTGACGTAAAAAAATAACCAAAAAAGTAGTAAAATTCCACCATTTGTACAATTTGAAAGATCCAGGGGATATTAGAATCTACATACGGAAATTCTAAAAGCTTTTTCTAAAGCCGAATTTCGCTCTTCGTCGCCAGTCAGAACGACAGCCCGGGATCGACCGGGAGCGACAGTCACACAGACATGCAGTTCAGGATCATAGTCACAACGCAGCCAGGACCGCAGTTATGATCGCATACTACGTAAAGGCCGACACTACAATCAAAGGCAATAAGTGTTGTCAGAGTTTAGCATCATTGTGAATTCGCTTTCTACTTTATCATTTACTTTTTGGAAGTTTATAATAAAAAGGCGCGATCTATTACCTTACACTGATGCTATCGAACTACCAGCCTGCTCGCAGGCGTTGGAGAGTAGTTTTAGGTCGAGAAACGCGAGTTTGCTTATCGAACTACTGAAGCAAGTTAAATAAGTAAAGGAGACGTGATCGTGTAAGGTTTTCATGCTCACATAATTGAGTGGAATTGACGTCGGGAGCACGCAAACTTCAAAGGGTTAACACAATAGTGTGGGCTGGCAATAGATCTGTCTACTTTCATTATTACACTGGACTTCTTGACAGAAGTAAATGATATCAATGTGATGATGATGTCCACAAAATCAAACCTCGCGGGCAACTTTCGAAATGGGGGCTTATAAGTTTCAAAACACGTTCACGAAAACACTACAAACGCGCCAATATGGCAAACTTGTTAGGTTAGGAACTCTTTGTACGCGAGTTCCTATCACTACTGGACATTTCTAGCTTAAACAAAGCTCTATTATGTAGAACTTAGCAGCCAGAACAGCGGGGTATCATCAAATTAGGATGTTTTGTTTCTACACATTCTGGCTCTCGGTCTGGGTTCATAGGTTTGAGTGCTCACAAGGCCGGAAACGTGTCCTACAATTCTGATACAATATCTGTACGACAAATGAGTGTGTTGGGGTGGGGCGGAGACTGAATACTAGAAAACCTGTTGATGTGGTTTTAACGCAAACTTGCGTTTTGGTGTTTAACGCAACCTCAGGTTATATGGTGTTTTCAAAAAGTTAGTCAGGTAGAAAGAGAAAAGGTATAAAGCTTTGGTTCTATTGTAGCTTCATGGCTGAATTCACAATATAGTCGCCGATCATTTGAATATGAATAGTCCTTTTGCTTGATTATGCTCGTTCTATAAGAATACGATTATATAGAATTCATCCATGCGGCATATTATACTAGCCTGCGTAGCAAGCACAAAGAGAATGGAGAGAGGGGGTGCGCGTGGCTGGAATCATAGTTAGTAGAGGAATGGAGTGTCCAAAGCGAACTGCACGGCAGTTGTTCTAAACTAACCTCTTTTTGTGGTTTTCGGTTCGTTCACGCTTTGAACTTTGAGATTTGAGCCAATGCCTTTGGAGAAGGCTACAATGAGCGAATTCTTCTACACCAGAATCGTTACATATCGCCATACTAGAATGTTGTGTTTCCCGCATAAAATAGAGCTCCACTGGCTTCCGACGGAAGGCAGTGCCAACATACATAAGAGACCTTGTTACAATTAAATCTGGAAATTCATATAGTCTCAGGTCGGCTGATAGTATTTTACTTATGGCGGTTTCTCGAAAAACTCGAAAACCTCTTGGTGACAGGGCATTTCAGGTGGCAGCGCCACAACTCTGGAGTGTCCTGCCACCAGAGCTCTGTCGGATAACGAAAATTTCTAATTTTAAACAAAATCTGAAGACACATCTTTTTAGAGCTGCTTTTCAATGATCATTCAATTTTTAGAACATGTAGATAGTATTTTTAGTAGTTCAGTATTTTTAGAATATCATTTGTTATTAATGTTTTTGCTCTTTTTTTCTGAATTCTCAGAACGGTAATTACGGTAATGCGCCTTTGATCATCTTAGATAATTACCGCACCCTTCTCACCCCTCCCCCGACTCAATGTTGTTTTGTCAAACCCAATGGTGTGGGCTTCAGCATTGGAAAAGAATCTGTGTCAATATCATCAATATGCGTATGATTTCAAACATAGTTCCGTCTTTCCACTGCGGTTAATCCTTAACAATACAGGTACAATATAGGACATGGAGAGGGCCTTGTTATGGACATTTCTGAATATATCTGCGGTCACCCCACGGTATGCAGTATGCGAGATATCATGTCTAGAATTGCGGCATTGCGATCAAAATAAGGGATTATATAATTCTATACCCAAGCATCTTTGATCTCAAAATTAACAGGTGAAAGAAATGAAGCGTGACCCTAGAATTTTACCGACTGGATAAATAGTTTGAAAACATCGATTTACTTTTAGCAGAAAGCCTTAGCATAAATAAAGTTTGGACTCTCGCGGCAAAAATCACAAAATGGTTTCATTTCGTGGCAAAATGAGTTTTCTGAAATCAATTCCCGACTCAAACCAACTTGCCCGATTATATACCGGGATTATATATAACTATTAGGACAGTAGATCTCGATTCTGATTGGCTGTAGAACTTCAAAGGAATTAGAATCAAGCGTATTTGTGCACAGTTTAGCCTCATCAAAAGGCTACCCCATCAACAGGCTACCAAACTAATTTGCTTGTGCTTTCAATATGGCGGCCGCCCTTCAAACTTACAGGAGTAAGGCTTCTCGGGCGTGACATCATAGCCAGGCAAAGCGTACAGTTAAAATACTCTAAATCATGAATTCATTGTCACATTCAATGATTCATCTTCGTCTCTCGGTGTTAAAAATTTAAGTTTTCCTGAGTTTTTGTTAGCCAGGCAATAATCGTTTTCCTCTCTGTCTAGCCTAATATTGATGCAAGTATGTGGTGGGAGGATTCGAGGGCACTACAACACATAAGATAGAGCGTAGCCTGCTCGCCGGCGTTGTTTCTTTATCGCCGAAAGAAAAAAAACGGAGTTTGTAGTCGCCCGGTCCACTATCCAGCCATTTCCTCCTCGCGTCCGGAATGGCGGCCCGGTGACTACGAATTCCGCGGTTCTTGGCGATAAAGAAACATATCAAAATTAAGCTGTTGTTTTAGTAAAATGCCAAAATGGGGAAGGTTACCTTTGGATGCTCAAAATAGATATTGCCTGGCTGCTAAGCTAGATCCAACATGGAGGATGCTTTGAAAAATCGAGTCACTAAAATGTCTGGAAGTTCGAACAAAATTCAGTGTTTTTCTGGCAAATGTTGCCGAAACTCTTATCAGAAGGGGATCACCATCACTTCCAAATATAAGGTAAATACTTCCAAATTAGGTTCTGGCCTTGAGCGTTTCAAAAACGACGATCAGGGTATTTTTGATATGCAACGCCAACGAGCAGGCTACGCCGTATCTTATGTTTTGTCTTGCCCTCTCTGTGCTTTTCCATTATGCAGCGGGGGGACCTCTTTGTAAAAGCCGATCGGTTTCAAATCCTCACGCCACATTCTTGCAGCAATATATATGATGTATACGTGACTGTATAGTCTGAGGTAAGCATGTGGAAACGAATAAATAATAACATCTTATTGTTGTCCAATGATATCTCCAGGTATAACGACAACCAGAAAGCCCAAGACGCCATTAACCTGACCATCTTCCACTGGGGCATCCATGGCTGGATCGTCTACACCATGATCGGCTTGCTATTGGGCTTCCTGTGTTATCGCAAAGACATGCCCATGTCCATGCGCACGTGCTTCTATCCGTTGCTAGGCGACAAGATCTATGGCACATTTGGAGACGTGATTGACATTCTATCAGTGGTATGTACCATGTTTGGGGTGTGTACGAGTCTTGGTGCCGGCGCTATTCAACTCAACGACGGCTTGAACCGACTCAACCCCAGCATTGAAGAGAGCAAGGTGAACCAGGCCATCATTATATGGTGTATCACCGCAATCGCTACCGCTTCCGTCATCAGTGGACTAAAGATCGGTATCCGCCGTCTCAGTGAGATCTGTTTCTCTCTCGGCATGTTCATCTTCTTCATCGTGTTCTTCTACGAAGACACATGGTACCTCCTGAACGCGTTCGTCCAAAGCATTGGTTACTATCTCCAGTGGATTGTACAACTCGGTTTCCACACAGACGCCTTCGCTCAAGAGGGGAACTCTCCTGATGGTAAAGAGGCTCCCGGATGGATGAATGACTGGACCATTTTCTACTGGGGTTGGTGGATCGCTTGGGCTCCCTTTGTTGGCGTGTTCATCGCTAGAATCTCTCGTGGACGCACCATCAGACAGTTCATCACCTACACCCTCACCGTACCAATCATCTACTGCATCATGTGGTTCTCCATATTCGGCGCGATTGGTATCAAGATGGAACGAGAGGCTGCAAATGCTAATATCACTTGTGATTCAATTCTTGGAGGAAAGAACGCCACTGAGTCATACAAAGGTCTGTATCGTCTCTCCTGCCGAGACGGGTCCAGCCGGTGGTTTGATGTGATGGACCAGTACGGCGGCATTGGCAGCTTCCTTTCTGGGATCTCTATCGTCGGATTAGTCCTCTACTTCGTCACAAGCTCTGACAGCGGTTCTCTCGTGATTGACAGCCTCTCAGCCAATGGGCATCCTGATCCTCCGGTACTGCAGCGTGTCTTCTGGGCGTTGACTGAAGGCGCATGTGCTACTGGATTGCTCTGGACCGGTGGTACCAAGGCCTTGAGTGCACTCCAAGCCGTTTCCGTCTCCTCGGGTCTCCTCTACACAGTGATCCTTAACTTCGTCTGTGTGGCCACTTGGCGAGCAGTGAAACACGACACAGGAGACCTTGACTTTGACGGTCCACAATTCCGGTTTGGCCTACTCGACATGTTCTATCACCCCACCTTGAGGCGACTCATCCGGATGATAATAGCAATATTTGCACCCTGGTGGCCTTTCGGCAACGCGAACCACAAGTTTAACGGGTCGAACAGGATTGTCACGATGATAATGGTTGCTGTCCCGTTCTACTCATGGATCATCCTCGAAGCACTCCAGCCTCTAGAGACTGGGCTTGCATACATCGGGTGGTCTACCATCATTGGCTTTATTGTCGTCGGCGCTGCTATCCGTTCCAAGATCCGCGAGAAGTACGGAATTGTAGGTAAGAAGTACGGAAGTACGGAATTGTAGGTTTTATGCTTTTTGTGTGGGTGCTTTGACGGTTTCGCGCACTTGTGCATCAGGGTTATCAGGACAAGGTGGGGAAACAAATCAGGTTCCTGGCGAAAAGGCAGGACAAGAATCCTTGCAATTAAGCAATAAAAATACTTTCCGCGTGCTCTCTGCTTTCTTACAAACACGAGGGGGATGTTGGGAGAACTGATCAAAACTTGAAAGACACGAGCCGAAGGCGAGTGTCTTTCAAGTTTTATCAGTTCGACCAACATTCCCCGAGTGTTTGTAAGAAACCAGAGAGCACGCGGAAAGTATTTTGATTGCTTTTAGAAAATAACATACACACGCGCGACAGCGTTGCGTGACAATCGTGTTTCTCAGGTCTCTTACAAACACGCTTTTAACCAATCAGAATGCGCACATTCACAATACAACATAGGTGTTATGTTCTAAAAATTCATAAATCCCATTCATTTTTTTGTTCTCAAAAATTAAAGACAAACTTGCATCTTTCAGATTGTTATGATCATAAAATTTAGCAGCCCAAATACGATGATGCAAGACGCGTCCTTTCCTGGTTTGAAAATAGACCTTTTTCCAAAATGGCCGCCTCAAATTCACATGTCTTAAAATTAAACCGACTGAAAATCAAATACTGGAATTAGAAAGAGTATCCTCACATTAGTAATCCTTAAAATTTTCGTTATGCCAAATGCTATATCGGCTGAGAAATCAGAGTCTGAAAATTGAAAATTTTACAGAGATTTGTATGACTGGGGGTATGACGCATACCCCCAGTCATATCATACAAACGTCTGTAAATCTGCACATTTTTAACTTTTGTTTTCTCGGAAGATATTGGATATAATGCTGTGAAATTTTGTAGTTTTACTAATGTGATGATGTGTGTTCTAGTGCTGGTGTTCATTTTTAACAAAAATCGATTTTAATTTTTGGCGGCCATTTTGGAAAAAGGTCTATTGTCGATCAAACTGGTATTTTTCTTTGAACTCACAAACAAATATTGCGAGTTGCAAGAAAAATTGCCTCGTGTAACATATAATGTTTGTGGGTGTCCATGTGAGTTATGGTTTAAATAAACCATGCACGAGTTTTTCCGGTTCTCAATTTTTTATGTTACCGTTATGTCCAGGTAACCTTGCGGAGGACTTCTTTGCCGTGATGTTCCTATACCCGTTTGCCGCCATGCAAGTGGAGGAGCAGATCATGTATGAGGTGAACGCACCCAAGAACGACCTGGAGGTGGGGGTACCCAACTATGCCATGGACAGGATGGACAACAAGGGAATGAATGGAGCAATGGAGGGCACAATGGAACATAAGGGCCAGCAGGACGGGATGGCGATGAATGGAAGGAGAAATGAAAACGTTTCTGACGAAGGTGGGATTTCTGGTGGACGATATAGAAAGACCTCGCAAGCCGACTAGAACCGATGGTAAGCGATTAATGGACGCAACAACGTTACATGGACAGTCTCGTCCAGAGCCTCTTCGCTCTCTATTATTCTGGCGTTAAAAAGTAACTGTATCTAGCGTCACACTACCTGTCTTCACTAGCCTTGCTATTTGCAGGCAGGTGTGTGTATTTAAAAATAATAATAAAGATTGAAGATTGATCCCTGCGACCACGTGGAGGAGGAATGACTCTTTTTAATAATGTCCACCATATCAGTGGATATCCAATTCGCGCACTCTGATTGGCTCCTGGAACTCGGAATATCCAAGGATATTCACTGTTTTGAGTCGGACGCGCGAGTCGGTATACACCTACTTCAAAAAAGGTTATTTTGGGGTTTTTATTTTGTTTTACTAATACGTGTGTGCTAAATCTAAAGGTCCATAGTCAACTGGGAACCTTTGCGCTTCGTTTTCAATTGTCATTGACATTGTATTGTCATTCAACAGCTGTGATTGGCTGCTACTGTAGGTCCCAAAGGGGTTCCTATTGTTCTTCGCATTTTACAAGTTCAAACTCAAAATTTGCATCTAGTTTTCAACTGCATCTTATTCTTGTGAGCCTGCAATATGCGACTTGGGCGCTGCTTCGTGATTATACCATAAGACATTTTGTACAGCTATTCATTTATCTTTGCAGCCATGGTTATAGCCGCCAGAGGAATGTAAATCAGGTGGCCTTATCTATATGTGTCTTAATGAAGTAACTTCTGTACTTTCTGTTGCAGGGAAAACATAGTCCAACAAGTACAATTGGTAGATGGGGGTAGATGATCTGGATGATTGTACTTGGTACTCCTCCCCAGGGAATCCCATGACAGATATTGTACTGTACATTATCGCAGAACAAGTATAGGCAGGATAAACAAAGATTGATTAAAAGAACATTTTTATCGTCTTTTATATCTATAGATTTTGTAGCTCAATTCTTACGCGCGCGTTGATTGTCTAAAGACGAGTGAGATTCAACGTGGAATTCAATGGTTGAAAGCTGGATTCGACAAAAACTCAGGATACCGGCGCACTAAGAAAGTTCAAAGCTCGAATAATTTCACTAAAATAATATCAAATCTTTGCTATGAGATCGAAGAAACATTCATGACTCGACTCGTGAATTCCACGTTAAATTCCACTTGGAAAACGATATCGCACTCGTCGCTTTGCTCGATATCGTTTATCGCGTGAAATTACCGTGAAATTCATGTGAATTTATCAATAATCAGTTTGGATATTCTAGGTAAGAATGTAGGGACTTGGTAAGAGAGGGAACAAAAGAATGCTCTCGGACAAACTAGTCTGTTTGTGCCATAGAATTCGCGTGTTTTATAGCGAGGTTTCTTTTGAAAATAGTCTCTCAAGAATTATCCAACTTTATCTTGAATCAAGTTTGCATTAGCTAATTAAGAAGAGTACAGCAATAGTTTTATGTATAAATGAAACTTTACGTGCTTGGACCCGCGGTTTGGGTTGCGCCTCATTTTTGCTCTGACCTAAACAACTGTGTTTTTGCAAAGAATTAATCAGACACAGGCTACCAACCAAGCAAAGTGCGCGTACTTTTTTGATAACTTCATAAATGCTGTGTTTCTTAAGGTCATAGGGTATGATGTTAGAAACTATTTTCTTTGCAGTGTGTTTAAAGTCTCTGTAAAGGTAAAAAAAAGTGTTAAAATCCTTAATGACTTTTTTCCTGAAATTCATTTGCAGCTATTTTGTCAATAATCGGTCCTAATGTATGTTTCGAAAACCTCACACCAAGCTGCTCCCCGCGACAAACACTTGTAACTTTAAGACATGCGCGCAGGTTTAATCCAATAACGCACTAAACGCTGAAGGCCTGACAATCTTACAATGTACTTTTAGCTTTTTATATTTTAACTGTTGTAAATATTCTTAATTCAACTTTTAGTTGTAATGGAATTTAATAAAGACTATCTATCTATCTCTATATCTGCCTGCTAAATTTGCCTGCTAAATGTTAACAAATTTTAGATGTAGCTCGCGATAGTAATTGTCGCTAAATGGCACAAGCCTGGATCCTAGTAACTTTTGCCTGGCAGAGCGGAGCACCATAGGTATCGCAGGAAACCGCAAAAGCTCAAAGTATAAGTCAGGTATAGGATCGACTTCGTTTTCCTGGATCAGCGGTAGATCCCTCATAAAGGGATGTAGACTTGCCAGGTACACGTTGGTCACCGCTAAAAGGGATAACTCAGAAGGACCTGATTATTAATTCATAGGACAAACTACATTGCATAACATGGCATATGTAGCTTCGTTCTACCGTGAAGCCTATGAATTATTAATCAGGTCCTTCTGAGTCATCCCTTCTAGCCACGACCGTACACGTTGACCTGCCCAGCACGAAATTTTTTTTACAGGACTTCGAGAAAGTCTAGAATGAAGGGATGCAACCAAACTAAGGGGAACTTATGTAAGTGGCAAGGGGATGCAATTACCTGGTCAAACTTGTCCCCCAGCGCAATTTCTTTGGACTTTAGGCTCTTTCCTGGTGTTGCAAGGCACTAGAGGCATAAAGACAATAGAAGACAAAAGACCGTAGAACGAAACAATAAAGATGGAATCCAATCCAAAATACAATACATCTTGCAACACCAAGAAAGACCCGGACTTTAAAGGCCCATCACCAACCGACAGCCTTTGCGGACTCTTAGCCAATCAGAGCACCCGAAAAACAATGGATCAATTTGAAAACAAAAGACAACGGGGCGCAAAGGCTCCCGGTTGACGACGAGTATGTTACTCCAAAACGTTTTAGTCATTTGCTTTATTTTTAATCATCTGATGTGAACAGCTCGAGTGAGCAAAAATAAGACGAACTGGAGAAAGTAACTTATTGAAAGAGAATTTGCCTTCGGCATTACCTATAAGGAGAACAGAGCGAGCCGCGCGGCGGGTTCCCTGTGGATTCCTCAAAATAGTTCTAGCCGAGCTCCTAAACCCGATCCAACACGGAGGATGCATAAAAAAATCGAGTCGCTATTTACTTTCTGGAAGTTCTCGCTTAAAAATCAGGAGGGTCTACAGTCATATCAAAATAAGCTAAATACTTCCAAATATCTAGAAAGTGCTGTCGTTTTTATGGCAAATCCACGCGGGTTGCCTGTGGTGTTCAAAACGTGACTCAGGCCCCTAAGCGGGGGGTAAAAACAAAATGGCGACCAAGAGAAGGATGTTTCTCGAGTATCTGCAAGTTTTGGTCAATTTTCCTGCCTTTTTCGCTAAGATATGAGGGCAAAACTACAGCTTTTGGCGAAATTTTCTTGATATATTTTGGTTTGGCCGTGAGCGTTTCAAATAACAAGAATACCCCGGATCAAATCCGTCGTTTTTGAAACGCTCACGGCGAAAACCAAATTGGGAGGTATTTACCTTATTGGAAGTGGCGGTAAATCCCCTTCTGATAAGAATTTCGGCGACATTTGCCAGAAAAAAACACTGAATTTGAGTGAGAACTTCCAGACATTTTTAGCAACTCGACTTTTAAAGCATCCTCCATGTTGGATCTAGCTTAGCAGCCAGGCCAGATCTATTTTGAGCGTCATATAGGGAACCCGCACTGCTCGCCCCAGTCCCCCTCGGGCATTTTGCAAAAACGACGGCTTATTTTTTGTATGAAAACGAAAATTCATTCCACGTTTCGCTACAAAATGGCGCCACGCGTTGCATTCTTGCAAAATCTATCAAATTGACCCAAAAAATATCCAAAACTTGCATATACTCAATTTAAAGGTCGATACCTGGTTCGCCATTTTTTCTCGGCCAAAGGGGCCTCGGTCGAGACTTAGGCAACTCGCGCGGATTTTTGACGACGCACACTTTTCTTGATTTCAGTAAACAATGAATTGAGAATTGCTTAAGACAGTATACATTTAAACCAATTTAACCTCTATATATAACATAATTTGTTTAATTTGTTAATATTAGCCACCAGACACAAAATATCCACGGAGTCAGTATTTTTTCCCATTAAAACGACGACAATAAATACTACAGTCAAAAGTGTGCGTCACAATTTATTGCAACAGCAGCGTTTTACAATTATCTTTTGTTTACGAATAGTGATATTGATGCGGTGGTTATAGAGCATACTATACTTTTTTACCTTTGCATCCCTTGAAGTTATTGCTACTTCGAGCTGACTTGATTCAAAATCATCTAACATGTATTATCTCAACGGAAATTTAACCGAATTTGTTTTTTACAATAACAATAGCCCAGTAATGCGCAAAATAAAGAATATTTATTGCGGCTAGTGTAGTATTTTTCTCACTAGCTAGGCCGAAAAATGATTTGGATGATTGGAGTTGACAGACTTTAGGGTTAAAGCATCTTATTCTTTATTGGCCGAGAAATGAGAGGATTTAGATGAGTGGCAGACACTTTCGTCCATGCATAAATTCATGATGCTTGTATTGATTTCGCCTTCCTTCGCGCTTAAACGTTATTGCGCTTTCGACCATCAAAGAGTTAGGATCAAATCTGAGTTTACCAGATCGAACAAACCTACAGTCACGATGTTGAGCTATATATGTCGGCGGAGATATTTCCCACATTGAGAAATGTAGTACTAGCTAATCCAGCATAGGAAAAATGCGAGTGAATTTTAACCCTGTTGTAACACTTTCGGCTGTAATCATTTGGGGTTTAGTAATTTTTTGCCTCGTGGAGACCGACACGGCGGTGGTTGAATTGACAAAGTGGACGAATAGTGATTGAGAAAATGGACGTGGTTGTACATTGGTACTGAAGACGCCTGGGCTGTATTCATTATCCGTGCTATTTTTCTCTAAGTATTCCAAACTAAGCTTGGCTTTAGTTTGGAATACTTGGGGGAGAATAGGACGATCAGATTCAGCGATGCTTCGTACTTTAGTATGCTGTTCGCGGCCGGCATTGGCGTTGGACTTTTCTATTTCGGAGTCGCAGAGCCTGTGATGCCTACGAACCAGGCGAGAAATACGGCAATCGATACCAGAACAGGTTAGTTATAATACCCTCGCTTTTATTTGATATAAAACTGGAAGAACTGGCCTCCCCAAAACCGGTTTGTTGGGAATTGATATTACAAGAGCAGGTTAGTTGGTACCCTAGCTTATATCTTAAAATGTAAATAATAATAATAATAATAATTTTTATTCCTGGACACCTTTCTTAGGTACATAGGAAACGAAAAGATAAGTCTATACAAATAATAAAGATCAGCATAACTAAAAAAAAAATCTAAACCGTACATTCCTGAAATATACTAATGATGCTGTAAATGTACTTTGCTGGTAAGTTTACAATAGAACAATCTACCATTGCTAAACAGTACAAAAATATATGGGGGGGCGGTGGAATTTGGGTGAGGGTAAAAATTTAGAAGACATAGATTTTAGGGGGGTATTTTTTTGGCACCCTCTCTCAAAAGAGGTGGTAATTTTTTCAGGGACACTGTGGTTCAAACTAAATAATAATATGTACAAGCTATCGCGTCGTGGCATACAGCGCTACGCCATATAGCAAGTACGCCAATTTCGGCGCGCTTCGCGCGCAACGGAATGTACAAAATAGTTGGCTACGAATGTCATTACAAGAAAATATATCTTAGCCAGGAGAAAAAAACTAACTCTCCCCAAGAAGACGCTCTGCAGTAATAAGCATCGGAGCTTTCTTAATTCGAAAAAGGCCTAATTATTAGGCAATCATGAGTTCCACTTTACGAGGATAGTTATTCGTCATTTTGACCCTGCTTTACGCACGTAATTTGCGATCTTTGTTTACTACACACAGCAAATGGAATGTTCATGTACATTTTCTTTGAGGTTTGGTGAAATGCGTTCATATCATGCATAACAATTAGGGCGCGCTTCGCGCGCAACAAAAAGAGACATTTCTGTAAATTGTATTCCATTAGTTCAAACGGGGATCTGGTTCCAGGGTGGGGGGTAAGCTGTGATTGGCTGCTACAGTAGGTCCCAAAGGGGTTCCTATTGTTCTTCGCATTTCACAAGTTCAAACTCAAATTTGCATCGAGTTTTCAACTGCGTCTTATTCTTGTGAGCCTGCAATATGCGACTTGGGCGCTTATGGGCCATTAATACTGAACTCTGCTTCCTGATTATACCATAAGACATTTTGTACAGCTATTCATTTATCTTTGTACCCATGGTTATACCGCCAGAGGGATATCGATTAGGTGGCATTATATCTATATGTGTCTTAATGAGGTAACTTCTGTACTTTCTGGGAAAACATAGTCCAACAAGTACAACTGGTAGATGGGGGTAGATGATCTGGAAGATTGTTGGTACTCCTCCCTAGGGAATCCCATGACAGATATTGTACTGTACATTATCGCAGAACAAGTATAGGCAGGATAAACAAAGATTGATTAGAAAATAACACCTATGTTGTATTGTGAATGTGCGCATTCTGATTGGTTAAAAAGTGTGTTTGTAAGAGAGCTGAGAAACACGATTGTCACGCAACGCTGTCGCGCGTGTGTATGTTATTTTCTAAAAGCAATAAAAATACTTTCTGCGTGCTCTCTGGTTTCTTACAAACACTTGGGGAATGTTGGTCGAACTGATAAAACTTGAAAGACACTCGCCTTCGGCTCGCGTCTTTCAAGTTTTGATCAGTTCTCCCAACATCCCCCTCGTGTTTGTAAGAAAGCAGAGAGCACGCGGAAACTTTTATTGCTTAATTAAAAGAACATTTTTATCGTCTTTTATATCTATAGATTTTATAGTCAATTCTTACGCGCGCGTTGATTGGCTAAAGACGAGTGAGATTCAACGTGGAATTCAATGGTTAAAAGCTGGATCTGACAAAAACTCAGGATACCGGCGCGCTAAGAAAGTTCAAAGCTCGAATCATTTCACTAAAACAATATCAAATCTTTGCTATGAGATTGAAGAAACATTCATCGCTCGACACGTGAATTCCACGTTAAATTTTACTTGGAAAACGATATCCCACTCGTCGCTTCGCTCGATATCGTTTTTCTAGTGAAATTTACCGTGAAATTCACGTGAATTTATCTATAATAAGTTTGGAAATTTCTAGGTAAGAATGTAGGGACTTGGTAAGAGAGGGAACAAAAGAATGCTCTAGGACAAACTAGTCTGTTTGTGCCATAGAATTCGCGTGTTTTATAAGGAGGTTTCTTTTGAAAATATAGTCTCTCAAGAATTATCCAATTTTATCCTTGAATCAAGTACAGTTTTACGTGCTTGGAATCGCGGTTTAGGTTGCGCCTCATTTTTGCTCTGAACAACTGTTTTTGCACAGAACTAATCAGGCACAGCCACCAACCAATCAAAGCGCGCGTACTTTTTTAAATAACTTTATAAATGCTGTTTTTTTTTATGTTCTTATGCAGTGTGTTTTAAAGTCTCTGTAAAGGTAAAAAAATATATTAAAATCCTTAATGACTTTTTTCCTGAAATTAATTTGTAGCTATTTTTTGTCAATAATCGGTCCTAAAGTATGTTTCGAAAACCTCACACCAAGCTGCTCCCCGCAAAAAACACTTATAAATCTTTAACCCTATTCAGACTGGGAAGGGGGAGGCTTTTCGAGCCCCCCCTCCAGTAAAATCCTGATTACTCTAAAACCACTGCAGCTATGATGGTGAAACTTCGTGACTTTTCCTAAAATTTATCTGGGGACATTTTTGGTGTCAATGACATGTCAGGGTCAACGGCCCAGTTTCCATGGCAACCACTTTTTGTCATGCATGTTTTGCAAAACTCGAAAAAACGTGAATTTTTCATATTTCAAGCTTAATGTTGGACACATTGCCCAATTTATGACTATCGGAGCTTGTACTCATTAGTAATTTACGTACAGGCTAATTAATTTTTGACACAAAATCTTTGGGGGGGAGGGGTAGGGGGATTTTGGTTCATTTTAACATATGGTCTAAAACTAGCTCTGGGATTCACAAATATCCTTTTAATTCAACTTTTTGAACGTCAAACACTTCTTTGATGAGTATTTTGTACATTTTGACCATTTTTTCTCATTGAGTATTTATCTGAAGAGTCAAATGGAAATTAAATGAAATCCAAGATGGCGGATCCAAGATGGCGGATCCAAGATGGCGGATCCAAGATGGCGGACAATATTTTCAAAAGTCGTCATTATGACGCAAGTTTTATAAAATTTATGTGTTAATGTCACAAATAATTACATTTACAATATCCTGATGTTAATTAGTTGGCTTTTAGAGTATTATTACCAAGTTTTTGGAAGTTAATTAAAATTACTTAAAAATCGATAAAACGTTGAGAATGACGTCATTGTGACGTCACATTTTGCTCCCATGTGACAACAATGGGTGTGGTGATTTGTCTAAGGCTCATGGTCATTGTTTGAAAGTTTGATGATCATAGCCCCAGTGGTTCCAGAGATATAGAGGGGGGGCCGAATTAGCACCCCCCCCCCCCCCCCCAGTCACAGATGGTCAAAAAAAGCCCAGTCTGAATAGGGTTAAGACGTGCGCGCGGGTTAAACGCTGAAAGCCTGACAATCTTACAATGTACTTTTAGCTTTTTATATTTTAACTGTGGTAAATATTCTTAATTCAACTTTTAGTTGTAATGGAATTTAATAAAGACTATCTATCTATCTCTATATCTGCCTGCTAAATTTGCCTAGCTGCTAAATGTTAACGATCTAGCTCTCGATAGTCATTGTCGCTAAATGGCTTTTCAGAGTCACAAGCCTGGATCCTAGTAACTTTTGCCTGGCCGGCGATGTAATCCAGCCAATACAATTGCCCCAGCACGATTTTTTTTTTTTTTACAAGACTTTGAGAAAGTCTAGAATGAAGGGATGCAACCAAACTAAGGGGAAACTTATGTAAGTGGCAAGGGGATGCAATTACCTGCTCAAGCTTGTCCCCCAGCGCAATCTCTTTCTTGTTGTGCAATGCACTATAGAGGCATAAAGACAATAGAAGACAAAAGACCGTAGAACGAAACAATAAAGATGGAATACAATAGCTCCAATCCAAAATACAATACATCTTGCAACACCAAGAAAGACCCGGACTTTAAAGGCCCATCACCAACCGACAGCCTTTGCGGACTCTTAGCCAATCAGAGCACCCGAAAAACAATGGATCAATTTGAAACAAAAGAAAAGGGGGCGCAAAGGCTCCCGGTTAAGTATGTTCCTCCAAAATGTTTAGTCATTTGCTTTCTTTTTAATCGTCTGATGTGAACAGCTCGCGTGAGCAAAAATAAGACGAACTGGAGAAAGTAACTTATTGAAAGAGAAATTGCCTTCGGCATTACCTATAAGGAGAATAGAGCGAGCCGCGCGGGTTCCCTGTGGATTCCTCAAAATAGTTCTAGCCGGGCTCCTAAACCCGATCCAACACGGAGAATGCATAAAAAAATCGAGTCGCTAATAAAACTTTCTGGAAGTTCTCGCTTAAAAATCGGGAGGGTCTGCCGTCATTTCAAAATAAGCTAAATACTTCCAAATGTGGTTTTTGCCGTGAGCGTTTCAAATAACAAGAATATAGCCCGGATCAAAACCGTCGTTTTTGAAACGCGCACGGCGAAAACCCAATTGGGAGGTATTTACCTTATTTGGAAGTGGCGGTAAATCCCCTTCTGATAAGAATTTCGGCGACATTTGCCAGAAAAACACTGAATTTTGAGCGAGAACTTCCAGACATTTTAGCAACTCGACTTTCAAAGCATCCTCCATGTTGGACCTAGCTTAGCAGCCAGGCCAGACCATATAGGGAACCCGCGCGGCTCGCCCCAGTCCCCCTATATAGGCATTTTGCAAAAACGACGGCTTATTTTTTATATGAAAACAAAAGTTCCTTCCACGTTTCGCAAAAAAATGGCGCCACGCGTGGCATTCTTGGAAAATCTATCAAATTGACCCAAAAAATATCCAAAATTTGCATATATTCAAGAAAGGTCGAAACTTGGTTCGCCAATTTTTTCTCGGCCAAAGGGGCCTCGGTCGAGATTCAGGCAACCCGTGCGGATTTTTGACGACGCATACTTTCTTGTTTTTCAGCAAACAATGAATTGAGAATTGCTTAAAACAGCATACATTTAAACAAATTACCTTTATGGCTTATAACATAATTTGTTGAATTTTTTAATATTAGCTACCAGACACAAGATATCCACGGAGTCAGTATTTTTTCCCATAAAACGACGACAGTATTAAATCCTACAGTCAAGATGTGCGTTACAATTTATTGCAACCGCAGCGTTTTACAATTATCTTTTGTTTACGAATAGTGATATTGATGCGGTGGTTATAGGGCATACTATACTTGTTTACCTTTAGTTATTGCTACTTCGAGCTGACTTGATTCAAAAAAATCTAACATGTATTATCTCAACGGAAATTTAACCGAATTTGTTTTTTACAATAACAATAGCCCAGTAATGCGCAAAATAAAGAATATTTATTGCGGCTAGTGTAGTATGTTTCTCACTAGCTTGGCCGAAAAATGATTTGGATGTTTGGACTTGACAGACTTTAGGGTTAAAGCATCTTATTCTTTATTGGCCGAGAAATGAGAGATTTAGATGAGTGGTCAGACACTTTCGTCCATGCATAAATTCATGATGCTTGTATTGATTTTGCCTTGAGTTTAAAATCTGAGTTTACCAGATCGAACAAACCTACAGTCACAATGTTGAGCTATATATGTCGGCGGAGATATTTCCCACATTGAGAAATGTAGTACTATAGCTAATCCAGCATAGGAAAAATGCGAGTGAATTTTAACCCTGTTGTAACACTTTCGGGTTAGGTTAGGTCTTGTCATTTACTGCCTCGTGGAGACCGACACGGCGGCGGTGGAAATGCCCAAGTGGACAACTTGGGTGACTGAGAACTGGACGTGGGTTGTACATTGGTACTCAAGACGCCTGGGCTGTATTCATTATCCGTGCTATTTTTCTCCAAGTATTCCAAACTAAGCTTGGCTTTAGTTTGGAATACTTGGGGTAGAATAGGAGGACGAGAGTTCAGTGACGCTTCGTACTTAGTATAGTATGCTGTTCGCGGCTGGTATTGGTGTTGGGCTTTTCTATTTCGGAGTCGTAGGGCCTTTGATGTGCAACTGCGAACCAGGCGGGAAATACGGCAATGATAATTACAAGAACAGGTTAGTTATAATACCCTCGCTTTTATTTAATGTAAAACTGGAAGAACTGGCCTTCACAAAACCGGTTTGTCGGGAATTGATATGTTACAAGAGCAGGTTAGTTGGTACCCTAGCTTTTATTTAAAATGTAAATGAAGCGGTATTTTTTAATGTATATTTGAACATCAAAACAACAGACAAGAGTATGTGGGTATGTGTCAGCAGGAAAAGGCTTTTGGTATGTGTTTCAGATTTGCTAGACATGAAGATTCTAAGGATCCGAAAATGAGAGCCAAAAACAGATTTTACTAAAATTGCCAGACAGAAATTGGTGTCCGAAATTCTAGCCACTTTTAACAAAAGATTTCAGCCAGGCATTCCGCAAATTGCACGTTTTCATGCAGTTCAAAAATCCTAGGACAATACAGAAAAATATATCACGAACAAAAGATCTTGCGAAAGTTCGAACTCTTGAGAAGACTTCCGAATAGATATTTTAATAAATGCCGCTGGGTGTTCCCAGGTTAGTTATAGTAGCCTCGTTTTTATTTGATGTAAACTTGGAAGAACTGGCCTTCCCAAAACCGGTTTTTCGGGAATTTGTCGAAATCTAGAAACCTGCACGCATCGTTGGGGCGCCCCGGTTTTTGCGCACCAAAAATGATAATTATGCCGGTATTGGTGTTGGACTCTTCTATTTCGGAGTCGCAGAGCCTGTGATGTACTACGAACCAGGCGGGAAATACGGCAATCGATACCAGAACAGGTTAGTTATGGTACCCTCGCTTTTATTTAAAATGTAAAACTGGAGATCTACTCTGGGACCTTAGTGTCTTGTCCTATCTCGACTTATCTCGCAGTTCCTGGCACATGTTTTCCTTACCTCTCCTTATCTCGCCGTTCAATTGGACCATTTTCCCCTTATCTCGCCTCGAGATAAGGTCCCAGTCCCTGGAAGAAATTGCCTTTTCAAAACCGGTTTGTCCAGTTTGTCGGGGCACTCAACGAAACCTATAGAACAACATCTTCACGAAATGGTATTTTTTTAATGTATTTGAACATAAAAACAAAACAGACAAGGACATGTTTTCTTCCATAGTTACTGTGCGGCTACGTCAACCGGGCCATCCCGCAAAAAGTTTGTAATTTAGAGATTCAAACCATTTTAAGGAAATGTATTACCTGCAGTACATCTGCCGATGAGTAATTAAGTGTTTTGATGTTATTTCTGCTCATAATGTTCACAATTTTCATAAAAAAGCGAATATTTCGACGTCTGAGATCTCAAGAAACTCAAGATCCTTTGTTCTGTGCTCGCTTTCTGATTGGCTAACTTGCTACAAAATGGCCCGGTTGACGTAGCGGCACAGTAATTAATTTATCTGTTCGGATTTGCAGGCTGAGAGTCTAAAGGATTCCAAAATTCTAGGGATCAAACACCCGTTTTTCCGAAAATTCCAGCCAGAAAATGGTATCCGAAAATTCACAGCATTGCAAATTCAGCATATTTTACTTGACTTGAGGAAAAAGAAAAAAAATAGGACCATACTTCCAGACAAAGAGCTGAAGCGTCGTATGGCGACCGTACGGTTCTTACGCCCACGCAAGAGATTTCTGCCCTGACAGTCGCTATCCTGGTGTTGAATTGCTCAGTAGCTAGATACCTATGGGTGAGAGAACGCCCGGCCACCAGACCATATAAGGACGCCCCTTGTACCGTTAGTGAACAATCAACTAATTATTATGCATCACCAACGTATTTATAGGCATGAAGAGTGTGATAGAGATCCATGTGGGACATGTTGTTGGTTTTCTTTTCAACTAGTATTAGCTTGCGCACGCTTCGTCGAGAAACCAAGTAAATCAAACGGGTATCCTGTGGCATGTTGCCGACGGCAGCCAGCCAGCCAGTTGAAAATCTTTCCCTCACGTTCTATAATCGTACTGCGCATGCGCGACAATCAAAGCGTGATACTGGTGAGCTCGTGAGTATGGTACATTGAGCTCGTGAATATGGTACATTTTGCAAACTGTGGTACAAAAATTAGAGTTGCTCTCGCTCGCTGCGCTCGCACGAGCAATAATCCCGAATTAGAACTTGTCCCCCCAGCGCAATTTCTTTGGACTTTAGGCTCTTTCTTGGTGTTGCAAGGCACCAGAGGCATAAAGACAATTAGAAGACAAAAGACCGTAGAACGAAACAATAAAGATAGAATCCAATCCAAAATACAATACATCTTGCAACACCAAGAAAGACCCGGACTTTAAAGGCCCATCACCAACCGACAGCCTTTGCAGACTCTTAGCCAATCAGAGCACCCGAAAAACAATGGATCAATTTGAAAACAAAAGAAAACGGGGCGCAAAGGCTCCCGGTTAAGTATGTTCCTCCAAAAATGTTTAGTCATTTGCTTTCTTTTTAATCATCTGATTTGAACAGCTCGCGTGAGCAGAAACCGAACTCTGGAGAAAGTAACTTAAGAGTATTTGCCTTCGGCATACACCTCTTTCATAATGGCCGCCGCTCCATTTGCATGAGGCATTCAAACTTTAAAGCTATTTCAAATGTTGACATGAAAATTACTAGAAGTTATAGCGCCTAATGACTATGAAAGCATTTGTGAAGCTTAGCTTAAAACAGTAATTCTTGGACAGGGTCCTGAAGGGGGGGTCCCAATCCCGTTTCCCGGCCGCTTTTTTCGCAAAATCCCGTTCCCAGTAGGTAAAATCCCGTTCCCGGTAGGACCAGTCGGTAAAATCCCGGCGCACGAAAACTGTGATTTAAATATTGAGATTATTGCTTTTATCGGTACTATCTCTTGGTCCTGTAGGTTTTATTGTTCATGCACGCCGCAAATGACGAAATTGTTATTATTGCAACCAAATTACGAATTGCTATGCTTGTAATGTCGATTTCTTTCCAACATAGTGATTGTCCGCCAGGCCTATCACTATAAAGGCTTTTCGTGATCCCCCTACTTGAACATGGGATATATTTTACAGGAAATTCTCTTCTGTTGCGCGTGAAGCGCGCCCTGTTTTAATTAATAAACGAATTTCATCAAGCCTCAGAAAAAAGATAGATGAACATTGCATTTTTGTGTATAGCAAATAAAGGCTGTAGTTTATATTCTTCATGCACGACGCAAATGACGAAATCGCCAAAGTTTGTAACGTCGATCTCACGTATGGGCTTCTCTCGAACAAAGTAATTGCCTGCCAGGCCTATCACATGAGGGCTTTTCGCGGGAAGTTTGTTTTTCCTCGCTAAGATACAAATGTTCTTGTAACGGGCATTCCATTTAAACGGCACGAGCATATTGTCTTTGTTTGCGGGAGATCTCAAACGCATATTACATGTTTCTTCCTTATGCGAAATGTTTAACGTATTGAAAGAAGAGAACTACAAAAATGCAAATGATATAGAAATCGCAGAAAATTTCTTGTGATCCCCCCTTCCAGGGCTTTTTTCGAGAGTTCCCCCCTTTCGCCCACCCCAAAATGAAATGATCCTCTGACCTTATGAATATAACTCGTCCTCAATTTTGATACGAAAGATATATCATACGATTCTATACAAAAAGTGGTTCCGCCGTTTTGAAAATGCCTATGCCAAGTTATCAAAAGTCAAACCGTTGACCGAAACCTCGCAGATTCCGAGGGACCAAAAAAAGCAAAACGAGGGCCTAAATTTAGAAGGGGCGAGAAGTGAAATTCTATTTTCAGGTAGCCTGCTGTTAGGATAACAGTCTTAAAATGCGAAAAACGGTATAAATTGACGACTTTTTATTAGGATACACAGGATATACAAGGAGAGATTTGAAAAATCTCGTTCCCGTTGTTGAAGCATCTTGATTCCCATCGGTAGACAAATCCCGTTCCCGGTAACCCAAATCCCGTTTTCCTGGCCTAAAAAAAGGCGAATCCCGGCTCCCGTTTTACCCCTTCAGGACCCTGTTTGGACGAGATGTAAGCATCTGAAGTTCTCAAAATACACCAAAACGAGGCTAGAAAATCCCATACAAAACTCTGTATTTTAGTGGTCCTATAATTTCGTCAATATATATTGAACCAATTTATACGGAATGTTCGAAACTGTGTATTCTGATGTATGATTTTTGAAACAACAACTTTTTGACTACATAAATATTTCTTTCGCCTTTTACTAGGAAAACTGAATTATAAAAGAAGTGTATTACCTATAAGGAGAATAGGACGAGCCGCGCGGGTTCCCTGTGGATTCCTCAAAATAGCCGGGCTCCTAAACCCGATCTAACACGGAGGATGCATAAAAAAATCGAGTCGCTAAACTTTCTGGAAGTTCTCGCTCAATCAGAAGGGTCTACCGTCATTTCAAATATAACCTAAATACTTCCAAATTTGATTTTGGCCGTGAGCGTTTCAAATAACAAGAATACCCCGGATCAAAACCGTCGTTTTTTAAAACGCTCACGGCGTAAACCAAATTTGGAGGTATTTACCTTATTTGGAAGTGGCGGTAAATCTCAACGGAAATTTAATCGAATTATTTTTTTTTTACAATAACAATAGCCCAGTAATGCGTAAAATAAAGAACATTTCTTGCGGCTAGTGTAGTATTTTTTTCACTAGTATTGGCCGAAAAATGATTTGGATGATTGGACTTGACAGATATAGGGTTAAAGCATTTTATTCTTTATTGGCCGAGAAATGAGAGATTTAGATGAGTGGTCAGACACTTTCGTTCATGCATAAATTCATGATGCTTGTATTGATTTTGCCTTCCTTCGCGCTTAAACGTTATTGCGCTTTCGACCATCAACGAGTTAGGAACAAATCTGAGTTTACCAGATCGAACAAACTAGCGCGAGATGGTTGAGCTACATATGGGAGATATCTCCCACATTGAGAGATGTCGTACTATTAAATTCAGCATAGGAAAAATGCGAGTGAATTTTAACCCTGTTGTAACACTGTGTTCGGCTGTAATCATTTGGGGTTTAGTAATTTTTTGCCTCGTGGAGACCGAAACGGCGGCGGTTGAAATGCCAAAGTGGACGAGTTGGGTGACTGAGAAATGGACGTGGTTGTACATTGGTACTCAAGACGCCTGGGCTGTATTCATTATCCGTGCTATTTTTCTCTAAGTATTCCAAACTAAGCTTGGCTTTAGTTTGGAATACTTGGGGTAGAATAGGAGGACGAGAGTTCAGTGACGCTTCGTACTTAGTATGCTGTTCGCGGCTGGTATTGGTGTTGGGCTTTTCTATTTCGGAGTCGTAGGGCCTTTGATGTGCAACTGCGAACCAGGCGGGAAATACGGCAATGATAATTACAAGAACAGGTTAGTTATAATACCCTCGCTTTTATTTAATGTAAAACTGGAAGAACTGGCCTTCACAAAACCGGTTTGTCGGGAATTGATATGTTACAAGAGCAGGTTAGTTGGTACCCTAGCTTTTATTTAAAATGTAAATGAAGTGGTATTTTTTAATGTATATTTGAACATCAAAACAACAGACAAGAGTATGTGGGTATGTGTCAGCGGGAAAAGGCTTTTGGTATGTGTTTCAGATTTGCTAGACATGAAGATTCTAAGGATCCGAAAATGAGAGCCAAAAACAGATTTTACTAAAATTGCCAGACAGAAATTGGTGTCCGAAAATTCTAGCGACTTTTTAACAAAAGATTTCAGGAAAGCATTCGCTGCAAATTGCACGTTTTCATGCAGTTCAAAAATCCTAGGACATACAGAAAAAAATGTCACGAACAAAAGTTGTGAAAGTTCGAACTTCCGAATAGATGTTTTATTTAATAAATGCGCTGGGTGTTCCCAGGTTAGTTATAGTACCCTCGTTTTTATTTGATGTAAACTTGGAATAACTGGCCTTCCCAAAACCGGTTTGTCGGTAATTTGTCGAAATCTAGAAACCTGCACGCATCGTTGGGGCGCCCCGGTTTTTGCGCACCAAAAATGATAATAATGCCGGCATTGGTGTTGGTCTTCTATTTCGGAGTCGCAGAGCCTGTGATGCACTACGAACCTGGCGGGAAATACGGCAATCGATACCAGAACAGGTTAGTTATGGTACCCTCGCTTTTATTTAAAATGTAAAACTGGAGATCTACTCTGGGACCTTATCTTGTCCTATCTCGACTTATCTCGCAGCTCGTGGCACATGTTTTCCTTATCTCGCTTTATCTCGCCGTTCAATTGGACCATTTTCCCCTTATCTCGCCTCGAGGTAAGGTCCCAGTCCCTGGAAGAAGCTGCTTTTTCAAAACCGGTTTGTCGGGGCACTCAACGAAAACCTATACAGTAAAACCCCGCATAAAAGAACAAGTGGTTTAAGAACACTCAGGCTGAAATTTGGTCAAAAAGGTACCTTATACATAAGAACACATGCAGCCTGAAAAATGAAAATTGTTCTTGTATAAAACAATTGCTGCCAGTTAGATTCCAGTACAGTAACAGTAGAGTACCGAGGAGAACAATATAATGTGCTAGACCATGCACACACAGTTCTACAGCAGGAATTCCAGGGTACATTTAGCAATCGTTTATAGACTTGTCTAATTGTTGTTACTAAATGGCTGTCACGGCCTTTCTACCAATCATAATTATTTGACTGTTGGTAGTGTATGCAGTATTTGATGTTAAGAAACAACTTTAAGAACACCTTATTAAGAACAATTTCAGGCTGATTTTGCAGAAGACACCCAAAATCACAAAATCAGCCTGATTCCCCAAAACACCTGTTCTTTTATGCTGGTTTTTACTGTAGTACAACATCTTCACAAAATGGTATTTGTTTTAAATGTATTTGAACATAAAAACAAAACAGAAAAGGACATGTTTAGTCTTCCATAGTTAATTAATTTATCTGTTCGGATTTGCAGGCTGAGAGTCTAATAGAGGATCCGAAATTCTAGGGATCAAACACCGGTTTTTCCGAAAATTCCAGCCAGAAATTGTTATCCGAAAATTCACACCATTGCAAATTCAGCATATTTTACTTGACTTGAGAAAAAAGAAAAAAAAAATAGGACCATACTTCCAGACAAAGAGCTGAAGCGTCGTATGGCGACCGTACGGTTCTTACGCCCACGCCAGAGATTTCGGCCCTGACAGTCGCTATCCTGGTGTTGAATTGCTCAGTAGCTAGATACCTATGGGTGAGAGTACGCCCGGCCACCAGACCATATAAGGACGCCCCTTGTACCGTTAGTGAACAATCAACTAATTATTATGCATCACCAACGTATTTATAGGCCTGAAGAGTGTGATAGAGATCCATGTGGGACATGTTGTTGGTTTTCTTTTCAACTAGTATTAGTTTATCTCACGATAAAAATGCAGATATGTTTGTCACAGTTGCCGTTTAGCATGTTGTTACTCATATTCCAATAGTAGGCATTAAAATGACACGGAAATGAGGTTCTTCTCAAGTCGCCCGTTTGCGCATGCGCGCAGACGTCATCTTGTCTGATTTTATTTTCCGTGAACAGACGACCATTAATCCCCTGAAAGATCATCTAAGGATGCCCAGAGTGTCAGGCAATTTATCGGAATAAACTTTAACTTTATAACCTGGCTCAAAAAGCTCTTGTCTGGCTCGAATAATTTGTAAAAATGTCGGTAGCCGGTAAACAGTTTCTTGTCGTTAATTGGTATTTCTTACCCAAGTTTGTCGTAGTCGCGCGGTAACTTTTATGCCCATTTTAGTTAACCCCACATCCAGACTACAGTACCGCGCAAAACGATGCCAAATGATGAATCGAAGGCGTTCGTTTCCGGCGGCAAATGGCCCTTTGAAGTTTTCTTAATTCCATTAGAGAACTGAGAAATGGACGTTTGTCAAATAAAGCCTAATGAAGCTTTCAGGCGCTTATATACATGTGGATTAAAAAGAACATTTCAGCCAAATAGATTATCCAAATTGTTTTTATTGTTTTTATTTATTCTAATTAATCTCCCTTTTCCTTCATAGCGTGGGCTGATAACAGAAATCCTACAAGAAGAAGGCGTGCCTTTGCATCAGTCCTTTTGAAGTACCGATGTTCAGGCACGTCCATTTCTTGTCTGGAACAACGTGTTTGTGGCTGCACCATATGGCTTAGCATGATGGAAATCGGGCGGCCGGACGATCATTAATTAAAAATTAGTTCATTAGCCAATCAGGACTAAGAAGGCTATTAGACCGCGTGGGTAACAATAGACCGGTTTTCACATGACTGTCGTGAAAACAATTGCAATTACATAACAAGTCTTGACAGTCATGTGAAATTCGCTCTATAGTTAGAAAAATGTTTACACACACGTTTGAATGGCAGTTCATGACCGTAGTTTAATGATTTCCAATTTTCTGAGATCCCGTTCACACGATTCCGGTACTAAACCGGACCGGTATAATTCTGGTACGACCGCCTGTTCATACGGTACCGGTACAATTCTGGCACGTTGTGCAACAGTGTTCACACGGGACCGTGCACGCCTAACCGTGCCAAAATCGGTCCGATACGACAGGTCTCGTGTGAACGCGCGACGGTACTGTACTATAATTGTACCGGTCCGTTTTTGTACTGGTCTCGTGTGAACGGAGTCTCAATTGCATTGCGCATGAAGTTCTGCGCTCGTTCGCGCGCGCTTTTCGTTCGAAAATCGCGTCATTGCGCATGCGCGTACAGGCAAAGTAATGTTTTTGGTATATGCTTCATGGCTGAATGCCATTTGGTCGTCTTCTTATAGATACGAGGCATAATCAAACAACATCTAGAACCACTCAAATAAGACGACTATTGTGACATTCGGCTATGAAGCATATCCCTTGTTTTGACTACAATCCCGGACAAAATTGTTGTCGCGTATGTATAACGTTTTCAATAAACAGGGGTTCTATGTACCACTCGGGTCCCCCATCTTCCCTGCCCCTCCCCCCAGTACAATGTTGTTTGCCACCGGCTCTCATCCTCGCAATTTGAGCACTACTACCTCCAACATTGAAACGGGGGAAAGGGGAGTTCCAGTGATATTGTCTTAGGAAGAAACAAAATTTACTAGTGATAGGTAACCCAAAATCGGCTATTTTTGATGGACGCGACAACTAATTTTGTCCGGGATTGTATTTGGAGCTATTCTGCGTATTTCTCAAATTTTCACTATACGAAACCGGTGAAATTAGCTATATCAAATCTAACCCGGTGAAAGTGGAAATTGGACTTGTTGTTTTCATTGTTCATTTATTTGTTTCCAGAAGAACGGGCAAAAAAGACGATTTTTTTTTTGTGAGACAGGATGTTTCAAAAGGTTTTGCTTCCTGGCACGTGCGTTCCCATAAAAGCGGCTACTTTTGCCTTTGTTAGGCACGTTTCCTCAGAATTTGAAGCAATTCTTGTATCAATTCAAGTTTTTAAGAATAGTTTGGTGCTGTTTTGGTTATGAAATTGATCAAATTTAGGCGAATAACTCGGATTTGAGCGCAAAGTGTTTGTGATCTGATAGCAGTTATTTGTAGGCTAAAAAACTGCACTCAAAACAAGAGCGAAAAGACGACTTCACAACTTATAGCAAAGCAAAGATTGAAAAATTCTTAACTCGTGAAACATTTGCCGATGCAGTAATAGACTCACTAGATTCAACCGAGAGAGACCGGGGACGGGTAACACGGGTAACACTAGATTAGAAAAGATGAATAATGACTCTAGTTACTTTTCTTTGTTGCCAAAGCGTTACCCGTGTAACCCGTCGGCGCTTTGATCACAGCCGTGCAATATTTTCAGAACGAGTATATGTAACAAGTGAGTGCTGTTGTAAATACATATTTACAACAAATCATAGAAATGGATAAAGAAATAAATAACTCAATGAATCAATTAAAATTAGCATCTTCCAAAAGCTAGTGTGCGATATAAAGCCGTGCGCTCCAGCATTACGTCAGATCCGGTCCATTTCTGGGAATTTAAAAAAACGTAATATTCACGTTTCATTCCTTAGTTTTGTAAGCCGTTTTCGTTTCTGTCGATGATTTTTGACAATTCTTCAGGAAAGTTTCTATAGTTTTATCTGTTATAGGTTTATTGCGTATAGTTTCTCTCCCGGCCGTACCAGCGCTGTCCTTTCGCTGTGTCGAATTTTTCAATCTGGAGTGTTTTTCTCCCTTCTGTTCCTTTCTTTTTTACTGGGAATTTGCGATATTCTGGAATTTCCGCTGTTATACAATATTTTTTCGAGAGCACTGAACATTTCACTGCAGCCTCGACTCACAGAAAGCGCAGAATAAGCTATTTTTCTTCCGTAATTGTGGCTTCGAATGCGATTTTTCTCGTGTACCATTTCCTTGCTCGCGCGCGTGACTCAAAATTCTCTTATTGATCATATTTTCATTGTTGCTAGACAATTGCAGCAAATCTAATTACCCTTCTATATTAAGCCTATCGAGTCTCATACACCACCGATATATCAGCCCATGCCTCTTTGTTTCTTTTAAAGAAAACGAAAAATGTACTAAATACAGTATTTGGAGCTATTCTGCGTATTTCTCAAATTTTCACTATACGAAACCGGTGAAATTAGCTATATCAAATCTAACCCGGTGAAAGTGGAAATTGGACTTGTTGTTTTCATTGTTCATTTATTTGTTTCCAGAAGAACGGGCAAAAAAGACGATTTTTTTTTTGTGAGACAGGATGTTTCAAAAGGTTTTGCTTCCTGGCACGTGCGTTCCCATAAAAGCGGCTACTTTTGCCTTTGTTAGGCACGTTTCCTCAGAATTTGAAGCAATTCTTGTATCAATTCAAGTTTTCAAGAATAGTTTGGTGCTGTTTTGGTTATGAAATTGATCAAATTTAGGCGAATAACTCGGATTTGAGCGCAAGGTGTTTGTGATCTGATAGCAGTTATTTGTAGGCTAAAAAACTGCACTCAAAACAAGAGCGAAAAGACGACTTCACAACTTATAGCAAAGCAAAGATTGAAAAATTCTTAACTCGTGAAACATTTGCCGATGCAGTAATAAACTCACTAGATTCAACCGAGAGAGACCGGGGACGGGTAACACGGGTAACACTAGATTAGAAAAGATGAATAATGACTCTAGTTACTTTTCTTTGTTGTCAAAGCGTTACCCGTGTAACCCGTCGGCGCTTTGATCACAGCCGTGCAATATTTTCAGAACGAGTATATGTAACAAGTGAGTGCTGTTGTAAATACATATTTACAACAAATCATAGAAATGGATAAAGAAATAAATAACTCAATGAATCAATTAAAATTAACATCTTCCAAAAGCTAGTGTGCGATATAAAGCCGTGCGCTCCAGCATTACGTCAGATCCGGTCCATTTCTGGGAATTTAAAAAAACGTAATATTCACGTTTCATTCCTTAGTTTTGTAAGCCGTTTTCGTTTCTGTCGATGATTTTTGACAATTCTTCAGGAAAGTTTCTATAGTTTTATCTGTTATAGGTTTATTGCGTATAGTTTCTCTCCCGGCCGTACCAGCGCTGTCATTTCGCTGTGTCGAATTTTTCAATCTGGAGTGTTTTTCTCCCTTCTGTTCCTTTCTTTTTTACTGGGAATTTGCGATATTCTGGAATTTCCGCTGTTATACAATATTTTTTCGAGAGCACTGAACATTTCACTGCAGCCTCGACTCACAGAAAGCGCAGAATAAGCTATTTTTCTTCCGTAATTGTGGCTTCGAATGCGATTTTTCTCGTGTACCATTTCCTTGCTCGCGCGCGTGACTCAAAATTCTCTTATTGATCATATTTTCATTGTTGCTAGACAATTGCAGCAAATCTAATTACCCTTCTATATTAAGCCTATCGAGTCTCATACACCACCGATATATCAGCCCATGCCTCTTTGTTTCTTTTTAAAGAAAACGAAAAATGTACTAAATACAATCCGGACAAAATTGTTGTCGCGTATGTATAACGTTTTCAATAAACAGGGGTTCTATGTACCACTCGGGTCCCCCATCTTCCCTGCCCCTCCCCCCAGTACAATGTTGTTTGCCACCGGCTCTCATCCTCGCAATTTGAGCACTACTACCTCCAACATTGAAACGGGGGAAAGGGGAGTTCCAGTGATATTGTCTTAGGAAGAAACAAAATTTACTAGTGATAGGTAACCCAAAATCGGCTATTTTTGATGGACGCGACAACTAATTTTGTCCGGGATTGTAGCCTGCTTACTTTATATATGGTTGATTAGTACATAAATCTCTCCCAATGTCTTATAGAACAAGGATATACAGGAATACAGTAGGATGAACCATGAAGTATCTAGGTGTCTTTACGGCGGAAAAGCTTTCGTCCGAAACTGTGGTCGAAATCTTGGACTCGCGCAAAAAAGTCGTCCAAGATGGTGACTGCGATATCAACACGAACGTGATATCAACACAGCTTTCCCGTAGACTGCTAGCAGCTCCTACTTTGGCGCTTTCCCGTAGAAGTGCGCGCGAAGTCCCGACGAATGCCAGGGGTTTAGCGCGCACTTCTTTGGGATGCGCCAAAGTAAGGACTGCTAGCAGTCTACTTTCCCGCCGTAAAAACTGCCCGTTCCGGAGATTTTGGTAAAGAAATTTTACTCACAACACCCGCAGCCATGTATCCTGAGATTATGACAAAAATAACATAATATTATACATAAAGTAGCTAAGTTGCCATTCATTGTATACACCTGATTCAAAAAAGGTTACTTTGGTGTTTGGTCTTTCAATTATAGCGCGAAACAAAGGAATTCTTTGCTTCAGTGACCACGAAAAAAAGGCGTTCAACGACCAAAGACCGAGGACCAAAGCAACCTTTTTCTGAATTAGGTGTATCGTGTCTGGATTGATGAAGTAAACATCAGCATATGTCTGTCTGGGCTCACGGTAAGAGTACGGGAGTCACTAGGTATAAACAGTACTGGACATTATTTGCTTGTAGAATTCAGCAGCCAGATTGTGGGGTATCATAAATAGGATATTTAGTTTCTAAACCCACAATGCTTTTGGGTCTGGGGGCGTAGGCTTAAGCGCGGCCGACAACCATTATTGAAATAGCTGTACTGCGCCCTTGTGATTGGCTAAGAGGGGAATGCAATTTCAACTGCGTAACAGTGATGACTGTGATTTCGAAATCAGCGTAAGAAATGCCTTTGGTCATATTGTAAATAAATAACTTAGATATAATACTCCATTGTATTGCACTATAATTATCACCCCACTTAAGCTCGTCAGCACCAATCAGTAACGGGAACGAGATCCATTGTATTTGGTCTCGCCATGGGTATTTTGGTCTCGCCAAAATACGAACCACGGCTCGACCAAACTCGCAGTGATATTATGCCAAATGAAAAGTCGCCCGATTATATATAAATACCCACATGGCGTGTGCGTATAAATTGCCCATTTCAGATCATGTGATGTTTTCGTCTTTTGAAATTGGTCCATATCCAAGTGAAAATGCCGAAAATAAGGAGTCGAATAAGGCCAAGTAAAAAAAAACATCTTTATCGTCCGGAGCTTTCCAAAAAAGTGTCCATGCGGCCCTTTTTATCCTTCATTTATTATTTCTTTTTTGCTCCTTGTTTATGCTTTGTTTTTATTGGTTTATGCCATATTTGTGTACAAAAATGACTACGACTGTTTCATAAACTAAAGGGCAATCTATGTTCATATAAAGCATTTCCATGCTCAATTAAGCCACATGTCAAAGCCGCAGTTTCTAACCGCTTGTGACGTTTGACCTCGTTTTGGAGACAATTTGTGAAAATAAAAAATAAAAGAAAAAAGGATGCGGCTCAAAAAAAAAAAAAACGAGGCAGGCGGGGACGATAAACATGTTTTTTTTACTTGACCTAATAGCTGAGTCTCACTACCCTGCCCATAATATGCATCAGTGTACTTTGTTTCATTACCATATCAGAAACTCTGACTAATTTGCAAAGGAATTCTACTGTTACGAGTTTTCTTGCGCTTTTTCAGTAAAATGCTCTAATGAACACTTTTGTCGTGTCTCTGATATCGAAAATGGCGGGAAACAGTTTATTGTGGGCAGAGTGGGACGGATTAAGCTTTTATTTTCATCATTTGGAGTCGATTCAATTTGGCTCTGAGTATTTTGAGTGGTGGAATCCATTTGGTGGAGCTTGTCTACGAAGCGAAGAATCAAATAATAATAATAAATAGAGGATATAACATGGCCGCGCGGAGATACGAATTTTATCTTCGAGTGTTGACAAATTTATCTCACGAGTGAGCGCAGCGAACGAGTGAGATAAATTTTTAACACGAGAAGATAAAATTCGTATCTCCAAGCGGTCATGTAATGTTCTGTTTATTATATAAACATCAATGAAATACCAAATTCAAATTTTATTTGAGTAAGCTTAAAAATCGAGCATTCAGCAAAGGCAAGTGTGATATTTTCACGTGTGAAGATATCAAGTTTTCGCGCGGGAGATCACCTGGTATTTCATTCGTGTTTATATAATAACTAGCTGATGCCCGTGAAAAATTCACGGAGTGGGAAATTTATTTACTTAAAGTGTTCTCTGTTTAAAAAAAAACAGGAAAAAAAATCATAATGGTCATAGGGATGGGGGAGGGGGTCATGATTTCCCTGAGTTCCCCCTTCCATAAAATGTTCGATTTACATTACTATAACCTCCCATCAGCATGAGTACCTCATCCCACCATACCGAATTATTAATGAAGTGAACCAAAAAGGTTTTTTTTGCACTTGTCTTGTGTTCCTGATTTTGGTGCGACAAAATCACACGCGTGAGCCTTTCAAATCGGTCAAAGAACCCGCGAAAATTGAAAACGCAATTTAAGCCTATTACATAAAACCCATTTGACTTCAGAATTGTTTGAATGTTTATCAGAGATGCTACGAGAAAACGACTTTGTTTTTGCTTCGTTTTGATTTTACCTGTTTACTATCCGTATTAAAATTCGTTATGTTAAATTGTGAAGTCTAATTTCAAAGAACAAAAACAATCGAATATCACCTACAAATAACAAAGAGCCTCAATGCAATCTAAAACTGAACACGGTTGTACTTTTCCCATGAAACAACAATATTAAACGTCAACAGTCAGGGTAAATGTACACTTGTACAAGAACGTATAATGGTATAGAACTACTAATTATTAACTCTGTGAAATCTTCTGTTTACGGTTGATATTAGTTCTAGAACATTTTATCCTTGCCCTACTCTCCCAGGGTAGATTGCTACAGAACTACAAGTCGTGAAAAATCATTCAAAACCTTCTTCATCTCTTTGTATTTGTGGAACCGAAAATTATGATTGGTAAATTACAAAATATGGTACATTGACGTGAGGACTAGGAACTCATGATATTTTCTAGGCCGAGGGAATGAGGGATTTAGATCAATGGTCAGGCGACGTTTCGTTCATGCATAAATTCATGATGCATGTATTGACTTCGTCTTCCTTCGCGCTTAAACGTTATTTCGCTTTCGACCATCAACGAGTTAGGAACAAATCTGAGTTTACCAGATCGAACAAACTAGCGCGAGATGGTTGAGCTACATATGGGAGATATCTCCCACATTGAGAGATGTCGTACTATTAAATTCAGCATAGGAAAAATGCGAGTGAATTTTAACCCTGTTGTAACACTGTGTTCGGCTATAATCATTTGGGGTTTAGTAATTTTTTGCCTCGTGGAGACCGAAACGGCAGCGGTAGAAATGCCCAAGTGGACGAGTTGGGTGACTGAGAAATGGACGTGGTTGTACATTGGTACGCAAGACGCCTGGGCCGTCTTCATGATCGTCCTGTTCTTCTCCAAGTATTCCAAACTAAAGCTTGGCAAGACAGATGATGAGAAACCCGAGTTCAGCGATGCTTCGTACTTTAGTATGCTGTTCGCGGCCGGCATTGGCGTTGGACTTTTCTATTTCGGAGTCGCAGAGCCTGTGATGCACTACGAACCAGGCGGGAAATACGGCAATCGATACCAGAACAGGTTAGTTATAGTACCCTCGCTTTTATTTGATATAAAACTGGAAGAACTGGCCTCCCCAAAACCGGTTTGTCGGGAATTTTTGTCGAAATCTAATGAATGAAACCTTCACGCATCGTTGGGGCTCCCCGCATTGCGCGCCAAAAATTATAATTACGTAACGAATTCTTTATTTATTTGGGTTAATCCCGCTGATGTTGTGTTCTTTTAGAGATCTGAGTTTATTATTCGAACTTCATTTGGGAAAATATTGAATATAATACGCGCCGGTTGAATCTTTAACCTGAGGAATTCATAACCTGCTTTCCGTCACACCCTTTCTTCAGTACACGTGGCTAAACAGATTGACCCGGTGTTCTTAAATTATTTCACTTTCATATTTCCATAGTAAACGTTTCCTCGGTAAGGGATTCTACGATTTGTTTTCAAGCAGCCACGATGGAAAGAAGGGGCTATGATTTTTAAGCATTTATCAAATAATTTCGTAGCGAAATCATTGTGAAATCATTGATTAAAGCTTAAATATTCAGCTGCGGTCTCGAGTGAAATGAGACAATATGTAAATTCACGGGAAGTAAAATACTCCACTAATCTTTCGCACAAAGACTAACCACATGTATTTGAGATACATTTTTTAATGATACTATAAGGTTTATTGAGTAATGTTTCTATCCTTATGTTTTGGTGTGAACTTGTTCTTTTTCTTTATAAAAACGGACAATGAAAACGAATTGGTCGACAGTTTGCATTGGAAAGGAAAGGAAACGAGGAAGGAAGTTTGACATGCTTCAGGGAAAAAACAAGTGCCTGAATATAAATTCAAAGTCAAGGATTGAAAGCACGAGGAGCTGAAACCACTACAGTTAAAATCATCGCCCTAAATAACTGCTAAAGAAAATTCTCCAGGTTGTTTTTTTCTTTTCCATGGAACCAGTGATTTTACTTGCTACTCATCTATAAAATATGCGAGAAAGAAAGGGTTTTCATAGAAGGCGTGGGTGAATTATTGTGCGGGCGTGCAATGAAATCATGGTATAAAATAGATCAGCTATTTCGTTTACAAATCATGTATTTCCTTTCTTTAAACTCAGCGGTAAATGGTTTAAGGAATTTAAAGTCAGAGAAAACGAGCTGGTGAAACGAAAAGCAAAAGCAAAATCCCGAAGTTTGACATTCAGTTGCCCGAAATTTATTCATTTCGGTTAGTGAAGCTTTCAATGAAATTCCCGGCCCAGCGAGACCATCTTAAGGTCCTTAAAATATCTGAAGCTGGTATTGAAAGGCCAGAGGGCATTATTGCACAACTCGCTTTGATTGGTTGGTGGGCATCGGACCACTGCCACTTGTCTCTTTCGGTGATATATTCATAGGTTAGAAGCGTAGAAGTTTTGCAGACATTTTTACAATAAGTTACTTTCCTGTGCCGATATCTTGTATTGTACGGCATACACGAAGCCTTCAAAGCTTCAGCCTAATAAAAGGAAAATATATTAATCTAATTTGCCCAAAGGAACTATATTATATCAACTGGGAAATATTTCGTGTTCAACCAGACTATGCTTTCTTTTTCGCTCTGTGGTGTTAGCGGTTATTTGTCTGCGTTTCACTTAACTTTCTTGCCCATAATCTATTTTGACCTGAAATGTCTAGTATTTTGTCTGGAAATCAATTGTGCGTTTTGACGAGAGCGCACTGTGTTTTCCTTTATTGCCTCGCCAAATTTAATATTTATATTGTATAATAAGTACCAATCGTGCTATTATGTCATTTTTCAAAATTCTTCCTGTTCCTATCGTCTATTAATTTTGTCAAAGAGGTTTTTTTGTTCCAGTTTATATTATTATAGTATTCAGCAATACTACTATACGAAAGGATCGCAAAATCCAGCTTTACTCTAACTAATTTGTATACAGTACGACAGAGAACCAGTTGGAGTGACACATAACAGAAGTAGCCGCTTTTTGTTGAAGGTCTGGCGATATTTGCACAAGCGCCACAATTTCTCGCGCCAAAACCACAGGAAGTCCAGATCTCTTTCAAACCCGAGAATCAGACTAGTACCTAAAAAACTTGATTATAGCCCACACATAATTACATTGGGGTTTCCCAATATTTTTCCCAGCGTTGTGTATAACAATTCGCTTTCATTTATTTGCTTTTTCGGCAAAATAAACTTCTCTATTCGGCCGTCGTGAAATTTTCACGGATTTTACAGTCACTTTTGTGCCCCTCTAGAGTCCTTTATTGAATTCATTATTCCATTGCTGATTTTAGTCTCTTGGTTTCAATTTGGTTTGAGTATTGAGGTCTCGTTACGCACAACGTGTTCGATCCATTTGCCAGAAAATCGAGAAAATTACAAAATTTCAAATATCTTTTCTAATCATTAATGATGGAGCATGAAATTTTCAGGATAGTTAACATTCATCGACGAGTAAAATGTTTTAGTATGGAATTTCGGCTGATACACTCGTCACGTGGCCAGTCACGTAACATTTTCAATTTTCAAAGTTTTAAAATTTCTATGGTGGTGAGTTTCACTCCTTTTTAAAAAGTTACTAGCTAACAATATTTCTCTCTTTGGGTTCTACATAGTGACGTTTTTACATGTGGAAAACATTTGCTCCTTTAGGGTGCTTTAAGGGGCTGATATATTAATTAGGTCACGTGACCTGATTCCGACCCTTATATCTCGTTAACAGTAAATAATAGTTCAGCAGGCAAAATGGTACGTGAGAATGAACACTAACTATACACACATCGGCATAAGTCTGGCCTAGACGGAACGCTAGCACAGTCTATTACCCGTGCAGTTCGGCAACCATGTACAGCTGTTTCGTCCTTGTTAGGACTCATCAGCATGGCATAGCCGGTGTTTGCCTCAGTAAACTTCATTGGCAAACAACTGCAAAGGCGACTTCGAAAATCGAAGTGCTTTAAACCACAGCAAAGACCCATGTGGGACCTTTAGCTGCGACCGGGCTAGCGTTATGCCAATGTATGGATCACGCAATGAGACCAAGCTAGAGAAGTCCGTCGGTTAGCCATACTAACCTTTCGTGATGCCAATGTATGGATCACGCAATGAGACCAAGCTAGAGAAGTCCGTCGGTTAGCCATACTAACCTTTCGTGATCCATACATTGGCATAACGCTAGCCCGGTCGCAGCTAAAGGTCCCACATGGGTCTTTGCTGTGGTTTAAAGCACTTCGATTTTCGAAGTCGCCTCTGCATTTGTTTGCCAATGAAGTTTATGAGGCAAACACCGGCTATGCCATGCTGATGAGTCCTAATAAGGACGAAACAGCTGTACATGGTTGCCGAACTGCACGGGTAATAGACTGTGCTAGCGTTCCGTCTAGGCCAGACTTATGCCGATGTGTGTATAGTTAGTGTTCATTCTCACTTATCAAAATGGTACGATGTTTCTATTGCTGAGGTCTATCCATTTTCACCAAAGCTGTATTGTTAGATGTTTTCTCCATCACCGGAAAAGCAATTTACTGTTTTGTCACGTGACATGCCTTGTGACGTCACTCCGCACTAAGTTATAGCACCAAAAGATTATGTTCGTCCAGTTTTATCACTGTGCCAAAAATTAGCCTGCCTTGATAGATTAAAGCAATTTAAGGCACATTTTGCGTTTTTGGGGGCTAGCCCCAAGCCCATTTCGAATCCCAGGCCTTAATGTGCTTGAGTTCTAAATAGCTAACTGATTAATTTTGAGCCAACGTTAAAACGCGGGAATCGTCATCCTTTAGTATGACTGTATAGCCTTCGGGACGGCTACTCGGGCGTTCACATGGCTGTAGTTGTGTTTGGGTTTTCCATATTTATTGGTTATCAAATGTTTTGAAAACGTATTATTTCTTGTTTTATATCATAAGGACGTCGAAGCTAAGATTTGCAAAAAAAAAAAAATACTATTTAAAACATAACTAAGGCTGACACCAACACATTTTGTACTTTTTCAGTTTGAGTAAAATATCTAGAGAACTATATGTACATTTGTAAAGGTGCACTTAGAGAAAATTGCTATCTTCTAGGGAGTCAAATTAAGCAACTTTGATCATCAAATTAAGAACAGATCGCCTTGAATTGCAAATTCCCCATAGTTGTGTGATTTCGGAGGAATAATTGCACTAGTTGCACTTTCCGGCTTACGTCCGACACTTTCTGCTACTAGTAGGCCAACCAGAACGCTGCATTGACAATAGACCGCTAGTGTGATTTGACTAACGGTAAATAACCAAAAATTCGTTTGCTAGTCTTCTTTATAACCCATGCCTTTGACTCTACGTTCTCATACTCATTAATTATTCACGAGGATAACAGCCAATTGCAAGAGCGAAAATTGGGTCACGTGATGATACTGGAAACCCGGTAAATTATAAAGAAATACGGTCCAGTCCTCATTGTCGGATTTGAAATATTACCTCTACAAGTTATTTTGATGCGAAAACAGGCCATTTCCTTGAGCGCATGCGTTAGGGGCTGTCGCGAGGTGACGAGCCGGGGAGCTCTGGGTACGTATTCAACGCACTTTGAGATGTCTACCCATCTAGACATTTATATGCAGTATCTGCGTTATCAGCATAAGCCACAATGTGACATGTGGTCTAACCAATCCTTGATAGAGCTCATCATTTCAAATACACATTCATATTTGGAATTCGAGAAAATGTGTAATTCAGGAGCGCATGGCCAACAACCTTGTCTTAGATATACCTTGCTGCAAAGTCAGTGAAGAATTCAAAGTGGTGAAATTGTCAATGAAACAGGAAAATTGCAGAGACTCGTGGAAATTGCAGAAACTCGTGTTCTTCAACCATACAGCATTTTTGCTTAGGCTTACAGAAGACCTGACCAGATAACCACAGCTAGCCCGCGCGTGGTCCACCTCAGTGTTCCCTACTGCACATAGCAAAGGCGATTTCATTAATAAATGTGATTTTCATCTCTCTCCATTAGGTATTCTGACAACCAAGAGGCCCAAGATGCTATCAATGTGACTCTCTTCCACTGGGGAATCCATGGCTGGATTGTCTACACGATGATCGGGCTGCTGTTAGGCTTCCTGTCATACAGAAACGACATGCCGATGACAATGAGGACCTGCTTCTATCCGTTGCTAGGCGACAAGATCTATGGCACATTTGGAGATGTGATTGACATCATATCAGTAGTGTGTACCATGTTTGGTGTGTGTACGAGTCTTGGTGCCGGCGCTATTCAGCTCAACGACGGTTTCAATCGACTCAACCCCAACATCAGTGAGTCCCGCCAAAACCAGGTCATTATTATCTGGGGGATAACCGCCGTAGCCACCGCTTCCGTCATCAGTGGACTAAAGATCGGCATCCGCCGCCTCAGTGAAATCTGTTTCTCCCTCGGCATGTTCATCTTCGTCGTCGTGTTCTGCTATGACGACACCTGGTACCTCCTGAACGTGTTTGTCCAAAGCATTGGTTACTATCTCCAATGGATTGTACAACTCGGTTTCCACACAGACGCCTTCGCTCAAGAGGGGAACTCTCCTGATGGTAAAGAGGCCCCCGGATGGATGAATGACTGGACCATTTTCTACTGGGGTTGGTGGATCGCTTGGGCTCCCTTTGTTGGCGTGTTCATCGCTAGAATCTCTCGTGGACGCACAATCAGACAGTTCATCACCTATACACTCACCGTACCCATCGTCTACTGCATCATGTGGTTCTCCATATTTGGCGCGATTGGTATTAAGATGGAACGAGAGGCCGCGCTTGCTGGGATCAATTGTAGTTCACTGCTTGGGGGTGCAACCTCGACCGAGTCATACAAAGGGCTCTACCGCCTGTCCTGTAGACCTTCCACTAGTATGTGGTTCGACGTGATGGAACAATACGAAGGGATAGGTCCTTTTCTGTCCACCATGTCCATCGTTGGGCTGATCCTTTACTTCGTCACCAGCTCTGACAGCGGCTCTCTCGTGATTGACAGCCTCTCAGCCAATGGACATCCAGATCCGCCTGTACTGCAAAGGGTTTTCTGGGCGTTGACAGAGGGCGCATGCGCAACTGGTCTACTTTGGACTGGAGGTAAGCATGATGTTACAAAAAACTTCAGCGAAATATCTTCCACATCTTAGCTATTGTAATCAATGCATACCTAACACCGAAAATCAAGCTCACAGCATTCTCTTACCCAGAGCTCCCCGGCTCATCTCCTCGCGGGGGAGGCTCTGGTGACAGCCACTGACGCATGCGCGAGATTTTATACAGAGCCGTTGAGAGAAAGATCTTTCTTCGCATGCACCAACGTTCAAAACCAGCCAATCAGCAAAAGTCCTCAAATGGATGTCACCAGAGCCTCCCCTGCGAGTTGAATTCGAGCCGGGGAGCTCTGGGTACGAGAATGAGCGCACAGTAGGTGCTTTTCATTAGCTCTGCACATGCGTGAACTCTAGAGTCAGGAACAAACAACTTATTCGTACGTACTCAAAATACCTACCGAGGTATTGATAACAATCTTACTGCACTGATGAAGTGTCAGGAGCCACGAAACAACTGTTTCATATCAAGAAAATTTCGCCAAAAGCTGTCGTTTTGCCGACGTTGCAAAACTTCCTTATTAGGAAATCCCCCCTTACCTTATTTGGAAGGTCTGTAAGTACTTTTCCTCATATCTTAGCGAAAAAGGCAGGAAAATTTACCAAAACTTGCAGATACTCGAGAAACATCCTTCTCTTGGTCGCCATTTTGTTTTTATCCCCCACCGAGGGGCCTGAGTCACGTTTTGGACACCACAGGCAACCCGCGCGGATTTTCCATAAAAACGACAGCACTTTCTTGATATGAATATTTAAGCGCTCTACAATCCAAATTTTATATATTTTATCTACATACCATAGAGTCCTAAAGTGTGACGTCACAAATTTGAAAAATTTCGAATTTCAGATTATAGTCCACGGATAATGAAAGACCAACTTCGAAGAACGTTGCATGCGAAAAATGAGGTGAATCTATCGAAACGCGACCGAGCTATGGCCCAATGAATACTAATTTTCTTTAACAAATCACTGTATTTTGGACTCAGTTCATAACTTTATGAACTGAACCAAAAATACAGTGATTTGTTAAAGAAATTTATGTATTCAGCGGGCCATATCTCGGTCGCGTTTCAACCGATTCACCTCATTTTTGGTGTGTAGCTTTCAATCGATATGCCCTTTCGAAATCAAGGAACAAATATTGCTAAATCGAAAATTTTGTTTTTGTGACGTCATCACTTTAGGACTCTATTAGCGCTACACATTCTATGCTATATATTAGCATTTCCATACACAATCTTACTGCAGGCAACTGAACATCGGGTTCGGCAGGCAACTGAACGGCAGGCAACTGAACAACGTAATTCGGATGTTTAATGTATCTCTTACAGTCAAAAGACATGAAGCGTGCCCCCCTAGAGTTGAATATTCAATTCAGTATTCCATTACTGATTTCATTATTCAGTCAAAAAATGCATTTTTGAATTCAATATTAAAAATGTTAAATGCTCAAATTTTGATTTCTTAATAAGCAATTGTTCACCCAGAGTAATTTTTTATTACAAAATTTGAATTGAAAATTGTATTTTTGGATTGAATAATGAAATCAATAATGGAATAATGAATTGAATGTTCAACTCTAGGGGGCACGCTTCGTGTCTTTTGACTGTAATAGCTGTGTATTCACACTAGAGAGAAGGAAAACTCGTCTGAGACGAGTTTAATCTCGTCAGAAAAAGTTCCTGTCTTATGTCAATTCTACTCAGAAACACTTGCTTGTTATCTGTCTAAACTTTATTCTTCAAAAAATGTTTTCGCGTGATCACAGAAGAACAGGGAAATTCAAGGCGAGAAACTCGTCTCAGACGAGTTTTCCGTCTCTAATGTGAATACAGCTAATGTAGCCTTCCTCTAATTCAGTTTATATTCACAACTCGTAGCACTATATCTCCTCTAGCTTAAAAGAGCTTCAGGGCCTCATTACGCGGCTGTCGGTGCGCCAATGTATAAGAGCTTAATTTCTTTTTTTTTAGTCTCACTTTTTGTTCAATTTGAGCAACTTTTAACGTTTCTGTTAAGTTGTATTTCGTTCCTAATCAATTTATTTGTGATAATTAGTGTGATTAAGATTATTAGTATTGTATGAGCCTGTATACCATGAGCCTTGCAGCTCGGGAGATGGGGTAACCCCTTGCTGCGTTGCCGACGAAATATAAATTATGTTTTGTTATGGACTGATCCTTACTCCGTCGCAAGCTCTCCAGCGTTATTGACGAAAAATCAAATATGTTATGTTATGCGCAGCAAAAATAGAACATCAAACATAATTTCCTGTACACAGAAACATGGAAAACCGTTCTCACGTTCTATATTTAGTGGATTAAATAGCCCTTGTCAGCCACTCCTTTGTTATTTTTTCAGTCGATATGAGACCACGAATTACGTGTAGAAATCTTGAAATAGTCTTCTAAAAACAAAGTTTTATTATTCATTTATCGAATTCAATCGCAAATATTGCACTACATTATCTAAATCAGCTGATGGACATGGATGCTTTCTCTGTCTCGGTATGTTGCCAGGCTGACAAAATGGAGGCTGACAGATGCTCTTAAAACTGAAACTCGTTCTCCTTGTTTTCTGCAGGAAAGAGAGCTCTGAGTGCGCTCCAAGCCGCATCCGTCTCATCCGGTCTCCTCTACACGGTCATCCTCAACTTCGTCTGCGTGGCGATATGGCGAGCAGTGAGGTACGAGACAGGCGACCTTGACTTCAAGGGTCCACACTTCTCATCAAGCCTCTTTGAGTTCTTCTACAATCCATCTTGGAGTCGTCTGAGAAAACTCATCACAGCAACCTTGGCACCTTGGTGGCCGTTGGGAAACGCCGCGGGAAGACTCGGCTCCAAACGTTGGCCTACGATGGTGATCCTTGCTATTACCTTCTATACCGGGATTATTCTTATTGTCCTAGAGAGCGTACACCACGGGCTAGCTTACCTCGGGATTGGGATCCTCGTTGGATTCGTCGCCTATGCCTCGGGAATTCGCTTCCAGATCCGAGAGAAGTTCGATATCATCGGGAATATGGCGGAGGATTTCTTTGCCGTTCTTCTTCTGTATCCCTTGGCGGCTATGCAGTGCGAAGAGCACATGGCGCTCATGGACTTCTCCCGGAGTTCGTCCACCGAGAGAAGTCTTGAAGAAGGAGAAGAGGAAGAAGTTCCGCTGAAAAGGATGAGCGAGGAGGTTATTGATATACAAGGGAGATGCAAGAGACTAAGCTCTGCAGGTAATTTTCATAAGACTGAGTATTTGTAGCACATTGACTGCTAGGTTGAAATACCAAACCGTTCGGTAGACAAATCTGGCAGACATCCAGGGTAAATGGGATATTAGTAAAACTACGAAAGTGACTATAAGAAATTCCGCGCGCTGATTGGTGGAAATTTATATTTTATTTTGCTATAGTCACCTAGTAGGAGGTGCGACGCAAGACCGCACTTTCCAAATCCAAGATGGCGACCGCGATCACTAACCGCGATAAACAACATGTTACTGCGGTTTCATAATTCTGCGAACTTTCACAATTCGCCTTCGGTTCGTGTCTTTCAAGTTTTAATCAGTTCTCCCAACATTCCCCTCGTGTTTGTAAGAAAGCAGAGAGCACGCGGAAAGTACTTTTATTGCTTAATCAAAGCCTCTGAGAAATCACACAGAGTTGTTCACTCGTTTGATTGACGGAATGCAAACCGTGGTTTGCTGGTCGGCATAAAGTTCGCATAATTGTGAAAATCGCAGTAACTGTAACTCAGTCAAAGGAACGATTTATGAGAACAATGCGCGGCGCAGTGCTTCAATGACAAGTAGACAGTAGAACAAACACTTGGTACTGTGCGTTTACTCCACTACATTTTGTTCAGAATCCCATAGCTCAATTCTTACGCGCGCGTTGATTGGCTAAAGACGAGTGTGATTTAACGTGGAATCAAGGGTTGAAAGCTGAATTCGACAAAACAACAGGTTACCCGCGTGCAAAGAAAGTTCATTCCACTAAAAATAATATCCAATCCTTGCTATGGGATTCAAGAAAAATTCATCACTCGACTCATGAATTCAACGTTAAATTTCACGTGAAAAAAGATATCGCACTAAATTTACTGTGAAATTCACTCGTCATGTGATATTTACCTGCAGTTGATTACCACAGTCAGTCATGTGAAATCAAAATGAAATGAATGAAACAACCATATCACTTCTGTGTACAACTATATTGCTTTTCATCTAAAAAAGTATTTTGACCAATAAATTAACAATGTGTACGAATCGTATCTGTCTTACCAGATGATAAAAGAAGAGAAGCAAGAGCGACTAAAGTGGTTCTATGAGGAAGGGTCAACGTTCTCCTTAGTTCAGGAACGCCTAGCTGATTTGTGCCCCGCGTGTTGTACCGCGCCCTCTTCGTGTCTGCTGCGTTATAATAGTGTGCTATACGCGTGCTGATAACGTGAAGTGCTATAGGCAAGCTACTCGTATGTTAAACATTGCTGGCCTTGGATAGCTAATGGATAACTTAGAGTGAGTGATCTGCTACTAAGTTTGCCGTCAACCACACAGTAGAATAAGTGCTATTTATAGAATCTCATTCCCTACTAACTATAGACAAGGACAGTCCTAATGTGAAAGATCGTCACTCCGAGTATGGACTCCTAGTACTCATAAGATGCTGAAAATAGCACATAATCTACAGTGTTAACGGACAGTCCTAATGTGAAAGATCGTCACCCCGAGTATGGACTCCTAGTGCTCATAAGATGCTAAAAATAGCACATAATCTACTGTGTTGACGGACAGTCCTAATGTGAAAGATCGTCACTCCGAGTATGGACTCCGAGTATGGACTCCTAGTGCTCATAAGATGCTAAAAATAGCACATAATCTACTGTGTTGACGGACAGTCCTAATGTGAAAGATCGTCACTCCTAGTAATGCACTTCTGCTCATAAGATGCTAAAAATAGCACATAACCTACAGTGTTGGCGAACATGTGTCCTATGATAAAATATTATCACTCCTTATAGTTATTGACATCTGGTAACGTCCTCTTGGGGTCAAGATAACGATGCATGACGTAGTGCAAATGCGTTAATTGTAAATAGAGCAACTGTCTTTGTAGACTAGCATCTCGTTTTGGTTTCGACAGTAAAATCATATCATATGTGATTTGTGGCCTTCTCAATATCGTACGAACGATATTTAGTGAATTAGTCTGGATTCTAGTGGATTGGTATCGATTTCTATAGGATATTCCAACATCTTAATATATCAAAGCATAAAGTTATATAGTTGTACGATTTATACTGCGATAGTTACGTGTTAATTAAAATTGTGTAAATAAACATCATTTGGTAAAAAAAAAAACTTTCCTGGAATCTTTGTTTGGAAGCCATGTTGATGCAGGACTGAAGCTGCCATTTTTCCTCCTCCTAGATTACCCTAAAAGGAAACGTTTCTTTGACAGCTAAACTCGTTGCATCGTGATCTGGGTTTTCAAAATTGGCTTTTCTTGTCTGCTGTCAAATCTAATGAGCCAATCAGATTACCGCCCTGATTCACCTAGAGCAGTCGCCTGGCTTTCCGTCGCGACGTTGTCTGGTTTTAGTTCAAAGGGAAGCCAGTTGTCTGCACTAGGCGAAACAGGGTCAGAGTTTATGGCTCAGATGGCTCGATTGGCGGAAGAGCAAAGTCAAAAATCAAAACATAATTTGATGTTTTTGAAAACGTGGCTCGCAATGCAACGGTTTTACTGTAAGGGACGTGTCATTATTTAGCGGGGAGAGGGCTACTATTTTTTTAAGCAAAGGCTCCAAAAAAATTTAGGACCCTCCCCTTGAACATAACAAACAAATTGTGACCCTCCCCCAGTCATAGGTGAAAAACATTAGGACCCGCCTCCCCCCATCCCCTATTTGACCTAGATTTATGAACCCCTGAAGTAGAAAACATTTTACAGAAAGAGGGGGGCACAATTTTATTTCATTGCGCGCGAAGCTCGCCCAAATTTTGATAAACGCAATTCATCAAGCCTCTGAGAAAGGGTAGATGAACATTACGTTTTTCGTGTATAGTAAACAAAGCCTTTCAGCAGCCCAGGAAATGCGCTACCTCAACTACATAGATTAGATGAAAGCGTCTATTGATGAGTCTGTAGGTTATATTATTCATGCGCGCAACTGCACGCCGCAAATGACGAAATTATTATTATATATTTATGTGCTTGTAGCGCGGCGCAAATGACGAATTTCTATGCCTTTCTACGCTTGTAACGTCGAACTCACGCTTACCTAAGGGTTCGTCTTTCGAACATAATGACTGCGCGGCAGGCCTATCACTGCAAGGTATTTTTGGGAGAGTTTCTTTTTTACTCGTCGTGTCTTCGTTGCGCGAGATCTGAAAGAGTATATTAGATGTCATTCGCGCCGAAATTGTTATTATGTATTGAAGTTAAGTAAAAAAATGTAAATGACGGAGAAGTTGCTGAAAAAAATTTGGACCCTCCCCCAAATAGGAGTGAAAAAATTTTCACTCTCCCTCTAGACACGCGAAAAAAATTAGGACCCTTCCCACAAAAATAGGAGCCCTCCCCCCGCTAAATAATGACACGTCCCTAAGGCATTTGATTGCCCGAAAACTATGACTGAGCGCTACTGATTTTGCAAAGTGCTGCCCGACACCAATCAAATTCCCCTCCTTTAGAAAACTGCAATACCAAGATTGTAAAGACGAGTGCATATGGTTTATCAGGCCAGGTGGCGGAAATAGTCGCTGGCAACCTTAGAATAATTTATTTTGATCAAAACTGGGTGATTAGACTAGAACATAGTCAAGCGAGAAAATCAATTTCTGACAAATAATTAAATTGTTGATTTTATTAATAATTTATTAAGACGCAGGTTGTTCTAGAACTTATCAAAGTAACAAATCTTTTGATTTGGTTTTGGTGTTTTTTGAACTATGAATATAAGTGATAAGCTGTGATCTTCCCCCCAAAATCGTCTAATGGGCCTGCGAAAAAATAAATTCAAACGTTCACAGAAATGTTGCATTATGAAGCATGAATAAAAATATTTGCCAATGCCGATCCTATAAACATTCCTGTATTGTTTTAGAAAACTTTGAAATTCAGTTTCTCGGGTCTCATGAGAATTTTTGGCTGGAACTAACACTACTTATTCTCTTTCATGGGAACCTACAAAACTATCACCAAAATAAAGTCAATAGGTATCAAACCTTTTAGTCACAATATTTTTGGCCAATCATTGCTCGAATTTCTAAAACAACCCTGTCTTTAAAATAATGAATGAGAGTATCATATCATATCAAAAATACCCTGATCAAAACCATCGTTTTTGAAACACTCACGGCCAAAACCAAATTTGGAAGTATTTATCTTATTTGGAAGTGATTGTAGATCCCCTTCTGATAAGAATTTCGGCGACATTTGCCAGAAAAACACTGAATTTTGAGCGAGAACTTCCAGGTATTTTAGCGACTCGATCTTTCAAAGCATCCTCCATGTTGGATCTAGCTCAGCAGCCAGGCCTGATCTATTTTGAGCATCCACAGGGAACCCGTGCGACTCGCCCTAGTCCCCTAATAGGGACTTTGCAAAAACGACGGCTTATTTTTGCCATGTTTGTGTTCTATTTAAAATGACGCGGAAATGATAACAATGTTGCAAGGTTCAAGGGCCCCTTGAACCTTTTCCCATCTTAAATAAAGCTAAAAATATAAATGCCATGCTGTAGAAGCCCTAAATGTAATAACTGGCCCTAAGTGTAATAAAGGCCCCAAGTGTAATAAAGATTGGCCTTAAATGTAATAAAGGCCCTAAGTGTAATAAAAAGTGGCCCTAAGTGTAATAAACGCCCCAAATGTAATAGAAAGTGGCCCTAAGTGTAATAATGGCAATGACCATCCATCGAGAACGAAACATATAATTATTTTGGAAAGAACCATGAGTACATTGGCATTATTAATTTGTTTCTAAATTGTGACGTCTATCGAAATCCCCAAAATTTGGACGCACACAATTTCAACAGTTTTTTTTTTCTTTTTCAAGCATGAATTCGGCTATTGGGCTCCCGGCGCTCATTCGAAATACAGTGGTACTTCTATCAAGCTGCCACCCTCGGAACCGAGCCAAGTGGCCGCTTTAGAGAAGTTGGCCGCTGAATAGATGTATTAAAATGCAGTACTTTACTGACAAATACGGTATTTTGGGACGGTAATAAGTGGCTGCTCAATAGAGGGTGGCCGCTAGAGGTATCACTGTAATATATTGATATAATATGTCGATTTATTCCAACAAGGACGGGTATCTCTACCGCATGTAGACGGGGTCTAATATGAAGCAAACCGCCGTGGGCTTTGTAATATTAAGTATTGGCTTCGGGGTACTCATGTATTGAGGATAGGTGTGTGCTCTACTCTTTGAGAAGCTGACCTTAAATCTACAACTTTAATTATACGTATCTGTTCTAGAGAACTTACAAAAATCGGTACCCTGCCAGAAAGAAAGGCCGCTTTGATCAGTTATTTTCGGTTATTTTAAGAGATCATGCTATTCCACCACCTTTGGGTCGGTTTGAACAAGTTCTTCAGGTTCTTTTCGAAATAATTATATGTTTTCACGCCGGGCCTATAAGGATCAAAAATCGCCGGGGTTTGTTGTAACTTTGTGAGTTTTAGTCCAATCACTACCAAATTTCACATGTAAATAGTACTCATAAAATTAACAAACATAGTAATTTTGGAATTTTCAAATTAACGAATTTTGGCTGGAAAATGACGTCATCAATCTTAAACCAAAATTTAAAATCGATCATATGACATTTTTGAGAATCGGGTATGGAAGAGCTCATTGAGATAGCCACAAAACCGAAAGATTTTTGAAATATCTCATCCCGTTAAGAAGTTATGGATATTTTAATTTTGTATTTCCACGGAACGCTGACCAAAACAAAATGGCGGACATGCAAACTTAAAATACTCATAACTTCTTAAGGGAATGAGATATTTCAAAAATCTTTTCGGTTTTGTGGCTATCTCAATGAGCTCTTTCATATCAAAGTCATAAAAAGTTCATATGATCGATTTAAAATTTTGGTGTAAGATTGATGACGTCTTTTTCCCGCCAAAATTCGTTAATTTCAAAATTCCAAAACGACTATGTTTGTTAATTTCATGAGTACTATTTACATGTGAAATATGGTAGTGATTGGATTAAAACTCACAAAGTTACAACAAACCCGGCGATTTTTGATCATTATAGGCCCGGCGTGTTTCGCTCTCGATTGAATCACTTGATCATGCTATTGCACCCCCCTTGGGCAAGTTTGTATGGTCATTGCCATTATCACACTTAGGGCCACTTTTTATTACACTTGGGGCCTTTATTACACTTAGGGTCTACTTTTATTACACTTAGGGCCACTTATTACATTTAGGGCTTCTACACATGCAACCCCCGATCTTCAAATGTAGCATGTCAAGACGTTTGCGGCCTAACCTTGTCGACTTGCCACTTTCCTTATTAGGAATTCCCACCTTACCTTATTTGGAAGGTCTGTAAGTATTTTCCCTCATATTTTAGGGGAAAAAAAAGAGAAATCCACCAAAAATTGCAGGTATTCGAGAAACATCGTTCTCATGGCCGCCATGTTGTTTTTTGTCTCCGCCAAAGGGCCTGGGGCAAAACACAGGTAGCCCGCGCGTATTCACAAAAAACGACAACGCTATCTCGATATGGATATTTTTTTGTATAATAATACAAAATTCCTTAACAAAACTACGATATTTATATTAAAATGTGGGGATTTTAAAGGATTTCGACCCAATACACCAGTTGGCGTTTGATAGAAGCGATTTAATTTCGCAGAAATCTTTCGCATGTAGCAAGAGCATCCCGAATTTAGTAGGTATGCCAATTTATAGCACCATAGGATGAAAACTAGTGAAATATTTTACATAGGTTTGTATGGTGAGGTGCAAAAGTCTTGCAAAGCCATATCTTCTCTAGTCTATGCTATGGTGCTACAAACTTGCATATCTATTACATTTGGGGAGCTCTTTCCAGTGATAGTGACAGCTTTTTGCCAATTCACTCCTATCAAATGGCGGAATTAACCGCGAACTGGTCTATGCGCGCGGGAGCGGGAGTCTGATATGCGGTGTGTACAGTTGGCACCCTCTTCGCCGTCGCTAGTTTCCCTTTCGTAAAACCTCGTTGGCATCCAAAAGCAAACCATGGTTTACCAAAGGGAAAATTGCTATTTTACTTTTTTATTTTTTAGACGTACTTTATTCGTTGACTTTGCCCTATTTATCTTTTTGGCTCCAACCCCCTGTTTTTTGTTAACTCCCCCAATAGGCCATTTGTACTAACTGGATTACGTGACCCCAACCACCTCTTAACGAGATGTTTTGTCAAAATAGATTCCAGAAATACTAAGAACCAATTGATATTAGTCAGAAACTCAAACAGCTTAAAATCTCTAACCTGGAGCAAATGGCAGCGAGTTGACTTTTCAAATTTTATTCAGAATGTATGGGATTTGGGTCACGTGACCCAGTTATTGCAAATAGCCTATTGAATGCCATGATGGTACCCGGCTCTTTGCAAGGTCCCATTTGTAGATATAGATAGATCCACCTGCCCATGACATATATGCGCGCCAGCTTAGCGCCACTTGTACACGCCGATGTCAAATTTGTCGATACTCACTAAACAAAATTTATTGACGATTAAAACGCAAACATTGGAACAAATTGCCCTGCTTAGAAGACATGTGCATGTTGTGTAATTGTCATGTGCATGTTGTGTAATTGTGTAGGCTCTGGATTTCTGCTGCCCCGGCCTCGAGTGTTTGCATGGAGTTTTATCTGGTGAACGCTGATCGTCTCTGATCTAGCTGCTCGTTGGTACCTTTGTTATTTTTCAACAAAAATCTTTCAACATTGGCCCACAAACTTACTTGGGAATTCTGATTTCGATTAAGTTATTGCTGCCATGGTAACGATATACTGCAGAAAGAGCTTTATTTCACATCAGGACCATTCAGCAAAATAATTGCCACATTCACGCCAGTTCGGCCCAAAAAATGTTCTAATTGTTATCTTTTAAGGGTCTTCAGAAAAAAAAAACAATGATAAAATTTTGTAAAAAGGTTGTCGATGCCCCCGTTGTAAAATTTCCATACTAGGAAACCCTTACTTCATATGGAATTTTTAATTACTCGTGGCTTATTTAAAAGTGCAGGGGCGCTTTCTGCTATGGTCAGGAAAAAGAATCACCATTTCAAGTCGTAAAGGCAAAGTATATCTATGAAGAAAACAAAATGCTACAAAAGTTGTAGTATTGAAAAAGGGCATCGGTCGGGCACGGGCTATGTGGCGCGGCGCCGCGCATTTCCCTTTCTTAAACGGTCGATGCCTTTAAGAACGGTCGTTGCCATATTCTGTGAACGGTCGATGCTTTTTCAGAAAGAAGGTCGTTGCCTTTTCGATCCCTTGGGACAATTAGTCATTTCATTCATAAAGATTCGTTCTGTTCCAAAAGGCAACGACCGTTTACGAAAGGGACAACTGCCGCGGCGCCTGACATCCTGATAATTATTTTCATCAAACTAGTCTATCATGTAGAAGGCAGAAATGTCGTCATGGCAACAAAAAAGCTTTGTATATTTCACTATTGTTTTCTCTGAAAAAGAGCGTCGACTGGGCATGGGCCCGCGTGTGGTGCCTGATATGCTGATAATATCCATCAAACTACGTCTCAAACTACGTCTATCATGGCACTGAAGGGGCCGTCGGTCAACGGGCCTGTGGCGCCTGCCATCCTGATAGTTTTCATCAAATAGTCCATCATGTTAAAGGCAGTGGAAATATTGTCATAGCAATGAAAAAACGTGGTTGGAATGCAGGTATCACATGCCAAAAAGGCATCGGGTTTCCTTTTCTAAAAGTCTGCCAGGATTACGGTAAGAAGAGCTGCAATTACAATCCTGGCAACGACAAGGACAAGTACCTCGAAGACCTATTCCGAGGAAAAGGTTAGAAAAAATTACCCCGAGTTCTCTGTCTATTTAAAAAGCCTCATTCAGCTGGCATTTTGTCAGCCTAACAACATACCGAGTCGAAGAAAAAAAAAGAAAGCATTCCTTTCCATTTTGGCACGGTCACACAACGTACCAGACGCCCAAGAAATTCGGGCCCGAGAAATCGAATTGTCACTGAGTAAAATTTTACATACGAAAACAACTGATAACCTATGACAATTATATCGCAAGAAACGGGAAATATCCGACTCCGTTGAGGCCCTTCGCATAACCTTTCGGGATTTATAAGCATTGCTATAACCAACGCCCCTTTTCTTTGGTAGTTACGAAGCAGAGTGTTGCTTGCCCGGTCCAAGCGCTCTCGAGCTGCCTCAAATTTAGGGGCCATCATCGGGGTCCTTTGTTTCTACAAGCTAATGGACTAGGCGTCACACGTTCCCAATTTACAGAACAGCTTTCTTTTGTTGTCAAATCTAATCCAGCGTATTTTGGTTTCTTCGTAAGCAGTAAGGCAAATGTTACAGGTTGAACGCCGCAATATAGAGGATATTAGGGACGTGTCATTATTTAGCGGGGGGGGGGCTCCTATTTTTGTAGAGAGGGTCCTATTCTTTCGCGTGTCTAAAGGGAGGGTCCAAATTGTTTTCACTCTTATTCGGTGGAGGGTCATACCTTTTTTCAACAACATTTGAGCGAGAATTAAGAGAATGAAACAGATGCAGATGACGAGCTGGCCATGCTTAAATTGTTTCCCTCCCATTACATGATGATGTATGATGATGTATATATATATATATATATATATATATATATATATATATATAGAGGAGAGAGAGAGAAGAGGAGAATTGAAGAATGAGCCAAACCAGCAACTTCTAAAGTTCCATAAAATTTTTATGGAACTTTAGAAGTTGCTGGTTTGGCTCATTCTTCAATTCTCCTCTTCATTATCAAGCCGACCAACTGTGAATCCTTTTGTGGATCCTTCTACTGGTAGGGATTGTTCTGGCTCCACAATTCACCATATTCTACAGTATATATATATATATATATATATAATAACACCACAAGAGAAATTTTGAAATCTTGACTCCACCAATATTTCAACTGTACAAGACAGCCTTCATCAGGGTGATGAAGGCTGTCTTGTACAGTTGAAATATTGGTGGAGTCAAGATTTCAAAATTTCTCTTGTGGTGTTATTATTATTAATCGAGAAATAGTCTGTTGACATTTAGGATACTTGTGAGTATTTTTATATATATATTATATATATTTGATGTAAACATTGTATTCAATTTTCTTGTATATGTTTTTGTATCAATGTTTTTTGTGCTTCCATGTTGAGGGCCATGAGTTAGACAACTGTTAATGGTTATTCATGTATTTACCCTCGTTAAATAAAGAATATTGTACTGTATTGTATTGTATTTTTGATGGGCAAGATGGGCAAGATGTCGAGTCAGAGGGTGCTGGACAAAATGATGAGTCAGAGGGTGGTGGACAAGATGCCATTTTGGACAATGATGTCAATGTTAATAAACTTTAGAATGTGACTATATGTCTGGCCGTACTTGGAAAGGCCGTTCCGTTATATCAATAGCCATCATAGGTATGTCAAAAATGGTAAAGAGTGCAAACGAAATTGATTAAAAAAGATAATAGCCATTTTGATGTTTCTAACAAAGAATGTAAATGCCAATCTGATATGTTGTAGTGATATTTGTTCAGCACAAGCAGAAGTTTAACTACCTTTTAGTTTTGACAGAAGTAAGAAAAACGTGCTTCTGCTTTTGAGAAGAATGAAGGAGACTGAGCATCACTCGGACAGGAGAGTTTATCCTACACGGCAAACATGGCAACAGTTATTTGGAATAGAAGTGGGGAGAAGTGACGTATGACAGTCGTTTTGAATATTTACCAGGAGACAGCGAAAAATCTCAGATGTCACGCAGCACTTTAGAAGATCCTACACTATTGGCCAAAAAACAAAACAATAGGTTATTTTTGGCTCGTTCTATGGATACATTGTCTATTGCCGGGGTCGCTGTCCAATTGGATAATGATCTTCTAACCACTGCGTGCCGCCTCAAAATCGGAGACACGATCCCGGCAAAACTGGGAGAGTTGACGTCCCTGGGGGAGTCACATCTTTTTAACCTACGACTGGGGGAGGGTCACAATTTTGTTACGCTCAAGGGTAGGGTCATATTTGTTTGGAGCCTTGTTTAATATAAATGATAACTTTGCCCCCCCCCCCCCCCCCCCCGCTCTCCCCCGCCACCTCGCGCTAAGCACAAATAAAGTATAACCGATTTTGTTGCAGAAATGTGTTTTTCTCTTCGTGTAGAGCACAACGGTGGGTTTTCGCCAAGACTCATCGATTATTTCACGAGATATCGGCAGCCGAAAATCCGATTTTTAGGAATATCGAAACAAGTGTTGGGTCTCGGCTCCTCATCCCCAAAAACTTTTTGACCTCTTCCGTTATATGGCCGTTATACGGGGGGGGGGGATTTTGGGTAATAAAGATCCAAATGCAGTGATCCTCCCTCTATAAGTACGATGATTAACGTGATCCTCCCTCAGAGCAGTTAAACGTTTTCATCAGGGCCGCCCTGATGAAGGATTGAAGTAAAATCCGAAACGTTGGCATCTCTCGGCTCCTGTTTTGAAGCGCGGCCCAAATGACGAGTTTTAACGTCGAACTCACGCTTACTCTTCTTTCGAACATAGTGACTGCCCGCCAGGTCTATCACTGCAGGGCATTTTTGGTAGAGTTTGTTTTCCCTCGAAAAGATACAACTGTTCTTGTGAACGGTGTGAAGGAAGCGTCTTCGTTGCATGAGTTACCAAAGACTATATTAGATGATATTCTTTATGCGCGCGAAGCGCGCCGAAAGTTTTATTATGTATCGAGTGAAGTGAAGTAGAAAAATTCAAATTTTCTAGTTGCTGGAATAACTAAATTTCTTGTGGTGTTCCCTTTCAGGGCTTCAGGTTTTGAGAGATCCCCCCTTTCGCTCTCCCCAAAATGAAGTGATCCCCCTTAAAATAGTCCTCCAAAATGCTCCCCCCCCCCCCCACTCGTTCGCGGGGTTCTGTTATCATAACATCAATTAAATACCATATTCCAATTTTAGCGGAGCTCCAGCGCGGGCCGAAGGCCCGCGCAAGCGGAGCACCATACCTAAGGAAAAAACGTATACTATCGAGTTGATTTGTGAACGTCACGGGCATTATGGATCATTTTGATGACGTCATTGATGGCGTGAGGGAACGTGACTTTGGAGTAGAGTTCCTCTGATGGTCTTTGAAAGTTTGTCCAAGTTTGGCTTCTATAGAAGCTTCCCTTCGGGAGATATGATTTTTTCTTTATTTTTCTGGTATTAAACCTATAGCGTACGCCGTCCGGTGGTGTCCGTCCGTCCGTCCGTGTACACATGGGAACCCTGTGGTATGCAAAGAAAAAATCATATCTCTTCAAGGGAACATGCTAAGACAACCATACTTGGGATATTTTGTCTATGCCACAAGGGGAGGTCTGTAACACGGTCACGTGATGTGACGCCATCGATGACGTCATCAATGATTGAAAAATTAATATCTCGTGAAGGGAAGACTCTAAAACAACCAAACTTGGGTAGTGTGGTCTAGGTCACCAGATGAGCGAAATGAAGTGGTCACGTGATGTGACCTCATCGATGACGTCATATATGCTTGAAAAATTAATATCTCGTGAAGGGAATCTCGTGAAGGGAAGACTCTAGAACAACCAAACTTTGGAAGTGTAGTCTAGGTCATCAGATGAGCGAAATGAAGTGGTCACGTGAAGCGACGTCATCGATGACGTCATCTATGCTTGAAAAATTAATATATCGTGAAGGGAAGACTCTAAAACAACCAAATTTTGCTAGTGTAGTCTAGATCATCAGATGAGCGAAATAAAGCGATCACGTGATGTGACGTCATCGATTACGTCATCTATGCTTGAAAAATTAATATCTCGTGAAGGGAAGACTCTAAAACAACCAAACTTTGGTAGTGTAGTCTAGGCCACCAGATGAGCGAAATGAAGTGGTCACGTGATGTGACGTCATCGATGACGTCATATATGCTTGAAAAATTAATATCTCGTGAAGGGAAGACTCTAAAACAACCAAATTTTGCTAGTGTAGTCTAGATCATCAGATGAGCGAAATAAAGCGATCACGTGATGTGACGTCATCGATGACGTCATCTATGCTTGAAAAATTAATATCTCGTGAAGGGAAGACTCTAGAACAACCAAACTTTGGTAGTGTAGTCTAGGTCATCAGATGAGCGAAATGAAGTGGTCACGTGATGTGACGTCATCGATGACGTCATCTATGCTTCAAAAATTAATATCTCGTGAAGGGAATACTCTAAAACAACCAAATTTTGGTAGTGTAGTCTAGATCATCAGATGAGCGAAATGAGTTCGTCACGTGATATGACATCAGCGATGACGTCATCTATGCCTGAAAAATTAATATCTCGTGAATGGAAGACTCAACTAACGACCAAACTTGGGTGGTGTAGTCTAGGTCACCAGGTGAGCGAAATAAAGGTGTCACGTGATATGACGTCATCGATGACGTTATCTATGCTTGAAAAATGAATATCTCGTGAAGGGAAGACTCTAAAGCAACCAAACTTCGGTAGTGTTGTAAGGTCACCAGGTGAGCGAAATGAAGTGGTCAGGTGATATGACGCTATCTATGCTTGAAAAATTATTCTCTTTATTCACTTTTGAATCATTCCATTTGGAGGGATTAATACCTTAATTTTTCTGATGGAGGTTTTTATCTCACTTGACAGGATGCTTATTTTCGTCCCTGTATTTGTATTGTGTCAATGCAGCAACATACCGAAGAAAACACTGTTGTATACATGTCAAGAGACATTTTTTCTTATAAAGCCTATAGTATATAAACACAGAAAGTTTTATAACCAGGAGCTCCGCTTTTAACCAGTGGCTAAATCTATATATTATTCGACCTAAAACCTATGAATCGAGCACAGGCAAGTGTGTGAAAATAATTCATTGAGTTGCTCAGGTGCATTAAGGCTTGGTTAGATTACCTATAATTTGCTCAACAACTTACAAACTGATGGAATATCAAATGTTTTGACATGAACCAAAACATTTTCAGATACCTGTTATGGTACGAAGAGTCACGTGACAAGCTAGCACTGGAATTTAAGCCATGCAAGTATCTCAATTAAAATGGGAAGTACAAGGAAAATATAGGTTACCAAAAATAAATTGCCATTGAATTTGCTCCTTTCCTAGAGTACTTTAAGGAATAGGTTTTGAAGTTGTAAAAAAAAAAAACTTTCACAAAACGAGATAGATCACGTCATAACCATTGATTACTGCGGTTTTCGTAATTCTGCGAACTCTCGCTATTGATTTCCAACCGTAAAACCGCCTTTTGGATTCCGTCAATCAAGCTCCCGAGTCTTTTCGTCGTTACTCTTTGTGCTTTTGATTGGCCAGCGCTATAATGGCTTCCTGTCACGCCAGCAACGGTTACGTGCTGGCCAATTGCAAAAAGCACAAAGAGTAACGACGAAAAGACTCAGGAGTTTGATTGTAATGTAATGTAATGTGATTGACGGAAGCCAAAAGGCGGTTTGACGGTTGGAAATCGTTAGCGAGAGTTTACAGAATTATGAAAACCGCAGTAAGGGGCCGACCATTTGACTTCCGAAGGGGGGGGGGGTTGTTTGATTTTGAAAAAAATATCCTGCACAGCATTTTTGTCATAATCCTCAGCTAATTTTACGAAATAAATATCCTACAATATCTTAGAGACGTAAAAAAATCTTGCAAAAAAAAATCATCCCCCCCCCCCTCAAAAGTCAAATGGTCGGCCCCTAACTGGAACTCGGGAGATTTCTGGAAACGTCAACAACATAATTATAGATGCAAACGTGTTTACGTAAACTTGTATTTTCTACAGCAATACTAAACTAAACAAACTAATATTTGTGGTATGTATATTTTGTTTCGATCTCTACAATTAAAATTGAATGAAACTTTTGTATAAGAACAAGAACCTATGTTGCTTTACAAGCTGGACAGTAGACTGCTTGCAGCCCCTTCTTTGGCGAACGTCCGTAAATCGACAATAAAGTCCTAGTCCTACATTGTAGTTTGTTTACGCGCTCGTATTTCCAGCTCACGAGAGAGTCTAGGTGTCGGGTAACAAGCAGCGCCACGGGGGACTTTTATTAGTAAAATTAAAATACAAAACTTCCGCCTTTAAGTCGGTTCTTACCTCTCATATGTGAGTTTAGTACTGTGTTTGAACTTTCCTCTTAGATAATTATTCCATGTCAGAGCTTTGCTCTTTTGGAAATTTCGAATAAACAAGGGCATATTGCAGACCCCTAGTTAATATCCAGTGAGCGAGGACATTGGGGCTTGCGGTTCCGCGGTTTTGACGTTTCTTCTTAAATTAATTCAATACGGAGCACGGCCTGTCTTTTTCCAATTGCGAGTTTTCGGATTTTATCATTTTCATTTTTGGTTTTAAGTTCTATGGAGCACAGATTTTCTGCTTTAGCTGCCTTTTACTCCATGTTTGCTAAAAGAAATAATCTAATACCCCATTCACACCGCCGCTTAAACTAGTTTAAAGGTGGTAATTTAATTAAACTGGTTTAAATCCCCCAAGAGAAGACCGTTCCAAGGACAAAACTGAATAGACTGTACTTTACCAAGTGATCATTTAGCTAGTATTAAGAGTTTATCGCAGTAAGAAAATTGTCGTGTTATCAGGCGAAGAAAAACCTTGTATAGCTAAACATGGTTTTGGTTTGAATGGGATAAATTTTGTGAATTGCGGTTTTGTGTGCGAATTTCGATTTTGGCGGTTCTTATACCTCCCCAATGCCCCCCGCCATAACAATAGTACCATGCACATTTTAAAATATTTGTAAAAGGAGGCAAACTTGTGTCGTGTAATCAACGTCTTGCAACCACCTCGACAAAATTAACAGGACTTAGACATTTATGGCAAGAATTTATTGCATGCGAACCCCTTTGCAGCACAATATTAACGCGTAAAATCCACCCATGCAGTCTCTTGTTAACTCAGACAAATCTTAGATCACGGAAGCAATGCTTGAAATTCCTTGTCTGGGCGAAGGGCTTCGCATTCCTTTTCAAAGTCCTTTGCAAACCGTAGTTGTGTTTATATAACGTAAATTTGCAGATGCAAATATTCGCTCCGTTTTTCACTCCACCAGCACAATGCTTTTGTGTTTGCAACTTCATGCATGATAAAACTCTATACAATTTTTCTTTCACGTTTACGCCTGGCTAATGATGTAAAAAATATCTCATGAGTTGCGTTCAAACGAATTGTTGAACGAAACAATCGCGGAAGTTCGATCCCTGATTTCACCAGTTCACCACTTTGCTTCCGTGGCAAGCAAGATGGTTAAGCTACATCATGGCGATTCTACTCACATGGAAAAATGTCGCACGGTTAAGTTTAAAATCGGTAAACTCCACGTTAACTTTAACCCCGTCGTCACCATTTGCTCGGCCATAATTATATGGGGTCTTGTAATTTACTGCCTCGTGGAGACAGAAACAGCGGCGGTTGAAATGCCAAAGTGGACAACTTGGGTGACTAAGAACTGGACGTGGTTGTACATTGGTACGCAAGACGCCTGGGCCGTATTCATGATCGTCCTGTTCTTCTCCAAGTATTCCAAACTAAAACTTGGCAAGACAGATGACGAGAAACCCGAGTTCAGCGATGCTACGTACTTCAGTATGTTGTTCGCGGCTGGGATTGGTGTTGGATTGTTCTACTTCGGAGTTGCAGAGTCTATGTCGCATTACGAGCCAGGAGGACAATTTGGGAATCGCTATCAGGGAAGGTATGTAGTTCATATGATAATCTCTTTTGCATCGAATTAGAGGACGGCCTTTCCTACGACCTACGACTCGAGTATATTCAAATTTTCAGTCAGTAGATTTCGCCAAAATTTAAGCACTCAATCTCTACTGAAAAATTGAGCTCGCACTATTTTGGTGCTATTTTCTTAGCGCGCGAAATCTAGCCTCCTGAAGCTTTGCCAAAATCTGTACAACCTCTTTCTCAATGAAACGTAGCTTATTGTTAGCCATTTATTGGCGGGAAAGAAACAATGATGCAAACTTAAAAAACAAACCACTTCAACTTCATGGGAGATTTGTAAGTCAACTAAAACTGTTGCTAGTGAGTTCTTTTAAAAGCTAATTCTGCTATCAGGCGTTGTTTGGACATAATTCCAAATTTTCTTGAAAACGTTTTTGCTGATAAACTAAACAACCCGCGTAAGGTCCGGAATTAAAGGAATCCATTCAGCAGTATTTTCATGCATCCAATCTTTTGTCTTCAGCCTGGTGCACACTTGCGACATAACGACATAAGAAACTTGTCACGCGAACAAAATTGAGTGGTTTCAAGACAGTTGAAGTCGTCAAAAATAACATAAGATTGCTTTGGTGAAGTAATCTAATGAAGATCCACGGAAAATATTGATTGTTTCACTTATTTTCCCGTACTTTTTTCGTTGCAACATAACGTCCTTATGTCGTTATGTCGCTAGTGTGCACCAAGCATTCGCTTTCATAATATCATGTGATTTTGTGATGTTCATCCAAGCATTAATAGTATTTTTACCTAAAACAAAGCACTGCACTGCATACCTGTGGATATTCAATGCACATCGATTAACTAGGCTTTTGATAACAATAACTTCGACTTGTTCATTATGTCAAATTTCAAACTATAAACCCTCTACTTATTTTGACCTCATAAGGCAAACTGGTCACAAATTGGTAAAAAAAACACGTGTTGATCGTGATTGTTGGTTTGAATTTTCTTGGAGGGCTGTCCTTCCTCCACTTTAGGGGTAGATGCCTGAGTGTTAAAAAGCGTGAAAAGTTGAGTACTTTGAGTTTTGAGTTTCCGACAAGATAGCTAGCCAAGCCTTATTTCATATAGTTTGACAATGAATATTCCCACACCAGTGAAAACGTTATATGACATGTTAATCTGAAAAGAGCTTTATCTACTCTGTAATTACCATCGTTTTAAAAGGAAGAGGTCAAAACTTGTCCAGTGGTACTTTTTAGAAATCCGATTTCATATCAAGAAAATTCCCTTAAAAATTGTCGACTTTCTTCAACTTCCTTATAAGGAAGTATCTGCATACCATATTTGGAATCCCAGTAACTTTTTCACTTTTTTATTGACGTAGAATACTTCAAACTCAACCGAGAACTCAAATACACTCGAGAAAATATGTTATGTGCATTTTCCGCTGTGTTTTTCACGGTCAAGAACCTGGAAACAAGGTAGACAAGACACCACAGGAAGCCCGCTCTATCTCCAGAAAGACGACAATGTTTTCTTGATATGTGTCATGGGTCTAGGTGATGTGTTTAGGGTTATATGTTATATAGGGGCAACAGATTCTAATACATAAATGCAATTGCTTTGTGTCATAGAGTACGATGACGAGCCTACCTTTTCATTATGGTCATTATTTTGAGAGAAATTTGCAGTCAAAATTGAAATTATCCTATAAATAGGTTGATGGTTTCGGATATGCCCCACTCCCGGGTACCATTGGTTTGACTTCTCCTCTTATATGTTTTGTTGCCCTAACACAGCTGTGACTGCATAACGCAAGATCTCAAGAATTTTTACTATGCCCCCCCCCCCCCCCCAAAAAAAAAGTCCCCTGTCTTCTTCCTGAAATTGAATCCGCCCATCCACCCCTGTATGATATAAGATGCAAATTCTTAAATATGACATCGATCCTTCTTCCAGATACTCAGACAACCAAAGAGCACAAGACGCCATTAACCTCACAATATTCCACTGGGGTGTACATGGCTGGATCGTATACACCATGATCGGTCTACTACTGGGTTTCCTGTGCTATCGCAAAGACATGCCCATGTCAATGCGAACGTGCTTCTATCCGTTGCTAGGTGACAAGATCTATGGCACATTCGGTGACGTGGTTGACATCCTATCAGTAGTGTGTACCATGTTTGGTGTGTGTACGAGCCTTGGTGCCGGCGCTATACAACTCAACGACGGCTTGAACCGACTCAACCCAAACATTGAGAAATCACGGATAAGCCAAGTGATAATCATCTGGGGATAACCGCCGTAGCCACCGCTTCCGTCATCAGTGGACTCAAGATCGGTATCCGCCGTCTTAGTGAGATCTGTTTCTCCCTCGGCATGTTCATCTTTTTCGTGGTATTCTATTTTGATGACACGTGGTTCTTGCTGAATGTGTTCGTCCAGAGTATTGGTTACTACCTGCAGTGGCTCGTGCAGCTCGGTTTCCACACAGACGCCTTTGCCCAGCTCGGAATCGCACCTGATAAAAAGGAAGCCCCCGGATGGATGAACGACTGGACCATTTTCTACTGGGGTTGGTGGATCGCTTGGGCTCCCTTTGTTGGCGTGTTCATCGCTAGAATCTCTCGTGGACGCACAATCAGACAGTTCATCACCTACACACTCACCGTACCAATCATCTACTGCATCATGTGGTTCTCTATCTTCGGAGCTCTTGGTATCAAGATGGAGCGACAGGCCGCGCTTGCAGGAATCCAGTGTAATTCCACCTTGGGCGGCGCTACGTCGACGAAATCCCTGAATGGGCTCTTTCGACTCTCCTGTCGGCCTTCGACAAGTATGTGGTTTGACGTGATGGACCAATATGGTGGAATCGGACCATTCTTGTCCGGTATCTCGATTGTTGGGTTAATCCTGTACTTCGTCACCAGCTCTGACAGCGGCTCTCTCGTGATTGACAGTCTCTCAGCCAATGGGCATCCAGATCCGCCGGTTCTGCAAAGGGTTTTCTGGGCTTTGACGGAGGGTGCATGTGCTACAGGACTTCTGTGGACAGGAGGTAAGATTATTGTCATTGTTAATTTAATTTCTACAAAAAAACACTTTATTTTAGAAAATGTTCATCTCATCGTTCTAAGCTACATTGCCGGACAAAATTAATTGTCGCGTCTATAAAAAAATAGGGTCGGGACAAAACGTGGCCTAGGCCATGGCCTACCCTGTGGCCTACCCTATGGCCTACCCTGTATTTTCTTTTTAAAGCTCTGAAAACAGGTAAACTCAAAATATAATGCCTCCTGACAGGTAGTCAACATAAACAAACACATAAACAACCCGTCAATCAAACATTTGTGACGTCATTACTAACGTTATCTCCTAAAAATGTTTTTAACTCTGCGAATTTCTAATATACAACCGCCAAATTTTACCAACAAATTATTTCGCACATCGGTCATTAACACCTGTCAATTACAATGTGATGACGTCATCGATCACGTGATTTTACAAAACTGCTTATAACTCCGCGAATTTTTAGAGTAAGACCGTCAAACTTTGTCAACATCCCCTCTGGTACATTGCCAACTGGCACATATCAATCACAACGCGATGACGTCATAGATCACGTGATTTCACAAAACTGCTCATAACTCCGCGAATTTGCACATTACGGCCGTCAAACTTTGTCAACATCCCCTCTGGCACATTGCAAATTGGCACATATCAATCAAAATCTGATGACGTCATCGATCACGTGATTTCACAAAAACCGCTTATAACTCCGCGAATTGTTAGAAAAAGGCCGTCAAACTTTGTTAACAACTGAATCCCTTTGGACTATTGTCAAATGACAAGAGTCAATTTATATGTGATGACATCATCGATCACGCGAATTAACAAAACTGCTTGTAACTCTGTGAATTCATCGAGCAACGCATGTGTAGCAAGGTATTTTAGAAAATAACACCTATGTTGTATTGTGAATGTGTGCATTCTGATTGGTTGAAAGGCGTGTTTGTAAGAGACCTGAGAAACACGATTGTCACGCAACGCTGTCGCGCGTGTGTATGTTATTTTCTAAAAGCAATAAAAATACTTTCTGCGTGCTCTCTGGTTTCTTAAAAACACTCGGGAAATGTTGGTCGAACTGATAAAATTTGAAAGACACTCGCCTTCGGCTCGTGTCTTTCAAGTTTTGATCAGTTCTCCCAACATCCCCCTCGTGTTTGTAAGAAAGCAGAGAGCACGCGGAAAGTACTTTTATTGCTTAAGTACAAATCCATGAAAATTGGAGTGCTGTGAAACCATGTGATCGGTGACGTCACTATATTTGATTGATAGGTGTCATTATCACTTGCTCAAGATGAAACACTGACAAAGTTTTGCGATGTCTTTTGAAAATTGGCGGAGTTATAAGCAGTATTTGAAATCATGTGATCTATGACGTCATCACATTTTGATTGCTATGTGATGATTGCAATGTGCCAGAGGGGATGTTGTCAAAGTTTGATGGCCGTATTCTACAAATTCGCGGAGTTATGAGCAGTTATGAGCAGTGATCGATGACGTCATCGCATTGTGACTGATGTGTGCCAATTGGCACTGCGCCAGAGGGGATATTGACAACTAGTTTGACGGTCTTACTCTAAAAATTGGCGGAGTTATAAGCAGTTTTGTGAAATCACGTGATCGATGACGTCATCACATTTTGATTGATGTGTGCCAGTTGGCAATGTGCCAGAGGGGATATTGACAACTAGTTTGACGGTCTTACTCTAAAAATTGGCGGAGTTATAAGCAGTTTTGTGAAATCACGTGATCGATGACGTCATCACATTTTGATTGATGTGTGCCAGTTGGCAATGTGCCAGAGGGGATATTGACAACTAGTTTGACGGTCTTACTCTAAAAATTGGCGGAGTTATAAGCAGTTTTGTGAAATCACGTGATCGATGACGTCATCACATTTTGATTGATGTGTGCCAGTTGGCAATGTGCCAGAGGGGATGTTGACAAAGTTTGACGGTCTTACTCTAAAAATTGGCGGAGTTATAAGCAGTTTTGTGAAATCACGTGATCGATGACGTCATCACATTTTGATTGATATGTGCCAGTTGGCACTGTGCCAGAGGGGATATTGACAAAGTTTGACGGTCTTACTCTAAAAATTGGCGGAGTTATAAGCAGTTTTGTGAAATCACGTGATCGATGACGTCATCACATTTTGATTGATGTGTGCCAGTTGGCAATGTGCCAGAGGGGATGTTGACAAAGTTTGACGGTCTTACTCTAAAAATTGGCGGAGTTATAAGCAGTTTTGTGAAATCACGTGATCGATGACGTCATCACATTTTGATTGATATGTGCCAGTTGGCACTGTGCCAGAGGGGATATTGACAAAGTTTGACGGTCTTACTCTAAAAATTGGCGGAGTTATAAGCAGTTTTGTGAAATCACGTGATCGATGACGTCATCACATTTTGATTGATATGTGCCAGTTGGCAATGTGCCAGAGGGGATGTTGACAAATTTTGACGGTCTTACTTTGAAAATTCGTGGAGTTATAAGCAGTTTTGTGAAATCACGTGATCGATGACGTCATCACATTGTAATTGACAGGTGTCAATAACCGATGTGCAAAATAATTTGTTGGATAAAATTTGGCGGTTGTTTATTAGAAATTCGGAGAGTTAAAAGCATTTTTAGGAGAAAACGTTATTAATGACGTCACAACTATTGATTGACAGGTTGTTTATGTGTTTGTTTATGTTGACTACCTGTCAGGAGGCATTATATTTTGAGTTTACCTGTTTTCAGAGCTTTAAAAAGAAAATACAGGGTAGGCCATAGGGTAGGCCGCAGGGTAGGCCATGGGCTAGGCCACGTTTTGTCCCGACCCTAAAAAATAGTCGATTTTTGGTTACTCATCAGTAAATTGTTTTTCTTCCTATGACAATATCACTGGAACCCCCTTCCCTCCATTTCAATGTTGGCGGTAAATGCCCACGGTAAACGACATTGTACTGGGGAGTAGGGATATAGGAAGTGTGGTACATAGAACCCCTGTATACTGGACAAGTTCTACATAGGCTACAACAATTTTGTCCCGCATTGCAGCCTGCTTTCAGGTGTTGCTTGGTGTTCTTACCGCTGAGAACCCCAGTCCGTATGTTAATTTCGCTGATCGGCCGCCATCTTGGATTTTGAGCCGGATGGACGATGCGTCTCGCAAAATCGAAGATGGCGACCGATCATGATAAATACACCGAGCGACCGCGTTGCTGATACATCTCTTCTCGTTGCCCAGGCAACAGAGCGCTAAGCGCGCTCCAAGCAGCGTCCGTCTCCTCAGGCCTCCTCTACACAGTTATCCTGAACTTCGTCTGTGTGGCCACTTGGCGGGCAGTGAAACACGACACGGGAGACCTCGATTTCGACGGCCCGCAATTCACAATGGGTTGTTTGACTTCTTCTACGAGCCGAGTCTAAGTCGCATCAAGCGCTTAGGGATTGCCATAGTGGCACCCTGGTGGCCTATGGGCAATGCTGCCGCTAAGGTACGTAAACCTGTCCACCATACAATGGAATGTATTCACAGATTTTGAAGCTTTTGTCGTTTTGGGAAGGGAGAATTCCTGCACTTTGACATAGAGCGAATGAGGAGCCCATAGACCAAATGCCACTTTATTCAGTCATTTGATGATTCCATTGGGTGGTAATAATTGTCAATTGTTTTTCACTCGACCGAGTCATCACATGATCTGAATTGGGTGACAACAAGATGTAAACCCGATAGCCGATTTGATTCCGTATCTAAAGCAGGTCAGGTTCCGCGCCGCGATCGCGACCGACCACTTTTCAGAGTCATACGAAATCTGCTCTAGTAATGGACTCAAATGGAAAAGTTCTGCCGCACCGCGACCGTTCCGCGACTACGCGATTTCATTCTGTATCGACAGCAGGCCATGTTCCATTCCGCGACCGCGACCGTACCGCACCGTGTCGCGGCAGTTTTCCCAGTCATACGAAATCTGTTCTAGTAATGGACTCAAGTTCCTGTATTTAATTTATTTCAAGGTTGACCCGAAGTCCCGTCGCTGGGTTGCTATGGTATTCCTAGCCGTCCCTTTCTACGCGTGGCTTCTCCTTACAGCTCTACAGCCACTAGAAATCGGGCTCGCCTATATCGGGTGGTCCATCCTCATGGGGTTCTTCGCGTTCGGTGCCGGAATCCGATTCCAGATTCGCGACAAGTATGGCATTATTGGTAACATGGCGGAGGATTTTTTCGCCCTGATGCTGTTATATCCATTTGCCGCCATGCAGGTAAATAAGTAACTGAAATATTACAGCTGTTTCAGGTAACACGCGACTTCGCCGTTGTCAGATTCTTGGAGTTTGGCTGTTGGCTGCGTTGTCAATGAATGCAATCCGTGTGAGCCAATCAAATCCTTGCCCAGTGCATTTGTTTGGCTTCCCTTGCGAAAAATGTCGAGACAGAAGCCAATTCACTGCACTAGGCGATTTGATTGACGTCACAGAAAAACCCAGTCGCGTGTTACCTGAAATAGCTGTAAAGGGACTCCACAGTTATCTCATACAAAGGATCAAACCAAGAGCTTTTCGGAATCTGGATTCCGGCCAACCCTCTGGACTCGAACCAATCTTGGAATCCGGATTCCCATAAAAGAGAAATTAATGGTTGGATTTTGATTCTTGATTCCAGAGACCGGACTAATAGCTAGATCCCGGATTCCAAAGTTCACAAAAAGTTGTTGCGCATTTAGTATTTATTTACAGATAGGCAATTGATTACGTGTTTATTAAGTTTATTAAGTTCAGAATTGCAGCTCGTTAGCGCTCTAAGCTTGCGGTGGGTCTATTACATAAGCACAGAGACGGGTGGTAGCCACTGCGCAACAGGGCCGGGGTTCATTTCGTCCTCACTGGTTCACGTCCCCCTGCAACTTGGTAGGGTAGTGAACTAGAGACGGACCTCGGTTTATTGTCTCTTCTGAAATGTGGAACAAATAACAAAGTTGAACATATTTGCGAGCTGGCGCTCCAGTGCTTTTTCCCGGATTTTATATTTTCTTCTGGCGCGCGGGATTCCTGTGTCGCGGGAATCCCGCGCGCCATAAAAAAGAAACAAATATCCGAAACAATGGAAAGCCGGCTCCAGTCGGGAGTGCGCGTCCCGGAATATAGGAGTGAGAGGTCGGCATCTCTTTGAAATTTGTTATCTTTTTTTTTTCTACAGATGGAGGAGCACATGATGTACTCACGTGATGTCCCGGATAAGGATGTGGAGCTACAGAGCCTCGATACCATGGTGATGAGTCGTAGTGGCACTTACAACACAGGCTTCGACAGATACACCAATGGACAGAGGGACAGCGTGGGGATCAAGATGGCGGAGGCTGAAGAGAAATTAATAGCTAATGGAATGTGGAAGAGTGGAATGCCGGATCGCTACTATGAACCACCAGGATTGGGATATAAAGAACGAGACGTCGATAGCGTTGGAGAGAAGAAATTTGGGAATGGACGCGACTGGAAAAACGGACTTCCGGATTATGAGCAGGCTAAAATGGGGTATGATTACAGGAATGGTAGAAACATGAATGAAGACGACAACAGGAATGGACGCCTGGGAAATGATGGAGCGCCGGATCGCCATCATGAACGTCCCGGAATGGAGTACAGTCCGAGAAACGAAAATGGCGTGGCCGACGAGAACAGGAGACGCAGGGCAAGTGGTGGAACGCCGGAGCGTTACGGGGACCACTCACGAAATGGGCACAGTCCCAGAAAGGGCAATGGCGCGGTGGCGGAAGTGGAAAACAGGAATGGTCGCATGGGGAATGCGGGAATGGCGGATCGTTTTGATGATCACCACGGGATGAGCCACTATGATATAGAGGTGCCAGGGAATGATTTGTATAACCGGAATGGAAGACACGGAAGAGAACGAGCGGAACAAGAAAGCGATAGTCCCCTTGATGTCCCGGAAACACACAGAAGATCTCCGCCAGGCCGAGGAAATTACCCCGTGACGGAATACCTGTAGAAAAGGGCAATGCGCAAGCGCATTATGCGTATGGATGACGCGCATGCGTATAAACAATGCGCATGGGCAGGAAAGAGAAAAATGTCTAAATCCACAAGCCCTTTAGTTGGCTTTACTACTATTATTGATATTCGTAAGAAACAATATTTATTGTACTATTTCCTTTGTCAAATGATTAGTCAAAATAAAATATGCACTATATGCAGTTTTGTTTTCTCTCTCGTTCATATCAAGAAAAATGTCGGATTGCTGACGTTGTAAAACTTCCTTATAAGGAATTCCATCTTACCTTATTTGGAAGGTCTGTAAGGAAAATTCACCAAAACTTGCGGCAAATGTTCCAGAAACATCGTTCGTTTGGTCGCCATTTTGTTTTTTCTTGGCCAAACGGCCTGGATCGAGATTTCAAAAATACCAGAGGCAGCCTACTCGTGTATTTAAAAAAAAAAACCAGGTCTTTCTTGATATGGCTCTATGATCCTGTGATTGGCAGCTATAAACTCGTTGCTTCGCGCTGCGCGCGTTTCATAAGTCGCTTTGTGCTAGGGATGTCAGTCAATTATGCCAATCAGGTCCTCGCTGTTTTGCCAAGTGTGCAGTTGACTGGCTTTCTGTCGCGACGAAAACCCTGTCGACTGCAATAGGCGAAACAGGGCAATGAATTGACTGCTGAAACAGAAAATGGTTTCGGCTATAATCAGAAGTAATTCCTTTGTGAAATGCTATTTGAATTAAGATGAGTTCATTCATCGTCTATTGGTCAATTTACTATAGGAGCTCCCATAAAAACGTTTTGCGTGTGGTATCAGGGGCCCTGGGGTGCCTGTTACTCCTTTTTAGAAAAAAAATACAGTAAACATTAAGAAAAGCATCTGGAAAGGGTCACCATACATTCGTACAGATGTGCCTCTGTATTCTAGTACTTTTGTTATAGAATCGACGAAATCGGCTAACGGTGTTTACCTTGTTGCCACCCAATTCGGTTCATGTGATGATTCCTTTGGGTGGATACTTTTGTTAGTTCTGCACATGTGCTCGTGCAATCGGTCAAGTGAGAAAAATTGGACAATTGTAACTACCCAAGGGAATCATCACATGATCTGAATTGGGTGGCAACAAGATGTAAACACCGTTAGCCGATTTAGTCTATCGACCTCCACTTCTAGTGCATGTCTGAACATTGAAATCAATCGATTGAAATTATTGTTGACACAGAACAAGCAACTTCTGCACTAACAAAGGGCGTATTTCACTAGAACCGGCCAGAGCCAGTCGACAGTTCGTTCTAATAAATATCACTATGAAGCTAACTCTATTCGGAGTATCTTTCATCCTTTATTTCACTAGAAGATATACACAAGGTTGGACCGTCCAACCGTCATAGGGGCAAATAGGTATACCAAAACAGAATCATGGACACTGTTTTTAGGATAAATATTCATACATCCAGCTTGTTTATGCCAAATGATTCTAAAATGCATCGCTCGCATGAAATTTTGCACTGGCGTTTTAAGGTCCTTCTGAGTCATCCCTTTTAGCCATGACCCGCATAATCATGATCATAATGACCTCGCCGATGCTTTCGCTAGCGAAATGATAGGGAAACCGCTTTGTCTGATGTGTTTTATAGACTTTTTATCATTCACCTTTACTGGCAAAATATTTTCTAGCATGCGCATTTGATCAATTTATTACCTTTGGACTTAGAAATTTATAACCAGTAATTGCGTAATTGGATGTGTTTTTTTCTCTCTCGAATTTTATCACTAGTTTCAATATTTTTTTGCCGCGTGGCATTTTGTCTCCTCTGGCTGGGAAAACTGAATATCCCTTCAAATCATTGCTGCCAAGTTTCTAATCTTCCTTGATCTCCTGGCAAAAAAGAAGTTAAATTATTAGAGTTATTTCCAAGCAGTTTCCAAATTACCTTTATCTTTGACTTACATGCTTTAAAATGAACAAATATGGCATTTACATTAGCGTATTTTATGTAGGGAGTATCGTTGTTTGCCCGTAAGGTAGACAAACTTTGGACATTTCTATGGCGTGGAAATTTTTAGCCTTGGGCCAAACCAATTTAACATTTGGCTTACCATTTTTGAATATTTATTCATAAATTTCATGTTGACAAGTTTTTAGAACGGTTTTAAATATTTTAACTATATAAGCAAAGCTATTTTTCTGAATTCGGTCATGGTGCTGATCAAACTCAGAGCGATCTGAGTTCGTATCGGCTCTAATAATGTTTTTAGCGGAACTCCCCGCGCCGAAGACGCGGAGTGGAGCCCCATACGTATCATTCAACGTCGCATGAGAAAGCAACACATCCAAGCCAAAACGGAACGTTCAGCGGTTTATAAAAAACATCGCAGGCTCTTATTTACGAATGCGCACTTGCGTTTTTGTTGACCCGTGTACACAGCCAATCACAGTCCGTCTTGGATCGAATATGGTTTCCCTGTTCTTCTGTGATCACGTGAAAACAATTTTTTTAAGGAGAAATTTTAGACAGATAACAAGCAAGTGTTTCTGAGCAGAATTGACATAAAGCAGGAACTTTTTCAGACTGTCTCTAGTGTGAATACGTCTATTCTCTATTTAAAGGAATGTTCAGAGATGTTAACGTTGTTCGATCCATGTTTATCGCTTTCCAAGGAAAACGTCACTTCGGGGAAGTTGCATCGTGTTGAATCATGTTGAACATTGTGTTGAATCATTTCAATTATTTTGAACCTTTCCGCAACATTCGTGGAAAAGATCCGTAAAAATGATTCAAATCTTCACAAGTTCTATCTTTTAGCTTTTGTCATTGTCATCAACTGATTTAAAAACATTACAAAACAGTTTACTAAGTATATACCAAGCATCGCTGAAATTTTACGCATTTGAAGTGGCAGAATACTTTCTTGTAAAAGTGATAATAACGTTATTTCAACATGATAAATTAAACGCGGTGCCGCTTGTGGGGTCGTATATATAACATACATTAAAATATATTTATAAAATGAAAACTATATAACACTCTAAAAATATAGTCTATATATAAAATTTAAATTTATTAATAATAGCTATAAATATTTTCCCCGCCCATCCGCCCCACAGACTACGGGGAGACTGAATTGAAGTCCAGCTTCTGAGTGATTTTGGAGTTCCTAGCCATTTTATAATTAAAATGTTCATGACATTTCTTTCGCTAATAGGCTCCATAACACTGCTCCCCTGAGGTAATGGAGTTCTTCATATTGAAATATCGATCTTCGCCAATTTAGAGCGACAATTAAACTTAACCAGGCGAGACAGGGCGGTATGTTTGATTAGAACCACATCTTTGCGGGCTAATATTCCATGAAAGCTCTCACAAATACTTGAATGCGATATCATAAATAATGTCATATCAAGTGGACACTCTTGTTCCAAGATGAGAGATATTCAATAGACCCTTCCAAAGGGGGGTATGTGATATGAGTGTACTTTGCTGTCGGGGATGGGTGAAGGATTCTTTATATAGGTTACAATATTTTCAGGTTTTGGATCTTTCTTGATACAAAGGGTAGACAGTCAGCACTAGGCGAAACAGGGCAAGAGCTGGGCAAGGGTTTGATTTGCTCAGATCAGATGGCTTCATTGGCTGAATAGCAAAGTCAACAAGTCATAATTTGACGGTTTTAAAAACGTGGTTCGCGAGGCAACGATTTAGCTGTGTATTTTGCCGTTTGCATGTACTTTTGTTTTGCAGTATGTTTGCTGCACAAACATGTGTCCGTTCCTGTTTGTCAGGAGCTAATACAGCACCGTCTATTTCTACCTCTTCTTATTTGACACCTTGGGCTATATTTTCCATGGAGGAGGCAGCTCTATGTTTCCCAGGCCGCAAGAGCGGTTAACCATGACGAGACGCAAAGAGCATAAACTGGAAGTACTTTCTTTAAAGATCCAATTACCCGCATTTGCAAACTTGGCATTGGTGATTATATGAGAGTATTAACCCCCGCACCCACCCGCGCCTAGGATGTGGGTATGACTTCATGCCCAAGATATAAACTTTGATCCGGGGCAGGAACGCCACTTAAGTAATCTAGACTAGAACTAGATCATTATTCGCACTTTTTTCTAGCGGCTCACAAAATACCAATTTGCCTTTTTTTTAAATGGTGGTAAAAATGTTTTTTTTTAAAATAATGATTGATTCCGCGGGAGCTCAAAGTATGGTATGAAAACAAGGCGTGCATTCATAACCAACGTATTTACTCTTGACGTTGCTTTTGCTAGCTAAGGGAAAACAAAATAAGAAAAAGCGTTATTACCAAGGAATATACAGGGATTTACAAGAATATACGGTTTCGTTTTTGGTGCGGGATTTTTTGGGAATATGAATTCTTACGGTTATTTCCACCTCCCGTCACTAAAAGTTCTACTGCACCCCCCTACCGTACAGTACTCGTTAACATTGGCATTGTGGAATGTATTATAATAGAGACACTTGGGAAAGGAAATAAAAGGAAGCCTCGGCGAGTCCATTTCACACTCTAACTCGAACAATCCTACAGTGGTTCTCACACCCTGTCACGCAACTGTGATTCTAACTCAGCTCTGTCACGTAAGGTATGTGCTGACTTGAGGCAACTGTAGCAGGTGATTTAGGCGATTAAGAAACATTTCAAGCGTTTCGCTTTGCGTTTTAAGGACTTTAAGGCGGCGTTAGGCACTTTAAAGGGGCTATGTCACGGATGTTTTAAAAAAAATGTTATAAAATAAGACCAGTGGTCTACATAACAACTCATGCAACCAAAACCATGTTTAGTTAAACAAGGTTATTCGTCGCCTAACAAACACGGAAAGTTTCGTACTGCGATAAACTCTTACTATCTAAATGATCACTTAGTAACATGTACTGAACAGTCTATTCAGTTTGTCCTTGGAGCCGATCTCCTCTTAGGAGATATGGATTTAAACCAGTTTAACTAAAGCACCTTTAACTAGTTTAAGGGCCGGTGTGAATGGGGTATTAGAAACAAAACAAAAATTGATTTTAGGCGATTTAAGAAACACCTAACGTCCTCAGCTGTTATCGTTTTGCACAAGGCGATTTTAGCCGATTTAAGAAACGTTGGTCTGTGTCTCGGTTTGCTATTTCAGACGACTTGGGCGAAACTTTATTTTCTACTATGCGATTCAAGGTAGGCAACTTTGGGCGATATAAGAAACATTGTAACGTCAGCTGTTATCGTTTTGCGATTTAAGGCGATTTTGGGTTGGTTTTCACTACGGTTTCCCATTTTTTTCAAACAAGGCTAAAAAAATTAGGATCCTCCCCTTGAACATAATAAAAACAATTAGACCCTCCCCCAGTTGTAGGTAAAAAAAATTGTGACCCTCCCCATGTAATTTATATTTTCTGAAAAACCTGTCAGATAGACTTGTCGAGTGATGCAATGTCTGTCTCTTTCATTAATAGCAGAAATACTTTTTTCTTACTTCTGTCAAAGCTAAGGAACCGCAGTCATTATTTATCGCCTCGATTATTTACGCAAAAGGATTTTGGGTAATACACGGTTAAAAATGCAGTGATCCTCCCTCTATAAGTACAATGGCCGTTTTCACACTAGAAGACGAATAAATCGTCTCGACGGACAAATCGTTTGACGATTTGTTCGTCTTTTGTACGTCTGGTGTGAATTTAGGTAGGAGTTTGGTCGATATGCTCGTCTACACGAACCACATCGTCTATGAAAACCCGTCTTCCTAGACGGCCAAACAGACGAACAAATTTAGACGATTTGTTCGTCTGAAAATTTGTTCGTCCCGTTTTCACATCAGACGACTTGTTCGTCTTGAGACGATTTGTCCGTCTCTAGTGTGAAAACGGCAAATGATTAACGTGGTCCCACCTCTCTCGTCCCCTATTTGACCTAGTACTGAAGAAATTTTACAGAAAAAAGGGGGTCGCAATTTTCTTCCGAGCGCGCCCGAATTTTGATAAACGCATTTCAACAAGCCTCAGAGAAAGGGTGGATGAACATGTTTTGTGTACGGTATAGTAAACAAAGCCTGTCAGGAGCCAAGGAAGTATGCTACCTCAACTATATAAGTTAGACGAAAGCTTCTATTGATGGGCTCCTGAGCCAACAAGGTTATATCATTCATGCGCACAACTGCGCGCTGAAATTGACGAAGTTATTATTATTCGTGTGTGAAGCGCGGCCCAAATGACGAATTGCTATGCTTGTAACGTCAAAATCACGCCTACCTATGGGGTCTTCTTTCAACTGACTGCGCGCCAGGCCTATTATTGCAGGGCATTTTGGGAGAGTTGCTTTTCCTCGCGAAGATACACTTTCTTGTTCTTGCAATCGGCGTGAGAGAAGTGTATTCATTGGAGTATATTATATTAGATGTCATATTAGATGTATATTAGATGTCATTCTTTATGCGCGCGAGGCGCGCCGAAATTTTATTAAGCGAAAATGCAAATGATAGGGAACTTGCTGAAATAACCACTATCGGCATCTGTTTTACCCTCTTCATCGTCCAAATGTTGCTGAAAAAAAAATTATGACCCTCCCCAAAAGGAGTGTTATCTGGACAACAGGATACATACATTTTACAATAACTATTTGCCTCTGGTTTAAAATTGTTACAGGAAAGTTGCGCTTAATCCAAAGAAGTCATGTTGGCGACCATCTTTGCTGTGCATTTTGCGATTCTACTTCTCTGTGAAGTAAACGGTAAGGGCGACAACATGAATGATATTACACCCTCTCTGTAACTGACCCGACGAAACCAAATCCGACCGAAATTTTGACCATTATACCCGGTGAATTTTTAGTCTCCCCGAGGACGCGACGAATTTTTCGAATTGACCCAGGCGGTTTTTTCCTTCTCAGGGGCGAAATTTGAGTGTGATAGCAAGCTTACGTATATAGAAAATTACGTACTTTAGAAATCGATATAAATACGCAGAAAGAGAGGCTGACAAATGCTTTACATATAAATGACTGCACTTTAAAGGACTGGAAACTCAAACAGCACTCATTCAGAAGAATTTATGGGGAACGTTTTGAAAATGACGTCAAGATATTGTAGTCCGTGAAAAAATGAGCTGACCCGACGAAAATTTGTCCCACCCGATGACATTTCCTGAAACCCGGTTGTGGGTCTGTTACAGAGGGGTGTGTTAATATGTGTCGTTTTCTTTGGGAGAAAAATCCGAAAGCGACGACGCTTACCAGTAGTCCTCTTTACGAACGTGCTGTCGTTGGCTGATTGTCAGACAGGGGGCGCAGCTCTGTGTCTGGGTTTGTTACAAAAATCCAGTCTTAGTTTCTATACATTTCTTTCGTTCAAGAAAAATCCGTACGATTCAGAAAATCTTAATTCAGATTTTCTAAAAAAAAAAACACACTCACAACACTCGAAGCCAGAGCTCTCCGGCCCGTCGCCTCGCAGGAGAGGCTCTGGTGACATCTATTGAGGGCCTCTGCAGCGACTCATAACTGTTTATTATATAGCTCGTGTTTATTCGATCAAAACGCGCGCTCTGATTGGTTCTATCATGGTCACGTGGCGGCTACAAATTCAATGTAGCCCGCGCGGGCTACAATTAAAAAATTATTGCCCGCGCGGGCTACATCGCCAGAGCGGGAAAATAAAAATAAAAACATGGACTATTTTAACCGTGTATTTTCTATTTGCTATATAATAAAACACTTAATGACTGCACTCTCGGGAAACAGCGAGTTTTGTTTTCCCTCGAATCTCGATGTTTCCCTCGACTTCGTCTCGTGAAACATCGAGATTCTCGGGAAAACAAAACTCGCTGTTTCCCTCGAGAGCAGTCATTAAGTGTATATTAACTTATATTATTTATGAGCCGCCCCAGGCCTTAGCTGATTGGTTGAAATGGCGCGCACGCGTACATAAAAGTAGCTTAATCTCGCTTTATAAAAACGTATCTGTCAAAATAACACTGGCATTCGTTTCCTAGTCTTCTTTTTAACCTATGCATTCGAACTTGAACGCTCATATTATAAAAACGCTTTTTTCTTTTGAGCATGCGTCGGTGGCTGTCACCAAACCCCCCCCCCCCCCCCCCCCCCCCCCCCGCGAGGTGAGCCGGGGAGCTCTGGGTACGAGAATGGCTCAACTGCACATAACCTCTATAGCGTTTCGGCATTTACTCCAATAGTTGGTGTTTTCTGTTTTGCAGCACGCCCGAACTTTTGGGACACACCCGATTCGGAGATTCAGAGAGGTAAGATGCATGATATTGAAATTATGTCTCTTCATAATTATCCTCTACATAAGATCACGCATAGAGTTTACGCATATATATAGGCATCATAGACTAGTGAAACAAGTTTAAAAATATCCGAATTGTTCGAAGTGTGTTTATTTGTGATTAGATTCTTGTGATTGAGGGGACTTTTGAGTTTAAACTTCAAGCCACTGGTCGCTCGTTAGAAATGTACACTCACCCCGACAAGTTATACAGCAGTATATACAGGCTTTTATTTTATTATTTTTATTTATTATTTTTTTATATACAAGTTATACAGGCTTTTCCAGTAAAATCCTGATTACTCTAAAACCACTGCAGCTATTATGGTGAAACTTCGTGACTTTTCCTAAAATTATCTGGGGACACTTTGGTGTCAATGAAAATAAATAATAAATCGTCTCGACGGACAAATCGTTTGACGATTTGTTCGTCTTTTGTACGTCTGGTGTGAATTTAGGTCGGAGTTTGGTCGATATGTTCGTCTACACGAACACATCGTCTATGAAAACCCGTCTTCCTAGTTATTCAATAACATACCGTGGTCAATTTCCATTTTGTTTAGGCCTCCTGTCACTATTGTCTACTTGACAATATTGTTTAGAATCCTATGATATCTCTTTTTTGTGTAAATTGAGGACGAGATATCATAGGATTCAAGTATATTCAAAGCGTTCAGTCGGTAGATTCCGCCGAAAATAGCACTCAAAAAGACGATATCGGTGATTTGAACCCTCGTCTGTTCGACCAGAAGCCTTTGCAATCATCGAGTAAATGGAAAGTTACCTTATAATACGCTAAATATCATCATCTAGTCGTAGTTTGCTGCTTCATTACAGAGAAAACTAACAAAACTCAATAACAAATACTTCACTAGTCTCAAATGAAGAAATGCGGTCGATAATTCGAGTATTTATGTTCATCTTAAATGCAGACTCACAGAATGTTCCGCATCAGTTCATCTGGCAAACTACAGGCCCAAGTGACAACACGCGAGTTTACTAAAAATACAGATTGAGCTGCTAGTTCGCCGCTAAGATCCAGATTCTTACCTAGAAAACTTGGTAGAAGACTACAGCAATCGTAGGCATAAAAATCCAAACAGATTGATTCAAATATGCCCATAGTTTGCCACATTTATCAAACAGATCCTTTTTAGCCCCGGAAATCCCCCGCCAGATCTTTTTGAGAATGCACAAAGAAAACATACTAAAACTTTGTCGATTCCCTCGAGTTTGGTGTCGTTCAAATCATGAGAATATACGCTTTCTTCCCTACTATTTTAAATTTGTTATCCATTAACCTACGCCTGCGCGAGCGAGTTGAAGTCCGCTGAGGGTAAAATTGAGTGCCGATATCCATTGCGCGACGGGGAAAAAGCGGTGTCAATATCACCCAGGTCACTAATCTCCAAATCGCCGTGATATTTTCTTAGCGGAATCTAGCCTCCTGAAGCTTTGAATAATCCTATAGAATCCCATGCTATGACTCTATCTCGCGTGCTGATTGGCTGAAATCGAGGGAGATTTTTTGTGGAATTACATGGCTGCAAAAGTAGAATTCAATGAAAACACAGGACACCCACGAAATTAACCCTATCCAGACTCGGGGGGGGGGGGGGGGGGGGGCTTTCCAGTAAAATCCTGATTACTCTAAAACCACTGCAGCTATGATGATGGTGAAACTTCGTGACTTTTCCTAAAATTTATCTGGGGACATTTTGGTGTCAATGACATGTCAGTGTTAACGGCCCAGTTTCCATGACAACCAATTTTGACATGCATGTTTTGCAAAACTCGAAAAAACTTGAATTTTTCCTATTTCAAGCTCAATGTTGGACACATTGCCCATTTATGACTATCGGAGCTTGTACTCATTAGTAATTTATGTACAGGCTAATAATTATTTGACACAAAATCGTTGGGGGGGGGAGGGGTAGGGGTTTTTTGTTCATTTTAACATATGGTCTAAACTAGCTCTGGGATTCACAAATATCCTTTTAATTCAACTTTTTGAATGTCAAACACTTCTTTGATGAGTATTTTGTACATTTGACCATTTTTTTTCTCATTGAGTATTTATCTGAAGAGTCAAATGGAAATTAAATGAAATCCAAGATGGCGGATCCAAGATGGCGGATCCAAGACGGCGGACAATATTTCAAAAGTCGTCATTATGACGCAAGTTTAATAAAATTTATGTGTTAATGTCACAAATTATTACATTTTCATTATCTTGATGTTAATTAGTTGGCTTTTAGAGTATTATCTACCAAGTTTTTGGAAGTTAATTAAAATTACTTTAAAAATGATAAAACATTGAGAATGACGTCATTGTGACGTCACATTTGCTCTCACGTGACAAAAATGAGTGTGGTGATTGTCTAAGGCTCGTGGTCATTGTGTGAAAGTTTGATGATCATAGCCCCAGTGGTTCCAGAGATATAGAAGGGGGGACCGAATTAGCCCCCCCCCCCCCCCCCCCCGTCACAGATGGTCAAAAAAAGCCCAGTCTGAATAGGGTTAAATTTCTACACGACAAATTTACAATTTATCAAGCGAAAGCAGCAAACAATTACTTTCTAAAGTTTAAAACGCTGTCAAACACTGTATGAAACGTCTTTTCGTCAACGAAGACGCTTCGCTAGCAAGATTTTCAAGTTGCATTTTCCTGAAATTGAAACAGTTTGGCAATGGCTTCCTTGGCGCGCGTAAAGCCTTTGTTTCGATTTTTCGCTTGAGATTTAGCGTGGAATTTCCTCTTCGGGTAATGGATTTACCTATAGAATATACAATATAAGTTTTCTGTGAGGAGGAGCCTAGCGACATAGCACAGAAAAATACTTTACTACAAATTTCATACCCAAAAAATACGTCGGAACCCCCCGTCATTTTTATATCCGAGTATTGTCTGTATCTAGTAATAAGTAGTTCTGGCCAATATTGAATACAGGTTTTCTAGAAAACAGAGCCAAAAGAGTGTGCGATCCAAAAACAGGCGCTAATTGTTGCAAGGAGGACAAACAGACGACCAAGGAAAGGTCTGGCGCAAACTGTGCAAGTAAGTAGGGCCGGTTCATACCCGGGGGGGGAGGGGGGCGGGGGCAACACTCTGTCTAATAGCGCGGCGCACAGTTTCTAAAATTACATCACGAGACTCAGTTATCCCGCTGAAATCCCATTCAGAAGGATCGCGCTCAAAATACGAGACAGGGTAGGAGTACATACAAGCTCTGCTATAACGAGTAGAACTACCAGTTTACCAATTCATTTTGTATCGTTCCGAGAGCGATGAAACTGAGAAAATGGGAGAAACGTGTATTTGCTTGTTTTTAATTAGTGTGACGTCATCTGTGTGCAGTGCTATTTACTCTGAGTTGAATTCATCAGCAATGTAGGGCAGAAACGTGTAAGGACTTTCGTCATGAGTTTCGTGTGAAAATCAAACAAAGGAGGCGGCAGCGGCACCCTTGTCCCAGGTCGGAAGTTTCCGTGTTTACAAGGAAGGGAAGGTCTGGGCACGAGAACGCTTTCCAATCTCGTACCCAGAGCCTGTGCATCTTTGAGCCAGCGGCCTGAAAGATACGCCGGCTCTGCGAACGAGATTGAATGCCTTCTAATGCTTAGGCTGCGCGCGCATCTTTTGTAAAAGGGCCGCTACATTCTCGTACCCAGGGCTCCCCAGCTCGTCTGCTGGCAGGGGAGGCTCTTGGGACACTGCGCCACAGGTACGACTAGGTGGCGCAGTGTGTTTGTGCACGGCACACTGTGCGTACAGTCCTGAGTTCGAATCCCGGATCGACCAACCGTATCGACTTTCTCTGTTCCGAGTAGCTTGCTTATAGCTTTGAATTCCTTTCACCTGGAGCTCTGATAGAGAAGGGGGGTAAGTAGTGCACCGTCTCCCCGATGAGTAGTGCACTCGTGCACGGCTAGAAGATTTGACACGTTAATAAAGTTGCTTACTTACTTACTTACTTACATTTGCTTACTTACTTACTTACATTTGAGGGCCTTCGCTAATTGACTGATTTTGAGCGGCTCTCATTCTCGAACCCAGAGCTCCCCGGCTCGTCTTCTCGCGGGGGAGGCTCTGTTGACAGCCACTGACACATGCGCGAGATTGAATACAGAGCCGCTGAGAGAAAGGCATTTCAGCGCATGCTCCAACGCTCAAAATCAACCAATCAGCGACGGCCCTGAAATGGATGGGCCCAGAGCCTCCCCTGCGAGCAGACGAGCTGGCGAGCTCTGGGTACGAGAATGAGCGGCTCTGTATCAAATCTCGCGCATGCGTCAGTGACTGTCACCAGAGCCTCCCCCGCGAGGTTACGAGCCGGGGAGCTCTGAGTTCGAGAATGGGGGGGCTATTGTCGGATGGTGGAAATTATTTAGTGAATATTTGTTGGCCTAGTCTAGTTCTGGAACATTCACGGACGAGTGGGTCGAGGACTGATCTAATTATTTTACAGGGAAGTTCTGTACCGATGTATATAAGGCGTGTAACAATCCAAGTCACAAAGACTACAGTGAGAAATTCACTTGCGGTGGAGATTTCAACATTTACTGTGCTGGCTCTTGCCCAATGTTTACCCGGAATGCAGTAAGTACCTCCTCAGACTATAGGCATTTAGTTTTCGCCTGTGGTTTCTAAATCTCTTCACAGGCCCTTTGGCTGAGATAACAAGAAAGTGCTGTGGCAAATCCACGCGGGCTGCCTGTGGTGTTCAAATCTAGTCTCAGGCTCCTCAGAAAAAAAGGCGACCAACGATACCGCGGCAAAACGCATTTGCCATGCGCTAAAGATTCGCTCCTGTGAAATGAAAACAAGAAATAATCATACATAACAAAGATATCTCGTGCTCTCTTGGAATTTGGAAACGTAAGCTCCAGACACAAAACGTAAGGCCAAAAATTGCAGAGCAGAATATGACCATATCTTTCTCTGAACTTTTGCACCTCGCAGTTAAGGCTTGCACCCGAGGCGAAAATTCTGGTTTAAAGTCAAAATTTATCGTTCGTGCTGTTATGTAGATTGTTTCAATTGTCTTCATTTCACAGGTCAGTGAATCTTTAGCGCATGCGAACTGCGTTTTGCCGTGGTGTCGCGACCAACAGAACGATGTTTCTCGAGTATATCTGCAAGTTATGTTAATTTTTCCTGCTTTTTCGCTGAGGGAAAATACTAACAGACCTTCCAAATAAGGTAAAGGGGAATTTCCTAATAAGAAAGATTTGCAATGTCGGCAAATCGATTTTTTGGCGAAATTTTCTTGATATGCGAAAACAAACACAAAATACAGAAAATAACCTAGGCAACAGAAACAAAATATTTCTACGTATTCTTTCTTCTTTTTCTGCTACGCAACGAAGGACTATATGAGAATTGATCCAAAACAAAGAAGATTATTCAAGTGAAATGGATGTGATCTGAAATTGGAAAAAATTGTCCCAAGCCGAGGAGCCGACAGTTTGTGGCGATATTTTCTTGACATTTCCTCAGATTATGAACAAATTTTCGAAACCATTTGATATTGACTACCAAATATTATCATGAACTTTTGCGATCAGCTATTATACATGGGCGCACACGGGGAATTACCCCCCCCCCCCCCCCCCCCTTCAGAAAATACTGAGTCGCCCTGAAAGTTTTATGTTAGGCATCCCCGAGTCCGTAGCCAGGGGGTTCCGGGGATGACAGAAAGGAAGGTTCCGACATTTGTACACAGTAAATAAAGCACTTGCTTTTTCTAGCGAATTTTGACTAGCGGTTTCTCAATAAAAACAAATTCATTCAAAAAATTCAAACCGCTACCGTAGAATATGAGGACAGATAAGATCTCGTTCCTGATTGGCTGACGAACTCAAACGGGGATAAACTTTGAAGTATTTGCAGGACCGCTTACAAGTAAACTGAAGCTGGATCCAATAAAGGACCTATCAACCAGTAGATGGTAAAATTGAAAACTGATTTGTATTGTAAACCCACCGATAAAACTCAGCACCTCTTCATTCCTCTTGTCATCCCTATCACACTAAAAAAGGCATTCCTTACAGCCTTGCTCTTCGCCTTCGCCGCATCTGCTCTACTAATGATACCTATAAACGGTCTAATGAACTTATTATTTTTTTACAAAATCGTGGTTATAAACGTGACTTTATTGAGCAGCAAATATCACGTGTTAACAATATCTCTCGTACTGATGCCCTCAAACCTAAAGACAGAAATAAATAACACTTCTCATCGCACACCTTTTGTTGTCACCTATAACCCTGCCCTCCCTAATATATCTCACATATACACAAATATTTCAGAATTCTTCAGACTTCTAACCGTTGTAAAAAACGCTTTTCTAAGCCACCTATCGTGGCGTTTAGACGTAGCCCTAACCTCCGCGACCCTTTTAGTTAAAGCGCAGTTTAAAAGCCCTAATGTAATTAACCAAACTAACTTCAGGCTCGTACCGTTGTGGTGATAACTGTTACACTTGTAATTATATTGCTGATGGACTAACATTACACTTTTTGTCAACTAATGAAACACGTAGGATAACTTCTAAAATTCACATGCAAACTTCTAATGTTATACATGATCACTGCAAGCGCTGTAAACTTCAATACATAGTGAAACCAAACGACAATTACGGGAACGTTTCAATGAGCACAGACGCACACTTGACTCTGACAGCCAATCTACGCCCACTACCGCCGCTCTCCATTTTCATAACACCCCTAACCATACATCCACAGACATGCTACTTATCCTTTAGAACGACTGACTAACAAAAGAGATTCTGTTAGGAAAGCTAGGAGGCTTTTTTTTATCAACAGGGTCAAACTTTTATCCCCAAAGGTCTCAATACTAGAGACGAAAATTTAACAATTCAGCTGTTAGATCTTATGTATCTATGTATCTTTTTGTGTCTTCCTGTTACGTTTATCACGTGACACCCACTTGTATGTATCTATTTCACGTTGAATTTTGACGGTTATTTATTTATAGTAGTTACCAATGTAAATATTCACCATTACCTGAAGAAGGTCGGTACTGGCTGACCGAAATATCGTGTAAATGAAAATTATAAGCTGTTAATCAACCATTCAAGTTTTATTCTTTCAAACGGGGATGAAGTATAAATATTCATCATGTTTTACATATTTTCGTTCTATGAGTAACAACAAAAGGCCCACGTGACCCTACGATGATTTGCACCGCTGTGGATTCAATGAATATATTTTTCTATGTTTCTGGATAAAGAGGCACTCGCACGCTTAATTTTCGTACTTAAAAATAAGTCTAATTCTAATCATCAAAAATACATTTAAGTTGACCGTGAATAACCAAAAGAACATTCCAGGTTTGTTAAATTGCCTTTTAACTGTTACATCAATACATATCTATAGTGTTTTCATTTATTATCAAGAGGATGGAACTGGATTGCGATTTGAATTATTTGCTTGTCAGGCAAGCGTGCGAGTTGCCCCTTTACTTGCCTAAAAAATTTAGATACGTCGCTCGTCTTCAAGAATTCGCCGTGGCTGCTCAACCAATCAGACGGGAACATATGCTGAATGAATAAAAATATATCTTATTAGACATTTTGATGTACAATATCGCTGGAAAAAAAAGGCGAGAAAAAATATTCAGAGATATTGTACATTAAAAATTTCTAATAAGTGTTTATCATCCGACATTTATTTTTCCGCTGTTTGAATTGAGAATGGACGAACTTAGTGAAAATAGTTCGGGAGTGTACATTAATATGGGCGGGATATTTGTACTCGCCCCAGTCTCACTCCTGCGATATTTGTTCTCCTGTCGTCGCAGTTGGATAATAAATACATTTATTGGTGCCGCGGAAAAATACATAAACATTGGCATTGATTCCAATAAATTAGTTTATAAAAAGATCAATGTACAAGAGTGGAATATGTATTGTCTCTTGATTGTCCTAAAATACGCACTAAAAATACTCCTCGGTCCTAAAATACTTTCTTCAGCGTTTCATTTTTAGTGCAAAAGAATCCCTAAAAAAATAATTTTCTTTCGCACCGTTTTCGTTCAAGAACCCCTAAAAAATACCTATCGCCGATTTTAAACGCCCCCAAATGCCCCGGCGCCTGAGACGTTCCGTGATGGCTGAACCACACCTTCATTGTTGCTGTTAGCGGTTTGTCTAACTGCTTTTTTTATCATTATCATCTTAAAGAGAAGAACAAGGCACAGGCAGCTAAGACTAAGTGCGAGATAGATAATCCCGGCAAGGCGTGCTGCAAGGATGGGGGAATTGTGGAGCCGGATGGTACTTGCAATCGCAGAGGTAAGGATGTCGTCGGAGTTGAAATAAAAGCCCGGTAGGAGCAAAGAGTACATAGATAGACCAAATCGGCTAAATACACTCGTGCACCTCCACTCACACACGTTACGGACCCGCGGGGGGGGGGGGGGGGGGGGGACTCCCATATTTTTTGGGCAGGGGTGCTCGATTGTCGGATTTTAGTGTATCAGTCAATTCCAGCGGTGACCTCCCCCCCCCCGGGGGACCGTGGGGCATTTGCACACCACTACCTTCCCTGGGGTGGGGAATTTTGGACATTTGCTTGCCCCGGGGTCGGGAGTTGTTTTCCCGGGGGAGGGGGGAGGGGGGGAGGGACTTTGGTTCTCTCATCTCGAGCGCGTCGAGTTTTGCGGAACTACAAGACCAGTTATAACTATCGATTGGCAGCTACTTACAATGTCCCAGTTACAGAAAATAACGCAATTTCGTCTCATATCAGTGGAAAAAAACCTAAAAATGAATTGACACTACAACAGAGTCCAATTTCGCAAAAAAATCAAGTAACGTAACTGCGAAATAGTTGCTCTGCAAATAGAATGAAAGTAATTTCGCATGGAGATTCCGGGGACAGTGGCCTAGGTATGTCTAACGACATTGTACTAATACCTTAGTATAAGACTTTTTGCGCCACTGCATTTTTATAGATTTGTTTCACTTCTTTACTTGTATTTTGTCTCACTTTCAGTGAAATGAGAACTCGTTCAAAGACGAGAAAACTAAAGTACATTTAAAAACGAATTATAAATGCTCGGACAGTATAAATGGAGTTGACGTTTTGAGCGGAAATTTTTTGTTGTGAAGCTTTGTCACGCAGTGTCGATGAATGTTCGTCTTTTTCTGGTCCCGGGGGAGGGACATTTTCCCGTTTTTTGTCTTCCCCACGTGGGGTATTTTGCATTTTTGCTAGCTCGGGGGCGGGGAATTTTCAGTTTTATTTTTGTAAATGACCAAAATCCGGGGGTTGCCGGGGAGGGGGGGGGGGGGGGCATGGTCACCGCTGGAATTGACTGATACATTAATCTTAGCGAGAATGAACTGCAAAACGAGCGATTTTTGATATTTTGCATATTTACGAAAAATAAGGTCGCAAAGTGAAAGTCGCATTTTTTCCATTTGCTGCCGCAAAATTATCATAAAAACTTTTTCAAGTAAAATTCCTCACATGGTTTTTTAGGTGTTATCATCTTCTAACGGCACAGAAAATTAATGCCGATATCTTAAATCGTGCGAGGTCAGGAGCTTCGCGAATGTGAAAATTTGACCTAAAATTTAAGTGCTAGAAAAAGCGTGTAAAGTTAATTAAAATACAGAAAATGAGTGGCGGGCAATACAAACGAATGGGCTATTGAAACCAAGGAAAACAGTTGACGCGTCATTTGTGGCATTTAGAAATGTACGTTAGGACTCTCTACGAACCACGTTAATGAGGAAACTTAGTTCGCTTATGAGCACTACGTTGTTCAAGTACCATTTAATTTATTCAGAAGACAAAAAGTATTCAGCTTGAGAAGGCAGACGAAGCATAGCAACGAATGGGAGCGTTTGTTTTCCTTTATATTTCACTGTAAGGGAAAGAATGACGCCCTCTTATTAGTCAGACATTATGAACAAAGTTGAAAATATGCCATGCAGTATACGGTTATTTCGAGTGGAATGGTTGGGAAGCCCGGCAAACTTCAAATGGTCAACACAATAGCGTGGAAATCACTATATCCCAATGGTTGAAACCAGAAATCTATATAAATCTATATAAATCTTTTATCATACTTCGTTTTATTCAAGAAATGAAGAGAACTGTCAAACAGTAATTTGTTAGGGATTAGAGTAAGGATGGGTTTTGTTGGTTTGTTTAGATATGATATTTACTGTATATCCTCGTTCTATATATGATAAATTACATAAAATGCCATAAAATTAGTGACCTGACCAGCAAACTCTCTCGTAGTCTAGTGGTTAGAGTCTCGGGTTTATAATGATGTTGGTCCAGGATCAAATCAGCAATAATTTTATAAGCTTTTTTCTTTGAAGTTTTCTGAAAAAATCTAAGTATTTGGGTCTGTTCTGGTTTCAAGCATTGGGATATAGTGACTTCCCAATAGCGTGGGCTGGATGTTGAGAGGGACTATCACGTGATATTGACCCTGCGCAATCTTTTGTTTCATGCTCATCTCATTGCCATGTTGTTGCTCCATTGCTTGATAAATTTAAAACATTATTATGTTGCTCTATAAAACATGTCTTTAGCTGGAATTTTAATGTTTATTTGTTTTCAGAGTGCATGGATCACATACCAGAAATCTGCGTCCAATACCAGAAGAGTTTTTGCAACAGCCGGTTCTACCTTGAACGATCGTTCGTGCAGATGCAGTGCCCCAAGAAATGTGGCTTGTGCAAGATTCAGAGTAACCATTAAGCACTTGTTTGTTTAGGTTGCCAGCTTGCTAATTTTATCGCGCAAAGATTTTTCAGAAGTAAAATGAAGTATGGCACTATAATTGCCAAAAACATGAAAAAGAAATCGAAAAAAAAAAAAAAAAACAAGGTAGAAGTATTAACGTGACTTCATACAATGCGCGAAGCTTTTAATTACAATAATATAATTCAAGGATACTCTGTATGAAAACTGAGCAATGAATTAAAATGAAATATGGGCATTCAATGGATGAAAAGGTGTTAGTTTCTCCTAATTCCAAGTCGCTGAATCTTAAAGAGCCCGTGTCAGCCACTCCTTTTATATTGTTTTCGGTCGATATTAGAAGACGAATTTCGTGTAGAATTCTCTAAATAAACATCTAAAACAAGCCCGTGTCAGCCACTCCTTTTATATTGTTTTCGGTCGATATTAGAAGACGAATTTCGTGTAGAATTCTCTAAATAAACATCTAAAACAATGTTTCAGATCCAGTGCGCTTTGCTGAACCAAATGAATCTTTATTAACTTCTCGCAAACTTCGGAGCTCTCGTTACATATTTTCACAGGCGTGCAGTATTTCCGGCCTGCTAAAATGAGAGACGGTTTTGGGTTGCCAGTGGTATATTACGCAGACACGCGCGCATGCGCCCATGGTACTCATGGGAATACCGCTGAACCATAAAAAACCAAGTCGATCATATATTTGAGCTATTGTATTTTCCTGCGATACCTATGGTGCTCCGCTCTGCGGCCTTTGGCCGCTAAAGGAGCTCCAATATAATTCAAAATTATACACAAATACTAGTAATACAATACTTTGAGTGGCATACTGCAGATAGCTGGCTAATAATGCAGATTATTAATTTTGCTCTAGCGTCGTGCTACCGTCACACCAATGTATCCATTTTGGCTTGCCAAGACGTTGGCTCTAAAATTATACTGAGTCTAAAGGCCATGTCACACGAAGCCTTTTTTTTTGCAATTCACAATGCAACGGTCACGAATTAAAAAAAAAACATGTCAAACACACTCGCAACATTTTTTTGCAACATGTAATACGCCCGCGATTAATATAAACTACATCGACCTATCCAAGTAAAAACATGAATGGCGTGCGCTGATTGGCTAATAAGATGAAACATTGCCTCGCGGGTTACAGAGACATGTAAGACGCAGCAATTTTGCTCGCAATGTTGCCAGGCAGGGCTCATAAATAGGGGCGTCCCTCTCTAGTATTGCCCTATAGCGCTATTCACTGTTTATCAACATTGCCATTTTAATGCTAATGTGCCACCGTAGATTGAATAGCGCCTTTGTTCTGTGAACCAATCGATCTCTGGTTGGCACATTAATAACAATGGATGACGTCAGCGTGAACAGCGCTATTGATAAGGCATTTGGACAGACCTAGTTATTTTTAGAATTGTTTTACCGCTATAAAATTGTAAAGCTTTTGCTTTACTAGCCAATCAAATTCATTGTATCAGACGCCTGTCATTTGCAAGATATGCACGTGCAAGCACTGATTTTTTGTTGTTCTTTGCTATTGTTATTCTAAGTAAACGGGACCGCAGCGGCATAGAAACAAGAGCAAATACCAATCTAAAATAACTAGGTCTGTCAAAACGCCTTATCAAGAATATATATCAGAGCGACGCCCCTACTTATGAGCCCCTGTGCCAGGGTTGTAAAAATCTACTTTTTCTGCAACTCGCAACGCAGTATTTTGTGTGCGTTACCGCGCTATGTCAGACGCGTAATATTCACTGCATAACAAAATTCCGTCGCGATTTGCAAGAAAAAATGCCTCGTGTGACATTGCCTAATAAGAGATCTTAGCATCATATCCGGGCGATAATCTTCAGAAAAGTACCCCCATGCGAGCAGACCTATCTTCCCGTCAGTCATTAACCTCTGGATATACCAGGGAACTCTTCTATAATAGCGAATACAGACATTTCATGACAACAAATTGAAGGAGTTTTCAAGGACTCTTCTACCCTGGGTACCAGGGCTCCAAGCTTCACTCGTTTACAAAGCAGTAAGGAGTAACAGTAAGGAACGTAACATGTATAAAACAGGCATGTCATATCAAGAAAGTTCTCGTTAAAATGTGCCGTTTTCTAAACTTTCCTTATATGAAAGTTCCTACTTACCATATTTGGAAGTCCAGAAGTTGTCCTAGCTTATTTCTTGCCTTAAATTGTCAAAAAGTTCACCAACTTGCAGGTTTTGGAGAGAATCGCTGTTCTTGTAGGCCGCCATCTTTGTTTTGGACCCAGGAGCCCGGAAATTCAACACAGGTAGCCCGCGTCACGCACGGGTTGGCATTGACAAAAACGACACATTTATCTTGATATGAAATTATACATTTTGTTCAGTCTATTAATGACACTATAATAGCATAAGTGGTAAAACTGGAATGCTTTTCTGGACAACGCTACAGTCCATAAAATTGCTCATTGCATCTCATTAAATAACAATAGAATACAAAAATTTGGTAAAATAGGGCCGGGACACTTTTCGAGCTGTTAACATCTAAAAACATTTTCTAGACATCCTAAGGATTCAAAAAAAAAGAATGTCTCGTTACTAGTTCCGGGGGGGGGGGGGGGGGGGGAGGGGGGATTGCACATGGACCCCTCTACCGACTAGACTATTCAGTAAATGAGTGAAGCTTGTAGACTCGGATAAACAGGTAGGATTTGTCAAGGACTGTATAGGAATTTTCCCCGGAGGAGGACTTCCTCATTTTTGGGGCGGGGTGCTCGTCGCGAACTCTCGATTTTACTTATAATTCAGACCATCCGTTTATTTTTTCCCCTTTTTGTTTTCGTTACCACTGACGGACCTGGTTTAAACGCCGTGCCAGTCCCGTGTCGAACGCAATTGTTGGTAATTTTCAGGAGAGGTACGCCGTCTAATAAAAGGAATGGTCCATGCTTAGTGTGCGTATATCCAGTTCTGGAGCACGCAGCTGATAGTGATAATTAAGCACGAAGATAGCGTAAGAGAATCTCGAGCCGGGTTATGGTCCCTTCTTTTCCGCTAGTCCGCCGACAAGTTGGAAAGATGATACCGGTTCTACAGATTCTAGCAATTGAGGCAGGTGAAATACAAAGGCTTACGAACAACGTGATATTACAGTTTGACGTGGGACGTTTTCGTCTAGAACACTGCTTCAATGGTCCCTTGTTTTCCGGAAGTCCGCTGACAAGTTTGGAGAGATGATACGGTTCTACAGATTCTAACAATTGAGAGACAGGTGAAATGCAAAGGCTTACGAAAGTGATATTACAGTTTGACGTGGAACGTCTTTGCCTAAAACACTGCTTCGATGGTTCTTTTTGTGAGTCGCTCTGCCTCCATGTTCAGTATCTCTGACAGTTCAGTTGCTGTAAGTTGAGGTCCTTTCCCTTCAACAGAAACCATCTTCATAATCAAGTTTATGGGCAGAAATGAGCCTTTGTTGCCAAGTGAGGCATACGACTCGGCTTGCTTCTCGTATTTTATAGTAAAATCCTTTGTGACGCAAACCTGCTTCTGCATTTTCACGAATTGGTTTTTCCTTTTGAATTAAACTTTCCAGAGCTTCTTTTTACTCGTGCGTATTACAATACGTAGAGAATCGATGCTTTGTTTTTTTTCCCTGGTGAAGGATGTTACATTAGACACAGTTGCCTATTGGTATATCTCTGGTACCTGCAATGTTTCAGGACGCAAGCCAATTCCGTGTTACCAAATTTAGTATTGATGTAATTACAGTGGTTTTGCTATTGCATAGCCTAGAATACGGGGTTGAAACACTAAAACTGGAACGTTCTTTGCATTCCGTATTCGGTTATTAGTTATCGTAGTTATCGTAGTGTTGTGTTTCTATTTCTGCTTTCTTATTTTTCTTGACGGTTTTATTGGGTAAACACTTCCCTGTGCTTGCTCGTCATTCTGAGCGATTCAGCCAATGTTTCTGAGTGAGATTATTAAAAAAAGCCTGTGCCAGACGCCATTTCTGACAGCATTAGCAACATACCAAGTCAGAGAAAGCATCTATTTCCATCGGCCGATTTAGGCCCCGTCCACACGTATCCAGATATTTTGAATCCTTAACTTTTTCTTTCCGGATACGACTATCTTCCACACGCATCTGGCGAATTTTCAGACAAATCCGGATACTTATTTTTGAATCCGCAGTCCAGAGTGGAAATTTTTCAATCCGATAACATTTCGGATACGTGTGGACGGTCGAATCCGGATATTTTCTGATTCGGGATACGTGTGGACAGTCGAATCCGGATATTTTGTGATACGGTGACCGGGTTTGTCTGCGAATTCGCCGGATGCATGTGGACGATAGCCGTATCCGGGAAGAAAAAGATGCGGATTCAAAAATAACCTGATACACGTGCGGACGGGGCCACAATTTTCACGATTAATTTTGGTAAATCAAATCTGAAACTTTGTTTTTAGATTTCGGGATTTCTACACGTGAATTCGTCTTCTAATACCGAACGAAAACAATACAAAGGAGTGTCTGTCACAGAATCTTTAAATGTCTCTCCCAGTGATCAATTTTAACGCGCGCTCATTGGGCGAATCGTATCACGTGTTGCATTTTCACAGGACAGATATCAGACGTTATATCCCAGTGATCAATTTTAACGCGCGCTCATTGGTCGAAACGTATCACGTGGTGCATTTTCACAGGACAGATATCAGATGGTTTTATTCAGCACATCGATGCACTGCCAAATATGGTCATTGGAACGCCAATAGCTGTCTTCTGTACATGACAGCTATCCTGCGATATCCGTCTCTGAGGAAAATATGATGTTGTGAGCTCGTAAATAATACACAAAAGTCATTTTTTCGGGGGTTTATGTCCTATCGATGTGCTGAATAATAACACCATTATCCTGCTCGATTTTGCAGAATATCGTCTGATTTTAGCCAACTCGGGACTTCGTCTCTCGTCGGCTAAGTATCAGACGATATTCTGCGCAATCTCGCAGGATAATGGTTAATTATCCCAGTGATCAATTTCAACGCGCGCTCATTGGTCGAAACGTATCACGTGGTGCATTTTCACGGGACAGATATCAGATGTTATCCCAGTGATCAATTTCAACGCGCGCTCATTGGTCGAAACGTATCAAGTGGTGCATTTTCACAGGACAGATATTAGTTGCGATTAGACTAGCGCCTTTTCCCGTGTGGAAAGGGCATTTCGACCGCGTTGAGAAAGCTATTTAGTGTAACCGCTGTTCCCAGACCGAAATCTCCTAGTTGAGGTTTCCAAGGATACGTCAACAAGAACAAAGAATTTCACGCGACAGTTCCAGACCTAAAGAGCTCAGGAAATACAGCCCCGAGACGCCTAGGCCAATCACGTTGCAAGAAAAGAAAAGATCACCGAGGGCATGTCTGTATAGTGTGACCGCTTTACCATAGGCAATTTCAAACCCGAGACGAACCCAGCCCCACACCCGTAGCCTTGGGTAGACCCAAAACCCAAGGTGCGTGTACCGCAACTATTATACACTTAATGACTGCTCCCGAGGGGAACAAAACTGGTGTTTCCCGAGGGGAGTAGTCACTAAGTGTTTTGTTATATAGCAGAAAATATGCTACAATTATAAGTCAAAACAAAATGTATTTCAAGATGAAAGAGAAGTTACAAAGTTGCGCCGACTGCATCATGTAAAGGGAAAACACTCAAAAACACAATTTTCTTGCATTAGCAAAACTTATCAAAATTAGCAAAGGTTTTTAAAAAGACTCGCGTGTTTTACAATAAACTTTCTCTTTTTCCCGCTCTCAAACGCGACGCGCGAAAGCAATATTCCCCGACCAGTCAATAATTTTCGAAATATTGACTGATCGGGAATATTTGATTTGTACTTCACCGCGTGACCTTGATTTAGCCAATAAGAGCGCGCGCTCGGTTGGAGTGAGCACTCGCTATATAGCAACAGACGATATTGTCCGTCGGAAGTGATATCCGTCCTGAGAGAAATGTTTTAAGCAAAACCTGGATAATTCTCTTTTTGTTGTTTCAATCCAAGTTAATTCGGTTTGACATTCGCGAAAATGAAAGAACTAAACAAAAAAGAGCAAATGACGATGAAATAATTGTTTTTAAACTTACCATTTTGTCGTAGCTTGGCAATTAGAAAAACAACTTGCAATCAGCTCAGCCAAAATTCAACCACTTCGAGTGTAGTCCAGCAAGCCGACTTTCAAGTTCGAGCTAAATTTTTCCAACTCTGCATTTCACAGCTGTAATTTATACTTCAGTTCACAACAGAACAATTAATTAACAGTCCGGTAAGGAATTAGACCTGAAAACCCGAAATCTGGGCTAGATTCTTCAGAAAAGCACTCGGGAAAGCACTAGAACTTGTGCGTTGTAAATTTATTTTGTGAATTCGCTCTGATTTCTTCTAGCCCCACGTAAGGGTTTGATTGACAGTTTTTGTGTCAACCAATCACAGCTCGAATAAAATTATCTTAGCCAATCACCGCTTACGATTTGCCTTTTCGCGCCATACTGCAGTTTAGTGGGTTTCTCACGTTCACGGCAATGTTTTTTTCTCTCTCGAGTTTTCAGTGAAGTCGCGGGATATAAAATAAATAACCCTTCTTGGCTTGCTGTAATATCGGTGGATAATGTCCGCGGATGAAAAATGGTCTTCAAATTTCACAGTTGCCCTCGAAGCTTCGCTTATTCTCGGCCAACTGTTCATTTTTCGTACCATTTCTCATCCTTGGACATTATTTCCCGATATTACAGCCGCCAGAAAGTGTTTATTTAGTAAATATACAATATATACTAATTAATAATAGATTATTATTTTAAAATAGCTGATTAAAAATGTGAATGTTTAAAAATTATAATAGCCTAGTGTTAAAATACATTATAAAATTCAGTAATATAAAAACTCTGTGTTAACGATGGGGACTCGCTAGTAAACTTAATTCCTCGAGAGCCTCGTTGCCCCGGCCACAGAGACTTTCGAAACTGGTAATCTCTCGCGCAGCTTCTAGCCTTATTGATACTGCCTGTATGAGTTAAGAACCCTGCACGTCTCCCTGGAAAGTGAATTTCCTAATTCGAGACCCTCCCAATGCAAGTATATTAAACATCCTATCTGTGAAATATTCTTCTTCTCCTGTTTGGGCCGCTCTGCCTCTCTACTGAGATGTGTTAATTCAGTCGATTCAAGAGGGGTACTCAAGATAACTTCCGCGATCCGCCCTTAGCTATCCACACGCGCTAGACGCTTCATTGTATCGCTGCGCCAGAGGGGAGATTGTGTTTGCGCGAAGTTTTGTCAACTCTGCGAGATCGCTCTTGCCCTTGAATGTTGAAGTCAGTGATTCCCACTCCGACCTCCGAAGCTCGTCCCTATTTACTAAGGATAGTCAGGTTCGTACGATTTCTGAATGACAAAAATCCAGGATTTTCCAGGAAGTCTTTAGTTATTTTCCAGGAGTTTTTATTGGGTAGAAATTCCTCAAAAAAACCATGATAAGTCTGGAGGATGTCATAATTTGCAGCCCAGAATCAGATTCACTTAACTGTGAAAAGAATAAAATAAAAGAAACAGGTGTTTTGGGGATTCAGGCTGATTTTGCTCTTGTACATTGGGTGTTTTTCTGCAAAATCAGCCTGAAAATATGTTCTTAAGGGTGTTCTTAAAATTGTTCCTAACTTAAATACTGCATTCACTACCAACAGTCAAATAAAGAATATGATTGGCAGAAAGTTAAGCTACATGGCTAAATGCACCCTGGACGAAATCCCCATACAGTACCTGCTGTATACATATGTGTGCAATGGTCTATTGATCTGCTGTACTCTACCACAGTAGGTTACTGTGTACTTGAATCTAACTGCAGCCATTTTTTATGCAAGAACACAATTTTTTTCATTTTTCAGGCTGAATGTGTTCTGATGTATAAGGTACCTTTTGGCCAAATTCCAGCCTGAGTGTTCTTATCCACTTGTTCTTTAATGCGGGTTTTTTACTGTAACTTATATAACTACTTTTTGAACTTTGAAATTACCTACCTTTGGAAGAGTTTTTTTTTCTCGATTTTATCACTTATAGTCTCAATATTTTTGGGAAACTGAATATCCATTCTTCACTGCAGCAAATGTCTAATTTTCCTCCTCAACGTCTCTGTACCTCTCTCCCATCTAAGTTCAATTATTTTTAAACAATTTCCAAATAACCTTATCTTTGACTTACTGCTTTAAAATGAACAAATATGCCATTTATATTTAGTGCATTTTATGGAGGGAGTATCGTTGTCTGCCCGTAAGTTTACCGGTAGACAAACTTTGGAAATGTCTATGGCGTGGCAATTTAGCCTTGGCCAAACCATTTAACTTTTTGGCTAACATTTTTGAATAATTATTCATGAATTTCATCATGATCAAGTTTAAGAACCCGACGGAATTCGGTAAATATTTTTTACTATATAAATGACGCCTTTTTTCTGGATTCGCTATTCCCACGCATAGAGTACGCGCTATTGCACTCGTCAGATATCATGTGAACACTCGAAGATAAATTCCATCTCCGCCCGCCCATATATTATTCTCTATTTTAATGCAGTTCAACTGTATATGTTAACGTTGTTCATGTTTATCGTTTTCTCATCACGGAATACGTAACTTCAGCTCAATCCTATTGAAACAAGTTGAAGACCGTGTTGAGTCATGTTCAGTGACGTTAACCCGTTCAACATTCGCGAAAAAGATCGGTACACAATCAAGCTGCCCGTCGTGTAAAAAGATTCATATCTTCACTTACGTGCTATCTTTTAAATACGATGGACGGGAGGGACTTCAGACAGGCCCGTCCACACTACGCCGGCTAAATTTGAAAAACGGCTAATTTCTTATACGGTTATGCCTTCCGTCCACACTACACCGGCTAGATTTCCCACCGAAAACGGAGCTTTTTGAAACTCTCTACCGAAAGTGGCTAAATTTGAAAACGCCGGCGATGCGTTTTAGTGTGGACGGCGAAAACGGATTTGTGAAAACGATGACGTCATGTTACAAGGCTGGTGAGAAATTATGACCGCGGGCTCTCGTTTTTCTTTTTAGCCCTTGTGCTAAGATGACGTTTTTGTGCGTTTTCACATTTCGCCGGCGTAGTGTGGACGGAAAACGTTTGTTCCGCTTCCGCCGCAAATTAGCCGTTTTCAAATTTAGCCTGCGTGGTAGTGTGGACGGTGCCTTAATTTCAGACTTTTAATTTCAGACTTTTAATTTAGACTTTTAATTTCAGACTTAATTTTAGACTTTTAATTTCAGACTTTTAATTTTAGACTTTTAATTTCAGACTTTTATATCAGACTTTTAATTTTAGACTTTAATTTCAGACTTTTAATTTCAGACTTTTAATTTCAGACTTTTATTTCAGACTTTTAATTTCAGACTTTTAATTTCAGACTTTTAATTTCAGACTTTTAATTTCAGACTTTTAATTTAGACTTTTAATTTCAGACTTTTATATTCAGACTTTTAATTTCAGACTTTTATATTCAGACTTTTAATTTCAGACTTTCAATTTTAGATTTTTAATTTCAGATTTTTAATTTCAATTTCAGACTTTAATTGCAGACTTTTATATTCAGACTTTTAATTTAGACTTTCAATTTTAGACTTTTAATTTCAGCTTTTTTAATTTCAATTTCAGACTTTTTATTTCAGTGTGATCAATTTCAAGTGTGAAATTAGAAGTATGAAATTGGAAGTGTGAATCATAATTTATGATATAATTTATCATTTATATAGTACAAAATTACTGAAATATATGATCAAATGCGCTTACAACTCTACGAATATTAAAACCGTAACTAATATAAATTTAGAAATACTATATGTTCAAACAGTGTATTGAAAAACTACTCTCTATATAACAATAAAATATATATAATATATTCCATTACATCAGATCTAAGAAAAGTACGCTTGCCTAAAAAGGTGAGTTTTCAGTTCTCGCCCGCATTTAATCACCATATCGTCGTAGCTACAAACGATTTCACAATACCGTTTATCCTGTCGGGGGATCTGGTGTGCCTTGGTCCCGACCCAGGTTTCCTATGACTGATTTTCCCAAAGGGTTTTTTCTACTATATGTTTTTCCTGGCCTCCCTGGCTATGGCAAGCCAAACGTGACAAAAGTGTCCAAAATAAAAAAAGTATCTGAGAATAGAAATCGTTCTATGAAAAGTGGAATCGTTCCATGAGAGTGGAAATCGCTGTGCGAGAATAGAATCGAAGCACCCGAGAACGGAAATCACTTAGCGAGAATAAAGAAATCGTCACACGAAAACAAAATGTGTTAGATGAAATAGAAATCGTGTGGTGAGAATGGAAATTGTGTGGCGAGAATGGAAATCGTAGTTCGAGAATATCGATTACCAGTGAGAATATCGATTATCAACTGAGAATATTGATTATCAACCGAGAATATCGATTAACAAACGAGAATATCGACTATCAAGTTTTGAGCCTGCTATCAAACTGAGCATCGGTGTACTAAAAATATTAGTAATATGCTCTTGACCATTCGCTCTCCTCGTGCTCTTTCTCTCTGATGAGGTTAGATGGCAAAGCGTTCCACAGAAAAGGCTCTGTCCCCTATTCTATCATTTACTCAAATAGACGTTACGGCGATTATTTTAAAATTAAAATTTCTCATGATCAACTGTGGTTTAGAGCGGTGTCACATGACTGTCGTGATAACAATTGCAATTGAGCAATTACTAGCCAATCAGAATCGAGAGAAATCAGGACTTGCTCCTAAATGGCGTTTTTCACGCCGGGCCTATAAGGATCAAAATCGCCGGTTTGTTGTAACTTTGTGAGTTTTTATCCATCGCTACCAAATTTCACATGTAAATAGCACTCATGAAATTAACAAACATAGTTATTTTGGAATTTTCAAATTAACGAATTTGGCGGGAAAATGACGTCATCAATCTTACACCAAAATTTCAAATCGATCATATGAATTTTCATGACTTGGATATGAAAGAGCTCATTGAGATAGCCACAAGCCGAAAAGATTTTTGAAATATCTCATTCCCTTGAGAAGTTTCAGCCAGGGGGAGGGACTTTCGAACTTGGCCGGGGTGCTCGTCGTACCTTTTAGGGTTTAAAATATCAGGCCTCTTTTTTAGAGCTTAAAATCAGGCCTCTGGTACCTTTTAGGGGTAAAATTCGAAGACTTGCAATTTTTTCCAGATAGGTACCTCATAGAGCCTCTAATAGGTCCGTTCCAGCAAATCAAGCAATAGCACTTGTTGGTAGCCTGAATTCAGACGTATTTTCCCACTTAAAAAAATACGACAGAGAATTACGAGGGAAAAATGCGAGTTTTTGGTACCTTTTAGGGGTCAAAATCAGCTAAGCGACGCCATTTTAGGTACCTTTTAGGGGTAAAATCGAAAGTTCCCGACGAGCACCACCGCCCCAAAAATGGGGAGCCCCCCCCCCTCCCCCCTCCGGGCGTTTCAGACTGTGGGAGATTGAATTATGGAACCGTCGTGAAGTATAGTTTATTGTATTGTATTTTGAGTTCCTAGCATTTTATAATAAATTTGCCTTTGGGGTTGTGTCTTTTCTTATGCATTTCTTTCGCTAACGATTCCATGACACTGCTCACTGGTAATGGAGTTCTTCGTATTGTAATATTGATCTTCGCCAATTAGAGCGACAATAAACTTAACCAGGCAAGACAGGGCGGTATTTTTGATTAGAACCATTGAAAGCCACATCTTTGCGAGTTAATATTGTATGAAGCTCTCATAACACTTGAATGCGATATCATAAATAATGCCATATCAAGTGGACACTCTTCATCGAAGACATAGACATAGACATAGACATGGTTTATTGGTACCGTGTATATCAAAATACATAAGCATTAGGTTCGAAGAGATATTCAATCGACCCTTCCACAGGGGGTATGAGATATGAATACTTTGCTGTCGGGGATGGGTGAAGGATTCTATAGGTTACAATGTTTTCAGATTTTGGATATTTCTTCAAAAAAACATTTAGCATGAGCATTTTAAGGGGAATCCATTTGACTGCACTAGGCGAAACAGAAAGGGCAAGAGTTCCACTGGCTCGGAATAGCAACAAGCCATAATTTGACGGTTTTGAGAACGTGGTTCGCGATGCAACGGTTTTACCCGCGTAAACAGTTTATTTTGCCGTTTGCATGTACTTTTGTTTTGCAGTAAGTTCTGCACAAAATTTGTTCGTTCCTGTTTGCCAGGAGCTACCATAGCACCGTCTACTTCTACCTCTTCTCATTTAACACCTGGGTTATATTTTCCAAGGAGGAGACAGCTCTGATGTTTCCCAGGCAGCAAGAGCGGTTAACCGTGACGAGACGCAAACAGCATAAACTGGAAGTACTTTCTTTTAAGATCCAATTCCCCGCAGTTGCAACTTGGCATTGGTATGAGAGCATTGTCGGCGAAAACGCCCGCACCCCCCCCGCACCCACGCGTCTAGGAAGCGGGCTATGACTTCATGCCCAATATATAAACTTTGATCCGGGGCAGGAACGGCACTTTTAGTAATTTAGACTAGAATTGGATCATTATTCGCATTTTTTTTTCTAGCGGCTCACAAAATTCCAATTTGCCGTTTTTTTTTACACGGTTAACTGGTATTTAAAACATGATCAAGCCGCGGGAATTCAAAGTATGGTATGAAAACAACGCGTGTATTCATAACCTATGTATTTACAGAGCCTTGACGTTGCAAAATAACAACACAGGAACTGTCTTCGGTTTCGTTTTTGGTGCGGGATTTTTTGGGAATATGAATTCTTAGGATTATCTCCACCTCCCCGTCATTAAAAGTTCTACTGCAACCCCCCCCCCCCCCCCCCCCCCCCCCCCCCCCCCCTACCGTACAGTGCTCGTTAACATTGGCATGTGAATGTATTATAGTAGAGACACGTGGTAAAGGGAATAAAAGCAAGCCTCGGCGAGTCCCGTTCACACTCGAACACTCCTGATCTCACTGAGTTCTGTCACGTAAGGTATGTGCTGACTTGAGGCAACTGTGGCAGGGGATTTTAGGCGATTTAAAAACATTTCAAGTGTCTCGCTTTGCGTAAGTAAGGTGGCATTGGGGTTATGTTGCTTATATGTCACGGTTGTTTTAATAAATTATAAAATAACATAAGTGATCTTCATAACAACTAAGAATCATAAGTAAAATGCTTCAACTTAGTTTTAGAAACAAAAGGAACACATAGGACGATGCCCAAACTTTCAATTCCTAAAAATATTGGAAAAATACTTATCTTTTTCGCTTTTTTTCCTTGTTATATACACAATGAGATGCAGCTTAAATGAAACAAAAAAATTAACAATAATCTAATGATTGCAGTAACAATGTAATGTCATACGGCTCGACTATTTTTTCTATTTGCGGATGGCGTTACAATTTTCCCAGTTTTACTTATTTAAAAAATACTTCTTTTCTCTCTTGTCTCTTATAACTTCGGCTGTTATTGTTTTGCGTTTTAAGGTGGCTCCCGAGTATTTATTGCAGAAATAAACCTCAACTTCTAGCGTATTGTTTGAAGCAACCTCTGCACTACCAAATGGTGTAGTTCATTTGATATATTAAGCTCGTCTGTTTGGGATATTTTAAATTTTTCAAAGGAGGTGTTTTTAGAATAATTGTTATAACTTGAAAATTCGACCGTGAATGATCTTACTACCAACTAAAACGCATCCATAGTAATCATGGGTTACTCAGAGAAATGCACAAATTTGCATCGACTTTTCATATATGGAAACTCAACCCTTACCCCGACTCGGACTGCAAAGGATGTCGGTTGTCTATGGGGGGCTTTAATTGAGGTATCACAATTGATATAACAACGCTGACTTATTCCAACTAGGACGTTGTATGGTCATTGCCATTTATTACACTTAGGGCCACTTTTTATTACACTTGGGCCTTTATTACAGTTAGGGCCAATTTTTATTACATTTCGGGCCTTTACTACACTTAGGGCCAATTTTTATTACACTTGGGGCCTTTATTACACTTAGGGCCAGTTATTACATTTAGGGCTTCTACACACATGTTGTAATTTGAACTTGTGAAATGCGAAGAACAATACTAACAGTAGGAAACCCTTTGGGAATCGACCAGCTAAACACAGCGGTCAGTAACAATAGATCCAATGAAACTAAAGCGCAAAGGTTGCTGGTTGACTATGGGCCTTTAAAGGCCCATACGCGATCGGGAACCTTTGCGCTTTGTTTTCATTTGATCTATTGTCATTCAACAGCTGTGATTGGCTGATACAGTAGGTCCCAAGGGGTTCCTATTGTTCTTCGTATTTCAAAAGTTCAAACTGCAAATTTGCATAGAGTTTTCAACTGCGTTTTATTCTCTGTGAGCCTGCAATGCGACTTGCCATCCTCTATTGAGCAGCCACTTTTTAAAGTCCAAAATACCGGTATTTGTCACTCTAACTAGGACGGATATTTCCACCGCATGTAAACGGGATCTAATATGACTAGCAGGGTACTCATGGAACACAGCGGCGTAGCCAGAGGGGGGGGGGGGGGGGGGGGGGGCAGGAGGGCCGCCCCCCCCCCCCCTTTCTGGAGATTTTCCCATACATTTACTGTATTTGCTGAAGGAAATCTTCTTCAGAATTCCTGGCTACGCCGCTGTTGTGCTGCTACTCTTTGAGAAGCTGACCCAAAACCTGCAACTAAGTTCTATTCTGTATCCCTGTTCTAGGGAACTTACAAAGTCGCTACCTGCCAGTTTGTATGATCATTGCCATTATTACACTTAGGGCCACTTTTTATTACGTTTGGGGCCTTTATAACACTTAGCGCCACTTTTTATTACGTTTGGGGCCTTTATTACACTTACGGCCATTTCTTATTACACTGGTGGGCCTTTTTACACTGAGGGCCAGTTATTACATTTAGGGCTTCTATACAGAGGACAGCTTTTCCCATGCGATTTAAGTTGTAAACGATGTTATAATTTTACCTCTAAATGTCTTATTCCGCTTCTGTTTTAGTGTGCCGAGCGCGGATATCAGAAAAGTAGAGAGCTCATCCGGATATATCGGCTAATGTTCACTTCTTCAATTTCAATTATATAAAAGAAAAATAGAAATCGAGTGTCTACAGAAAGCGTTATTTAATAACGAATGACAGCAACGTCTTGCCATATGTGTGCTGTTGTTATAATATTCACTTCGAGCTCGAAATAACTAAATAGCTGGAATTGTTTCGCAAGTTTGCTTCGTGAGAGGTAGAGTACAACCAACTGAGAAGACTTAGATATGCTATCTGAAAACGATGACGTCAGCACAGCAAACGCCACCAATTCGCGGGCGCCGACAGATCGAAATGCGCATGCTTTGAGCTTGTTTGAGCATGCCACTGAATGCATAAGAGCGTTTTCGCACGGATACGCGTTGTAGTGTGCACGGGCGAAAACGATACAAAAACGAAAAGGATGGACGCAAATCTTTTTGAAAACGGAGCAAAAAGTATCCGTTTCGTTTGAAAACGGTGTGTAGTGTGGACAGGGTCTCAGTGCGTATGGTGCTAAATACTTCACGTCCGACGCTTTCTCGACCCGCGGAATCGGAAAAGCTACCGGATATTAACCTGTGTTACTTCGGGACTAGAAGCGTCGCACGTGAAGAATTTAGCGAAGTGCACTGAGGCGAGAACACTGAGCTCATAACATATGAGATTTCTTGGCGTTTGTGTTGGAGCAACGAAACACTGACTCCTTTTGGATAATGTTTCTCAACATAGTATTGGAAAGACGAGCCCAAACTTGGTAAGTCTTCTCAGTCGGTTGTACTCTACCTCTCGGGGGTTGTAAAATTCCGTCCCATGTTTTCACTATCGGTTCCCCTCTTTCTGAAATTCCTGAATCCACCACTGTATTATGGGCCTCACTCTAGGATACATACATATTACACTAATTCTTTGCTTCTGGTTTAATATTGTCCCAGGAAAGTTGCGCTTAATCCCGAGAAGTCATGTTGGCGACTATCTTTGCTGTGCATTTTTGCGATTCTACTTCTCTGTGAAGTAAACGGTAAGGGCGACAACATGAATGATATTACACCACCTCTGTAACTGACCCGACGAAACTAAACCCGACCGAAATTTTGACCACACCCGACGAATTTCGACGAATTTCCCCGATGGACCCGGTGTATTTTTCCTTCCCCGGTTCGAGTTTGCTTTAAGCCTGGTTTCCATATTGTCTCATCTGTCGTATCTGTCGCATCAGTCGACCGTGAAACAATGGAAGTTAGAATGTTTCTATTGTTTCACGGTCGACTAATACGACAGATCTTAAGCTTGCTAGAAACTACGTACTTTTAAATCGATATAAAATATCAAAAACAGTAGAGGCTTTTATGCTTATATAAATGACTGCGCACTCCAAAGGACTGACAACTCAAACAGCACTCATACAGAAGAACTCGTGGGTATTTTTTTTTGGAAAATGGCGTACAAGAAATTGTAGTCCGTGAAAAAATGAGCTGATCCGACGAAAATTTTCCCACCCGATGACATTTTTTTCCTGAAAACCCGGTTGTGGGAATTTACATTTCGTCGGGTCTGTTACAGAGGGGTGTGTTATATAGTGTCGTTTTTCAATTTTGGGAGAAAAATCCTGCCAGTAGTCCTCCTTTACTAACGTGCTGTCATTGGCTAATTGTCAGACAGGGGGCGCCACTCAATGTGTCTGGGTTTGTTTTTTAGCATCTATACATTTCTTTCGTTCAAGAAAAATCCATACGATTCCGAAGAAAATCTAAATCCAGACTTTTTCTCAAAGAAACACATGCACTCACCACAACCGTTGCGCGACAATTTACTCCAATTGGTGTCTGGATTTTGTTACAAATAAAATCCAATTTTTAGCTTCTACATTTCTTTCGTTCAAGAAAATCCAACGATTCAGAAGAAAATCTAAATCCAAATTTTTTCTAAAAGAACACACTCACGAAAGTAGCGTTTCGGGCATTTACTTCATTACAGAAGGTTGAGTTTATTGGTGTTTTCTGTTTTGCAGCACGCCCAAACTTTTGGGAGACACCCGAGTCGGAGTTTCCGAGAGGTAAGCAGCCTAGTGTCGTTCTGTGTGGGCTTCCTGTGCTCAGAGATCAACCGTGAGGATGCGCGAGCACTGGGCCGAGCTCACCCGCAGAACGCTCGCAACATCAACTTATCCACTTACCCTCACTTATGGATAGTCCATAAGTATTGATAGCACCTCCATATGAATAATACAGAACTCAAGAGCATGGTTATTTGACATGCGCAATGTCCCACATGGTTGTAGGTTGCCGTAGTACACTTGTATCGAGCGCTCTGGAACGGTGAAATGGGCGGGGGTTCTGGGGCTGTTTTTTTTTTTTTTGGGGGGGGGGGGGGGGGGGGGGTTCGGACAATTTTAGAGTGTTCATACATACCAGAGTGGATTACCAAGAGTTTCCATATTTACTATGTACGCCCGAATCACAGTCAGAAAAGTGTCTATTTTTAGAACTAGGTTCCTCCGCATTCCACAGGTTCCCTTTTTCTCGCCACGCGAAGAGTTGTGAGATCCAGCCTAATATATAGATTTAGCCACTGGCTAAAAGCGGAGCTCCTGGATACATATTTTTCTGACCATGCTGAGTTGCACCCCCCCCCCCCCCCCCCCTGCTATGATGACGTCATCGATGGCGTCATACAACGTGACCAGACAGTTGCACCACCCTTGCCACTAAAACAATTTCACCCAAGTTTGGTTGTCTGTTCATCCCTTCTCGAAATATATTATTTTTTCTTCTATGATGACGTCATCGATTACGTCATACCACGTGACAAGGCAGTTGCATCCTACCTGCCACTAAGACAACTAACTTCACCCAAGTTTGGTTGTCTGAGGTTCATCCATTCCCGAGATATCAACCTTTCCCGTTTGATGACGTCATCGATGACGTCATACCACATGACCCTGCAATTGCACCCCCCTTGCCACTAAGACAACTTCACCCAAGTTTGGTTGTCTGAGGTTTATCCTTCCCGAGATATCAACCTTTCTCGTTTGATGACGTCACCGATGACGTCATACCACGTGACAAGGCATTTGCACCCCCCTTGCCACTAAGACAAACTCACCCAAGTTGGTTGTCTGAGGTTCATCCATTCCCGAGATATCAACCTTTTCCCGTTTGATGACGTCATCGATGACGTCATACCACGTGACAAGGCGTTGCACCCCCCCTTGCCACTAGACAACTTCACCCAAGTTTGGTTGTGTCTGAGGTTTATTCCTTCCCGAGATAACAACCTTTTCTCGTTTGATGACGTCATCGATTACGTCATACCACGTGACAAGGTAGTTGCACCCCCCTTGCCACTAAGACAACTTCACCCAAGTTTGGTTGTCTGAGGTTTATTCCTTCCCGAGATAACAACTTTCTCGTTTGATGACGTCATCGATGACGTCATACCACGTGACAAGGTAGTTGCACCCCCCTTGCCACTAAGACAACTTCACCCAGTTTGGTTGTCTGAGCTTCATCCCTTCCTGAGACATAATTAATAAACAGAGAAGGGTCTTGGTTTACCTGTGGTGGGGCAGGCACGCACGGACGCCCAGCGATACCATAATGGGAATACCGCTGAACATGAAAAATGAAGTCGATAGTATACCTGAGTTCTACTTTGAGCTATTGTATTCTTCCTACGCGATACCTATGGTGCTCCGCTCTGCGGCCTTCGGCCGCAAAGGAGCTCCGCTAAAATTACATCACAGATCATTCGAAAAACCGAAATATCGCAAAGATATTGTAGGATATTCTCTATTTTTTTGTGTGTTGGTTATACGATGAATTCAGGGGAATCAAGAGGGGATTCGAATACTTTCGCCGCGCGAAATTCAAATCTAAAAATAGACACTTTGCTGACTGTGATGTGGACAAATACAGTACGAAAGATTCTAACTCTTGTTAATCTACTCTTACATACACATTGCTTCGTTCTCCCCACCAGAGCGGGGAGGCTCTGTGACAGCCACTGACGCATGCGCGAGATTTTATACAGAGCCGTTGAGAGAAAGATCTTTCTGCGCATGCACCAACGTTCAAAACCAGCCAATCAGCAAAGGCCCTCAAATGGATGTCGCCAGAGAGCCTCCCTGCGGTGAGAACGAGCCGGGAGCTCTGGGTACGAAAATGACCCCGAATTGGCGAAAACCTACCCGGCCTCAAATCCACTTCGAAACGTCGAAAATTGTCATCTTTTAGCGAGCCAAAGTTAAGGTTACGGACTACCTCGGGGTAGTTTTTGGTTAACCCTATTCAGACTGGGCTTTTTTTGACCATCTGTGACTGGGCGGGGGGGGGGGGGGGGGGGGGGGCTAATTCGGCCCCCCTCTATATCTCTGAACCACTGGGCTATAATCATCGAACTTTCACACAATGACCATGAGCCTATACAAAATCACCACACCTATTTTTTCACGTGGGAGCAAAATGTGACGTCACAGTGACGTCATTCTCATGCTTTATCAATTTTTAAGTAATTTAATTAACTTCCAAAAACTTGGTAGATAATACTCTAAAAGCCAACTAATTAACATCAGGATAATGTAAATGTAATAATTTGTGACATTAACACATAAATTTCATTATTATTAAACTTGCGTCATAATGACGACTTTTGAAAATATTGTCCGCCATCTTGGATCCGCCATCTTGGATTTCATTTAATTTCCATTTGACTCTTCAGATAAATACTCAATGAGAAAAAAGTGGTCAAAATGTACATAATACTTATCAAAGAAGTGTTTGACATTCAAAAGTTGGATTAAAAGGATGTTGGTGATCCCAAAGCTAGTTTTAGACCATATGTTAAAATGAACAAAATCCCCCTACCCCTCCCCCCAAAGATTCTGAGTCAAAATTAATAGCCTATACATATATTACTAATGAGTACAAGCTCCGATAGTCATAAATTGGGCAATGTGTCCAACATTAAGCTTGAAGTATGAAAAATTAACGTTTTTTCGAGTTTTTGCAAACCATGCATGTCAAAAAGTGGTTGCCATGGAAACTGGGTCGTTGACACTGACATGTCATGACACTAAAATGTCCCCAGATAAATTTTAGGAAAATTCACGAAGTTTCACCATCATAGCGGCAGTGGTTTTAGAGTATCAGGATTTTACTGGAGGGGGGCTCGAAAAGCCCCCCCCCCCCCCCCCAGTCTGAATAGGGTTAAGGTTATTCCCCTGTTTTGCACGGCGCACGCTGTTCTGCGCATGGACGCGCGATCAATTCGTTCGAAAATGACGCAATCGAGCGTGCGCGCGCAAGCTAAATATCCCCATTTGAGCGAGAAACACCAAGAAAAAGTCACTTTTTGGGATATTGCGCGAAAACAAGATTGGGCACCCCCATTTTTTATTTTACCATTTTGATAAGACTATCATTCCCCTGTTATAAAAAAAACGTTTAAAGAAATTTCCACGACAAGTTTTTGAGCTATCGTCATAAAAAGCCCCAATGAGACACCAAAGACTCTCAAATTATCACGAGCGTGCGCACATTTTCAAGAGTAGCGTCAACACACATAGAAAATTAAACATTCTACTGTTCGTCCTAGGTAGTGAAGCATCCATAGTTCTGTTTAAACTTGCAAGCGAACTGGATTGCTTCATTAGTGAGCGTTTTATATCACAATTTTCTTGTTTCACGTATTCCTTCACAAAGTAGCCCTCAGCCACTAAAAATGGGTATGTTTGCGCCATCACAGTTTATAAACGAGCATGGGCACCCCCTCTTTTTATTTCATATTTTCATTCCTTATATACTAAATAGTAAATAGACAAATTAAGAAAAAAATTCTACGACAAGTTTTATTTCAGGGGAATTACCTTTAAAGGGATAAATTCACGAAAAATGGTCGTATCTTTACAAGTGATACCTAATTTTAAAGTGTATACCCTGGGCTAAACTTGGATGCATATAATTTCATTTCATTTTACAAAACAAAATGTTTTATGGAGTTCCCTTCCGGTGCATCAGTTCAACTTTTTAGAGTTTCAACCTCGCGAATATTTGCTATTTTCGTTCATTGACCCCACATTAGCGTTGACCAAGATCTGTTCTAAAAAACCGTGTCGGGGATTTCGGAAATTCGATTTTGTTTTGAAGTTTTGATTTTTAAAGAATATTTTCTATATTTTTTAAATAAAAAGCGTAGCGGAAACACAAAATTGGCTCTAAAATCGGCTCTTTTTAAAATTTCAAAAATCCCCAACACGGTTTTTTAGAACACATCTACAAGCCCATTGTAAAATGTTTACGTATATAGGTCCCACAGACTAGTGGAAAACGTTCAAAAAAATATCCGAATTGTTCGAAAGATGTCTTTTACTACTGAAAACCTGGTATTCTATCATCAAGGAATAATTTGTAACCTAAAAGTGATCTTGGCCTACTCTGGGACCTTATGTCGCTACGTAGCCTCCTCCGCATGCATCTCTCGAAGAAGAGAGAGAGAAAAAAAAATAATTCGGTTGGGCTTCCTGTGTTACGAGAAACCAGGAAGCCCAACCCCTTCATTTCCTTGGAAGCCCAACTGCCACAGAGTTGCCCAGCGGAGGAGGCTAGTCGCCGCGAGATGAGGCGAGATAAGGCGAGATAAGGCAAGATAAGGCGAGATAAGGCGAGATAAGGCGAGATAAGGCGAGATAAGGCGAGATAAGGCGAGATAAGGTGAGATAAGGTGAGATAAGGTGAGATAAGGTGAGATAAGGTGAGATAAGGTGCGATAAGGTGAGATAAGGTGAGATAAGGTGAGATAAGGCGAGATAAGGCGAGATAAGGCGAGATAAGGTGAGATAAGGTGAGATAAGGTGAGATAAGGTGAGATAAGGTGAGATAAGGTGAGATAAGGTGAGATGAGGTGAGATAAGGCGAGATAAGGCGAGATAAGATGAGATAAGGCAAGATAAAGCGTGATAAGGAAAAATTGTGCCAATCGGAGCTGCGAGATAAGCAATAAGGTGAGATGAGGCGAGTGCAAGAGTAGGCCTTCTTGTCTGTATCTAGTAATAAAGTAGTTATGGCCAATATTGAATACAGGGCTTCTAGAAAACAGAGCCAGAGAAGACAAACCGTGCGATCCAAAAACAGGCGCTAATTGTTGCAAGGAAGACAAACTGACGACCATAAAAGAATATGGGAAAAACTGTGCACGTAAGTAAGACCCGGTACATCGTGCTTTGCCGTGTAGAATTATTGAACCTAAAAATAGCCTATTGGGTCGATCCAAATGCATTAGGATCTACGTCGACTGAAACGTCGTGTCGATTCGCCTTTGTCACACGGCAGCCATCTTGGATTTTCTAATACAGCGAAACAGGCATGAAAGTGAGGCCAGGCGTGTTAGCTCACCCGCGCATAGTCATTTTTGTAAGAAAAAATCCAAGATGGCTGCTGTGTGACAAAGGCGAATTGTCGAGCCTTTCCAAAAAGCCTTCATTTTTTTTCATTTTTGGGTCACCGAATACTCACAACAATGATAATAAAACCACTCCCAAATATGGAATTGCTCAAACTTGTCAAAGACGGGAAATTTCAGGCAAAATGTGGTCCCCCGCCCTATTGACATTTCAAGTTGTCAATCAATGTGACTTCGTGTTTGGTTTCCTTCAGTCCCGAGACGCGCTCTTTGGTTGTGTTTTCAACTCAACTGACGGTTTGTAACCTCTCTGGTTAAAATGCTACGCGCGCCAGGTTAAATGAGAGCCCACCCTTGCCCTTTTCGCCCTCAAGAGAAGGAAGCCAAACACTAAGGAAAATGGCTAAAGCACGTAACATACGCTGAAAAGAACTTCGATGTATCACCACTTTCTGATAGCTCACAGTTTTTGGAAATCTGCATTTTCGAATATAATTATCAATTAAAAGAAAGTGTTCTATGGAAGCGGAGTGGTAGCGATTAGAGCTGCCCTGTTTTTTGGAGATACCGACGCATTTGATGCGTACTTGTGCCATGGAACGTAATTTATAGCTCTGCGGCGCCTTCTTGATTTGCGGATGGGCGAACTAACAACGTTGGCTGTAGTAGAGAGTAACTTGCGTGATGTAAATGCACTCGCTCACTGTGGGATCGTGACATGAAACTGTTTGTTGCCTGTCATCCTCTTTCTTTTGAACGCAGGCTGTGGCATAGACTGCTTACAGCCCTTCTTCGGCGAACGTCCGTAAATCGAGGGAAATGTTTTTTTTTACCCGCGGCGCGCTTCGACTTTTTACAGTGTCGAGCAACTGAGGGCTAATGCTATAATTACTTTACAGGGACAGTCTGTAGCGATATTAGTTTCCAGGATTTAGTTCGGCAGGGACATTCCCGGACGAACTGGGGCAACTGAGGACTAATGCCGATAATTATTTTACAGAGGATTTCTGTACTAATTTGTACGAGCAGTGGGCAATAAGCCCGGTGACCCAAACTATGACGAGGATTACAGTTGCACCGGGAAATACAAAGACTACTGTGTTGGCTCTTGCCCAGAAGTTTACCCGATATGCAGTAAGTACCTCATCAGGAATTAGTTTTCGACAAACTAGCCTAGTAGCGGCTCTAAAAGGAAAGGAAGGGATAATTCAACTTACCGCCTATGCCTGAAACGTTTCTTGATGGCTGAACCACACCGTTATTGTTGCTGTTGGTCTTACTGTGTATTTTTCTTCTATCGTTGTCATCTCAAAGAGGTGAAAAAACCAGCCGCTAAGAAGAGGTGCGAGACAGAGAATCCTGGCATGGCCTGCTGCGAGGATGGGAGAGTGGTCGAGCCGGATCGTACTTGCATGCGCAAAGGTAAAAACCTTTTTGAAGGAGACAAAAGGGCACAGCGAGCAAGTCTAAGGGTTGCGCTATCGCATCACAGGAATTTAAATTACGAACACGCATTCACAGCAGTAAGATTTAGCGATAAGAACAGCGTCGACTTGACTAAATTCGGAATTTTGGTACAATATGTTAGATTAGAGCACAGAGCTGAGATTAACAGGAAAGCTTCAGTTACTATTCTTGTCCACATGTTGAAATTTTGATGTTATAACTCCTCCGCTTTGGCAAGAATTTTCAACGGAACTGCCACGCACTGTTTTGAACCTACGCGCGCCTCTCTGACGAGCCGCGAAGTTCTGCTGGTCACCTTTTATATGTATAGCACAATAAAACAAAACAGTGTTAAAATCTACATGCGACTTCTATCGAAAAGTCTATAGAACATCTCAATGTAATTTTAAAAAATTACAACAACTCTCTCTGTACAGAGCAAATATTTTATTTTTTTATAGCCAACCATCCTGTCTACGGTAGAAGTGCGAATTTGTAAATGATATTATTTCGTCTACTAGCGGCTCGCAAATTTTGAATAATGCTGAAAAACATCCTATTAACGCGCGCCACTGATTCCTCTCCATTGTTGTCACTTATGTGCAATTTCCCCGAAGCTGCAGTTGACACCCCGAGAAACATTATAAATCTGGTCTCTCACATCTTTTAAATATCAGCCTGTCCTAAATGCTCTCATTTGACCTAGGTAATGCTCTTAAAGGACGTTCGACAAGCTAAATGCGCATTACGGCGTTTTTGTCAGCGTTGGTGAAGCGATCTCCATCGCGAGTACGTTAGCTCCATTTACGACCTGAGTAGTTGATTTTCCAGACGGAAGACGATGTCGAAATCCTCGTCGTTATCAATAGTTTTGCCTTGTCCTTGGCGGTTGATTAGTGAAAAGTCAGGTCGAAGATTACAAAGCACTATCGAGGGTTTTGGACGTTCTTGTAACCTCTCATCAGGCCTGATCTCCGGCTTATTAACAGTACACTGAATATAATTATATAGACTGCTTGCAGCCCCTTCTTTTTTATCCGCGGTGCGCTTCGATTGTTTACAGTGTCTCTCCTGAGAAACTCGATACTTGTAAACAAATCGAAGCGCGCCGCGGGTAAAAAAAAAACAGTTGCCTGGATTTACGGACGTTCGCCGAAGAAGGGGCTGCAAGCAGTCTAATAATTATATCGCGTTCTCTGGGTGAACATTTAGGGAGACATACAAGCAGTTAAACCGGTCACACTAACGAATAATTCAAAATACTGCATGTCGCGGTCATTGACGCGTGAGTTTTCTTTCGCTTGTTATAAAGTCCAGCCAACCGACACTGGCAGTTTAGCATAAAAATTGGAGCTTAATAAATATATTCTTTTTTCTGCTTGAATATTAATGTCATTCTTCCAAAATAAGTCCTTGTCGGATGGTTAAAAGTATATTCTCTTTGTTACTGTACATTGTTATGCACTTCGGGCATAAAATGTCCAAGAAAAAATATGGTTCAGTTTTCATCCCCTTTCCTCGCTGAGTTCATTGAAGCATGCTGGTTAATGTTCTGTCGTGTTATCCGTTTGTGGGAAACTAACATCTGATCCAGATCAAAATTCAGTCGAAGTCTTGGTGCAGTAAAGTTTGAAGGTGCAAATTCGTATACGAATAGTTTATTACAGCTGTTTTGAGTATTCTGCGAACTCTCGAGATCGATTTCCAACCGTGAACCGCTTTCTGGCTTCCGTCAATCAAACTTTGAAACTCTTTGGAATACATACAATTCAGTTACTCGCCATCCTAGTGAAATGCCCCAACACACAGCAACACACTCGCTATCGCTCGGTCGATACGCCAAAACCTCAGTTTGATATTTCACGTAATGCCCTCACTCTCGGTTAGTAGTAGTTACCAGTGACTCTATATTGTTTTCAGAGCCGTGCACAGACGTACCAGGTGTTTGCGATGACTCAAATCACAAGGCGAGTGCTTGCAACAGCCCGTTCTACCTTGTACGTTCGTTCGTCCAAAAGATGTGCCCCAAGAAATGTAACTTGTGCCTCCAATAAAGAGAAAAAATAGCCTTCTTTCGATGATCTCCAGATGCACTTGTTTGTTGGAAATATGCTAAAATTTAAACGCATAAAGACTTTTCAGAAGTATAACTAAGCATTGCACTTACTTGGCACTATAATTGCAAAAAATAAAAAAAAAAGAAATCGAAATTTAACTAAAGTAAGTAACGTAGAATTCGTACAATGCGCAACGCTTTTAAAAATATAAAGTCAATACTGTATGAAAACTGAGCAAAGAATTGAAACGAAAAATGGGCATTCAATTGGATGAAAAGATGTTTTTTCTCCTAATTCCTTGTCAATTAATTTTACTTATATAGCGGAGCTCCTCCATACGTCTAGGCCTAACTATGGAGTTGATTTTGAAACGTCACACGGGCTTTCTCGCTCATTTCTCACGTCATTGATGGCGCTAAGTCAAACAATTAGCGCGTTGAATCGCCCCAAAGATAAATGTGTCAAAGTTTGGTTACCATCTTATCATGAGCCGATCCTAATGCAAAATCTCGTCAATAAAACAATATTTTTTGGCCATCTCTCGTCTGCTCGTAGCCTAAACTATTCTAAATCAAACCGGGAATGTAGAATTGATTTTAACGCCGCGAGTTTCGAGTATTTCATGGTAACAGTTTGTACGGCTCATGATAAGAGCAGCATATGTACTAGGCCATAGGTGGTTCCTTCTTGATATATTTTTCTTTTTTTCTGTGAGAAAGGACCCCGTCCACACTACGCCGTTTTCAAACGAAAACGGATACTTTTTGCTCTGTTTTAAAAAAGATTTGCGTCCACACTTATCGGTTCGTATTGTTTTCGCCGCTTTCGGTGATCGTTTTCGGCGTTGTAGTGTGGACGATAGCCGTATCCGGAGCAAAAAGTATCCGTTTTCGTTTGAAAACGGTGTAGTGTGGACGGGGTCTTAATGGGAAACCAGTCTCTATATAAAAAAAGAATAAAGTGAGAAGAAGAAAGTGCAATGCTCTGAATGGGATTCGATCCAACGTCCTCCGGTTTCATGTCCAGACGTGACATGACCACTACACTACCAGAGCAACCACGCCGTCAACGCAGCCAATAGTAGTAAGGGACCGGCATTATTTATCGCCTGGGGGATGTGGGGGGGGGGGGGGGGGGGGGGGGCAGAGGATTTTGGGTAATAAAAAGGTCAAAATGCAGTGATCCCCCTCTATAAGTACAATGATTAAAGTGATCTCCCCTCAGAACAGTTAAACGTTTTCGTGACCCCCCCCCCCCTCGCCCCCTATTTGACCTAGCAGAAGACAATTTACAGATAGAAGGGATCGCAGTTTTCTTTTGTTGCGCGCCAAGCGCGCCATTTCATCAAGCCATATTGATAAAAGCACCTTCATCAAGAAATAGTAGATGAAAATTCCGTTTTTTATGTATAATAAACAAATCCTGTAGGTTTTATTGTTCATGCGCGCAATTGCGCACCGGAATGACGAAATTATTATTATTCTCACTGGCCCCCCAGTGTTGTGACGAACGAGCGATCAAGGACTTCCTTTTGATATTTTATTAACACAACTCTCGATTGTACAGCGTGGCTTCCGAACGACGACTGTCCTCCAACCCCAGTAAAACTACTGGAAACGTGATTACAGGTATTGCGTGACGCGTGACGCACGGCCTTACAAAAATATCAAAAACGTCTGAACATCCTTCCCCTCGTGAACGGGAGGCACTTGATCACGTTCACTATAGCTAATCTGTTCTAGATTTACATTACACAATCGTGTGATCGGTCGTGTGTACTCCTTGTCCTTCGAGACGACCTTGACGACTCTCACATGTCCATCTGGTCCAGGATACACCTCAGCTACACGCGCTAACGGCCATCTTCCTCGCGGATTCTTCTGGTCAGCCCTGAGCACTACGTCGCCTACTTTTAAGTTTCTCTTCTCCTCGATCCACTTGCCGCGCGTGTTTAGCACGTCAGATATTCTTTCATCCATCTACTCCACGATTTCTTGACCAAGTCTTGAACAAAACGCCATCTATTTCATGGATTAAACGCGATTTTATCCGTCACACGTGGCGCCAGCTGTCCTCCAGCTTGCCCGTAGAGAAAGGGGTTTGGCGTCAGGACTGATCCTCGGGATCCTCACTGCAATACGTCGAAGGACGCGAATTCATCAGACCTTCGACCTCTACGATAGCCGTTAGTAGCTCCTCGTCTGTTACACCTGCGTCACCTACAATCGCTCTCATGCCTTTCTTTGCCGACTATATCAGGGCTTCGAACACACCACCGTGGTGCGATCCTGTCGGCGGATTGAATTGCCAGTCGATGTTATCGCGCGCTCCTCTATCGGCAATCCTCTCAGTGTCTATACTCATCACTAGTGCGCGAAGCTCCTTCTCAGCTGCGGTGAAGTTGGATCCGTTATCGCTGATCATCTGTTCCGGTTTCTCGCGCCTAGCAACCATTCTCGAAAAGGCTTCGAGGAAACTGTCCTATCTAATGAAAAGGCGATCTCTAAATGAACCGCGTGCGTTGATGCGCAAGTGAATAGACACAAGTAACGTTTTGCTGTTACTCTTCTTGTAAGCTTTGTCGTGAATGGACCGCCAAAATCCACACAGCATCGTGCGAAGCACCTCATCAAACCTCCCAGTCTTGCTTCTGGAAGTGGAGCCATTATCTGCTCGCCAGTTCGCTTTCTTTTAATCTTGCACAGGTTGCACTCTCGTTTCGCCTCTTGACTGCTTCTCTCCCGCGTATCACCCAAAACTTATCTCTCAACTCCTCTAGAACAGCGTTGGTTCCTCGACTATGACCTGCCTTTCGATGCACGTGGGCAATAACCAAATTCGAGATCCAATCTTTCTTTGGCAAAATCACTGGATGCTTAGCCTCGTAGGGCAATGAAGCGTTGTCCAACCTCCCTCCAACGCGCAACACTCCGTCCTTATCAATGAATGGACTAAGCTGTCTCAAACTACCACTCGTTACACAGCTTCCTTCTGTCGTCAGCACTGCAAACTCTTCTGAGAATTTCCTCTTCTGCGCCTCTTTTATCCAGTAGGTCTCAGCTGCAACAACTTCCTCGGCTCTCAGGTGCTTCTCTCGGCTCGGTTCTTCCGCTTCGTTCCTTCTGCGATCACCCTGTTTGGTCCTTTCTACTGCACACTTCAATTTGTTGGCGAAACGCATCACCCATGCAGTGACCCGTAACAACTTGATCCAGCTAGAGAATCTCTCCGCATCGACTACTGGTTCACTCTTACTTTGATGACTACTGAATGCTAGACCACTTTTCGCCACCTCCTGTTCAGCCTCTTCTGTAAGCTCTTGTCCACCGTGCGCTTCCTCGTCGGCCACTTGTCCTTCCCCTCGTATAGGAAGGCCGGGCCTCGGAGCCATCTGCAATCTGTCTTCAGTTCGTCCCCTTGACCCCTTGTCGCGACCCCTTGTCGCGTCGTCAGCGCTATTCTCCTTACCAGAACGTGCCTCCACTGCCTTGGGTTAGTCTTGTCCCTGTACCCAATAGATGATATACATACTATCGGTCCAGAATGTGTGCAGGCTAAGTGGAATTTCTAGTATCCTGCTTCCCGTTTCGCTTGTCTGACTCCAATAATCGCTACCATTAACTCCAGTCGCGGAATACGTATCGCTCTAATCGGGGCGACCTTGGCTTTTGCCGCGACAAACGATACCTCCACTGATCCGTCATCGTACTCATGTCTAATATACGTCACCGCTGCATAAGCAGCTTTGGAGGCGTCGCTAAACGTGTGCAGCGTGACTTCTTTAACTTGCTGCCGTCGTTATAACACCTACTAATCTCTACTCCGTCCATACGATCCAGTTGCTCAATCCAATCTTTCGCGCACACTTCCAAGTCACTTGGGAAGTTCTCGTCTCAGTCCAGCCCCTTGAGCCAGGCTGCTTGTAACATCATCTTCGCGCGTATTACAAACGGAGCAGCGATCTGTAGCGGGTCGAACAATGTTGCAATCCGCCCGAGTAGACCTCTCTTGGTGTACTGGCACTGGTTGTTACTAACAGTAAACACAAAAACATCTCTCTTAGCGTCCCACTGGACCCCAAGTGTCTTCACCTTGGGCTGCTATGACTCCTGAATCTTGACACCGCTCGCTCGATCTACCTCCGGGACTCCTTTCAACACTTTGGGACTATTACTACACCACCTGCGTATCTGAAAGCCCGCGCGCCCTAGAAGCTCAGTCAGTTCTTTGCGCGCCTTGATTGCATCTTCCTCGGTGTCCTCCGAATCAAGAGCATCATCCATGTACATTCGCTGTAACACAATTGGTGCGGCTAATTGAAACTCCTCCTTCAGCTCTTCCGCAGTTGTCGCATGACATATTGGGCGAGGAACGGTGAAGCGCGATCACCAAACACTAAACGGACAGCTTCATACACGTCAGGTTCCCGCTGTGCATCTAAATCTCTCCATAGCAGTCTATGGTAGCAACGATCCTTCTCCGCGAGTACGACTTGCGAGAACATTTCCTTGATGTCGGCAACGAGCGCGACCGACTTTGACCGAAACCTTAATAGAACTTCAAGAATGTCTCTTTGCAATTTTGGTCCAGTCAACATTGCATCATTGAGATTCGACCTGTGATGCTTTGCGGCAGAGTCAAAACTATACGAACCTTCGTGGTTTCTTTATCTTCACGGATCACAGGGAATGTGCTAGATAATACGCCGACTGCTTGTCTTGTTCCTCAGGCTCGATCTTCCTAATGTATCCTTTCTGGATGTTCGAATTCATTGTTTCTCTGTATCGTTCTGCTACTTCCGGCCGTCGATTAAGGCTCTTCTCTAAAGACTTCAGTCTGCTTTCCGCAAGTTCACGATTATCTGGTAGGTTAGGCGTGTCCTCTTTCCATGGTATCCCAACCTCGTATCTATCTCCGCATCGCACCCTTGTTTGCTCTGCTTTACGCATCGCTAATTTCTCATCTGGCGTCATCTCGGCTTCGTCATTGCGTTCTCCAATCGCATCTGCATCCCACATGCGTCTTAATTCTTCATCGAGATATGCTTCCGGTACTGCTTGGGAGCGAAAGGTCCGCGCATGCGCTGATGTGCGTCGGCACTTGTACTCCGGTACACGACCAATACAGGTCCATGCTAGTGGCGTCTTCCGAGCCACTGGCTCTCCTGGCTCCCCGACTCGCTCTTCTAGTGCTAGCGCTAGTTCCGGATAGTCCGATCCGATCAATACGTCCACCGTCTTTCTACCAGGGACTCTGTGGAATGGTTGGTCTTTGAGGTGGTCCCAACGATCTTGATATCGATTCCAGTCCGGGATAGGCATTCCACAACATAACTCTTCCATAGTCCACAGCTTCATCGTTCTCTTGGTGTCTCCCTCTAAGCTGGATATCTCTACAGACGCCGACTTGCTTCTGACTTGAGCGTTGGTGTAGGTTAGTGTTGACAACTTCAAATGATTTTCTGGGGCCTGAATGCCCAAAGCCACAGCGACATCGCTCCTAATATAACTCGTGTCTGAGCCATCGTCCAAGAAGGCATTAACTTTGATTCTTCTTCCGCCATTACTAGAGACCCACACCGGCACCGTCCGCAGTAATACGGAACCTGGGGCATTCGAACTCTTGCCGGCGGCACCAAATGCAGCGTTGGTGTTTGAATGACTTTCTTCCTCAGTACCTTGAGGTTGCTGTGCTCTCTCGAAATGCAGGTGAAAGTGGTGGGTACTTTTGCAACCCTCCACGTTACAACGATTCTCGCTCCGACACTCAGATCCCTTGTCACTTGATTTCAGACATCTAAAACACAGCTTCTTGTCCTTGGCAATCTTCCACCTGTCTGCCACTTTAGCCTCTTACAATCTGTGATGCGATGCTTTCCCTCGCAAAGTGGACAAACTCTCACTGATCTGGTCGCGGTGGACTGGAAACTAGTTCTTTTGACACCACCACCTCCGCTTCTGCTTTCCCGTTTCTTCTTTTTTGTCTCTTCCGCTTCGGTCCTAAATATCACTTGCTGGGCTAGACATTTAACGAAGGTAGACATCCCGTCCAATTTACCGTTATCATGAACCCACTGCTGATACAAACTAGCATTGTTTCCGGTATTTTGGATTGCACCGCCGTGTAAAGCGCTGAAATTCCTTTCAGTTCTCGTCGATACCCATGATCCTCTAGTTTTGCGACAATATCTGTCTGTATACGGTCTGAAAAACCTCTAACTGTTTTAGATTGTCCTCCGAGACCTCAGGTGCTTGCAAAATTGAGTCTAAATGGCGTTGCAACAAGCGCTTCTCCCCGCCGTACTTCTGGTCGAGTTTTTCAAGCGCTGTTTTATATTGGGCGGGGGATAGCCCAGTCTCTCGATAATCTTCAGTGGTTTTCCCGACACGGCACTTTTGAGCATCATCTTTTGACTTTTGCAGGCACTTTGGTCTGCTCTTTACAAACACATCGAATTGCGCTCTCCAATCGTGATAAAGATCTTTATCACCTGAGAATGTTGCGAGTTGCGGCTTTTTAAGTCCCCTGAACAATGCGTCAAGTTCTTTGGGATTATATGTTTCCCTACATTCTGTATTTTCTGCTTCGCTCTGGGTCGCATCGCTATCGCTTTCATCCTCAGACAATAAATCACCCTTTAATGCACACGCCCCGTCCCCGGAGCTCTTCCCGCCAAAGCCCTTTCTTATCTTCTTCTACATCAACAACAAACACTGGGTCATTTTGTTTCTTTATTTTACTTTCACAATGTTCAATGTTCTCTTTCTTCCCCAATAATTTCGCTCTATACTGCATTCTAGCGGCCTCATTTTCCTGGCGTATAAATTTCAAGCGCGCGTTTTCTTTCTTCAACCGGGCTTCCTGTGCTTCGAGCTCATTCTCCTGAGCTAGCAACTTTTTCTCATGCTTACTTTCATTTCAGCGATTTTAGCGTCGATCAAACCTTGTTTGGATTCGTCAACGTGCTCGAGATTTTCTATACATTCAGAACTTTCACTACTCGAATCTTCGCGTGCAGAGCTATCTTCGATCGAGCTTTGGTGTCTAAACCAAATAAATGCGCCCTACCAGGCCGATAACTTAGTGTTGACTCGGATTCTTCGGCTCTCGCATCAATATGAGCATATTTCATCAATTCAATCTTCTACTGTTTGTCTTACCTCCTCGAGCCATTCTTCAGCTTCAATTTTTCGCTCCTCGGACTCACCTAACAAGTTTAGAATCTCTGCTGTTACCTGTAAGATCTCATCTAAGTTATTTTGGATTCTTTCTCTCGAATTCTTCAGCACAGATCTACTGCCATGACTTTCGATTATCGTCTGGGCTTTGTTTTTATTCTTCGTATTCCTCCTTTCAAGGTCGCCCGTCCCTTGCACAGGCGATTTAATTTCGACTTCACTGCTGCTTCTTCCATTATCCGGGTGACGATTGACCATTTGATGTTGTGACGAACGAACGATCAAGGATTTCACACAACTCTCGACTGTACAGCGTGGCTTCCGAACGACGACTGTCCTTCCAACCTCAGTAAAACTACTGAACACGTGATTACAGGTATTGCGTGACGCACGGCCTTACAAAAATATCAATAAAGTCTGAACACCCAGCAGTGCGTATATAAGATATCAACTGATTAGCATAGTCAGTTGTTTTAGAACTCGAGCCTGGCAAGTCGTTCTCTGGTTGACTCTAGTTTACATTCTGCTCTTCACAAGACTTCTCAATTCTGCAATTAAAGTCTACGTTCCTCGTCGTCTCCACTCATTCTTCTCCTCCTACAGCACTTACAAGTCTCCTTCTCTTCGTTGGTGTCGTCTGCAAATTGTTTTTTGTTTTTTTCAAGCTTGGTTCGCCGCCACGTGTTGGAGCTACGTCAGGTATCTTCTAGTTCCAGTCTCGTTTAGACTCATGTTCTTGTATCTTGCTATAACATTTAATATCTATTCACGCGTTTTATAGTTGCACCTTCATTCAACTTGGCAGCTTCTTTAGTTTAGTTCGCATCTTAGTTCCTTGCTTAATACAGTTTAGACTTAATTTTAGACTCATGTACCTGTACCCTGCAATAACATTCTCGGGCTTATAATTGCACCTTATCATCCATTTGCAGCTTCTCTAGTGTTTTATTTCACTTGGTTTGGCAGTAGGCATGGCCTATAAGCGAGATTGCTCTGCTCCAAAACAGTTATTTATTTTACTCAGTTTGGCATTAGGCATGGCCTATAAGCGAGATTGCTCTGCTCCAAAACAGGTATTTATTTTACTCAGTTTGGCATTAGGCATGGCCTATAAGCGAGATTGCTCTGCTCCAAAATAGTTATTTATTTTACTCAGTTGGATTGGCGTAAGCATGGCCTAGAGAATTGCTCAGCTCTATATATAAAAACGTATGTTTTATTCATTAAATAGCCATTTACTGTTTGTTATTTTCTCGGGTCGCACCCCCCTTCTCAGCGCTCCTGGAGAGGCTATCTAATGTCCTCTGGACAATTTTGATTCCTTTTGTCTCTCGGGACACTTGGAATCAGTCCAGTGCGCTGTCCTCGGACGGAGCATTCTGGTTTGCTGGGTTTGGGATTGCACCCTTTTTTAGAGGTTTTGAAGTTCATTGGAATTTTTATGTACACTTCATGCAGTTGGCAATAAATGACTTTTTGTTGTTGTGTTCACAATAAGGGTGCGGCCCAAAACCCAGCAACCCTGTGCACCTCGGCACATACCCTAATGGATGAGTCCCATATGTACAGTATATGTACAGTAATGGAGGGACTTTTGAGTTTTGGGGAGGTTTATCCTCATGACCATGGAATAATAGATGTGAGTTGACATAAAGAAGATTGATTTTCTTAACTATCAGCTTGTTCTAGTCTTGCATTACCATTTTTACTTAATGTGTTTATCAGATAGTTATGAGATATTGGATATCTCAGGGTTATGGAATATTTCAGTATTATGGGCTATTTTACATGGAAATAAATTTAGGGGCAGCTCTCAGTTCTGTGGTATTTTTGAGTAATAGGATAGTCCTGAGTATTGGATAGTTCTGAGTTATGGGATAGTTCTGCATAGTTCTGAATTTTAGGATAATTCTGAGTTATGGAATAGTTCTGAGTTATGGGGTAGTTCTTATTTGTCAGATAGTTCTAGGTAACGAATAGCTCTGAGTTTTGGGATAGTTCTGAGTTTGGGAAATACCTAGTTCTGAGTTTTGGGATAGTTTTGAGTTTTGGAATATTTCAGAGTTATCAGGTTAGATAGTGATAGTCTCCATGCAAGTGTCGGCTAAGCGGAGCCAGGTCTCCTCTCCCCATATCTTACATAGCACAATGGGACCAGTGAGAATGTAACACTATTCTCACTGGGCCCCAAGCAGTGCGTATATACGATATACTATGACTATGCTAATCAGTTGGTTTTAGAACGAGAGCCTGGATGGCGTCTATGTAAGACGCCATGTATTAGTGGCGGGTGTGGTGGGTCTCATTGCAGTGCTTACCCTTGGACCTGGCGGTGCCTTCGGACATTTTTCCCCACCTCCCTCCCTTTATCTGCCATTGCCATCATCGGCTCCGCCAGGTCTCCTCTCCCCATATCTTATATAGCACAATGGGACCAGTGAGAATGTAACACTATTCATTTGCGTGAAGCGCGGCCCAAATGACGAATTTTTATGCCTGTGACGTTGTCGAACACACGCTTACTCTTCTTTCGAATATAGTGACTGCCCGGCAGGCCTATCACTGCAGGGATTGTTGGTAGAGTTATATCAGATCACATTTTTATTATTCATTGAGTGAGGTAGAGAAATGTAAATGGTAGAGAAGTTGCTGGAATAACTACTAAAACTGTATTAGGTTTCTTCTTTATGCACATGATATAGAACTTGCTGGAATCACTCCTTAGGAAATGTCTTGTGATCCCCCCTTTCAGGGCTTCAGGCTTTGAGAGATCCCCCTTTCGCCCGCCCCAAAATGAAGTGATCCCCCCAAAATCCTCTGCAAAAGATCAAAAAGTGCAATGCCCTGAACGGACGGACGGACGGCGTACGCTATACCATTTCCTTAGGTATGGAGGAGGTCCGCTATAAGTAAAATTAATTGACTAGGAATTATAATAAAAAACACATTTTCATCCAATTGAATGCCCATTTTTCGTTTTTTTTTTAAATTCGTTTTAATTCTTTTTTTCTGTATAAAAACCTATAGCGTACGCCGTCCGTCCGTCCGTCCGTCCCGTGTACACATGGGATCCGGCTGTGGTGTGCAAAGAAAAAATATTTTCTCCTCAAGGGAACATGCCAAGCCCATACTTGGGGATTTTGTCTATGCTACAAGGGGGGTGTTGTAACGCGGTAACGTGACGTGACGTCATAGATGACGTCATCGTCAATGATTGAGAGATTAAGAGGAAATCCGCTGAGAAATCGAGTAATCTTGACACAAAGTGGAAACAATTTTTAGATAGAGTTTTACAAAACCAATTTCTTTGTTTCTAGCATTTATGAAAGGTATTGATAAAATAAAGAATTGGTGATAACACCGAGAAGAAATTCCCAAGGAAACATGAGAAATAATTTTTCAAAGTTGTGAAGATATGGTGTTGGCTGTTGATGTTCATTTCATAGTGCTGTCAACCTATACAAATTGTATGGATTTGGACAACTTTCAGGATTCATTTTCGATGTTCGGTGTTGTAAGAAATGATTTTTTTAGATCAGATATCAAAAGCATTAAGACAGAAGTCTACAATATGATGTAAGTAATTTTGTTCCAAGAATCGTTACTCGATTTTCAAATGGATTACGTCTTAATATCTCGTGAAGGGAACACTCTAAAACAACGAAACTTGTTGTGGATTCTAGGTCACCAGATGAGCGAAATGAAGTAGTCACATGATGTTACGTCATCGATGACGTCATCAATGTTTCATAAATTCATATCTCGTGAAGGGAAGACTCTAAAACAACCAAACTTGAGTAGTGTAGTCTAGGTCACAAGATGAGCGAAATGAAGTGGTCACGTATTGTGACGTCATTGATGACGTCATCAATCATTGAGAAATTAATATCTCGTGAAGGAAAGACTCTAAAACAACCAAACTGGGTAGTGTAGTCTAGATCACCAGATGAGCGAGATGAAGTGGTCACGTGATGTTACGTCATCGATAGTATAGTCTATTCATTGAGAAATTAATATCTTGTGAAGGAAAGACTCTAAAACGACAAAATTTGGGTATGTGACGTCATCGATCACGTCATCAATGCTAAAAAATTCAAATCTCGTGAAGGGAAGGCTCTAAGACAAACCAAACTTGGATAGAATTGTCTTGGTCACCAGAGCAACAAGTGCTCCTAATTGTATGCGTGCATCATAGAGACGTCAACGATAACACCGACCTTTAAAAATGACATAAAACTAACTGGGAGCTCCGCTTTTAGACAGTGCCTAAATCTATATGTTCTAGGCGCTTTACATTTTTGGATACACCCCTCTCTAGCTAACATGTGTAATCTGAAATTTCACTGTTTTTTTTTTTTCAGTGAAACGCCAGTGGGGCTAGCAAATTTTTCGCTACCGGGTTTTGAATTTTCACACTGGGAAAGTAAAAATATGCCTGGGTCACTTTTGAGAACTCACTGGGTACTGGGAAGGCAAAAAAATCACTACTACTCTTCCCAGTAGACCGTTAAACCTCTCGTTTTCAGCCCGCCGGCGGCTGTCTAAAATGATCGCGTGATCACTTTCTTTTGTACCATGCGATGAGTTGCTTATGTACCACGTGATCAATGTTGTGGGCGTAAACTTTGAGAGTTCATTGTTTTTCTGCATTCCAACGAAGTCTACGTCCAAAAGGGCCGATCACGTGCTACATAAGCAACCCATCACGTGGTACAAAAAAGTTTATCACGCGATCAATTTTAGACTGCCGCCGGCGGGCAGAAAAAGGTGCAACGGTCTACTGGGAAGAGTAGTAGGTAAGGCAAAAATATTCACTAGGTCGGGTTCCACTGGGTCTGTTATGGAGGGTTGTTTGGCCTGATAACTCATCCTATCCTATTTATACACAGGAAATTTCTACAGAATCCCAATTCCCATGATAAATCCCAACCGTGTAATATCCAAACACTTTTAAGTTCATGGGAATTTATCTCACGCTTGGGATTTCTTTCACGGCAATGGGAAAATTGTTCCCATCCTTGGGATTCGAATTGCCCATAGAGGGGGAAAAAATCGCATTGCTGCAGCAGTGGTTCGAACTCTCCTGTTGATGATAGCTGTAAGTAATTTCCAATACAAAAGTATTTTATAAGAAGAACCCACGAAATGGTTTAACATGAGTGAGTTAAAAATAATTACAACACAGTGAAAGATCACGGAAACTAGCTCCTCGTGGCTCAATCACGTGTGACCATGATAATCCAAATATAAATATCAGTAGTTTTCCCTTTCTCTTCAAATTCTGATTCTCAGCAATGGGAAATGATTTCGCCATTCACGAACCTCTCTGTCCCACCACCTGCACCATTCCCATGCATGGGTTTATTTATCCCATCGATAGGAAGACGATAATTACCAGGAATTAATGGGATTTCAATTCCCAAAGTGTTGCCAGTAACCAACAACTTAAATCCTACCCATTGGAATAATGTTCAATGGCATTGTGAATTCCCAACCATGTGAAACTCTATAAATTCACACCCATGTGATTTAGACCCCGTCCCAACTACACCGTTTTCAAACGAAAACGGATACTTTTTGCTCCGTTTTCAAACAGATTTGCGTCCACACTCATCATTTTCGTATTGTTTTCGCCGTATGTTTTCGCCGTGGGGGGGGGGGGGGGGGGGGGAGGTAGGGCTCCTATTTTTTGTGGGAGGGTCCTAATTTTTTCGCGCGTCTAAAGGGAGGGTCCTATTTTTTTTCACTCCTGTTTGGGGGAGGGTCAATTTTTTTTCAACAACATTTGGACGACGAAGAGAGTGAAACAGATGCAACTTCTATATCATCTGCTTTCTTACTTAATAAAAATTTCGGAGCGCACATATCATATGCTCTTTCAGTAACGAAGACACTACCCTCACGCCGTTTATAACAACAAGTATATCTTGATGAGGAAAAGCAAACTCTTCAAAATGTCCTGCAATGATAGGCCTGACGGGAAGTCACTATGTTTGAAAGAAGACCCCATATAGATATTAGCCTGAGTTCGACGTTACAAGCATGTAGAAATTCGTCATTTGGACCGCGCTTCACGCATGAATCATAATAACTTTGTCATTTTGCGGCGCGCAGTTGTGCACATGAATAAATAACCTTGTTGGCTCAGGAGCCCATCAATAGAAGCTTTCATCTAACCTATATAGTTGAGGAAGCGTACTTCATGGGCTCCTGAAAGGCGTTGTTTACTATACCGTACACAAACATGTTCATCTACCCTATCTCTGAAGCTAGCTTTACCGAGGCCGCGGACAAATTATATGAAGAGATCCTTTGGCTACAGTGTGGCGTTACTTTGGAACAATCTTCCAACCGAATTACGTTCGACAACCACCTTACGTCAATTCAAGAATGGTTGGAAAACTGTGATTTCTAAACCAGTTTCACACACGGCAACCTGTAACCAGTAGTAGTTTATATAATTACATGTATACTGAGTGTTTTGTCCATGTATAAATAAAGTCTGTCTGTCTGTCTGTCTTGATGAATGCGTTTATGAAAATTCGGGGGCGCTTCGCGCGCAACGTAGATATGCGACCCCCCTTTCTGTAAAATGTCTTCAGTACTAGCTCAAATAGGGGACGGGAGAGGTGGGCTCACGTTAATCATTGTACTTATAGGGGGAGGATAACTGCATTTTCACCGTGTATTACCCAAAATCCTCACGTAAATAATCGAGGCGATAAATAATAACCGCGCTTCCTTATATGAGACATCTTTCATAGGCTTCACTCGGACAATAGTCTATCTGACAGGTTTTTTATATAAATGACATGGGGGAGGGTCCCAATTTTTTAACTACGCCTGGGGGAGGATCACATTTTTTTGTTATGTTCAAGGGGAGGGTCCAAATTTGTTTTAGCCTTATTTGAAAATGGGAGCCCTACCCCCCCCCCCCCCCCCAAACGGCGTTAAATAATGAACGTCCCTAAAATTAACAAGGAGCACTCGAACCGGGAAAAACCACCAAAACCTTATTTGAAAATGGGAGCCCTACCCCCCCCCCCCCCCCCCCCCCCCCGCCGCTAAATAATGACACGTCCCTAAAATTAACAAGGGAGCACTCGAACCTGAAAAACCACCAAAAACAGCCCTCATTCGAACACGATTATTTTCACAGAAATCAAATTCGATCGCCAATCAATCGGGTTAGAACGTCTGCTCTCCGATGATGTACCTACACTCCAAAAGCAGCCAAGTACTCGTAGATTCGTTACTGATCCCAACAAGCGTCGATGAAATCGGTAAAGCAGGTCTATCGGCGGCCATTTTGTCCCCGGTGAAAATTGCAAACTGAACAAACTGATGGCAAACGGTCGCTAATTTAACTCTCTCCAGGTCGCTTCGGACTGCTGTACAAATACTGAAAATTCAAATTCAAATTCAAATTCAGATTCTATTGGGAGAGTCTTTCATCCTTTACTTCATTAGAAGATATACACCTATTTCAGAAAAGGTTGCATCATCACAACGTTCAGTTGTAGCTCGAGATGCGTCATGGTGCAAATAGGTTTACCAAAACAAAATCATGGACACTCACTTTTAGGATAAATAGGTATATACAAGAGTGGATTACTTGTTAATTCACTCTTGGTATATATCCACCCTGCTTATTTGACTTTTTTTAATCCCGCGCGCCCAAAAAAAAAAATCAAATATCTGAAAAACCCCACTGGATAGCCGGCTCGAAGGCTGATAGTTCCGCAGAGAACATGTTTCTCGCCGCCGCTGGTTTGCTGGCGAAATACTAGGGAAACAACATTCCTCTGACGTTTTTTTTATCATTGACCTTCCCTGGCAAAATACTTTCTAGAATGCCGACATATTTTATCAATTAAGAGGACTTGTCATAGAACTTTGAGCAATTTTGTAAAATTCGGTTACACGTAGGCAATCTGTCAATCTCGAGGTACCGTAGAGCATTTTTCGAAAAAATGTCGGTACAGCCTGAAACTGGGGTGAGAGTAAAAATAGGCATGTCCCGATTGTCACGTGATACTAACTCCGATCTCCCCAAATTTTGTACTGACATGTTTTAACAAATAAAACACAGTTTCCGTGACTGCACAGGCTTATGCAAACCGAGATGTGGTTGGGAGAATTCGAGAGCAGATCAGTGGAAACACGAGCCGCAGGCGAGTGTTTGCACCTGCTCGAGAATTCTCCAAACCACATCGAGGTTTGCATAAGCCTGTGCAGTCACGGAAACTGTGTTTTATTTGTTTTATAAAATAATTATCTACATAAATAAAATCTGCGTGGACAGGAATAGTAAGTTTTTGAAGCGGATGAGATTCTAAATTCTCCATACAGATGAAAAGGCTGCATCAGCCAATCAGAGCCCTCCGTCTATCGCATGATTTGTCAATCTCTTTCTGATCGGACTGAAAGTTTTCTGAGACGGCGGCAAGCGAAGTGGATTTAAAATGACAATCGTGGCTTAAAATGGAGGCTTCTTCCTTTCAAAACACAAAATAATTACGACAGAAGATGAACAGAAGACTTTTAAGTACTTAAAAGTACAGAAGCCGTTGTTTTACATGTGTGTTGGCCCAGTTTCTTCGTCTATGAAAGAATTTCTCCCGAGCAAAACTTGCATGTGGCAGCGGAACTGCTTGGTAGAGCGTATTTGAACGCTTTATTTACGGCAAGCATGGAAAAGAATGAAGGAATCCACTTATTTGTACCGCCTGGTCTGGTCAAACATTATACGAGGATCTAGGATTACTTTTTGGAAGCATTTTTTTCAAGATCTGCAGAACGAGACTGAACTTGTGACTGTCGAACTGTGAGCCGAACTCAGCTCAGGTAAAGAAGCGAAAAATGTATTTTCCGCTGGTATTCAAGTGATTATCAGCTAACATTGTCTTAGACAATTCCCTCCAGAACTGTTAGCAATTTCTGATTGGCTCTCAGATCTATATAATCTTATCAGAGATTATTGTTCGTTCTCTCTCTCGCATTTCTCTGTGACCGTTATTGCTGGAGGTTTACTTTTGGTTTTCACAGGTGACAGATGTCGGACAAAGACAATCAAGACGAGCGATTATTCACCGCGGGACATTCTCAGCAAAGCGGTGGACCACTGCGAGATGAGCTTTGAATATCGTACGACGTTCTAGAATAAACCTAGAAGATTCTGCGATAAAAAGGACAAGAGATCGTGCGATTTTCCACGATTATCTTAGATAACGAGGTGTGAATTTTCACGGTAAATTCGCGCTTAGGATATTCTACGATCTCATGCGATATCCGACTAAGGCAGAGGCCGGTGAATTGCACTTTGGATCTCATGCGATTTCGTAGAATATCATATTTAAACAAATAGCACTGTCCTTACGGAATTTGCTACGATTTTCCACGATATGAATGCGATCTTCTAGAAATTTCTGGAAGATGTTGCAGATAACAGTATCAAACAATGAACAATTGTTAATTATGTAACATGTTCCTAAATTCATACAGTAGCTTTCTGATGGAGTTTGTCTAAATTATTAGTTACTTTATTAGGCTAAGTGTGTATCTCTATCAAGCGAATACGATCTGTGTTGCTGTGTTTACTCGATTTAGTGGGCACTTTTTCAAAGTTATTATACTCGTGAGTCCTTCTAAAGCCTAGTTTTCATATAGTCGTATCTGTCTCATCAGTCGACCGTGAAACAATGAAAATTGGAATTATTATTTTGTTTCACGGTTGACTGATACGACAGATAAGACTATATGGAAACCAACCTTAAATTCAAATCAGAGTAGTAAAGTTAAGTTAAGTTGCAGTTTCAGACTTTAATATCTAAACCGGAAAGTGCGGTCATCTTTTAGTTGCTATCTCTGCGCTGTGAAATAAGTAGCAACCCGAGATAACAACTAAGGAATTTCGTAGCAAAAATATATAGGCTTGTGATCGATTTTGTCCCGCAAGATTATTACGAACCATATTTTACTGGTACGTACGAACCATAATTTTACTGGTAAGAATATTTCAACGCTCTACAAATTTTATTTATCAATAGCACGGGGTGTGCAGCGGGAAACCGGAGTCTATATCTAACAAAGTAAATTGCAAAAGGCCAGATCAACGGCCGCTCGCGCTAATGCCCACCGTCACCGATAAAAAGAGTTTATTATAACTACAGAGAGATAAAATCGCTGCTGTGGTTCGATTAAATTGGTCGTGAATCGACCCGAGTATTAACAATAGAACGCCCCGCGAATAAAAGCAACAGTTATGGCACTTGAACTTATGACTCACCTTCGCTTATCCATGTCAGTTATCCTCGCTAAAATCTCTCCTGGACTTCTAGCATATTCCAGGAATATAGCAGTACCAATGTCCAACCATAATACAGACATCAGAATATGTAACGGAGATTATAATACCAGAAACGAAGCCAGAGAGCGAGGAACTGAACTACGCGATCATACACACCACGCTTCTAACGTCTGGTGGTTAATGGTTAATTGCGCCTCTCTTTCAAAAAGTACGAGTTAACCACTCATAAGCGAGGAACACTAGACACCAGGTTCCACTCGCTCAACAATAAGAATAAAGGCGCGATTTTGAGATACACGGCAATTCCGTGTGTTAAATCTAAAATTAAATCGGCAAAATATTTTCCCTGTTCTAACATTGACATTAAAACCAAAGGAGTTTACATGGATAAATTAAAACCCCTGATCGAAATGTTGCAACTTGTTTGATTATTCAACAACATCGCATAAAATCCAACGTTACGAGTTGAACCGATATCACATGTCCTTTTCATAATTCCTCTATATCGCATAAAATCCAAAGCTATAATCAAAACATAAAATCGAGCTGGACGCATTCTTTTAGCATTGACACTAAATCGCATTAAATCCTAGTATGTGTTACTTGATCGCACAAAATCCTTCAAAATGCAATAAGGCGAAAAGGTGTTTAATAAAGTTATGCGATTTAACTGGATTTTGTGGCATGGTGATTTTACACCTTCATCGCCATTTTCGATCAAGTGAGATTTTCTAGAACATCGAACGAAATCATAGAAAATCGCAAATGCATGCGATTTCAGCTCGCACGGGGAACCTCAACACAGTCTCAAGTCGGCGAACCTACGGTGCAACCCAGGTCCAGCCTCAGCTAGTGGAACAAGTGTTTTCCATGTTCAAGGGTTTTCTCGATAGCCAGCTCGAAGCGAAAGGCCGCCAACTCACTTCCAAGACAGAAATCCAGAAGCAAATAGAGAAACTCAGCCACAAGGGTAACAAAAAACAGTTTGAGTTTAATGCTGAAGTAAGTTCCCTGCTTTCTAACATAGACGAAAACCGCGATAACCCCAGCAAAGTGCATTCGCTTGTGCGTGAAGCACAGGACGTTGTTAAGAAAAGACAGAAACTTATAAAAATAGCAGATAGGTCTAAAGACGGTTGGGCTGTCGTTGAGGAGTACGAGTCCGATGACTTGGCTTCGAACTCTGAGGATGAAAAGCGTCTGCGTAAGGCAAAGAATGTCGTCCAAAAACGAAAAGCGGAACGAGTCAAACGCGACAAGAGACCTAAGCTTGACACTAATTCTCCTGCTAATCAGCTTTTTCGTGGTAAGACTATTAAATGTTCTTAATTATACTTTGTTATGTCTCTTGTCACTTTGGATGCCTGAGTATCCAACCATATAAACACTGTTGTTTGTCGTTCATTTTGCATTTAAGTGCAAAATATTTTACGTTCGTTTGAGCGTAGCGAATTAGAACGTAAATGTATTTTCCGCTGGTATTCAAGTGATTATCAGCTAACATTGTCTTAGACAATTCCCTCCAGAACTGTTAGCAATTTCTGATTGGCTCTCAGATCTATATAATCTTATCAGAGATTATTGTTCGTTCTCTCTCTCGCATTTCTCTGTGACCGTTATTGCTGGAGGTTTAATTACCCACCCGCCCACCCTAGAGTCATTGTATTTTAGTTTTTTCTAACACTCGAAAATGTATGTATTTTCGTTGATCTTCACAGGCCGCTCTGCAGACTTTAGTGCAAACAGGTGCTTCAGGTGCTCCCGCCTCGGGCACTGGATCAAGGACTGTCCTTTTGCATGGTCGACCAACCAATCCTATGCAGGTTACAAAACCCTTAATCGCTCCGGTTTCCCATATTCAAGCGTACCCCGAGCTTCTAGTCCTACAGGAAGAGGAAGGGCTCTCCTCGACAAGCCAGCTAAATGAAGAATTATATGACGACCAAGATTTCTATGAGGTACCATACGAATATGAACATTTGTCTAATGCGAAAAATATTCAAGTGAAAGGGAATCTAAGAAGGAACATTGAATTTTGGCGCTCTATTGGCACTTCAGAGTTTGTATTAAATATTATCGAGCACGGTTATCAATTACCGTTCGAGGTGCTTCCCGCGCGTAGTTTCAGTAAAAACAATAGATCCTCTTTGGATAATACTGAATTCGTGTTAGACTCGATTATGGAACTGTTAAATTCAGGGCGTGTCTTAGAGGTATCTTCGCCGCCACATGTCGTAAACCCATTGTCTGTTTCAGTACAGCCTAATGGCAAAAAGAGACTGATCCTCGATTTGCGCATTGTCAACAAGCATCTTATTAAATACAAATTGAAGTATGAAGATTGGAAAATTGCACGTACTTATTTCCACAAGAATGCCTACATGGTTTCGTTTGATCTTAAAAGTGGTTATCATCATATAGAGATACACCCAAAATTCCAAACGTTCCTTGGTTTCTCGTGGTATTGGCCAGGAAGTTCACCTAAATATTTTGTTTTTTCCGTTTTGGCGTTCGGCTTAGCAACCGCGCCTTATGTATTTACTAAGTGCTTAAAACCACTAGAGAAGTTTTGGCGTATTCAAGGTATAAAAATGGCACTTTTTCTGGATGATGGCTGGATAATCGAGGACACTCTAAAACATTGCAAGACTGTGTCAGATACCGTTAGAACTGATTTATATAAGGCTGGGTTCATAGTTAATGAAGAGAAATCTATATGGCAACCGTGTCAAGTAATTCAATGGCTGGGCATTATTTGGAACACTATTGATGCAACCATTCATATCTCTGATAGAAGGCTTATTGCCATTGAGGATCATATTAATAAAATTCGTAAATCGAATTACATCGCTGCAAGGGAATTGGCTTCGTTTGTCGGGAAAGTAATATCTGCTGGAGCAGTCTTTGGAAACGTATCCAGAATTATGACTAGACATTGTGCTATGTCAGTCGCGGCTGCACAAGACTGGGACACTAAATTCATGCTTGACGATTATTGCATAAGAGAATTAGAATATTGGAATGAGAATGCGCGTCGCTTGAATTTAAAATGTTTTGAATCTACTCCTATTAGTTCCCATTATCTGGTGTATTCTGATGCAAGCGCCACTGGTTGTGGGGCTACTATGAATTTAGATGGAGAACAAATTTGTCATAAACAATGGGATGAGAACGAGTGTACTCGTAGTTCTACATGGAGGGAACTATCGGCAATTGAATATGCACTTAATTCATTTATGCCTATATTTAATGGTTGTTATATCAAGTGGTTCTCCGATAGTCAGGCTGCATGTCGCATAATACAAGTGGGCAGTATGAGAAAGGATTTACATCGTATAGCTGTAAACGTATTCAATGTATGCGCCATTAATAAGGTGGAACTGGAAGTTAATTGGTTACCTAGAACGGAAATTGAAAGAGCTGATTTTATTAGTCGGATAATTGATATAGATGATTGGCAGATATCTAAAGAGTTCTTTGACACGATTGACGCCGCGTGGGGTCCCCATACCGTAGACTGTTTTGCAAATTATTATAATTGTAAAATTTCAAGATTCTTTTCCTGGCATTGGAACCCTGGGACCGCCGGAGTTGATTTCTTCGTACAGAATCTGAAAGGGGAGAACTGTTTGGTTGTTCCGCCAGTTACTCTTATCGGCAGAGCCATTCATTACCTCTACAAAAGAAAAGTTACAGCTACCCTGGTTGTCCCGTTTTGGCCATCCTCTTACTTCTGGCCTTTGCTGTCTAGAACGTTCCGCGGATTTATTTTAGACTGCATACAAGTGAAAGGCTCGGATATTCTTAGGCAAGGACGAAATACGAACTCAATTTTTGGTTCAGCCAGGTTCAATAGTGATATGGTAGCTATCAGAATGGACTTTCGTATAGAATCTCATTTATAAGCCCTAGAATTATTTAATAATTTTCACCGTGTTAATGGCCTTATGAACGGTATTTACGATAATTATCAATAGTTACGCGCTCTGACTATCAACATCGTTTAATAAGTCTGTCATGGTTTAAATGGTTTAGGATAATAGATTTCCCAAGCGTGATGTATTATTGTGTGCGCTATTGTTTGCATGTGCCACACGATTGTTGCATGGATCAGTGAACGAGGCGCTCGTAAAGCGCGGATGAAAGCAAGCCAAATAGTGTATTGGCATTCAATTATCAGTCTATGGCAAGAGGGTGTAATAGTAAAAAAAAAAAATAAAATAAAAATACTGAGTATGATGTATCACAGTGATTACGCAGAGCGTTGGCAGGATGCCTAAGGGTACGAGATCCTTTAAGGACGCGGGTCCAGGATAAGATGTACGCCCTTCGTTGGGGGCACTCAAAAAAAAAACAAAAAAAAAAAGAAAGAAAGAAAAGAAATGAGAAGAAAAAGAAAAAAAAAAAAAGCTTCTTAGTACTTGTGGGTATTTTTGTCTTTTCTCGTCTATATTTTCAGATTCTGCAGTCCTGTCAGGGCTGGGACATTCTCCCTTCAAGTTTAGCCAACATCAGAAGCAGAGTGCTGGAGCTGGGTATGAAATCAAAGGCTGATTCTACGGCAAAAAGATACACCAAAGAGATCAAGAAGTTCATCACTTGGTGTAGGAATGTTAGTTTTAAGATTTCATTACCAGTACCGATTGCTCTTGTGACTGCTTATCTTACAAAGATTTATGAAGACTCTAAGTCCTATGCAGCAGTAGCTCTCGCGCACGCAGCCTTAAAATGGTTTCATTCATTTGCGCCAGAGGTTCTAAAAAACCCTCTTGATAGTCCGCTTTGTCACAATATTTTAGAGGCTGCGAAGCGTTTGAAAAACCCAGTACAGAAAAAATCGCCTATAACACCGTTAATGATACGCAAAATCATCGATAGGTATGGAGAGATTGATGCAAATCTGAAGAATTTAAGGATATCATGCATTTGTTCTATTGCGTATGCAGGATTTTTTCGATTTGATGAGCTAAGCAGAATAGCGCCAGCCCATATTGAATTTACACAGGAGTATGTAAAATTTTTGTTCCAAAATCTAAGACCGATGTTTATCGTGAAGGCAGGCATGTATACATCAAGAGATTATCGTCTAAATATTGTCCGGTAGCTTTATTGGAAAGATATATTCACCTTGCAAATATGGAAACGAACGACATTCTACCTATATTTAGACCGCTAACTTTTAGTAAGCGATCTAATACATATAAATTGCGCGGTAAAACTTTATCATATACACGCTGCCGGAAATTTTTAAGGAATGTATAATGTCTATTGGATATGATCCGAAATGTTATGGATTACATAGCCTTAGGTCTGGAGGAGCTACATCTGTTGCAAATAGTGATTGCGGAGGTCCTGTATCAGACAGACTGATCAAGCTTCACGGAAGATGGAAGACAGACACTGCCAAAGACATGTACATTCTAGATGACGTAGGGAAAAGACTAGAGATATCAAATAAGTTAGGGTTATGAAGATTTATCATTGTTAAAGAACTGTCAAATAAACACGGTCACTTTGGATGCCTGAGTATCCAACCATATAAACACTGTTGTTTGTCGTTCATTTTGCATTTAAGTGCAAAATATTTTACGTTCGTTTGAGCGTAGCGAATTAGAACGTAACAATATTAGTTCACGGACCTCATGCTTTATGTGAATTCAATGTGCTTCATCAAATGTTTGTCCAAGTAATATTGACTTTATTTAATAAATGATTTTGCCTAAAACATGTTACTTTTTCCAAAAGCTATTTCAAATTACCGGCCCGAAGCTCGCCAGTGGGCGACGTCACAACTGTGTTTGCACAGGGAAATGCAAACATGGCTCTCGACCAATCAGAGCGCGCGTACTATCTAAATTATTTTATAATTAAGCAATAAAAGTACTTTCCGCGTGCTCTCTGCTTTCTTACAAACACGAGGGGGATGTTGGGAGAACTGATCAAAACTTGAAAGACACGAGCCGAAGGCGAGTGTCTTTCAAGTTTTATCAGTTCGACCAACATTCCCGAGCGTTTGTAAGAAACCAGAGAACACACAGAAAGTATTTTGATTGCTTTTAGAAAATAACATACACACGCGCGACAGCGTTGCGTGACAATCGTGTTTCTCAGGTCTCTTATAAACACGCTTTTTAACCAATCAGAATGCGCACATTCACAATACAACATAGGTGTTATTTTCTAATAAAAAATAGAGAATATAGGAAATGATGTATATAGACTCTATATACATCTCTGTAACCTGATTTTTGGCCGCTCATTGCTCGAAGGTTTAAAATATCTTGTCTTAACTACTTTTTGAACTTTGAAATTAACCTAGTGGAAATATAAAATAAAGATCAAACTAGACGCTAAATAGGTAGAAAATCCTACGTGTTTCGGCAATATTGCCTTCTTCAGGGATACAGAAATTTGGAAAGTGTTTTTTTTTTCTCGCGACTTTTATCACTTATAGTTTCAAATTAGAATAATATATGGGCGGGAGGAGATGGAATTTATCTTCGAGTGTTCACGTGATATCTGACGAGTGCAATGAGCGCGTACTCTATTGCGTGGGAATAGCGAATCCAGAAAAAAGGCGTCGTTTATATAGTAAAAATATTTACCGAATTTCGTCGGGTTCTTAAAACTTGATCATGATGAAATTCATGAATAATTATTCAAAAATGTTAGCCAAAAAGTTAAATTGGTTTGGCCCAAGGCTAAATTGCCACGCCATAGACATTTCCAAAGTTTGTCTACCGGTAACTTACGGGCAGACAACGATACTCCCTCCATAAAATGCGCTAAATGTAAATGGCATGTTTGTTCATTTTAAAGCATGTAGTCATAAATCACTTTATTATATAGATAGTACACGCGCTCTGATTGGTCAATTTGCGGTCCATATTTCCCAGTACGGACCGAAAAATGAAAACAAAGACCAAACAGAAGCAGGATTAAAGCCAACGTTTCGGACATTTAATTCTGTCCTTCATCAGGGCGGTTACAAAAAAAACGTTTTTTGTATAACTGCCCTGATGAAGGACAGAATTAAATGTCCGAAACGTTGGCTTTAATCCTGCTTCTGTTTGGTCTTTGTTTTCATTTTTTAGTACTGTACTCCTATACCAGCATCCATTTGGATCCAGAGCCGCCGCTGTTTACAAGTTTTCTTATTTTTAACTAACTAATCCCCGTACGGACCGCAAATGGAAAGCACAAACAACAACTAGTAGTCACAATTAGTTACTTGCTTTTGTTTACACGGTGCTAAAACATCAAGACAGCGGTCTGATATTTTTCTGAAACGGAGAGTTTTTTTGAGTGCATTTTGCAATGCAAAATTTTCGCGCCACTAGTAGCGGCTTTCCCGCCAGTTTCTGACACGCGCGTTTCCATTCATAAGGTCATTTTGCATGGAAAGTCGAGTCGTGAAAGACAACTCAGTACAACTTATATGCGAGCAAGAAAAGCTAATTTTATGACAAATCTACTCTAACTAATATCCAACACAAAAATATATGGGCCAAGACTGTCAACATGATGGACAATGAAGAAATGATTATGGGACATTTTAACAGTTCTGAAAGCGAATGAATCACTTCAACTTCAGATGCTCTCTGTGCGACCGCTCTCGTATAAAGCGACCAGCTCCAATAACGAACATTTTTCCGAAACCCCGTTTGAATTGTCCTACAAACTCTGTTATTTCAAGCCGCTCGGGTAAGCCACCGCCTTATCGATGCGACCAGCTCCGTTTCAGCCCGGGGGAGGCCGGGGGGGGGGGGGGGGGGGGGGACTTTCCTACTTGGCGGGGGTGCTCGTCGTACCTTTTAGGGCTTAAAATCAGGCCTGTGGTACCTTTTAGGGGTAAAATTCGAAGACTTGCAATTTTTTCCAGATAGGTACCTCATAGAGCCTCTAATAGGTCCGTTCCAGCAAATCAAGCAAATCGCACTTGTTGGTAGCCTGAATTCAGACGTATTTTCCCACTTAAAAAAATACGACAGAGAATTACGAGGGAAAAATGCGAGTTTTTGGTACCTTTTAGGGGTGAAAATCAGCTAAGCGACGCCATTTTAGGTACCTTTTAGGGGTAAAATCGAAAGTTCCCGACGAGCACCACCGCCCCAAAAATACGGGAGATTGAATTATGGAACCGTCGTGAAGTAAAGTTTATTGTATTGTATTTTGAGTTCCTAGCAATTTTATAATTAAGCAATAAAAGTACTTTCCGCGTGCTCTCTGCTTTCTTACAAACACGAGGGGGATGTTGGGAGAACTGATCAAAACTTGAAAGACACGAGCGGCTCGTGTCTTTCAAGTTTTATCAGTTCGACCAACATTCCCCGAGTGTTTGTAAGAAACCAGAGAGCACGCAGAAAGTATTTTATTGCTTTTAGAAAATAACATACAAACGCGCGACAGCGTTGCGTGACAATCGTGTTTCTCAGGTCTCTTACAAACACGCTTTTTAACCAATCAGAATGCGCACATTCACAATACAACATAGGTGTTATTTTCTAATAAAATTTGCCTTTGGGGTTGCGTTTTTTCTTACGCATTTCTTTCGCTAACAGATTCCATGACACTGCTCCCCTTAGGTAATGGAGTTCTTCATTTAATTAAGCAATAAAAGTACTTCCCGCGTGCTCTCTGCTTTCTTACAAACACGAGGGGGATGTTGGGAGAACTGATCAAAACTTGAAAGACACGAGCCGAAGGCGAGTGTCTTTCAAGTTTTATCAGTTCGACCAACATTCCCCGAGTGTTTGTAAGAAACCAGAGAGCACGCAGAAACTAGTATTTTTATTGCTTTTAGAAAATAACATACACACGCGCGACAGCGTTGCGTGACAATCGTGTTTCTCCAGGTCTCTTACAAACACGCTTTTTAACCAATCAGAATGCGCACACTCACAATACAACATAAGTGTTATTTTCTAAATTGTAATATTGATCTTCGCCAATTTAGGGCGACAAATAAACTTAACCAGGCAAGACAGGGCGGTATTTTTGATTAGAACCATTGAAAGCCACATCTTTGCGAGCTAATATTGTATGAAAGCTCTCATAACACTTGAATGCGATATCATCAATAATGCCATATCAAGTGGACACTCTTCATCGAAGACATAGACATAGACATGGTTTATTGGTACCGTGTATATCAAAATACATAAGCATTAGGTTCGAAGAGATATTCAATCGACCCTTCCACAGGGGGGTATGAGATATGAATACTTTTGCTGTCGGGATGGGTGAAGGATTCTATAGGTTACAATGTTTTCAGGTTTTGGATATTTCTTCAAAAAAACATTTAGCATGAGCATTTTAAGGGGAATCCATTTGACTGCACTAGGCGAAACAGAAAGGGCAAGAGTTCCACTGGCTCGGAATAGCAACAAGCCATAATTTGACGGTTTTGAGAACGTGGTTCGCGATGCAACGGTTTAAACTGCATGTAAACAGTTTATTTTGTCGTTTGCATGTACTTTTGTTTTGCAGTAAGTTGCTGCACAAAATTTGTTCGTTCCTGTTTGTCAGGAGCTAATATAGCACCGTCTCCTTCCTCTTCTAATTTAACACCTTGGGTTATATTTTCCAAGGAGGAGACAGATGTTTCCCAGGCAGCAAGAGCGGTTTACCATGACGAGACGCAAAGAGCATAAACTGGAAGTACTTTTTTTTTTATCAAATTACCTGCAGTTTGCAAATTTTTGGTCATGACTTTGAGAGCATATACTTGGTTGTCGAAAACCCTCACACCCGCCCGCGCCCGGGAAGCGGGCTATGACTTCATGCCCAAAAAAGATATAAACTTTGATCCGGGGCAGGAACACCAAACTAGAATTGGATAGTTATTCGCATTGTTTTTCTGGTAGCTCACAAAATACAAATTTGCCGTTTTTTTATGGCGGTAAAAAGTGGTATTTAAAATAATGATTCAGTCCGCGGGAGCTCAAAGTATGGTATGAAAACAACGCGTGTATTCATAACCTATGTATTAACAGAGCCTTGACATTGCAAAATAACAACAAGCTTAAGTTATACCTTCTAGAAGAATACACTCTTTTTTTTTTATAAGAACGTCTAATTTTCAGTTGAGGCTGGGCCGTTCTTATTTTTGGAGCAGTGTGAGGCTGGAAATGTTCTTACGGATGTCTTACATTTCAGTGACTTCGGAACCTGAAATATGCCTAGATCTTACAGAAGGATACATACCAATGAAGTATTTAAGAGAGTTTATAAATTACAATATTGAAGGTCGTTATTATTAACACATTTAATTCTGGATTTTAGAGCGCATCACTGAAAATAAATCTATTTTGCCCCTATCTGAGGCTCAGGCATGTTCTTAGCATGTTCTTAAAATTTGGGTAAATTTCAGGCTGAACGTTCTTATAAAAAGGTTCTTATAAAAAAAAAGAGTGTATACAGGGAATTGTCTTCGGTTTCGTTTTTGGTACGGGATGTTTTGAGAATATGAATTCTTACGTCTCATTTCCACCTCCCCGTCACTAAAAGTTCTGGTGCACCCCCCCTACCGTAAGTGCTCATTAACATCGGCAATGTGGAATGTATTATAATAGAGCCACGTGGTAAAGGGAATAAAAGGAAGCCTCGGCGAGTCCATTTCACACTCTCACTCGAACGTACCTACAGTGATTCTCACTTTGTCACGCAACTGTGGTTCTCATTCTGTCACGAAAGGTATGTGCTGACTCGAGGCAACTGCGTAGGTATTTTAGGCGATTTAGGAAACATTTCAATTGCCTTGCTTATCTTATTCAAGGTGACTCATGCGAAAGTCAGAGCGCATTTGGCGAAAATATTTTTTCGTCTACAACTTTAAAAATATACTAGCCATGAACTTCAATCTTAGAGAATATAAGCAGGCATCTTTTGGTAATAAGTACGCATTATCAGATCTCCATTAGCGTTAATACTTTTAATAATATCTGCGCTTAAATGGACCCCTTCCTTGAGAGATCAACCCCGCGCAAAAAAAAGTTGCCTGTATTTTGAACGAAACTCCGTTAATCATATTGAAGTCAAATGGACTAAGTATTAAACAAAGTTTCAGGAAAATCGTTGGAAGCAAAAGTGCCTTTTTTTAGAAAAATAGGCCAAAAACACGACTAAAACTCTAAAACAGGCACTTTGCTTCCAACGAATTTCCTGAAACTTCGTTAACACTTAGTCCAACTTAGTCAAAACATATTGCCAAAAGATACCTGCTTATATTCTCCAAGATTGAAGTTCATAGCGAGTATATTTTTAAAGTTGTAGACGAAAATATATTTTCGCGAAATGCGCTCTGACTTTCGCATGAGTCACCTTAATTTTCTTTCCCCCTTAGTCTACTATTTTTCGCTTTTCCCTTTTTATATAAACAATGAAATGCAGCTTAAATGACACAAAAACATAATAACAATAATCTAATGCTTGTAACAAAAATGCCACCCGCCTAGTTTTTCTATTTGCGGATGGCGTTACCATTTTACCAACTTTACTTATTTTTCAAAAAAGAAAAAACTAAACTTCTTTTCTCCCTTGTCTCTTATAACTTCGAATGTTATCGTTTTGCGATTTAAGGCAATTTTGGGCGATTTTAGGTGATTTAAGAAACGTTGATCTGTCTCGGAATGCGATTTCAGACGACTTTGGACGATTTTAAGCGACTAAAGAAACATTTCTTTCCTCACTATGCGATTCAAGGCGACTTTGGCCGATTTAAAGAAACATTCTAGTACTTTCTCGTTTGCAAAAAGGCGAATGCGGACGATTTTGGAAATATTTCTTCTGTCTCGCTTTGTGACGTTCATAAGACAACTTGTGCGACTCAAGACACACTCGTCAGTTGTCTTTGCTTTGCAATTTAATACGACTTTGGACTGACTAACAAGGGAATTTCTGCAGCAACTGCAGAAAATCTGAATTTCCCATGGTATGGGAAGTGTCCGGATTTCCCATGGCTATCCATGTGAACTCCGAACACTTCCCATGCGTGTGCCTTGGGAAATTCAGCTTTTCCCATGATGGGTTTCGGTAGAACTTCCCTGTATAAGCAGCCCGGCTCGTGTTATCTAGGGGCGGACCGTCTCATGTTTTCCCGTCCCCCTTTCTGAAATTCCTGGATCCGCCCGTGTATTTTGGGCCTCACTCTAGGATACATATTACACTAATTATTTGCTTCTGGTTTAATATTGTCGCAGGAAAGCTGCGCTTAATCCCAAGAAGTCATGTTGGCGACTATCTTTGCTGTGCACTTTGCGATTCTATTTCTGTGCGAAGTAAACGGTAAGGGCGACAAAATGAATGATATTACACCCCCTCTGTAATAACTGACCCGACGAAACCAATCCCGACCGAAATTTTGACCACACCCGACAAATTTTCCGATTGGACCCGGGCATATTTTTCCTTCCCCCGGTTCGAGTGTTTCCATTTCCAGTTGGAATTTTTCCATTGTTTCCAGGATCATTGAGCGAACTCCAGAGTTGATAGTTTGCAGTTTTCTAATGTCGCTGTTGAAGTTTGACTGAGTTCGATGAGCGCTAAAATGAAAGTACCTACGAAAAAAAAATGAAAAAGGCCCTTATCTAGTCCTTTAGTACCTAAATAAACCACTACTAGCATTTATTTGATCAGAAATGCACTTTTAAGCGAGTTTTAGCCAATTTATTGTCACCTCTTACTCTTGCTATATGTTCTGGAAGGCGGCAAACTGCAAAATTCAGAACGCTCAGCGATCCACAAAATTCCCTCGATTTTTTCCCAAAAATCATTGTCGCTTGCTCAAAACAAGCCACACAGAATAAAAGTACAACTATTCAGCTTTCTTGTTTACCTTTTTTGTGGATAACAACCCTCTCTGAATGATATAAATGGGAATATTTTCAGCCTCGTCGATTCGGCCTGTACGGCCGACGGCAGGTCACTCTATGACTCTGTGGTAAAAACAAACCGTCGCGTTGTGACGTTTTTGCTCCCGTCTAGGGGTGGGCCAGACATTTTTGTTACAGAAAGGCGTGTGATATAGTGTCATTCATTCTCGTACCCAGAGCTCCCCGGCTCGTCTGCTCGCAGGGGAGGCTCTGGTGACATCCATTTGAGGACCTTTGCTGATTGGCTGGTTTTGAACGTTGGTGCATGCGCAGAAAGATCGTTCTCTCAACGGCTCTGTATCAAATCTCGCGCATGCGTCAGTGGCTGTCACCGTACGATTCAGAAGAAAATCTAAAACCAGATTTTCTAAAACAAACACACTCACGACAGAAGCGTTGTTCGGCACTACTTCATTACCGAGGGTTGAGTTTATTGGTGTTTTCTGTTTTGCAGCACGACCAAACTTTTGGGAGACAAACGAGTCGGAGTTTCCGAGAGGTAAGCAGCCTAGTGTCTGGCGTTCTGGGTGGGCTTCCTGTGCTCAGAGATCAACCGTGAGGATGCGCGAGCACTGGGCCGAGCTCACCCGCATAACGCTCGCAAAATCTACCCCGAATTAGCGAAAACCTACCCCTCCTCAAATCCACTTCGAAACGAAAAATTGTCATCTTTTTAGAGAGCCAAGTTAAGGTTACGGACTACCTTCGGGGTAGTTTTTGCTTAATTTCACGAAAAATGGTCGTATCTTTACAAGTGATACCTCATTTTAAAGCTTATATCCTGGGCTAAACTATGATATATAATTTCATTTCATTTTACAAAACAAAATTGTTTTATGGAGACTTCCCTTTGCGGTGCATCAGTTAGTTCAAACTTTTTAGAGTTCCAACCTCGCGAGTATATTTGCTATTTTCGTTCATTGACCCCATAGTAGCGTTGACCAAGACGCGTTCTAAAACGCGTGTCGGGGATTTTGGAAATTCGATCTTCTTTTGAAGTTATGATTTTCTACATTTTTTTAAATAAAAAAACCGTAGCGGAAACACAAAATAGGCTCTAAAACCTCTAAAATCGGCTCTTTTTAAAATTTCCAAAATCCCCAACCGAATTGTCCAAAAAATGTGTTTTACTACTGAAAACCTGGTATTCTATCATTAAGCAATAAAAGTACTTTCCGCGTGCTCTCTGCTTTCTTACCATTTACAAACACGAGGGGGATGTTGGGAGAACTGATCAAAAACTTGAAAGACACGAGCCGAAGGCGAGGGTCTTTCAAGTTTTATCAGTTCGACCAACATTCCCCGAGTGTTTGTACGAAACCAGAGAGCACGCAGAAAGTATTTTTATTGCTTTTAGAAAATAACATACACACGCGCGACAGCGTTGCGTGACAATCGTGTTTCTCAGGTCTCTTACAAACACGCTTTTTAACCAATCAGAATGCGCACATTCACAATACAACATAGGTGTTATTTTCTAATTAAGGAATAATTTGTCAACCTAAAAGTGATCTTGGCCTACTCTGGGACCTTATGTCGCCGCGTATAGCTCTCCGCGTGCATCTCTCGAAGGAAGAGAAGAGAAAGGATTCGGCCGGGCTTTCCTGTGTTACGAGAAACACAGGAAGCCCAACCCCCTTCATTTCCTTGGAAGCCCAACTGCCACAGAGTTGCCAGCGGAGGAGGCTAGTCGCCGCGAGATAAGGCGAGATAAGGCGAGATAAGGCGAGATAAGGCGAGATAAGGCGAGATAAGGCGAGATAAGGCGAGATAAGGCGAGATAAGGCGAGATAAGGCGAGATAAGGCGAGATAAGGCGAGATAAGGCGAGATAAGGCGAGATAAGGCGAGATAAGGCGAGATAAGGCGAGATAAGGCGAGATAAGGCGAGATAAGGCGAGATAAGGCGAGATAAGGCGAGATAAGGCGAGATAAGGCGAGATAAGGCGAGATAAGGCGAGATAAGGCGAGATAAGGCGAGATAAGGCGAGATAAGGCGAGATAAGGCGAGATAAGGCGAGATAAGGCGAGATAAGGCGAGATAAGGCGAGATAAGGCGAGATAAGGCGAGATAAGGCGAGATAAGGCGAGATAAGGCGAGATAAGGCGATATAAGGCGAGATAAGGTGAAATAAGGCGAGATTAAGCGTGATAAAGCAAGATAAGGAAACATGATACCAATTAGGAGATGCGAGATAAAAATAAGGTGAGATGAGGCGAGTCCAATTAAGAGTAGGCCTTCTTGTCTGTATTAGTAATAAAGTAGTTATGACCAATATTCAATAATAGTACAGGAAAATGGTGCAGAATTGTGCAAATTATGGAAACAAGCATGAAATTTGGCAGACTGCTAGCGTTTCATACGCTGAACATTTCTAGAAGTGGAGCCATGCCCCAAAATGGATCTTCCAGTTTTATAGCCATGGAATTAATTATCGTACTGAAATTATAAGGAACTCTGTACCACATCTAATTTCATATTATGTAAAGCTTTTTAATTTGATTCTCGAGCATGGTGTTTTCCCTGAATCTTGGTCTGGAGGGTTTATTGTGCCTTTGCATAAGTCAGGGTGTAAGTCCGACCCTGGAAACTACAGAGGGATCTCTATAACTAGTTGTTTAGAGACATTTTTTATGCTAATTCTCAATGAACGATGTATTTCCTTTTTAAGTGAGAATGCGATTATGAATCGTTATCAGATAGGTTTCAAGAAGAGTTTTCGTACTCTTCTGATCATATTCTGGTACTCAGAACAATATTGAATTATTATAGATCGAAACGTATGCCTTTGTATGCTTCTTTTATAGATTTCAAAAAGCGTACGATAGTACTGTTTGGAGGCATGGCCTTTTTTTCAAACTTATCAAATCACGATGCAGTGAGAAATGTGTACGTCTTCTTTTATCGATGTACTCAGAGGTTAAATGTGCTGTGCGGACTAATTCGGGTATAACGCCGTTCTTTCTGTCTGAGATAGGGGTTAAGCAAGGGTGTAATCTCAGTCCTTCACTATTTAATCTTTTCATTATTGATATCCCTGATTTATTTACATCGCAAGGTTGCGGGAGTACAACTTGGTGACTGCAGTTTGGGGTGGTGATATTAGTGGAAATGCCAAGGATACTGCTTCTTTCAGGTCTAAACGTTTTACGACAGTTACCCTCGTGGAAAAACTCCATCTAAAATAAAGTAATTACCAACCGATGATTTTTGTAAATCAAATACTGAAACTGTGTGGTTTAGGAAACATTTCTGAACTTGTTATCACAACCAAGAATATAAACAATTTTAGCCAAAAATTGCGTAAAAAACTTTCAGATATTTGGTCAGATTTCTGGAAGTTGAAGTTGTCAAACGTCTCATTGACTGATAATTCTGTGGGTCAGGGAAAACTGAGAACCTATCGTCAAGTAAAATCGTCTTTTGTGTTTGAAAAGTATTTAGACGAGGTTTCACATTTTAACATAAGGAAGGCTGTTACACGCATGCGTATTTCTGCCCACAGACTCCCGATAGAAACGGGTCGTTACAATTCTATTGCGCGTGCTGATAGACCCCCTCTGTCAAACACAAGAAGTTGGGGACGAATTCCAGTATACTGTCAATTGTAATGTCGAACCAATTAAAAAGTTAAGGACTGATTTTTTATTGAACGCCTTTGTAAATTAAATAGCAATATCATGAAGCTAGCTATTCTTGTATTTGTTTTCAATGAAAGATAAGTCATTCATGAAACTCTCTTCTAAATTCCTTAGTGATTTAATGCGTATTGTAGAAAAATTATTATCTGAGAACACAAACATTATATAGATTTGTCTTAATAGACTTGATTTGTTTTGTAATTTTCATTTGATATTCATATATGTCAAGAGTGGATTAACAAGAGTTAGAATCTTTCCTGACTGTATTTGTCCACATCACAGTCAGAAAAGTGTCTATTTTTAGATTTGAGTTTCGCGCGCGAAAGTATTCGAATGCTCAGGCTCGAATGCTCATATACCCAATACACCAACAAAATAGAGAATATCCTACCTTATCTTTGCGATTTTAACGGTTTTTCCATTGATCTGCGATTTAATTTTAGGCTGGATCTCACAACTGTTCGTGTGGCGAGAAAGTGGGAACCCTGTGGATGACGAATTTTCGCGGGCATCCTAGTTCTAAAGATAGACACTTTTCTGACTGTGATTCGGGCGTACATAGTAAATATGGAAACTCTTGGTAATCCACTCCTGTATATATTTATTTTTTTGCAGTTGATATCTATACCGATATACCTGCATTAGGATATAAGGTTATTAAAATTATTATTATTATTATTATTTTTATTATTATTATTATTATTATTGTAAATGTTTCTAAAAAGTCGTGAAACTAAGGACGGTGATAAAACAAAGGACGATCACTATAGACGCCGAACCACGCCCTGACTTCCAGAGATAGTAGTGCTTTATCGAGTTATTATAAAATGACCACAGAGGAACGGTATATCGCTAGACTATTTTGATACTTGGTGCACAGAATTACAAGTAGCGTGAGAGTTGAGCCACGCCCGATATTGTTACTTCCAGTTTCAGTTGCAGTCATGGGATTCGTATCTGATATATGTACTTAGAAACAAAACTTAACGTCATTTAAAAGTCTTGAAACTTAGAAGGGAGAAAGAGGAAAGGACAATCAATCATTTAACATACCGAGCGACGCCATTTGAACGATACTTCCAGAGATAGAAGTGCTTTATCAAATTATTAGTAAAATGACCACAGATAAACGATATGTGGCTAGACTATTTTGAAATTGGGCCTCTAGAATGTATTTTATCGTTGCAAATATAACTTGAGAGGTGGGGCCACGACCCAAAATGGGTGCTTCCAGTTTTACAACCGTAAAGTTTATATTATCTAAAAAATATATTAAAAAAAACCTTAGTCTCTCAAAAGTTTTGAAACTTGACCATGACAAAGCAAAGTACATTCGGTGGATATATACCTAGAGCCACGCCCTTTGGTGGATACTTGAAGAGATAATAGTGCTGATCTAAACTGACCACTGACTGAACTATGGTCTATTTTGAAATTTGGAACATATGTGCTTTTCCATTTGAAGAATCTTGAGAAGAGGAAACACGCCACAAAATTGAAACGTCTAGATTTTTAGCCGTACTACATATACACACTACAAATTTCAATAAAAAATAAAAACAACCTTTAACAGTCACACCTCACTAAAAAGAAACATCAATATAAAAATAAAATTCAGACACAAGAATTTTTAAAGAAAAGTAAAAAAAAAAAGTTTGATAGAAACTGAAACGGAGGCTCCCCATTTTCTTTCATGATACCCGTCCGTAGGCGATTTCCTTCCTTCGCTGTTTTCCTTGCATCATTGAACATGAGTTTGACTGAGAGAAAAGGGTACATAAGCTTAGTTATTATGAAACGTTCCCTTATCAGGTGGCAGGCCTTAGCTAGGGAATAAACAAACACCTTTTTCAGCACAATCCAACACTGAAGAGAGGTGGGCAATTACTCGAGGCACCATGTTTGACCTGACTTGGTACTATAACTTGCTTCTCGAAACTATGTAGTCTCAAATCGACGATGACGGGGTTACACACAGTTCTCGTTGGCGAAAACATCTGATAGTTTCATGTCGGGACATGTCAAGAAGAATCGGATATTGTTTCAGCAGAGAGGAAAAAGTAGGCTCTCATCATTGAATCAGCATCGACTTTCACGCCAAAAAGAAGAAAGTGAGAAAGGTAAAACACTACTGTTCGGGACTTAAAGACCCGTTTTCTTTCCTTTTCCAATGGCAATTGATATTGTTTTTTCAGCTGCTTTGATTGACTAATAGCCCGAAGAGGCTGTCGGTTGATGATGAGCCTTAACGGTAATTCAGGTATTTTTACTTTGTCCTTCCCGGGACAAATTTCGCAATTAAAAATTTTGTCACATTCTCTCTCTCTATCAGTTGTTATAGCGGAGCTCCCGCGAAGCGCCCGCGAGCGGAGCCCCATAGCTACATGCAGGAGAAAAAGGAACAAAAAAAAAGTGTATATGCATCCAACGATTCTGTCATGGACTTCCGGTGTTCGTTCGTCCGTTCGTCCGGAATGACGTCATCGAAACTAGAAAAATCAATATCTCAAGAAGGCAACATCGATAGGTGACCAAACTTGGGTAAAGTTATCTTGGAGGCAAGGGGGGTGCACTACCAAGGTCACGTGACATGACGTCATCGATGACGTCATCAAAACTAGAAAAGTCAATATCTCAAGAAGGCAACATCGATAGGTGACCAAACTTGGGTAAAGTTATTCTGGAGGCAAGGGGGTGCACAACGAAGGTCACCTGACATGACGTCATCGATGACGTCATCAAAACTAGAAAAGTCAATATCTCAAGAAGGCAACATCGATAGGTGACCAAACTTGGGTAAAGTTATTCTGGAGGCAAGGGGGTGCACAACCAAGGTCACGTGACATGACGTCATCAAAACTAGAAAAGTCAATATCTCAAGAAGGCAACTTCGCTAGGTGACCAAACTTGGGTAAAAATATTTTGGAGGTAAGGGGATGCACCACCAAGGTCACGTGACATGACGTCATCGATGACGTCATCAAAAGTAGAAAAGTCAATATCTCAAGCAGGCAACATCGCTAGGTGACCAAACTTTGGTAAAGTTATTTGGAGGTAAGGGGAGCGCACCACCAAGGTCACGTGACATAACGTCATCGATGACGTCATCAAAACTAGAAAAGTCAATATCTCAAGAAGGCAGCATCGCTAGGTGACCAAACTTGGGTAGAGTTATTTTGGAGGCAAGGGGAGTTCACTTCCAAGGTCACGTGACATGACGTCTTCGATGACGTCATCAAAACTAGAAAAGTCTATATCTCGAGAACGCAACATTGCTAGGTGACCAAACTTGTGTAAAGTTATTTTGGACGCAAGGGGGGTGCACTACCAAGGTCACGTTACATGACGTCATCGATTACGTCATCAAAACTAGAAATGTCAATATCTCAAGAAGGTAACATCGCTAGGTGACCAAACTTGGGTAAAGTTATTTTGGAGGCAAGGTGGGTGCACAAACAGGGTCACGTGACATGACGTCATCAAAACTAGAAAAGTGAATATGTCAGGAAGGCAACATCGCTAGGTGACCAAACTTGTGTAAACTTATTTTAGAGGCAAGGGGAGGTGCACTACCAAGATCACGTGACATGACGTCATCGATGACGTTATTAAATCTAGAAGAGTCTATATCTCGAGAAGGCAACATCGCTAGGCGAACAAACTTGTCGAGAAAACATCCGGAGTATGTGGGTATGGAGCTCTTTGCAATGCAACATAAAAAAAATCTGAATTTGCAAGTATGGCAATGGAGAACAAGAATGTTTTCTGTAGCAAGTGACATCGCGACACGTCACATTATTAATCTTTTGCAGGACTTATAATTTTCCCTAGCAACGGCCCAACAAGATAGGTAAACGCACCCTTTTATAACAATATGTAACCGGGAGCTCCGCTTTTAGCCAGTGGCTAAATCTATATATTATTCCTCAGGTACGACAAGTCCTACAAGTGGTCATGTACCAGATTTCTATGCTATGTACATTGGATAGAACCTCCAAACTAGCTGTGATGTCCTTGTTACCATGCACTTATCGGGAAGTAGTTCCCTCGCACATCTTCCCCAAAACAGTCATTTCCTTCAATAGCGTGATAAAGCTCACTCTTTTGCTTCTGGACAGGAATACTGTCTGTTGGAAGGGGTCTGATTTTGACGCAATATTTCGCCATTTACACTCCGACGTGACTCTTAACTAAAAGGGAATGGTTCTGTGTGTATAATGGTTGATTTTAGCTTCCTTTATTACCGTCCTAAATTCTTGAGGATGTCAGTTTCTGTTTTAAAAAAGATGATAAATTCCATGCCTGCAAAACTGGAAACATTTGTTTTATGGCGTGGCTTCACTTCTCAAGCTAAATGGAACGCTAAACACATTCTATGTGGCAAATTTTAAACAACAACGACCACAAGCAGTTTCTCAGGAGGGGCCATTTTGGTAATAATTGTATTCAGTACTATGATATCTGTAAATACTAATCAAGGCGTGGCTCTGTGCGTATAATGGCTGATTGTACTTTCCCTTGTCACTGTGTTAATTTTCATGACTTTTGAAAAACGTTAAGAGTTGTTTCTAAAAGATCTTGAAAATTGGTTGAAAAGCTAGAAAATCCATTTTGGGGCGTGGCTCCACCTTTCAAGGCACTTGCAGTGGTGAATACATCCTATGTACCAAATTTCAAAATAGTCTTGCCAGATACAGTTTATCTGTGGTCGTTTTATATAAAATTGTATCAGGCACTATTATATCTGCAAGTATAAATCAAAGGGCGTGGCCCTTGTGCATATTGACCGAATGTCCATTGCTTTATCGTGGTCCTAAGTTTCAAGACTTTTGAGAGACGTTGAGTGTTGTTCTAAAAATACATATTTCAGATATTAGTAAATTCCATTGTTGCAAAGCTGGAAGTATCCATTTTGGGGCGTGACTCTACCTCTTATGTTTCTTGCATTGCTTAAGACATTCTATGTGCCAATTTGAAAATCATTTAGCCTCATACAGTTTCTCTGTGGTAATTTTACGTATAATTGGATAAAGCACTACTATCTCTGGAAGTACTATCAAAGGGCTTGGTTCTGTATGTGTGATGATTGAACGTCCCTTGCTTAATCGCCGTCCTAAGTTTCACGGCTTTTGGTAAACGTTAACTATTGTTTTAAAAATTATTTACGATAATTAATTCCATGGCTAGAAAACTGGAAGTATCAATTTTGGGGCGTGGCTCCACCTCTAGAAATGTTCAGCTCGTCAAACTCTATCTGTCTGCCAAATTTCATGCTTGTTTCCCTAATTTGCACAATTGAACATAAATCATGCACCATTTTCCTGTACTATAAAGGTCTTCTAGAAAACAGAGCCAGAAAAGTCAGACAGTGCGATCCAAAAACAGGCGCTTATTGTTGCAAGGAGGACAAAAAGACGACCATAAAAAACGCTGGGAAAAACTGTGCAGGTAAGTAAGGCCCGGTTCATCCTTAGTTTGCCCGTGTAGAATTGAACCTAAAAATAGCCTATTTAGGTCGTCCCAAATGCATTAGGATCGACGTCGATTGAAACGTCGTGCCGATTGTCGAGCCTAATCCCAAAAGCCTTCATTGTTTTCCATTTCTTGGTCACCGAATACTCATAACAATGTTAAAAACAGTCCCAAATATGAAATTGCTCAAACTTGGCAAAGACGGGAAATTTTAGACAAAATGCGCCCCCCCCCCCCCCCCCACCCCTAGTTTGACATTTCAAGTTATCAATCGCGTGCGCATATCAAGAAAATTGCAAAACTTCCTTATTAGGAAATTCCCCCTTACCTTATTTGGAAGGTCTGTAAGTACTTACAAGTTGCAACAGATTGTACTGTACAGACGACACCATTATGGTTTCACGTTGAACTGTTTACTCTAATTGGACCCGGTGGGGAGGTGAATGCCGCAGCCAACCTAGTTTTACTTGAAACAATAGCCATTTTAACTGCGAATATCTGGAATATATTAAAGAGACTGTGTCAGCCGCCATTTTGACAGCATAGCAATATACCAAGTCGGAGAAAGCATCCTCTTCCATCGGCTGATTTAAAGAACGTAGAGTAATTTTCTCGATTGAATTTGGTAAATCAAATGTGAAACTTTGTTTTTAGATGGATATCGAGAGATTTCTGCTCGTAATTCGTCTTCTGATATCGAACGAAAACAATAACAAAGGAGTGGCTGACACAGGCTCTTTAAATGAATACAAAAGATACAAGACATCCCGGACGAGGGGGGCAACTGAGGACTAATGCTATAATAATGATTTTAGAGGGACTTTCTGTACCGATATTAGTTCCAGGATTAGTTCCGGGACATTTCCGGACGAGGGGGGGCATCTGAGAACTAATGCTTTGATTATTTTACAGAGGAGTTCTGTACCGATATGTACGAGGAGTGTAACAATTATCCCCCCAGTCACCCAAAATACAACAAGGAATACAGTTGCACCGGGATTTACAAATACTACTGTGTTGGCTCTTGCCCCCATCTTTACTCGAAATGCGGTAAGTACCTCGTCAGACTAAGCGTCTCTAAAAAGGAAAGGAAGGGATAATTAAAGGGGAAGGAAAACTGGAAATAGAACCCCTTGCGGCCCGCGCTATATTTCTTTCCATAAACCTAAATTGTATACGGACCTTTATTATGCAAAGCTAAGGCACCTAGAGGCAAGAGGGTGCGAAATTTGGGCAATGAGAGGTGCATTATTTTGCCCATGCGCAAAATCGAATTGCTTTAAAAGGCTACTTTTAATAAAGTCATTTTAAAGCCTAAACTGTAAAAAGGACCTTACATAGCTGCTCTGCACAAAGATGGTAAAACGCTGATCAAAGTTTGGATTTTTCTTTGGATATAGGACAACTTGAGTAGAACATTCATAAACTGCGAGGTTAGAAACTACACGTTCCACCCTGTCGAATAAACTGCAAAATAACCGAGCGCAGCTCTTGCCTTTTGCCGCTTTTGCCTTTTGCCGCCGTCCACAATCTTGGAAGGTTTGCTGACCGTTTCTTGAGCCCACTATATGCGCACGCATATCTACAGACGTTATCCGCTGGGAGGCCGGCAAATCAGCTAGATATGCGTGCGCATATAGAACATTTCCACAAACAAGAAAACATAGAAACACGCTCAAAACGGAGTAGGATAACTATTAGTTTTAGTCTAGTCGCCAGAGGGGGTTCACGTGCACCCCCGGAACATTTATGGGGACACTTTATTATCCTAAGGATTCAAAAAAAGTATGTCTCGTTACTAGTTCCGGGGGGTGCACGTGAACCCCCTCTGGCGACTAGACTATTTTGTCGAGTGAGCAAAAGGCCTGTTTGCATTAGGCGGGCCAAGTCTATCAATGCATGCTGTTTTTTTCTTTATGTTTAGGGTTGAGGTCAAAAGAATGGTACTCTAAGACTGAAAATATCTCGCAAAATAACGAAAAGGCAGGTTCGCTGTCCTACTCGACAGGAGACAATAAAATCTGGTACCACTATAAAACCATTCGAGAAAATAATAGTTGAATATTAAGTAGGGGGTGGGGAGGGGTACTTTGTCCCACCTCACACCACCTCCCCTGAGAACAATCGGCCTCCTAAAAAGTATCATTCGCCTTTGTCACACGGCAGCCATCTTGGATTTTTTCTTACAGAAATGACTATGCGTGGGTGAGCTTACACGCCTGGCCTCGCTTTCATGCCTGCCTCGCTGTATTAGAAAATCCAAGATGGCTGCCGTGTGACAAAGGCGAATTGTTTTTAACTCTTTCCTTACAAGGAAAAAAAAAACAATTCGCCTAGCTGTCGCGTGAAAGTTCGACGGGGGTTGGCGCGAAATTTGAGTCAACTTACGTAAGTCGTCTATGCTCATAAGCGGCCGTCTTGTGCTGTGCGTGTGCACGAGACAATTTCATATCCCCGCGCGCGCATGCAAGCGTGATTGTGCTCCTTTTAACATGGGGAAACGGGTTGGCCTGCTGGGATCCCGGCTGCTTGAATCGATTTTCTTGTGCGAAAAGAAAGCAAAAATGATTAGAACTAAAATAAGGTTAACCGGGCTGGCCCGCCTCGTGTATAAACAGGCCCTTAGTTGTCTATGATACTTTTTCTGCTTAAGCGGGGGTGGTGGTTTGTTTCCAACTGACTCAAGCGAACGAAATCTTTTGTTTCTCCCTTTAAAGTGCCACTAGCACCTAATTTCCACTTGGCCTGAAATTCCACCAAATTTGGCACACAAGTAAAAGACATCATAATCTTTAGTCACTACCACGCCATTTGTTTTGACAGAAGTTGAAAGGAAAATAGTGTGTTTTCACGCTAAAGTTTGGATTAAATGAGCTCTTTTCGTCCTGATATTCATACAGTCAATTCCCAAGGGACGCAGCGCATGTGACACGTGATCCCAGCACAGGGAGCCCGAACTGCAGATCTTAATTGCGTTTTTCCCTATTTTGTAGAGCAGCTCTCCAAAAAATAAGTCGTACTGTAATCTTACTTCTGCGGTTCTAGTCGTCGCATTTTCTACCAGTTTTAGAATTATTTTAATAGACTTCGTATATGCAATTCAAAAACCTATCGATCAATTTTGCTCGATTTCTGTTGGATTGAAGTTCACGACATTTGCAAAGGCCAATCCGAACGCCTGCTCAATTGAATTTTTTTAAGACGCCCGAAAAAAAATCCAAAGTTCTCTGTTGCTTGTGCTTGTCTAGTTCACGATCTGGTGTTTTGACTTGACTGTTTCTTTCATTCAAATGCGACTACTAGATCCGGAGAAGTAAGGCATATTACAGTACGACTTATTTTTTTGGAGAGTTGCCCTCTAGACAATAAGAAATAGGGAAAAACACAATTCAGATTCTGCAGATCGAGCTCCCTGTGCTGGGATCACGTGTTACATACGCTGCGTACCTTGGGAATTGGAATTGACTGTATGAATATCAGGACGAAGAAAAGGTCATTATTCCAAAGTGAAAATACGCTATTTTCCTCTCAACAACTGGCAAAACAAATGGCGTAGTGCTAAAGATCATGATGTCTTCTACATGTGTGCTGAATTTGGTGGAGTATCAGGCAAGTGACAAATTAGGTGCTAGTGGCACTTTAACGCACATATTCATGTGACCAAACAAAGAAATTGTTTCGCATGTCATTAAGGTTAGGGTTGCCAGTTAGGGAAACGAACCGCAGGACCTCCACTCGCGGAAAAGGTCTATTGAGAAATTTAGGGCTTAGTTGTCAACAACTTGCCCCTTATGCTGAACCACGCCGTTATTGTTGCTGTTGGTCTTACTGTCTTTTTTCTATCGTTGTCATTTTAAAGAGGGAAAACCACCAGCTGCTAAGCAGAGGTGCGAGATAGAGAATCCCGGCAAGGCCTGCTGCGAGGATGGGAGAGTGGTCGAGCCGGATAAAACTTGCAACCGCATGGGTAAGGACGTTTTCTAACATGCAATTGTTACGTAAAAGTGACGTAAACAAGGTATTGAATTTCATGTCTAAGTCAAAGATACAAATTTTAGAATATTGATATAACTTGAAACAACATCAAAGGAGTTAACGCGTTGACGTTTAAAATCTCTGAAATGTTACCTAGATGGCAAAGGAACTATTAAAAGTTCAAAATCCATACTAACTGCTTTGCCAACTATTGATCGCTATAAAAGTGATCTTTGACACACACCCAGTAGTTAACAGTCAAAATAGCCAGCTGTAGGGCGAGAGGCACTCTTCCTGTAGTTCCCCATAAACTGCCACATTGGATGATGCGGGGAAAAGCATGCAGTTTATAACATTTTGCGAATTTGTTGACAAGCACAGTTGCGGATCCAGGGGGGTTCATCGGGTGCAAATGATCCAGGGGGAGGGAGGGACGGGGCGGAGGGGGGTCCATCGGGAGCAAATGAGGCCCCTCTCCCAATGAAGCAATTTTTGGGGATCGGTTTGCTAAAGATCTTTTGTATAGTCATTTCAGAGTGGTTCTTTTCTTTTATGTGACCCTATGCCAGTATATTAAACTCATGATGAGTGACAACCATTTCAGGATAACCCATTCCCCCCCCCCCCCCCCCCCCCCCCCATCCTTTAAATTCTGGATCCGCCATTGAAGCAGAGTGTGCTCAACGATCGGGTTGTCATAATAGCGAAATTCACACTAAAGACAAGTTCCTCAATGTGGTTCCGTTCTTCTATGATCAAGTAACTAAAAAACTTTTTTTGAAAGACTGAGAAAGTTTGGCGAGAATAAATAAGCCGACACTAGTTTCCGACAATTCACTCGTATCTAGTGTTTATCATCCCACTTTAGTTCGTCAGCCAATCAGGAGCGAGATCTACTATCCCTATATTCTACGGTATCGGGTCACTAACCTGATATGCGATTAATGTATCAGTCAATTCCAGCGGTGACCATGCCCCCCCCCCCCCCCCCGGGCAACCCCGGGATTTTGGTCATTTCTAAAAATAAAACTGAAAATTCCCCGCCCCGGGCTAGCAAAAATGCAAAATACGTACCCCACGGCTAGGAACACAAAATGCGGAAAAGTGCCCCACCCCCGGGACGAGAAAAAGACGGTAAGATTCCATCGACTCTACGTGACAAAGCTTCACAGCAAAAACTTCAACTCCATGTATACTGTCCGGGCATTATAATTCGTTTTTAAATGCATGTTTTCTCGTCTTTGGACGAGTTCTCATTTCACTGAAAATGAGACAAAATATAAATAAAGAAGTGAAACTAATGTATTAGTACAATATCGGTAGACATACCTAGGCGCGCCATTCGCGGTTGTAGCCATTTGGCTGCAAATTGTCCCCGGAATCTCTCAATGCTAAATTTACCTTTATTCTATTTGCAGAGCAACTATTTCGCAGTTATGTTACTTGACTTTTTGTGAATGGACCTCTTTTGATAGTGTCAATTCATTTTTATGTTTTCGTTCACTGAGACGAAATTTCGAAATCTGTTTCTTCTCTATAGAAGACGTTAACTGCGAAATGTGCAAATGTGTCTTTCCAAAAAACGTGGTGTATACGGGCCATATGCTCTGCATTATATTTTATGTGGCGTTAACTTCAGTAACTGGGAAACTGCCAATCGATAGTTTATTATAACTGGTGTTGTAGTTCGCAAAACCCGACGCGCTTGAGATGAGAAAACCAAAATTCCCCACCCCCCTCCCCCGGGGAAAAACAATTCCCGACCCCGGGGCCAGCAAAATTTCCAAAATTCCTCACCCCAGGGAAGGCAGTGGTGTGCAAATGCCCCACGGTGTCCGGGGGGATGGTCACCGCTGGAATTGACTGATACATAAATAGCAGGAACAGTTCATCTAAAACTCTTTATAAGACTTGAAAAATAGTTTAAACATCAATTTTCTTTAGTAAAATATTTAGAAGAAATATAGTCTGGAGTTCGCGACGGCAAAAACTACAAAATGGTTTTCTGTCGCGACGGCAAAATGAACTTCGTCTTTACAAAAACGCAATCGTTTTTTTTTTGGATGTTTAGGTGGGATGATAAATAAATAATCGGGCAAATTGGTTTTGATTCTGCAAAATATCAGAGTCGTTTGGTCTCGCCATGGGTAGTTTGGCTCGATTGCGTCTCGCCAAAATAGGAGGCCACGGCTCGACCAAACTCGCCTGATATTTTGCCGAATCAAATTCCAAATTTGCCCGATTATCTATATATTAATACCGTAAGAGAAATCGTGTCCGCACTCGCTCCGCTCAGCCCTGAAGCTGTGCCGCCAAAAGAAGTTCGCAAACCCGAAGGGAAGGTGGAAAATCTGGACCGTGGGCGTGTTTTTGTTGGAAAAGATTCACCTTGGGCAAAGTTCTAATTCAAGCGATTTCTAAGCGAGGGACAAAGCCGCCATGTTGAAAATCTCCCACAGAAACTAAAAAAAGAACTCGGTTAACGCAGCCGAAAGCACGAAAGACATTGAAACCTAAATGGTTCTCTACAGATTACATACAGGAATATGCAGGGATAATTCTAACTTGAAAGATTTGACCTACACACTACCTTGCTTCCCTCCGAGCACGCGCTAAGTCACGCTAAGTCGAAATGACACATTTACCAAACAAAGTCCGTGAAAGTCATGATTTATATTCTCTAAGTGTAAATCCTGACGGCTCTATCGCAAAACGAAGGACACAATCCCGAAGAGAAGGAGGAATTCCCTCCAGTGGGCATGCTTTTGTTGGAAAAGATTTACTTTGGGCTAAGTTCTAATTCAAGCTATTTTTAAGCGAGGGATAAAGCCGAAAAAATATAAATAATATAAACTAAAAACAATTCTTAGTCCTTAGACCATTTTTACATGACCTGTTTCTTCTCTCTCCTCACTGAGATATGGTAAACATACAAACAATTCCGAAGTCAAATTTTCACGGGTTCTTTGACCGATTTGAGAGACGAACACACGCGTGATTTTGTCGCACCAATCAGGGAGACCAGTGCAAAAAAAGTCCTTTTGGGCTCACTTCATTTATTTCGGCATGGTGGGACGGGATACTCATGCTGATGGGAGGTTATTAGTAATGTAAATCCAGCAGTAATTTATGGAAGGGGAAAATCATGAACCCCTCCCCACATCCATATGGCCATTGTGATTTTTTCCCCTTTTTTTTAACAGAGAACACTTTAAGTAAAATAAATTTCCCCCTTACACTCCGTGAATTTTTCACGGGCATCAGCTAGTATATAATATTGGGCTAGTTCTTCCGCTCTCAGGTGCGCAAAACGAATCTGTTCCGCAAAATATCTGTTCCGCAGCCCCTTCTCTTGCTCGCTGGGAAATGTCGACAAAGAGAAAAAGTGTTCTACAATTGACCTGCTAGGGAAATTTGTTTCAAATTTTTTGAAGAAAACAATCCTGTTGCCGATAGTTTTCTGCCATTAATTCCTCGTTGCTGGGATAATGTAATCTCTCTTCCTTTTTTTTCGCGGTTATTTTCTTCAAATTACGACCTACAATCCCGATTTTAATCTCTGGCTGGCAAAAAAATGGAGCTGAAGTTCTGCAGGGAAAGTATTACGGAAGGTGCCTACTGGGAAAAAGGAACAGATACATTTTTCCCAGCAACTTTCAGAACTCATTTTATTAAAAAAAACATCTGCAAACACCAAAATAAGCCGTTTAAGCACATTGGCTGATTACATTTTTAAACCGCACCGGGGGGGTTGAGGACCTACGGAAAATTTTCCAGGGGGTTGTGTTGGACTCTGGAAATTCCACGTGAGGGGGTGTGCCTGGAGACTGGAAATTCCAAGGGGGAGGGGTAAAAAAGGCGATTTTCCTGGGACATATTAGCAAGAAATTGATTTTCCAGGGGTATTTTGCAAGAAAAAATGGAGGGTACTTTATGAGGTTGGAAATTCCAGGGAAGAGGGTCTGTTTCACAAGTGTAAATTCCAGGGGAGGGGTCTTTTATGTGAGGTCCTTAACCCCCCCGGTTTGGTTTAAAAATAATGCAATCAGCCATTTAAGCACAGGTGCTCGTTATGTGCCCGCCCACGCTCTCTCAGACCGCCAAACTAACGTTTTTTAAATATATTTTGCTTGTTTTCAGAGTGCAGAGACGTACCAGGTGTTTGCAGTGATGCCAATTACAAGGCGAGTGCTTGCAACAGCCGGTTCTACCTTGTACGTTCGTTCGTCCAGAAGATGTGCCCCGAGAAATGTAACGTGTGCCCATTGAAAAAATAGCCTTCTTTCGATTCTCCAGATGCACTTGTTTGTTGGTAATATGTTAAAATTTAAACGCATAAAGATTTTTCAGAAGTAAAACTAAGCATTGCACTTACTTGGCACTATAATTGCCAAAAATAATAAAAAAGAAATCGAAATTTAACTAAAGTAAGTAACGTAGAATTCATACAATGCGCAACGCTTTTAAAAATATAAATTAAATACTGTATGAAAACTGAGCAAAGAATTAAAACGAAAAATGAGCATTCAATTGGATGAAAACGTGCTTTTTTTCTCCTAATTCCTAGTCAATTAATTTCATGTAATTTTACTTATAGTATTTACTAAGCTCTAGGCGCTTTACATTTTTGGATAACTCATCCTATATAAGCAAGTTTATAAACACGAGTGTATGTTAGTATGGTGAGTTCTGTGACACAGAGGTTGGGCGCAACTTTCGACGGTCCTCGTGGTTCTTTAACGTCCCTCTGGTTCAGATTAGTTCCGCTTTATAATTTCTTAAGGCACGCATGGAAAATGTTCGAATTCACATGGATATCCATGGGAAATCCGAACATTTCCCGTTCTTCTATCATGGGAAATTCAGCGTTTCCCATGACTTGATATCTGCAGAAATTCCCTTTGTATTTGAAAGACGGAACCTACGGTTTAACGGCCTTATCCGAGAAAACGCGGAGGTCTAACCATTTGCAGATGTTAGAGCAAAAGGGAGCACCTTCTCCTCAATTATTTAGAAAAGACCCTGAGTGTTGGTCCGGCCGGAGTCTGAACTCCAACCTCCCGCATAAGCCCTGCGCTCTTCCACTGCGCTAATCGGTCCTACCGTTATCCGGATTTATAATAATTATTAAAGCTATGATATAACGCGCGCTCTGATTGGTCCAAATCTATGCTCTATTTCACAGATAAAGTAATGGTTCTCCCTCGCTATGTCATAAAAGCATTATTAGAGCACAACTTTCTATGAATGTATCGGCAAATAGAGCACTTGTGATGTTGGGAGGGCACTCGAAACGTTTTAAAATCACTCGTCTGCGGCTCGTCTGCTCGCAGGGGAGGCTCTGGGGATATTCAAATGAGGTCCATCGCTGATTGGTTGATTTTGAGCTTTGGAGCATGCGCTGAAAGGTATTTCTCTCAGCGGCTCTGTCTTAAATCTCGCGCATGCGTCAGTGGCTGTCACCAGAGCCTTCGCCGCGAGGTTACGAGCCGGGGAGCTCTGGGTTCGAGAATGGAATCGTAGTGTCCGGGCTTTTAGCGAGCCAATAAGAGCGCGCTGTTTCAAGAGTTTTTGAAGGATCCGGACCACGCAACTTTTTGCAACATGCAATACGCCCGCGATAAAATTATAAAGCACAGCAACTTATCCAAGTGAAAACATGAATGGCATGCGTTGATTGGCTAATTAGAAGAAAACATTGCCTCGCAAGTTGCAGAGACATGCAGTCCAGCAATTTTGCTGCAATGTTGCGAAAAGTAGAAATCAAAATCTACGTTTTCTGCAACTCGCAACGCAACACTTTTTTTGCGTTGCCGCGGTATACCAGACGCGCAATATCATATCAAGATAAATGTGTCGTTTTTGTCAATGCTTACCCGTGCGTGACGCGGGCTACCTGTGTTTGAATTTCCGGGCTCCTGGGACCAAAATAAAGATGGCGGCCTACAAGAACAGCGATTCTCTCCAAAACCTGCAAGTTTTGGCGAACTTTTTGACAATTTAGGTCAAGAATAAGCTCTGAAAACTTCTTGACTTCCAAATATGGTAAGTAGAAACTTACCATTTTAAAAAACGACACATTTCAACGGGAACTTTCTTGACATTTCACAACAATTCGCAACGCGAGTTGCAAGAAAATTGCCTCGCGTGACATGGCCTTATATCCTCGTAGCATATTCGGGTGATTATCTTCAGAAAAGCACCCTGATGCGAGCAGAACTTTCTTCCTGTCAGTAGCCTCTAGGCTCTCAGAGGTTTTTTTTTTCGGATATTTGATTTTTTGGGCGCGCGAGATTCCTGTGTTGCGGGGGGAAAGAAGAGATTCCGCAATGGAATCCCGGCGTGCCAAAAAATCAAATATCCGAGAAAACCCACTGGAGGGCCGGCTAGCAGGCTACCTGTCAGTCATGTAACCTCTGGATATACCAGGGAACTCAGTGGCATTAGGTCGTGTTCTATTTATACTATGGATCATCATCAAAATTGGTCAGTACAATAATTTCAACAGGATCTATATTTTAACATATTTTGTTGCCATGGCAACGGATATCACGTGACTTATTGGCGGCCATCTTGGATGTTTTATTTAGACATTCTGAAGTCACACAGGAAAAGGGTGAAATTGAAAGGTGAAAACATTTTTAGAAACAAGACAACCTTCTTCAAATAAAGCTAATTGGAAAACATGGAATTTTTCAAGAAAAGAAATTATCAGAGAATTTCATGCTTTGAAATATTTGACATTGTTAAAAATGTCTTAATTAAAACATTATCCTCGATATCCAATTAGGTTTACAGAGAGACTATAATGATAGAAAGAATATGCTGAAAATAAATTTCTATTTTCATCTTCTCTACATACCTGTACGACCGCTGAAAATTTCATTCAAAATGGCGGACGATTAGTCACGTGACATCGTTACGATGGCAACAACAACTTAATCGATATCAGAATTCCAAAACGTGTTTGTGGACCAAGTTTTGAAAGATTTTCGTTAAAAAATAATGAAGTTACCAAAAAGCAGACCTCGTTTTAGAGCCATGCGAAGACACGGTATACATAAATTTCATGAGACTCTTCTACCCTGGTACTAGGGTCTTCCCCATAAGCTTCACTCGTTTACGCGAGTAATTTATAGGTTCTTGGATTAGCGGGTCACAGTAAACAAGTGAAGCTTGTAGACTCTGGTACCAAGGGTAGGATTTTTCAACTGTAAAGGAATTTTCCCCGGGGGAGGACTCATTTTTTTTTTTGGGGGGGGGGGGGGGGGGGGGGTGCTCGCCCGTTTTAATCACCGTTCCAGTGCCGTGTCGAACGTAATTGTTGGTACTTTTCACACGAGAGGTACGCCGACAGCACTACGTTCGGCACGGCGTCGAGCTCCACAGAGTTCGTCGTAACCGTTCGGCAATTACAATTACGCCACCGTTTTAAACGTCAATATTTGTTTTGTGCCGAATTTAATGCATGAAATATTTCGGCAAAAACGCGGACAGCGGTATCTCTTACTGGCTATGCGCAGTATAGTTCATCGTCCAAATGGTGGCCGAAGATAACATGTGGACATTCTCGTACCAGAAGCTCTGGGACATCCATTTGAGGTCCGTCGCTGATTGGCTGATTTTGAGAGTTGGAGCATGTCTTTCTCTCTCAGCGGCTCTGTTTTAAATCTCGCGCATGCGTCAGTGGCTGTCACCAGAGCCTTCGCCGCGAGCTTACGAGCCGGGGAGCTCTGGATTCGAGAATGATATGTGGGGTTCTCTTGCTTTGACACAACGGAAATAACCAGTGTTTGTTGTGCAGTTTGCCGTTTTTGTAACAAGTGTTCCATTCCAGAATTGTCTCATGATTTGTTATCAAACTACTTGGACTTGAATCCCTAACCCTGTTCTTTTCCTAAGCTGTTCATTAGTAAGTGATTGCATTCTTCATTTCACAACAAAAACAACAATGTGCTTGTGGTCCTTGTCGGCGCTTCTTTCCGGAAGTCCGCCGACAGGTTTGGAAAGATGATACAGAGTGCTGCAGATTCTAAGGCTTCTTTGGGACTTCGCCGCGAGTTTATGCGAGATAAGGTAACATGATCCAATCAAAGTGGAGATAAGGCGAGATAGGAAAAACTGTGCCAATTAGAAGTTGCAAAATAAGGCGAGATAAGATCCCAGAGTAGGCCGACATCTGAGACAGGAAATGCAAAGGCTTCGAAAGTGATATTACACTTGTGGGCGTGGAAGGTCTTCGCCTAAAACACTGCTTCGATGGTTCTTTTTGTGAGCCTTTCTGCCTACATGTTCAGTATCTCTGACACAGTTCAGTTGCTGTAAGTTGAGGTCCTTTCCCTTCAACAGAAACCATCTTGATAATCAAGTTTATGGGCAGAAATGAGCCTTTGTTGCCAAGTGAGGCATACGACTCGGCTTGCTTCTCGTATTTTATAGCAAAATCCTTTGTGACGCAAACTTGCTTCTGCATTTTCACGAATTGTTTTTTTCTTTGAATAAACTTTCCGGGCTTCTTTTTACTCGTGCGTATTACAATACGCAGGGAATCAGATGCTTTGTTTTGTTTGGTGAAGGATGTTTACATTAGACACAGTTGCTATGGTTTATCTCTGGTACCTGCAATGTTTCAGGACGCAAGCCAATTCCGTGTTACCACAATTTAGTCTTGATGTAATAACAGTGGTTTTGCTATTGCATAGCCAAGAATACGGGGTTGAAGCATTCCGTATTCGGTTATTAGTAATCGTAGGGGTTGTTTCTATTTCTGCTTTCATTTTTCTTGACGGTTTTATCGGGGTAAACACTTCTATGTGCTTGCTCGTCATTCTGAGCGATTCAAAAGTTATGAGTGAGATTACGTTTAAAAAAAAGCCTGTGCCAGACGCCATTTGACAGCATAGCAACATACCAAGTCAGAGAAAGCATCTATTTCCATCGGCTGATTTAGGCCCCGTCCAAACGTATCCGGATATTTTGAATCCGCAACTTTTTCTTCCGGATACGGCTACCGTCCACACGCATCCGGTGAATTCGCAGACGAATCCGGATATTTTGAATCCGATCTCCAGAGTGGAAATTTTGAATCCGATAAACATTTCGGATACGTGTGGACGGTCGAATCCGGATATTTTCTTACACGGATGACCGGGTTTGTCTGCGAATTCGCCGGATGCCATGTGGACGATAGCCGTATCCGGAAATAAAAAGATTGCGGATTCAAAAATATCCGCATACGCGTGGACGGGG